>OY813001.1:86937684-88341850 GCA_963681545.1 Germaria angustata | reverse complement strand
ATAGGGATTAAGGTATTTATGGCTACATACATACGTACATATATGTATGTAGTATATTACGTTTATTTTATCAAAATTTTTCCGATGGGTGCATTTAATATATTTTGATATAGTTTTTAGTAGTAGAATTTTCAATATATATCTTTTTAAGTATTTCATATTATTTTTCTACCCTGCTACTGTTTTATTTTTTCTTAATATGTATTGATCAAAAATAATTAGTTTTTCAAAAATAATTATGAGGTTGTTTTTTTATATATTTGGTTATGTTCGTTTAATTAAAAGATTTAAAATATTATTCTTGAATTTTTTTTATTTATGTTTATTAAAATTAAATATGTTGTTTTAATTTTCTATAATGTAGTAATAAAATTTTTTATTAAATTTTTTTATTAAATTATTAATTATTTTTTATTATATATATGTGTACTTATTTTGTTAATTTGAGTAAAATTTTGAGATTTTATTATTACGCTGTAATTATATTAAAATAGTTTTGAAATTATTTCATTTTATATTTTCTTAATTTGTTTACATAAAAATATGTTTTAGTTAATATCATAATAATTAGTATGTTTATTTATTATATATATATATATATATATATATATATATATATATATATATATATATATATATATATATTTTTTTTTTTTTAATTTTCAATTGATTTTTAATTTTAATGACATATTTTTCTATTTAATTTCCTTTATCCACGCCAACAACAACTCGTTAATATCATGTTTTATATAAATTCTTAATAAATAAAAATAAACACCTTTTTCTCTCAAAAAAGTAATAATAATAATAAATATTATGAGCAACAACTTTATTTTATATATACTATGTATATATATTTTTCAAAATCCACTTTATTTGTTAAATACTGCTGATTGATTTTTTTTATTATTTCTTTGTTAATATTAATTTTAATAATAAACTTCAAATTTATTTCCGGTTTCCGCGTTAATAATTGAATTTTATTTATTGCAATACTTTTGTGTAAAAAAGAACGCGCGTTTTTTTTTAATTTTTATTCATTAAATTATCACATTAATTTAATTAAATTAATGTTAAATATTTTTATTTTTGAACTTATTAAAGTTTTTATGGAGCGTTAGTTATTCTTCTCAACAGTCGAAGAAAGTTTAACACACTGACAGTTGCTTTTAAAAAATTTCAAACCAACAGTTACAGCATTTTTTCATATTCGAAATGTTACCGTTAGAGTTTGTATAGAGTAAATGGAAAATGTTATGTTAGAGTAAGAGTTTTTATGTAAAATACATTTATAACAACGAAATTAATTCAAATAGCCATTTAAACTAACACAGATATACATATACACACATACACAAACGCGTACAACTAGACGAGCAAAAATGCAATAGCCCCGACAAAACGTTTAAATTAACTAGAGAAATATGTTAAAAGCAACAAAAACCTTAACAGAATAAAAAAAGTTCTTTCTGTTTAATATGATTGCATTTGTTTTAATATGTAAAAAATTTCTAGTTTTGCTATTTGTTAAGTTGCTAATGTCTCTTTAGGTTTTTGTTGGTTTTATTATGTAGAGTAAAAGTAAGTAGAAGTGTTTAAACAACCCGCGTTAAACGTGCGTTTAGGCGAACGGTTTAAAGTGAAATGAAAGGAGTCAACGAAAGAAAGCCACCAACAAGCGCCAAAAACTATTTCATTTGAAACAACAAATCTACATACATATAAAAGCAGCGCAACATGACACATACTAATACAACGGCAATAACATTTTAAACAGCAAGAAGAAGCCGAAATAGAAACCTACATAAAAATTCAAAACTTTTTCTAATGCTTCTTTCAAAAACTAACAATAATAATACTCACACATTTTTTTAAAGAGCATACTAGTTACTACCACATACCACAAAAAAAGCTAATAAGTATGTATGAAAAAGAGTTTCACCTACACTTTATTAGAAGTAAAATACGAAAAAACACAGTACATATTAGAAACATGCACATAATACTCTCCCTTAAAACAACACATCGCACACACACACACATTTCATTAATATTATTTAATAGAAAACAAAACAAATCGAAAAGAGAGTAGGAAAAAAAGAAAGCTTCAAAACGAAACAACAACAGCAACAGAAAAATGGCAAAGAAAAACTAACATTTTATTTACAGTTAGCCATAAAGAAAATTCCTCACTTGCACTTAAACTCTGATAGCACACGGACCTGTACAGACTCTTAGAAGCTTTTAATTTCTTTCAGCTCTTAACCAATAGAAGATAAACTATAAATACCGACTCGACTCTCTTTAGCACACATTGGTTTCTAATAACAGCAAATACAACAAACATAAAGCTTTATAAAATCATAAAGGAAAAATAAAGTTGCCGGCATGTAAACAACACTCTCTCCTTCTCTTTAGTTTTAACAGTTAACACAAATCTACATCTCTCTCTCTCTCTGTATCTCTCACTGTCTCTTAATAAATAACATTTGTTTACATGTTATCAAGTAGTTCAATAAAAACTAGCAATACTTGTTTGTGTGTGTGTGTTTGTTTTTGTATAAACATTTTCATTATAAAGAAAACCGGTGTTAATAAAGCTTACTGCTCTTTAAATTTATGCAGTAAGAGCATTTCTTGAAATTATATTCTCTACAAAAAAGCTTTAATATCCAAAAATTTTCCTGATAAAAATAAAACTAAAACAGAAGACACAATATTTTTCTTTTCCTGTTTAATTAAAATTGCATAAAACATAAAAGTTATGCATACACATGCATAAATAAATTGTACATATGTGTGCATATATGTATATATACGAGGGTGGATGCAAACATAGGTTAACATTATGAAATGGTTTAAACGTAAAAAACAAAAATAATAAAAAAAAGGAAGTGATTTGTAAACTATGGAGGTGCTTAATGTTAATGTGTTATATGTACATATGTGATGGTGAAAATAATTAACGTTAGAATTATTATATCATTAAGAAATAGTGATATAACGAAGGCCAGTCTTTAGACAAATCGAATAAATTTAAAGTCTGAGGCAGTACACATATTAAGTTTGAAATTTAGATATGTCTATATACGGCTCAAATTATAAGTCTACAAAATTAAATATTTAAAATTTAATTGAAAAAAATCTCCTTGCGGCAATGCTCTTGTTCGAATACATTGTCATTGTAATGTTTTAAAACTATTACAAAATGGTATTGGATGTCAACCGATTACTTTAAAAATTATACAAAATGCAACGTTCTGTCATGAAATTACTGTATTATTATTGCCGGGAAAGTGCTCAAATACACCCAACAATAAATTGGAAGAAAAAACATTATCACACTGCTACATATTACGTTACGACATATCGCCAATAATTCACTTTCTATCCTTCATAATCGATTTCACTTGTTTTCATTTGATCTTTAACAAGCTCCAACAAAGCACATCATAACTTTTGCGCTCGGATCTATAGCGATTTGTAAGTTTTTAGTGCACAAGTACAGAAGAAGATCATAATATAAATAATAATAAGTTCAATTATCTTTTTAATTATTACAAATTAGTATTATTCTGTACCATTTATATATACATATATATATATATATATATATATATATATATATATATATATATATATATATATATATATATATATATATATATATATATATATATATATATATATATATATATATATATATATACATACGATTCTGCTAACAGTATCGACGAAGGATGCGCTGTACACTTATTTTTGGACTTAGACGCTTTAATCTGGTATATTATATATTTATTTACTTCGTACTTACAAACAGATTTAAAAAATATATGCATGTCATTTTAATATAAATTAAAGGGTTTTTGATAGCGTTAGTATTTGACGTATACTGTAATATTTCTTTCAGCTGTGCTAATGAGCTCACCTTATTCAAGGTATATATTTGAATAACTTAAATTGCCACAACAATTACAAACATACAAATTAACAATTGAATTTTATTAAAAAATTCTCTTCTGGGACAAATACTTGCTTTATTGTAAACGGTGCTGATGATATATCTAGTTTTTATCACTGCTGCTACTTGTTAGGTTATTATATAACATCCCTCGTTTGGTAGAAAAGCTTTTAAAGTTCCCCTTTTACCACAAGTAAATGCATTCAATTTTTTTTAATCTTTTTTTGTGCAAATTAAAATATAAAATAGTTGAAGTTTTTGTCTGTCTATCCATTTAAGTAAAAATAAAATTTTAGTCTTGTGTGCTTGTGCCCCAGTGTCGTTGCAAATCGTACATACCAAACATCGGTATATCTGTACATATATGTATATATATGTATATATATATATATATATATATATATATATATATATATATATATATATATATATATATATATATATATATATATATATATATATATATATATATATATATATTATTTTATTTTTTATTTTTTTTTGATGTTTACGTTGCATTAATGTAACTATGTTTCAGGTTTTTTTTCTAATGTTGTTTTGCTTTACTTTTCTTTTATCTTGTCTTGTCATTTTCAATGCAGTTTTGTGCCTTGTTTTTTCTTAATATTTGCTGCAGTATTAAATAACACAATTTGAAGTTGTTGTATTGTATGCTTTTCACTTCCTGATGTATTAGGTTTGCAATATTTCTTTTTCACTTTCTTGCTCACTAAACAAATCGCTTTTATTTTTTATTAAGCAATAATTGAGGTTTTAAATTAATTGTGTTCGAATGCAATAAAATGCAAAAAATTAATGGTTATTATATTTCTGGTTTTAATTATTGTAAAAATATGTTTTACTATTACAACCACATAAAGTAGGCGGTACTGTTTTGACTTCAAACGCTAACAAATATTTCTATAAACTTGGTTCATAGTAAAAATAAAAATAAAAATTTTGTTTCCCAAAATAGCTAAAATATTTGAAAACTTGGGTAATAAGAGTTAAAAATATTCAGTTTTTTTTTCTTTTCTTTGTAAATTAGCAAAAATATAAGATGTGGTGAATTGGATCAGAATTTCACCCCACTTCGCAGATGAGCTATACGTACACTTAAAAAAGTAAATAGTCACCGAAATCATTGAAAATGTGGTTGTCAGTTAGCGTATATTGGAAGCTTTTTCAACTTCGAAAAGTTGTATACAATAAAGTGAATTAAAAGAACAGAAAGAAATTTTAAAATTACAAAATTTTTTTTAACATTTACATAGATGTAATGAAGTTTTTTTTTTCAATGTAGACTTAAATATCAGATGTGATAAATGTATTATTTTTTTCCATTAAAATATCACCAATAATTTATAAAAAAATTTTAAGAATAAAAGTAATAACTCCGCCATTATTATTTTATATAAAAAGACTGCAATATAGAGAAATTATTTATTATAAATAATTGTGTGGTCTATTATTTTATATAAAAAGACTGCAATATAGAGAAATTATTTATTATAAATAATTCTGTGGTCTATTATTTTATATAAAAAGACTACAATATAGAGAAATTATTTATTATAAATAATTGTGTGGTCCTCAGGTTTATAGGTCTTAGATAATTTATAAAAAATAAATTATTTGTATTGACATGCGATTAAAATAAATTTTGCGCGTTCTACCGAAAATATTACCTAATAGGCCTAGGCGAAATAAGAGAATTCATACTCAGATTTTGAATTTCCATAGCACGTCTGCATGGGGAGCATAATCCACCACATAATTTCTTCCTGCCAATTATGAAGAAGTTTCGACTGTTAATTTTCTTACATTTCGATAAAGATAATCAATTTAGTTGTCGTTCATTTTTTTTAGTAACACACATTTGTTTCGCGCAATCCGTGTTTCGGTATCGAAATTTATCATTTTAGCAAAAAGCCGATATGTTTTTTTTTTGTATACAAAGAGACAATAATCTATTTAAACTCCGTTTTTCGCTGCATCTAATGCCATTGTGTTCGGGCAAGCATTTTATAGAGTTAAAATTATATTTTACATAACATTTTAAAATAAATAGAGCCTGAAAAACTTCATTAAAATATATTGTGAATATATCCATCGCCCACAGTTTGATTTAAATGTGTATTGAATTCTTTAAAAAATTAAAAAAAAAATATATAATTTAGCTACACAAAAACTGGCATTATTATATTTACATCTTTCTTCATCTAAATTTAAAGCAATAAAATTAAATATATATATTTCTATTTATTAGAAATTATTCAGGATATTTTCCCAATTAATATGTTGAAAAATCTACTATTCGCTGTTTTGACTAAAAGTCATCAATATAATTTAGTAAAATTATGTTTGAAAAGCATACAAACTCACATACTTACAACAAAGATCCGAAATTAATTGGGACGATATCCTGAATAATTTTTAATATATATTATTGGGTGATAATTGCATTTTTTGTTTTGCTTTATAACCAAAGGGCTAATAAATTTGTAAAGGTTATAGGAAATTTAAAAGACACAGGTCGAATACGATCGTTCTTTGTGTGTATTTGTATGACAAATTTCCAAAACTGTTCTACTTGTATTATTTTAAAAGACAAATAAAAAATATGATTAAATTCCATGGAATTCTCATATAATATTTGCAAATTATGATAAAAATATATAATTGTATGTATGAGTTTCTACATATTCAAAATTAATTAAATAACGATGTCATAATTATATTCTTAATTTGTTTTCGTTTTTTTTTTTTCAATTCAATATTCAGTATTAGCGATATATAATTCAGATTTATAATAAACTTCCCAATAAAACGTTTCTTAGCGAAACATCAATTAACGGAATGAAATGCTTTTTCTAAGGTGTTTAGTGATAACTTTAATCTTTTTCAAAATAAAATTGGTTGGAACCTACCATCTTTTCAAATCGTATCTAATTCTAAGACAGAGTTTTGGTTGGCACCACTTATATTTATGTACGTACGACAAATATAAAAGAATTACACTGGAGGTCAGTTATAACATAAGTACATCGCTTATGATGAATAATTGCGTATAACGAACGACTTCTTTTTATAGAAAGTACTATTACGGTTACAACGAATTATCGCTTGCAACGAGCTCCAAATTAAAATTATTACTCTTATAAAAGACAAAACGCAAAATTACTCTAGTTTATTACATACAAGAGACAGGAGCAGCGTTTGTTCATCAAATAATCGTCTAAAGTCTAAAGGTGGCCGATCTACTTATTTAATTACAAGATTTCATAAAAAAAATTAGTTTTCGCTACGAGTAATTTTCAGTGTGGCCGATATTGGGAATATATGTATATATATATATATATATATATATATATATATATATATATATATATATATATATATATATATATATATATATATATATATATACATATATAATATATATATATATATATACACATATATATTTACATATATATATATATATATATATATATATATATATATATATATATATATATATATATATATATATATATATATATATATATATATATATATATATATATATATATATATATATATATGTATATATGTATATGTATATATATATATATATATATATATATATATATATATATATATATACATATACATATAATATAATTGTATGCATATACATATTTATACATTTACATTTATACATATACATTTTATACATGCTTGTATGTATGGGTATGCGGTCAGTATGTAACCTCTTACAAACATGTAACCATGTGTATTTTTCATGTATCATCAATATACATACATACATATGTACATATACATATGTATGTATGTATACATATGTATACATGCATACACAAACATTCACTTCCCTCCTTGTCTCCATCATTTTTAATACAGCCTGGCCATGCCAACAAAATATGGAAATCAAAACAATTATTATAGCATATCAAATAATTATGTACAACAAAATTTCCTACAAACATAAATTTCATATTTATATAAGTATGTATATGCATACATACAGATATACATATACATATAACACACGCATGTGTGTGTTAACATGGCAAGTGAAAGTTCTACAACGACAAAACAAATTTAGCTACAAAAAATCCAACTACATTCGTTATTACATGCATACATACATGCATGCATACTTGTGTATATGATACTCTCGCATTTTTATTATTCACTTTGACTTACTCTCTGTGCATTAACGAAAATATAACAGCAAAACAACAATGCAACATTAAAAAACAAAAACAAAAACTGTGAATTACAAAAAATTATAAACGAACGAACGTCCGTGACATCGATTACGTACATTGAACGTTGAAAATGTTGTGTCGTCGTTGTTGTCGTATGTAATAGCAACAACAAAAACAACTAACGTAATGCAATAATAATAATAATAATACAACTAATACAATATTACACTTACGCTTCTATTCCCTATATATAAACGACTAAGCTAACGAACAATTACACACATTTACTCGTAAGTAAATGGTGGCGCTCGTGTAATGGCACTCATTTTAACGAAGCCTAGAGTAACATTTAACATTTCTATCGATGAGATTGTTTGTACTTACATACGTGTGTAATAAATGTGAATGAGTATTTGTATGTTACCAATATTAAATTAATAAATAGTAATAATCAGGTATGGGGATGTGAAATTATTATAATTAACTGTAATGTTTATAGATGCTTTGAAAATAAATTATGTACATATTATTTTAATTATTTTTATTTACCTTTTTCCTAAAAAATCTATTTATACTCGTATTATCTCGATATTATCAAAATTGCGAAAATGTCCATATGTTTTGGCTTAAGCTAATCTGCCACATCCATATATGTCTACAAATAAAAAGGCTCTAAACAATTTGTTGAGGAATATACCGAATAAATTTTTTTAAATAATTTTTTTTTATTAAAGTAAACATATGTATGTACATACATATGTACTTATATGCATTTATACATTATATAGGGCCTAGTTTTGTAGTTCATCAACGTAAAGCGCTACAGCATTTTGATACAATTTCTTTTGCTTTCTTGTTAAAAGAAATAATACATCACCCGGCGTAAAATACAAAATTATGCTCCCATGATTTAGGACTTATATTATTTTTCGATATTATGATACAATTTTAGTTTCAACTTTAGAAAACATATTTGATTTAGGAAAATATTTCTACAATAAAATTAATGAATTTAGACAAATCAAATCTATTTCCCTGATGGTGGTAATCAAGGTTAATTGAAGTATCTAAAAATAATAATATTTTAAATACATACATATATATATATATATATATATATATATATATATATATATATATATATATATATATATATATATATATATATATATATATATATATATATATATATATATATATATATATATACATATATATATATATATATATATATATATATATATATATATATATATATATATATATATATATATATATATATATATATATATATATATATATATGAATTTCCTTTTATTTTAGCTTCTATATTTGAGTCCAATTCTGTAAAACCTTCATAGGTAGAAAAAGCAGACTTCAAAATTAACATGAAGGTGTCGTAAAATATGGGAAAATATATCCAAAAAATAATAACAAAATAAAGCTTTTATTAAATATCGTTTGTGGCTTTTAAAGATGTTATATGCACCTACTTTTTCAGCACACTTTTAATCATAAGAAAAAATCTAAAAATATGAAGAAATTTTGAGAAAAACGTTTAATAATAATGTGATTGAAATTGTGTAATAGAAGAAAAGGATTTAAATTAATTCAAAATCGCTAAAGTTAGGAATATCACTCGTCATTATTAGTGAGGATTCATTTTTTTAACCGAAAAATTCACATGGAGAATGATATCCCTGCAGAGGCCTTCTTCTGTAGCTTTCAATGTGGAAAAGTTAAATTCTAATAAACACAGACACTACTCGAACTATTCTCTTTCCGATAACATGTTATTCTTAGTTATATCACAATGCATTGCACGAGTATAGGTGATCCGCTGGACGCCTGTCCAATTAGAAAAAAGCAAGTACGAAAAATCAGAAAACTAAAAAGTCAAAAATATAGAACTAAATGCCATAAAATCGAAAACTCGTAAGTTTTTGCTTGATCTCATCCCACAAATCGTTCCAGTAAAATAATACAATGGGAAAAAGCAAAAAGAGACTTTCGGGAGGATCCTAACGAGTAAGCAGAAAGTATATTGAAGTTAATTAAATTTGTAGATCAATACGCTCTAAGTCATGACTGGGGGAGGGGGATTGGATAGCTCATATCCTTTATTATTAATCACCTTCATTGCAGTTCAGATTAACTATGGAAAATAACGTTATTGTCCTTATGTAATCTATGTTTTGCAAACAAACAAACATTTTCGGTATCATTTTCTTTTAGGCAAATATTTCCAAGTCTGATTAAAACAATTTGGTATTGTTTAATGTAGATGGCATGCAAAGTTGTTGTTTGAATATAAATATTACAAATGTGTTGGTGTATGTGAACGTGCTTTGCATTGGCAAATGTACACAAATAACAATAAGAAATGTTTGCAAACGAGTTTGCATTAGATTACTTTATTATACATTAGCAGTGGTCAGGCTTTGCAAAAATAAATAAAATAAAAGTTACTCTAAGACCTAGTACAAATTTATAAAAAAAAAACTTAATTAATAATCAAATGATGTGTTAAAAAGTCTTCAAAGTCATTGAAAAATTAAGTTTTCAATTTAATAAATTTTCATCTAATTTACACGTTCAATATTTGTTGCGTTTCCTACTCCTTTGATTTGTAATACATAAATATGTGTGTACGCAATGCACATTAAAGAAGGAATAACTTGAAATCAATTTTGAATCATAACAATCTTAAGAATAGACAATAACAATAAAAGAATTCTAATTTTCTTCTAGTGGTGAGTTTCCAGAGAACTCACACTGTATTTTAAAATATGTATATCTTAAGATGGCAACAGTCATGCCAATAGGCATAAATGTTTTAAGTTCTTTTTCACTAAAAGCGAAGTTTGGGGCTATAGTGGGTTTTTTTTTAAATTTTATTATGTCATTTAATTTTATTGTTGTTTCCCTGATTGTTATAAAAAAATAAAATAATTTTTGAGATATTCTTAATATCCTGAAAAATACATATATCTCTGTTCGAAAAATAGAACTATTAGCAGCTTTGGGAATATTTTAATTGAAAACAGGTAACAAATGTGGTGAGTTTTTCCAGAAATTCACCGCACTTTAGACTGTAGTTCTGTTTATGTATATGATATGTTTATTTATTGTAAATTTACAAAAGCTTTACAAAGCTTAACATCAAAATTTTTACAAGATCTATTATAAATAATGCCTTCATTAAAATCATTTTTTTGTTAAATTTTTTAGAAATTTTTTCACAAACTTTAACTATTTGAATTTCGAATCAAAAAGGTATTTGCGGCAGTGGTGAGTTTATTTTTAATTTCTTATGTCAAACTATCCTTTTATCACATTTATCAACAATAATAACAATTTTAACTTCTACTTTATAAAAAACAAGAATTGAAACGCAATGTTTCATTATTTCATAAACTCACCACAACCATAAAATTAAATTTTTTAGAACAAATGCAAGTGAATTCCACATTAAAATTTTCCACTTATTTCTACCAATAAGTAATCATGAACATTAAATTGGTCTCCTGTATCGTAAGAATGTGGAAAAAGGCTAAATAAATTTTTCTGATAATAATTTCCGAGATCAGAGGAATTTTTTGACTAAAAACTTTAGCAGGGCATTTTTACAAACACAAAATTGATTATAATCCTTTATTAAAAAAATCTATCACAACAAATATTTTCTTAATTTTTTATTTTAATTTAAGTTTTAAATCGTAATCGTAGGTTTTTTCAGAAACTCAATACATTCCAAAAGAAAATGTATATATTTTTTTTTATTCGAAAGCTTTTGAGAATTTTCTAACTAACATTTTCCTTCTTTTTCAGTTTATATCTATATGGAAAGAATGGTAAGTAATTCCAAAAATTTGTCTTATATAATGTTTGATAAAAAAATCGAATGGAATTAATCGAATAATTTTCCATTAATATTTCTAACAACGAAGAAAGGTTCTCATAATAAAAACTCGTTAAGTGATATGTTGGGTGAAAAAAAATTTTTTTTTTGTACAAATTAATAAAAATACATACATATTGTTCAGTTATTTTCACAATCTTTATTATTGTCGATGTCATGTCGACTATATTGGAAAAAGGCATCTGCCTACCCATTATTGACTACCATTGCCATCTACTTGCCATTTTCGAGGCATTAGAAAATAATTATACCCGGATATTAATTAGTAAAATTGCTGCGCTGATGTCACGTTAACATTAACTGACATGAAATGTTTCAGTGAAGAAAATTGAAAGAAAATAAATCCATCTCAAAAATATATATGAAAGGTATTTAATGTTTCCAGTGATTTCTGTTTAAATTTTCTAGATGATCGCCCTAGTAAGTTAATAGCAGTTAGTATTCTTGATTATTTGTAAGAAGGTTACAGGTTCGATTCCTGCCTAAGTCTTTGGGTGTTTCTACAGGCAAGCCAAATGGCTGGGTAGTTTGCATTTGTTGAAATAAAACCTAATTAAGCTGTTAAAACTAAAAATTTAATGTCTCTGCTATGTACGAGTAAACAACAGAATAGGCTTAAAATTTTGAAATCCAAACGCCAATTCAAAAATTCAATCTTTCTGTTCTTTTCGAGAAAAGAGTGTAAATATTTTTGCCGTTTAAAAGGGAAAAAAGGACATTCAACAAACTCAAATCCATTGGAAAAGTGTATGCAATACGGAAGTCAAATTCTTTCAATATGAGTTATAAATAAATTTACTGACCTTCGTAGACTAGTAGGTAGTGTACTAGACTCGTAGTGCGAAGGTCCTAGGTTCGAATCCTGCAGCAGAACTCTGGCAGTTTGTGTCTGATAATTAAAGCCTTCACTGGCTTAAGTGTATGTCGTATGACATGGGCTATCACACCCCTCCAATCAACCTAACCTAACCTAACCTATAAATAAATTTTGTGTATAAATTGATTAACAAAATGTTACACTCTTTCAGAAACGAGAATGTCAGGTAAAAATGTAAAATTTTTTTACAAAATTATCAAAATTACTTTTAATGTTGATAACTATTACATTTTTGTTTAAATGGTGGTCCTCTTAATATGTTGTCCTATTATTATAATTTTTTTAAATAACTTATTTGTTCACCCTCGTTGCCGTTTTTCAACAAGTGCCATTCAATGTTAATGTAAACAATGCTTGCCAAAAAAACAATTTCTTGGTTTGTTTATTTAACCAAAATTTAACAATTCTTTGTTTAAACAAAATAAATACAAAAACAAATAACTGTTTTTAAATATTTTATTTTGTTGCTTTATTTATTGTCTTGTTAATAATTCAGTTACTGGTTGCTCGTGTAAATGCGGAAATTTAATTAAATACATAATTTTTTCATTCTGATATAAAACTTTCTGTGTGGATTTATATACGAGTAAAATTTTTTCGCGGGGGGAAACCGTGACTAAAGGGCTTTCTTATTTTTCGGAGACTTTTGTGCTACAGTTTCCCAAAAAAGGAGCAACAGTATATACTTTGTAGTATCCAATGATAAAAGAAAATTTGCCATTAATCCAGTACAAGTGAATTTCAGCAGAGAAGGTTCGTGAAGTGCTAAAAAGTGGTCATTATCACAAATATAAACCTTCAAACAGACCTACTTGAGGTTCCCCCTATACGCTCTCATAGTGTCTACATCGATAATTAGACGTAAATAAAACTTTAGCCAACTTACTGGTTTGCGTGACACTAATCGTGTAGAAAGAAATTTATTACTATACTGAGATGAACTTGTTTTTTGGATGGCGGAATACTGCAGCCTCCCCTAAAATAATATTAATGTTACCCATCTTAAGGAATCATTGATGGCAACAATGAGTAAACCCGGGCCTCTTTGAGGATTTTGAGAAATCCGATTTTTTTTTTTTTTTTTTGAAGGGATGAAATAGGAAAATCGTATATAAACTGTATTAAATGGTGTCTTCTTTTCTGAAAATGGATGTTACATTAAAAATTAGAAACACGTTATCCTTGTATAGTTCACAATAGAACACAAATAGTTGACTAATGTTACATTTAATATTAATGATTATTTAACGTTTCGTATATAGGATGAAAATTACGCATTCTTTAGCAATATTTGCACTGCTAAAGTGCAATAATATACAATTCGTATATATTTATGTATTTACAGAGGAACGTTGGAATCCCTGATTATATAACAATAAGATAAATCTCTGATCTTCATCATATGACGAGCAATAATTATTAATAATTAATTATAAAATACTGAATATACATATGTATATAAAACTCTTAATTTTTTTAAATTAACTTTTCACAAAAAAAAATTAAATAAAAAACAAATATATAGACGAAAAAAAAGAAAAAAAAATCAAATAGTTTGGCGGAAAAATAAAATATATCCATATCGAATATATATTGAATTAAGAAGTTTACATTAAGAAATTCGAAGTCTGCTAATGATTATATATTTTGTAATTTTCATATATGAATGAATTCTCATATTGTGTATGTTAGTTTTTGTATAAACACAAGATTTTGAACGCTTAAAGTTCACTGATGACTTGGTTAGCACCAAACAACAAACAAAAGCTAATTATCTAATAGTTAGTTGGAAGGAATTCCGAAATAATAAATTTCAATACAAACAATTATTTGTATAAATTAGTTGACACGATTGATAAAAGGGTAGTATCATACCTTGAAATATAGATGAGTGCAAAACCTTGTACAACATACTTTTGTGAAACATATTGAGAAAAGAACATAATCTTGTTTGCAGTATTATACATTTTTTTATGGAAAAGAACACAAACATGCAAGTAGTGCAAATATATGTATGTACATATGTAACATTTTTGTCAGAAAAGAAAACTCCATAAATGTTTTGTTGTATGAAAATTTTCGGTTCCATTGAGTATTCGATTAAGAATGCTCTATTTTATATCATTAATAGACTCAAAATCTCACATACAACATCTGGTATCAGCTAATACCTCCGTCCTCTTTTTGTTTATTATTAATTATTGGCGAGTAGCTTTAACATAGACTTTTTATCTGACGGACTTTGTCCTTATTTCTCATTTGATTAAATTACTTTAAGTTTTTTCGATCAAATAACAACTTCAGCAGAATATGCAAAACTGATTTGTAAATTATATCATTGATTTCACTAATTTTTGCTCTTAATGCGGGTGTGACCTTTAACCCATTATTGGCCGCTACCAGAAAGTACGGGAATTTTTTTAATCCCTTGCAGAGAGACGTTCCTGAGACTTCAATTAAGAATATTTTTTCACAAAATTTTAGAGATATACGTTAATAAAGGTGGCAAAAAATGGGTTAAAAATAACAAATAATGTTTTAAATATATTTGATTATAATAAGTTAGTCTTAACTCATATTTAGTATATGGTCATTTAAAGGCAATGATATATTTGCTCTCTTATAATATGGTTACATGGTAGAGTCTTATATATAATTTGATAATAGCATGATATCTTTTAATTATAAATGTTTTCCTATATATCGTCACCAGAATCATGTTCTCCTCATACACTGCTGCCTTTACGGTTACATAAATTTCTACTTTTTCAACATATTCGCGGCCAATATTTAAAAAAAAAAAAAAACAAGCATAAGGGTGGCAGGCACGTGTGTTTGTCACCGTTTATAGAAATGTTGCACATATACATGTTGCTGACAAAGTTTCTTGGGAATTTGGCAGAAAAAAATCTAAAATATTTATTGTGGTTTTAAAAGAAACTGCATCATTTTTACCTGTAGTACTATATTTAAGGGCGTCCTTTATTAAGTCTTTTGTCACGATAACTCTTGTTATCTACCAGTGAGTAGGTGATTGCATCTTCTATTAGAAGATATAAAAATATATTTGATTTATTTTGAAACAAAAGAAATTAGTGAAAAAACGGAAACACTAAATACGTGAAGAAAAAAATTTTGTGATCAACATCTGACTTTAAATATCTTATGACTTATTAGCACCACATTGAAAATGTTTACATATATATGTTTATATTATATATGTTTTATTATATAATAAATTTATTAAATTGAGTTTGAGGTCTTCTTTTTTTATAAAAAAAAAACAATATATTTATTTTTTATGATTTTTTAATATATAAAATTTCTTTCAAATTTAATAAAATATTTTTAATTTCCTGAAGAAGACACCCACAGGGTGTTGAAATATTAAAAAAATCATAAAAAATAAATATATTGTTTTTATCAAAAAAGAAGACCTCAAACTGAATTTAATCTATATATATAAAATTGGATGTGTGTATGTATGTATGTAACGTAATGGCTCCAAAACGGCTGGGCCGATTTTGACGAAATTTTCAGGGAACCTTCAGAATACTCGGGCGGGTGGCACTGTGAAGTCCGATTTTTTATTTTCGGTCTGTGGGCGGAGGGGCGTGGCAAAATCCAATAATTCATAAAATGAGAACGGCTTGGCCGATTTCTGTAAAACTTTTTGTCAGTTGTTCATATTTTCGAGGAGAAGGTTTTTATGGAAGAAAATCCCTCCGGAAAAGTCGGAAAATTTAAAAAATCGAAAATCGAGTTTTTGTATGAAATTTTGTTTAAAATTATTACTTAATGGCTTTTCAAATTAAAAAATAGAAAGTTTGTCTGAAGGCTTAAAATTGGGGCGAGGCGAAGTTCGCCTGGTCCGCTAGTTAATTTATAAAAATAAAAAAGGTCGAATAATATCATCAATTTATATATTATATAATTATATGTTCACTTTTTTTTAATAATAAAAAATGTAGTGCTATAATATTCTGTTTTTTAACCCCTCTCTAGACTACATTTATGCGTAATATCTCTCCAACTTTGCACTGGCTTTATATAAAAAGATAGCTTATAATTAGAATATAATATTCTAATATTCTAATTATAAAAATGGTAAACCACCAGGTGCAATATATTTCGCACTGAGCAATTAGTTTTTCGTAAAAAAAAATAATAAAAATTTTCTAATAATGCTGGAAGTAGGGTACCTTTCCAAAAAAAAGCAAAAAATTCCAACATATGATTCATATTTTTATGGCCGTCACATTAAAAAAAATTCTCACGACTAAACAATTAGAAAATTCGATTTTGACAGCGCGTTAAGAAGTGAAGTTAGCTGCAGAAAGCGAAAATAAAGCAAATAAAAAATTGGCAGGCAATTTAAAAATATTTCTCTTCTTTAAAATTCGAGTTTTATTATATTATGTTATTTATATTGAAAAATATGTGTCACATTTTAGTTTAATTGTTGTCAAGAAAAACTACAGTGAAGCGGCATGAGAAGCAACGCTTGCCACTCTTGTTTAGGCTTAACTGTACGTCACATTTCATTAAAACCCCAAAAAAAATACTATGACACGACAAATATGTTTTCTCTTTATTTTAAATTACTTTTTAGAAAAATAAAACATTCAAATAGGTTCACATTTACAGAAGTTGCAAGTTCCGAGAATTTGTTTTCACACGCGGTATTTCCCTTATTTTTGCGCTGTTTTTTGGGAGTCTAACGATACTGCAGCTAAAAAGTTTAACACATTTTCCCCTGAATCGTAATTTCTTACAAGCAAATCGGCTTGATATTTTAAAAGTTTCAGACAACTTTTTTCTGTTTTATGCCACTGTGCGTGGGCAAGTATGATCGGAAGGGAAAATAAAACCATGCGGTATCGATCGAAAATTCTATTTGAATTATGCTAAACTTTTCATAATGTTAAAAATAGTTGCGATCTACATTATAATCACCTATGGTCATATTATTTTTATAATTTACTACAGTAAAATTTTTAATATTAAAATCGTCACTACACAGAAAAACCTAAACGTTATTTTCAGTAAACGAATTCTTTTGAATTAGAAAATATTTTATGTTATTGCGGACGTACAAACCATTTATTAAAAATTCTGATGTTTTGTAAAAATTTAGAACAAAAAAAAAATAATTTTTAGTTGTGCCATAAAATAACTAATAATTAACACGGGCAATAAAAATGCTTGATTTAAAATGAAATTTTTCGTTTAGATAAAATTTTTGTTTCAGTTTTTTTTATTTTTATCTTTGTAATATGATAAAAATATGTTTTAAACACAATCATATGGCACGATTACGATCATAAAGACCATATTTGTTTCATTGCAGAGAATTTTAGGAACAATTCATATGCCGCAATAGCCCTTGTTTTGTATTAAATTGAAATAACAAGAAAAAAATCGTATAACAAAATTATCTATGAGACTCACCCGACCACACAGCTGAACCAGGCATGGTTTGCGTTCCTTGTGTTACTTTATTGGACGTAATTTTTGCAATATATTAATTTGTTAATTTTAATATTTTGATTTTTATTGTAATATATTTGAGAATTTTTAAGATTTGTAATTTATGCAAGAATTCACTTGAAATTAGCTTTATATTTTTCTTTTAAAATTTTTTATGTTGAAATCATTTTACTTTGTTAAAGTTCTATTTCAAATGCCACATTTTAATAGGCTGTTCGTGGAAATACTTGAGCCAACATGATGTTGATTTTTAAATATTTTTATACATAATTTGTTCTTTTTATAACATTTAACAATTATTTTTTGTGTGTTGTATTTTAATTAGAACTAATATGGCAGCTATATATGATTTTTGTGTGATAATTAGTTTGAATAGCAGTGCAGCAAAAGTGAATTTTCTTTTACTTTTACACCACACTGCCTTAGAGATCACTTTCAAATGCTCTTTTATAACTCTTACTATTTTGCACTCTCTTTTCTAATACAACATACTTTTTTTTGAGGAAAAACAGATTTTCCTGGAAAGAAAAAACTCTCTTTTTAGAAATTTCATTTGTAAAATTTTTTTTTAAGAAATTAAAATATTTTTTTTAAACTAAATTGATAATTTTTTTAATTGATTTTCAGATTTTTTAAATGTTTACGATATTTATTAAAAAAAACTTTAATTTCATTTTACGAATTTCAAAACTGACTTAATTTTTCTTTTTTATCGCCACAGCAGCGACCGCTGCAGTTTAACACTGAGCGAGCTTGCGAGCATTACTACTACTGCAACTTATTATATTTTGTTGTTATTTTCTGCTGCTCGCATTTTGTTTAAATTACAAAAAGTCTCAAAATTATGAACAAACAAAAAATTATTCAACCAACTTTTAGTTTCATTCCGATTTTAGTTTCTTGCGAGTTTCTTACAGCCAAAACATCCACAACCAATACAGACACAAAAATGTTGCCTTTAAAAAACCGTTTATACTCAATCCCCAAACAAATTGCCGCATTTCGTATGTGTGTAACTGCAAGCATGTGTATGCATGTGCTTGCGTGTTTATAAAGACAAGTATATAAACATGTTTACAGACATTTTTGCTGCACTTTAAGCTGCAGTGTTGCTTTCGCTCTCGCTCCCTCTCTCACTCTCATAAACAGTTTTTAGTGTATAAGAAAAAGGTTGTTTAACTACTTTTTTATTTGTTGTTGTTGTTAAGCGTTGGCAGGTTTCTCAATAAACAGATTTGACACCCTTTTTTTACTGTATGACAAATATGGGTTAAATGTTTATTGGCATATTGCTGCAATGAAAGAGCGTTAATTTATGTTTCTGACAGATTTGTTGTAGGCCTAATAAAATAAAATTCTATGGAAATTAAATTTTTGAAAAGAATGTTTAAAAGGTGCAACACAAACTGCAAGCGAATAGACAAATTATTTGTAACATAAAAAAATTACATCAGATAAAAATTTTAAATCTAATCTAATCTAAACCCGTACCAGGTAAACGTGAGAAGAAAATTGCAAAAAAAATATTTGCATTTGTCCGACAATCAGACATATAAGAAATTAAATTACTTTTTATGCAACAGGTAAAAAGTTATAGTGACTAATGCAAAATTTAAAATTTTTTTTTTAATTAAAGAAGCTAAAAAATAATACTGATAAACTTTTTCGATATTCCGAAAAATTCGTCCAACAAACAGACAAATAGATTTTCTGTCCCATTGAGAAGAGATTTTTTACAAGCTCTTGTGAATATGAAGCAACTAATTTTTAAAGCTTTCTAACTATTTTACAGTACATTGTTTTAGCTGCTGGATATAGAGCTCTTTTGCCCCAATGTGCGGTAACTTTGTGTTAAAATTATTTGTAAATTGGGAAAAAACTACTGAAATTCTTATAACTGTTTTTATAATGTCCATTAAAGTAGTTACAAAAGAGTTGTATAAATATTTTTTTCTTTCACCAAACTTCTTAGACTTTTTGATAAAATTTTATTTTTGAAAATTTTGTAACTCTGCTAACTCCATGAAAATAGTTAAAAGTGTTTATTATTTTTTACTTCATTTGAGCCCAGTGTGCAATAGATTATTTAAGACTAATAGAATAATTTCAAATGGTCTTGTAAATTTACAGCTTGTGCATGAAAACGAAAAGCTTGCTTAAAAAAATAGTTAAAACGGGTTTTTAAAAATTATTTTGGTCTCTTGGTCCCAGTGTGCAGTGAATTTGTAAACATAAGTATTCGAACACCAAAGTTTTTTTTTTAGGTTAGTAAGTAACTACCTAAGATTGTTAGAGGCAGGTTTTTGAAATTATATTTTATTATTTGTTTGAATATTAGGAAAAGATTTTTAAAAGCTTGCAGCAATTAAAGATTTATTTCTTAAAGCTCTGTAATATTTTTGTCCTTATTGAAAGGGCCCAAATGTGCACTTCCTTAAAGTTTTTATTATAATTTGCTTGTATATTTTTGCAGAATTACACAAAATATTTTTATTTCTAAAAATATTTATTAGAGTAATTTGAAAAGAATGTGATTTATTAAAAAAAAAATTATAGATTTATATAAAGTTAATTTAGATCAAAACATGTTATTGAAAGAAGTTTGATTTTATTTCAAATAATTTTGAAATATTATATTCTTAAAATTGGTCCTTCGAGTTACATGCTTGATTATTAAAATAATAAAGGCCTTTCAAAAGAATTACTGTCTGTCTCTGTTTGAAAAACTTTTAGGTTTTCCAACAACCTTTTCTGATAGTTTCGACTTTTAAGAAAAGTCATTGTTTTATATCGAATTGGAACTAAAAAGCTAATTGTTAGATTTGTTTTCTGCTAAAAAATTCGATTATTTTCACTATATTACTCGTTCTGTTATTGTTATTATTTTTATTCATATTTAAATTTTTTATTATTATTAGTTTAATTTTATTTATTATTATTACTATTATTTTAATTTTTTTAACTTCGTTATTATTATTATTATTATTATAGAATTTTACATTCTCAGCTTGAGCTGGAATTCACGTACCGGGTCTTAGACCAAAGGTTACGCTCTGTTGGGATATAGTCCACGTTCTATATCCGTTATTCTATTGTTTCCCTCATTATAGTTGCTTATTATTATTATTATTATTATTATTATTATTATTATTATTATTATTATTATTATTATTATTATTATTATTATTATTATTATTATTATTATTATTATTATTATTATTATTATTATTTCTTGAAGTAATGTAGAAAACAGTCCATGCCACCAGAAACGGAGGAGGGAGTTTTTTTAGTGGAAAACACCACTCAACGCAGTCGACGACGGTCACTGTAAGTGCGAAGGCATTTTCAACCCTACCTCGCCCGTCAAAAAAAAAATTATTATTATTATTATTATTATTATTATTATTATTATTATTTTTATTACAACTTCTACTAAAAAACAAAAAAAAAGTTATTATTACTATTATTTTTATTATAAGTATAATAGCTATAGTTTTTTGTTATGATTATTGTCACTGATTGTATCATAGCTATTATTATTACTTATTACTTAAAATTTATTTACTGTTACTTATTATAATTTATTTCTTATTTTCATTACTGTTGTATTCTATTATTATGACTGTAATTATTATTGCTGTTATTGTTATTCTTATTATTATTATTATTATTATTGTTATTATTATTATTATCGTTATTATTATGAGAAATATTGTTGCTAATATTTCAATTGTTATAAATATAAATATTGCAATTATTATTTAGTGTATTATAACAATTATTAGTATGTGTGGAGTTATTCCAGTCTCCCATCGGACGCGTCCCCAGGTGGCGGATAGGGGAACTCTCGGCTGATCTTCAAATCTGCAGGGAAGGTGGCAATTAAAATACCACCCGCGGACCAAAATCCTGGACAGCTGTTTCACCACGCCTGGTGCGGCTGAAGATGACGGAAAATGGAACGTTTGTGGCTTACGAATATGTCTCACGATCCTGATCCGACTGCCATGGGCTGACGGCTGCAGTATTCCATCACCTTATTATGTAGGAGTGACATCCGCTGAAACGGCTGGTGGGCTAATGCTGCAGTCGCCCCCGTCCCGTTAAAACTGTGGCGAGGCTCTGAGTACGTTCTACATGCGTCGCCGCCGAGGTGGCCGTACAGGTGCAGTTGAGAATGACTCCTGCTTTTTTGCGCCGAGATCCTGGCTCTGAACACAGGTACTCATAAGGCCCTGTGTCAACCCTTGCGTGGACCTCACTGATTTCAAAGGGACCCACGGGGATCGTTTGAGGCGACTGTACAAACGCGTAAGGATAGCGGCTCAGAGCGGGGACCCAACAAAGATGATTTCTAGCAATAATAACAACAGCAAATGTAAACAAACAATTGATAAAATGAATGAAAAGACGAACGAAAAAACGAATGAAGGGAAAAGCGAAGAGAAGATTAGGGAAATTAGCGAGCGCGGCGCGGCACCGGATGCAGCCTTCCGAAGAAGCAGCCTGCTGTCTAGATCGCCACCTGCAAAATGCGCAACGCCCACAGGCAATGCGACACGTGCTATTAGCATGGATGCTGCGATCTCACCCATTGCACCTGCTCGACTCCGGACGAACACTGGCACCAATAAGGGAAGTACTCCCAGTGCCAATTCCGGAGACCCCAAAGAGACGGTGCGAACCACACCGACTAGCACCTACGCATCACGAGCGGCTCTAACTTCTGTCACTCCGGCAGGTGAGGACACATTTCGCGCATCACGCGCAGTCCAAAAGGGGGCCGTTACAGGCAATTCAACAGGCGGCTCGCCTCGACTGGAGCTAATCCAGAAGATGCGAAAAATGGAGGAAGAAGCGATTATGCAATGCAAATCGCTAATAAGCAATATGCAACAGGTGTTTAACCGGCAAAAGAACATCAGCATTGATGTCAAGACCGGTGTTGCCAAAATGTCCGAGCTGCTGGACGTCACGTTAAACTATAGGCGCGCGTGGAAGGCGGCGGAAGGGGAAAGGTTGCTTTCGAATCGACACGAAGTGGGCGCTACGCGGCAGACTGAACGCGATTCAACCCCGGTGACGGCGAACCCCAAAAGAACGGCCACTAGCCCTGCAATGCCCGAAAAGAGCAAAAAGGCTAGGTCGAAAGAGCCCAGTGGGGACATAATTGAGCTCCCTCATGGGGGAGAAGAAAAATGGCGAACCGTCGCAAAAAAGGGGAAGAAAAATAAGAAAAAGAAAAAACCGGTCGAACGGAACAAAAAGAAGAACGAGCGGCAACAGCGCGCGAAGTCGGAAGCGGTAATAATTAAACCCGCGGCGGGTCATAGTTACGCGGAAGTTCTAAAAGATCTGCGTGACAAAATAAAGACGGACGACTCGGTTAGCATAAAGACAGTTAGGAAAACGCAGACCGGAGCCATCCTCCTTGAACTCGGAAAAGGGCAACAAGTTAGGCCGGATTTCGTTCAACAGTTGAGGAGTACCATAAAGGATACAGCCTCCGTCGCGGAACTAAAGCCAAAGGCGACTATCGAGATAAGAGATCTCGATTCGCTTACCCTTAAGGAGGAGGTAGAAACAGCAGCCCAGAAGCTGCTCGGAAACCCAGGGGAGCAGATCCATATAAGGATCACCGCACCGAATGTGAGAGAGCAGGTACGGGCCTTCCTCACCCTGTCAGCCGAAAGTGCTGCAAAACTCCTTGAGGTTGGCTATATAAAGATTGGGTGGGTCCGAGCAAGGATGCGATTGTGCGAGGACGTTAGGAGATGTTTCCGATGTCTAGGAACGGGGCACGTACAGGCAAAATGTTCAGGTTTAGACAGGAGGAACGCTTGTATTAGGTGTGGGGGGTCGGGACACAAAATGAAGGACTGTAACGAAACCCCCAAATGTGTCCACTGCGCGGATGCAAAACGCGACCGGACTGACCATCTTCCGGGATCGAAGAGATGCCCACTGGTCAGGAAACGATGAATGTGCTTCAAGCAAATATGCACAGAAGTCGGACGGCAGACGCTCTGATCGAGCAAATTGCCGCTGAAAATAGGGTAGACGCCGTCATTATTTGCGAACAATATAGACGAATACCCCGAGGGTCCTGGTACGAGGATGAAACAGGCACGGCTGCTCTGTGGCTACCTAGCGGCAGTAAGCTCGCGGTCACGCAGTTCGGGGGAGGCCACTGTTACACGTACGTTCGGACGAGACATTACACGCTAATGAGCTGCTACCTTACCCCTAGTGATAGCATAGGCCAGTTCAGGACAAAACTAGACCTGATCGAGGATAGGGTTAGGGAAATAGGCGGACCGTTTATAGTAGCGGGTGATTTCAATGCCAGGGCTGTAGAATGGGGGGACCGGACAACGAACTCACGCGGAAGAAACATTTTAGACATGGCTGCTAGGTTAGGTTTGATAGTGGCAAATACCGGTAATGCTACTACTTTCAGAAGACCGGGATGTGAAGACACCACCCCAGACATCACTTTGGTGTCCGAAAGCTTGGCTATAAGTGTTGAAGGGTGGAGAGTATTGGAAGACTTCACTGGTAGCGATCACCAGTATATTACCTTCCAGACCACGGAACGAACGGACTCTGACCGGACGCAAAGAAGGAGAGGCACACGCAAGTGGAATGCAACTAAGCTGAACCACGAAAGATTTCTAAGCAATTTCGACGGGGTCTCAGCTGCGCACACCATTAGTGATGCTGACTCCATGGCAACGGCATTGAAGCAGCGCATAGTTCAAAGCTGTGAGGCATCCATGCCCCGTGTAACGCAACATTCTAGAAGACAGGCTGCGTACTGGTGGACGCCAGAAATAGCTGAGCTCAGACGAATCTGCCTCCGCAACAGAAGGAGATACACCAGAGCCCGGCGAAATGGCGAGGCATCCATGGAGGCCGAAGAATTCAGACAATGCCGAAAAGCACTGAAATGGGCGATTATTAGAAGCAAGAAGTTGAAATGGGAAGAACTTCGGAACGATCTGAACAGCAACCCCTGGGGACTCGGCTATAAGATCGTTACGAGGAAGCTAAACGCTAACCATGCTGCTCCGCATATAGGGAACGATATCAACCACATCGTGGATAACTTGTTCCCCATGCACCCTCCACTGCACGATGAACGCGAAGTCCTTGCTGATGGGATACACACGCCCTTCACTGAAGAAGAGCTAAAAATCGCAGCTAGAAGCCTTAAGAGGGGTAAAGCCCCCGGGCCTGACGGAATACCAGCGGAGACACTCATACTTTTAGCCGAAAATCGGCCAGACGCTCTGCTCGAAGTGTATAACGCTTGTATTGCCCAAGGCACTTTTCCCAAAGAGTGGAAAAGACAAAAGCTCATACTGATTAGCAAGGGAAGAGGCGACCAAACGCAACCATCAGCTTACCGCCCTCTATGCATGTTAGATAGCACAGGCAAACTATTGGAGAAGCTTCTGCAACGCAGATTAGCAGAATCCATCGAGGCAGCCGGAGGACTATCGGAGAGGCAGCACGGATTTCGACCTGGAAGATCGACTCTTGGTGCCATTGAGGATGTAGTGAGAAGTTTTGAAAACGCACAGAACGGACGCTCCTACCCGAAACGTATAATCGTCCTAGCTACACTTGATGTACGCAACGCTTTTAATAGCTTACGATGGGCAAATGTTATCAAGGCATTGCGGGAAAGATTCCGCATACCTAGATATCTTATGAGAATTCTCCAGAGCTATCTTAGGGATCGTAAACTTATATACGACACACCAGACGGCCAGATAGTTAGAACGATTACATCGGGGGCAGCCCAGGGATCCGTCCTGGGTCCTGACCTCTGGAATCTAAGCTATGACGAGATATTAGGAATAGATATGCCAGAAGACACACACCTTGTAGGGTACGCGGACGACATAGCGGCGGTCATTTCGGCACGGGACGCGGACGACGCTAGAAGAAAATTGAATCAGGTAATGATAAGGACTCGAGCATGGCTCGAGGACCATGGGCTCGAACTAGCGGTGAACAAAACTGAATTAATCATGATGACGCGAGGGCATATGCCACTAGAAATTAGCATGCAGATAGATGACATGCTCCTGGTGACAAAAAGGGCGATAAAATATCTGGGCGTAAAAATCGATAGTAGGCTCACTTATTGGGCCCAGATAAAACATGCGGCTGCAAAGGCAGCAAAAGTTTCAGGCATGTTGAGCAGGCTAATGGCAAACATTGGCGGGCCCACACAGAGCAAGAGGAGGCTGATTATGGCAACCACAAATTCTATACTGCTATATGGCAGCGAAATTTGGGGAAATGCACTGAGAGCAAAGTCTAAGCGTAAGGCTCTAGAAGAAGTCCAACGCACAGCGGCACTCAGAATCGCCTCAGCCTACCGTACAGTTTCAGGCGCGGCGGTCTTCGTAATAAGTGGAGAGATTCCGGTTGATCTCCTGGCGCGCGAACGGAAAGAGGCATGGGACTCTAGGGGGGCGGAAATTACTATTAGTGCTGCAGAGCGGAGATCTGAAACCATCCAGCGATGGCAAAACAGATGGAACGCAGAAACGTCCGGTAGATGGACGAAGAGGCTCATTCCTAACATAGAAAAGTGGACTCAAAGGAAATTTGGGGAGATTAACTACTTCCTGACCCAGTTCCTTTCAGGTCATGGATACTTCCGGAAGTATCTACATCGTATGGGTAAAACAAGTAATTCCAGTTGCATCTACTGCGATGCAACAAATGACGATGCAGAACACACTTTTTTCAACTGCATCAGATGGAATACTGAGCGAATCGCATTAAGAGAGCAGATTGGCGTTTTCACCCCTGCCAACATAGTTGACAGAATGCTCGAATGCGAAAACACATGGAATGCTGTGAGTAAATACATCGAGTATGTCTTAAGAAGAAAGAAAAGAGACCTCGATGCACGGCAAAATGAGTCCCCATCAACGGAGACTCAGCAAGAATGAGCCAGCAGCATGAAAATGACGGACCCAGACGTGGGTGTTACGAGCAAAGTCCTTCTTAGGAGGATGAAGTTTCTGGGCCTTCTTGAAGTAATGTAGAAAACAGTCCCGGGAGGGCATCCCACCAGAAACGGAGGAGGGAGTTTTTTAGTGGAAACACCACTCAACGCAGTCGACGACGGTCACTGTAAGTGCGAAGGCATTTTCAACCCTACCTCGCCCGTCAAAAAAAAAAAAAAAAAAAAAAAAAAAAAAAAATTATTAGTATGTTTTATTATATTTATTTTCAGTATTATTCCTATTTATTATTATTATAACTATTATTGTTGCTATTATATTTTTTAGAAGTGGTTCTATTTAATTCAATTGTATTTTTTTTAATTATTTACTTCTTTACTATGTCTATCCAAATAATAACATTCTTAAATAGTTCTTTTTATAATTTTATTCATTAAATTTATCTTAAAAGTTTGTTTGGCTTTTTCTTTCTTTTAGATTTAAAGTATGTCAAACAATTGTTTTTCAGGTTTCATTTATTAAGTGTGGCTTAAAAATTTATTTTTTATATCTAGTTGTTCTATTTTTTCTTTTAACTGTAAAGATACATACGAGTATTTCCTTTTCAAGAATATTTTTGTTTTAATTTTTTAAACAATTTAAAATCTGTTTATTTTTTAGATGAAAATTCACCTCTATTTTCTTTTATTATTTTACCGACAAATCTATTTAAATTCAATTTTTAATTTAACCAATTTAGTAATAATTTTTGTTGTTTTGTTTTATGTTTTACCGCACGCACGTACATAAACCAAATTTTACACTCTACTATGTTGCATGCACTCGTATGTGTAAAAATACAAACGGAAATTGCAACTGACGACAGTCATCAACAACATGTATGAACGAAAATCCGCAAACTTTGAATAGAAACACGAAAGAACAAACACACGAATACGAATACTGTATTAAAAACTGAGAGTTCTTTGGACACACAAACACACACACCTATTGACAAACTACTCCGACGCTTTATTTTAGTTCTGTAAAAGAAAACAACAATAATAAAAACTGGTACAAAATGTGTTCATTTCATAAAACTAACGACAATTCCGAGTGACTGTGCGTGTGTGTGGTGTGTTGAGAAAAAGTAAATTTATGGAAAGAGAGAAACCTAATATGTGAGAGAGCTAGAAAACAGTTATTTACATACTACAAACAAGGAGCGGATTTTGCAGCATAAAAGGAAGATTTAATGAAAAAAATCTAGAATCAAGGAAAATTATAAAATATTTCAATTATATAAAATAGTATCGAAATAAAAATAAATAAAACTATTGAGCTTATAATTATTATATACAAAAAAGTAAGAAAAACATTAATAGAAAAGAAAGAGAGTGTTAAATGTCGTGGTTTGCAGTTTCTGCAGTGCAGGGGTTACCATTGCACTATTTTAGTTAAAATACTTAATGTGATGGATAGCGGGCTATCATTTCAGAGGGGTACAGTAAGAATGTCATAGTGAAAGAGTCAATCACCGTTCGAAGGTCACTTGTTTATACAACACCAGAGTCCTTCGTTTGGTTAGAATAAGAAAAGCAAAAATAACTAGAACAAAAACCGTATAATATATGTATAAATACATATATAAAGGATATTTTCTGTATTAACCGTACCGATATGTATGTATATACATATATGTATATAGTATATCCATATACAGTTTAAATGGCTTAAGTCATAAACAACATGACCTTACACAACATGAAATACAGTGATATATACCACAACTTGCGAGGCGGACTTAAAAAACAAATTGCCATTCGAGTAGAAAAATATGGTAAATAGAAAAAAAATAAATAACAAAAAAAGAAACTGACAATGTAAACATTCAAGACTATTAATTTCTATGCCTAAAAGTAACTAAGGGTATGCCATAGTAAAAGCTGCTATATACATATATTCAAAAGAAAAATATATCTAAAAATTTTAAGCGGCCTATGATACAGTTTTAAATCTGACAAATTTAATTCAAAAAATTCCTTCCTTCCACGCGCAGAACAAATTTCTGCCGCTCTAAGAAGTAATTTTTTCAATGGGTAAATATACATATTTTTATTATTATTATACATTATTATTATTTTTTTTTAATTTTTTATTTGTTATTTTTTATGGGGAAGCGTTCTCCCTAAGAGAAAAGATCACGTTGAAATTTTTTCTATTTGTATAAAAATTCTCATTTATTGTTTAGGAATTTTGGTGTATACATACATACGTACCACGCTCTTAAATATTTCAAAATATGATTGAAAGTCTACTGATGAGTTTGACTAAATACCAGTGAAATACTAAAATGTAGACTAGCTTTAAAACTCATAACAAACAATCAAATATATTAAAACAAATTTTTAATAAAAAAGGAACAATATTGCATAATTCGTATGGATCAAATGAAATCTTACTTTATAAAATTAATGTGTGTATAAGAATTATATTGTTATACACCATAAAAAATATTTTATCATAAGTTAGTAATCATAACATTACAATAACGTACAAATCTATCTATCTATCATACGTAACTATAAAAAGATTCAACTGAAATTAGCCAATATATGAAATTTTTTTGCAGCGGCAATTATGTAGAGTAAATATAGTTTATTTTTGCTTAATCAAAAAAATTCTCTGCTATAAGACATAAAAATATATATATATATATATATATATATATATATATATATATATATATATATATATATATATATATATATATATATATATATATATATTAATTTCATTATAAACGAAATGAGAATTCTATAGAATATTCCCTCTTATCGTGTTTGGCGATTTTCGACTGCAAATTCGACAGTTTGTAATAGACTAAAGATACCGAGCAACATTTTTCTTTAATCTAGTACAAACTGTCGAATTTGCAGTCGAAAATCGCCAAACACGATAAGGGAGATTATTATAGGTAATATGTGTAGCAGCCAATATTCACTTGATGTGTACTCTGATCAGAACGTATGATGAATATTTAATAGATTAGTTTTTAGAAATATTGCCATCACAAACAACCCATATTGCAATTTTGATAAATGTTAATAATGTAGTATTATAATGCAGACAAGAACTTGTTTGTTATATTTGAAACATGTACAAATACTATTATTTGCCTGTCACGATAGTGTATTGTTGCAAGGACCATAATATAGCAATAACAAACATGCCACAAATGTGTATTTTCTTAAATTATTAAATTTGAATTAATTTTCATTGAGATGCCAATCCAAGCCTTAACAGCTGAAAGAACTTTGTTTAGTCTTGAAAAGTTCAGTTTTAGGTTAGGTTAGGTTAGGTTGATAGGAGGGGTATAATAGCCCATGTCGTACGACATACACCTAAGCCAGTGAAGGCTTGTTGTGCGCTCCCTTGAGTTTAACCATATTGACCCAAAGGTCTAGAGAAACTCCGTGTCACTCACAAAGGTCCTTAATTTCTTCCAGCATATTCCCCGTAATCGCCTTATGTCTGGTAAGATGTCACTCCCAAGATATCGGGACCTTATTTGTGAGAAGTCGGGGCATTGGCACAAATAGTGTTCCAATGTTTCGCTCTCCTCCCCACATGCTCTACATTCATCTCCTCCCGCTCAGTTTTGATTTTATAATTAAAAAAAATTCGTTTGGGGGACACACAACAGCGTCTGTTGTCGATTCCACGAAATAACTAGCAAATAAAATAAGTCCCAATGAAATAACTCAAAAAAAGGAATTGACTCCAAAAAAATTAAATGAGGCCTAAACTTAAAAAATAAAATAACTTCCAAAATGCAAATGAAATAAGTTTCCTTATTTGCGGTAAATAAAGGATAAATGTGAAGTAACTCCCAATATAAATGAAATAAGTCTCGAAAAAAATTAAACAGCTTCCATTACACAAAGTTCCAACAGCAATCAAATATATTCCAATAAAATAAGATCCAATAGAAATGAAATAGCTTCTAATTCATAATTGAGGTGTATGGGGTGGCATCAAGATTTTCTTCTGAGAAGTATACCCAAAGCTGGCATTGCTTTCGCTTTAACGCATGACCTCTCTCCCCTCAGTATGTGAATAATTGTGCTCGCTTACAGCAATGTTGGTCTTTGGCAGGGCTCAACAATTTTCTCTATTTCTAGAACTGGCTTCGTTTAGTTGAGCTTACAATATTTGTATTATTTTTCTCCTCATTTAAAAAGCGCAAGCAAAGTTATTTATTTTTTACTTTGGAAGTATTTCATAGTGAAATAACACCCAACAAAAAATTAAATAATTTCTAACGCTTTTGGAGTTGTTCCATTATGAAATAGTTTCTAATTTTATATGGAAAAAAGTTTGGTGTTATATAAATTTTCCGTTGGATGTTATTTCATTTGGCAGTTATTCCATAGTACGGTAGTATCCTCTGATCCGTCCTCTCGTGTGTATCTTTTGGTGCTGTTGAATAGGATGAGGCAATAAACAATGTCATATACATATCATCGTGATTACGAGGACTCGGCTTTTATTATTACCTTTAATTAAATATTAATTTTTAGAGCCGATTCACATTGAAAGTAATATCGCGTAATTGAGAAGTGCAAAGAATTTTGAAGGGATAGTGAAAGAAGCACGAAATGAAAATTCAGGCGATGATTTTGAAACTCTTCTTTTGTATTCGTGTATTGTTATATACGAGCGGTGCTGCCAGTTCTGCCTATCTATATATATAAAATAGGATGTGTGTATGTATGTATGTATGTAACGTAATGGCTCCAAAACGGCTGGGCCGATTTTGACGAAATTTTCAGGGAACCTTCAGAATACTCGGGCGGGTGACACTGTGAAGTCCGATTTTTTATTTGTGGTCTGTGGGCGGAGGGGAGTGGCAAAATCCAATAATTCTTAAAATGAGAACGGCTTGGCCGATTTCTGTAAAACTTTTTGTCAGTTGTTCGTATTTTCGAGGAGAAGGTTTTTATGGAAGAAAATTTTGGAAAATCCCTCCGGAAAAGTCGGAAAATTGGAAAAATCGAAAATCGAGTTTTTTTTATGAAATTTTGTTTGAAATTATTCCTTAATTGCTTTTTAAATGAAAAAATAGAAAGTTTGTCTGAAGGCTTAAAATAGGGGCGAGGCGAGGTTCGCCTGGTCCGCTAGTTTTTTATAAAATTGAAAAATTGGTCAACAATATATTCAATAATTTCTCCACCGGATAGACCAGAAATAATTTTCTTTTACATTCTTCTATTGTAAATTCTTTTACATTTTTCTATTGTAAATTCGCTGAATTAGAACCCGTAGTTAGTATATGACAATAATTGTTGCGTATGAATGAATTAAAACTATTGGCTAACTGTATGTCAGTAAGTCACCTGGCTGTTGCAACAAAAATGTCTTTATTGTTATGAGAACACAGATGCGGTACGCCCAGTATAAATCTGCTCTCATGATGGTCAATTCGCTATCTACTGATTACATTTAAAATAGATGTGATCTAAATAATTGCACTTTGCAAAGCACTTCTCACATAAAAAAAGAATTTTAGGAGCCCCTCAGTCTAATTAGCAGTAATAGCACAACTATTGTTATTGACTCGTTCCAATAAGAAAACTCAGCGAGCTTTCATATAACGAGAGCTGTTCTTCGCTATATCAAGAACTTATTTGAAAGAAAATACCAGATTCTGAACTAGAAATTGATCACTATTGGCAAGTTCTAATCATCCTGAAGCATGCGAAGTAATTTATAAAGCTTTCTCGGTACAGACCTAAAAAGTTTTTTTCACTCGATAAAAGTGATCTTAGAAAGCTAAGAGAATCGTTCACAGTATACTATGAACTCAGAAATCATCAAACACAGAAATATAGAGCCTGTGATAAGTTGGCGGAACATGTAATCTGTGATTGCTTGGTTATTATTCGCAGAAGGATCACATCGGCACATCGGACCAGATCTTTCATTATCAGATTTATTAGCATCATCTGTAGCCGAAATCTGTCTTAATCTGGCCGTAGTCCACTGGAGTTGTCTTAGGTTAGGGTTGTAATCAGAATCCCACCAATCTCTCTTAGAACTTTAAGTCCGTTGTAATATCACAAAAACTCTGTCCCCACTGTCGTACCAGTCGGAGCTCATTATGCGTTGTAATTTAATGCCTGCAACGTCGGAGGGATTGCCGACTTCAGGCGATCTCATGGTAATCATTCGTCTAAATGCTAAACTGGCACAGTGGCAAGAATTATTCTACATTCACTTCCTCATCTCTGTCGCGGCAACTACAGCAAATGTCGTTGTGCTCAAATACTAAACTCTTTGCATGCATGCTAAAGAGACAGTATTCAGTTATACTGGAATTGATATTCGCTTCTTGTTCATGTAGAATAGAGAGGTAGGAGCTTCCTTGAGGGTGTGGAGTCACTTTTTATGGCCCACCTCTAATTTGTTTCCTCCTCAGTCGTGCGTCTAAGTCTGATCGTAAAAGAGGATAATAGCGAACCCACGTGGTTCAATTCTGGTGGAACCTCTAAGGTGTCACCATGCTTAGTTAGCTTATCAGCCGGATGCCTCTGTGCCCAGGGTGCTAAATGGTCTTAATTTTAAACTGTTCCAACATCTCACTACAAGTTGATCGGCAGCCAATTTAGATTTCAGAAGAGGAGGTTCCAGGGCCGTTATGGCTGTGGCCGACAAGATGTTCATCCTAGAATCCACTTTGGTAGCTCAGGTCACTGCTCAGGCTTACCTTAATAGTAATAATAACACCATCGACGTAATGTTTGTGGACTCAATTTCCACTAAAGATTGTGGTATATTTCTCCACAACGATTGACTGACTGTCTCAATGAAATACATTTTATAAATAGAGGAAAAATAGTATTCATTAGCATATTTTCAGTATTTCTGTCTTTGAAGAAATTTTAGAAATATTTTGTAAAATAAGGGAAGACATTGATTTGTTTTTTAAATAATTCACAAATCATTTCAAAGTGGAAGCATGCCACAAAACTACTCTCACAGCTCCATAATTAGAAATCTCTCTATCACTCTCTCTTTCTCTCCCTCTTGCACCCTCTCACTCGTCATAAGCACGCTTTTAACCCTCTCTTAACAAACAAACAAAATTTATGCTGATAACTGCGACCGACGGCCAACTATGCACTTACACAATTTTTGTTGCTGTTTTCTTTTAGAGAGCTTGACACATAGAGTAACACATACGAGTACACACTAACGCAACAAAAAGCCTGCTTGCAGTGTTCAACAAATACACTAATACAATTATACTCTGTATAAACTCAATAGCATCTCGTATATAAAATGAACAAAATGAGACGTCAGTGCAATAGCAACAACAACTACATTAACAATATGCAGTGCAACACAGCACAACCACCATCACTATCACTATTCAAATGCAACAAAGTCAATACAGTATAAGTTCAACAACATTTTCATACAAAATCCTTGAGAGTCATTGAAAAAATGTAGAAAAAAATAAAAATTGCAATAGAAAAAAATTTGTAAAATAGAAACAGAAAATTGAACATAAAATAAATAGAAAAATATAGATTGTAGATAAAAAATAGAACGAATAAAATGAAATTTGAGTGTGTAGCAGTGCTAGAAACTAAAGTACCATAAATAAATTTTCATTTCAGGCAGATATTTTAATGCCTTTTAATTTTTTTTTTTTTTTTGGAAATACGAAGAGTATCATTGTTAAAAAACAATAAGACGAGTGTTATTACAATTTTCGAAAATTTTATTCCACTGACCTCAACGCCTGGCAATAACCCTTAGAAGCATTAAGAAATGGGAATAGTTGCTCAAATTTCGATTGCAAGATATGATATACCGAAATCTTAAAATGTTTCTACTTCATACGGACGCCGACTTCAGTATTTTCTGGGAATCGAACCCATAACCATCTCTCCCAGAGGCACTTTAGCAGGGTAACATCTAGCTTATCGGGGGGTCCGTTAAAAAAAATAACGAGAAAAGGTTTTTTTTTTTTTGTTGAAACTTAATATGGCTCTAGCAGGGGGAAAAAAGGAAGAATGTAAAGGTATCCTATAAAATATTAAATAAGAGCATTTGCAGAGACCTAAACTGGAAACAAACATCACTGTACTAACTAAGCTATCGAATGACCTACAATAATGTTAAGTGAGAGAATTTTGAAAAAATATGAACAGTTTTTTTAATAAAAAAATGTATACAAAATTTTTTTCTCGATAGGGCTCCTAAATAACAGAGTAGTTTAGGGCAATAAATATGGGAACAGTTTTTTTAACAACGAGTAGCATGATTAAGAGCAGGCGAAAACGGAAATTTTGAATTTCCCACAACAAAGATAAAAGATGTATATTATTACTTCTTAAAAACATAATTGATAAAAGACTTAATTGGAATTGGTCGAAAAATATCACACAAGATCTTTAGAAAATATTTTGGTATTGTAAGAAATAGTTTGAACAAATTCTTCGAGAAAACTGAAACGAGAATAGTTCAATTACATTAAATATATTAATAATTTTTTATTGGTTTGAAAAATATGTTTCTAATAAAAAATAATACAGCGCAAATCATTGCGGTTGTTGATGTAATCTTGAAAGGTTTTGTCAAGAAATTTTTAAATAGGAACAGTTTTTTTTCCTGAATTGTAAGTTGTAGAAATTTCACATTGCTTCAATCGATTCATAAAACGTGACAAATCATAATAAGAAATAACCATATACAATAAATTAAAGTGGGAACACTTTCCTTGTATTCCATTAAGAAACAAAATTTATGAAAATTTTTACTAATCGTTGGTAAATTCTATTAATGGTGGGAAAATCCATAATGCAACACATCTTAAATTTCTTGAAATTAAGGATGCCAAATTTATGAACTTATGACTGAGTACGATTGGTGATTAACCCATAAATTTTACGAGGAACAATGTATTTGTACTGCTCTAGAAGGACAATTTGTGAAAAATAGAACAAATAGTAGTCTAAGACGATAGAAAAAATAGCACGAAACACAACAAATATTTATATCCTATATGAATACATATGGGAACAGATTTCTTTCATTCCTTTCAGAAGCAAAATTTTACCATTCATTTTGATAAAATAATGATGCAACGCGTAGAAGCATTGATACATAAAAATAATGTATTATTTTTAATTGTTTATAAAATTAGAGAAGTTATATTTTTCTTGTAATTATTTGTAAATTAAAGCAAGAATGGTTTCCTTGTATTCTTTTAATAAGCAAAACTTGTGGAAAATATCTCGAAAACATTTTAAAACGATGAAGCAATCAAAAACAAATTATAAAGAAATACAAAATACTTCTAATTCTATGTAAATTAAAGTGGGAACAGTTTTCTTTTACTTTCGGTATAGAAAAAGTTGCTGACAAATTTAAGTTAAAGTAGCTTGGAATTATGTTACATTAGTAAGACCAAAAATAGTGCATAATAACTTCAATTAATATTTTATATTATTTATAAATTTAACTAGGATCAGTTTTTATTATATGTCATAAAAAATTTTTGTGATGTAAAATGTATTGGAATCTTGTATGAGAAGGGTTAGTACTCGCATTAACAGAATATTTAATAGTTTTATATGAAATTTATTTTACTTATATTGACGTTTACCATCTAGTCTAAATTAAAGTGGGTACAGTTTTACACAGAAAATTAAAAATATATATAATAACATATAGTATTATATAGTCAATAGTGAGAACAGTTTTATGTGATACATAAAATAATATATAATTTATTTTTGTTAAATTGTCTATTAACAATAATATTTTAGATCAATAAAAAAATTAAAAAAAATGAGAACAGTTTTATAGGAATTATAAAATTTAAAAAAATTCTCAATTTTTTAATTTGAACCTATACGATTTATTTTTAATTAAACTTTAGCCTCCAAATTATTATTCGCATAAAGAGGAATTTTCACTGGCTGCAGAAATAACTAGAAATTTAGAGAGTGAGAACAGCATAAAGACACTATGTCTGCACAAAATGCAGTGACAAACGAAAGAGCGTCTGCTTAAGACCAGAGCTGCCGTAGAACATGCATTTTATTGTTGATTAAAAATTTGAGCAACATTTCTGCAAAATGCCGCTTTCTGTGACAGAGGGGGACTCTATGGACGCAAGAAGTAGACGGTCGTGAAAGAGTCAATCACCGTTCGAAGGTCAGAGGTTTGGAGTCCTTGAGTGTATAGAATAACTGGAACAAATTTTATATACTCGTATATACTCAGAAAATACGAGTACGTAGAACGAAATTGCAATTTTATATTTCAGATACAAGTGCTGTGTGAATTTGACGTACTTTTTCCATTGTCTGATTTGGGAAAAGTCGTATGGAAGAGGTTTGCAATTAGGGAGGCAGCAGTCAGTTTTCTGCAGATATTTTAACAATATGTATATGTGCGACTATACGCTAAAAGTTTTATATATAGTATTAAGGGTGAAAGTTGTTTGCGGACGGGGAAATCAAAGGAAAGAAATCTTAATAGTTCAATATCCTACTGAACCAAGGAATTTTATATCAAGGCAAAATAAATTGAACAAAACAAGACTCCTAATGCCAAGAGAGCCACAATAGAGCAAAGTTGAACAACTGTAGTGTTGAAGAAACTTAATAAAAATAAAACGTTTGAAAAAGCAATTTTTATTTTTAATTTTATTTTTATTTTAATTATAATTATTATTTAATTGCTTAGAAAATTCTAATATATCATATGATTTTTGTTGTTGTTAGAAACCCACTCATAGATTATTTTCGGTGGCAAAAAACCCCCTCATTTTGCAAAATAATTTGATATAAAATTGAAATTATTTTAAACAAACTGCAAGTACGAGTATCTATGCAATATTTTTTTTTTGTGAACACAACAACAATAACAAATTCTTTATAAATTTACGTAGTATGACTACCTCAACAAAAGCAATAGCAACAACAATATAAAATGAAATCATGACCTACGAAAATACAAAACAAAATGATCCCCACACTAAAGTAACGAAAATATTGTAATGAATACGAAATAATAAATAAATTTTAATAGAAAAAAGTGAAGAAATATTTGCTAAAATGAAAATGATAGAAAAATGTCATGAGCCCAATAAACATTTCAACGTTTATGGATGAAGCAGTCCTCTTTAAAGACAACTGCAGACGGCGGACTATTTGAAAAAGGTAGAATTGATTTCGTTTTAAAAGCGAGTCATACTGAAGCTCAACTGTTTTTTTTTCATCACTTTCTAACAATGCCTTAACTGGTCCTTAAATTCGATTCTCTAGCGTTTTTGATTGCCGGCGCACTACGGCCTAAAATCGCAGAGCCGGCGTCATCAAATTTCGTGCGCAGACTTCACTTTGGAAAAAAATTTGGTCAACGGATCTTTTAGTTGGTCACTTAGTCATTTAGCCATTTGTCAAGCAGTTTATTTTTTCAGTGGCGAGCTCACAAGGAGAATTTGAAACAAAAAAATATATACACATTCGCAAAGTTATACTCGTATTTTTGCTATAACTTCCCCATATCCTTTGCTACAGGTATTTCTATAAATGTTAGTTATGTACCAAGCTGTGTATATCGCTGCATTTCATTGGCGCCAACTAAATCTTTAGTACACTTCAGTACACATCATAATCGAACAATTAGATTGGAAAATATTCCAAATAATTTTTAATAAAAATCGTAAATATATTTTTCAAAAATTAAGCTGGTCCAGCCACCTGTTTCTTGGTTTTCCCATATCAACACACATTATGAAAGAAAACTACTAGAGGTAATTTTAGTAAAATATTTCCACTTAAAGCCTGATAAATGGATCCGAAATAAAATACACTTATATCGGCATTTTGAAAATTTACATCTGCCCTTTATTTAAAGGGCGAGTTAATGTTTTTTATTCACCCTTTTGCACTTTGTAAATACAAGTTAATCTTTATGTATAACACTACGAAAGGTCCTTTTTGTGAAACATTTTAGTCCTCGAAGATTTCTCAAAAATTAAACTTGAATATTTTATAATTATTAGCAATTTTAAAATTTTTTTTAATTATTAGTTCAATTTGCCATATTTTACATGACTAAAAAAATTTGTGACTTTGGTAACCGCATGATTTATTTTCGAATAAAACAAATCAGCTGAGGACTAAAAAGGAAAAAAAAAAACAAATCATGACCAAAACCGATTTGTTTTTGCAAAATGAACAATGTCCTTGAAAATTTATAAATTTTACGATTATTTTGCGTAAAAGACACTATTGTTACAAAAATAAATTTGAAAAAACACTTTATATGAAATCTATTAATTGAGTTCAAAACGATATACGAGTACTTATAAAAAAATTAATAAGTTATTTTAAAACGAGTGACAGTCACTTAACTGATGGGTTTTAAATCACAGATTATAAAAATATTTATTTACAAAAGACTTTTTCAGTGTGATGAAAAGCGATTTTCAGAACAGACCTGAATGTATATTAATACAAAGTTGACAATCATTTGTTGGAAACTTCTTAGTTTTTATTTGTGCTGTACTCTGCGAATGCCATAATCATAGAATAGGAATCAGAAATATAATGGCTGCGAGAAACTTGTCGCGATATAGAAGGTAATTGAAGCTGTTATATTCTTGTTACTATGTAATCAGAATTTTTGGATCTGACTTTTTAAAAAACATTAAATTCTCGTTAGTTTGCAAAAAGTTTAGCATGATATAAAACCTGAGCCTCCCACGAATAACTACATGTAGATCACTCATTTTAAGTGATATAAAATAAGTTCAAGACCACATAAAACGCTAAAACTATTCACAATTTTACATAAATTCAAATATTTTTGTCAATATGCTTGCAATAGTTAAAAATACATACTTCGAGCACTAGAATTCACAGATTTTTTTTATAAAAATATTGTTTGGTTTCTAATTAAAAAAAAAAAAAAAAAAACTGGCCCTGTCAAAACATCAATATGAGTCATAAATTCAAATATTTTTCAGAATATGCTTGCAATAGTTAAAAATATATACTTCGAGCACTAGAATTCACAGATTTTTTTATAAAAATATATTTTGAAATATAAGGTTCTATTTAAAAAAAAAAAAAAAAAAAAAAAAAAAAAAAAAAACATTGCTTCACACTGATAATGCAACCTTTAAAGTTAAACAATTGATTTGGCCGGTAAATTTGCTAATTTGGCCGGCTGTTGTGTGGCCGTTCAGTAAAAAATAATCAGTCACCAGTCAGTCTTCCAAAGTCAATTTTCCCATATACTTATATTGACTCAATTTGAAATGACCGGTACGGCAAATAACATGCAACATACGTCAGAGCAATGTCAAAATCGATTAAGAACATTGCGTGCTATAGAATACAAATAATTATTTATTTTTTTTTTTCAAATACATTCTGTAACTACATAAAAATACTCGTTGGGTTATTTCAGTTCTTATTTTTTTATTGCTTGTTTGTATTCAAACAAAGTGCAACTCACTGTGAAAGATAACAGGCTACAAAATAATTAAAAATGTAAACGAAATATGGAAAAAATATTTATAATTTGATAAATCAAAAAGCAAAAATATTTTATTAAAGCTATTATTATTATCATGGAAAATAGAATGGAAGGTGGGTGTAGTTAATGCTGCCCTTTTTCGTAAAAAAATCAAACAACAAAATAAATCCGAAAATCAGTTAAAAAGATAAAAGGTGAAAAATAAAGTTATATTTTTAAGGTGTGGCACTGCCCACCTTTTCAACTACAATGTAGCATTGTTTCAAAAAGTGCATAGGCTTAAAAAAAATTAATAAGCACGTAGAACGTCGTAGAGGCGTAGAACGTCAAAAATCATATAACGTGTGGTTTCAGCTCAAAAGGATTGGAGTCTTACACCTTTTCAATAACATTGTGCGTATTAAAGAAAACTAAATTCCATTTTTTTCTGTTTAAAATGTTACGCTTTTTTACAAAAGAAAACGCCATTAGAATAATAGCTAATCTCTCGTTCTTATCCAAGCCATAAAGTACAGCGGAAAAGTTATGGAAAAAGTGAGATGAACCTTCATACGATTTCAATAAAACTTCTTAAGTTCTTAAGTTAAACGTAGTCCATGTAAAAAAAATGTTAAGCACAAATTTTCTAAGTTTCATATAATTTTTCTTATCATGATTTCAAGACATACAATTTGTTAACGCAAATTATTTCCCTTGAACAAAAAAGAGTAAAATTAAAAGTAAATTTTATACAAACGAAACCACAATTCAAAATTGCCCTACAAAAGGTGAAATAATTTCACGTGAAATTTTATTCACGATGAGGCTTGAGTGAATGTTGCCACAGACATTCCGTAACATTAACATCACTGACTATAAATGTTCTCATGACCACAGTTCAATCTCAGTTGGAGCTCTTTTGATTCCCTGATTTTACATCAGAGATGGGAAATTCAAGGGTGGCCTAATGCTGATATTACTTACAATTTAAAACAATTTAGTTAAAGACAAGTTTCAAATTCTAAAATGTTAAAATTTTCCACGTGCAAAATATATGTACAGTGGAGTTCGTTTTAACAAGGTCCGCGGGACTAAAAAATTTTGTTCTTTATATTAAAAGCAATAATATTTTCTTCTTATAAACAAAAGCAAGCAATATTTAAATATATTAAATTTATTTCTTATTTTCGATAACTTCATGCAACATATTATCTATATATTGTGAATACATTATCTATATATTCATTTCATTTATTTTTAATTATTTTGAATACTTTCTCAAATAATGGTAAATAATTATTTTAAAGTTTCAGAAAATTCTGCGTGGAGATTTAAAGGGAATTTTGTATTGCAGACTTTAATAAGAGTACGTTATAGGCGAAATTTCGTTACATACTAAGTTTGTTATAATAGTAATTAATTGTATGGAATATTTGTACAAAATTTGTAGGGACGATAGAAGTTGTTCCTTATACGCGATAAACCATAATAAGCGGTGTATGCTGTAACCGAACTCCACTGTATATATTTTATTAAAGTAGAAGGTGCAGTTATATAGAGTCTTTGTTTAAACTTGATCTATGTATATTCAAAAATTTGAGTTAACAAATTGAAGTAATTTTTGTATGTAACAGCGGATAATATCCAAACCATAATTTTGAACTTGAGACAACATTTTCGAATTTTTGAAAACAAAAATTTATGTAAAAATGTAAAAAAGCAATTTTACAATATAAGGGCTTGAACTTTCTCCGAAAATTCCCGACCGAAATCCTAGCCGATATCAAAATTTCGAGAGAATTTTTAAGTTTAAAAAAATTTTCAAAGCAAAATATCAATTAGTTATTAATTAATTTTCCAAATTTTCGTTACGTACTCAAAAAACCATTAATTCATGCCATAACGCAAAGAATTCTATTTTCTTTTCGATTTTCCTTTTGATAATAATGCAAGAATAATCATCATATCCTTCTTCGTCTTTGCAAAAATTCATAGAAATATATTGTTAATTCATCTCATGAAAGAAGACTATTATTCTATTTCGCCATTGTGTATAGTTTTTTTTTTAAGTTACTACGTTTTTTGAACAAATGAGGGATATAGTCTATAAAGTCTCAACTCGCCATCCCTGCTTTATGCTCGTAGGCTATAATATTTTCTCCGAGTGTGTTTGTGAATGAATGCCTGTTGTTGTTTGTTGTGTCATATGAAGTGCATTTTTGAGCGTAAAAATTAAGTATAATTTTTTTAATTTTGTTGTTTTTGTTGCCACGGCAACATTTTGCTGTTTGCTGCACCAGCAACATTGCCTGAGTACAATGACCACAAATTGTTTATATTGTTTAAGTTGTGTTTTGTTGTTGTTGTTGCTGTTAATTTTTTTTTTTTTCGTTGTATATTAAAAAATAAAATTTGACCCAGAAAAATTGACTAAAGTGCAAAATATGCACACACGCACACACACATACACACATACACACATACACACACTTGTGATGCAAAAGAAAACTGATACAGAAAAATAAAATTAATAAAATAAAACAGATGGAAGTAGAAACGAAAATGATAAAAAAGATCAATAACGAAATTAACCCATTAGAACGCTAAAAGGCTGAAGTAAGAAGTCGGCAATATATTGGGTACTTTTGGGACTTGTCTGCAGAAATATTTAGAATCTTAAGAGAAAAATTAACCCGCAACCATTTGCTTGCTCTGCTGCTGCAACAATATAGACTATACATTTATTGGGGCGACTACGATTAATTAAAGTAATTTGGAAATAAATAAAGAAAATGATGGAAAGTCAACGTGTTGAAGATAATGAGCCAGAGATAAAATCATCTGCCACCCGTAACACTCGCCAAGGATCTTGCGACATCTTCCGTTCAAGAACCAAAAGGGTTGGTCGCACCTCTCTATTTTCACGTTGAGAACTTTCACAAAAATCATTATGGCTGAGACCCAAATACTTAATGTAGTACCTCGCGGTTGTAACCACTAGTTTTTGTAGCTACATTATTGAGAATTTCAGAAGTTGCGATGCTATTCTATTATTGCAAATATCGGTCAATTGGTTACAAAAGTACTTGTGAGGTCTGCTGAAAGAAGACTATCATTAGTATAAAAAAATTGCCTTGATGCATTGAGCAACGTTAAACCAGCCATGATTATGAAGATCCATTGTACTTACGGCCTAAGTCTGTTCCACATATACCGTCCTTGCATTCCTCGGCAAAAAAGGCCTATATTTTAACCATCGGCTACCCGTGATAAACGATTGTAAAATTATATCGTGTCATACCCAAACTATACTTGTACTCGTAATACATTATCTATTAGAGTTCGGTGGCATTTTGTCAAAATCTTTTGATTTTTAACATCTTCTGAGTTTATTTTTGGATCCAATATTGCCTCTTCCATTTTTAAAGGTTTAATAAAGGAGTTTTTTATACTAAAAAAAAGGAACAGTAACACATTCAAGCTTACGTTCCTACAGACATACTTGTTGAAATACGCATTGCGTTAACAATAGGGAGAGTAGGTACTTCTGTTTGGCTTCCCACACAGGCAAAATAATTACTGGTTTGATCTTATTATATATAAATTTATATTTTCGTGTAGACTGATCGTTTTCGTTGCTCTAAGCCAGAACACGCTCTGTGGAGAGCTCAACTTTGAGAGTGATCTACTTATGTTCATCAATGCAACTGTGAAATATAGTAGAGTTCAGTTCTCCACAATTGTATAGTAGTTGGACTTAAACTTAAAACGGATATAATAGAACTCATTATGGCCAATTTTGCTAAGGGATCCTCTTGACAGGACAACGAAAAATTATCATTTCGATATAATCGGACTCCTCGCAGCTAGATAATTGCCTTAGTAATAGGGCAGGCAAATTTCTAATATCAACTGATCAAGACGACGCTCGAGGAGCAGGAAGAGATTGCAGCAAATAATATATGCTTATGTCCACTAGTACATAGCATAGTACGCCGCTCTTGCGAGTAGAATCATCTAAGACACTTACATACGTCCAATAACAAATAAAATAAAGTTAAAGTCCGTAGTAAAAGTAGAGAAATTTAAATTTCGAGTAAAATTGATACAAGGACATACATCGTATCCACATACATCCTTAATTTTAAAAGTAAGATTTCAGCTCTAACCGTAATTAGAATAAAGCACACATTACCGCATACGAGTATTTCTAAAACTTCATTTCATTTCCCTCCGTGCAAAGACACGCCTACCTCCCATTTATACCTATTTAAAAAAAAAATTAATTTATGTTACATGTGTAATTGGAATTTAGTAAAATTTGACAAGTATGTCTAGTATTATATTTTTAAACTGTCTGCTAAATTTTGTTGTATTCGGTGCATATATCCTTAATTGCACTAACTAAATTTTAGAAGCTCTTATGCAGGGACATGCCTGCCACCAATATATTTCAGAAACTAAATTTTAGCTACTCCTACGATCCAACCAAAAATGTTTTTTAATAATTCCAGAATTATGTTTTTCTTGGCGGTCATGTAAATTTCGTTGCCCATAGTGCAAGGACTTGTCTGTGTCTCATCTATCATTGATTTTACAATTTTAGAATATGCTGAAAAACGACGAATATTTCTAAAAGGATGATTTGAAACTTTGTGATTTATTTTCTTGAACCATATTTGCTATCAGAACATGGCGAAAATTTAATTTTGTGGTAAATTTTGTTTCATTCGATCCCTATCCGTCATATATTCTTCATATCAAGAACCATGTTTTAGCTACATATGCGATCACACTATGATAAATAAGGCAAATATCTCTAGAATTATACTATTGAGCTCTGTGGTATGGTTTTGTTATCCTTTTGTATTTCTCTGTGTTATCCTTGTATATGCATTTGCTACATTTGTGATCAAAATTTAGCAAATATTTCGTAAAGGTTTCTTAGCTGTATTGCAAATTTTATTTCCTTGGATGTAAGAATATGCCTTTCTCTCCTAAATTTCCATATAATATTTAATAAATTCTGCGTTATATTTCGTTTTATTCAAAGCCAGGACATCCTATACATGCACGTATCCTTAATTTTAAAGACTACAGTTAAGCTACTTTTTTGTGGTCACAATGCAATAAAAATTAGTAATAGTTCCCAAACTCTTGCTATTTAGATCTATTGTAAATGTTATTGCATTCACTGCAAGGACATGTCTACCTTCTATAAATCCTAGATTCTAGAAATAAAATTTAGGCAACATTTATGATCATAATAATTAAAACATTGGCAAATACTTCTAAAAATATACTCTATGGGAAATTTTTTTACAGGACATTCGCATCTTTCATAAATCCTTGTATTCAAAAATTCCTTTTACATATATAATCAGATGCATATCTGATCAAAGCATAGCAAAAACTGAAAATTATACTTAAGAATCCTGTGGCAAATTTTGTTTCGTTCGGTACAAGGACATACCTGTCTCTCAAATGTATATCCTTGATTTTTAAAATTTGAGAGTGATATTTATGATCGAACTGACATATCAGTAGATTGAACTTGAAATTGACCCAAATTGAAATTAATTTGTATGTAACCCTAACCTCTTTGGTGGCCTCAATGTCTTCATATTTATATACCAAAACAAAACTGACAATTCTATATTTACATTGGGCCTTAGCTACTCCAAACTTCATCGTAGTCTTCATCAAGTGAACTGTTTGCTGGCCTGTTTTAGGCATGTTTTCTTTTTGTCTTAAATATTTATGGTTTCATTTAAATCTAAATACAACTTGTTTCAACACCGAGTATTTAAACACGTTGCTGAAGTTGCTTTAAACAAAATATGATGTCAAAATATAATTAAAAAATAAACATGTTTAAAGACTTCGAAGTTTTTGCTTTAGTTCTGTTGTCTCTTTCGAGAGGCACTGAGTTGTCGACTCGAAATCCCAAGCCTTTTGGAGACAAGGATGATAGAACATTAATGATTGATACCCCTGAAACAATCGTGGAAGATGAAAAGAGGCAAGAAATATAAGAAGATCTTATATGCAATATTTGTAACGACTTGTTTGTAGATTTATATAATTGTTACATAAAGAATTTTTCCAAGACTTCGTATTAATTTATTAGATCTCTTATAAATATCTTACCTTATAAAAAGAAAATCCAACGCTGCAAAAGGAATGCTCGCGTCATAACCCGAATGGCCTGCAATGAAAAGAAATTGTGGATGGAATTTATTAAAAAAATTAATGCAAAAATATAAAGTTGCAATAAAAATTAAAGAATTAATGTGTTTGACTTCATTCGGATGCAACAACCTACTGAAAGGATTAATGCACACAACTCCTTAAATGTATTTATCCTGATCGAACAAATAAAATCAAGAAGATGCAAAATATGGTAATAAAATATATTCCAGATATTCAGAGCTGTAGTTGGCTGAGCGTTAAACTTCTTGCCCATATACTGGGGTCTGATTAAATATGGTGCGCACCGAACGGCGTTAAGTTTGCCAAATACTTCCGTTCTCAACGGGCTGTATTTATTTTCTATAATGGAGTATATTATGACAATCACGTGTTGGTCAAAGTGGTCACGGTTTTCCTAAACGAATTACGTCCACTACTGCCTTGGTAATATATGCCATACATGTCCTTGTTGGACATTGTTTAATAATACTGAAAGAACACTGAAGATGGCACAAAGCCGAAACCGGTCTGTTTACAAACCAAATTTGACGTGGGATGACGGAAAATCGTCCCAAATTCAAACAAACCCCGTCGGAAGAAAAACACAAAAATAGAACATTTTTCTTATACAAACTAATGCCCGGAGATCCAGTTTTGTGGTATATTTAAACACCAAGTGTGAACAACTACGAAATTAACCCTTAAGCACATTTTATTTTACAACATCCCTGTTTGTGATAAGTTTTTTTTTCTTCTTTTAACGAAAGAGGACAAAATAGACCCATATTTAAAGAATTAGAAGTTTAAAATAATCAACAAAATGTTTCTTCTAGCGCTTGACATCATGTTGGTGAACACACCTTATATGTAAGGATATTGATCGCTGCTACAATTGCGAATAAGTACGAAATTAACCCTTAAACACACATTAAATTTTTACTTATTTCTGGTGTTTAAAATGATTTTAGAACCTTAGCATATTTGACGTCTTATAATAAAATTGAAGGATAAATATTTTTGTGGAATATTATAGTCCGATAAATTCTGTTTAAGTGTAGGTTTTCGCGCCTCTTCAAGGAAGGGCACATAAAAACCGATAATTCCACAGAAATGTTCATCGTAGTATTTTACACAGAGCTGCATAAAATCTAATAATTAAAATGTAGAGATACATGATTCCAGAGCCGATGCAATATCACAATCCGCCAGACATAGGCATTCAAAACGTGTCCTCTACCAGGATCAGTCGTTAGAAACCGGTATATAGTTTTTTGTGTTGCACAGTGCCTATTTCAACGTCTTTGAAAATCCCTAATGCAAATTTTTCTAAATAAAAAAATTGAAGTTGTTATTAAGGAATGACATCTTCATTGCTTCCAAAGGAGCGCTTCCAAAAATTTATTAAAATCGATGTAAAAATACTTCTTTATTATAAACAATTATAGCTTTTGAAAATGCATTGTTTGTTGTGGCATTAGCTCTTTATATGCTAAACCAAATCGTCAGTGAAGTTTAAGCAGCCTGAAAACATTCAACCTCGGATGTTTATGCCACATATATCAACTACAATATGAGAATTCAATATTTATATTTGGTTTTAGCAACCAATGAAATGTTGGCATATGAAGAGCTAAAGCATTTTACAAAAGCTCTAATTGTTTCTAACGATTAGTTGGGGAGAATATCCCAAAATAATAAATTTCAATATTAAGTATGTAATTCTTTATTAAAAAAAATATTTATTTCCGTAGATCTACATAAATATATATATATATTTTTTTCAACCAATAATGATAGAATTAGTTTCACATAAAAAACACTTGTGATTACTGGCGAATTTATAGATGAGGATCTCATTTCCAGGGGCAAATAAACAGTCCTTATTTAATAGAAAATTAGTTTTTATGCAAAAGAGATATTGTAAAAAGTTTGATTTTCTCAATATATAGAAGAAAGCTTCAATATCAATGGAATAGAAAAAGAGAACATCCTGCAATAAGCCTCCACATTTTCATGACATCTTTGGAAGGTTTTTTTTTTTTATTATGGATGGTTATATGTTCTACACAGAAAAAAATTAGGGGTCTAATTTTGTATTCATTATTTCATTGTATTGCGTTATTTCTTTTAAGAAAAAATAAATAAAATAAAAGAAAAAAATAATAAAAAATTATTTTATGAAAACAATGCCATATTTCACTTTAGTGAAATACACATCTGGGCTCTAAGTTTTTTCTTGTTTTAAATCAAATCGAAACGTACGACCATCACGTACATATTTAATCATGGAAATGGCCATATTTTAAATCCCTTTTCGCACGAATAATCTTATAATTACACGGTCTTCAAAGCCATCCATCCCACTATATACTGCATTTGAACAAAGTATTGTTCTCGAGGTAAGACTCATGACAGCCGTCAGTGCAAAAGTCCTTTCATATTGGGCCTTGTGTACTAATATCAAATTATGATCCATGTCTCCAATAGCCCAAATGATAACACTACTGATTATATACCAAAAAAAAAAAAAAGAATTGCCCCTTAAGCATCATAAATTAGTATGCTTTAAGGGAAAGTTTTTTCTATATCTAATGCCAGTACCCACTCGGCACCGTTAGGATATACCATCTGCATCCAGCTAATGATAATATACCATAGACACACGTCACTATTGGATGCAGAGCTGAAACTGTGGATAGTTGTTAGATGGACCTTGACAATCATTTAATTCAATATTAAAAGCAAAGCAAATGCTATCATTCAAAAAATATCTTGCGTTGAACCTTTCCACAATGCTTATGCCATCATCACCGTGCGATAGCGCTCTCCTTAGCATTTGACACAATCAGGACTTATATTTGCTCCGTGTCGTGGTAGTTGCTGTCCATAGGAAGGTTCTCCCCAAAGACCATTTTCCATAGCGATGCTCATGTAATTGACAGATTAATTTTATTCGTACTGAGAATATATTGCGATTAGTTTTTAAATGTCATGTTTTGACATGACATGTGGCGGAATGAGATCCGTTCCTTTATGGAATTCCAATAAATTATATTTTTTATTGATATGTTAAATAAAACGGATCTTAAAATGAATGCGTTTTTTTCTAAGTGTAAAATCTCGCCCTCTAGAAGAAAGAGGGCGATTCAATGTTTTCTGATAAGGGCAAAATGAATAGGAAAGAGGACACAGTCCTCTGAGTCACTTAAATATTTTAAATTAGTGGAACAATAATTTCTTCTAATTCTAATTAAACTTCTTTCAGAATTGAAAATGCCATAATGCTTTAAGGTGAGATTTTTAGTAATACGAAAGAGCTGCTGATAATTCTAGTTGAAACTAGCCCCTAATTCAGGTTAGATTATGGAGTTAGAAGACTAAGTCCATTATTTGATCGAATATTTAATAATGATAAAATGTGCTAAAACTTATTTAACAATTTAAGTTAAACTTACATATTGGAACTCAATAGGAACGTTGCAGCTCTTACTGCTGTGGGAAATAACTTTTTTGAAAAAAAAAAAACAAAAAAAAAAACAAAAACTATTTCTAAGCGACTAATTGCTAGAAGCAAACGTATTTTTCAAGTTTAAAAAGTCAAGTCAACAGCGACAATGGAAAAAAATGCTGTTCACACTAGCAAAGAAAAGACGCTTTGAAATTATAACTAATTCGGGTATATAAAAAATAAAAAACGGCTAGTGTAAACCGCTTAATATAACATTTAGAAAAAGAAAAAGGTGCGCGTGCTTGCGCAAAAGCTCTCCCATTTTTTTGAAATAGTCTTTTTATACATGAATAGTTATTTTCATTTTTAATTATTCTATAAAGACTTTTTTTATTAAGATCTTGCGAAAGGTGGAATTAATCACATATTTACATCTAAGCATTTCTAACTTCTGCTAACTTCTAATGTAAACTATTTAACAAAATAATAATAACAACAACAAACATCAGAAGAAGTGGACTAGACAACCAACTTTTGAAGCAATAAACAACTTGATTACAAATGTTCACAATTTAAAAGAATTCTGTTTTTATTTTGAAGGTTAAACAAGAATAACAATCGTTCTGAACTCTATTACGTACGTTCTATTCCCATATGGTGAGAATTCTTAAAGGCCAAGCAAAATGGTCATGAAATAGCGGTAGCTTTATACACAATCAATAAAATGTCTGAAATGGCGCTTAGCTTTGTTTATTAACTTTGAAGTGACTACAACAAAATACACATATAAGCAAAGCAATAACAACAACATCGGTTTTTGTGTACCATTTCTAACTTTTTTATAGAGAAAACTGGGTCTAGTATTCCTTAATATGCCCAAGATTATTAAGAATGAGCGATAAATAGATTCTATCTTTAGCGTTTATTTTCAAATTTTCGTTCTGCTCGTCATTTTAGGCTTCTGTTGAATAAATGGTTTCACTATCTAGGGGCTTAGAATCGCCTCGAGTATTTTACTTTGCGAATAGGAACATAATAATTGTGTACAAAACAATTCCATGTGATTTTGTACAAAAAAGAGACTTGCCTTGCGATGAGTATATGGTCGACTTTCTATGCCTGCTTCCTGATGTTCTAATGCGGGTGGTTTGACACAAACACAGGGCACTATAAATATGGATCTCACGCAAACTACTAGGCCTCCTCTACAACGGTAATTATAAAGGAATAGGTTTTCTAGGTTATTGGATAAGAACGGGAAAGGAACGTTGACTATAATTTCATACTCAGCCTTTCTGTGGAGCATCCACGTCCTCAGTTATTGGTCAAAAGGTGCCCCAAGAGTACCAGCTGAAATATTATTTTCCTTTTTAGATTGTGCTGGAATTCAGAAGATATTTTATTGCAAGGAATATGTAGAGAGTACTGTATAGTTAATCGGAAAAAAGGATGGGTGTCGGAAAAAACATCCCTGATTTCATTAGTGCACATACCATTTTAGTAACAATAAAACAGTAAAACGCACTCTATAGCTGCCTGTTCTATTGTCACTAAAAACGATTTTCACTCTCTCCTTAGGATGAGAATATAAGATGGAGTGAAGTATCACTTACATCGTCTTAAAAACACTAAGGGGCTTCTTTTTCTATATAAAAACTCAAGATTTTCATGCCAAGAACATCAAGAGCTGCCGAATCCTCAATACTTCTATCTTCCACATTTATGGATAAAGGGGCATGGGCAGCCATATATTTATGCGTACGCAAACAAGAATCTGTCCTGCGAGCATTAAAATCGCATAATCCTATTCGGAGACTATTACAAGTTCTTTATTAATGTGAATGATACCTGTTCTACCTCATAGCCTCAATCCCCGATAGGATCTACCTATTGCTGAATGAATGAAAATGACAAATGTTGATGTCATCCGCAAAAGTCATTAAGAAATAAAATATATATATATATATATATATATATATATATATATATATATATATATATATATATATATATATATATATATATATGTATATAGATATAGTGTAATGGAGCCTGGCGGAATTTGTATTAAACTTCTTTGATCAGATCTCATCTATAACATTCCGATATAAATGGAGAGAAGTCTATCGTGTCTTTAATGTCCCTTAATGACATGGATGCTATTACCTGTAAAAAAACTATCCTACAATAAGTGGGAAAGATGTACATTTTATTCCAGGGTACTTGACAGCTTTTTTTTCAAAAGCAAAACAAAAAATCAAGAATCTTTTCAACCATTTTTGCTGTCACGCGAATTAATTCTACAACTATTTTACCCCAGAACTTTGTTAATTAAATTAAAAAAAGTAATTAATTAAGATTTACTATAAAATAGTGTTCAAACTTAGAGGTGTTCTGCCTTAAAATGAAATGGTTTGGCATGAGTTAGAAATCAATCATTAGGGGGAATCAGTGTTACTGGGATATATATAAGTGCGAAATAAACGGATTTGATAGTAAAGAAATAATAAAAGAACTGACTTTGATTAAGGAAACTAAGTCATATTTTTTCTATTTTAATTTAACAAAATGTTTATTTGACCGCAAAATAATATTTCAAAATAATATATTTCTGTTAGAATGTGCTCATATTTCTTGGAAAGAGGATGTATTCAGTTAAGGTTATTATTATTGTTTATTGCTTTTCCATGGGCGCCTTTTTCATGGGCGCATAGTGCCAATACAAAATTATTTCAATAATTTCTATTTGAACAGTTGAATTATATGTGTTCATTTCACTCCTGCAGGGAGCATAGGGCTTCTACAATGCATGTTGTCGTTGCAGTTGTTTTCGCATTGTTATTATTCGTTTTTTGCCTTGTATCAGTTTCATTAATCGATTCTTGTTCCAGCTAAGTAGATGATTGATCTGCTGTAGCAGATCTAGGATAATGCGGCTACCCCTCTGTATTTTGGTGTAGTGGTGAGGAACCTCGCTAATTTTTGATTCCTATTTTTCCCCAGAAGGTGTTGGCTCTGCCGGACCTTTGTTTGTAATGATGTTATCCTCTTTTCCAGGGGTGGTGGTGATTTGTAGGAGGGGTTGAAGCCACTTCATTTTTAAAACTTGAAAAACCATGGTGAAAAATTTTTGTCCTCTGCCAGGGAGCGAACCTGGGTTCCTCGGTTTTGTAGGCAAAAACATTAACACTACACCACGCCAGCAACTATGTTGAACAAATATTCAATTTCAATTTCCCAACCCATTGCTGATTATTGTATTTTGTTAAATCATATTAATTGACTCCACTTTATAAAGAGGTAGATATCTTTCCCTTGCCTCAACCATTAACTTTTCTGTTTCCCTTTACCTCTTCGTATTTAAACAAAAAGTTTTTTCAAATACTTTTCGAATTTCTTATAATTAATTCTTACCATTTTTTTCTCCGCTTACAACCGCAATAATTTATTGCAATAACGGTAAAAATAATATCAAATGACCATAAATTAACAAGATTGTGTTTAACGTTAGACGTTGTTAAAAGTTGGAATTGTAAATTAAATATTGATTTACATTCTTAGATTTAATGACACATTCAATGAGAAACTCTTACCAGTTATAAAAAAAATTAATTAATTTAAATAGAAATATAAGTAGAAAAATATTTAAATTGTGACAGAGAGGAAATCCGGAAGCAAAACTATACCAAGAAGATTCCATAAACATGAAAAAATTTATTTTATATTTTATTGTGATCCTCTGAAATCTGTAATTTTTCAAAGTGTTTATAAAAAGCTTAAATACTTCTACTAACCTCCTTTTATTATTTTAACTATTAATTAAATTTTTTTTAATTTTCAGCTCAATTCTGAAATGAGTTTTTTCCCTTGCGTGATTCCAAACAGTGAATTATTCTAAAAGAAAAACAGCCACGTAAGAGTAGCAAAAGCAATCACTGTCATTTATGTATACGATTGTCCCAAACTGCGTAGTTAGTCCAGAGGAAGTCAATTGACTGCTCGGGACAGTTATCAAACTAATATTATTACTTAGCATAGTACACGGAGTTTGATGGAAAGCATTGCAAACCATGTCAAATTAATATCACTTAGAGAGATTGTTAAATACAATGACAATCATAATATCTGGCTGCATAGGTTAGTTTAGGTTGATTGAAGGGGTGTGATAGCCCATGTCATACGACATACACTTAAGCCAGTGAAGGCTTGTTGTGCGCTCCCTTTAATTATCAAACACAACTGCCAGAGTTCTGCGACAGGATTCGAACCTGGGACCTCGCACTACAAGTCTAGTACACTACCTACTAGTCTACGTAGGTCAGTTTTGGCTGCATAAGATTCAGCGGAAACGAATGCTCTTTTCGCTGTAATACACTGGCTTACAATAGACCTAATGGTAAAGAAGCTGCAAATTTTATCAGACTTAACGCAACATTGATTACTACACACTTAATCCTCTCCTAGAAAGAGGATTCAATTACTCACTCTATATCTCTGTTGGCACGCCGCGATCAATTGATACTCCCTGTATTTGCACAGACGGCTTCAAGAACTGAGAAGTAGTTACTAAGGATGTCTATATCGAAGATTTCAGAATGAAAATATTTTGCAAACTTTTTGACTGAAGCATACCTCAGGCAGAAATTGTTGTTAATAAACGAGCAGAAAATGTGCTAAGTTTTTATCAGATAATTTATATAGATATTCGTGCCATAACCAACAGGAAGGCTGTAATCAGTGTAATTCACATCAAACTTTACTCAAGAATAACGAACATTCATAACTTGGATGCCATGTTCTTATATATGGCCTGAAGCGGATGCTCTAGATACTATGTTGCAAGATGCGGACATTGGTACGCTATGTGGGCTTGCCCTGTCCTACCGCTGGAAATACATCTTCGAAGCCTATGGCATGGTCTGATCAGGTAAAATATGGAGCCAACCTGCACTACGATGAGGCTTATTTGGCATTGCACTTACAAAAACTGGACAATGAAACTCGTGAAATTTCGAAAAACCTCATAATGACGGTCACGTTCCGCTGAAGATTCAGTACACACGCCAAAAGACCCCTATAATGACTTAACTGACCCGCAATGTTGAAGATTAGGAATAAGCGATGATTTACCTTCCATGTTTCTGCCCTGCATGTAACCTATTAATCAATTTTGCACTAGGAGCGGGGAATGTTTCCGGCGCTGACGCATCTATGAGGTAAAGTGCTACCTACACAAGGGCAAATTCAAATCAATTCTTCATTATATACTCCATTATATTGCTCTTTCTTCCTACTCTCCTTCGAAATAATGGAGATATATTTCACACTCTTTTTGCAATTTGCAGATATACTTTCCTATAACTCTAAAACCTATTATTTTCGATTTCTAAGATGGTCTCCCTATTAGAAAATATCTATTTAAGCAAGGAGCCTTTTTTTGTGGCAAGAGATCCCCTTGAAGTTTCTCAGTCCTCTTTATTTAATGCAAAATTTTCTATAGTGTTTTTTTTTTCAAACAATTCAATTTGAAAACAACAAACAAAAACCACTTTGTTGTACTTTTATTTATAATTATTAATTAGAAATAAAAAGTTGAAATACATACTCAACAGCAACAATAGAACAAATAAAAAACGTGTTGCGCTTTAGCTTTGACATTGAAATTGTTAATAAAATACTTATAAAATATGACAAATTAACTTATTTATTGCTACTTATAAAAAGGGGAAGGTGAGCTTAAAGGCGAGGGTATCGAATTCGTTGTGAATGAAATAATTTTTTATGGTTTTACCTACAAAAAGTAAGACACAGAAATGGAATTAAGTTTTGAGCAGCCCATAAGAAGAAGTCTAAAGGAGTCAAATCGCAGCTCCAAGGCGGCTAATTATTATCGCCAATACGGCTAAAGATATGATTACCGAACTTACTCGTAGTGCGCAAAAGATCGATTTTCTTTAACGAACCGTGTGACATAATGTGCCATCCTGCTGGAACCAAAGATTATCTAAGCTCATATCTTCCATTTCAGGCCCTAAGACGTTCGTAGTCATGATTCTGTAGCGCAAGTTGTTGACTGAAATCAGCATTTCAAAAAAAAAAAAATAGGCCAATGAAGCCACATTAAAATCATACCCAATATTTTCCTGGATGCATTGGCGTCTTGACAATCATATGCGGGCTTTCCGATCCCCGTATGCGGCAATTTTTTTCTTTTTCTTGACATAGCCGGCTTAAAGAAAATGTGGTTCGTCAGAGAACGCAATTTTTTTTTTGTCCGAAACCGATGTCCAAACTGAGAAGCCGTATAGTAGTTCGACTTGACTGATAGCCAATATCCTTCTGACAAAGTAAGAAGGATAAAACTATAACACGGATCACCGTCTTGTTAGGAGCCGACGTTAATCTTAGACACACGGAATATCGCAGTTTTAGTTTCACGTACGGTACCAAAATCAACGCTATTACTGGGTAGGGAATGTCCTTTCAAAATCTTCACCATTCGGTCTCACTCAGATTAAACGATACCTCCACCGAGGTCCAGACGGAAGTTTATGCCGTAATTAGAAGCTGCAAAACGAATTGAGGGAATGTCAATCGACATTTTTGTGGATAGTCCGGCTGCTATCAAGGTTCTTAATGCAAACGTGTTTAAGTAGAGAAGTGTGTGCTTGAATGTATTAAATATCTGGCTCTGCTCCAATGACATCATATTATAATATTGTGGGCTTTGGAGCACGAGGAAACGAAACGTCTCACGACTCGGCCTTGATCCTAGTGGGACCACAAAGAAATAATTGGATTCCCTTGGTTGATCTTGCAAATAGATTTAAGGAGTGGACTCTGGAAAATACGAAACTCGTGATATCTACAATTTCCACCTGCAGAATTCCTGCAGCTCCTAACCTCGCTAGCACTTTTAGTGGGCATTATTAAGGTGTACTGCACAGTCATTCCTGTATAAGAGTACCTAGGATTCTTCCATGGTGTCCAGTGTGGAAGCTGCTTCGACGAATATGACGAAGAATCAATTCAACACTTCCTGTGCGACTGCCGGCTTCCATAATAGGAGTTGGCAACTAACACTACTACATTTTGCTCTCCTCTGTGACATTGCCCTACATTTGTGCCCATGCCTGCTCTACAGGTAATAGTTCTTTTAAAGATGTAAACTGTCTGGGGCGGGTGCCACCGATTGATACATTAGGTTTTAGAAAAATTCTGGGTTGATTCTCAGTAAATCGAATTCAAAAACTTGGTAGGAATGTGTAGGATGCATTTAATCCTGCGAGTGTACCAGCAACTTTTTGCTGGTTGCTCTGTAACCGGACCTAACCTAAATATTTCATTACTTTCACTTGAAGAATGCTGGGTAAAATACTGATCTCTTAGAAAAATAATCGTTGCACACTAGTGTATACAGTTGATTATAACTTTTTAAAATTAAATTATTAGTTTTGATCTTAATAAACTGTTTGTTAGTCAACTTCCCTTCAAATATTATTTTATTTTATTCAGTTTTATAACCGTCTGCGTACGTTTGAAAAACAAAGCATAATATTATTCTATACAACTGCAGTGGAAAAAATATGTAATTACGATTAAAATAATACAATTAAAGAAGAAAAGACAAAGCAATTTAAACGTATTACTGAAAATAAAAATTTTATTTAATCTCAACAGTAGCATGAAAACGATCAGAACAAATAGAAACCTCATTTGATACACAGATGAAACGAAAAAAATGATCGAGGATCGAGCAAAATGTACCTCAAATAATCGAGGATCGAGCAAAATGTACCTCAAATAATCGAGGATCGAGAAAAATGTGCCTCAAATGATTAAGAAAATACTTAAATGCGGTAAAAACTATTTTCGGTTGGTATCTTTTAATGGTCCTGTAAACAGTTTAAACGCTTAGCAACAATAAGCTCTACGCTAATGGTGCTCATTATAAAATTTTAAGAGGTGCTGGACGTTGAAGGACAGTTAGTTTTTTTTTAATTAGAGTGATAAATAGATCATTTCGTTTTTAAATTTATCAATAAAATCTCACCTATTTTTCAGAGAAGAAAATGTCAACATGTATGTATATTAAACTCCCACATTTATCCAAACATAAATGTCAAGATGTCCATCAAGTTCTTGCTTTTTGGAATACCTCTTACGAAAATTTCCAATAAATAGATTATATCTAGTTCTTAGATAATCTAATTACTGTCGTTAATGAAAGTGCTTCCTTCCGTCTTTGCAAATACGAGTCACTTGTTTCTTATCTACCCTTACTGAAGTTTTGACATGGACCTAGAATAGTTAAAAACAGGATAACAAATATTGCCAACTTATTAACGGGGAATGAGAATTTTTCTACCGAATGAGGAAAAAAGAAAAATTATGTCATTTCCTAGAGATTCCAAAAGAAAGAAACAACTCTGTGGAGTAGAAAATTTCTTTTGGAGTAGGCTCAGCCTCCCAGGCAAGCTTGTCTACGCCCGTTACTTGGCCTGCCGCACTACAATGTCCATACCATGGATAAAAAGTTCTCGTTTTTAGATGTTCCTCCGATTACTTATCCTGGCTTTCTTTCATATCAAATTTCAGCTTTCGAGATATAGTGAAACTGCCCCATAGTATTAATGTGAGAGAGAGAAAGAGACAGAGAAAGTCAGTGAATACTAAAATAAGCACTTTTTATATCTTCACATCTTAACAAGATGTCATTGTTACCCATATATTGTACTTGTAATTTTATTTTGTACATCCTTATGTTTGTAGTGTTATTAATTTTTTTTTTTTTTTTTTTTTTGGAAAGAGAAGCAACATTCAGGCAATGAATGCCTTCTGCTAAGGTGTTACTTCTTTTTGTGGAAGGGACAGTATAGAGAGGGCAGGTAATGAAATGAGAAAACAGAGAGAGAGAGAGAGAGAGAGAGAGAGAGAACTTAAATTCTTTTTAAAACTCTACTATTCCCCGTTTGTTTTTATAGTAGAATTGTAGCGCCTCTGGTGTTAAGGAGGCGCATTAAGTGTACCTACGCTGAATGTTTAGTGATTTTATTAATTGTTTTACTTCGCCAATGATTCTGCTAACAATAGCGACGAAGGAGGGCGTCATGAAGAATATCAATCACTGCCGTTACTGTTCAGTGACCAGTGCTATGCCTTCATCCCTTAAACAGTCCAACAAAATTTGACACAATGCCACACTAACGAAAATCAGAAAACTCAAGATGTTGATGACATGTCCTGAACAAGGATCAAACCCAAGTTCTCAGTCATAAATTGCTTTGTAGTCCACGCGTTAACTATTTCAGCCAACGGCAAAGGTAAAGAATGTGAATTTATGTCTGTTTGTTGTTGAATTTTACATAAATAAGAAGAAATTAACAACAAAAACTGCATTTTGAATCAAAAAAGAAATTTATGGTATTTAAAATTTTTTTAAATATTTTCCACAAAAATAGTAAAATGTGGAAATTTCTTGGCATGAAACAAGCGAGTATTTTTCCTATTAAAAAAAATCTCATTAAAATCAAGTTCTTGGCAATATTTAGACCATCTGATAACAAATCTTAACACCCTCGTCTATTTCGACTGCATATTATAGATACCATCAATCTCTTTCGTAATGACACTTGTTGTAAAAAAATTTTGAAATTTTAATACCAACATTTTTGTTCATTTTAAAGATTAAAGTGTTATACTTTTTCAAACAAATGACAAATTTGACCCAGAATACAAAGTTTTTTTTTCTAGTTTTGGGTGGCGTTGCATAAATATCGATGTGTCTAGTTGGCTGTCAGTGTATTTAAAAAATAAAATAAAATGAGTGATGAGTTTTCTTCTTTTGAGAACAAAAAAAAAAAAAAAAATCATAATGACATGTGTGTGTGTGCGTGTATTTAGTAACTTTTTTCTATATTTACCTAGGTTTATTAATATATAGTCGCTACAAAATATATGGGCGGTATAGCCAGATAGTCATACCGTTTGTAACACAATTAAATATTAGTGTCAAATTCTATAGCATACAAAATATGTATGTATAGCGTTCACAGGAATGTCTATATTTTAATAAAACGAGGAATACATAACGCGTGCGAAGCGTTATATATTCCGCTAAAGAACATTTTATTCAGCGGGTAACTATTTAAAGGCCCCAAGCCCTTTTTGGGTTGGCCAATCAAATCAGAAAGGTGCATTATAGTATCGTAAGATTATAAATAATCACATTCATTTTCCGAGCATCGAGGAATATTTTGTCGTATAAATATAAATTATTTTGTTATATATCATGCGATATATTTATTGCTCTCTACATTTTTTAAATATTTTATATTTAACATGAAACTTTTTTTAACACTGTCAACAATAACACTTTTCTTCCTAAATTAATGATACACAGTTACACTCGATCTCTGAAAAAAAGACTTACAGATTGTTAACACGGCACCTGTTTCGCTCTCTATTCTTGCTTCACACCCCAATCATGAGCGAATCAACTTGCTTCGCTATACAAAATTTTGAGAGGGAAACAGGTAGATTCATATTGAATCTACTTGAGAATCAAGAAAAAATCCTCTCTTCTCTAATTTTTATCGTAAGTTTATCTCAACTAGTTGTCAAAATTAAATATTTTTGTAAACAAAGCAAATTTAAAAGTGAAAAGTTAAAAAACATAATGCTTTTTGTGTGTGTTTCCTAGACATAATAATAAATTTGAATTAAGTGAAAAGTTAATTTATTTAAATTTTATTAAAGTTAAAAAACAATGGAAAGAAAAAAAATTATAAAATCGAAGCAGATAGATGAGTCGTGTAAACAGCATGATTCATAAACTTGCTTCAGAAAGCGAAACAGGAGATTCAAATTGCCGTGGAAACAAGCTATTAGTTGTCTTAACCCTTCGAAATTAAAAAAAAAAATTAAAATCTTTAACATATATTTCCTTTCAAAAAACACATCTATCGCATGCGATATTTAATAAATTTATCAAACTAAGCATATTGATCTGCACCCACACACACAGATACATTTAAAAAAAATTTGTTACCTAGGATAAACTAGTACTCGTATAATAAAAAATTGGGAAGAGAATCACTCTAGGTTGAGCAATGGTACCTCCCAGAGTTATCATTTCGCGCCCATTGATAAACCAGTCCTTAGTATCACTTTAATCGAGCAATACATACATATGTGCGAAACAGTCCTAAGAAATCCGAAAAGAGCTCTTCTATAGCGAAAAAAACTTCCTCTCAATATAAAGACTCATCTCATTGACATATTAATATGGTACTCACAAAGGAAACCACATGGATCCGCTTTGTTGACTATACAGTTAAGTTGTTTGATTTTTTTTCATTGAACTCTTGACCCAGGAATCGAACATAATTTAGAACTTTATTGATACCAAGTTCATTTACAGGTGTAACACAGTTTAACTGCCGACCTAAACTTATGGCGGAACATGACCTTTCCTGGAACGAAACTAAGGTCTGGAGAAATTATTCTCTACCTCTATTTGGCTTAGGAAACAGGTTTTTTCCCAAAACTGAGAGGAAGTCTTCGTGTCATTGTGTTTGAATTGACCATCTATTGAAACAAGGTCGTCGATGCGCGTGTGCAGCACAAGAGATGGGACGCTTCTTTTATTTCAAGACAAACAAGATTTCCTCTAGTTGTGATGGTTTCTAATAACTGCAATATATTTATAGAGGCCTCCTCATGCACATCATCATAGAGGTACAGGTCTTAATGGTTGCCCCCAAGCGAAGAAAAAAATTAATAGAGTTGATTAAATTTTTACAACTTTGATTAAACATGGCCTAAGCGATTTCGTGAGCAAAAAATATGACGTGAATTCTGTGCCCTTTTCCAAAGTTATAATTGGCTAAACAGCTGTTTTTTTTTTGTTCTATATTGTTGACTTCCTTAAAAATGTTTCTTCATGGAAATAATTCATATGCTTCTTATACATTAAAATAGTGTGCGAAGTGCAGAGAAGGCTTTGTTGGCTGAGAGAGGGAAAGATTTATAAAAAAAAACTTAATTTCTTATGATCTACCGAATCTTGAACTGACGTAAGGTATTTAAATCTTCACTCTAACCAGCCGAAGCTTTTGTCTGGCAGCTTCTTCTGTGGTTGTCTTCAAGTCTATCGTACTCCAATTAAAACGATAGTGTCCTTCCTCCTCAATCGAGTATGGCCGCTTATTTATATATGTATGTTGTCACATGATTTGAAATTACAATTTTGAGTAATGAAACGTTTAGACTATCAGATATGAGTGAGTTCTTTTCATACCTCGGCAATGATCGTGTGGAGCATTTCATTTTGTTGCCTTTGGACTTTCTCTATATTTGATGCTGAGGCAGTACCCCATAACTCAATGCCTGGTTTTTTAGATCAAGTTGTGCAACACAAGTTTGCAATGTAGTATTTTTGTTAAATTGTCGCCAATATGCCTACCGATTGGAGGAACTGCCTTCAATTTCATTGTAATCAACTTTTCGTCTATGGGAGTCTGCCGTGTCAAACGACGGTCAAGGCGTATACCGAGGTATTTATGGTTATTAATTTCGATTCGGGAACATATTTCTCTGCCCACTGTTAAAGCAATATGCAAATATTTTGGATCTTTAATTTTAATTATCCAAGTTATAAGCTATTTTTTCAATAGCAGAACAATATATTTTCCTCTTCGAGAGCACTTCTAATCATTTTCATAAGTCGATAATGCTGTGTTTTTCATATGATCATATCGAGGATCTGGAATAAAGCCAGTCTCGTTTAGTAAGAGAGTCAGAATTGAAACAATGCTATGATACCTGAGATCATCAACTCCATAACTCGAAAGATCTTTAGTTCTGACAATTGGTGTATGAAAAGTGCCTTACGGATTGATGATTGCGATTCTGCTCAATTTTACATTCTTTCCAATAGTATTAATTGGTTTCGACTCAACCATTAAACATACCATGTAACTTGCATTCAAATACTTCTTATTGGCTTATCATAAATTTAATTTTTTACACTTTTTGTATTATTATCTTGACAAAATGTGTAAACAATTGTTAGAAAATAAAACAAACATAAAAATTGACCCAGAAAACTGTGTTTATTACTATTATTTTTTTACGTTGCTGATAAGCTTAAAGAAATTTTATTTTAAAAAAAAGCAATAAAGAAACATTACAAGGTTCTCTTAAGGCTACGGCCATATTAGGGGATTTTAAGATATTAGGAGCTTGAAATGTTAGACTAAAGAAATTTATATAATAAAAACTAAATTTAATCCTGATATTCGCTTCTAGTAAGACCCTTCATCTCATTGCACTTTATATACATATTTGTTCCTTTTAAAGCCTACAAAGAGCATTACACTTTAAGCATCCTCTAAATTACAAATATGGGGGTTTTTAATACCTCACAAACCACCTTTTTTTTAAATCGATTGCCATGTCGACCCGCCTGTAGTGGAAAATCTATTAGAACTATTTTACTATATGGCTGCAGTCTTTATAATGCTTCCGCATCATAATATCATTAGGTTGCCACTGGAAACTAGAATGATTGCCAACACTATGCGGGAGCCTTACAACACCAGTTTTAAAAATATCAATTGCTCAAAGTTTATAAAAAAAATTTACTTAAATCACTGGAAAAATATTACAAACACACAATATGATCAATACTTGACAACGTGACCAAACACCAGCAACCATTTCATTGTTTAATATGTTTAATATAATAATATATATAATATATATACATATATAAAAACCGCTCTATGACTGTTTCAATTCTTTGTCCGTCTTCTCGAATTGCGATTGATTTTTGCAACAAAAAAACCTTACTCATATAATACGAGGGTAGTTCCAGAACTACACTAACTATCGCTTAAACATGAGAAAAATATTTGTAGCAAAAAGATCCCATTCCAATCTTGCATTCTCAGCAGCAATTCAATATTTCAGCTTAAATTTCAAATCTTTTGATTTCGAAACTACGAACATGCTCAAGCATGAATTTTTAATTTTTTATTTTTGCAACAGTGAATTTATCTTAATTAGATTTCCAAATATGTTCAAAACTTGTGCAATGCTTCAGAAATTTATACTATTGGATTCTTTCTAGAATCCTTGGATATGCCATCTAAATTAAATTTGAAATTCCTTTTCCTAAGTTTGTGATGTTCTTAACTCTGTTTAAGTTTTCACTTGTCTTATTAGAATATAATGAGTTTTAAAGCTTCTTTTCAGGTTTCTAAAATAGATTTGCTTTCAAAATTTTGGGAAACTCGAAACTAGTTTCTCTAATTCTCGTGCCCTGTGTGTTTCATTAAAGACTTTCTATTGCGACATCTGAATTTTCCCCTCTGAAGATATGGATGATCCTCATCACTGGTAGAAAGTATATCGTCGTTACGTATATGTCTTGGCCAGAGTATTGACATTATGCGCCTTAGGCATTTGTTGACGAACACCTGTAGTTTTTTTGATATATAACTGCTTACTTTCCATGTCTCGCATCAGGACAGTAGTAAGAATTTCACACTGGTGTTGAAAATGTTAATCTTGTGTTTTCTTGAAATGTGTGACGACTGTCATATTCTGCTGAGGGAGGCATACACGTGTTGTGCTTTGTTAAGCCTGCTCTTCACATCGGAATCGGCTACTCCATCTTTGCTAAACATGCTGCCCAGATAGCAGAATTCGTCGACCTCCTCCTTCGGTGTTGTGATGTTAGTTAATATCCGCATAGTCTTAGTCTTGATGTTGATTTTGAACTCAACTGGAAGTGCGTCTGTTTCCAGTTTTCTGATATTGGATTGTATTTCGGAGATCACATAATCCAAATCATGAAATTGACTAATAATTTTCCATTGTTTACCACCATGTCTCGCCTCACCATTGGTTTTTGTCATAACAGAGCCTAATGATAGGAGCAAGAGTAACGGGGACAGAATACAACCTTGTATTACACCGTTTTCACTTTTCTTACCTCCAAAGCGAACTCGACAGGGTGCTTCGCTGTACAGGGATCGTGTTATCCTTATTATTCTGTCAGGTATCCCCATGTTCTGAAGACATTTCCAAATAGCTTCGCGATTAATAGTGTCAAATACACGTTCAAAGTCAAGGAAAGCAAAAAAAAGTGACGAATTCCATTCAACAAACTGTTCTATAATTATTCGAACGCTATTCATATGGTCCAGGCAAGACCTATTTACCCTAAAGCCTGCTTGTTCATTGCATATGGCCAACTCTAATGTATCATGCGGTCATTCGGTCTAGGATTATAAAAGCCACTACTTTTTGGATAGTGTTGAGTAGTGTTGAGCCTCTCCAGTATCGTCAGTTATTTAGGTCCTCTTTTTTCGGTATTGTGTCTATAGTGCCCTCCTTCCACTCACAGAATTGCAATATTCCTGTATGATCGACAGTATTTATGTAATTAAGTCCGATGCATAGTTCAGAAGCTCTGCGGTGAGATTGTCCGGGCCGGCTGCTTTATTGTTTTTCAGCCTCTTGACTGCTTTCGTTATTTTCTCGAGAGTTGGAGCTGTTGTGGGTATGTGCTGTCCCCGGTTTGATGTCCACGTATATTTGGGATAGTGTGGAAAAATTGTAGGTAACGCGAAATGAAATTCGAAATTTTGTGTTCAAGAACTAAAATTTAAATTATGTATTTGCAATTTCGAACCGGCTACAAGAATTGAAGTTTCTCTGTTCTTGCAACAATGTAATTAATTTTTCAATGTGATTGTGATATTTTTCTTAATTAGAAAATTCGAGTCTATATTCAAAAAAAAAATTAATACTGAGTTTTTATTTTTCTTCTGGAAACACCCACGTATTTCAAATCTGGCTTTAGAATTGATGGCTTAATACGTAAAGACCAGACTACTAGAGTTGGTCATTAATTTATTGCCATTTGTAAATATTTTAGAATAGAACAGCCAACATTTACGTTTCTATTGCTGGCGTTTTTGTTGTTGTAATGCAATTAACGGTATTTTATGTTAATAATTTAGCATTAACATTGAACTTAACTTGGCTAAAAGCAACAAATAGTTGTTTTATTGCAAAACAATACAAATGCAGTGTATAATATACACATGTTTGAGTATGTGTGTCCGTGTGTGTGTGTGTCTGGTTGTAAAAAGCCAATAAAAATAAGATGGCAATTAAACTCTTAAATGTTTATTCTAAACTCAACAACATTTATAAAAATCATTGGCTTGGACATTATCATGATAGTTTGGTAAAAGTCTAGCAAGTACTCGTAAGGCGGATGTTATTTTTCATTTAATAACGCTTTATGTAAATGGCATTTGTTCATACCATATACGAATACATACATAGATATATAGAAATGCCTTTTTAAAGGTTAACACAACATGCAACACATTAAAACACACACACACAGAGACTGGATCTAAAATTTATAATGAATCCTACCGCAACGTACTCGTATGATTAATATTATTTCAAGGTTAAAAGAGAATTTATGTTGTGATTGGTTGTTTATTTAAATAAAACGTTCAGCTTTACGTTATTTCAATTACGAGATGATTTATATTTTATTTTATTTCGGGATATTGTTAAAACAATTAGAGCTTTTACAAAATGTAGTGTCTGTTTTGACTTTAGCTGTTCATATGTCGACATTTCATTGATCGCTAAACCAAATCGTCAGTGAACTTTAAGCAGTTTGAAAACATTCCACCACGTATACTTTTGCCCAAGCAAACAAACACAATATGAGAATTCTATATTGTAAATGAGTATTGCAAAAAACATAATCATAGTGGGCTTAGAATGCTTTTATACAAACAACAAACCAAATACATATACTCAACGTGAGTCTATTTTATTTTTCTTGCAACATGTATCCAACTAAACAACCGTTGGTAGTTGTCTTTTTGTATTTCCCGCCTTTTAGCTGAAAGGGTAAGACTGCACCCTGTCAAAAGGCATATGTCAGTAGGCTCCTGTCAAAATTTGAACAAGCCTGCCGATTGGTGTGATGAGAAAATGGAACAAAAGGTGAATTCCTCTTGCTCATTAAGCATAATTTTTTGTGGAAAAAACCCTCACTGAAACCAAAGCTAAGCTTAATAGATTCTATGGAAATTCTTCACCATTAATTTCTGTACTAAAAAAATAGTTTGCTGAATTTTGTTGTGGCCCCATAATTACGGAGGATGCCGAACGTTCTGTATGCTTAGTTGAGGTCTCTCCACACGAAACAATCGCAAAAATACATGAATCACGGTGTTGGCTCATCGGAGAAAATCATATCACATGGTTCATGGTTCAGTACTTTAAATTTTGAACGATCAGTTGAGTTTAAGAAAGCTTTCCGCAAGATTGATGCCGCATTTACTCACAATCGACCATAAACGCATTGTGTAACAACTTTGCACTAGAGTTTTGCGTTGTTTAGCCGCAATATGGAAGAGTTTTTGCACGGTTTCGTAACGTTGAATGAAACGTGGATCTATCCCAACACACCATAGACCAAACAGCAGTCGAAACAGTGGGGGTTTCGAGGTGAATTGGTGCTAAAGAAGTCCAAGGTGTGTTTATCAGCCTATAATGTCGTGGTGACCGTTTTTTTTTTTTGATGCACGCGGTATAATCCAAATTGACTAATTTTAAAGGGTAAAGCAATCAATGGCGAATATTATACCAACCTGCTACTTCGAATTAATCATAATTTGAAAAAAAAAAAAATATCCCAACAAACTTCTTTTCCACCAAAATAATGCAAGGGTAAACACGTGTCGGCTTCCCATGGCAAAATGCCATGAATTAGACTATGTATTACACCCTCATCCGCCCTATTCTCCGCATTTAGCCACAAATAACTATATTTCATTTCCAAACCTGAGATTTAAATCCAACTCACAAACTAACATCTAATTTTATTACCTCAACAAATCTTATTTTTGGAAACGTTGGACAAACTGAATAGATTTCAGAGGAGGCGATGTCAATGCTCCCTCTTTATCCCCTACATAACACTCTATGATTTCAGGCTTGCGATTGGTGGTATAGCCGATTCAAGCCCAGAATTTAGTAATTTTTCCACACCCAACTTAGGTACCTCCGATATGTTTGAAGTCCTAAGTCTAGTGGATATTCAAAACAAGCACAAGCTTTTATATAAAGAAAAATACTGAACTATACCAACACCGTTATAGATCTATTTTATTCGTTCTCTATTTAACCACTGAGTCTGCTGCGTGTCGAGGTCCTTTTTTCTCACTGAGCTCAGATTCCATATACGAGTAGCAAGCACGTATTATTCATGTTTGCTTGTCAATTTAATGACGTTTTCATTTCTGCAATAAAGTGTAAAATATTTTGCCCTTTTAAATTAAATAAAAGGGAATTTACGAGTGTTCCTTACTAAACGCAAACTTATTGAGAAAGAGCACACAATCTTAATTAATTGATCAACAAAATGTTGCAGGTACCAGTTGTGTTTTCCTTCCGATGGGTCTGCTTGAATTTGCAATGATTTTCCGTCATCCCACGACAAATTTAGTTTGTAAACAGGGGGGTTACTCTATTGCGATGCGTAAGCTATTTCGATCCGTTTGATATTTTGTTAGCGCAAGATATTTAGTTTTACCGAAGGATTTTAACATACGATTTTGTATTACAGACGAGACTGATGCCAGATTTGCGAAAGTGAAAAAATTGGATGCGAAAGGAAAATGGCTAAACGCAATAAAGAGTAGCAATTATCCGATTAGGTAGCATTTTTCTTACGCATCGCAATAGAGAGTAACTCCCCAGACAGATTTCGGCTATGTGCCATATTCATTGTTCTTTTTTCTAAGATAAAAATTTCTGAAAAACAAATAATTGCTTTCTGCTGTTTTTTAGAACTTATAGAGTCTATTCAGCGTTAAGCTTTAGACCGCTGAAATCTGCTCGTCAGAGCTATTCTTGCGCTGGCCACGTGAGCTACATCAGCTTTGATTTTTTGCCTAAAATGAGCTTTCAGGACATATTGGATGTCACGTTAAAGGTCTGCGTGTCTCTTTTGCACTCGTTTTGTAATTGATTTGTTAAGTTTCAATGAGAATAATAGAAACTTTGTATCAGCGGTTTAAGGAGCCAGGGCAGTTTTAAGGCTGGCAGCCATTCTATTCACGAAAAAAAAATAGGTAACGCTACTAATTCACTTCCCAATAATGCTTCAGCTTTCAAAATGAATGCGTGATTACTACTTTCCTTTTCTTATGCATCTGAATCCCCTAGACTTGCATCCTCCAAAATTTTAAATGAAATGAGATATCGTTTTTTTATGTATTCATGAAGGGAAAAACTATCCCTGAGCACGGCCGGTATTGTTTACCACCATATTATTTTTATGTAACGAACCACCATTAAAGTTTCCACATTCACGAAGTACATACGATTCCAGCCGTGCTCAGGGATATTGCTGTAGTTCTTTTTCTTTTCAAACATAATTCAGGACTCAAAAATGACGTATTAACTAATTAAACTTTATTTTAATTTTTTATGTGGATAATTTAACAAACATAAATAGAAAAGTATTAAATAGGATTGACTCATTTGAGTTGTTTTTAGCAACGAAAAAAAACGTTAAAAGTGTCAATATTACAAAAGAAATCATCTAAATGAAACTTCAATATCCTTTTAAAGCTTATTGAATAAAATTGAATTAAAATAAAATTTAAATAAAGCACATTGTTTGCATTAATAATTTTTTGTTCTTTACACAAATTACGCTTCAAGGCAGTTTAGTTATTTAAGGAAAAAAAAAATAGATAAACCAACAATAAAATAATCGAAAACATTACAAAAACGTCATATTGAAAATTTCAAAACTATTGCTTATTTTAAAGAAAAAAAATTCAACAAAAAATTACAAACATACTCGTACGTACAACTGAACAAATTACACTGTGCAACATTTATTTAAACTTTTTAATATTCTATATAGCGCGGATTTCTAACAACTCGAATTTAGAGTTATAAATGCGAAATTGATCTTCATATTAAATATGTACAAGTTTCATACAAATATCTCGTAAACTTGCCTCTTGAGAGAAGAAGATTATTTTATTTTTTCCATTAACTTGTATACGAATTTGAAACTAAATTTGTTTTCTGTAAAACTAGCCAATGAAAAAAAATTAAGTTACTCTAAAAGAACGACATTTTCATTGCTTCCAAAAAATCAATTTTTTTCAACTTCGTAGGATGTCAAGTTGACAACATTTTTATAAAAAATATGAATAATTTTTTTTTTCAAATCTATTAAACTCGTTTTTTTACACAACAAATGATTTTTGCTTTAAACCTTAATGAAAACATTATTTATTATTATTATTATTTCATTCAATAATTATTGATCACTTATAAGTGATCAAATAACTTTCATATAAGGAAAAAGAAATCTTAAATAGTGGCAAATTTGTACTCCTCTTAGATATGAAGTTTATTCCCAGTGATAAATAATCAATCAAATCAAATATAAAATTATTTTCTTTGCCAAAAAACCTACTCATCCATCAGCCATCATTTTCAGGGTACTGTGCTAGTAAGTTTCCATTGTGCTGGAAAGTTGCTAATACAATGGTAATCTCCGATAAGGGAGAGGCTAATCACCCAATTGCAATTTACTTCCTAAAGTAATGGAGAGTATGGTTAACTATTCTAGAGTCCAACAGTTTACTCAGCGGCCGCTTGTATGGTTTTCGTAGAAGCCGCTGTACGGGTAAGCAGCTAGCAGCTCTTCTCGCAGAAATAGCGTCATTTCATTCATCATTTTGACGAAGGCGTGTTGCATTTTTGTCTAAAGTTATTGCATTTGATGCCAGTGGTGACATCGATTTAAATCGGATTTGCTCAAGGATCTCTTGTGTGTGGAATCTCCTCAGGCCAGTTCAAGATCAATTCAGAGTCACGACAAACTTCCGTTTCTTTCCCTACACTAATTCTTGTATTTCTCAATGATGCTCTCTGCCAGACTTTCTACTCCATCCACTCTTTTGAAGATGAGAGAAGCATTTGTCATTCATATGCCTTCGCCAATAGGCCAAGCCTAAGAGAGATTGTGGCCATGAGGCAGATTATATATGATTCACTTAATCACGATCTTTTCACAATCATTCAAATAGGGTTCACTTCAATGCTTATAAGACCAATTTGTGGCTGCATCTGTAACTATTGGTGGTATATATTTATATTGAGGAATCAAATGGTCTTAATGTTCTCGGCACGAAAATTCAATGTAAAGTTCGATGGACTGAGCTCAATTTTTCCAACATCAAAGAAGCATTCAAGTGCCTCGGTGCTCCAAAGTCTATTATCAAGTTGCCCGACCGCTTGCAGGAGATGGCGAGGAAGCTCATGGCTGACAGTAGTATAGCCAACCCTATTGAGTCACTGCAGCATCAACGCATTTTGCCGTGTGTCTCCCTGTTTTATCGCTACTGTTGTGGAATGTGCTCTGATAAAATCAGAACATCTCATTCTTCATTGAAAGCACATCCATTTGTGTTCGACATAAGTGAACTGCAGCTCGCATTACAGAAGAAACCCATTCCGCAGCCGAACAAATAATCTACTTCCAGAGGCCTTTCCTGATATTCTCAATATGAAAATGTTAAAATCAATTGTCAATTATTTTATTTTTATTATTTTTGACAAATATGAAGTATTTTCTTTAAATTTAAACATGATTTGCTCAACTCAAATTCCTAAAAAGTCAAAGAGATGCACTAGCGGATATTTTGGAAGCGATGGAAAAGCCATTTCTCATGGAATTCGTAAGGATATTGAAAGACAATGAAGATGTATAAACTATTAAATGATTTGCTTTATTTTATGATAGAATCAATAGAAAAAATTAGAACTAATGTGAAGACGATTGAAAAAAGTCTCAAGTTTTAAGTTGGAATATATGATGATTCATACATTCTGAAGGAACTATTATCAAAAAACGAGAAAAGCTTTGGAAAATCTTTAAAAACATTTTTTTAAAGAGAACACTTGGGGTGATGGACAGACATAAATATCATGTACACATACATGAATATATAGTGCATATAAGTTTTTGACCCTGCACTTTTTAAACACTGAGAGTATCGATGGTCAGAATTGGCAAAAAAGAAATATCGTTGCAGTGTGTTGTGTTAAAACAAAAAATTAAAAAATCTAAACTTGTTTGTTTAGAACATTTGAATTGGGTTTCTAAGTGTTTAAAAATCTCATTCACTTTTTTTGTTGTTTATGTTAGAACTGAAATTTATTCATGAGCAATGAATGACGCTGCTGCAATATGCAACTTTTGTATTTGTTTGCTTGTATTGTTGTAGCATTTAATGGCTGCTGGCAAATGCATCTAATCTTGATCAATGCCAGGTGCGTTTAATGCACTTTCGTGCTGGCAACCCTGAACTCGTGTTGCCAAGTCATCGCCAGCGACCGATTAAAAGCAGTAGCAAATGACAATAAAATTATTAGTTGTTGAAAATTAAAAGCGACAAGAACAACAACGGTTTGCTAATAATATATTTTCAATGAAAATTGCCTTAAGGTAGACATACAAAATTTATGTTTTCATTGAACAACACCGACTTTATTAGTAAGAACAATAATAATAATATTATTAATAATAATTTTTTTGAAGGAGGTAAAAATGCATTACTGCATTCACAGAGGGTCGTCCTCATTTGTGATATGTAGGGCTTGCCTTATATAATAAAACTAATAATAATAATAATTAAGAGCAATAATAAGAATAATAATAATGGTAGTAACAATAATAATAACAATAATAAAAGTAATAATGATGATGATAATAATAATAATAACAATAATAATAATATTAATATAAATACTAATAATAATAAATAATAGTAGTAATAATATTAATTCTCCGTGTGCAGTTATTCCAGCCTCCCATCGGGCGCGTCCCTAGATGGCGGATAGGACAACTCTCGGCATATCTTTTTAGAATTGCAGGAAAGGTGGGAATTAAAATACCACCAGCGGACCAAAAATTGCTTGTCCCCACGACTAGCGAGGCCGATGACGGCAGAAAAGAGAACATATATGGCTCACGATACTTGACTGATGATCTGGATGATGATTGCTTCTAGCTGACAGCTGCAGTATTCCATCATCTCATTATGTAAGAGTGACATCTGCTGAAACGGCTAATGGGCTAATAGTGCAGCCGCTTTCATCACGATAAAACTGTGACTAGGCTCCGAGTGCGTGCCACACGCGTCGCCCCTGAGGTGACTCTACAGTTGAGAATATGTTTTGTATTTTGCGCTGAGATCCTGGCTCTGAACACTGGTAATCATAAGATTCTGTGTCAGCCCCCGCATGAACCACACTGCTTGCAAAGGGACCCCGGGTGATTAATATTTAAAAACATATATTTTGTTTAGAATTAATAACTGAAATATGGCAAAACTGTTGCTGTAGTATCAGGAATATTTAGTAAAATTTTTCGTATTTAATTTAAAACTTTTACATAATAAATGTTTTAAGTTCTTTGAGGCATACCTTGCCTGCTATATTGAAAATACTGAATGATTTAGCAAGGGTCGCAATCGAAAATATGTATCAGCACTCATTTAAATTTATGACGGCACCAGAAAGAGAAAATTTTAACCAAAGGAATAAGATTTTTCTCTATTGGCTGGAGCTCAAATCTTATCAGACTACCATCATATTTATTTATTTATGACCATTAATCATTCTTTTAAATAAAAATATATTTTTTTAATGGTTTACAAATGATGGAGTTATAGGTGTGCAAGCATTAAAAAAGTGCACTGATAACCGCCTTCTTTTCTGGAGCCAATTACTAATGGAATTTTCGGAATACAATTATCTACTCAGCCACTGCCAGCTGTCTTTACTATTCGGTTTTAATTGAAACTTTGAAGTGAAGTACTGTATCAAACTTGTATTATGAGGGTGACGAGCTCCATTCTTGCCAAAGACTCTGGAGCTTTCTGCAGACAAGACCAGAATAGCTTCACATCATGTGTTGGCTTATAAAAACAAATATGAAGTATTTTCGGCGAATCACTCCGTAAAACAATATTGCTTTTGATTATGGTCTTATAATTTCAAAAAATTTCTAAATTACTTGATTAGTATCCTTCCGTCGTGTCGCTGAATAACATGATAAATACCAAAAATAAATTTTTTTAAATACATAAAAAATAGGGAAAAATTAAACAATATATAAAGAGTATTACAGTGAGCATGGTCCCCACCTAGAGTCCACCAACAATACTTTGAGGGTCATAGATTAGGTTGAACTAAATTTTAGAGTATGATGGGGTACCCTACAGGTAGTTCGACCTAATAAAAGCCGCCAACAATGCAATATGGGTTTTATATCGGTTTGAACTAGACCTGGGGGTATGGTTGAGTACCCTAAAGGCAGTTCGTTTTACTAGGCCATATATAATGCGATATGGGTCTTAGATCGGCTTGAGCGTGATTTGCGAATATGATTTTACTCGCCGATTTCATATTTAACCACCAACGTCGTGAGAATTTATTCCGCTAGATTTTTTTCTTGTACGTTTTAAAAAAGTTGCTTTTCTAGGTCTGAGAAAGGCTACCATCAGGTGCGCTCAAACTCCAAAATTGAAATTCAGTTGGACTAATCTAATGTATGAATTCCTACCCACCTTTTGAAATCACGGCGGGCGTTTGAACCTGATTATTATAACAGCACACATTTGGGTACCAAAAAAATTAAAAAACACTTAGAAAATACAAGATTGACGGAACGTTTGCTTAAATAAATAATTTCGCCTACAAAGAGGTATGGAAATCGCGTAAAAGTTTTAAATCCATACAATTTTCGCATCTAATTCTACCAAATCGAATAATTTTCCCATATTCATTAGTGCTACTTAGCCTTTTTCAGTTTAACTAAAAGCTTTTCGTAGAATAAAGCTTTACAGAATCAAAATCAAATAAAAAAATTCTATTCTCAACGTTGCGCAGGCGTAAATGTTAATAAATTAATTCACTTAACAACACGCTGCAATAACAACAACACCAGCAAAAAGTTCAATGCTTCGAGCATGACAACAGAACGAGAGCGTCAGCAGCTTATGAAGGCGTAATTGCATGATGGTGGCGTTTTTCCATTTAAAATAAAAATGACCATGACTTTAAACCTTTATTTTCAAATGGCTGGCAAATAGAATATTATGGCTTGAAGAAAAACTTGACTTTTGTGTTGTTTTTGTGGTAGAACTTTTAATAAACCAGAATATTGTTGCAATAAGAAAACAAGTAAGAGTCTTATGTTTGGCTATGGCGAATATTATTTACCCTTCATCAACGTATGATAATAAAATTTATTAATGATTTCATTGCATTTATATACATATTTTATTTTATTTTTTATTTTAAAATTTAATGTAAAAAAATATTTTTTTAAGTTTCAGCTTTTTCTTTATTTCATTTCTTAATGTGTTTGTACACTTTAGCTTCATTTCATTTTATTATTTATAGATCGTGTCCCTAAAACAGGCGTCAAGTCGATGTTTTAAATTATTTATTTGTTTTTGGCTTAGCTGTGTATATGTCGTAATTTTACTAGCGCCAACCAAATCATCAGTACACTTTAGCCGAATCATATTTTGAAAGAATTCAATAAACTCATATACTTATACAAAATTCAAGAACTACTATATGAAAATTCAATAGAATACGATAATATTCGTCAACTTGTTATTCACAAACATATAAGTATATTAGTTTTAGAGAACTTATACAAACAACAACGCAAGAAACAATTATAATCGACTTGCGTCGTCTTATTTTTCTTATACCATTAATCGTCCTTCGATTGATAATAGACCTGTGTCGGTCACGAACGAACGGATCAAATTGAACGAATCTCTCAACTGAACGAAATGATCCGCTCTTTTTCTTATCACTTTGTCGTTCGTTCGTTCGTTTTCAGAAGTCTTGTCGTTCATGTTCTTTGCTTCTGTCATGTTTAGAGCTGTATTTTTACGTCTTTTCAGGGTTGTTTGAGTACATTTTTTTCAGCCTTAAATGATATGTAAATATGTATGTAAATTTTTCCTAGTATTTGATAAATAAAAATTTTTTGTTTAGTAAAAAAAATTTTGTTTTTTTTAATATCTTTTTTGTGCCATAAATTCGTAGGCTAATATTTCTATTCCGATCAGCTTCATGGTAACAAAAGATCAATGGAAATTAAACCCTCAATGAATGACGAACTCATTGCCCAGCCCGAGCGCTTAAAAATAAATACATATAAAAACATTGACACATTCTTGAATTAATTTTTTATATAAAATGAAAATAAGAATTAGATGTCATTTAATTAAAAGACACAGTCTGAAATTGTTTACATTTTATTTTGATTTGCTAAGTATATCTACTTTTCGTTCAATTCAATCGTTTGTTCCTTGGTTCTAACTGGAACATTTAAGAAATGACCGATTGAACGAAGATGAACGAACGGATCTTTTTTAATCATTGAACGAAAAGGAGCGGTCACTAAAACGAACGATTTGGCACAGCTCAAAAGGAAAAATGAAAAATGAAATTTTCTTTTCATAAGCAGTTTGAAAACATTCAACCTCATATGTTTATATCAAAACAAACAAAAACAATATGAGAATTCCATATTGTATATGATTATTACAAAAAATATAATCATAGTAGGCTTACACTTATACAAACAACACAACAAACAATTATGTTCTCTTTTAATTTTCTTGCAACATGTAATTAAACGCCTGTTTGTGATTTTTATCTGATTGAATACGATTATTAACGACCAACGGGGGGATTTAATCGTATACATGTTACAAGAAAAATAAAAGAGACTCATGTTGAGTATAATTACCGTTGTGTTGTTTGTACGAGTATAAAAGCATTCTAAGTCTACTATGATTATATTTTTTGTAATAATCTTATACAATATGGAATTCTCATATTGTGTTTGCTTGTTTTGGTATAAACATACGAGGTTGAATTTTTTCAAACTGCTTAAAGTTCACTGACGATTTGGTTTAGCGACCAATGAAATGTCGGAATATGAACAGCTAAAGCCACAATAAACAAAACATTTTGCAAAAGCTCTAATTGTTTTTAACAATTATTTGGGGGAGAATATCCCAAAATAATAAATTTCAACATTAAGAATTTTCTTCTTCACATTAATTGGGACAATATCCTGAATAATATTTAATAAATTTTATTAGAAGAATATCTAAAATTGTCTGCGATATAATAAAGAAAATGCGCAGAGTGCATTTCTAAAAAAAGGATTTTGAAGAACAATTACAAAAAAAATCAAACCTGCAACTAACGTTGACATTTCCTTTGAAAACTTATTAAACATTTCAAAGCCTTTGGGCATTTATGTTAAATGTGAAAATTGCACTTGGAAAGGAAATTGTATGAGAGTTAAAAAATTAAAAGCATGTCGCACGATCTCGAACGTTTCCGTGCGCAAACATCATAAACGGCAAACAGATGATTTGCGTACCACTAAAAACTTCCAGCAAGACAAGTCGCACGAAAATGAAATTTTTTTGGCCACGTATGCGAACGCAAATTTCAAAATCAGTCATATATGCGATATAAGCATTCTTCAAGCCAATATGAGCACAAAAATTTACGGAAATAATTCCAAAATGTAAAATAAATGGATGTAGATAATGTTTTCTACGTATAATATTATGGTTTACAACACTCAAATGTTGTGTTTCTTCGGCTACAACACAATGTTAACTTATTTTTTGATTATGGTTTACAACATCTAGGTGTTGTTTATGTCACAAAGTTTCCGTAAAAATACATACCTGCATGCCAAAAACTGTGAAATAAATAAATGAAAAAAAAACACACATACACACAAATGGCACGTATCCGGAAAATAATTCGAGACAGTTCAAATCCATATATGTAACTACTATATACAGATTAAGTATATATAATTTTTATAAAACCAAAAGTTATTACAATGTCTTAAGCTAGATTTACACGATTGAAGGCATTTTGAAGTTTTATCAAAATTTTGAAAATTTATTTTGATGTCCCATTTACACGTTTCAAAAATTTGATCAAAATATTCTTTCAATATATTTCAAAATCTTTTGATACAAATTTGATCAAAAATTTTTGAAGCTAATTTACACTATTGGTAAACTTTTTATATTGAAAATATTAAATTTGATCAGCTGTTTTGCTTCTTTTGTGAAATAATTTATTATTATAAGAAACAATTAATAAGTATGGACGACGCACAATCATCATAGCATCAACATTCTTAATATTGGAGGAAGAAGTAGCCGATAATAATGCAAAAAAAAAGAAGAAAACAAAAGGAACATTGGGTTCGACCTTTTCTTTTGGAAGGTAATGGTATTTATGTCTCTTTTAGGGAGCGGTTGAAAAGGAATGATCCCGACCTATACAAAAACTTTGAGCGCATGTCACTAGACGATTTTGATTATTTACTTAATCTCGTCACCCCATCAATAGAAAAAGCCAATATGCCCCGGAGAACGCCTGGCAATTACTTTGAGATTTTTAGCGACTGGGGACAGTTACGCAAGTCTGATGTTCTTGTTTAAAAGATCAAGATCATCGATATGCAATATTGTACCTAAAGTCTGCGCTGCATTATATGAAGTATTAAAAGATAAATTTTTAAAGGTAAAACCTAATTTATTAAATAAAAACACATATCAAAAATAATATCTATTGGTACAGATGCCAGCAACAGAGGAGGAATGGGAGAGTATTTCCCAAAGTATAAATAAAACGTGGAATTTTCCCAATTCAATCTGGGCATTAGATGGAAAACAAATCGATATTATAGCACCAGTACACTGTGGAAGCGCATATTTCAATTATAAAAAGAAAAACAGCATTGTTTTGATGGCGCTTGTAGACGAGAACTACAACTTTGTTTACATTGACGTTGGTGCAAAGGGTAGAGAGTCCGATGGCGGTGTATTCAGTAGATGTTCGCTATCGAATGGATTATATAAGTATAACACGTTGAATTTGCTGCAACCGAAAGCACTGCCCTGTAGACAAAAACCTATTCCATATGTGATTAATGCAGATGATGCGAAGGAAAGAATTTTCAATTACAGATTGTCCAGATTTAGGCGTGTTTCGGAAAATGTGTTTGGATTAATATCAGCCCGATTTCGCGTTGTCAGAAAAACAATGGAACTTTCCCCACAAAATGTTGTCAAAGGTGCTTCCGCAGTATGTGCATTACACAATTTTTTGACCAAACGTAAGTGTGATACCTATGCACAAACAAGAGGCTACGACCAAGTGAATGCGGATGGATCTAAACGGATGGACGATGGCGTGAAGAAGTGCGGACAGAGAATACTTTGTCTTCGATAGAACCATTGTGCAATCAAAGTCGTCAAAGCGAAACGTCCACGCTTATTCGACAAGAATTCGCGGAATATTTTTTAAATGAAGGAGAAGTTCCATGGCAATACAAGCATATTTATTAAAAATTAAATAAAAACCCAATAAATCGAAACAAAAAGTACAATTCATTTATTTAAGAACTTAAAATCACATTGTTTCTATATAAAAAATAATATTAAAATATTAAAAAGACATCACAATTTGTTCACATATAAAATACATATTAAAATATTGAATCAAAAGAATGAACATGCTGTCAAATTATTTATAGTTATCAATATTGCCATATGCCATTTTGATTCTTATTTACACGGCATCAATAAAATTTTCAAAAGTTTTGTTCAATAAATTTTGATCAATAAATTTTGAAGAAATTTTACTGTTTACACGAGTTTAAAGCATTTTGAAGAGAAATTTTGAAGAAAATTTCAATCGTGTAAATTTAGCTTTAGTTACAATAACATACTTTATAGTTTTATAAAAATGTTCCCCATAAACAAGGATGGTTTCTTGGATTTTGCTACAAAAACTGAACACTTTTCTAAAAACTAACTCTTTGCCATTCTTTAATATTTCTAATTGGCTGCCCCAAGCCATTTAATTGTTGAGTAAAATGATCCTATTTGTCCTTGAGCTGCATTTTGTTATATCCAAATGGCAGCTTGCCTCGGCTAATGTCTGGATTAATTTTCAAGAGCTCAACCAGCTTTGCCATTTGTTTTTTATTTGTAATTTTGCTAAGAAATATTTATTTTGTTATTTTATATTTATTTATTTTATTTTTATTTTTGCAAGTTCTGTATGTTTTGCAAAACAAATTTTATATGGATACTTAAATTTTTTAAAATCTATTTTCGATTTTTAACTCGTAATGTTAATAAAACAACACCGACTGAACTGTTGTAGATTATTGACAGTGCGAACAACACATACTGAGAACAGTTGTAAACCATAATCGCAATTTAAAATATACAACATTAAACTAACAACTGTTGTAAACCATAATTGGGGGCATTAATTGAATAAGAAGAAAATATGTGTATCCTTCTAGGAAGGAATATGCCACAAAGTAAATAAAATAAAATATCCACAAAAAAGACATACATATTCACGGTCTTTACGAATATATGTACTATATGGAAGACCTTGCGTACAGGAGTTCAGTTTTTTGTTTAAATTTTGTTGTCACTGATTGCAATATATTCATTTCAACGATTTTCCTTTTTAATTGAAAATTTATTTGTCGAATGGACGCCATGGTAATCTAGTAATTTTGACAATCTTCATAAGTCTTACGTTATAACGTAAAAAGACGAACGATAAGTGAAAAGAGAGTTAGTGGGACGCTTTGACGAGCGTACTTTTCATTCACTTAAATTTTCTTAGGACGTCAAGGAACATGATGTAAGAGCATAAAATGTAGATTTGATGCACTTAAGTCAATAGTGCTCTTAAACAAAAGGCAGCTAAATCAAAAGTAGCGCAGATATAAAATGATGAAATGAAAAAAATCACAATCAATTAAGCGGCTACAGAAATGTGAATCAGAAAACTTTCAAGAATTTGGTCCAGTTAGACTCTTTTTGGGAAATTTTTGTTTGGTTTAAGTTTTTTTTTTTTGTTTTAATTCAATAAAATGATTTGTTTTGAAATAAAATGCTTGTTTCCGGTTTTTGAAATATCTTAAATGAAATTAAAGAATTTTACGACTGGAGGCAAATAACGGCATTCGATAACGATTAAAATTTCAAACAAAATTTTAATTTTAAATTTCGATCGATATCGAATGTCGTAATTTGTTCCCTGATATGCAAGTTCGTAGCCGATTTGAAAAAAGGAGCAGGAGGAAGGAATATATATATTTTTTATCTTTTTTTATGTTTTTTTCAGGGATAGTTTTGTCATCGTCATATGACATCTCTTATGCTTAATGACTTCTTCTTTTTCTAAAAAAAATTTAAGATTTTATTAAGCATATTGTAAAAAAATCTAATTACCTTTCGTTACAAGTTTGCACTTATTAAAGAATACTGAAATAATTTTTTTCTGTTTGAAAGGGTAATAAGGGCAACCTGTCTTTAGGAAAGAAAAAGGCTTTAAAATGAGAATTTTATGAAAGCGGGGTGCAATGTTTTACAATTCATCTAAGTCTATTATAATTGATAATTTAAATACGTTTCACAGATTTTAGTTAAAAGTTTATTATCAAAACGTGGAAGATTTTTTAAGTTTCTTGCAAATATTCCAATAAATTTCTGGCAAATATTTTCCTACTGAGATACATAAATTTGTTTATTTAAGGATGCCTCGGTGAACGACTAGCCCGTCATTGCGAAGAGTGTCGATTATATTCCCTCCTAAGAATCTAGTCTACTTCACAATAAACAAATGATGGTCATTGTTACTACCGCAGTGAAGAAAAAAAATTAAAGTCATTTTGAAGGAACGATATTTTCATTTCATCTAAAAATGCAAATGGTAAAATTTTTATTAAAAAAATCAATTACTCCTACAAATCTAAAGGGTGGTCCAACCATAATGCACGATGTTAATTGTGAGTCACATCTTAATGTAAAGTTATTTATCCAACTTAATTTGACATTTCTTTGTTTCACCGTTTGGCAAATTCAACAATGGAGAGGTACAAATTTGAGTAGCGCGTTAAAATTGTAGAGGCCTTTTACGAAAATGGCTGTTAAAAAAATTAAAATGCATTTCGTGCACTTCGGGATTTTTTTGGCCAGCATAATCGACCAAATGTGTCCATATACTTTTGTGGAAATTTCAGAAAACCGGCTCTGCAGGAAGTGTGAAAACACCTGTGCATGGTCGCCCACTTCGTTCAATGGCGGTATTATCTTACGTGTGGGTGATGTTAATTGGCCGCCGTCTCAGAGTCATTGAAAATATGGACCATCGAATGGAGGTTTGCCACCGGAGTCGCAGCGAGCATTTGGCCGTTATTTTGTTTTACACATAATTGTTATAGATCCTTTTATCATAATAAAAAATATTAAGATGATTCTGTGAAAAAATTTTATTTTATTTACAACTAACATCGGGCGTTTTGGTTGGACAGCTGATTTGAAATTTTTTTCTCAAAAAAATAATTTTTGCTCTAAATCCATATAAAGGATCTACTATATATTACTTCAATGAATAAGTGACAAAACTACTCCTCCATAAGGAAAAATAAAGTTGTTCGTTACTATCGACAAATTTGTACATCTTCCAGATGTGAGGTTTATTCCCAGCGATAAATAATTCCCTTCAAAAAAAAAAAAAAAAAAACGATGAATAAGAATCTAAAGTTTATGCTGAAATCAGTGGAAATGTTTCGAATTTGCACTATTTCCGGATTTTTATCTGATAATTTTCAAGTTTTTTTTACTATTGTGAGTCCAACTTATAACATAATTTGTAATGGTATTTGTAACATTTGAAAAGTAAATAATTTATTTACAAAAAATTTAATTATTTAACAAAGACAGCGAATTTCCCTCCTTCGGTATTTACTAAATTTCGATTAAAAAAGTTATTATTTCTTCTCTTATTGTTTTGCATAAAAGTTTTGAATAAGAGCACGATCGAGTAAGAAGCTCGTACATGTCTTACAATTACGTATTTTAAGAATATTTCTAAACAAAAGATCCAACCCATTAATCACTTGGTTGTTTCTTTTTGAAATGGTCTACTTTCTTGGCACATTTAGTTTCGTATGTTTTGGCTTTTTTTATGTTTCTATTTAAATTCAATGTTAAAATTTTGTTTGCTGCTTTTTCATGTCGGTTCAAACAGATCTCTTATCAATTAATGTTGTTCTATTTTATTTTTCTAGCAAAAGAAAAAAAGTATATAAAATAAATAGAATTTATCCCTGGATTTTAATCAAGTTGAAGGTTTATTTTTGTTTTGATCTTATTATTTTACTTTTTTTTCATTTTTTTGTTGTTTGTGCTTCTTTTGAATATATTTAAATAATTTTTGTGCATTTATAAAAAAAAGAAGAAAAAATTCTAAAAATACTATATTTCGAAATGTTTGTCTGCATTAATATTAAGTATTTCATTATGAAGCATTTAACACTGGGTCACACATGTTTGCATGCGCATACTTTGCTTATAAGCGAATTGATAATCTTGTCGCGGATCAATGAAATAAATTGAAATGAAAACTTAAAAAGATCTACACAGTTTAACGTAATAGACGAACAAACAAAAAAAAAAAAAAACAGTCCAATGAACGAAGTGGAAATCGTTCTCTAGAAACAACATATTCATTGCTTACAAATTAGTGCATCTTTTCAACTTCCTAGGAAGTAAAGTTGATAAAATATTTGCTAAAAATCTGTACTATTTCTACATATTCGTGGATCTCTGCTCTTGTTTTCAAAAAAGGCTGTGGGTGCTGTCGACTGAAGTAGTTAGCGCGTTGACTACAAAGCGAATTATCAATGACAACGTGGGCTCGATCCCTGTTCAAGACAAGTCATCAACATTATGAGTTTTTCTGATTTACGTTCGCTTCGAATACAAAGCGAATTATCAATGAGAACGTGAGTTCGATCCCTGTTCAAGACAAGTCATCAACATTATGAGTTTTTCTGATTTACGTTCGCTTCGAATACAAAGCGAATTGTCAATGAGAATGTGAGTTCGATCCCTGTTCAAGACAAGTCATCAACATTATGAGTTTTTCTGATTTACGTTCGCTTTGAATACAAAGCGAATTATCAATGAGAATGTGAGTTCGATCCCTGTTCAAGACAAGTCATCAACATTATGAGTTTTCCTGATTTACGTTCGCTTCGAATACAAAGCGAATTATCAATGAGAACGTTAGTTCGATCCCTGTTCAAGACAAGTCATCAACATTATGAGTTTTTCTGATTTACGTTCGCTTTGAATACAAAGCGAATTATCAATGAGAACGTGGGCTCGATCGCTGTTAAAGACAAGTCATCAACATTATGAGTTTTTCTGATTTACGTTAGTATGACATTGTTTTAGTTGTTGTTGGACTATTTAATTGATGAACGCATATCACTAGGCACTTAATAGTTCTGGCAGCGATTGATACTCTTCCAATGTACTACATCACATCTGCCTCCTTCGTCGATAATGTTATCGGAATCGTCCACGATGTTGAACAGTTAGTAAAATGGCTACATATACTGCTTCAAAATTTTAATGCATCTACTTAACACCAGAGGCGCTGCAACATTGCAATAGCAATCTTTTTAATTTCATCACTTGTCCTCTCTACACTATCCCTTTCTCAGAGAAGTAACACTTTAAGTAGTACTTACTTTTCTTAAAAAATTACATATTTCTTTTAATATTTTTTTAAATAATTATTTTCTTCAAGTAGTATTCGATAAAATTACTGACTCATAAGGAAAAAGAAATCATGCGTATGTGAAAGCTTGCACACTATCGGGATATCAGGTCTATTCCATTGCTACACAACCACCCTTAATTTAGTATAAAATTACTTTCTCTGTGAAAATAATTAAAAATGTACTTGTTTCAATATACTAAAGAATAGCTTCCAAAATTGACGAGTCATAATTGAAAGAGAGAACATCCTGCAAATATAATGTGTGTTACGCTGGATTTTATATCCGAATTGTAAACATTTTTGGTAAAAAAGGCATCACAAAATCTCAGTATTTTCGTGGAAATACTTTTTTACTGGGAGCTTAATTGTTGAATAGGGTTCGCCAGCTTATATGAATAAGAGTTCATTAAGCCAGCTTATATGAATACGAGTTGCACGCTCACGAGTATTTCATTCTATTATAAGAGCTCTTTTACAGGGAGCTGTGCTCTGAGCTCTTTTACTGACTGTGGTAGTTCTGAAGCTCCAAGTTGAATCCTGCATTACTTACGTTGAATGCAACGTTGACTTATTGCAAGATCTTCAGTGAATATTTTTTAGATGCTCTTGACCATGACTACCAAGTTAAAGTAATTTATACTGACTTTTCTAAAGCGTTTGATTTCTTTCTATAATATTGTAAAGACTAATTTTAATGGGTTTTGCATTCCAATACCTTAGATTGGATTAAGTGTTACTTATCCAGGAAGATTTTTTCATTACGTATTAAGGAGTTTGTCTCCATACCCTATTGTCAAACGTGTGGGGTTCACCTGGGTAGCAATACTGGATTCATTATTATTTAACATATTCATCAATTATATTGTATGCTGTTTTATGAAATTGAAATATTTGTTATATGCTGATATCTTCAAATTGTTTAAGAAATATAATCTTAGTAATTTTAGCAGCCTTAATAATTTCATAGAATTCTAAACCCATTGGATCTGGTATTTAAAATTAATGAAAATATCTATATATTATTTTCTAAATAAAATAATGAAAGAATAGTGCTTTTTGACAGCTTTTATAATATTTTTCTTAAAAAAAAATAAAAATAAATTCAACAGGACGATGTGGTGGATCTGAGGTTTTCCCTTCCTTGAAAAATATTTTTCACGCGGCTTTCTCGCTTCTTGTAGCTGCAGCCAACTTCGTATGAAAATTTTACTAATTATTATTTAATAATTACAAAATAAGAAACAAATTAGAAACACCTACTTTATTCGTCTGCTGATTAAAGATTATTTTCTACATAAGAAAACCATCTCCAAAACTAATGAATGCTTAATAAATACCAATAAGACTCTAATTTAAAGTATTAAAAAATGGTTTACTGAGTATCCGTTGAGGTCGTATCAGAATAAATAATGGCAAATGTTGAGATCGCGCGAAAAAAAGGTTCTCAATCCAAAAATAGTCGATAAAACAGACCCATGGAATGATATTAAACGATCGTTGATGAAAGGAGAGTGTGGTAGTTGAGGTTGTAGACATCTCCACCGAGTGGCTACGAAAAATTCTGATAAAGCGCTTATATCCTTACACTCGTCCATAAGCGTAAATGTGTGATCACTTCAAGGGATTGTTCGATGATACTCAGACATAATCCGAATGAGTTTTTTCACCTTTTGGTAACTGTTGACGAAACTTGGATCCGTCAAAATACATCCCAGATCAAAGAACAATCAAACAAACAAATTTCTTGGGGTTAACGGGCACCAAAGAAGGCTAAGGTGGTTCTATCGCCCAACAAGTTCATGGCTACAGAGAAATATGTGGTGCCATTTATATCGATACCGGCAAATACTATTGAAAGCTCATCAGCGATGAAAGAAATTATGTTTCATCAATTCACGGGAGCACATGTGTTCAATAAATATTGACAAAAATCCTTGAGTTAAACCAACGAACTCCTATCTCATCTATTGTATTCTCCATATTTGGCCTCGTACGAGATTTAAGAATTGTTTAGGTGGTAAGAGATTTTGAGGGCCCTGAGAAATCTTATTATTTGGAAGGAATAAAAAAAACTAGAAAGACGGTGGCCTAAATGTACCGACCTTTAAAGGAGGCTATTACTACGTTTATACGCACGTCTTATTTGCAAATAAAAAAGAAGAATGTTGCCGTATAACTTTTTTATTGTAACTTATTAACTTACCTAACAAGTCGTGAATAACGACACTATTTGTAAATAAAAAGTAAGACGTTGCCACTTCATGAACGTTTTTTGTGTTTTACTTACCAAACAATCATATTTTCGTCACATGGTATCACTAATAATAACACAAGTTCTGTATGCAATTTCCCGTATAAACAGTGAATTAGTTATTTACAAATAAGACGTGCGTATAAACGTAGTATATGTTGAGAAATAAAATGGCATTTAACAAAAAAAATTATCTTATCGAAAATGTCATTTGTTTCATCCTATTTTTATTACAAACAAGACCGACAATGGCTTTATGGGTTGTCTAGAACCTGTGAAGGGGATTGCATTCACAATGCTCTGACCCTCAGAGAATCCAATTTTTATTAGTATGGAGTGATCCCGTAACTTTGGTTTTGTGCGATGGTACTTATAATATTCAAGATTTTCGGGATATACTTTTATCCATACAAATTTTAAAGTATTTTTGTAGCAGAACGATCTTTTTTTTTAAAGCGTGGGGTATCCCAGCAGGCTTAATACCGTATGAGCTGCATTTCGTTGTACATTAAAAATCATGATTATTATACACTTTTTTCTTTTGAGAGGTTGGGCCTAGAATATTCTTTTGCTAAATCGTTCTGCAGGCTTATGTCGTAAGAACTGCTCTTTTATGCACAAAGAAGTCAATTTTTTTTGGGCCGAACTAGGATATTCATTTGCTAAATCGTTCTGCAGGTGTCCCAGTTGACTTAGTATCGTAGGAGCTGATCTACTGTCTACATAGAAATTTGGTTTTTTTTTTTCGGAGGAAAGGATTAGGATGCTATTAACAGTCTTGCAAGATGTCCCATCATAAGAGATGATCCATATAGAATTTTACTTTATTTATTATTTATATATATATTTTTTTTTGTCGGTGAGACTAGCGTATTCCTTTACAAAACTGTCCGCTAGGTACCCCAGCTGATTGGATTCCTTTTGGAATGGTGGGTTTACGAAATTCTTTTCCAAACCCGTCCTGTAGAGTTCCCAAGCTGGCTCAATGTTATGGAATTTCTTTGGAGTGGGTGGACTCATATTATGCAGAACACAGAGGGAAATAATACTTCAAGGCTTTTGGAGTCATCCTATCATCTGCATTTTTTATTAAATTTTTTTTTTTAAGTGTCAACATTTACTTTGGAGCCATCAAAGAAAATTAGAATCCCCTGCACCATGTTAAGCGTTGCTTTCTGCTGATCTCATATGTGTCTTTCTTACAGAAAAAAATTGTTATCGCTAAAAAAAATTCCTTTAATTAGTCAAAAGCCATGGAGTTATCCCACTGTAGGGTACATTTAAAACAAACCTCTCCATCCCTTTCCTCTTCTCATTATGCCAGCAAAAGAAAGCTGCCCAAAAATAATAATTTTTAACACATTTTTTTCTCGTTTTAGATTTTGAAGAACTAACGAAATCAAAATCTAGGTCAAACTTTTTTTGAAAAAATTCTTATCATATTGTTGTTTTTTTTTTCTTTACGAAAACATTTTGTTTTACAAAAAAAAATGTTGTTGCTTTTGTAGTTGTATGCATGTGGATGTCGTTGTTTTTTTTAATAATTTTTTAATTGTTGTTATTTTCAATTTTTTGTTTATATTTACGTTAATTTATTTAGTTTTTGTTCTTTTTTAAATTTGTTATTGTTGTAACTGATACGAAATCCATAAAAAGAAATTGGGTTAAACACTTTTTTCTGTGTGTGCGTCTGTGGTGTGGATGATTCAATGGAAAACGTGCGGCTACAATTTTTGTTTGATTTTTAAATATACCCTCTCTGCCACCTTCCACCGTTAAGCTATTATGAAGTTGTTGTTGTAATATGTATATATGTACACATTCATATACGAGTATAAAGAATTTTGTAGATAAATGGCTTGGACATTTATTGAACTGTAGATAGAAGTGACAAAATCATTTAGACACAAATAGTTTCCAATTAGTAAAAATAATTTGATAAATGTAAATAGTTAAAAGTTAGTGTAAAGCACTAACAGGTTAATAACTCTGTTTACACCATTGTACAGTGGAGTTAAAAGGTAACGAAGATAATTTTTACTTCATATTCCTGATATGAACGACATCATGTAGGGGATACAAAATTTCATTGCAATTTATAAATGTGAGTACTCGTAACTGCCTTTTGGCTTAACCTCACGGTAGTGTTACAAACGGGTGCGCTAAAATCTTCTAACTTTGGTTCTTGTTTTGGAAAAAAATTTAACATTTTGCTGAGCAACTTCTAAAAAATACTTACTAGTACTACTCCAATTAAAAAAAATAACTCCCTGAATAAATTTGCTCCTCTTAAAGAACACTTAATTTCTTGCTTTTCTTCTTCAAAACACCAAAAACTTACATATTTGTACTTTTTTTTTAGAAATAAAACGCCTTTAATTTGATTAATGTCGAAGTACGAGGTCTGATCAATAGAAAAGATGAATTTTGAAGTTTCTCGGGCTACGTGCATTCGATTACAGATTTTTTTTTATGTTGGAACACTTGTCTCAAACAAATGTTCTTAGTTGAGTTTGTTTGTGTTTAGTTTAGTTTGTTTATTTGTGAGAGGCATAACAGCTAGACGTGATTGTACTCGGATTCAGAAAAATCTTTACAAGTGGTACAAGCTTTTCGAAGAAGTTCGAGAAGATGTGAATGACGACGCTCGTCCTGAAAGCTCCATCACATCATGAACCGACTAACATGTTGAGAAAGTGAGGAAAATTGTTATGGAGAATCGTCGAATCACTATTAGAGAAACTGCAGAGGATGCCGGCATATCGTTTGGCTCATACCATAAAATTTTTGTCTCAAATTTCGGGCATGAAGCGTTTGGCAGCGATGCTTGTTTCAAAATTGCTGAATTTTGAACAAAAAAACCGTCGAGTGGGAATCGCTCAAGTTTCAGATTTGCTTAAAAGGGTCATAACTGGTGGCAAATGACGGGTATATAGTTATGACATCGAAAACAAAGTCCAATCGTCCCAATGGAAGAACCATGGAGATTCAAGACCAAAAAAAGTTCTATCAAATGACTAGGTTTTGCTCACTGATTTCTTCGATGATCGATACAATACGAAAAAAAACGTCCGGAATTATGAAAAAATAATTCATGGTGCATCATTTTGGCCGAAAAGATTAATGTAATCATGCCTCAGCCACGTATTCACCATATTTGGCCCCCTGCGACTTTTTCCTGTTCCCGAAATTGAAGAGAGCTCTGCAAGGAGGACGTTTTACGACGATTGAGGAGATAAAAACCGAATCGCAGAGACAGCTCAAGGCCATACCAAAAAGTGATCATCAGAACTGCTCCGAGGAAAAAAAACGCGTGCACAAGTGTATTATATCTAAGTGGGAATACTTTGAAGAGGACAAAACAAAAGTTGATGAATGAATAAATATTTTTTGAGATATTTCAAAATTCACCTTTTCTATTGAACAGACCTCGTATATAAAAAAATTGCTTTGTTATTCACCCTCTTTACTTGATAATCCAGATTAAGGCTTTCTTAATGAAAAAAATATTGCCTCAAAAATAAGGAACGTTTTTCAGTTGTTTCCCACACCCTCGCAAGATCTTGCCTTTTTTACCTAAACTCACAATAGAACAAAATTAATTGCTTTATGTTATATTGAACATTATTAATTTAAGAATTCTAGCGATTTAGAACATATAATTCTGTGGTTGCAAAGAAAAAGCTCGTTTATCGTTGCAATCGATGACAATGTGGGAGTACGCCAAGGTCGTATTTTATCGCGACTTCTGTTCGTTCTGGACGTTGCTATAAGCTAGCCTCAAAATAACGATGGATCTGGATGATCTAGACTACGCAGATGATATTTGTCTTTTGACACATCGTCACTCTGATAAAAAAAAATCAGCATCTTGTGGAAAGAGCAGTAAGGGCTGATCTCCATATTAATATCAAAAAAAATTATGAAAATTCATGCCGCAAACACCGACTATATCTGGCTTAAGGGATGACAGCCCACAGAAGAAGTATCCACATACCTTCGGCTATATGGGTAACAAAATTACAGCAAATGGTAGATGATGGATTAATAAAGACATCCAATCATCAATCGAATAAAGCTGAAATGACGTTCAGAATATTAAGTAAACATTGGTGATCAAAAACTATTTATATCCATCCAAGCTAAAACCAAATTACTTAGTAGTATTGTAAGATCTGTGCTCTTATGCGAGTGCAAAATGTGTATGATGCCGATAAGTGACATGCCTGTCCAGTTCTTATAACAAATATGGCACTATGCAAGATGTCAAACCAAAAAAAAAAAAAAAAACCTCTAGAGACAGAGGTCAATCAGAGAAAATTCAGATGGTTTGGTCACACCAAAAGTCCTAGAGTGACAACAATTCAGCTGGTCGAATAGAACCCGCAAGGTTCGAGATGTAGCGGAAGAAGCACCAATACTTGAAGACGCCAACCACAGAAGGAGCGAGCTAAGGTAGAATGGAGAGAGGCAGCGGAAAAACAACCGATAACTTAGAGACGCCAACTATAGATGTGTCTAAAATTTACATGGGTACCTGTCCTACCGCCCCTACTCCACGGTGTTCATAACACTGAGTGAATTCAATGCGTCCACCACCGCCCCTTATGTGTTCGCGACTCCACATACCGGTGGCAATTTTATTATATGATAGTTGCAGATCTTGCGAAAGCCTCTTGCTGAGGAACTAGAGCCATCTACCCTCTACCGATCATGGTCACCAGAGACGCCAACTAAAAAAGGTGATAAGGCTAACTTGCGTTATATAAAGCGAAATTAATGATCTTGCCACAGGTAGAAAAAGATCGAAAGCATTTTTTACAGCCCTGTGATCCAAGAGGAATTAAAGGATATATACATATGAAACAATATTGTCATTAATAATCATATACAATAATAAAATAAACTCGTCATCTTTATCTAAGGACGCTTATGTTTAAAATATTTGATGTCCGCAAATAAAATTTTATTGAACTTTTTATACATGAACAAATGTGTGAACGGAAATTTAAGAATTCAAAAACTTTTTTGACAGTGGTTGAGGGCAAAAGATGTTCCATATTTACATGTTTCTAGTGTAACATATTTAGAAAAGAACATGTTACTTTTTTGCATATTCAATATTTAATATTTTTTATCAGAAAAGAACACGCCATTAGAAATTGTGGCTTGAATAATAAATGTTTTCTAACTAATAGCGTTTTTTTTCTATGAAAAAAGTGCAAAATTTTTTTGCCTTTTCCAAACGAAAAGGGTTATTTAATAAGTGCAAGTTTATTAGAAATGAGCATGTGAAATGCTATAAAGAACTTATATATTTTACATCAAAGTGATAAATAGTTCTTTTCTAGCAACTAAATGCTATACTTTTTCATAAAAGAAAATGCCATTAGAAGCCATTTGGGCTTGTCCTCCGAAATATGTAGTTTTTGTCAAATATCGAACCGCGACTAAAGTTTTTGGGTTTGCAACACTACCTGGCAGCATTATCGATGTATTGAAAACAGCTGTAACTACATATATGCAACGGTCAGAATATACGCTAAACCGAGTTGCTAATGAATTAAACTGTTATTGACAATGACCAGGAGGAAGTATTGCTAACCCATGTACGTGGTGACAACCTCATATTTATGTATAAACATTTTTGGAACGTGCTGTTGCAGTGGACAATCATATATACATACATATTATATATACATTGTGTATGTATTTGAAAAGATGTATATGTATATAAGAGGGTTTTGAAAGCACATACATACATACATGTTTATATACTTATGTTACTGGCTTAAATAAAAAGTTCAACTTATATACTCGTAGAGTGTATAACGTTCGTACGAATATTGTTTAATGGCTTGAACTTGCACTTGCCAAAAAATTTTATCTATTTACCCATATATGTGTGTATGTACGTCTGTATGTATGAACATGCAATTGCAGCAACAAAAACTTTTGCATACATTGCAAAATTTGCAGTTTCCTGTAAATAAAAAACCTCTCTCGCACTGCAAAGTTCTCTTTCGCTCTTCGTCTTAATTTCAAACTGTTTTCAGCTTTGTTGCCTTCATGGCCTGCGCATGTTACAACGAAAACGATTTCCATAACTGACCTGACACACTGCAAACTGTATTGAATCCCTCCAAAAATATTGTGGCTGCAAATATTTCTTGTATTCATTTGAAACGTGCCATAAAACATAACTCCCTATTCGCTGTATGGCTTATTTGCCACCTTCTACTTTCGCTAGTTCGATTGCCTCGTTGCACTTTGCAAGAAACCCAACAAATATCTGTGAGGCGTGAAATTTCGCCTGCCAAGGCAACTTGGCCCCATGAAGTTCAATAGCCTCATGCAATGCACTGCAAGTGTAACCAAGGACATTTTCGGATACAACGATATAAAAATAATAATAGAAATAGAGAGATATTTACAGAATGTAAAGGAAAGTTATTTATTTATTTATACATTATCCAATCAGCTTATTAAAATGATTAATTGATAAACTATAAGAGTTTTTACAACATTAGCCTTTAGTTCAATAAAGGAAAATTTTTGTTTGATTCTGTTAAGAAATTAAAAAAAAGTCAAGGGAATCTGAAAAGAAGTGTTGAATAATTTTCCCGAATATCAGGTATGAAATGGGAGCATCTGGTCACAAATTATGTCCCTTTAAGTAGGAACTTTTTGAGATCGAACAAATCAGGTGGTCCAGCGAAGTCAAGTGCGAGTTATTGAGTTTGACCTATCACCGATAGGACATGAGGAGATTTTCAATCCTAGACGGGAACCCTCAGAATCAGCTACAGATTCTTGACTAGGCACTGCCATAGGGATGTTCATTCTCCTCCAGCTGTCAGAATGAGGAGAAAGAGGAGACTATCGAATACCTACTCTGCCATCATCTGGCTTTCTCTGGGAAAAGACAGTTTGTTTTTGGAAAATCCAACAGAAATATCGGATTGAGTTATCAAGGAAATAAATTCATTTGTCATGCATGGGAATAGTTGATCACCGGCTCGAACGAAACAGTGAGGTTTATTCCCTGTTCTCTAATTTCTTTCTCATCAGGCAATACAAAGGAACTTACCAGAATCCTAGTAGGTCTTGAACTCTAGGATCATCTATTCGACGTAACCTATCCTTATTTAAGAACTTCCATTGCCTCTGGCCATGGAAAAAAATTATCGATCGTAACTTTTTGGTTTCCTTGAACCATGTTTTCTATATCTTATGATTAAATACTTCAATAAAAAATAGAACTATCCCTTTTAGCCACAGTCTAATTATCTTTTCAGATATGTGAAGCAAATCTATTGATTTGAAAACGAAAGCTTTGAAAATGCGTGATGCATTTCGATCGATTTTAGATATTATTTTTGACTCAATCTCAATCCCTTAACTTGAGGAAGGCAAATAAAAAAATAAATATTTTGAAAAGAGTTTCATATGATTGGAAACAATTCATCACAGCTTTTTTCGATATTAGATTCTTTAATTTTAAAATCAGTTTTCATCACATTCCTTATATTGGCGTTAATGTTCCTAGCGCATCCTTTAGTCAAAGCTAGGTTGATAGAACAGACTGCGCTGAAGAGTTGCGGTCACACTCGAGGACCATGAGGCCCATTGTGACCCCCAGAGGACTAACTACACCCTACACATTCATACGTAATTCCATAACTCGAGATCCTAAAATCTATTGGACCACAAGGTCCAGTCGATGGCTCTTCTCTACTCCTATAGAGTAGGGCCGTCTTCTTGGCATAGAAGCAGCTCCTGCACTGGCCATCATGGAAGAATCGTAGACGTCGTGCAGTGCCCCAAATAATGTTTCTCAAAAGTTCTAGTGATTTTTTTAAGACATAAAAGCTGTATTATCCTATCGCTGTTTAGTGTGGACCAGAGAGTTCTAGATATTCTGCAAGTAGTGTTTTTTGATCATCTGAATTAATTTTATTTAATCGTACACTTTGGTACATGCATAATAAAAACAATTAAGAATTTAATAAAAATTCAATACTGTCAACATTTAACTAAAAATTATATTAACTGATTCAATGAAAAGAATTTAATTGGTCTATCATTTGGTTATTGCAGAATATATAAAAAATATTATTTAATATAATAAATTTTTTAATTAAAATCAAACAAATACTTCCCGCAGCAGTGAAACTGTTGAAGACAGCTAAACATTTTCGATTTCTAAACAGTTTTTTTTTGCAAATTATTTATTGATTATTATTTTTACTTCATTTTAATGATTAAAACCCGATATCACGATTAAACTAATGCATTTTCTCTTCTTTTATTCTTTCATGTAAGTGCTTTAAATGGCGATTATTATTGTAAGTTGCAACTTTTTAAATTAGAAGAATTTCTTTAAATATATAGTTGTTAAATGAAAGAACTACTAATAAACTCGTCCTTTTTTTTAAGAACACTTTCTAGACCCAAAGTTTTGTCATATTTTCAGGTATAACAAAAAAAAATTGTTGAGTTGATGTGATCACCATATAAAAGTAACTTTTTATAATACAATTATATCAGAGTTTCGGCTTAACCGAAAAAAATGACTGACCTTCGTAGACTAGCAGGTAGTGTACTAGACTCGTAGTGCGAAGGTCCCAGGTTCGAATCCTGCCGCAGAACTCTGGCAGTTGTGTTTGATAATTAAAGGGAGCGCACAACAAGCCTTCACTGTCTTAAGTGTATGTCGTATGACATGGGCTATCGCATCCCTTCAATCAACCTAACCTAACCTAACCGAAAAATACAAATATATGTTTGTTTGTTTCAAATCTCATTAATTCCTGAATTAATAATGGATATCTATTTACTAGGAAGCTGCCATGATACTCTTTAAGTAAAGTGAACGCATTCGAAAACCCAGCTGTATTACAGATGAAAACCTGCACAAATGTCTGTTTGTGGCAAGGTAGCTTGATCGGTTTCGGCGGAGTATTGAAAGCTCTTGATATGATCTTGATATGTGTTACAATTTCATTGCATGAAAAAATTTTAATTTTAACAAGTTTTTTAGGAAGATCTTTGCTTTTATAATCAGCAACATTTTATTCGAATAAATTTTATTCGTTAAAAAAATATTAAAAAAAAAACTATAAAAACTTACAAATACGATTTCTTAAATAACTCTGCAACAAATTTTTTATACAGCAACATTTTGTATGAATGCCTATATGAGTAGTATACTCGTATATAAAATTTATACAATTCGAACAACCATTAATTTCGAAAATTTTCAAATGTAACTTTCAAAAGAAATTCTAGAAAATATATATCGATGCCATAATATATGAAAACTGCAAAGGCCTTGCCAAAAAAAAAATCTGGTTCGAACAGTGAGAAATTGCAAACGACTAGAATTTATTTAACAACATTAGAATATAGTTCACTACGGCCAACGGATTGGTATTTATTCGGTTAAAAATTCATATAAAGCACGATTAGTTAAAGAAATTTTTAAATGCAAAATTTTTATGCCAAAAAACGAGTAGAGTAGAGTGTAACCGATTATAATTTCCTTAAACATAATATTATTAAAAAGCTCTTATTGTCAACCGAACAAAGTTTTATTTGAATAAATATGCATAACTTTAAGAAACGAAATAAAAATTTTCAAACAAATTGATTATTGAAAATTCAATAAATAATTAAAGGAATATCTACTAGCAAATAAAATTTTATTTACATGTATGGCAGTCATACGGGTACATAAATTTATAAAATTGATTAGTCTTTCTTCTTACAATTCAAATCTTTATTCGAATAATATTTGATAGTTAGAAGCCTCGTAAATCTAAAAATCGTAAACAAAATATTTACGACGATTAAGGTTTTTATATTAAAAAAAATGGAGCGGAAATAATTTTCTCGTACAATATAAAACTTTGTTTGCAATGTATTCGATTACGATTTCTTTTTAAAAACAGCTTTGCATTTTTAGCCCAATAAAAATGTATTCTAATCGTTTGAATATTTTAAGAAATCTTAGTAAAAATTTTTTTCATTTAGGAAGCAATAAACTAAAAATTATTTTCTGCTTTATATTATTAAACAAAATAAATTTATTTAAGCAACAGTCCTTCAAATACATATTAATTTTTTAAAATCACAAAAATAACAACTTTTTTTATTTGAATTCATAATAGTTTCTTTAAGTATTAAATTTTTTTACTTCCACTATTTTGGTCGTTGAAAAATGCATAAATTAGGAGCTTTAAAACAATTTCTTAACAAAATTTTAACGCAATTTTGGATGCATTTTTCAGTGGAAATAATACCATTTTAAAGAATATATTTTTTATTCGAATAATTTTTTTATTCAAACGCTATAATTATTATATATTATTAATATTAACGGAGAATTTTTAACTGGAACCATTTGTAGTCCTTCACATATACATATATGAATGTATAACAATTAAAATAAAATTGTTTTTATTCCTCATTCGAATACTTTTTTGGGAAAAAAATTTTATTACCATAAATTTAATCGTTCAAGAATTCATAAGTTGGGGAAATTTTATAAATACGATTTGTTTGTATAAATTAATAAGAAAAATTTTTATATAAATTTTTTCCGAGTTTTTATTCAAATAATAGTTTTTATCCGAATAATATTTTTTACTCGAAAACTCTTTTTTGTTCGAATACTGCTGTTTAAATGTAAAACCTTTTTATAGAATAAATTTTTTATTGGAACGCCATAATTAAATAATATTAACGAATAATTTTTTATTCGAACAATTTGTAATCCTTCACATATACAACATATGAATGTACAAAAATTACAACATCATCATTCGAATAATTTTCATAGAATGAGGAAATTTCACATATATGCTTTTTTTATAAATTAATAAGAAAAATATTTATATACAACATTTTTGTGAATTTTTATTCGATCAATAGTTTTTATTCGTATAAAAATTTTACTCGAAAAGTATTTTTTATTCGAATTATTATTATTATTCCTTTAGTTCCTATAAGGAGCATAGGGCCTCAAATACTGCTGTTTAAAAATTACCTGAAAGATTAATTAAATTTACATGATTTACATTTTTTTCACTTGAATTCTAATATCTTTCAAGGATTATATTTTATCCAAAAAAAATTTTGCATCGCAAATTTATATATTGCAGAAATTGCGCAAATATGATTTATGATATACATCGCCCTCTTGTCAGTTCCAGCTACGTTATAGTAGATAAAATTTCTCCAAATATCATGCTCGTATAAGAATAAAGCCTTTCACAACTCTGATTGTATATACAATCCGAACTGTTCTTGTTTTATCCTTTTTATCTACTATTGTAGCACGAAACAAACATGTATACATCTACGTTCATTTGTTATTTTGACATTTTCCAATACTAAAGTGACTAAAGTGTCTCTTACAAACTTCTCCTCCACCTTTCACCACTGCGACTCCATTGTAAGGGAAACATTTTGTTGCAATAGCAAAATAAAAACCTCCCCGGTTTTTCATTTGCTGTTGCAGTTATAACATAGAGAAACTGGGTCAGTAATGTAAAATCTATTTATATGAAAAGAAATATTGGTATGTATGGGTGTGTGTGTGTGTTGCTGTGTGCGGCTGCAAGCGTGTGTGTCTACAATTGGCGTCAGTGTATTGTACTCGATTAAATATTCTCGTTCGTCTGTTTTTTTACTTTCGATTTTTTGTTTGTTTTGTTTTTATATACACACATTTCATTTAGTTGTGGCATTAGTGGTGGTTGTTGGTTTTCAGTTGCTGTGTAGTTTTTGTTTTTGTGGCGGCCGATTGCCCCAGTGCACTCCAATTTCAAAGTGTGTGAATGAGTGAGTGTGCGTGTGTTTTTATAAGTTGGTTTTATGCAGTGTTAAACTCTGTAGGAAATTTTGTTAACAAAGTGTGGTTGCTTTTTTTTGCCTTTTCCGAAGGAAGTAAAGTTTAAATTAATTTATTTTTTGAAGTATCGGGTGTTTTTTTTGGGATTGATTCAAAATACAATTTTACGGAATTAATTTTTCTATATGAGATTTGTTGCATGTCATCACCGTAACCGGTGATAGCGTAACACTATCGAGACGTTCAATATTTACATACTAGAATGCTGATTTCTAAGTAGCAGAGAAAATTATTGAATGGCGTTAAATCATACGAATGAGATTGACGATATTTCGTAAAATTTCCCTTTATGTAAAACAATTCCGGTGCACAGTAGGTGGCCTGAGCCGAAGTCATATCGTCACTTGCGTGCAACATTAAGTTTTCTCACTACGGGCTGTAAGGATCTGAGCCTTATGTATTTTTAAAACATATGAAATAATGACTTCGGCAAGAGTTGGCATTTTTTAACTTTGTAATATCTCGACAATGGCTTGCGCAGGGACATTAACTTTAAATAAAACAGTATTACTTGCTGATGCAACTTCGCAAAACGAACATAATGATCGATAAGCGTCCCTAATCGAGCTCTTGAACTCACTAGGAAAAAATATGCGGGACCTCGTGGCCACGGTTGTGGGGCACTGCAGATTGAGTAGTAGTCTCCTACAAAGACTTCTGAAGTCGAAGAAGAAAAAGAAACTGTAAGTCAACTTCTATGTCTCTGTCCTGCATTTTCGCCTACTTGACAATAGGTACTTCAGTAGCCTGTCTGGAGAATCAAGCAAGGAGTTGCATAAAATCAACTGCGTCGTTAAGAGTGGCTGATCGTTCCGACGCTGATTCCCTTAAGCAATAAAGTACCGCACCAACTTACTATTATTGGATGCACCTGATACCTGGTAGAACAACTAGGGTATCCAATTCTATCGACGTAATATTATTGTTTCCTGGAGTGGTTGAGAATAAAAGTCTTATCGACCACCTCCGTTTGTATCTACTCTAACAGTCATACCGCCATTAAGGGGACGAAATGTCACTTGCTTCTGAAATCAAAAAGAGCCCTAGACGACCGATCATACTTTAATGAATTGATGGAGCAGGGCTAACGATAGAGCTGATGAGCGAGCCACTTTTTTTTGCCATTTTTCTCACTTAAACTCAGGGGTGGGATTTGGAAGAAAGCAAATAGAAAGTGGATCATAAGAAATAGCTGAAGCATCCTGGGAATGTTATGGCCTCTCTTAAACATGACATGAATGAGGAAGAATCTCGTTAACACTTCCTATGTCGCTGTCCCAGACTAGCAAGAAAGCGAAAGGTTTCCATAACATCTCCCCGATATTGCAGACATTAAACTGCCACTCTTTCTAATAAGTTCCAATTGATTTGATGATTATGAATCGATTAAAATATTTTAAGAAAAGTCTCAAACAACTTCTTTCATAATTATTCGAATAATAATTATTCGAACATTTGATTTTTCCAAAATTAATCTATCAATGTTTCCCATCGCTTAGTACGTATTAAAAGTAAGTTTTACTCTTTGATATACAATGTTTAAAATAAACATGAACGATTATTCGAATTCAATCGAATCAAAGTAAGAAATAGATTTTCGTTTTTTTTTTTTTTTTTGACATGCGATATTGCATTTGAGTAAAGGTCTGCCGAAAATTATTAGCCGAATAAATTTCATGAAAATACTTTACGGGAATCCTAGCAATTATTGTAGAATTATAAAATATAATTATTGTAATATTTGTTAGTGCACGACTTTGCCCATGTTTTCCTGTCGACTTTTACAGTTGAAGAAATTTGTTGTAAGTACGTTTGTATGTAGTAATCTTGTTATTGCATTTTCCCTTGTACTAGTATTTGCAGCATATCATACAAGCCGAAACGTTCACAAATGTATATGTGATAAGGCGGCCATGAGCTGGTCAAAGGACTATTGTCCTTCAACTGCCATGTACACTGGCATGCTTGTGTATTCGCAACATATAATTTGAAAATATTTCCAACAACAAAAAGCACTGCAACATTTTCTGCAATGTGCAGGCATGAGTTTAAATGAAAATGCGAAATGATTAAGGGAAGAAAGAGGTGGAGAAAGAAATGGAGAGAATAAAGATAAATTACTCGGAGAATTTTTCAAATAGTTTTATGAGTTTTTCAAATTTGCGCCATCTGAAGATATTTAAAAATAGAGGCCAAAGTCGCAGTTTGATACTATGCAAACCGGTAACTCCCTGGAAAGTAGCTTGGTGCTTACGATGTGATTTAAAAATTGTGGCTGTTGTCAGAAACCAAGAAATTCCTGATGCAGAGTATGCAAGACAAACGAATACACAAATATTGTAGGCTCTAGATACTTAACAATCTCTGGCTTGCAGGCACATGGTCTCTCCGACCTAAAGAAATGTAGAGAAACAGAGAGATTGTCTGCGATTACTTATAATCTAAAGCTATCTCCGATTTAAAATCAGTCCCGCTGTGGCAATCCCGAATATTTGTGGATCTTGACAAAATGTAAGTAGAGCCGAATCCAGCTTCAGCTTTTCGAGGGAGAGCTTTTAAATGAAACAGCAAATTTTAACAAAGGACCAATAGAGTAAGAAATTTATATTGACAAAATAACAGAGTGAGTGTAGTATTTCCTTCTTTGGGTTATATTTTGAAAGTCGGGAAATTTTCTTCAAACATGGCAACCAGCCGGTAATTGAAGGTTTGCAACAAGCAGTTGTATAATAAAGGCTAGTATAGTATATAACTTGATACTCAATTGATGTGATTCAGTAAACGAGTTATGGCTAATAAGGGTAAAGGAATACTTACAAAGCAGTTTCATCTTAAAAAAAAGTCGTAATTTTGAATTAGAATCCGAGCATGAATTGGTTGAAAGAATTTTAAGACTGTATGACTCCTTAAATTAAGGAAATATGATACAACTGGCTCAGTATTTAGGGTTTTGCTTGGCAATATAGTGAAATATATTTTCCTCGAAGGCAGTTATTTGTAATAAAGATCGGATCATATTTTATTGGCCACATAATACAAAACCTAACGTCTTACAGTGATGGTTTTCCATTAGTCTAGGGAAAAACTTTCTATAAGCACTTTCGCATGGTATTTGAAGAATTACTTGGTAGAAAAGACAATTGTGTGATGGGAAAACCACTTGTGAGGAAACTAAGATGGTATTCGGATGTTCCTTGGCTAAACAACGGAAGAGCTAATATTTGCAAAAGGGTTTCCTCGATAAAATTAGATGGTAAACAAACTTGGCATGTCGTTGATGGTAAGCTGAATAGGACAGCAAAAAAGGCACTTTTAAGACCCTATGATGATATTAAAAGCCCTGCTTGCTGCTCTGAGAAAAAGCTTGAGATCTTGCACTGGTGTCATGTCATTAGCCTGGGAAATAATTTTTTGTCCTCAAGCTGGAATGGTATTGAGGGAGTCATTTGATAGCAAAGAATATATATTGGTGTACAATCCACTTGTAGGAAAGTTAAGATTCAGGTGGTTACTCCACTAAGATCTCAGGATCTTAGGGACGCACTAATGAAGGCAACAAAAAAAATACTATTTAAAGGAATAACTACTCATAGACTTTGGACTGAGTTAGAAATCATTGAGGAGCAAAAGAATTAAAGAGTTATTCCTCTATATACACAATGGTAGTGTAAGAATTTAGAGAAATATAAAAAGTATGTACAGTATATATTAAAACTAATAGTCCTTACACCTTCACCCATAAGTTTCGTTCTAGAAAAAATTTAAGTTTTTAGCACATTTTTTAAATTTACGTGTATCCATGTATAAGTTTTCTAAGATTTTATTTTATGACAATTATGCAACACATTTTTGTGTTGCAATTGTTTAATTTGTCACATCCTCAAAAATTTCAATTTCCTTTTAGCACAAATATACACTAACAGTGGGCATATTTGATTATCGCTCTAATTTACAATAATTTTTTATAATTATTGTAGTAGTCACAAACCGGTAACAATAACGATAGTTAAAAGCGACAATAATTGATTGAACTAAAACTAAAGTTAGACGTTTTTCAGCAAATATAAAAGCCCGACACAAAAACAACTTTCACTTTGCGCTTGAATTCATACAGTTTTCATGACATGATCGTACGTAAGTGCACACCAACACCAATCATGTGGCACGATCAAACAAGAAATGTCATACTTAGTCATAAACTGACTATAAAAACGTTTAGAAGAGATACAAGACGGGTGGTTCCCACAGTCAGTCAATTGGTATTGGTAAAATTACTTTTCAAAAGGCGAAAATTAAATTTAAAGCACTTTTGGGACACATACGAGTATCCAAAAATAATTTGCAGACTTCAAAAAAAAAGTGCTTGTAAATTATTTGGAAGAAATATACTACAGCACAGTAGTGTCATTGAACAAAATGCAGTAAACAAATATTTAATTTTTAATACTGATTTTAAATAAACGCGGTAAGTTCTTTTAGTAGGCTAGTAGCTAGTGTACTGAACTGGTGGTCTGAAATTTGTCGCTTCGATTCTTGCCGAAGGCTCTGGGTATTTTTGCAGACATCCTAAATGGCTTCGGGAGTTGTAATTGCTTTCAATGATTTCATAGAACGTCAACCATTATTCTTAGTCTTAAATTACTCAGGAAATAAACACGAGATGATCTTCTAGATTGAACAAGCAAGGCTCAACTTTAATTCAACCTACATAGATAGTTTTTAATTTCAGTTACCAAATTCTTTGAATCAGTAAATATTTTGCGGATCTACAAACAAATTTTGAAGAAATTTAAATGACAAAATAATCATTTTTACTTATGCAGGGGTAGTATAAAATTTTTACTATAACTAAAGTTTTCTTTAGACAAAATGTTTGTTCGATATTTTTTTGGCAATAATTTTTTTCCCTATACATAGAGGATCATAATAACACCATTTGTGGAGGCCGCTAAAACCTCCTCACTATTTTGCCAGTTCTCACCATGACTTGAAAATTTTTATTTAACACCTTTTTTATTGTCGTTAAATTATCCATTATCTTGTTATTAAAGATTATTTTTAATTATCGTGAAATTACCCACTAACTTTGTTATTAAATTTTGTGCTCGTTAGACCAAATTTTTCTCTTCATTTAACATTAAACACACTGAGAGACAATATCTCAGAATTTATGCAAAGAATTGCAAGTAAAAAAAAGAACTTCCAAAGAAATCAAAAACATCTAGAACTTGTGATCAGAAAGTAGTGGATATTCGGATCATTTCTAATTATTACAACATGGGCTTGTCAAACAAAATGGTCTCCTTTTTTTGGACTTGAAGTAGAATTCAGAATTAAGTACTTCAAAGTAAATATGTTCTAAAATCATCCACTCTCCATTTGATTTTCATATATTTAATTAATTTTTTAATTGCTGTTTTTGTGGGGGTCGAAATAGGGAATTTTATATTATCAGGATAATCATGATCAGCAACATCACTATTTGAAATAAAAGGGCACAAAGTTAATAAAAGCTTTTTAGCAGAGGGATTCAGTAAAAACAGTGCTTCCCAAGAAGTAATGAAAATGCGGACACTGGGATCCAGATCATTTCCTATGAATAATTTTGTTGTTACAAGTAGTGCTTTTGAAGCCAATTCAGTGGATTGGAAACTATTTTCACTATGCCAAGAAAGGAAAATTTTTTGATTGCAAAGGAAAATAATTTTACCCGTATATTAAATTTCAAATGTTCACCAATGACAATAATAACAATTTTTTTTCTTGTGTGCAAGTAATACTCTCAAATATAAATTATTTTTATGTAAATTCAAAGACTCTAAATAGAAAACATGTTCCAAAAAAGTCGTGAAAATGGTGAGATTATAATGTGGAAATATGAAATATTTACTGTGGTTTTTTCAAAATTTTGTCGTTGTCTAATGTTATGCTTGTTTCATGATTATTCAGCGATTCAGTGACCAATAATCGTCAATATGGTTAGAAAAGTGAATTTTTGGTTTGCAAAGAAAAGCATTTTATATTCAGAATAAATTTTACATATGGAAGGGGTACAAACTTGCCCATAGTTTCGATTTTGTGAAAGTAGTTGTACAAAGACGAATAAGGTATAACTTTTTTTAAGTTTACGCAGAAATTTTCTTAAATTTGTAGAGGTAATTCATATTTTTGTCCCACATTTTTGACAACTTGCATTCCTAAGAATAAATTATTGTTGTTTTTTTTTGCAAGGATAAAAATTTTTATATTAAATTAAAAGTACCTATTTCTCACTAGGATACGACGTCTTGAAAGGTTAAACTCTTGCTAATATTAATCCCTATTATAAATGGTGCTTTCGACACATTTTGGATTTTAAAAGGGGCTATTTGAACAGTATTTTTGTCAACGCTCGTTTTAAAAACAACTCGAATAAAAATTTCTATAGTTTCCACATGTTGCAAAGGGAAATGTAATACTTTATATTATTTTTTTAATATTTTCAAAACCGATAACAAATTTTTCCTCTTCGTTAAAAGATTATGTTCCTCCTCAGCAACAATCTCAGGAATTGTAGGCTACTCTAGAAAATTTTCTAGCTACACACATCAGTTCAGTACCAGTAACTTAAAATCCCTATAAAGAATTCCAACGTTTTCCCCTAAGAATCGAAAAATAAACTAATGGATACTATGGAAGTTATGAAAATGTCCTTCTTAAGGAACGATTTACATTTTTTTCACTGGATCCTGAAGTTTTTATAACAAAAAATATATATAAAAATTTTCTTAATGCGAATAGTTATACATTTCCGTCCTACTTTCTCGCCAATAAAGATATCACTGTGTGAGTCGCCTTAATACTCGTTAATGGCCCCCACATTAGCCCTCAAAAATATACATAAAATACGTTTTATATTTTTTTTTTTATAAAAAACTATTCCAATTGATAGATTCACTCCCATACGCTTCTAACACAACTGTAATTCTGATCGTGTTTGGGTGTGAGGAGATCTACAAATAATTTTTTTTTTTGTTTTATTGAAGATTTATAATTTTTTTTTTTTTTTTTTTTTTTGTAACAAAGTTTTCTAAAGCAAACTAGAAATCAAGTTTAAAGAGCTTTAAGGTTTCTAAGTTTTTAATGTATGTAAATATATTTATAATGGCTTCAAAAAATAATAATAACAAATACGACTTGACTGTGATATAAAGAATTGGATTTTTACACAGAAGACAATTTTTTGGTTGTTCCAAGAAAATTTGCTGCAGAAACAAGGATGGAAGTTTTCTGAGGAAACAAGACGTGAAACAAGGAACGTGAAGAAGTAGATTCTGATGGAATAGCTTAAGCTAAGCTAAGAAGGCTGGTACTTACTGGTACCCTCGCCAACCCTAAATATTTGTCGTTCGACAGTTTAGAGAAACTGGTACCTGCAAGCTAGATGCTTTAATGTATCATGAAGAAATCAAGTTTTTTCAAATCTATAGTGACAACAGTGGAACTGTGTACTATTTGAGGCTGTTCGCAAGTTCACCATGTACCATCAATTGAAGGATGAAGTGATCGGAAAGTGTAATTTTAGAAGGAATACAATTGAGGAACTTGGACCTCCAGACTAAGTGCCTCTGATTAAACTGTTTAATCTCATTAATAGCGTTTTGTAGAGCTGCTTCCTTGCAAGTAGATTACTTTGAGGAACTCATGACACATGAATTAATTAAAGAACCGAATCACAACATGCCTGCCAGAGAATCGTCAATAAACATCTGAAATGCTTATATTCAGTTGCCAGTTGAGATACGTAATATCATTTTCAGCAACTGACATCACGATTGAAGTTCATCCATATTGCATCCCACCAAATAAGTATTTAATGACAAAAGGTATTTCAGATATGTGAGGTTGAGGGCGAAGTAGCACGGGGATATATAGGATCACATCAGCAAGGAATGTCGGCGGTGTCAGTAAAAGTGTGCGGCTGCGTTCTTATTGATTTCAGCTCATATGAAATCAAATTCTCTTACCTTTCACCATTCTTATGAATATTTGAAACGGTTACCAGTTTACAAAATACTGAATCTGATTCTCAGCTTTCAGCCTATCAGAACATTTTCTGACATTAATGTTAAGTCAAGCTTACCAAAACGATGATGAGATTGATGTAATCATAATTAGCGTGAATACCTCAAGGTCTTTCCTTACGCTGCTCTCACCATTTGAAACGTCCTAGTGCGCTCCACACGCTAATTTCCGCGGAAACAGCGCGGGCAAGTCTAGCGGACTTATGGTGTTAGATAGGCCTTCGATAGACTTTCGATCTCCCCTACTAAGGTTTCAAATTGGAGAAATAGCTGCTAGGTTTTAATTTGCTAGTAGCACTAACATCAGCAATAAATTTAGGTTCAGGTTCACCTTAAACAGCATCACTATGCCCAAGAACTTAATAATAACAATAGCCACTTATACCCTGCAAACCGAAATTAAACACGATTCATGTATTCGCAACTCGAGCTTATGCTATAGCCATCCGAAAGACCTAAATCAGTAATTAATCCAGGTGAAAATCGTTAGTTTTAGTGCATCCTCTGCTGCTGTATACATGTGTAGAAAGGATAAGTTCCGGAAAATTAACAAGATATTACGTATTTGCAGACAAGTGGCTCCAACAGAACAGCGCCATGGATACACAGACATGCAGCAACAACGATTTGAGGTTGAGGTTGTTTCTCATTATGAGGACTTTCATTGCAACCAAGGATCGTCTAATTTGACTCGGATAGTTCTTTTCTTTTGTCAAATTTTCTGAACCACTAACCGATTGATGCAGTCTGAGTTTTTGAAAATCGGTGGCGAATAGATGCCAATAACGAAATGCGTCAGCATATCAGAAATTGATGAAACTGGTGGTTGAGGAATCATCGAATCATTATTTGAAGAGTTATTGATGATGTCGGCATCTCGGATCTTCAGATTTTTTGTTAATGATACTTGTGTCGGTAAAGCTTGCTCGCAAACTGTTTTGATCGGAATAACAATCGTCCTATTATTCAAAACAGCGCACACTGGGTTCTTTTAAATGATAAAAGGGATTTAATAATTTATATGCGGCTCGTAATCATGTAAAAAGCTTTTATAAATGTAGTGAACATGTGCAGACACTAGAAGCCGAGGAAAACATTTATTTTATGCATCTTGCTAATAATTATATATATTTTTTATTTCGTTTAAATATAAAACGTATAGAGTATTGCGGAGTTGCCAGCGGTATAAAAGCTCAGGAGCTCCAAATCCAGAATGTCGTAGGGATGTGTAGGGTGTAGTCAGTCCCCTGGGCATCCCAGTGTTAATGCAAATTTCTTTTTACAGTCTACTAAATCCGCGATGACTCACTCAAACAATCATTATTGTCGGTCCTTCAAATTTCTTTGCGAAGAGTAAAGATTAATGATGCTCATATCTGGGCACATAGAAGATTTGAGTGGCGTTCAATATCCCACAATAGAATTATTAATTAAACAAAAAAATAAAAGCAGTATTTTTTAAAAGAAGTAACATTGAGGCAAGGTGTTACTTCTTAGTGAAGGGGTGTTACTTCTTAGTGAAAGGGCTAGTATAAAGAAGACAGGTAATAAAATGAGAAGAGAGAAAGAGAGATCTTAGATTCTATTTACAACTCTTTTTTTATGGCAGAGCTGCAGCGGTCCTGGTGTTAATTAGACGCATTAAATTTCTTAATCTGTATGTGAAGCCATTTTATTAATTGTTTTACTTCGCCGACGATTCTGCTAACATTCAAGGCGAGCGCTCTTATATAATACTTTAGCGTAGAATAGTGTCAATCGCTGCTGGTACTGTCCAGTGACCAGTGCTATAGCTTCATCACTTCAACAGTCCAACAATAATTAACACAACGCCACACTAATGAAAATCAGAAAAACTCATGATGTTGATGACTAGTCCTCAACAGGTATCAAACGCAGGCTTTCAGTCATAAATTGCTTTGTAGTCAACTACTTCAGCCAGGAAATCTTTTCTACGTGTATTTCCAAATGGAATTATTTTCGTGAAATTTTTAATCTATTCTTATAATTTTTAAAAAATGTGATTAGCGCATTAAATTCTATTTTCTCTATGTACAATTTATTAGAGGTACTCGTTTTTTATAAAATTTTTCTTGAGGCGTTTGTTTCAAACCTGGTGTACATAGACTTTTATGCCAAAAGGTCTTCTTGTTTTAAAAAACAGGCGGTCGCTGCTTTTCTGTGGTGTGGTTTGGTTTCCACTGAATAAAGTTTCCTTTCACTAAAAATAATGTTTTGATTGAGCCTGTATCTGTTTCAACCTACAAAAGCTAAAACTTCCGCAAACGACTTGTCAGCAGACAATGAAATAAAAATATAAAACTGAAAATATTTGCCAAACAGCATGTGTTTATGGGATCCACGGTATAAAAATTTTCCAGTGTATTTATGACTGTTTGAAATGAAAAATAAAAAATAAAAAAAATCAAAGAAAACTAAAACCCTGAAGCTGTATATAAAGGAAAATAAAATCTGTTACATAATTTTCTGCTTTTATTTTTCAATTTCTATATTTTTATAGATGCTCAGACAGTATCTTAAGGGAAATAAATTTTATCTTTATTTATATTCAATAAAATAAGATAAAATGCAAGCGGAAATATATTACGAAAATATCAAATTTTGCAAAGGGAAGTAAGGGAAACAATCATAGTTATTATTTCAAATCAGAAAAGATGAACAGGAAATAAAAATAAACTTAAAATAAGAGTTGATTGTTTATTTATTTCATTTATGTTATTATGTTTATCTTATTTTGACAAGTTCCCAAATTTCCATGCTTATACAGCGAATTACAGCCTTGTCAGTTATAGACTAATTAAAAGCCCCAAAAGCAGTGATAAAAAAAATTTAAATATCCTTATTCCTATCATAATATGATCACGGATAACGCTGTCGAAATTAATGTACATACCTTCTTCGGGATTGGGAGAGTTTAGAAAATACTAGTGAAAATTTACAATGATTGCTATTACGCGTTCTATTAACTTTCATAGCACACTTTTGCTCGGGCCTGCATATTCTAAATGTGATCGGAAAATCTACATTAATATGATCATCGGAAGTTGATCGCGATTAGCCTCAAAAACTAGAATGGCATCCTAAAGTCCATATAGGTCTTACTATTAGAATAACTAACTGCGCTCATCAATCGCAATTATTGATTACTCTAGCCTCAACCTAGATGAAATCTGACATGCCTTTTCTCAGCATTGCCCATACTGGAAAGGCTGCTAATTTAAACGTCAGGACTTTTGCAATCGAAACCTCTACAATACGGGAAAATAATACAGAGTCTTATACTTTTTCTTTACATTTCCCATTGCTGATTCCATTGGCAATTCCAAGACTTCAACAAGACTTTAAAATTTCTAGCAAACCTTAATTGAAGGGCCTTGTAGGACTTCGAAGTATTCCCTGAAAAATTATTAAAAAAAATGCTTGCGAAACCTTATTAAAATCTAATGCAGGGGCATTTGGGAAGTCACTAATTTCAGTATTTGCTTTTGATTTGTGCGCCCGAAACGGTAAGAATGGATTATTTTGACTGTCAATAGTGATAAGCCAAGATCTGTTCCACAGGAAAAATTGCGGTGAATTGTAGTTTATTATTAAACATTTTGAAATTTTTTTATTTATTTTAGTGATACAGAGATTGAATAAACCTGTTGAGGAGCAAAAGGAGTCTCAGTTCGATGTTATGGAAACATGTTTCTTTATTGTTTCTCTGTTCACATTCGTCAGGGAACTTTATAAATGCATCGCTGAGCAGACGTTTCAAACATGCACGATAAGAAATCTGGTCCTATAGCTCGTTGAAAACCCCTAATGTCGAAAAAGCGAAGCGCACATAAAAATCTAATATGTAGCAAAATTGCTATTTGTGGTTTTAGTTTTTCAACAAGATTCAAGTATAATTTTCGAGCAAAAATTATAAAAGTCTGTAATATTTTCAATATTATTCATATTAATGGAGTTTTCATCCTAAGAAAATTTTAAAAATTTATTATATAATTTACGACTCATTTACATTGAAATATTGAAATAGGGATGCATCCGGCGGCAAATAATATTTATATATATATGTAATGGATATCCCAGATAATTTTTATTTCTTTCTTTTTATTAAGAAATTTAAACAACATACTAAAAATTCCATCACACAACTAGGGTGACAGTACATTTGACAATTCTGCACATTATTTAGCCTGAACTAGCACGTTCAGCAGAATAAAATTCACTCCATCTTGCGACATCGCTCTTTAATAAAAAGTGAACACAGTGTCTATGGTGGAGTTTTACTTTTAGTGCTCACTGGTGAAAAAGAAATCATGTTTTCGAAATCCGGTCCCTCCTCTATGTTCGCATCTTCATCAGTGAATAATATAAGGGTAAATAAATAAGTGCTTTTTATGAGAGAATTTCACCGATTTCAAAAAAATATGCTTCAATTATCTCAGCAGGTAACGCATACTTTAGTTATTTGATACTTTTTAAATCCTATTTTTAAGTAGGTTCAACTTTTTCTTATTTTCATAAATTTTTTTTTAATTAGTTTTTGCACACTATTACAGTCACCCAGATATAAGACATTTAAATAATAACTCCTATTCAACAATTATTGGGACTGCGCGCTTTGATCGTAGAGTAACTGAGAGTAAGTTTGAACAGTCTTAATATTATAGTCATCAAATTATAATATTATAAAATATTATTATATATTGGAGGTATCCTTCTCATTGATCATATCACATATTTTCCCTTATTCTATTTGTCGTCATCGTCATCGACGTGAAAATAAATGTCAGTTCTGTGCTCGTTGATTACAAGAATTGAGTGTTATTGACGGCCATTTGCCACTTTGTAAGCCTTAGTAATAGTAACAGGTTATAAATATATATAATTGTTGTAGACATCGATTCTACAGTTGCCGAAATATTGGTGTCTCATGGGATCTCAACTGGAGCGTACCCTTTCATATAAAAAAAGAAAAATCGCAGAGTGTACACAAAAAAAAAAACATTGACAAATATCTAACCGATTAAAAATTTTTTAACGTTTTCTTTTCTAAAGAAAGTTGTTCCTCCAAAATGGAGTATATACACCCTCGCGAAATTATGCCGCCCTTAAACTCATATATAACATTAAAGTATATTTAGAAGAATTTAAAGAAGGTATTATTGTCAAAATGCCTAAGAAAGATCATCTAAGCGATTGAGGAAACTAGAGAGGTATTATCCTGCTTAGCGCGATAAATATGTTTATTCCTCAAAGAGGACATCGGAAAAGCTGGCACTTGAGCTGAGATATGATCAAGCAGGCTTCCGACCACTGGAATCGTGGTCAGAAATTGTGGATTAATCTGTTGAATGGTGATCACCACTCTTACAAGGTATTCGTCGACTTCGAGAAAGTTTTCGATATACTACCGTACGAAGTAATAAAAAAGCAATCCTAAAAACCAATTGAGTCCTGAACAAAAGTGTCAAAAGTGGCTGTTTTAAGTCTTCAGCGTACTTCAGCATCATGCTGGACTTAGTTCTCTTGTCGAAAAACATGAAATAGTCTGCAGGATCTTGCTTATGCCGACAACATCTATCTGATGCTATAGCGACATGTCTAGGAAATTAGAAAATGTCCAAGTTGTACCCAGGGCAAAATCAAACACAGATGTCACCAAAAGACATTGCGAATCAAGAGCAAAGAGCGTTATAGCGGATGTGGATTGCATCTGTTGTTTAGGTAGCATCACGACTGAAAATCTTGACTTTTCAATCTCGTCAATATTAAACTCAAAAGTCAAGTCAATACATGATTTTTGTGGCGTTCAGGTCTTTATAAATAGAAATAAAGGGTAGTAGTATCTTGCCCTGAAATGCAGTTGAGTGCAAACATACATATTACATATTTATAAGTCCTTTGCGCAACGTATATACATATAAGTGTATATTTAAAAGAACATGTTCTTTTTTACACTATTGCATATGTTTTGGAAAAGAACACAAAAATGCAGAAAGGGCAAAATATGTAAAATTTTTGTCAGAAAAGAAAACGCCATCAACTTAATAAAAAAAAATTACGAGTATGATTAATTACATTTTACAAACTAAAAGTTATAAGTAAAAGGCAAATTTTTAATTGTAGTGCAAAATACGAGTTATTCGGACTATACTGCTTTGTGAAATTTAAAAGTTGACAGCAAAATTGGAATTATGTATATTGGCGAAAGTTTGAATTTATGTTAAAGTCAGAGACCTAAAGTTTGGTATACATAAGTATGTACTTATGTGTCTGCTTCCATCTCTCTTTATCTTATAGTGTCCGTCTACTGGTCGGTAAGCATGAGGAACACAGGGGAGCTAGCATTAATCTGGATCTTATCGCACTATATCTCACCTCCTCGTGATACTAACTGGTAACATCCAGTGGTAGCTAATCTTGCTGTTGGGTGCCGGAAAGACAGGTCTCCCTGGTGCTTGGTTTGCGAGGTTTGGGTTATTCGGTTTTCCGGATCTCAACGGGCATGCAAATAAGAAATAATGTAAATATAAAAGCAGGTAACACTTGCTTCTCCGATAATGAGGAACTAATCAATATCTCAGGGGGAATTGAGTCGCTCAAATTATTAGTGAGAGTTCGGAGACCTATACGGTGTCCTAGAATTTGTCGGTAGGGCCCCTACGGGCATCATATAGTGGTTTAAACCCAAATCGCGGGAAGAAGTTTGTAAGATAAAGGCATGGGATTTGGATCATTGCTTATGGCTGGCTTTCGAGCTCTCTTGTTACCAACAGCGATACCTATTGCTGCTGTTGCTAAACAAGTATTCAAGAGAACACTGAAGATGGCACAAAGCCGAAACCGGTCTGTTTACAAACCAAATTTGACGTGGGACGACGGAAAATCGTCCCAAATTTAAACAACAGAACTTGCTGCCTACAAGCGGTGGAGGATAAATAGCTCCAGCTCTTTGACAAGGGCCCACCTTCGCGACTACCGTATGCGAAATGATGCTCAATACATTTAGTTCGCCCACTGTTGAAATCCAAGTAGATTTAGGCCGAAATACGGGTACTTACATTAATTAGAAACATAATTATCCGCTTCTATATTTGCAAACTTTTTTTATTCTGGTATTGCAATTTTAGTTTTACATCTGAAAATTTCTTAGTTGCTTAGGTCAGAATCAGAAAACAAAAGAAAATTTGAAGTGCACGCATTTTTCTTCTCCGCAATATCCGTCTCTCCTCTATCAGCAACAAACTCAAATATTGCACAAACAAATATTGCAAGTGTGCAAGGGCACATTATCGTAAGTTCAGTTGGATTTTCTCGTAGTTCAAAAAAGAATCAATTGTTAAAGAATTGTTAGAAATTGTTTATTTTGCTTTTCTGCCATTGACTCGAATATGAAAATGAGAAATTTAATATTTTAAATTAACTAATCATATAGTTCGTACTTCTCAGGCGCATCGAATCACTTTGGGAATTCGAAGCGGTTAAATTTAAATTGGGTCAAGCTTATTTAACAATCAAAAGGGGATTTAAATAATTTCTTTATTTGAAAACATAATGTGACCCAAATAATGAAAAACTCGTGCCAAGTTGTTACAAAATATCCAAACGCTATTCAAACAAAGTTCAAAATTGTACACGATTTTGACAGCAATTGCTGGCTTATGAAAATTTCATAAACACATTGGGCTTATTGCCAACACTACTAATTAAATCAAGCAATAGATTTTTTAATGAAAAATGAAACAAATAATTCAATTCAAAAACGCTTTATGTAAGCTTCACATTGAACTTAATATTAATGCTTAATGTTAAATAAACAATATGGCGTTTCTTATTTCATACGAAACACCACATTTCTTTATGATAAATGAAATACTTAGTGCTATAAAATGCAAACAATAAAATTAAAAATATGTATGTATGTATATAATGAAAAAAAAAGTACTGAACGCATAAAGAGAAACTTTCTCCTCTTGTCAAATAAACAAATAAATACATTTTTCAAGTTTGCCCAAGATTTGCTTATGAGCTTTTGACATTTAATTAATGAGTTTGCCGAAAAAATCACCTCGAAAACCCTCTACTGAAGAGATAAATTGGAAAAATTTCACTTTACAACAATTGGTTAATAGAAACTTGCAATAAGAGAATATGTTTGTAAATTTGCAAAAAAAATTTTGTGTTTTATGCATTTGGTCTCAATTTTCACTATTTTCTCTAATTGAGTGCCATTGAGGTCTAAACATGCACTCTTTTCTTAACAAACTCAGTTCCAAAAATTTAGATGACTTGTGAAACATGGCAGCGTCTACGCTGAAATTTTGGCTGAAAAGTCGCAAATGGCGACGACCAGCAATTCTTGGTTACACTATCGTCAACATCGCTAATTTCAATAGGATTTGAAAGACCATAAACCAGTTGCAATCGGTAACAGCAACTGTTGCCTATATTCCCCTTGGGGTACGGATTTCCATCTTATTTTTGGTAGTTTGGTGCTGTGCTTTCTGGGTTATATGGTTTATTCAGATTTCCGCACCTTGACCCTTTGCTGATAAACCCTTAAAGCTCTTATGTTACATGCTACCCAGTCCCTGAAAGAGGAGGGCGACGGATGAGCATATGAAAAGCTAAAAGTAAAAGCAGATTATGCATGATCGTACGGGAACGAGTTGTACCCAGACTGCATGGGGCCTACAATTGAGGGAATGGAGTCACCCAAACTAATAAAGGGGTTTCTTTCAAAGACCTATCTGAAGTCACGGAAACCAGTAGTCCACAGGCTTGTCCTAAATTTGTTATTTGTCGAGCACCTTCCTTTGTTGTTTAAAGACAGGAGGTTTAAGTCAATGCTAGAGGTAAGCTCCCGAACTATCCTTCTGCCTACATTTAGATTTCTAGGTGCTGTTACTTAATAACAAAAGCCGCTTCCTAAAGCGATGGAGGTTAGACAGCCTCAACTCCTTAGCAAAAAGAGGTTTGTTCAAGGTCTGTGCTGCCACGTACATAAATTTGGGACGGTAGTGGACGTATTGAATTCAGCCGGTATTAGGAGCACCGTGCGATTAGGCCAAAGGCAGGTACATATTTACATGATTTGTATGCACACACATCTGATGCCGCTACGAAAGCAGAGCTGGTGAACCATTATTAGATATCAGCAGACTGGAATATGTATTTATTATGTCGCCATTTTATGACATTGATTTTTTTACTACGCACTCTCACGCGTGACAATCTTTAAACAGTTCTCCTAAAAGACCATCAACATTCCCGTTCCCGCCGTTAAAAGTATTTATCGCCTGCAAAATTCTAACAACAAAAACAACTGTAAAGATGCAGTGATTATTGTTAAAATGTGGTCACCATATGATAGAAATTTTTTCTTAAAATCACTGTCACGCTATCGTAAGCTTCATAAAGGTTTCTTTTTCCGTCTACAAGATATCGGAGAATTGTCTGAAAACAAATTTTTTATAAATGAAAACTTGACATCAGCCAACTTCAACATTCTTCGCGCCGCCATTAAGCTAAAAAAACAAAAACATCTCCATGGGGCCTTCAGCATGCGTGGTTTAGTTTATGTCAAAATAACATCCGATAGTAATGCAATACAAGTGGATGAAATAGATCATTTATATAATTTATTTCGTGGATCCGAACCTTCCTCCATTGAAAACGGGCATGGTATCACCATTCAATATCAAGAAACTTGAAGCTTTCCTTTACTTTTTTTTATTAAATTAATTTCTAAAAATTTGTATTCTATATTAATTCTTTATTACTTACTACTTAAATGTTTATCTTTTACTATTACTCATTCGAAAATTTATGTTAACTTGATATATTCACAAAACAACTGTTTCACTCTATTTTATGTTGTGTGCGTTACTTACGTTCAATTAATTCATGACACTTGACAGAATACGATCCAGAGATAGTGTTGCAAATATGTTAAAGGTTATTGCAAATCAGAAGTATGGTATCAAGATTTGCCACATTAATGCTCAAAGTTTGCAAAGAAAAATTGACGAGTTCAGATATATTTTTGAAAATTCTAACATTGATTTTATTTGTGTATCCGAAACATGGTTTAACCCCAACATAACTGACTCATCTGTATCTTTGGGTGGATACAATCTGCGTAGAGTCGATAGGGAAGATGGTTATGGTGGCGTTGCAATGTATATAAGAAAGGGCATAAATTTTAACATTAAATGTACTTCAAAGGAAAACTATGACTTTGAAGATATTGAAAATTCTGATCCTATAAATAAGGTAGAGTATCTTCTAATTGAAGTTAGTAGTGAGGGCAGAAAAATATTAGTAGGAAGCGTTTATAGACCCAATCGAAACATTAATACTAGACGGACGTTGGAGACACAAACAGCTATGTATGATGATGTGATAATAACGGGTGATTTCAATTCGAATCTCCTTGAAGATCGCACCTTTTTAGAAGATTTTACTTCTGTTGGTCTTCAATCGCCTAACACCACAAATCCAACACATTTTACATCCACAAATAACACGCTTTTAGACCTATTTTTTGTAAGTAATAAATATAATATCCAACTTTACGATCAGCTATCTGTACCGTGTTTCTCAAAACACGATTTAATTTTCATGACTTACAAGTACCATTTGGTTACACAACCTCAGACGATTACGTTTCGCGATTTCAAAAATATGGATTTTAGATTATTGGAACGGGAATTTTTCAAAATTGAATGGAATAACCTATATTATTTAAATTCGGCGGACGATCAGCTAAAAGTCCTTGAGTACTATGTTAATAATTTATTCGATTTGGTAGTGCCTCTGAAAACTAGGATAATCAGTAAGCAGAGAAAACCTTGGTTCTCAGCTGAAATAAAGGATTCTATAAATCAAAGAGATCTTGCGTATTATAGATGGAAAAGGTTTAAAACTAACGAATTACGTGAGGTTTATCGTACTGCTAAAAGGAAAGTCAATAAGTTGATAAAAAGGGCGAAATCTGAATTTTATGCTGAAAAATTTTCTTCTGCCCTCAACTCCAAGCAAACATGGCAAACCATACGTGAAATTGGTATTGGTAAAACCATTACCACACTCAATTGATGCTGACGCTATAAATGAAGCGTTTTTAAGTATTCCAATGGTAGAAGCTGATCCGCATTATTATGCTAACCATCCTAACAATAATTCTGGTTCAATTTTTTCATTTGAAGCTGTGGATGAATGCGATGTACTAGCAAGTTTGTTGTCGATCAAATCTAACTCCGTAGGTGCAGACGGTATCAATCCAAGGTTTCTGAAAGTTCTTCTGCCCCCACTGCTTCCTTTTATTACTTTTATTTTTAATAAAATCCTTACTGCCATACCTAAATTGGCGCGTCAAGCGTTGTCTGGCTGTCAAAAGTTCTCATGCCCATACATTTTGTATGGAGCATACCGAAATAACGCGGCGTCAACGCTTTGCTATTGGAAAATCCGATTTTGACATCGCGTAAAGAAGTGAAGTTGACTGCAGAAGTACTATTGTTTATTTTTTTAATGTGTCATTAATGCTTAGTGCTGCCACACCCAAAAAATTTTTACAACCAAAATTCGCTTTAAAAGTTACCAAATGAGAAAAAAAATCTTCTAACTCTTCTAAATAACTAATTTTTTCAAATTTTAATTATTTTGTTTTAATTTTAATTTAAATAACAAAATTTTAATAACAAAATCACAAACAACAATGTGGTCCGGCAACCTGTTAAAATAATCAGGGTTGTTTGATTTGTTTGTTCGATAACCCTGTTTTAATCGTTTTGACATAGAGTTGACGCTTTTATTTAGGTATGGCATTTCAGCGTTAAAGCTCGGCGTAGAAAAACGTTGCGCTTGGCGCTTTTATTTAGGTATGGCAGTTACGTGTGGTCAATTCCCATCCAGTTGGAAAATAGCTAAAATTATACCTATACCCAAAACCAACTCTGAGTACAGACCAATCGCCATATTGCCATTTCTATCTAAAGTTTTCGAAAGAATTATGCATAACCAAATAACACGTTTCCTCGATCGGAATAATATGCTCACTGAGAATCAGTCCGGGTTTAGAAAAAACCATGGATGTATAACAGCACTAGTTGATGTTGCTGAAAATATTCGGAGACAAGTCGATAATGGTAATACCGCCTTTTTGGTACTGCTAGATCACTCTAAGGCTTTCGATACTGTGGAACATAATATTCTCTGCTACAAATTACGTAACTTTTTTAATTTCTTCCCCTCTGCCACTCAGTTAATGTCGACGTACCTTAGCAAAAGATACCAGTATACAGAAACGAATAATAAGAAATCAAGAGCTGTCCCTGTGTTAAGAGGAGTTCCGCAGGGATCTATTGTAGGCCCTCTTTTATTTTCCATGTACTCTAATGACCTCCTGACCATAATAACAGATTGCAAGATTAGAATGTATGCAGACGACGTTCAACTCTATACGAGTTGTAATAATGAGGTGATAACAGATTGCATAAGTTCATTAAATGAACAGCTACACCATATTCACGCATGGGCATCTGCAAACGGTCTAACGATAAATCCCATAAAATCAAAATGTATTGTTATTCAAAAAAGACTTGCAGAATCCCTTATTATACCTAACATATATATTAATAATCAAAAAATTGAGATTGTGTCATCTGCTAAAAATCTAGGTGTTTATTTCAATAAATTTCTTACTTGGTCTGATCACATCAATTATGCTTGTGGACGCTCTTTTGCTATGCTAAGAGCTATATGGTCATCTCAGCACTGCACCCCTGTTAAAATAAGAATCCTTATAGCAAAAACTTATTTAATTCCTACTCTATTGTATGGATGCGAGCTTTTCACTAGTTGCGACTCTACAAGCAAAAGAAAATTAAACGTTGCCTATAATAATATCATTCGCTATGTGTACGGTTTAAATAGAAGGTCTAGGATTTCAATCTTTTCATCCCAACTTTACGGAATTTCTTTTGATGATCTGCTCAAGTTAAGAGTTTTAATTCTTATGCACAAAATAATATATACGCGCTAGCCAGAACATCTTTACAATAGACTGTCTTTCGCAGATAACTGCAGAGGTAAAAGAATACGATCTTTTAGATACAATAGCCTAATGTCAAAATGGCATTTCTATATATTCGCAACAACTCTCTGGAATTCGATCCCATACAGCTGTCAAGTTTTAAGTAACGCACAACAGTTTAAAAAACAGCTCATCAAACAATTCTCAGCGTAATTACTTGCTAAAAGTTTTGTTTTACATGTGTGTATACACTATATGTTTAAATTTGTATTAGTATTTAATTTAATTATGTATTTAGTTTAATTATATATTTAATTATTTAATTATATATTTGACATTTTTTCTGTAACTTATCACTCAGTTCCACACTGAAATATAAGACATAAGGTCTTGTGTATGGAACTATACAAATAAATAAAATCAAATCAAAGGCTATTTAAGATTTGTATTCCTATACAACTAAGAAATTTTTGTCTGTGGGAGGATTTTATAAAAATATAATTTTCGAGCTACAAATTCATGAATCATCCCTTTAATATATTTTTTCAAATTTAATTAATTAACACTATTTTTTCGACCTTTTTTGTTTTAATATATATAATTTTTGTAATCAAGCGTTAGGTCTTTTTTTAAAAAATAATAATTTTATTCAATATTAATAAAAAAATTTCCTGAAGAAGACGCCCAAAGAGCCGTCGAAATATTGAATAAAATTATTATTTTTTAAAAAAAGACCAAACGCTTGATTACAAAAATTATATATATTTTTTCAAATTTCTTAAAAATTTATAGTCCATATAAGTACATACAGAATAATTCTGAATTCAGTACGCGACGATGGAGGAGATAAAAACCGAATCGCTGAGAGAGCTCAAGTCCATACCACAAAATGAAAATATGTAAGAACTGCTTCGAGGATTGGAAAAAACGCTGCGACAAGTGTATTGTATCTAATGGGGAATACTTTGAAGAAGACAAAATAGAAATTAATGAATAAATAAATATTTTTTGAGAGAAATGAATTTTCACCTTTTCTATTGAACAGACCACGTACACATCTTCCACATATCGTTTCTTGAAAAGGACATTCCGCTACAATGGCTGCTCGAACTGCTCCAGAAAACCAACAATTTACATAAAAACCGACAAAAAATTACATTCTTTCGACATGAAAACTATGGCCAAAAATTTCTTTTTAGCGAACCGTTTAGATATCCAATTGAATCGGTTGAAATTTTTAATTATAATTAATGAATGACACAAAGCACTGTGCTCTCTATGCTTTGAGATTTGTTTCCTACCTCTCGTTAAAGAAATTTGCTAACTGGTCAATTGCACGCTCTTAAATTATCACAAATGTCAAAATTCTTCCTGTTTTTTTTTCCTAAATAATGATGGTTTAGTATATTTTATTAACAATGACTTAAATTACGGCTTTAGGTAGAGCAAATACATTGTGTGTCTTAAACAATACCACAATAGGACAATTTTTTAAATGGTATTCACTATTGTTTATCAATAATAGATCAAATAACAATGAAAAAAATAATAAATATGCTTTAGGTCATTATTAAAACAAAACAACAAAAAAGGTTTAGTTTGTTAAAACAAAATTTGGTGAAATGTTAAGAGCAAGAAATACATATGTATGTGTGTGTGGGTGACACTTTACAAGTACATAAGTATATACATAAGTATGTATGTATGTACATATGTATGTATGTATATACATACTCCCAAAGCGACTCAGTTTAGTGTTTATTTATTGATTTTTAATATATGTAAACAGCTGCTAAATGTCAGTTATTTCAACAAAGTTTTAATTTTGAGAGGTTAATGAACTTGGGCCTTTTTTGTTTTTGTTTAAATTTAATTACTTAAATGGTAACATGTGTTTTAGGCATATTCATACAAAGAGAAATTAATTTTGATGGGAAATGAAACGAAAAATTTTGAAGTAAAGTAAAGAAATTTTTATACAAATTATAGATGGTATGGAAATTAAAAAAAAAATATATGTATGTATCCAATTGCTGTCCTCAGCTGAAGTTTATGGATCATTTGGAATCATTATGTACATAAATATTTGTAGCACCATTTTAATCTAATCTTCATTGGACCCGATTACTTCAACTGTAAAAATTATCATGAGCTGAATATTTATTCATTTTCCGTTTGCTGTCGTTACATTCAGACTTTCTAATCTACATAAATGTTTTTCCTAATCTTTGATATTCCAATGAAATAGTCATCTAAGTACAATATTCTTTTTTTGTATGTACATATGTATGTATATAGTAGACACATTTTATCGTTACTATTTTTTTATATTGTTGGCCTATACAACAAGACATTGCTTCCTATAATTGCAGTGTATAGTGGACCAAAAGGCTTGCTTAATACATAAGTACTTATTTGCCGAATGAAAGGGATTTGAAATTGAAGAAAACTGGTTTAATACACATTTAACAAAATCTTTATTCAACTCTACAGACATTATTCTCTAAGCCAGAAGGTTAGGTTAGGCTGAAAAGTCTGTCAGATGGTTCTTAGACATAAACCGGTCTACTGTTTCTGGTTGGCGTTTTTGTTATTAAGATTTTAGGAAAATTGCAGGGTGATCCCTGTGTCAAGGTGTCTGATCAAATACCATAGATAAGAGCTGTAATGTCCTAAGTGCTGACAGGAACCAATTAAAGAACCGAATCACATGGTCCCAAGTCATAAATGCCGGATATACTTACATACATATACGAGTGTGGTCCTATCCTTCAAAGGAGCATTTCCATGGTGAAATACCTGATGGTCTTTCAGGTGGAAAGATATACCATCCTCAACATTCTTAGGCAATTTTTAAGTGGTAGGATCAGGGAAAAATATATGTACATACATAAGTATGTCTGACGTCTGACAGCTACGCTTTAACAAGCGCCCTGCTTTCAAATGAGGTTACGTCGGATGTTATCAAGGACTGCTCTACATTTCTTATTAAACTTGTTACATAAAAAAAGTTAACCCTTTGCTGTGCGAATGGCCATGAGGAACACATTCCAAAGGATCTGGCTGAATGTTTAGCTAACAGATGATCAAAAAAAGTTTTCATTGGACCAGACTTAACTCTTTTTTGGTATCTCAAGAAGTTGGGTAAAAAAAGGACAGATTCTGGATTAAAACATTTGCAAAGGTAAGTCGGTCTAAAAAAAAGCGAAGCGATCTAAGAAGCTGTATCGCAGTAAATGTCAGTAGTCAATTTCACTTCAAAATCATTATCTTAAAAGGATGATTTGCGAGACAAATTGGACTGTGGTGCCATCAGTACATCATAGGAAACACTTGGACTAAGTTGCACCTGTTGCGTAAGTCATATGATGAGACACCGGAACATGTCCTTTTTGATTGTCCGGCTATCACTCAGAGAGAAATTTGGCACTTTGGAGCAGAAATGCTGACTCCCACCGCACAGATCATTCCTAGCCATAATCTGTCGCAGTCAACATTAAGGTGGTTCAAAAGATTCCAAAGTAGACCTTGATAACAATTACATATGTACATACATACATATACTTACATACATGCATATGTACATATGTATTTACTTTTGAAAAGTGGCATAAGAATTGTCTCGAAAGGTTAAACAGTGCCCCGTCTTAAATCCAGCTTTATTTATGCAAAAGCCTTGGAAAAATCGTATGTAAGTATGTATGTATGTACATAAATACATACATATGTATATACTTATGTATGTATGTATGTATATGTACATACATATGTACATAAGTATGTACATATGTACTTATGTACATGTGTATGCATGTTACTTTATGAATAAGTATGTAAATAAAATCGGAATTATTTTTGTGGCGATTTTCTTGTTGCAATTTTTTCCTTCTTACAATTTTTTTTGTTGCCATCGTAATAAAGGTGACGTTGCCACTTAATGTAAATATCAGTGTCAAGCAAAGTTTGAAAGGCAAGATAAAATGCAAGAAATAATTTGACGTTTTGTTTGTTTTTTTTAACACTCATTTGAAGTGTTTAATGAATCAAATGTGGCTTTAAAGAGCTGCCAATTTAAAGCGATAAAATGCGAACCAAAGTGATAGGACTACTTATTTGAAAATTTGTTGCCTTGTCAATCGACAATTGAAATTTGTTCCTACATATGTACTTATGTACTTACATATATGTATATAAGTATGTATATGTACATACACATACATACATACATATATCTTTTTCAAGGCATCTTTTTCTTTCACATTTTACTTATTAAGCAAAATATAACTTTCTGTACAAATACATATGTATTTATGTACATACATATGTATGTATGTATATATTGGGTTATGCATGATCTTTTTTTAATTTTCTATCTTAAAGATAATTATTATAAACTTATGTAACTAGAAATCTAATACAGTGTATTAGAATTAAAACAATGAAGATAGATAAAGAACCGATTTAGCAATCTGGCACTAATCAGGAAGCTCAATGCAGGATGCTACTGCACAAAACATGTCCTTTGCTTCCAGAAAGAATATTTTATGTACTTACATATGTACATACTTACATACATACATAGTCGCAACTATCACATGACAGAATCGGCAACCACACCACGCAAATAGGTCTCAAATCACACGACTTCGGAACTTGTGTAAACGAGGAGGAAGAAAATACCATTTTCCGCTTATTTATACATCTGCATTTCATATTGTATTCGGCGACGTGAAGCGTTTGATTACGTTGGTGACAGTAAGATAGAGGAAGCTTAACTCCTTCAGTAACAGCATCAGATGTTACCAGACATGAACGTCAAGGAACAATACTACTATAACAGTACTTCTATTATTATTATTTTGTTTGCTTTCTATGCTAATACTGTTTTCTTATGCTGTTCTCTAAAGCTTTATCAATCTGTTCTCTCTCAAATTTCATTTCTTTAGGTATGTATGTATATCACTCACAAAGGAACAAAACTACCGAATCCAGTAATCGAATGGACCTAACCTTACCTGGTACCTTAGTTAGCTGATTAGTACTTTTTAGCCTTGTTTTGCACTGAGATCAGTAGTACTCGGTTTTTTGCAGACAAAATCCGTTCCACATGAGCAGAGAAAATTGTACTATATCGCTCCTGTCTTAAAGCAGAATGTTATCCGCGCAAAGGGCAATGAGATTATTATATTTTATTTTACCCAGTTAAAATACATACATATGTAAGTATGTATGTAAGTATGTACTTACATACATATGTATGTATGTGACTATGTGATTTGTACATATGTACATATAAGCAGCATTGATGCCAAAACAACCATCGCCTCCTAAAAATTGGTGACAAGCATAAAATACACACATGAGTACTGAAGCGGAGGAAAAGCTGCTTCAAAAAACAGCGTTGTTCTACTGTGTAGGTTTCCTTCTTAACCATCCCTCATGATTAATTCTTAACAAACAAAAAAAAAAAAAAAACACACTAGCTGACAATAATCCAGATTAATAAATCAAAATTACGTTCAAATTAAGTAAATCAATTAAAACACATTGAACAATCTTTAATTTGTATTAATTAAAAAAGCCTTGCAGACACATTAAAACGAACGAACACTATCTTTCGACTTATCATTCGGCCAGTCTTACGTCATAACGTAACAATTTTGATATTTTATGAATTTTACTCTTGGGTTCCCAAGAGTAAAGACGGAGAAGTTTCTTAGTATTACGCAAATTTGCATACAAATACATACATACATACATACATACATAAGTATTTACGTTTTCATTTGAATTGTCGTGCTGAGAGTTCTTGGCGAAACGCAAATCAGTTGTTTGTCCTTTAGAATGCTTGCAGACGATCGCGGCGCGACAGGCTGTAAAATTCACCTTATCATTTTTTCGTGCACCTTATTTTGTTTAATATGCAAAGACACTCGGGTGTCTATGTTTTTACAGTTATTTTTTTTGTTGTTTTTTCCTTTCAATTTCATAGGCTGCGAGCACAGCCTACCCAGTCGTTTATTTGCCATTTCATTATTTCAGCTTCGTCTTCAACATACATATGTATGTAAGTAAGTATGTACTTACATACATACATACTTACTCGTACACACGGACACAAATTGTTTTGCACAAATGATTGTATGTTTAAAACAACAAAAATGTTTTCCTTGTCTATTTGTGGTTGCGGTTTTTTTTGGCTGCAGTGCAAAAATATGCATGCTTGTCTTTGTTGTTTTATAGGTTTCCCGTTGTCTTGCTTGTATTTATTTTGTTTTTCTTTCTTCTTGGCGTTTAGTAGGTAAATGTTACATAATGTGCAACTTGTTTTTTTCTTGGTTTGTTGTTATTTTTGTTATCTATTTTTTTGTATTGGGCTTGTAAAATAAATTACAACTAAAAACAACAGCAACAATAACAGTTAAAAAGTCATGCCTTGTGGCCAAACAAAGTCAATGAACTTTGCTTATCATGTCTTCGCCACGTTTTTCCTCTCTCGCTCTCTATCTTTCTCTCATTGTTATTCTCTCAATATTGGTGAGTAAAATATGTAGGTAATTATGAATGTACTTAAGTATGTACATACATACATATGTACATATGTACATATAAATGTAGTATAACAAAGAGGTTTTCCAATTGGAATAATACAAACTGTGTGTGAGATATTGAAGATTTTTTAGTGTATGTAAGTATGTACATATGTATGTACTTACCTACATACATACTTAAGTATGTACATACCCTGAAGGAAATGTCACTAGTGATTCACTAGTGATTCACTATTGACATGGTCACCAGTACTAGTGACAAACTATACCCCACACAATGCTTTTTTCTGTTGACATTTAACATGCACTTGTCATTGAAAATCCACTAGTGACGTTGGAACTAGTGACGAACTAGTTCCAATGGGACCATATGACGACCGTAGAACTAGTGTTTCCCTGTAGACATTGTCACCAGTATTATTGACATACCCTACACAATACTTCTTTCTATTGAAATTTAGGATGGACTTATCATTGAAAACCCACTACTGAAGCGGTCGTTCTAATGTGTCCATGTAAACAATTTTTGATATACATATACATATGTATATATCCCTACAGTTTTAGTTAAAATAAATGATTAAAGGTAAAAGAGTGCGACGGAAATCAATTTCGACAAAACAGCTTAAATATATGTTTCTAAGGCATTTATTATTAAATTATTAAATAAATTTAAAATTTTTCTTTTGTGTAATTTTAAAAATTAAAAAAAGTCGATTTAAGAATTACTTCTGTCGTTTTTTCGAAGTTGATTTCCATCGCATACATTCTTGATTGTTTACAAAAGTTCAACAAACAAAATATTTTATTACAAAATTCATACTGCATGTAAAATTCCATATAGTACATTTTCAGTCTTAGAATAAAGCTTGTAGTATATATATGTATGGGTATGTATGTTCATTGAGCAAACATATCGCATACTGAAACACAAACAGTCAAAATCAAAACAAAAAAAATTTACGTTTAAAAGGAACATGTTTCGTTTTCAAACTTAAAGAATTGAAAAAAATAATAAACAAAAAAAAAGCCCATTTATTCAAGGCTGGCTCAACCTTAAAAATTTTTAATTAGAAAAATTGCCAAAACGCGTTAATTTTCTGTATCAGAAGTATCTTCTGCATGTTGTTCATTTTCCTTGTTTTTTCCACGACTCTTCTGCTTAAAAAACTTCTTTTTTTGCTTTTGGAATGCTACTCTCAATGCCTTTTCGGATGAATCATTAAAAGTTGATATAACATCTAGGAAATAAGAAAATTGTTTTAAAAAAGAAAATATGTATATAAAACTTGCAGATTTTTCACCTATGAGAGCTTTGTATACATGCTTGAGATCACGTAAACGCGTTTTGCCAAAATTTCCGTCTATATTAAAATTTAAAATAATTTCTTGGCCAAATATTTGGTGGAGGTTTCTTTCAGCATTGCCGGCTAATAACGACTTAATCTGTCTGATCTACAATTTATATATTATGAAATGATAAATTTGTCTATTTTTTTATTGGTGATTGAATTACTTACATATGGATCTGGTTGGGTCTCCAAAATAGTGTCGAATTCTTTTAGTTTCTCTTCGCTGCAAATTGGAAAAATTTCCATAATATTCGACACAACTGCGTTTTGTGCAAGAACTCGATCTAGCAAAACTTTATGCTCAGCCAATATGTTAACTAATGTACAGTATTGTTTTTCAGCATTCTCTGTCGAATATAAATTCGTATGTACAGTGGCCAAGGACACAGCAATATATTTTCAGTTCTTCTTAAACCAAAATTTTATTTAAGTACACTTAATTTTTGCATTTTTGAGTTTTATTTTTTTTGTATCTTCATTAGCTTAAATAATGTATTTTTTTAAAGAAAACTTGAAAACTTGTTGCTATGTCCTTAGTTTACGGGATAATGTATGTATATTAGTAAGATATTTGTTATAAATTAATTTTTATAAATTTAATTTTGAACCAACCTCGATACGAATCAAATTTTTTTGACAGTTGTTCACAACACTGGCATGTTTGGTTTACTACAAAGAAAATAATTAATCACTTAAATAAAATGTGCTAAAATATAAAATATTAAAATTACCTTGGTTAGAAAAGTATTTTAACTTTCCTTTGGAAGTTTGCATCTGATTATTTGACATTATTCTGGAAGGCAGGTATGAAGAATTGGTATAATTATTGAATGGTTATCAAAGGGTAGGCATAAAAATTTGTATTGGATGTCCTTCATTAAAAATCGTTCTATTTCACCTATTTTAAGATTTGTTCGAAAAATGCCTATCTCACATGAATTGAGAGGTTCTTCGAAAAAACTTTCGAGATCCAATATACGCCGTCCTTCAACGTAAATGTCGTCTTCTTTTATGATTGCTGATACTTTTATAGGAATATCTGGCTTGACTGAAAAAATATTATTTGGCTCTGTGGAAGAAATTATGCTATCGTTCACAATAGCTTCAACGACAACATTTCTTTTGTATTTGAACAATTCCTTTTTAGTTTCGACATAATTTTCATGTTTTTCTCTTCGAACAATTTGTTGTAGAATCGCTGACGGCTTTCGAACATGTTTTTTTAAAAGCTGCAGTTTGTTTTCGAAGTCATATGCCGAAAAATTTGTGAGTGGTCCATACCTTTCCGCACAAGATGAAATGTGCAATAAATTGTGAACGTTATAAGAAACACTATTTGATCCGAATACAACTGGAAAATTTTCCACAAATAATTCGAGCAAATCATTAGCCACTTTTATGTTATTGCGAACATGTCGCGGGTTACTAAGTAACCTATAAGCGCAATGTAAGAGCAAAAATTCATAATATATATCTTCGTGAACGTTATTGTAAAGTGCAATTACACCTGTGTAGGCAAGGAATTGGTGAAATTCGGTTGCCTTCCAATTATGCAATTCATCTAATGATCTTGGTTTACGCGGAAACTCTTTCGGAAAAGCTTTTCTAAAATTAACAAGTGCAGAAGAGATCTTTAATATATTTTCTTTTGGAGTCAATGTTTCAGTTTTATTTTTAATAATTCGAATAAGCATTTTCTTAGTTACTCCCAGATCGATCAGATGCATACTATCTAGTGGAGTTTGTGTAACCATACCAAATTCAATTTCTTCGAGTGGAGTTTTTTTATTTCTGTATATTTGGTTGTGGTGCTTCAAATATTTTCTTGCAGAAAAATCCGCATCGGATATTAAAGTGCCACTAGAAGTACTGTACGTGAGAACATCCCCAATTTTTTTTGCAATTTGTATACATTTCGTACAACCATGTAATGAGGTGTGCCCCGGGATGCCACACACAAACGCTTTAGCAGGCGTGTCGCAAGTTAAACAGCGGAATACAATGCTTATTTTCTTCTCGTTAAAAATTAATCCTCCTTGAAATGAAAGAACTTCTTCAATAAAATCTTTGCAAAAGTCTTTAACACAACTGGGCTTAGTGTGGCCAACATAAATTCCTACTGGAAAAGGCTTTACCCTTTCTTTTAAATTGACAGCTTTTAAAAGAATAGGCCAAAGTTGAATTCGTGAACTTTTAAACAACGGAATTCCGTCTATGTTAATATCAAGTTCAATTTCGTCATAATTTTGCAAAACATCGCCCATTTTTCTTAATTGAGTTTCAATCCCTATGTGGCAGTAACTGCCGGGAGAAACCTTTCTAATTGAAACTTGAGTTTTCTCCCCTAATAGAGCTGCTGCTGAAAGCGGAACTTCCAAGCCTTCTTCCTGTAAAACAGCTAACAGCCTTTCTAAACACTTTCGCGTAGGAGTAGTTTCAATGTACCAATTTTTCAGTTTCTCTTTTAATGTCAATTTCGGTTTTTGCAAATCCTTATCCAAACACCACACAAAATCTTCCACAGGCTCCTCAGAGTTCGGCAAATGTTTATTAAATATATCTTCACTTTTTTCAACATATCTACTTTTATATAAATTATATTGTTTTTTAACTTTTCTTTTAAAATTTCTCTTACTCATTGTGAAAGCACTATGTAAATATACTACATAAGTATGTATGTATGTATATAATATAAATTTTTACCTTTTTGCACTTTTTAATAATATTAATTTTTTAATTTTCTTTTTTTACACACCCGCACGTCTTCACCGTAGAAACAAATAAACGCAATTAAAAAATGATGACGCATAGCGTGCTCTTAGAAATTTCTCTACTCATCAAACAAAAAAGTGTTGACAACTCCGTTGACAGTGTCTACATATGAGTCACCAAAATAGTAGACAAAACTGGTGACTTGGGTACACTTGTCCCCATGTTTCCTTCAGGGTATGTAAGTATGTATGTATGTATGTATGTACATACATAAGAAAGTGTATGTTTCGTGCTCAGTGGCTAGGCATAGCACGCTGGCACATAGTCTATGGATCCGTTTTTCATAGATCTGGCTGAAGTTAGCCATACTTACTTATGTACATAGTCTGATTACATTTAACAAATCAATAATGATCATCAATCGAAACTCAGTTAACATTTGCTGAAAATTGTAAATATGTATTTATTACATACGGCAAACGACATCTCAGAGTCACAAATTTTCGTTGGCTATTAGTGCTTTTCTGGCAAGTAGAAATTTTTGGTTATCTGACAAACCAAGTGAGGTTCTGTTACCATCCATTTACACCATGATAGAAATATATTTTTATGTGTACATAAGTACATATGTATGTACTGCTGTTGCTACGATAACTGTCAGGACTGTCCTGTTACAACATCAAGTAGGACTTGGTATTGTGATGGAGCTGATGACCTGCCTACAATGACTGCCGTTAGATCAGTGTGAACAGTGGGCTGTGAGTACTGCTATAATGTCTATGGAAGAGAACCGTGATGGCATACTACCGCCACGTTTAATGTCGTGTTATGAATGGGGCTTCAGGCAAATATTATTATTATCAGCATAAAAAATCCAAAGACAAGAAATCCATAAATAACACCTCATCTTATCGTACTCTCTGTGTGATAATTCTGATGTACAGGATTTTAAAGTTCAGTATTTGCAAGGAATTATATACATATGGCAATGGTTTATAGGAGAGGTAATTCAGGTTTAGAAAATCAAGACGGGCTGTAGGTGCTATGAACATCGAAACGACAATTTCATTACATCCCAAAATCTAATAATGTATTCTTTCAACATCGTAGCAAAGCAAGTTGAAAAAATATGGATTGAAAATGTAACAGAGTGTTAAGATTTCTACTTCCTACTTATTTTGAAGAATTTGAGAATATTAGAATGTAGCTATAGATAAAGCATTCCCGCAGACAAAGTTCAAAGGCGGCCTTTCATCTTAGACTCGCAGATTGTAAGACCAATACGGCACTAAACACAAGATGTCAGATTTTAACCGTAAGAGGGGAAACATGGAGAATTTAACATGGAATCATAGATATCATCCCGATTTTATTGGGGAGCTGGGTTTCCTTTTTGGTGTATATTATGCTTTTCCAATAATTTGAAATCAGTGAATAAGCCGGAAGTCAGTGACAGTGGAGCTAAATGTGACGTTTTATACAACTTTTCAAAGCCAGTTTTTCAAAATAACTATTAACGATTTTTAATTGATTATGCCTTCTTATAGTTTGACAGTTTATTGCTACTACTAGCAAATTTTAATCACTATAATTTTTAATCAAATCCTAAAACGGAGAAAATATATTTCCAACGCAGTTAATATTTTATCTATTAGGAGTTCGGGTCCTTCTTCCAAGATGTGAGATAATTTCTTTGTAACAAAAATATGCCAAATAATCATTAAACTTTGAGTTTAAAGTTAAAGTAGTATTTTCTTCCCACCAAAAAATAATTTCCTAAAGTTTATTAAGTTGACCTTTTTCGTTATCACATTTTGATCAAGGACTAACATTAAAGCAGCAACAACAAAAGCTTAATAATAAAAGGTTACATGAACATAACTAATGACCCACGGTCATATAACAAACTCCAAAATGAATAATTTCCTTTTATGAACTCTAAGCACAGCACCCATTGCTGCCACAGCAAGAAAATTACAGGCAACAAAAAAATATACAACTATTATCTAACAGACTGCCATTCATTCATACATAAAAAAATTAAAAAAATGTTTATTACGACATCGAAATTGAAACCAAAATGAAGAAAAAAGACTACAAGCAAATAAACTAAAAGTGAAACAAGCAAAATCAACACATGCAACAAGCAACATTGTTCGCTAATCTTAAGATTTTTCTATGTGGCAAAATAGAGTTTAAGTGCAACTGAAAGTAAAACACAATTTATTGTGCACAAAACTTTAATGCAATAAACTGCAACAGCCACAAAACATGACACGTAATACTTGCTACACACACACACACTCTAGCGAACAAGTTTTCCAGAGTTTTCCGCCATGACGTACAATCTCTTAGACAGTAAAATATTTTTTACTCTCTTTTTTTCATTAGTAACGCGCCATCATAAGACAAGATCACTTATGAAATCGTGTGCATTATTTCATCAGAGAGAATTGCTCAAAAATAACTAAGAAAAAGAAAAGTCAGCCACAAAGCACTTATTCGAAAGGGGATAAGGGGTGAGATAATTTCCCCCTCTCCTTCTTTTGTTGCATTAGCATTAGATTACAAATTCGTTTACATAATAAAACTTGGCATAACTCTCAATTTATCGTGCATAAAAACTAGTTTCCATTTCATTTTTCTTTAATTTTATCGAACGAAGAAAAAGAAAGAAATAAATTTATGAAAAAAGAAAAACCTCAAGAAATATAAGTCAACTGTATTAGTCAAATCCAAGTCTAAAGAAAATGTTTAATTAAAATTCAAATTTATACATAGAGTATAAAAGAAGTTCCTTGAAACATACAAAGACATTTTTAAAATAAATTTTATAAAAATTGTCTAGAACCAGCTTTTTTATGGTCTACAAGACGCTAGAAACTTTAAGACGCACCTTAATTTTTGTTAACGAATTTTTAAAAAAGTTTTAATTTTTACTACCAGACTAACAAGAAACTTCTTGGTTTATGAAACTGAGTCTGATACCGGAAAAAACAATCCTGGATCAATCGGTGCTCTTTGCAATGGATGAATTTAATGCGTCAATCACCGCCTCCGTATGTACTCGCCATTCCACATGCAAGAGGCAGTTTTTGTAACTTACTGACTGTTGTTTAGCAATATCACCAAAAAGGTCTAACTGTTACTAGTAGGACAGCTTGGAAAGGCTGCCACTAGCCCTGACCCTAAATCCCCGCCTTTAACCAGCGAACTTCTTCCCGCCATTTGCAATCCTCAACAATAATCCGTCTAGGATAAGCCTAGCGGCTACTGGTTTCCTTGACTTCAGATAAATTCCTGGTCAGCCATGAACTCGGAAGCCTTAAAAAAATTATTTAGGGATCTGTATTCCCCTAATTTTAGGCCCCTTGTACCCTGACGTGTTGCTAGCACCTCATTCACAGGCAAGAGTAATCTGATTTACCTTTACATTAAATCTGTTCTTTCAGATATTGTGCAGTAATATATATACATACATGTTTTAGGATTTATCAGTAAAAGGCAAAGGTCCAGGAATCTGGCAGTGCCGACAGGGGAATCCTATCTTTTCGCAAACCAGCAGCAGTTCACCGTTATTGGTGGATATTTTCAGATGGTACTCAGATATAGTTAAGACATGGGCACATGCGTTAAGCTAGCTCTCCTGTGTCGCCTATGCTTACCAATCACCTATAGGGAAATGTTGCTACATAGATGGTTCTAAACTAGGGGCAAGTATCGGCTTATGATTTCATAAAGAAGAACATGAGAACAAAATTTACTTCCGCCTGCCTGACCACAACACGTTCTCCCAGGTAGAATTCCGTGGATTTAGGATTGCGTGAGATATGGCTCATATAAGCTGTGGGTCAAGTGAATTCAATATTTTCACAGACAACTAACTGCCAATTAAGATAATTGGATATGAGAGGTTTAATTCTCGGGCCATCTTGCATTGCGAAAAATATGATTGACGATTAGCTGCACGCGAAAAGGTTCGTCTCTTTTGGGTTCCGCGCCACAATGATGTAGTACGAAAATAAGCATGCTAATAGCTTGGCGATCAGGACCAGACTGTTAAGGACAGTTGTAAATTTGGGCAAAACTTGCCTACAGGATACTGTAGAATTGCTTAATTGTAGGTAATCCAACCAAAGTCCTGTGGGGCGAGCCAGTCGAGCAAAATTTGCCTACATGACTTGCTTACATCGCATAACCTAACGTCTTAATAAAATGCATGCCATGAGCCAACCATAGGGAACTTCGCTAATGACTATTCCAAGAGTCCCCAACATCATTTATATTTATATCTTTACTTCTGCAGTGTCTTCAGCAATTGTAGGCATATTGAGGCGTCCAGAGAGTGGTACGTTGCTGGCAACTCAATAAAAATAGAAAATCATTTTGCATATAAAAACCCCTCTCAATTATGCTTATAACAAATAAATAAAGAATGGCATATAGTTCAAACTATTAGATTAGAAAGACATGATATTAGATTACTAAATACGTGGGGGTACATTCCCATCATTCTCAATTGGAGTCTGATGAGGACTGAACTCGAGTCCACCAAAAATAATTTCAGGACTAAGGAACATCTCCTTATTACACCATAGGGATTTAGATATCGATAATATTTACAAGAATATGTAACAAATGAAACATGAAACCCAAGACGCCACATCAAATACCTCCCTATTTGATGCCATATAAAACTGGAAAATTATGTACAGCAAAGGCAATTTCAACAAGCGGCACAAAAATTTTTTTTATTAGCAACAGGCATACAATTTCATTATAATAAATGCAAGCAATCACAAAGAAAAAAAATTAACAACAACGATTATTTAATCAGTGCAGTAGCTCATGTTTTGTGGCATGGTTTTTTTCTATTCGTCTTCCTTCGTTACGTTTCACGTAAGCTTGACTTAGTGCCAGCCAGCCTGCCAAAAGACAGCCTTTAACAAATAGCAGCAGCAGTCGTAGTTGCAGCATTAAATCTAACAACAAAAAAGCAGCATTATTTTACTTTGGTTGTTACAAAACCAGAAGAAAAACTAAAACCATGATCGTACAACGTGCAACGTCACGTATTTATCTTCTTGTAAGAGGAGCTTAAAATATTCGTTTTTTACTTTCAATGGATTTCAAATTTAACTATGCATTTGCTCTTGTTGCTGCTATTGTTTTATCTAATATCTTGTGTCTGGTATCTCGGTGTTGTTGTTGTCTCTTTGCTAATTTTCTATGCATTCGGAGTGCATGCCATTTTTTCTAAATTCGCTTTTGCTGCATTTAGGTTTTTGTGTAATAAAAATAACGGTATGCTATAACGATTACATAATATTGTATTAGAAATGATCATATATGAGTTGACAGTTACACTGAAAGAATTTTCGGAGGGATGTAATTGAAAGGCAAAGGAAAAACCAACAAGGACTTTTAAAGATTTGTTAAAAAAAACATAAGGGCAGGATGCATCATTACATAATATGTAGATGTAAAGAAGTTTCCAACAAGGTCCGGTTGGTAGTGAAATATGATTAGCGTGAGGTGTTAATGAAGTAGTACCTTTCGTATTTATCAGGGCTTTCATTGTGTATGTAATATAATGCAAATTGAAAATCTACCAACAGTTGGGAAGAGAGAGTTGATCAGGTTTAATTTTCATTGAACACATAGATCCGTCTCCGGCTAATTGATATAGAAATGCGACATCATGAAATCCCCCAAGGAAAGCTATGGCGATGTCGTATTGTGTAATCCTAACAGCTCATTTTATCAGAGAAGTCGCAAGACGGGGAAGGTTAATAGTAAACCCTAATTAAAAGTTTATAATTATTTTTCTCAGTGTTGTTAAAATTTCCATTCACTTTTTCATTGGATTAATTTTTTATATTTTTTCATCATCAAAGAAAACCACAACATCAGCCCAACAACATACTGGCAGCTTTTTTCTCTTATTTTTTTTATTTTACACAATTGTGCAACAAGCACAACAACGTTGGACTTCAGCAGAGCAACAACAGCCAGTTTTATAAGCAAAAAAAAATTTTTTTTTGAAAAAAATAGAAAAGAAAAACAACTTCGATTTCATGACGATCATCAACGTTGAACGTGAAAAGCGGAAAAGTTTACTAGACAAGACAACTTAATACAGCGGCAATAGCAGCAGCAGCAACAGCAACAACAACGACAATAATAACCGATCTTTTTATATGCAATTGCAACCACAAGCTATTGACAACAACTGCTGTAGAGACAGATATTAAGCAACATAGAGCATTAAAATAAAAAAGCTAAAGAAACTCCAAGAGTTACGCTGGCGACCCACAAAACATCATTAGACAACAACAACAACGAAGACAATTTGAGAAGATAAAGACAAGGAACTCTGGTCAAAGCAATATAACGTTTGTATCTTAAATTTCTAGCAAATGAAATGAAGAAGTAAATGAAGGCAAAAAGTAAAACAAATGAAACTAAAAGTGAAATAGATATTTCAACCATAAAGAAAATTATGTGCCACAGTGGGTCTATGCAACATTAGAGAGTTGTTTGATTGAAAATGAAAATTACGTAAGTAAATTGGTATAATGTCTGGTTTGTTATTTCCCTTTGCGAGCGATCGTATGGAGGCTGAGACACGCGCCAGCTGACTAACTCGCTAACCGACTGAATGACTGTTTGGCTTGCTTGATAGTCAAGTATTGATTTTAATGAATACGGTTTTCTGCACATTTTTGCTGCAAGATGCAATTATAATAAAACACGCTGTGTGAGTGTAAAACTATTGCACAATAGCCAGTTTAGCGGTAAATTATGAGCGTAATAAAATAGACAGTTATAAAAATGACACACACGCACACACACCTAGTGGTAGGATAATTGTTAAGAGTTGCCTAGCTTGAGTGAAAAATTTGTAATGCAGGGGAAAATCTGCAAATGGTTTTACGAGGAGCACCGAGAGCTTGCGCGGATTTCATTTTTATGTAGTGTTTTGTTCCACCAGTTTTCAAGGTCTATGTAGATCTATTGGGCGCTGATATATTTCATATCAAATAAGCCCACCAATTTATCCTTGTACTTTGTTTAAAAACATCATAATGAAAGGAAACTCGCCAACCCTGCAGCAGAGTTTTACATGTTAAACATGGAAACGCATCCTGGAAAATGTGTTTTATTACGCGAGTGGGAAAAGCAGTTGCTTGTTGCTGAGAAACGTTTAATATCCCCAAGTTTTAATTAATCAAATTTAAATGATTGAGAATTTTGCATTAGAGAGACGGCAGATATCTCAAGATTTTAGCTGAAATATTTGAAAACTTTGATAGAAAATGCTGTTTTGTTAAAATATTTGTTTTTAGTATTCAAAGGCACTACACTTTCAAGATGGAATATGCCAAAAAATATTTACTATAGCGTTTTCCTTTTCGAAAAAAACTTATAAAACTTTATTTATCGATCTATTAGTCGATTGAATTAAAAAAAATTAACTCCGTTACAGGATTGCGTGTACTTGTCTCTAAACAAGATAGCGAAACATTGAAGCTACTCTGTGTACAGGGCCTCTGAACTGTGCCGGCCAGAGCTCAATTAATTTATTATGCTATAGATCAACTATTGAAAGCAAAATTGAGCTGCTGCAGAACAGCAGATTCACCTGAATTTTCTTGGGATTGAGGAAACCAACTGGTCAAACAATGTCACCTGCGTGATCCTGTGGCTAACCTGGCCCCAATATGATTACAAGAGGAACGGATCTGTCGCGATCAGCTACGCGGAGTTGAAGCGCTTTGACTACCATGAAATTTAATCTCCCTTTTAACTACATCCGTAAAAGCTGTCAGAATGAAACACCTCCTCTGCCATTGTGCTGCCATTTTGGAGACAAGAGCGACTCACTTAGGCAGCATAAGGAATAGCTTTGGTATTAGATTCTGTCATCGGAGTGATTTAAGAGGAATCCAACGAATAGATCTTATATTGGGGGAGTTTTATCCTCTCTTCTTTGTTTTTTTTTCTCTTCAGACATTGTGAAGAGATCAACCACGACTTACAATAGAGCCAGATGAGTCTTAAAACTTAACTGGCGACCTGCTCAGCCTTATAATGGCTAAAAAAAATTATTTAGGATCGGTTGAGAAACCTAAAAAACCAAGAATCTTACATACCTAGAGTGTCTTACTTAGAGACCATATGATTTCGATCCACAACAATCTAAGGAGCTTATCATGAGCACTGCAAAAAAATACTCCTCCGCTATGTGCATGTAAAATTTATCCCGTTTGGACTTTTTGCTTAGAAACGGCTGATTTATTTTTAAAATTTTTGAATTCTGTTCCACTTCTTTTCAAATAATTCAATTGTGTCGCACTGTGCTACGAAAAATTATGTAGTTTTTAGAAATTCTTGCTAAATTTATACTTTCATTTTTTAATAAGGACTCTAGCTTGCTGGTCCATTTTTCTTTGGTAGATTGTGTTTAAAAACTTAATTTGCCCATTCCCAAGTATATGTCTGAGTAAATATGGGTGTCTAGGACATAATTAATATTATGAATTTAATCTCTCTCGAAACTGACCTTCGTAGACTAGTAGGTAGTGTACTAGACTCGTAGTGCGAAGGTCCCAGGTTCGAATCCTGCCGCAGAACTCTGGCAGTTTGTGTTTGATAAATAAAGGGAGCGCACAACAAGCCTTCACTGGCTTAAGTGTATGTCGTATGACATGGGCTATCACACCCATCCAATCAACCTAACCTAACCTAACCTAACCTAATCTCTCTCGAAGTCTAAATGTCTGAAGTCGTAGAGTCGATGTTCTAGAAGAAGCTAAAAAAGAATACAATTAATCCCATTGTTTTCTAATTTTCTACCCGAGGGCAACTCTTTTCTTTTTTGTATTGAAAAACATACGCTAAAAGTAAATCCTACTATGAAATTATTTCAGACTGCAGTTGCATGTTGCAACTTGGCGTTTGTAATGAAAAACTCTAACTAGTGCAACAAAAAAAGTTCAGTGTGTTAAATGCACAAAGTGTATGTCTGTATGATCATTAAAGCATATTTTCACAAACATCTAGTTTAGAGGTCTTGAACCCCGTTTAAGCATTAAGGATTTTACTATATAAAAAATCATCAAGCGTTTTCGTTACACTTTTCCATATAGAGTTTTTTCCTATTTTTATTTTGTATTAAATGCTTGAAAAGATTTATTGCGGAAATGATTGCTTTGTGTTAAAGGTTTAGTGCTGCAGCTCTTGAAATACAAGCTTCATTAGGATAGAAATAATGAATTGTTAAAAATAAATATATATGTATGTGGTGGATGCAACATTAAAGTTGCGGATCAACTTTGCAAAAAAAAAGCAAAACTTACCTAATGTTGCGCTATCCGTAGGTGTTGCATAAAGATTAGGGTTAAACTGCAAAGAAAGTAAAAGGATAAATTTTATATGAATTAATCGTTTTAATTGTAGGAAGGAAGCAAATGTGTATGTCTTAACGCAAATTAAAATCAAATGCTTAATGAGAAATGATTTGATATGTGAGAGGGAAGTGGTAAAATTTTGTAAAATATTTTAATATATCCATAACAATTTCCTCCATATGCCTTGCAACTTTTTATAGCTTGATTTACTTAAATTTATCACGAAAAACGATTTGCAATATGTTTCTTAGTGATTTCATTATATAATTTCAGGGTTCGGGAAGTCGCAAATTCATCCAAAAAATTAACTCATGAATACTCTTTATTAAATTTTTTTTTACGACCGCTTCTATAAATTGATAAAAATTTTAAGAAATTCTAATTTCTTATACATATCAGTTTTATTATGTCTTTATGGGTAATTGTAATATTATATGCAGAATCTGAGGAAATATATATTGAAACATAAATAATGCAAAAAAACATATTTTCTCTATATGTTGCACATAAAAGATGTAAATATGCAACATATTTTGCACTCAACATTGTTTCAGGGTAGGATATTATCCTTTTTTAACTTTGTTTATATAAATAAGGGTTTTGCTTGGTTTTATTTTGGTAAATTTGATAAATTTGGTAAATTTTAATATATAGATATTAATTATTGAAGCAACTTTTTTTGTTCTATTGTGAGCCTAAAAAAAGCATCACTCTGCGAAATTGTTGGCAACATATGTATGTATAAAACGTGTTGCAAATTTTAATTGCAAAATTTTTTTTTAATTAAAATTAAACAGCAAATAAATTGCTACTCGTGGGTTTGATATTTCTTAATTGTTTATTAAAATTCTATATTTATTATTTTATTATTTCATTGACTCCATCCGAATGATATTTGAAATGCCTTCAATTATGAATGTGTGGAATCTTCAGTGCCTAAACGGCTACAATGAAATTAAGTAAACCACTTGTTTAACATTGAAATCGATCTTGAATAATAGTTTTTCCCGCAAAAAATAATGATTAACGATCACGCGAAATTTAATTTTTTCCATTTTCTCCTCTGCGGTATTCCAAGCTCAAACTCAAACTCAATGACATGGCTAATTCAAATTTTTACAGGAGGCAATTGACAGGCTCCTCCTGACATTAACAGTGTTACCCTTTAAGTTAAGAGACTTATTGAGCTGTCCTCGTACATCAATAAAAAAAATCAACCCTAAAAAAATTAATATAAGTATCTATAATAACCATGATTTTCATGCACAGTATGATGTCAAATATACATACTGTGGGATGAATAGCATTTGAAGTACTTCTGAAAAATCATATATTCATAAAACCTTGGGAATGACTTTAGGTTCAATGAGGAGGATCCGATAAATTACAACTTGCAATAACAAGCCCATGTTGAAATATTTAGAAAAGATCCGAATTTTCGTATCATATGTTTTGTATAATATTTACTTCATTGGAAGTTTCTTTTACTGGGTCTACGTATTACCTGTGTGTTGAAAAATTGCTTTCTTTAATTAAATTCAATAAACTCATTTCACATACATATACATTAATTAATAGAAAACACATGTGTATATAAAACCCTCCCTGCTTGTAAATTATACGAAAAGCTTCCTTTTGTTTTAAAGGCAACACATAAAATAAAAGCTTTTTTCCTTCAACTTTTTTCGCTGCTAAAATTGCTAGAAGCAAAAGCAACAGAGCTACATACATTCTCAAGTGAAGAGGTACATATACATACATACATACTACATATGTATGTATGTGTGTATATATATGCATTTAATTATTATCGTGCAATTGCACACGACTTCAGAGCTAAATAAACTTTAACTTGGCCATGTAGATTTTTGTTGTTATTATTGCTAATGCTACGATTAGCATGGTATTAATGTATGTAAATAGTTGTTGGTATTTCTAACAGTAAACTTCACTCTTAATTTCATTAGCTCACATACACTAATACTCACACACATTAGCAGTCTGTTATTTACAACTGCATTATAAATCAAACCGAAAGAAGACGGTTTACAGCAGTGTTGCCAGAATACTATAACAAATTTTATTGATTTTTCTGAGCAATTTTTCGGTATTACAAATAATATGTAATTATCTGATGATTCTTACATTAGATATCGGTAAATAAACGAACTATAATATAATATAATATAACGAACTATTTAATAAAGAAATTTTATTTTAAGCTTAAAGTACAAATTAGTTAGCAAACACTTTAAAGCTAACAACCCTCTATTTAAAAACACTAAAATAACCACTTAATGATTTAATTAATGCAATTGCACAATTAGTTTCTGATGTAGAAAACTTTTTACAAATACATATATATAAATTTATTTTTTGTTTTGAATTTATATAAAATTTGTTATTTTTACACATGTCAAGCTATATTAAAAAAAATTTAATATTTTCATGTATGATATATCGTGAAATTAGTCTCTTTTGCTGAGTTTTATGTTATTGTATTAATGTAACATACTCATGTCTTACAAATCAAAATTTTTGAGCCATTGATGAAAAAGTATTTATTTTTTCTTCTTCGTATATATATGAAAAAAAGCTGTCACTTTAAGAACTTTAATCGCATTTTGCCAATATCCACCTTTTTGATATATATCTATATTTTATTATAGGACCGATGCAATATATATTTTTATATATTTTTCCGACAAATAAATTTTTTTAAACTTATTTGCCTCTGGATTTGCCACTCGTTTCAAAGAACACCCAATTACTTGTTGTACTAACTTTGAACTCAAATCGTCTTACGAAATATTCAATTCTGTGTTCTGCTACTTGAGTGTTTTTTTTATAACTCATAATTAAAATTATATTTTAGTTCATTTTTTTTTAATTTTCAACTACTCGAATAAAATTTTAATCCTTTTTCTATATCATAAACTATAAAGTACGATTGTTAGCCTTCAAGTGTATGATAACTAACTTGAGCATTCAAGCTACAGTAAAATATTATTTTTGATAAGGCTATAAGTTTCGATAAATAATTTCAGGAAAAATTGTTAATATGACTTGACTTTTTCCTGTTTCGGCAACATTGGTTTGTTATTGTATTTATTCTTCCTCTCTCTGTCTTCATCTCTTAATTCTCTCACACAATTGAAAACTCTTTTTATCTAATAATTTTATAATACTCATTTATGTATGTATTAATTTTTCCCGATTATCTAATAAAAAAATTCATACAAATGTTGGATTTGCTATTTTTTTCTAACGTACATAAACTCACGAACGGCCTATTATGGTTTGTCTCATAATGCAACAAAACCAATGAAAATGGGAACTTAAACATTAATGACGACAACTATTTATTTCGAAATTTAAATGAATTCGAAAGAAAATATATGATGTGTTATTATATTTTTCTTGTGGGTTAGTATTTTAGTATTTTACTGCAAAATCGCAATATATACATAACATCTTTAGCATGTACTAAAAACGCCAACACATGTGCTGCTCAGAGGCAATTTCTGTACCCGTATGGAAGTACATACATACATATGTACATACATATGTATATTTAGAACTAGTGAGATAAGTACATATTATATACGGGATGATCCCGTTCAGTAGCTCAGAAATAAACTTTCGATAAAATCTATAAAATTTGCATGAGTTTCATGATATGTTTGTGCTTTATGTACATACATAAGTATGTACGAGTACACAGTATATATGTAAATGACATAGCATACTTATATGCCAACGAGACCGGGATGGACTTATAAGGTCGTTTTTACCCTCTCCTTCAAGTCACCTAAATTTGTTTCTTTAAAAGTTTTTATTATAATTCTACAAATTATTTACATATTTTTTCACTTAAATTTTTTTATTAAAAATCTTTTTGATTGCCCTGCTTTTGAACAAAGCAAAAAATGCAATTGAACAGCATTAGATTTACATTGTCGCGTTATTGAACGTTGAACATTCGTTTCTGTTTATCTGAGTTACATACTATACGTTACGTATGCATGTGTGTATGTATGTGTTTACCTCTCGGTTGCCTCACAATTGTAATAATATTAGTTCTCGCCTATACATATGCATGTATATGTATGCATGCATGCAGGCTGGCTGGCTGGCTGGCGTGCATGCATTTAGTAAACTACTAGCAAGCAACAGCAATAACAACAACAACAAACGACCTCCTAAAGGTCTTTGAACCCGAACTTTACATTTAAAACGAATGTCTAATAGCAAAACGACGACGACACAAGCACGATGATGATGATGACGAAAACTTCTACACTCACTCTTGCATAGAATTCGTGTTATAAAATCGTCAACACTCGTTGCATACTTTTTTGATTTGTCTATGAGAGGAATGGGAGAGAGAAAGAGAGCATGTGACTGGATGTGTGGACTTTAGTGGGTCTCATTCTCTGTAAATACGAGTATTTCTGTTTTTATACATATACATAAACTGCACTTTTGCCCGCTAAAGCAGTATATTCCTACTTTTTTCTTTCTTTTGCATTTATTTTCATTTTTCATTATATGTATGTATTTTCTTTGCCTCTTATATTCCTTGTTGCTCCCCGGTTCATTGGTTGTGTCATCATGAAATGAAAAACTAGGTTAGTTTGGTCTTTCCGTCTATTATTTTTTTTTATACATATTTGATATGGTTGTGTGCATGTTGTGCTAGTGCAAGTGTTTGTAGCGTGTAAGCTTGAAATTTTCATTTGTTGTTGTCTGTTTATTTGTTTGCTGTAGGCAAGTATTTATTACTGGTCTATGACTTTAGAAATTGTTGTTCCTTCTCATGATATTTTTGTACATGTGTCTAACTATTTGTTAATTTCTATCTGATTGTTTGTTTATTTCTCATTTTATGTATGTATGTAGTACATACTTATGTACACGTTATTCTTTGGCTGGCTTCTTTGGCAATAAATTTTACATTCACTTTCAAAATTGGTATGTTTGGTGCGGCAGCAAAACTTCATTAAAAAATAACCTTTTGACATCATACACAGAAACTTTATTTAGCATATTAGACATGAATGAAGGTGGCTTCATTGGGATGAAGGCTACCTGATCACGTATAGTGAACCTATTAGAATAACACATTTCGAAGTAGTGGTTAAGGTGTAGAACTTGTCATATGAAGGCAGTGCGAATTCTAACTATTTTAAAATAGATGTCTTTTCTCTGAATTTGAAGCTATTTTAAATAAGTTGGGAAAAGTAAAGCTTTTTATCTATTTTTTAAAATTGTATTTCAAGGAATACAATATAATGTTAATGTATGAATAGTTATTTACCACTAAGAACAAATTTCCCTCTGCGAAGGGTTAAAACACAATATGTGTCTAGCCAATTGAACTTGAATTTTCTTTATGGAATCAAGTTTAAATTTCGTCAGACTTTATTCGAAAAATGATTTTTATTTTTAATCAGTTTTATGATTAGAAATGGCAGAAGTAAGTTTGGCTACTAACTGGAGAAACATGCGCATATATCATGCCGCCACACACTTCATTGGCAGAGTTTTCTCAATCATCATTACTAAATGTTCTTTCTGGAAGGGCTGAAATTCCTTTCTAAAAATTTAAATAAAATAATGTGTGTATCATTCAAATTTATAATTCATTTGAAAGGACTATAATAATATCGTGCAAATGTCTACCGAGGCTGCGCTGGGTGGCACCCATCGACTCTGGCACATAAATCACACTAGATTTGACTAATGGCATAGTTTATGTTGACTCTAAGGGACGATGTGCTTTGTTTCTTATTCGTATAGACTTGCGACTTAAGAAAATCACACAAGAAAAAGTCGCACGATAGCGGTAGGCAGTTCATATTATCTCCACTTGAGATGACCATGCCCTCAAATCGATCGTACAGAAAATCTAATATGGCATGAGCTGTGTGGCACATGGCGCCATCCTATTGAAACCTAATATCGCTGGTGTCCATATGATCAAATTCAGGCCAAAAGAAATTGGTAATCGTCGACCAATAGCGTTCACCGTTGATGGTGATGGCCAAGAAAACGTCGTTCTCAAAGAAATATGGATCGAAGACGCCGCTTACGCTAAATCCCATTTTGATAAGATAAATTTATCATTTGTACATGTTGCTAAACGCTTTGCCAGTGATTTAGCAAAATAAATTTAATAAGTAACAGCCAATTTGATATGTTTAGTTTATGCAATATGGTGTCCATCAACTGCCAATGCTCGGAAGTCCTTATTGAAAGGACTATTATTTAAACTAACATTCACTGAAAGAAGAATACGAGAATTTTTATTTTTCATCAATCATATTTCACATAGGTAAGATGACTTGTCAATTTTCTCATTGTGTAATGGTTCATTGTGTGATTTCAAGAAGTCATTGCATTTTCGTTACGATAACATTATTTGCTTTTTGAGATAGAAAAAAGGAATTTAAGAAAGAGTTTTACTCTAAAGTTAAATTTTTTTGAATTAGAGCGATAAGTAGATTTTTTATAAACTGATTAACAAAATGTTGCTCTCTTTTTCAGAAAAGTTTGTCTTCTTTGAAAGTATTTTCCCTAAGTTTGTATTATTGAGGTCTATTTATATACTATATAAAGCCAGTAAAAAAAGAGCTTCCAAAGACTCGGAAGGAATGAAAGTCCGAATCTTTAGCAATGATTTTAAAAAGGCCAATGCAAAAACTTTTCTTTTTTGGTTCCTCTTCAATGGATTTGGATGTCAAAAAGTTGCTTGTTAAAAATACAAGATATTATACAAAGTTTCAAAAGTTTCTGTGCCCTCAATAGGCACTGCATCTTATATGCAGGTTGCTTGCAGTTTCCTCTCTACCCCGAACTTTTTCGATATAAGTATTGGACTGATCTTAAGTTAAGAATTACTAATTATATTTAAACCCAACGTACTGCTAAAGTAAAATTATGATTTTTGGATACTAAATATAAGTGTGAAAACCATTTTCATTAATTATTAAATTTAAATGGTTATAAAAAAATTTTAGTGGTCGTGATTAAGCCCCATGAAAACGTTTACTTCTACATCTTCACCTTTTATGACAGAGAGAAAAAATATGATTTAAATTTTATGCAACTTTTGTTTTTAAACAATCCGCTTCCCTTTTGATCTGTAGCTCTCATCTGAAATGAGATGATTTAAATCCGCAGAGTATATTTCGAGTTGAACACCTCCATGGCTCCTTTAACCTTCTACGTATAAATATTACTGAAAAACTTTACTGTTCAGTAATGGCGAAGCTTCTTCTAGATGTTATTGTCGACCCAAATAGAGGCATTACCAGCGGTCTAACTTTAATCTAAACTTATCACTTTAAGCAATTTCATTGATTTCCTCAATCTCTATTATTTTATCTACATACGAAACTTGATATTTTCATTTAGTCCTTAAATATTATTTGCAAAATCTCCAATTGTCTCCCTTTCAAGCTTTTTAAATTTTTATACATTTTTGACTCCTCCCGTGCATCGATATAATAAATGCTTCCCTTTCATTTTCCATTACATTCATTACAACTCACTTCCGCCTTCATTCGTTTTTTTTTCTCTGCCGTAGAAAAAATTTTTGCATCCATGTCACACCTTCCTTTTTTTGCTGTCATTTCCTTTGATCTTTTACATTTTGCCACATTGTTACAATTAATCTATAAAAAAATCATGCGCTTTTTTAATAAAATTCCTTTAGCAAGGTACAATATTTGTATGAACATTTGCTGTATCCTTTCTAACTTAAACAACATCTATCTTCTTGTATGTACAAGTTTTACAATTTGCCTGTCTGTCTGTCCTGTCTAACTGTGTCTTTAATAAATTTATGCATATTTTTTAATGGCTCTTGCTTGTACATGCAGCAGAAATTAAAAGTGTTCATCATATTGCAACATTATTATTATTATTTTTTTTGTTTGTTGCGAACTTTCCTCTTCATCCAAATGATTATATATGTAGTGCAACATTTGCTTTAGCTATTTGGTCGGTTGTCTCTCCACTTATTTTTTTTTTCTGATTCGAAACACTACCATCATCATCATCATCAGCATGCACTCAAAGAAATAATGCGGTAAAATTGAGGAGATTTTGTATATATGCGTTTTCATCATTCTTGTAATTTAACTTTCTTTAATTTTTTTACTACTAATATAATTTTAAAATAAGGTCTTCTTTCCTCTATTGTGTGAACAATTCTTCTCAATAAATAATATTGTACAAATTTTAACGCTCATGCAAATACATATTTGGCTCATGGCGTTTTTGTTTTCTCAAAAAAAAAATTAATAAAATATTTAACTCTTTCAAAGAGCAATAATTAGTACCAACTTATTAAAAATGAGCACACAGTCCTGTAAAGTCCTGTAGGTTTTCCTCAAATCCTATACCCAGTTTAACATTATAACTTAACCTAGTTCAAGCCCATCATAGATGAGGTTCATGACTCGGAATATGAATACTAAAACTAGTGTACATATGTTAATGGGATCATGCGAACAAAGTCAATTTGGAGGCTCATAAGACGCAGTGTTATAAGACGTATGACCGAACATGCAACTTCTTTAATTATCTGTAATTCTAATACTGAGGAATCAGACCTTCATCAGTGTGATGATCGATGGGCTCAACATACCGAGTATTTTACGTGTCGCGGGGATAGTATTCACTTCATTTGATTTGTTTACTTGTACAGGTCGGTGCCACCAATTAAAATTTAAAGTTACTGGAACGCTTAAGCGGGCGAAGGAGGTCATCGGTGACAGCAATGTGGCCAAATCTACTGACTCAGTGCGACATCGGCTCGATATGATCAACATTCGCTATTTTATCGTTTTTACAACAAAATGTGCTGTAAAGAAATCAAGAAATCTGTTCTCGAGATCCTATTTTTTTTTTAGAATAATACATTCTTCATTAAGAGCACATTGAGAGCCGGAGGATCGCACTAGGCTTCACAGACAAAATTCGAATAAACTTCCACCAGAGGTCTTTCCCTTCATTTACTACGTGGAAATCTTTATTACGTATTGTCTCAGTAGCAGCATGAGCAGGGGGTGACCCCCTGGTGCAATTAGGAAAAAAATAATTAAAAATATTTTTATATACATATTTTAAATATTATTTATACAAATGCGCCCAGAGAAAAAAAATTAAAATTGTTCCAAAGGAATGACATTTTCATTGCTTCCAAAGGAATGTTACTTTTACATAAGAAAAACGAAAACGAAACAGATGTGTAGCTTATGGCTAGTGCAAATAAACAATCCTAATTTAAAAAAATTATAAAAAGTTAATTTTCTTCACATAATGAAAATTAATTTTAAATCGGTGAATATGAATCGAAAAAGAGAACATCCTACAATCACTATGATAAAATCATTGAAATAATACACGGAAAATGCGAAACAATTTTGCCCCTCCTGCATGTTGTGATCTGTTCAAAAAAATAATAATAATAAAATAAAAAAATTAATACTGTTAGTTCAGACAAGAATATGCTCTTTTCTAAATAAGTTGCACATAACAAAATGTTGCATAATTTACACTATCAGCTCTATTCCAGAGCAAAATACTGGTATTATTATTTTAAGCCATATTCATAAAAATTTATAAATCGTTTATAAACCTTTTACAAGGAAAATTGACTAACACGGTATTCCTTAACGATTAATACTCTAAAAAACCTACAATAAACTATTTATAAAAACAAAAATTCCTTTGTAGGTTTTATCCTTAATAAACTAAAAATCAATTGAAAATTACTAGGGCGCAACTTATTTGTATGAGCCAAACTTTTTTTTAAAGATATTGATTTGTAACTCCAAATGTTCTCTAAATTTATTTGCAAAGTACCATATTAGACTTTTCACATAACGAGAAGACGTGTCAAAATTGCCATAAAATTACAAAAATTTGGCAATACTATATCGAATTCGTACAAATACTGGCGACAATAATGTATCCTTTATCTTTAAAAAAAATGGCATTATTTTACTCTTGGCGATATTAATAAAACATGGTGTTAGTTAAAGAAAGGATTTTATTGGGTGGATAAACAGTTTTTTCAGTATTACGAGGCAAGTTCATCCTACCTGTAACTTTTATCGCGAGGTTAAGTCATTTGCAGTTGATACATTTCTAATTCGTTCAATAATTTCAAAAATTTCTTCAGTTTTAACACAGACATAAACCAAAAGTACTTAAGACATGAACCTAGAAAATGTTTATTATCATATTAAGAAAAAATTTTAACCAAATATTGTTAAGTGTCACTTAATAGCTCATTTTAACTAAAGTTACCTTTAACCATCGGGCACTTTAAAGGCAAATTTTAAGAATGGCCCTCTCATTTAGTATTGAAATATACATATTGAAATTTTGAGTCAAAAAATGGGCGATAATATTTATTATTTTTAAATTACAGAACAATGTAATATTTACGTGGAATCTCGCAAGTCAAGAAATAAGGACACGCTAATGTTTAAACATATGAAACAATTATTTTTGTTCTATTGTGAGCTTGAGGAAGACACCACATTTTATCAGACATGTTTGCCATTTTTATGGAAATTTTACTTAAATTAATGAAATTTTTACCTATATTGGAAATGATATATCAATTTAATCTAGCAAACTCGAAGTTTAAGGTCATTGAGGTACGCTTTACGTTTTTCTCTTTTTGGAAGGGCAAAAAAATATTGCACCATGTTACACCAAGTAAAAGCCATAAGTTTAGTAAATGTCCGTTTTTTTGAGTGTGTTAGAATTTGTTTGCTTAAGTGTTTAAATGTATGTGTGTACATAGATGTTGTTGGTTGCCAACAAAAATAGAATCAGATTCTATTCTGTGGAGGGCATTATGCATGAAGTAGCAAGCGCACATTGAACGTCTCCATAGCACACTGCTCTTCCGACCTAATTTTTATTTTATGCACTTTTTTCTTTCTATGCTATTTGTTGTTGTTTTTTTTTATTTTCATTGTTGGCTGTTTGCTGTTTCATTTTATTTTTTTTTTGTGATGCATTTTTCTATGAAAGTGATTTTTATAGTGGGGCGCCCCTTTATTATTTGGTGGACTGGCTGCTTGCAGTTTGTAATTTTTTTTCTTTACGCAAAAGAAAATGGTAAAATTAAAATAGATTCTATTTTGTCATATAATAAAAGTTCTTTTCATGATATAAATAGGAAGTATGCGTTATGTAATCAGTTTGAATGATGAAAATTGTTGGAAATATTTAAGTAAAATTTACTCAGAAACCACAACTTAAGAATGAAAAATTTAAATCTTTTAATATCAAACCAAGTATAGCAAACAATCTTTTAAACATTATAAGGCTGCTGTAGTATCCAAAAACCAAAAGAAATAGAGTTAAAAAAGTGTTTCTCCTCCAAAAACTGGAAACAAAAAATTTATACTTTTTTTAAACACCCTCAACTCTGCCTAAAGTCCAGTGCATTCAGCACTAGATTTGAAAAGTTACTGAATGATAAATGATCTTCCAATTACGGTTGAAATGGTATCAACATAATTTTTTTTAGTTCCAAACCCTAATAATCAACGAGTGCCAACAGGGAATAAGCTAATCCGCTCAAATTATTTTTTTTTCTTCCCGCCTCCTCCCCAATCGGTTTATTTTGACTTAAAATGAGATGCCTACATTATCGATTTCCACTGCCTTAAATAAATCATATAATTATAGGTATATGTATGGTATATACAAAAATAAAAAGACATGCCAAAAATATTTCGTTTCGCTGTCGCCTGCTTAAAATTTTCCAGCCGCCAATGCTGATTTTTTTGCCCCGGCTTGACACCAGATCGTCCGATCGCCCAAATTTCTGCCGAATCTTCATGACCGAAAGGGGTATAATTTTCAATAACTCACACTGGTGGCGGTTCAATTGATTCCATTATGATGTATTACCAGCACGCTCTCCTTATGCAGCTTTCCTTGAAAATTTTTGAAAATTTTTCTCCGAAAGAATAGGTTATTAAAAATAAAGGGTACTCAACTCCTTTCTTCTACTTTTTAAGCGCACGAGTTCTTCAGTGCCCTTTTACAAGGGCGTAGCCAGGATATGAAATAGGGTGGTGCCACGATAATTATGATTTTACAATTACAATTTCGATCTATTTGAGGAGTAATCTGCGTGGATCTTCTGAAAATTTTGCTAGAATTTTTTCCAAAAATCCGTCCTTCTTCTCGGTTACCAATCTTCGGTGGACGCTTAGCATACATAGTCCTGCAGTATACAGTATACATACTTATTTTTTGATAATAAGTAAAATTGCATATCATTTTAACGTTTAAACGAGCTTCAGTCATTGTGGAGCGCAACATGTTTTTAGTCGCCTTAAAGTGCGAAATGACCGCTCAACAGTTGCAGTAGTGCACGGCTGTGACAATGAAATTAATAACGGCTTCCTTATATTTAGATAAAATAATCCATCGTCTTCAAAATACTCGCCGGCTCTAAGTCGGCTAATTCGTCTTTACCCATTTTTTTTGTTGCCTAGAATTATACCAAAGCTCTCCTTCCAAATCATCCAACTCATAAAAATGCTCAAACGTTTTTGTGGCATCTTTAAGCTCTTCCAGCTTCAAAGAAAGCATGTTTGACGGGTGCAAACAATGAATTGCACACGCTGGCCTATTCTCTTCATTAAATCTTCTGTCCAGTGATGAAATTACAGAATCTATATAAGGAATGTATATAGATCGTTTCCAGTGTTCAGCAGGTGATGAAAACGGGGGATTTGAAGGGTGCGTTTGACGAGGGACTATCCTTGGAACAGACATCTCTATTCCTAAATTGGCTGTGTTTTCTTGAATAGAAAAAAACAATCCGTCCACAATACCCTGTGCATTTTTCAAAAATTTTATATTGTATGCATGTAAAAAAAATTGTTATAGAATTAGGTGGATGCCACGGCCCTCTAGGCCCATACCCTTTTAAAATCACTATTGGTGTATATACTTAAACCATTGAAATCACTTCCATGATTACAGACCCCTTCCAAGCTAATCTTTAAATCGTGTTGGCTATGTGAGGGCCCAAATAATTTTTAAGTAAATGCTGTATTTTGCAGTATTTCAATGGGCCTTCAATAATTTGGTGGCGTGTATGTGGAAGAACTTGAAAGATTTCATGGGTTATGTTGACTTTAAGAGGGCTTGACTCTGAAAATAGAAACAATGTAATTGGATTAAATCAAGTTACATATTTCTATCAAAGCTAAATGCAGTCTCCAATCGTTTATTCAGATTAAATTTTAGGCCGAGTTACCATCGTACTCTCTCTTTCTCTAGCACTCCTGCTGCCCACAAAAATATAATTCGATTTAGATCTAATGAGTTTTTTTTTTTTTTGTTTAAAGAAAATATTCAGGAATATTATCAACTTCGGATAAATCGTGTTGCAAATTTACAACGATTTTTTAATCAAATTCATATTACCAAAAAAAAAACTATTGCGAAATTAATTTTCATCAATCTTTTGCGCTGCTGACTCAGGGGTTAGTAAGTGGCAAAAATCGTTTTCCAACAAATGGGGACTAATCAGCTCGATGACCAAAAATTCATAGTAGGCAGTAACCTTGGCATCATGACAAGCAAAGGCATTTGTCCAAAAATATATAAATAAATATCATTTCCATGGATGGCATTGTTCAACTTGTCCCCATTTTAATGATTATGCACTCCACGTAGAGATGTCAAGTGTCACACTATTAAGGTTTTACTGGACATTATATATGAAAGGTTTGATGATAGTATTATAAATTTTGCAGACGTGAGTTGAATTTTCTACCTTGATTGTGCTCTTTGATCACGTTCAACTTTTTCTTGTAAAGTTTTCCGACATGACTCTCCATATAACGAAATTTGAAATAAGTGAAAGACATTGCTTTTTTTTTTTTTTTTTTTTTTTTTTTTTTTTTGAATAACCTGTGTGCGTCATGTCGAATGGGAGACGACATAGTCAAATGTCCGAAGAGGCTACGCACGGGTGCACTTTTATACTAAGACTGTCATATATCAAGCTTAATTTAAGCAATGGACTGCGTTACATTATATTGACTTTGAGATGTGATGTTAATTTATTGGCGCAGACTATAGTGATTTCCAATCGAACGAAATGGGAAGAGAATCTATGACCTCAAATGGTTCGAGTAACAAATACACAATATTCTTTCAAATACAAATATCGTTCACATCTGTATCGATAGATTCGGTTCCACTTGTAGTCTGTAGTTGTTAAAGCACAGTGGATTACCGATTGCCCCGTATTCACCTATATGACTTCCACAAGGATTTTGATTATATTCTTAGCCTGGTCAGGCGTTACTTTCATGTACAGAGTGGAATTTAAGGGATATAGTTTGGCTGTTATTTCTGTAAATAAAGCTAGACGGGTGAAGCCCATATACGAGGTCTGTTAAATAGAAAGGTGAATTTTGAAATGTCTCGGGGTATGTGCATACGATTAGCGATTTTCTGCTGGATCAAAGAATTTGCATAAAATTTTCGTAAGAAATGGAACTAAGTTGTCAAAAGCAATTGAAATGTTGAGAGCGGCACATGGTGATTGTATTATTAAAGACGGTCGAGAAGATGTGAATGACGGCGCTCGTCCTGCAAACTCTATTACATCAAAAACCGATGAAAATTTTGTTTATGGAGAATCGTCGAATCACTATTAGAGAAGTGACGAATCATGGTTATGACATCGAAACCAAAGTAAAGCCAAGGAGAGCCAAGACCAAAAAAAGCACGCCAAGTTCGATCAAATGTTGAGGTTATGCACCACTTGCGAGAAGCAATACGAAAAAACTTCGGGAACTGCGGAAAAACAATGAATGCTTTTTGGATCATTTTGGCTGAAAAAAATACCGTAATCATGCCTCAGCCACGTATTCACCATATTTGGCCCCCTGCGACTTTTTACTGTTCACGAAATTGAAGAGACTCATGAAAAGACGTTATTTTGCGATGATTGAGGAGATAAAAATCGAATCGCTAAGTCAGCTCAAAGGCCACACTGAAAAGTGAATATCAGAACTCATCAGAAGTGATCAGAAGTGAATATCAGAACTGGATTTAAAAAAAAAACCACAAGTGTATTATATCTAAGGGCAAATACTTTGAAGGGGACAAAATAGAAATCAATTAATTAATAAATAGTTTTTCAGGAAAATGAAAATGAACAGACCTCGTATATAGAGAGACAATTAGGATCATTTATGATCCACTTCTATGAAGCTCTGTAAATTTTAAAACAATTAGGAACTTTTCTTAAAGCCTTTCAAGTCTAAATCTGGACTCTTTCAAAGCTGGGTAGCAAAAGCGAAGGTCTTCGATCGTTTCTCGCTTTTTTCATCCCAGCAGTTCCCAACATGATCTACGTCAATTTCTCCTTACGTATGCCAAAATAGTTCTAGATATAAAAAAGTGATAATTAAGGGACCCTTAGAACCCTGTTTTTCAAAACATCTACTTGAATTCCCCTGTAGCATGAACTCCTGTAGACTAATAATTAATGTATTAGTGTGAATGTAGCGGGATCGGTTCCTCCTTAAGCCTGTTGGAGGTGCAAGCAAATCAAATTAACCTCAGCGTTTGTGCCTGTTTTTGCAACAAAATTCCTCAACTTTGAGGGAAAACAACATGTACCAAAGTGGACCGACCATTCATGTACAAAATGTGTATTTCAAAACCAAAACTCATTCTACATACACAAATATGTACGTGTACATGCCATAAATTTCAAGCACATTCAACGTCTAAGTTATCAATATCAATTCATTATATTTGATGCCATTTCATAATCATTCTACATTGACTTTAAAATAAATTTTTCAAAGAAAAAAAAAGAATAGAAATAATGTTTCTTTAATTTGACATTAAAAATACGCATGTAAACGAGAGCGGTAGCAGAAACAACTATAAAAACAAACAGCGGCAGCATCACTTTTTTATATGGCATCGAAGTAATAAAAGCTGCTGTCGGGCGACCAATCACATGTTTATTGTAAAATTCGGTGTGTGGAGAGGACGGGTGCATATTTAAACTTTTAACCTATATTTCGGGCAGAACTCAATCTACCACATGCGTTTATTTACAATATAAATAAAATAAAATTAAAAATACAACAACAATAGCAAATGCCTGATGCCCGCTGTTGAAATTGTAATACTCACTTATTGGCTGAATGGTACACTGACAGACAGACGGGCTTTTTTATTTTTAGTGTCTAGTTAAATGTAGAGTTTCATTTTGAAAAGAAAAAACAAACTCAATACAGTGTGGTACAAAACAAAAGTACCAAAATCCATATTTGAGTTCTAGTTCCATATAATCATGTACCCAGTGAAAACAAGTGGAAGCTATTCTAAAGAAGCATTGTTTCATTGCTTCCAAAGTATCCGTTGGAGCATTTTTTCGACTTCCCAGGACGTTGAATTGAGAAAAGTCTTGATTAAAATAAATACTTATTTCTTCAAATTAATATAAAAAGTTATTTTTTAATTTTCAACTGGAAGTACTATTTTTTTATAAGAGAAAAAAAACTTGCGTCTAGTGGCACGTTTTATGATCCTATCCAGATTTATATTCCTGGTAGAAAAAAATCTACTCTTAATAATAAATCAGTTTAAAGCATTTAAAAATGTTTGTAGTGGCAAGCCCATGTTAATACCAATTAAAAGTGAACCAAATTTACATTTTTCTGCACCAAAATCTCTGCATTCTCATGACTTCTTTGGAAGACCTATTTTTTACAGTCTAGCTCAAAACTTTGACTCTCACAACTACTCTCTGTATATATTAACTCAGTGCTGTTATTGTTTTAAATGCTGCTGTAGCTGTAGCTGAAGCGGTAAACCCATTGACTGTTAAACATGTCACCCATTCGACAGAAACATCAATAAAAATTAAAATAATTAGGATGCGTTTATATGCACATTTCAATGTAAACTATACTTTGGGAAGAAAAACATATAAAGTGCTTCCAAAGAATCTATTTTTCATAACACCTTGAAAAAAATTAGAATCTTACAATGACAGGTCTGTTTTCAAATCATTGGAGAAGATTGAAATTTTTACTTTTTTGGAAGTTCTCTTTTTTATTGGATGATGATGCAATAAACTTGTCATGTTCATCAGCTAACGAGCAATAATTTCGTAATTATTAAATATTTAATGTCATTATATTAAAATTTTTTATATACTTTTCACACAAAAACAAATAGTTAGATGAAAATGAAATCAAAGTAATAAAGGAAACAAAAAAAACAAGCTACACTGAAAGAAAGTTGAGTGTGGATCATGTAAAATATTTACATGTTGTTAGAAGTCACACTCGGCTGCGAAGCAGGGGCACTCTTGATGTAAAGTCAATCACAGTAGAAAGTGTAGAAGCTGGTTTTTTTTTGGTGGGGGCCTGAACTAATGGCCCGATTTTAAGGTCGGTTCCCATTTATAGAAAATTAATATGTGTTTGTTTGTTGCTTGTAGGAAGCCAAACCACAGGTCCCCTTGCCTAGAAATTTCGTAACTGTCATACGGACGATCGGAAAATTGAAATAAGTTAATTTAGTTGATTTCAATGGTGCAGGGAAAGCGTACCGCCCTTACAAAGTAATCATTAATTGTTCTGTATCTGGAGACACGATGAGAGTCTTCAAACTTTTATTACGTTACGATGGCAATAGAGGGTGTATTGAAGCAAAATCATGGCGGTATGGGAGTGGGAAGGGTACCTTCTATGTAAAGTAACTAGTAGATATTCTATAACTGGACTCTAGTTATATAATCTCTAGACTTTAGAGAACTAAGTTTAATAAAGAGAGAATGAAGTGGATTTATAAGAAAAGTCTGGTGTTACAGGAGGGGGATATATATATGTACCCCATACAAAGTAGTATGACATAGGATATATCTAGGAAACTAGAGGACTGTGTGCATCATATTTTGTAGGGCTTGATTTGTAGAATAAATAGAGTATTCTTTCCAAAAGAGCTACAAGTGAAAGAGAGAAAATTTATAGAGTTGGTTAATGCTAAAAACAAGGCCGTCCTTCAGACAGGATTTGTGTTAAAGTGAAATCTGTTATATTGAGCTTTAGCTGTATATTTATTTATATACTTACTATTTTTTTAATGTTAATGTTGCACTGCTTTTTTCCTTGAACAAAGTTTCGAGGTTGCTGCCAGGATGCAGCGTAAAGTGGGAGAAGGCCATAACCATAATTATTTTTATTTATTTTAAAAATTGTTTTGTCATATAAATAAGTTCGACAAGAAAAACAGAGAATGGAGATGAAACTATGTACAAACTTATTTAGTAATTCGTACATACCTGGATATAAATCACTCATTTCTATGTATGGATGCGTGTATGATATATCCATTTATAATTTTGATTGTGTCTAAGTTTTCTATATTGTTTTTAATTGCCGGTGCTCCATGTTTATTTTGGCTTAATTGTACCAAACATTACCAACAAACAAATAAACTTTTGTAATGAAAGCAAATCATTGAAAAGAGATTTTAATATGTACATACCATACACATGTTCATACATAAGCACATACATACATACATAATTATGTACTTAAGTATGTGAGTGTTTACAACATAATTTAATATGAATGCATAAGACTTCTAATTTAAATTTTTTAATGTTTCATTTACTGCATTTTGCTGCGATTTTGTTTTTAATTTTTTCAGTTGAATGAATTTATTTATAATTTCATTAAAAGTGTTAATGATACTAAACATTCCTATTAGGTATGGGGAAAAATTCTGTCGTTTTTGCACTTTCAGAGCTGCTTCACTGTTCTCGCGGTGATTTTTAAACACATCGAAAATGAGCTGATGTTCTGCTAATGCAGGTTGCGTTTGATATGGAGGGAAGATTAGTCGAAAAATGAAAAATATTAATCAAACAAACTGCCAATCATTTCTTCGGTCTTGTAGTTTCACTCCAATAATTATATTGTTGCATTAAATGTCTTTTCATTTTATGAAACAGTACACATATTGAAACAATTTTGAAACATTCTAAAATATTCCAAAAATATTGTTTGATAGTGCCACCAATTCCTTAAATAGAATAATAAATTCTTTTTCTCTTCCTCTTTTTAGCCAAGGCTTATGGTCCCATTGTCTCTTTTTTACTTGGTTTTCATTCTCGTCTTGGAAATAATTGACAATTCATTCTTAATAAAATAAGTCATCTTGGTTGACAAAAATTCACTACATCACTGATCGATGCTGTTACAGTCCACATACTCTGTTACGGCACTGATGCGTCTTGAAAGACCTTTGTGAGTTTTTGTTTATCCTTACCAAACAATTCGAATCCGGCTGACATCGCTTTAAACCGTAATGGAGTTTTCTGTTTTGACGAAAAGGTTACATTTATTAGGTCTTCCAACAGGAACTTCCGAACTTTGACAGTTGATAGGGACATATTGTTGAAGCTACATCTGTGAAATTTTCACTCAGTTATTTAATCTGTTCTACCAAATCGGCATGTACAGATGAAGTGTTAAGCAACACGTGCAAATAACAACATGGGTGTTCTGTTCCGTCCATTTATCTCGAGCTTCGCCATAATCGTCCTGCCGAGTAGATTATTCGCAGTGTTGTGTAAAATTTAGTAGAATTACTTGAAAAAGTAAACGGATTTCACAAATATCCGTTCAAATTAAATCTCTTTTCAAAAATTTCACTGTCTTCTTATTTTAAATTAAAACATAAAATTAAAAAGAATAATTTTTATGAGAGAACAAAAATTGTTATTGAAAGAAACATCAATGCGAAAAAATTTGGAACCTGGAAAAGTGTGAAAAACACTGCTACGGTTAAGCTTTACTGACCAACGATTTTTTTTTAGAGAAATAGAAGCTTCTGGTGTTGAATCGAGTATATGGTTGCAGAAATGAGCCGTGAACAATAACAATAAAAATAATTAAATGAAACAAATGGACCAAATTAATACGAATAATAGTTTCTCAGTTCAAATAGAAACGTTTTCCACATAAACTAAATTTATGAGTTCCAATTTTTTACAATTTTAATTTCACTATCTTATTATTTTATTGGAATAAAATTTTTTTATGTACATATGTATATACGAGTATAAGAACGAAATTTTAATTTAAATTGAAGAAATTTCTTCATTATAGGGTGGTGTTGACTGAAGCAGTTAACGTGTTAACTACAAAAAAAATTTATGGCTGAGAGCTTGGGTTCGATCCCTGTTTAAATCTAGTTATCAGCATCATAAATTTTTCTAATATGGCATTAATATGGCATTGTGTTAGTTGTTGTTGAACTATTTAAGTGATGAAAACATGGCACTGGTCATTGAACACTACGGGCAACGAGTTGATACTCTCCTATGCTAATGTACCTAACGGCGGCCTTCTCCGTCCGTATTGTTAGCAGAATTGTTGGCAAAGTAAAACAACTAATAAAATGGCTGCAGCTAAGAAAGTTAATGTGTCTACTTAATACCAGGGGCGCTGCTGAAATACTGCTATAAACAAACTCCTAATAACAGAGGTACCAATAATTGATTTCTCTCTCTCTCTCTCTCTCTCTCTCTCTCTCTCAATTTCTCCACCTACACCCTTTTTCCTATTATCGTAAAATTATTCGTCTTAATGGTTAAGTTGGATACGATTTTTATTAACTGTATAATAATAAATTTTTCCTCCGCTCTATACTCAATTATGCAGTATTTAGTTAAATTTTTCTAAATTGGTAATATTATTCGACCTTTCTTAATTAATTGTGTTAATTTATCGAGTTTGAGGTCTAAAAACAATATATTTATTTTTTATTTTTCAATATTTCGACAACCTGTGGCTGTTTTTAGACCTCAAACTCGATAAATTAACACAGTTAAATTTTTCTTTCAATTACATACTTATGTATGTATGTATAAATTATGATGTTGTCGAATTGGCAGCGCCTGCAGAAGAGACGACTCCTTTTCCAGGGTGTTAGATAAGTTGTCAGATCACTGACCATAAACTTTGAATTAAACTATGATTGAAAATTCCAAAAAATAGTTTCCAGAATAACCCTTATAACTTACATATATGTATGTACATATTTTTGTTAATCTTCTTCTGTAATAATGCCCACTGCTATTACAAAAACAATTATAATTTTCATGAATTATTTCTTGATTTTAAATAGCGGCTCCTGCGGAGAGAGAAAAATCAAATTCTTTATATGTATGAGATTTTTGGTCTTGTTTATTCTAGTATTGTACTTAGAACTTAATTACATACATAAATGCATACTCCCCCACACCTAAGTACATATACATATACATATGGATCTATGTATGTGTGTAAATACATATGTATATATGTACTTATATTTATATATATATATATATATATATATATATATATATATATATATATATATATATATATATATATATATATATATATGTGTATTGTTTGTTTTTTGTTTTTATTTTCTATTTCAGTACTTTTTTTCGTTTCCCTCTTTCTAAATCATTAATATGTGGGAGTGTGTGTATGTGTGCGTGTGTTTGTGTATGATTTACAAGTTCGTTTGCATATTTAGTTCTGTTTTATGGAGGTTTTAAATAATTTGTTGTTGTTGTTGTTGTTGTTGTTGCTGCTGCTGTTGGCATGGTTGTTGATATTTTGTTAAGGCTCTTATCATTGGAGGTCTTTTAGCTTTACTGCAATTTATACTTGACTTTTCGTAACAAATGGATTTGTATTTGCTCTAATTCTTTTATAATGTTTAACTAATAGAAGAAGAAAACAAACACCCTCTTACACACAGCCACACATGCATACATATGTATGTACATATGTACCTGCATACATACACACATAATATGTATGTAAGTATGTATGTATTTGCGTGCGTACACTTTTTCTTATCGCTGTTAAAAGCAAACCTACATACATACATATGTACATATGTACTTACATATGTATGTCCATGCATATTTGCATACATACATACATATACAGCCGAATAGGAATAAACGAAAATGGAAAATTACAGCGTTTGTTTTTCGATTAAGCAAGATTATACTTAGTTCAAACTGATTTCGGGGGAGAGAAAACAGTTACCCTTAAAAGAATCCGAACACTTTGAAAATTATTCTTTGAACCGAAAATATGATAAATAGCAAATATGTATGTACATGTAAATAAAATTGCAGATGTAAGTATTAGGATTTTGAATTAAGATTTTTATCACTTGCACGCTGTGTTGACACACGTGAAAACTTATCTTATTTTTGGTTTTTCGAGATGCCAAAAATTATTATTTTTTTTTTTATTTGCTTAAAAAAGATTTATAAAAAATTTTCCATTTAGCGCATTAGTTGGAGCTCCTCTTAATTAAATTATTTATTTTCCTTTTCACTTCATTAGAAGTCCCCATCTCAAAATCGGTGGTTTTCTCTAGAATCTACATTGGACTTAAAGTACATAATAGGTTTTTTTTCATGAAGATTAAGAAAAATTCGATTCGATTTGATAGTTTTAAGCTTTTTGCAAAGCCCTCAATTTAGGCTTTATGTACAGTTTACAAATTTTTATATTAAATAATAAAGGGTAATTTTTTAGGAACATTATTTTTGGCAACATCGTTTTTGGCAGCTCAGTTGTTTTCGTGTAACATGTTATTGTTAAACATGTTCAGTTTAGTCTATAATTTAACCATGAATCGACTTGCAAACGAACAACGCTGGCAGATTATTGAATATTATTATCATAATTCATGCCCGGCTAAGAAACTCCAGGGTCCACTTTTGTATCGGAAAATTTTGTTCAGCGACGAAGCTCATTTCTGGTTGCATGGATACGCGTACAAGCAAAATTTCCGTATTTGGTGTGAAGAGCAGCCAGAAGCATTGCAAGAGCTGTCAATGCATCCCGAAAAATGCACTGTTTGGTGTGGATTGTGGGACGGTGGCATCATTGGACCGTACTTTTTCAATGACGACGAAGGCAGGACCGTTACTGTGAATGGCGAGTGCTACCGTGCGATGATTACAATTTGTTTATTTTTTGCCCAATAGAAGAAGAGCTGTACTGGCTGACATGTGGTTTCAACAAGTCGCTGGCAAATGCCACATAGCAAGCGAAACAAAGCCCCAATTGAGAGGCGAGCTCGGCGAACCGCTTATTTCACGTTTGGAGTCGATCAATTGGCCGCCTAGATCGTGCGTGCCTTTAGACAATATTGAAGAATTTATTCGTGAGGTACCGGCCGGTATGTTGGAGAGAGTATGCAAAAATCGGACCCAGCGTATTAACCATTTGAGACGTAGCCGTGGTCAATATTTAGATGAAATTATCATTAAACGTTGAATTATAATGTGGATCGTTCTAACGACTCAAATAAGGATTTCATACATTTCCCTACATTTAATAAAAAGAAATTTTTTAATATAATCCCAAAGCTTTTAACAAATCACCCTTTATTAACAAAGTAAATCGGTTGTTACCCAAAAACTAATTTACTATATGATGAAATCAGTCGCCTGTAAAGGAATATTTTTCCATTTGGAGGTTCAAAAAATTTATACATATAAAAAATTTCACGTATCTTAATGATCTTAAATGCATACACAAGTAATTATAGTCTGTAATTCCACACGAATCGATAATTTTAATATCAGCAGAACTTATTTACTCCCCTGTTAACTAATAGTTGCAGTTTCTAAAGTACAGATAAAACAAAATGTTCCTTTAAATTTCTACTAAATTGTGGTATGAATTTACAAAATATTTACTGATTGAAAGAATTTGTTTAGTGAAAACAAAATGTAGATCATTTTGTGTACTTCCTTTTACTCTACCTTTGCATAAAGCTTAAAATCAGTCCGCATCTTCATAAGTGTATATGAAAAAAAAATATAAATTGAAAAAATTATTAATAATAATATTACTTTTTATCTTCTCTCCTTTCAGGTAAGTGCCTCAAAACCCCTAGAAAGAACAAGAAAAATAAATTCTGGTATGTAAACTTACGATCTATTCTATTAATTACTTGCTGGGAGTAGAGTAAATGGGGTGAATATCTTTAGAATAAAGTATAAAATGCGTAAACGATTACAGCATTTAGGTTGAAAAGGACAAGGTTCATATCCAAATATGAACACAACCGAATTAAGAATCTCGTACAATGCCAGGTTGCATGCGATATTATTTGGAGTTTTTTAGACATATAGAATGTTTTCATAAAATCGTTTTGGTTAAGCTAAAAAGGTGTGCGTTATGCATTGGTCAAAGCCAACCCTTCAAGGCAGCGTTGCCATTTATCAAGTTTTCCCTTTTTTTGCAAGTTTTTTGAGATGCCAAAAAGTTTTAAATTTATTGGGTAAAAAACAAGTTTTTTTGAAAATACATAAAGTTTTGTAAAGTTTTTTTAAATATGTACATAATTTAACTATTGCAGCATATTGGATGAAAATATTAAGTGATGTTTGTATGCAATGAAACGATCTTATATTTTCTCACTCCTTTATTACTGCAACAGTGTCTCATTGTCTTTACACCGTCTTAAGTACAACTATGCCGCTTTTATACATTGGCAATGTGTAACTAACTTTTGGCAGTTTGTGTTTGTGGTGAAAAAAATTTAAAAACATGGACAAATATTTAATGAAAAATGGCAAGACCAATGAAAGATCTCTAAATATGAATTTTATTTTATGTTTTTTTATTATATGTTATATTTTTGTTTTTAATCGTTTTTATATTTTTAAATAAAATGAATTCCAAATACATTTTAGTGTTTTCTTTTAAAATTTAAGTACTTTTGTAGAAAAAAAGTTTTTTTTTTGGAAAAAAGTTTTTTTTTCAGATATAAGAAGTTTTTTTAAAAAAATATATGGTAACGCTGCTTCAAGGAGATCCCAGTCAATATACGTGAAAGTGTTAAGGAGAACACAAGGCAATATTATTAGGAATTATTTTTGCACACTTCAATTTGAGGAACCGTGCGTTGTAACTTGAGCCTATAAGCCTTTAGATTAAAAGTCAGTGACCATCACCATACAAAAAGCTATTTATTAGTCATATACTACGTTTATACGCACGTCTTATTTGCAAATAAAAAAGAAGAATGTTGTCGTATAACTTTTTTATTGTAACTTATTAATTCACTTAACAAGTCGTGAATAACGACACTATTTGCAAATAAAAAGTAAGACGTTGCCACTTCATGAACGTTTTTTGTGTTTTACTTACCAAACAATCATATTTTCGTCACATGGCATCACTAATAATAACACAAGTTCTGTATGCAATTTCCCGTATAAACAGTGAATTAGTTATTTGCAAATAGTTCTATTTGCAAATAAGACGTGCGTATAAACGTAGTAATAGTGTCCTAATGAAAACTTTTTTTAATTCTAAGTACGTATTTTAATACGTACTTAAAAGTCATGTCTTTAAAGTCAAGAAAAAAAGGGTTAATTCTGTACAATTGGTGAATCCATACAGGCATCGTATGAATTGGTCATAAGACTCTTTAGGACAAAAATTTCAATTTTGTCGCCATTATATTGAAAAGAACTTCTGTGAAACATTCACTGTTAATGACGATCGCGGGAGATCACATGCGAGATCTGGATGATAATATGGCAATTATTGTAGAGACCCCTGGGGATCAGCTAGTCACAATTTTGGCGTTTTAAAGGGGACACTGGTATTTTGGTGTCCATGTCAGGACATTTAATCTCCCTTTCAACGACTGCTGTAGAAGGTCTCAGAATGAAGAAGTATATTGGGTTATCGAGCACCTCATCTATCATTACCCTGTTCTCTTGAAGTAAAGAGCGATGTACAAAAGCAGAGCATTGCTGCCAAAGCCACCATAAATATCGGATTGTGGTATCAAGGACATACACTCGTATATCCTAGTAAAGGGATGATTTAATACGGAATCGATTAAGGGTTTTTTCCGCTAATATGCCCTATTCTCAGGCAAAACAAGGGATTCCACCAGGATCCGTTTGACTCCATTAATATTTAGTCTTGTTTATCTGATTGTTTAACACCATATCGAACGAGGAATCAAACAATAGATGGGTTTTATTCTCTCTATTCTATATTCCTACTCATTAGGCAAAACAATGGAACTCAATATCACCTTGCCCAGACTAGCAATTTTGTTGCATGCAATTCTGCTTTAAAATTGCTTTAGTGTCCACATTAGAAAAAATCTAGTATTGCAATTTTTGTATAAAACGTATATAAAACGTCAAATACAGCAACACCAAACATCAAGTTGAATAGTGAGAATTTCAAAGCAAAAGAGAATTGCAGAGAACATGAAACTCTGTACCCCTACCCAAGCTTCTTACCTCTCTCTCCTAAAACAACCAAGAATTGATGCAACAAAATTGAAGGTATGGACGGCGTGTAAGTGATCTAGTTTATGTTTTAAGAACTAAATGGTAACCTATTCAATCCAGACTTTTTATGTGTAAAGGTAGAGAAGGAAAAATTGGAAACAGAAAAGTAAAGAAGACAGAAAGCAAAAACACCCAGGGTCTACGTCAGAAAGCGAACCTGCAACCCCATCGACTACTAGCCTAGTACTCATATACTAGCCACTAAGGTACCAGGGCACCGCTTAATGATGACAAGTAGAGAAGTGAAATTTCTCTCCCATAAGCTTTCTCACTTTTTAAATTTTAGTCTTCTGAATTTGGCCTTTTTGGGTAAATCTCGTAATTTTGCCAACTTTGTTAATGGTTTGGTTCAGATCTATTATATCTTTGCAAGGTCTCTACATGGCTCCATTTTCTGTGAATTAGAATTTGAATAAAAAGCCAATTAATTATTTTATATACATAAGTAAATGTTCCAAAAGGTGCACAATGCTACACCATGTTACTAGGTTTGCATCCGACAGCTCGTATCAGTTCAACTACTTTCTTTTGAAATCAAACTTTTTTTTATTTTTAAACTCTATATGTAAAATAATTGGGCTTGAAACAAGGCTTGATTGCAAAAGAGAGAACTGATACAAAATGTACTAAGATGAGCTGCTGGATACAAGCCTACACCTGACAGCTAAAATGTTCCCTTGTTAAATACATAAATATGTATGTATGTATGTATGTATGTATACATACATATAAGTATATGCCATAATTTCAGTGTCATTTCACTTAATTACAACTTTTTGTTGTTTTTTTTCACTATTTAAAGGTTATGGTCACTGTTCACATAATCGTAAGGCAATAAATACGCGTACCACAAATGCGGTAAAGGCCCAATATGGATACAAAACCAATATGAATGTTAAATTTTATGAAAAAAAATATATGCATAAGTATATATGTACAAAAGGTAGTAAATAAGGACGTTTTTTAAATGTAACTAGAGGTACGAAATGTGTGTATGTGTACGTGATAATAATTATTAAGCAAACAAAAATAGTTTCACTTTTACTTAATTAACACAATACAAGACATGAGCGTAACAGTAAAATGAAAATAAAATAAAAAAAACATTTCAAGTGAAATTGTTCAAAACAAAAACAGCTCAACTTCACAACAATGATGATCAATTTTGGCATTTACATTTTCAAATCTTCATTAAAAAAATTAACAAAAAATTTAAAATTTACTCTTCGTTCAGGCAAAGAAAAAAAGCGAGAAACCTGTTTAATGGTCTTCTGTTAAAAGGATGTAATGGCTGATTTGTATCACTCATTTTTGAAAAAGGTGTAAAACTATACTTTTAAGCACGTCTGAAAAACATTTATTGCATGTCGTCATAAACGAATGTGATTTATTACAAAGTTTTTTGTCTTACTTTTTTTTAAAAACCCAAAACACGTAAGATCTCTTTTTTTTACCACCCAAAAAATACTAAATTTAGAAACTTTCATATGTCATTTGCGCTTGAGCACTTGTTAAAAGAGAACTGCACTGAGAGAACTTCGTCGCACAAATATTTCAAAAGCTTTAATTATAATTATGTATGTAGGTCTTGAATGCAACCCTTGCCTTGTGTAAGGAATGTGCAGTGTGAGAAGTACTTCTTTTCATAACGCCAAAAAAACACTGTACAACAATATCAATTTTTTTTAAATAAGAGAGTTCTTGGTAGAGAGGGAAAAACACACGCCTATCGACATTTTGAAGGTTTAAATCTGGCCATCATTTTAGGGAGGGGTTTAAATGTCCCCCTAACTTGCTTTTTGACAACTGTTAAATGGTGACGGCTTGAGAAATTTTTTAAATCTTACGCTGTAGGTATAAGATGTGCTTAGCAGTTTCATTTAGAACATGCGAATCATTTTTGTGGCACGTTTAAAACCTATAAATCTTCACGTTAGGAGTCTTTTTTGTCTCCATTCTTGAAGACGGAAAGACGAGTTTACATAATAAAACCATAAAAAATTATTTCGCATAAAGTTTTACTGTACGATTATTTTTATTCTTATTACTTATCCCTAATTATAGCACCATTACATTTTGGGTACAAGGTATGCTCAGCCATTTTTTGCAAAACATTACTTTTTAACTCTCTAACTCTACATTTGGACCCTCAAAATATTCAATGTATGGGTCCTTTATGTCCCCTTTTACGAAAAGGAGCCAAAAACTAAACTTAAACAGCGACATATTGCGGTTTGAAATCTCCCCCAAAATGTATTTGTCGTGAAACTCTACTATTCTTCGCATGCAGCAAAACTGAAAATTCAACTAGAACTCCAGAAATAAGTCGAAACTTTAAATGTATTAAAATGCTTTCGTTGTCCTTGCGTAGTACCTTCGGATGTACTTATGTGTCTAACAACGTCATCATTTTTAGATATAAAATAAGTACGTATGGATGTACTTATGTATATTCTTTTAAGTGAGTGAAGATAAATATGCCGAGTTAAATATGTTTCGACGTAACGCTTTACGTTATTAAATATTTATTATAAATGTGTATTCCTACTTGGGGAATATAAATATGTTTTCATATTTGGGACAAATTTGTAAGCCAATATTGAAAAAACTATAAATTATTACGGGACGAGACATACCTCATTTTAAAGGCAATTCATCCTAGATTTTATATTTGTAAAGACTCTTTACCAAAAACATTTTGGTCTGTCGAAAAAAATTTATCTGATTTTTTTGGTGCACAGTACTGTTTCTCTGAGGGATTTTCCACCTCATGGAAAAACTATAAATTATTACGGGACGAGACATACCTCATTTTAAAGGCAATTCATCCTAGATTTTATATTTGTAAAGACTTTTTAACAAAAACATTTTGGTCTATCGAAAAAAATTTATCTGATTTTTTTTGGTGCACAGTACTGTTTCTCTGAGGGATTTTTCACCTCATGGAAAAACTATAAATTATTACGGGACGAGACATACCTCATTTTAAAGGCAATTCATCCTAGATTTTATATTTGTAAAGACTTTTAAACAAAAACATTTTGGTCTATCGAAAAAAATTTATCTGATTTTTTTGGTGCACAGTACTGTTTCTCTGAGGGATTTTTCACCTCATGGAAAAACTATAAATTATTACGTGATGAGACATACCTCATTTTAAAGGCAATTCATCCTAGATTTTATATTTGTAAAGACTCTTTACCAAAAACATTTTGGTCTGTCGAAAAAAATTTATCTGATTTTTTTTGGTCCACAGTACTGTTTCTCTGAGGGATTTTTCACCTCATGGAAAAACTATAAATTATTACGGGACGAGACATACCTCATTTTAAAGGCAATTCATCCTAGATTTAATATTTGTAAAGACTTTTTACCAAAAACATTTTGGTCTATCGAAAAAATTAATTTGAATTTTTTGGTCCACAGTACTGTTTCTCTGAGGGATTTTTCACCGCATGGAAAAACTATAAATTATTACGGGACGAGACATACCTCATTTTATAAAAATTTTAATTAAAAATTGGTAAATCAAAAACAAAATAAAATTATTTATTAAGAAAAAATTCTGTTCATAACTACTTATATATAAAGGGAAAACAAAAATAAATAAAAAGTTCTTCAATTAAAACTAAATAGTTTTATGATCTTAAAACTGTAAAAAACATGAGCTTCTCAAAAGCACTTTCATATTAATACTTTTTGCATTTGACATAAATAGCATTTGAATAAGTTTGTTTGAATTGTGTTATAATATTTTTTAAATCAGTTAATATCTACACCCCTTTTGCAATTCAGACATTTCGCCTGAGAAATGTCACCTCCAACGCAGTGCACACAGTTTATATCTATATTCCCATATAATATCAACGCACTTTTCATTATTAAACGATATTTATTGGGACATATAATATTTTCCATAGACTCCTCCTTTAAAATACTTTCGGCAAATTGGCAACAGAGTACTCCACAGTTGTATCCATCAGTTTGCTTATATTGCTTGGCAACTTGACTTTTCTATTTTTGAATGTATCGAACTGTTTTTGAATACATTCCAATGATGCAATTTGAGGATCTATGTATTGGAACACTTGTTTTTTTGGATTTAAATAAATCAGAGTGTAATGATTAGATTTGTACAGTGGCACAAATATGTGCTCGTACTCTTTATTTTGTATTTCTGATTGCAAGTTTTTGAATTGAAAATCTCCATGGCGACTTCGGCAGGAAAACATTTTGCTGTTAATATATTATATTTCAAAAAGAGAATGTTAATAAAAATTTCTAATATATTATTGTAAACTAGTTTCCTTGGATTTAATGATTGGAATTCTTCTAAGTTAATTACATTTGGGGAGATCGGTACCTCTTGTTTTAAAGATACATATACAGCTTTATAATCAAATAAAATGAAGTTAATGCCGATAAAACTTTGTGGAACTTTTAAATTGCTATAATAATCCTGTGAGCCGATTTCATTTTTGAAAATTTCTTTAATGATATGTTTTGAGTTATTGGCTTCCTTGATTTTTTTTGGTGTTCTTTTCCAGTGATCTTCGATAAGAACACTGTGTTCTTCTTTTCTAGTTTTTGGTATTGCAAATTTGTTTCTTGGGAATGAAAGTTGTTTATTGCTTGAAATATCTTTAAGCTTAGCTTGAATATATTTTTTCGATTCCCTAATATATACAGTCTTACATTTCGTTTACCTTTCATGGTAATATTTTTGGTAATGTGGAAATAGCTTTCAACAGGGCTATTGGAAATCCTGGTTTTACCCGTTGTCTCAACGAACTTCCCCATTACATTTGACCACCACGGAATATAGGGAATGTATTTTTTTAATATTAAATTCAAATACTTTTCATTCTTTAAAGAATTTTCATTAATGGCGTTATCAGGAAGCTTTACAGAACAATATATTTGTTTGCCTTTAAGGTAGAAAGGACTTTTTTTATATATTGGTTTATTTTTAAAAGTAGGGTGGTTTTCTAAAATATTGTCAAATTCCTTTTTGGGTACATAATCATTTATATATTTTTTGGCTTTAGCAAGCATGACATCATTTTTTGATGACTGGAGGATAATACATACATTCCTTAGCCACCCCCAAATTTCACCAATATCTTCCATATTTATTGCTCGTATCATCATTTTAGTAAAATTCGATTTTTGATCCTCATTTTTCGCAAGAATTTGAATATCTTGCAAAATAATTTTAAAAAAATGGCAGTAACAGATTTGAATAATTACGAAATTATTAGGCATGTGCTGTTTCTTTTGCAAAAGGTGATATGATCTCCACAAGTAACTTATAACTTCCATATTGTTCCAAACTTTTATTGTAGAGTTGATAATTGCCCAACTCCAATCGCAACATATTCGTTTTGATAAAGGCCACTTAATTTTATTTATTGCGCAGTGCACTTTCAATTCCATTAAAAATTTTTTTAAGTCCTCTTCGTAATGTCTACACAAAAGCGCCTCGGCGATGGTTATAACAATACCTTTATCATTATTTTCTCTAACGTGCATTATTAAAGAATACAGAAACATACGTTTTGAGTCCGGTTGTAACTTTTTTACGACTGAGCCTGTAGCATCGAAGTAGAGGGTGTTTCTACTTTTTTTAATCAAATTTCTCAAGTCATTTGGAAGCTTGAGTTGCTCTATAGAAAAGAGATATATTTCTGCTGGAATGCTAACTCTTTGTATGAAATCTTTCCAGTTTTTTTCTTTCTGCATTAGAACTAGATCAAGCACAAAATCTTTGTCTCTGCTTAATTTTTGTATTATTTCGCTTTTAATTTTCTTTGCTACGTCCTTTGTTGGCACTTGTTGAAAATTTCCAACCTCACAAAGCTCAGTGGACTGTTTCAATAGAAGGCTATTTCTAAAGTTTGATGGGTATTCATTTTTCATCTCTTCGCGATACATTGTTCTTAGTTGTCCTCTTATTTGTTGCATCTTTGCTTTTAGAGGATGAATAATTTTATATTTGTTTGCCCAAACATTCACTTTGATTGGTAACTCGCAAAGGTATACTAAAAATTTGTATTTTCTGCAATTATTTTTGTACAAACATTTCGCATACAGTCTCATTTTCGTTTCATCTTTGGTAAATGCATGACTTACAAAATTTATTGGACAAACATTGTTGATTCTTTTATAATTTTGGCGAACCATATCTTCAATACATTTAATAAAATTCTTTTTATTTGTAATTACATCTTTTTTTAAATGGTACTCCTGTAAATAATTCATTTGATGTTTAGTCAATGCGAATTCGCCATCATAAACGGAATATAAATTATTATTGTTTTGTTGGTTTTGTCCACTTTCCAAAATTAAAACCTTTTTGTTTGGGATGGAAGAAGAAGATATTTTTTTTTTTAATATACGATATTCATCATTTTGAATATTTTCATCTGTAGTGTGCATGATACTAGAAAAATCTAACTGTGTCGACGTAATAATATTGTAAAATTTTTTTGTATTTGCAACAAAACTTTGTGTATTAAAATACAAGTTCTTATCCGCACTGGCATCACATTTAGAATCGCGATTTTTTCCTGAGCATTGCTGTTCAACAACAGACATATGACTGCTTGACTGATCGCAAGAAAAATTTCGTTTATTTGAAATTTTATGATTCACTATTTGCGTGTTACCAATTTCAGTTTCTGCAATGTTCAGTTCAAAATTATTTACAATCCTAAATATACTTGTATTTGATTGGTTTTCGGATTTTTTAGGACTCTGAACATTATTGAGTATTTCTATAAAGTCTGTGTCAAAACATGGATCATCACCAGTATCGGAAAATATATTTAAATTGAAATCCGATAGTGATCCCAGCAGCAGTTTTCCTGGAGACTGCTGTAATTCAAATGAATGTTTAATGTTATCTGATTGCGTGGGGTAGGTATCAATTTCTATTGATTGTATTTGATATATCTCTTCATGTGGCAACTCATTTTGATTAATATCATTTTCGAAGTTCTTGTTAAATGTATAGGAGTTAAGAATATTGCATTCGTTATTAGATTTTTGTGAGCATTGAGCATTACTATCTATTTTGAAAGAGACCGAATCAAAGCTATAATTGGCAGAAGTATATAAACAATTTTGAATTTGATTTATGGCATAAATTATTTTGTAAAATTTGTGGTTCAATAGTCAACATAAAATTATTTGGTATTATTTCCACAGAAATTATTTCAGGTTTATCCTTTGCTTTTTGTATGCTTATATTTGCATCTTTTGTAGCAGTCACCCTAAAGTTTTCTAAAAATAGACACCGTTTTACACATATAACATAGAACATTTCCAAGTTAAATTTACCTTTTCTAAAAATATTAGTGATTTCCTCTTCCAGTTTTATATAATTATTTGCCACACACCAGACCAAAATGTTTTTGGTAAAGAGTCTTTACAAATATAAAATCTAGGATGAATTGCCTTTAAAATGAGGTATGTCTCGTCCCGTAATAATTTATAGTTTTTCCATGAGGTGAAAAATCCCTCAGAGAAACAGTACTGTGGACCAAAAAATTCAAATTAATTTTTTCGATAGACCAAAATGTTTTTGGTAAAAAGTCTTTACAAATATTAAATCTAGGATGAATTGCCTTTAAAATGAGGTATGTCTCATCCCATAATAATTTATAGTTTTTCCATGAGGTGAAAAATCCCTCAGAGAAACAGTACTGTGGACCAAAAAATTCAAATTAATTTTTTCGATAGACCAAAATGTTTTTGGTAAAAAGTCTTTACAAATATTAAATCTAGGATGAATTGCCTTTAAAATGAGGTATGTCTCGTCCCGTAATAATTTATATTTTTTCCATGAGGTGAAAAATCCCTCAGAGAAACAGTACTGTGGACCAAAAAAAATCAGATAAATTTTTTTCGACAGACCAAAATGTTTTTGGTAAAGAGTCTTTACAAATATAAAATCTAGGATGAATTGCCTTTAAAATGAGGTATGTCTCGTCCCGTAATAATTTATAGTTTTTTCAATATTGGCTTACAAATTTGTCCCAAATATGAAAACATATTTATATTCCCCAAGTAGGAATACACATTTATAATAAATATGTCCCAAATGAGAAAACGTATTTGGCAAATATGTCACAAATACTAAAAAGATATTTATAAATATTTAATAACGTAAAGCGTTACGTCGAAACATATTTAAGTCGGCATATTTATCTTCACTCACTTTATTCTTTTTAAGTAACGAAAATTTACTTGCGGCGAAAAATTAATTATGACCACGATGTGTTTAAATATTTTTAATGTAATAAAATAGCCAGCCGAAGTTCCAGAATATTTGCAGTCCGTAGAGAGACTTCTCTAGTGCCGTAAAAAGCAAAGACAAAACAAAAAAAAAAACCTATAGGAACAAACTTTGCTTCTTTTTCAAATTGCTTTCATTCATACCAGCTGCAGTAAGCAGTAAAAATCGTCACAATTCCTTCTCTTTGTCCCAAATCACACAAATAAACAGTTTCTAACAAATGTTTCTAGTCCGGCAATATCGGACAATAAATCTGAAAATGTTTTGTACAAAGAAACTTTACAGCCCTGTGAACTGACAATTTCTTGCCTGTCAACGTGGTCAGATTCAGACGAATGTTTTATAATGAAATTGCCAGATTTTCTTATAAATGTTTTGTAACCGTGTGAGCTGACAATCAACTTTGTAGTGGCAATCATTCATTGCCAATCTATTGCCAGCATGTTGCTAGATCTGACAATATTGTAAGATATGACAACCCTCTGAACATTGTTTGAGCTTTCCTATGATTGATTTCGTTTATTTTGCTAGTTATAATATATGTACATAGATTTTCGTTTGCTAGACTTACAATAAAGATTTTTGGGCAATTGCTTTAAACTGAATTACTACATCATTTCTTGCAATACACAGTTACACATACAACAGTTTTACTGTAATGTAATGTCATGTAATGGAATTGGGGTTTGGCCCAGGATGGCCTTTTGCACTGCGACCATTGTTGATCTATTGTGCCTCTAGCTCTTTTCTCAAATTAAGATTAATTTCAGTTTTGTTATATATCAAATCTAAAATTTTTTTCATCTCTGATACACGAGTTCTTGTTGTTCTAGTCAGCTGTTTTAGAAAAACGAAAAATATTTTGCACAATCAAAATTGTTTTGTGTTTATATTGTTGTACTTGCTGTACAAATGCTTAGATCCTGTTAATGGCCATTAGTTACATATTATTATTCTTCAAGCAAACAAAACACGAAAAAGTTTGATTAAAAATAGACATCTTAATTCTTATAAATATGTACATACATATATGCAGTATATATGTATGTTTGTACATACATACATACATACATATGTATGTATGTGTATTGCTTATACCCCTTCCAGATTGAGCAACTACAATTGCGCAATTTTTTACGCCTTTTGCTTTCATGTGCAGCTAACTTCATACATCAAATTGCGAATCAGACAGCAAAACGAATTTTCGACTGCGGGCGAATCTGTACCACCGTATCTCTCCTCACCTCTCTATAAACTCAAGAATTGCACAATTATAATTGCTCAACGTAGTGCCATATTTTATAATCGGCTATTATTCACGTACATTTTGCACTTTGTAAGTAATAAAAGTAGGTAGGCAACACTTAAGTATTTATTTATTACTATTTTTTATACTTAAATTAGATACAAAGATATATTTTTGGCAATTTTGCTTATATGATGTTTTAGCAACTAGTTAACCATTCCCAAAATTAATTTTCGTCAAACCCTCTCATATAAGGAAATCCTCTTGAGATGGCAACTCTGTTGCTATTATTAGAACTGTCACTGTTCCAATCAGTCGTCTTTATTAGTCGTTCGTGTAAAATTGTAAAATTGGATTGTGGAAGTTACTAAATGTTATTTAATAAAGAATTGGATTGCAAAAGTTACTAAATGTTATTTATTAAAAAAAATTATGTGCCAAGAGTTAAATCGTATTAATTGTTTATTTTCTTTTTACCTAAAGGTTATTAATACCCATAAATCAGTGAAATCAAAAATATCCAAATGAATGGAAAAGTTCTTGTTTTGTTTTTGTTTGTAGCGGTAGTTTTTTGTTTGTGTTTTGCTTAAGAGCTCATCTCAGTATACTTACATATGTATATGGAAAAGAATGAGTGTTTTTGTATGGACATTGTCTGTGTTATTGTTGTGTTTTACATGAGAAAAAAACAGAAACAAAATAAATGATACAAGAAGCAAGAGAGATTAACTGTTTAAATATGTGGGAGCATTCAAGTGAATGCAATTGTGATTGTCATAAACTTTATGACTTGAAATATACACGTACATATGTATGTATGTACATAAGTACATACATACATATGTATGTACATATGAAAATTTGGTTGCTTAATTTTTATACAAGAATCTTGGCAATCAGAAAGATAACATTGTCGTTAATGTTTGTCCCCGCCCAGACTAGCAATTTTGTTGCATGTATTTTTTTTTTAAATTCTGCTTTGAAATTGTTTTAGTGTCCACATTAGAAAAAATCTAGTATTGCAATTTTTGTATTTCTTATGCCTTCTTTTCTCTTCATTTTTCTTTTGTTTAAAATGCCAATTTGAAAAATTAATAAAATAAAACGTTAAATACAACAACACCAAACATCAAGTTGAATAGTGAGAATTGCGAAGCAAAAGAAAATTACAGAGAACATGACACTTTGTACCCCTCAACAAACTTCTTACCTCTTTCACCTAAAACAACCAAGAATTGCTGCAGCAAAATTGCAAGTCTGGACGGGGACTTTATAACGTCAATATCTTGAATGCAAGTCATATTTAGCATATGACTTGCATTGACAAATATATGTACATATAATACAATACATGTTTGTATGTTAAAACTAAAACGGTTATCGGTTCGGGCGTTAAAATTCAATAAAAGAAAATTTTACACATCATTTTGAAAAATTACAATTGATCTGAAGGTGAGTTGCAAACCATATACATACATACATATGTATGTATGTATGTACTCATGTAAATACATACATACATATGTATATACATGGGTACACATGCATATGTGTGTATTTATTAAATTCATTATTTTATTGATTTTGAAAAAATATGTACTTACATACATACATACATAAGTACATAAGTATACTATACTTATGTAAGTATGTACATACGTCTGTACATAACTATAATCAAATATGTAAGAACATATTTCTAATAATATCTCTATATATTTTGACCTTTTTATAACGTTTTTGATTAAAATATCTGTGGAATTTTGGCAAAACAACCAATGTCGAAAAACTTAATTTTACAGGAGGACCAAAAAACACTTTTATAGGGTCACATAATCGTCCCAGAACATATCTAAGCAAATGTAACCTATTTTTTTGGTGGAGAATTTAAATACCTTTATTTTCCAATTTGCATCTTTCTTCCAGATATAACTGTTGCCGAGAAATTATCCAAAAACCGAGATGTGTTGTTTTGTCAAAATAATTTTTGATCGAAAAATCAACCCTTCTCTAGATAAAGTCTTTTTTCATACTGAAAAGTAACAAATATTTCGCATCCTTTGTCGGGACTAGTGCTTTTATTAAAATGAAAAAAGAAAAATTCAGTGACTTATGTTATTTTCTTAAATAGAATTCAGTTTATTTTAAACGAATATTATAAAAAGTTATGCTTTCTATTAGACCAATTAGAAGAAATAAAGAATAATTCACTCTACAGCTAATCATATTCGTCAATATCCCAATCATCTTCCAATTGTACTTCACCTTCAACGTGCAAGTTATTGTAAAAATTATGAAACTCTGCATTGATAAATGGCAGAACGGACTGTAAATCACGTTTTTTGGCAAAGGAGCAGAATAACATTTATTTAATTCGAAATTTGTTATTTTCCGTCGTCGCTGTGTTATGTCTAGTTCCTTGAAGTCCTCGTCCGGCTGTAAAGATAGCTTCTACTGTAAAATTCCAGATTTAGATTTCTCATATCGCATCCAACGCATTAACTTCCATTCAAATTTGTCACCTTTACAAAACAACAAATAAAATATAAAAATAAAAATATACAAACATAAGTAGTGTTACACGCACCTAATGTATTAGTATTTCTCCACGTGTATTTGTTCTTTAATAGGCTACCGAAGTCAAAGTATTGATCTTGAACCATCTCGATTGCATTGTATTTGTGATTTGTAGTTGCTATTAAAGTAGCCCAGTCATGTGGGTGATGTATGGAATTCGCACATTTTTGGATTTCTTGGATTCGTTAAGTATCGGCAGTTGAACAAAGGTGAAATTCCTTCGATAAACACGGCACCCTGTAGAAAAGTCGCAAATTCTAAAATCATTGAAAATTCCATACAAATTGACAAACTCTTTGGAGCCGTGACGTAGGTACCTTCAAAACAGCTGATAATTGTCGAAATCTTGTATATCTATAATTCTTGTAGTCAATGTATTCACTTGCGAGAGAGTCAATACTCCTGCAAAACTTTGGAACCTTTGTTTTTTGTCTTACTCTGTGCATTGTTTATGTTTTTCTATATAAGGAAACAACATATTTTCATTAAAAACGTCTTAATTTGTTACACGTGCACACGACAAAAGCACTTGATTTGATATAGGTTCCTCTTATTTCGTTAATTCCCACTACACTAAAGCACTCAAGTTAACATAGGTTGTTTTGTCACAATAAATGCTAACGATCAAATGGCTATTAAAAGAACTTAACTTTAGAAGGAAACGTGTTATTTTCGTTTATGCATTTGATAAATGAACATGAGTGCAAATAGGTTGTTTTGTCAAAATAATTTTAGTAAATTATTGGAAACCCATATTCAAATAGGTTCTTTTGTCAAAATTACGTTATGATATATTTCTTTATGCCCTGCAGCATATTTCGATATGGGTTCTTTTGTCAAAAGCAGATTGTAAAACTTGTGAGATAAGTTGATTTGGGGGCTTCTATATCTTCCGATCTACACTATCTACAAATACGCTGACAAGACAGAAAGATGCGCTTTTAAAACTTATACATATGGTTGAAAAAGTGGAAAATTGTCCGATCTCGAGTTAGGTTGTTTTATCAAAACTCCACAGATATTATTTAGGCTCAAGGTCTTATTTAGTGGTTAAACATTTGGTTGGAATTTTCCTGAAAATGATACACAATGAGTATCCAATATCGATAATTTCAAATAAAATTGTTTAAGCACTAAATAAGAACTTTGAGCTTAAATTATATTTTAATAAAAATTAGTAAATAAGTATATACATATAATTTATTTTTTTTTTGATAATTTTTCAAATAAGTCGGTATGCAGCTGAAAATGATGCGGATTGTAAAATTTTATGCGATCTTGAAATAGATTGTTTCATTTTACTAGATTCTGGTGTTCGCTAGTTTTCTCCTATTTTGTAGTAGTGGTTGGAAAATTAAAGAGATCTGTAAGTATGTTTTAATCGTCAAACGGGAGGAAACAGAAAAAAAATATTTCCAAAACATGTTGGCAGTGAATGTTATTTCCTTAAAAAAATTTAAGAAAATGTATTCTTCGAGATCATTTTGAAGCAACCAGACTTCCGTTTTTAATACGTGGTGAAGATAATTTTATATTAAATTTGAATTGATTATTTACCATCAGGCATACATTTCACATCTGGGAATGTTCATTCTGTTGACAGAATTTCATCTTCCTGATGTAAGAGTAACTGCATTAATTATTATTTGCAAAAAAATAAGTTTTACATATAATTTTTTTATATCTTAAAAAGAATTTTCGAACAGAGTTTTATGGACTTGTAGAGGTAATTCAGATTTTTCATAACAATTTTGTCAACTTAATTTTCTAACAAGTTTAAAAAATGAGCGGTCGGATATTTGGAAGCAATGAAAATTTCATTCTTTGAGAATAACTAATCGAATTTCTCGCCACATTGTACTTTTTTATAGCAAAGGAAAAGGAACACCTAAAGCATCTGAGTTTTTCTAATATGCAGATGATTTATGTGTCTTATGAATTCCTTTTTTTTAATTTAGCGGACTATGAGGGTCTACTAATTTTGAATTTAGTTGATGCCCTATGAAAAGTCTTTAGAAAAACAAAGTTGATCAACTCTGTTGATGTATTTGTATTTGTTATTCTAGATTGGTAAATCTTTTAATCAATCCTCGTATATTTAGCAGAGCAGAGACATATATAAAACACTATGATTATGCATTTTGTAATATTCATATACGATAGTGACTTCTCATATTGTATTTGATTTGGTTCAGCGACCAATGCAATGTCGGCATATGAACAGCTAAAGCCACAAAAAACAAATTTGAAGAGTTCAAATATTACTCATATTTCGGTTTAATAGCGATAAATTTCAATATTAACTAATTTGAAAAAAAGTATTTTCCAATAGGTAGAACTTTGGAAAAATTAGTAAAAAAATAAAAGCGAAAAAATGTTTTAAATTTCTCAATGTTTTTTTTTTCAATCCGCTTGTATAAAAAACAACAACTAACATATTAACCAATATTATTTAGACTTTGTGGCATATTAATATTTGTTAATAGTCTTTGTAGTTACAAGTTACTTAACGTTATTGATTTGAACATTTCAAAACTTATTTTTTTTTATATTTTTAATCTAAAAGCTCGAATAAAAAAGTCATTGAACTTTGAATTGCAACGCCCTTTTAATGATATTAAGTTGTTAATGTTGTTTGTTGTAAAACAAAATTCATTTCATTACGATTTCTCATTCGTACCAAAAATGTTGCTGGTACTTAAATAGCCACTTTCTTTTGACTGCTTTATAACTTTAGGTAAAATTCACTCTGAAGGCTTGACGCTCTTTTCGCCACATCATGCTGCGTTACGCATAAAGTTGGCTTGATTAACAAAAGTTTAAAAAAATATCTACATAAAACTTGAGTTTTATTTTTAATTTAACATGAAACTGGTTTCAACACGAAAAAAGACCTTTAAGCATTTCTACGAGTATTTTTAAACATATTTTCAAGGGTCAATATATAATTTTTGAATTTTCTTTCTTTTAATGTTTTTCTCTGCTTCTGCTTTTTTAATTTATGTATGTTTGTCTGCTGTTTTTGTTGTTATTTTTTATTTATTTTCTTCTTTGTTAACCAAATAAACTTGAACTTGCCTTTCTTGGCTTGAATGATGTTGGTATTTCTTAAAAGCCCAGAAATCGACACAATATTACCGGTAGGAAATTATCGTCATAAGTAGGTGTTTTTGCTATAGGAACATTTTGGCATTAAAAAATGCTTTCTAAGCATTCATTCATTTATTAAATAGATAAATTTCGTTTCATAAACAATTTCAATAGTTAATTTTTGGCCAAATTAATCCGTTTTTTGTTGAATGTGTATAATGAAATGCATAGCTAGTGAGGCCTGTTTCTTTTTATATCAATAAAATTTATATCAATAAAATTAAAAAAAGTCTTGTTGTTTTAACAATTAGTTGGGGATAATATCAATAAAGATATTATTTTTCATTTTTGTCTGATCATTAACAACCAACGGGCGTTTAATTGTAAACATGTTGCAAGAAAAAATTGACTCATGTTGAGCATAATTGTTTGTTGTGTTGTATGTATAAAAGCATTCTAATCCTACTATGATTATGTAGTTTGTAATGCTTGTATGAAATACTGAATTCTCATATTGTATTTTATTCTTTTGGCATAGACATACGAGGTTGAATGTTTCCAAACTTCTTAAAATTCACTGACGATTTGGTTTAGCAACCAATGAAATATCAGGATATGCACAGCTTACGCCACAACAAACAAAAAATATATATATATATATTTTTTAATTTTATGTTAAGCAATTTGCAATACCAAAATTTTATGATTATGCATACATCTTAAGAATATTTTAATTATCTGATATTTTGCTGTAAAAGAATAGTACTAAAAATTAATATGAGAATGGTCGTCATTTTGACAATTTTTATATATTTTATATATTTGATAATATGATATTTATTAATTTTTTATTTTATAAAATAAACACAAAAGTTCTCTGTTCTCTGTAGAAAATTTTATTACCTTATACTTTTCTTAGTTTATTATTATGTATATAATTTTACTTTAGAAAATTTCTGTTTACTAATCATATGAATTAAAAATATCTTTTTCGTAAATTATAATTTTTGTACTTGAAATTTTTCTGCAAGGAACCTTATATTTAAATTTTTTTACAATATATTTTACAATAGAAATATATTTTTGTTCCAGTATTTTTCTACTTTTTAATACAAATTTTTTCATCACTTATTATAATAGAAATAATTTAAATATTTCTGTAAAAAAATTTTCCTAAGAAAAAATTTTCTTTACAAAAATATAATTTAAATAAAAAATGCTTTTCTGTGGAAAAATATTAATAGTAAAATTTTTGTTATTTTGTTTAATTTAAAACCCAATTTCTATAGAATTTTTTTTTTAATAATTAACAACATTCTATAAAGTATTAATTTGAATTAATTGAAGTGATTTACTTATACAAATTTTTTTTTTAAATGTAATTAGAACAAGTTTCCAATTAAAACATTTCTACAGGAATAATTTTATATATTATTATAATCTATAGTATAGACCAACTTTTGCAACATTATTTTAAATTAAAAAAATTGCGGTTAAAATTTTTTTTAATTTAAAAAATTCGTAATAAAATTCCCTATGACTATAAGCTTGAGTACTAAAAGTCTTAAAAAAACAAAAATTAAAATCCTTTGCAGCCAGTTCCAATACTGTCTAGATAAAAGAAAATATTATTAATTCATTTATTATAAAAGTTACTTCCTATCAAAGAAAATTTTCCACTGGGTCTTTAGTACTTTTACTTTAACAAGTTGTCGATTGCAACCTTTTTTTTAAGAAATTTACATTTCTTTTGACAAGTTGTTGTTAATGAAATTTCAAGTTTAAAAGAGAAATTTAGTCTTTATTTTTTATGGCCGTAAATGCTTCAGTCAAACTAAATACAATAATTTTTATAAATTATTAATTATACATTCGAAGAATTTCAAATGCTTAAAGCAGATTAACATTTATTAATTTTGAGCTTTTATTTCTTTTGATTTTTTTTCTTCTTTTTTTAACTATTCATTGTAACAAATATTTAAGTAAAATTACATAACTTTGTAATTAAGAAAATGTGTAGTTTTTGTTGCTTCTGTTGCATTTATAAGGAAAAACACGCAGAGTATTGAAGACATTATTACAAGATAATTAACTGCATGCAATCTGTTTAAGGTGTAAAAATCGAAATAGTTTCTTAAACAACAACTTTTACGCAATCAATTCAATAATTAACAAAAAGAAATAGTTGTGCAAAATGCACAAAAAGTTATTATAAAATTACAAGGGAATGATGGCGTTTAAATATAAACAAAAAATTTTGTTAATGAGATAATGATGCAACATTTACAATTACATATTTTTCCATAAAGAAAAGATAAACTGTTTCGGTTTTCTTCTATGGAAGCCTTCAAAAATTTTAATTTCAAAAGTTTCCTAAACATAGAAACAAAGCCAATAAATTTATTGTGTTGGAGCGAAAGCTTTTTCTGTTCTGGAAAAAATACAACAATTTTTTAATTTTTCAAAAGGAAAATAATAAAAATTAAACTTTTATCAAAAAGAAAACTCTAACCCAGACTAGGCTACTAATGCAATCATGCACCACGCAATAATTTCCCTCATTTTTGTAGCCCTGCTGATAAAAGAAAATTAATGATATACTTGTAAGAGGATAAACTTTCCCCCTATCCTATGCAAATAGTTTTCTGCTCTATATATTCAAAGTAAATCTCACAAAATTTTATGATCATACTTTGTATGAGGGAACCCGTTACCCTCGTATAATTTCAGACTTGTTTTATTGGAAAAAGCACTCTAATGCTAAAATAATCCTCATGATGAGTCTCACTCTTGTAGTTCTCAAGATATAGAATTTATAATAATTACTGCTCAGTCTGGTTCCATAGTAACGTATATGAAATCTGTAGAGTTTCACTGTTATAGCTCTCAAGATGTAGTACAATTAATAATTATTAATATGGTTATACCTGTCTCTCCCTTTTTGTACCTCCCTGCTTTCGTTCGCATACACGCTTTATTACCATAGTAACTGGGTCCTTTACAGATGTCGCAATATGTGACCGGCCACGTATTACTTGTTCGACCGAGAACATCACTGCTGTTGCCGACGACATCAGAGAGAATCCACAATTAGGCATCAGTAACGAAGGTTTCTGTATTGGGTCCCAATCATTGTTGCTTTCAACAGGACGAAGCAATCGCTCACACAGCTCTTTCAAGGATGGAGATTGTGAGATTTCAAGTGGCCCACCAGATCTAACAGCACTGGATTTCTTCTTTTTTTGGGCTTTTTAAAATCTTACGTTTACCTAAACAAACTACGAACCCTGCAAGTCTTAAAATCGTCAATTTAGAGGCAAATGTTTTGCGTGAAACAATTGCTCTACAACGAGCGCAATTATGCATCAACTGCGGAGGTGGCGATATAACTTGAGCGATATAATTAATGACAGCAAATTTACAGTTTCAAATATTATTTTTTATGAAAAAAGATCCAAGTAAAATCATGACATTACCTTTGCGCCACCTTGTAGGACATCTAATAATCACTTTATATGAAGAGTGTCCCTCTCCCCCTCCTACATCATAAAGTACTGCTCGAATATACACTTTATTCCCATAGTAACTCACATAAAATTTGGAAAATAAATTTCCCTAATTTTTATACTTCAACTACTTTCTGTAGGTGTCCAGAAATGTTTGGTTATAACGTTAAATATAAATGTTTTGCAACAAAAAAATTTTTACTAAAAATTTTCTGTCAGAACAAAGACTTATTCTCAATAAGTTGGTAGAGGCGTTAAATAAGTTTAAAATTATTTTTAAAATGTTTGATAAATTTTTTCAGCAGTGCAATAAAACTATTTGATATTTTTCGCAGTTTGGTAAAGGAAATGTCTTTTGTTCTTCACCTTTAAGTGTTGCCTAAGTGTTTCAAAAACATAGTATTAAATTTTTTTCTAAATCATTAGTAGGACATTTCTATATAGAAATTTCCTAGCAACTGCACATGGAGCAGCTCTTTTATCTGTTGAAAATAAAATCGCAATAAATATTGAATAGATCATAAATGCCTATTCTGAATGTGAACTTATAACATTTTCTTTTCTAAAAAAGGGCAACATTTTCTGCACTTTTTAAGTACAAAAAGAGGTTTAAAGTGTTTATTACTAAGTGAAAATTTACTAAGAAAGTGCGTGCAGTACTTTTAGCCCTTAAAACTTTCTAAACGAAAATTTTGAACAATTCTCTTCGAAATTAAAAATAAAAATTTTAATTTTTCCTATAAAAGAAAACGGCAATAGATAATCACCATCGTTTACAAAGTATCGATGTTCTCTTATTGTCAAATCCTGTATTTATTTATTACTTCTACTTAAAAAAAAAACTATCAACCCTGTAACTTGGAACACTCTTTTACATGTTGCTACACTTAAATAATTTCTCCCTTTTTATTTAAAAATTTCCATAGTTTTTTCCCCTACCTGATGCTTGATTTTAGAAAAGAAAATGTTTATGCGGAACAAAACCATTGACAGACAGTTTTGTTGTAGGAAAGGGTTGTTTATTGTTATTGTTATCTTTGACAACTTTTGTCTCAAACCTAAAGGCGAAAAATCATTCCATCGCACTCACTAACAATGATACTTAGATATCCTTTATGCTGAAAAATTTAGAGTGAAAGATAATAGAAACAAAAAAAAAAAAAAACAACCTCAACGTTACCAGAACAATATTAAAAAAAGAATGTAAAGTTTATTGTCTTAATAACCCCAACAACCACCTCCCAACATCAGCAACTTGATACATTAACGACAAGTTCTTCAACAAATGCATAAAGCAAAATGTTTTAACGATTGTAGTAACCTCAATGTATGGATGGATGTAATACTCATTCATACAAGTTCCTGTGTACGTACGTTACGATGAAATGTACTCGCATGGTGTTGAAGCATACAGGTGCATATACATGTAAGTTCTCGTACATACGGGGAACAAATATTTAGGTGATTTAGGATATTTAATAAGTTTTCATGGGAAGTTAGAGAAAAATATAAACTAAAAATGTATTGTACGGGTATGCAAATTGAAAAATATGTTTGAAAGGATAGTTCTGCAATGTGTAAAATACTTTTTACACTACTTTTTTTTTAAAGTACTTATTTTAGAGTACTAATCTTAAAAAGTAATTTTTTTAAAGCCACTCTTCTTAAAAGTACTTTTTGAAACATTACTTTTTTGAAGGTACTTCTTTTAAAGGTGCTCTTTAAATGTAGTTTCAAAGTACCTGTAATGAATAAAATTTTTTTGAGGGGTAGTTTTTAAAGTATACTTTTTCTAAAAGGCGCTTGTTTCAAAAGTTTTTTAGCAGATGTTTTTCAAATTGTCGTCTTTACAAGGTCCTTTTTTGAAAAAAATTTCTTTTTTTTGAATTTCTGGGGAAGATTAGTGGTCATATTGGAAAAACGAGGAGGGGCTGGTACTACACACTATATAGAAATTCAAAAAAAAATTTTTTTTTCAAATCCCATTTATTAAGCTTCCAAGATTATTTCAGATGTCCCACTATTATATTCCATTTAAGCACTCCCTGAACCACCATTTCTATATAGTGTGTAGTACCAGCCCCTCCCCATTTTTCCAATATGACCACTAATCTTCTCAAGAAATTACATTTGTTTAAACGAGCTATATTGCTACTCTAAGATGTATTTTGCCTTCCGTATTGCCACAGTTTATTAAGAAACTCCTGGAGCATATACCCTGATATATAGTTTTTTTTATCCTTGTCGTAGTTCCTATATTTCGCCTTTTAAATGAACCTAGTCCATTTTGGGATTTCTGTTAACTTGTTAACAGAGCTCTGTTAAGTGCGAAATTGTCATTACTAAAAAATATGGTTTTTGTCTGTACTAGTTAAATTTTAATTTATCTTCACACACATATTGATCTTATTGATAATAAAAAGCCAGAGTTATGTTCGATGGACTAATCACATTTTTTATGTTGCCAAGGAAGAGACATGTAAAAGATACCTCACTACCATCGATCTACGACCGAAAATGGAATAAAATTCTCATGTATGGACCGGTACTTCAAAGTCTTTTTTGAAGTTACTCGACCGCGTCAGGAGAGGGCGAAAAAGCTCATCGCTGACAGCAGTGTAGCAAACTCTATAGTCTCACTGGAGCATCCTTACAACGTAGTAATATATTCTACTGTTTTATAAATACTACATTGGAATGTGTTCTGATGAAGACAGGGAACTTGTTCTCGAAACCCAATCTTTTTCACGAACAACACGTTTCTCATTAAGAGCACATGCATTTGTGGTCGATATGACAATGATCTGCACTTCGCAATAAAAGGAAAATTAATTTTCTAGTCGAACAAATCGTATATGAGACAAACTCCTAGCCGATGTTTTTCCTGACACTTTCAGTGTGGGAGGGTTCAAGTCGAATGTTCAGAAACATTTCTCTCTTGCCTCCTTCCCACAATCAATTTTCCTAGTTTCAACATAATGCATTGTATGACATACGCCGAGTACTAGTCTTAATAATAAAAAGGCACGTAATATCCAAAATACCCAGATCCTGTTATTTGCACATTGTCAGTTGTTGAGTTAATAAAATATCCTGAACAGTGACCCTATACACTATATTATCGTCAAGCTACAAATGTCCTCACAGCTAGCATTCATCTAGGATGCTGGGAGTACGTTGCCACTTCATCAGCCATAAAATGACACATACATACATGTCCATATTACAACATTCCGGCAGCCAGTAGTCACTCATACACTCGATAGTCAGCATGATAAAAATTCATTCAGTCAGTCAGTATGTCAGTAAATCGCTTAGAGAGTTTGAAACAGATTGTGCCAATAGTGACATTCGGAAGATGTTTTAGATCAGCTGTATAAATGTCTAAAGCAGCAACCGCTACTATTTACTGCAAGCTTCTGATACTCGCATTTACGCTCATAATGTTTGCTTGCCACTCAAACGGGCAACAACGATGATAATAATGATGGCGATCATTATCGCCAACATCATTATCATTATGATAATATAGTGTGTGTTTGTGTGTGCGTGAGTTGGTATTTTAGTTTTTCTCTGGCTGTAGCAACCAACAGGGTTCAATGGCTGACCTAAATAATGTTGAAGTAGCAATGTGCTTGTGTTTGTGTAAGTGCTGTTGGGGCTTTGAGTGTGTTTTGAATTTATATGTAGTATAACGAGACGTTTAAAAATATACGCGTTTGTAGCAACAGCGAAAAAAAGTTTTATAAAAATCTAAAATAAAAGCAGCAACATGATACGAAACGGGAATAGTTGTGAAAGCTCCCAGCATGTTTATACGCACTCCCATACAGGCGTACAGAATATGGAATACCGATGATAAAGTAATACATTATGAATGATGTGTATGACGTTGGCGCTATGCATCCGATAAAGTGCAATACAGAGAGACAAACAGACGGAATAAATGTACATGTAGCACTGCTGGCAGAATCTTCTAGAAAGGCTTTTGACAATGAGATTCTTTTTATAAAAAAAACTTACTATTAAAGGCCACTTGCTTTAAAAGGTACTTTTTAAAAGGTAGTATGTACATACTTATTTTTAAAATGTAACTTTTATGAATACTATTTGAAAAGGTACTTTCTTAAAATGTTGTTTTTAATAGGAACTTTTTAATTAACCTTTTTTAAAAAAAACTTTTTCGAAAGGCATTCTTTTAAAAAGTAAGTCTTAAAAAGGTACTTTTTCAGAAGACAAATTTCAAAAAAGTACTCTTTTGAAAGGAAAATTTCAAAAAATTAACCGCTTTAAAAGGTGTTTATTTGAAAGGTACTTGTTAAAAATGTACTTTATCGAAAGTTACGTGTTTAAAAGGTATTATTAAAAACGTACTTTTTTAAATATACCTTTCTGAAAGGTGCTATTTAACGGGTACGTTTTTAAAGGGTTTAGAATGTACTTTTTAAAAAGGTCCTTTTCAAAAGGTGCTATTAACAAAATACTTTTAAAAAGATACTTTTTAAAAGGTACTTTTTAAAAAGGTACTTTTTAAGTAAACTTTTAAAACCTACTTTTAAAGAAGGTGCTTTTTAAAATATACTTTTTAAAGGTTAATTTTAAAAGGCATTTTTAAAAAGGTTTATTTAAAAAAATACTTTTGAAAAGTACTTTTTGAAATTTACATTTTAAAATTTTTATATTAAAAGGGACTTTTGAAAATGTACTTTTTCAAAAGGAACTTTAAGTAAACTTTTTCAACTGTACTTTTTCAGAAGGTACTTTTGAAACGGCACTTTCTTAACAACTACTTATTAAAAGCAATATTTTATAAAGTAGTTTTTAAAGTGTACCTTTAAGAGATATTTTTAGAGGCACTTTTTTAAAGGGTACTTTTTAAAGGTACTTGCTTAAAGGACTTTTTTGATATTTTTTGTAAATTAATTTTTTATTTTTCTAGTGTAATTTTGTTTCGTAATACTTTTTTATTGTAATTTTGTTTTAGTAAGTACTTTAAAAAAAAATACTTTTTCAAAGATACCTTTTGAAAAGGGGCTGTTGAGATGTACTTGTTAAGATGTAAAAAGTACTTTCTTTTTATTTTTTAAAGAATACATTTTTAAATCACAACTTTTAAGAGTTTTTAAATCACAGTTTTTCTTGGAAGGTACTTTTAGAGAAAAGGTTTAAAAATTCATAATTTTAAAGATATTTCGTAAAGACACTCATTTAAAAGATATCAACTTTTATAGAATTTATTATTTTTTGTTATCGTGTTAGTTTATGGCAAAATTACTTTCAACCCAAGAGAGTGTGTTGTCCAAAACACACACGTGCAACTTTTAACCCTGATTTCTTGTCACGCTTATTTGTAATTATACCGTTTCACATTTCTCTTTTGTTTACGTCAGTTGAACGTCAAATTAAATTAAGTATTTTTTATTCCAAAATAACATAAAATTAATGCTGGTTGTGTTAATTCAAATACATACATACATGCATTTGTACATAAATCTATTTTTTTTCTTTGTTGTCTTTATAACAGCGATCTGAGTCATGTCTTGCGAACATTTTTTGGAATATTTTTTTATAAATTATCTTTCCGGGTTAAACTTATTATTGTAGTTTTTTTTTAAACATTTATAACTAAACTTCACCTTGCTATATTTGGGTTCATGGCTAAAAAGTACTAACGCAATCGTAAATTTTTTATATCTCTTTTTTAATTGTAACAATTAAATTATAACATACAAAGTACGGGGAAATAATTTAATAATAAAAATAGGCTTCAAATAAATATTTCCTTCTTAAGAAATAATTATACATAAAATTTAAAACTGTTTTTCATTATAAATTTCTTCCTTTTTCAAAAATAATTTACAGAAAGTACATTAAGAGTACCTCTTAAGTAAGCACCTTTAATAAAGTACCTCATCTGAAAAAGTATCTTTTGAAGAGGTCAACATTAAAATGAGTAACTTAAAAAAGTACCTGTTAAAAAAAGCAATTCTTAAAAAAGTAATTCTTAAAAATGTACGAAACACTACTTTTTGATAAGTAGCTTTCAAAATAATTAACTTTTAAAAACTTTTATAATAAGTACCTTTTAAAAAAGTTACTTTTAATAGAAGAACATTTAGAAAAAGTACATTTTAAAAACTAAAAAATTTATATTTTGAAAAGGTACGCTTTACAAAGGTGTCTTTTAAAATTATACAGTTTAAAATTGTACCTTACAGAGAAGGAACTTTTACAAAAAGAGCCCTGAAAAATTGCCCTATAAAAAATATTGTTTCAAAAAAGTATGTTTTACAATATTATATAAGTTTCAAAAAATAACTTTCGAAAAAAATTACGCTTTAAAATAAGTACCTCTTAACAAAAGTACATTTTAACAAAAGTACATTTGAACAAAAATACCTTATAATAAAAGTACCTTTAACAGAATTACACCCTTTAACAAAAAATTTTAACTTTTGAAATAAGTTCCTATTAAAAAATACCTTTTCAATGGTACCATTTAAAATGTACCTTTCAAATGGAGTACCTTCTGAAAAAAGTGAATTTGAATAAATTACATTTCAAATAAGTATTTTTGAAAAATGGACATTTCAAATAGGTTTTTTAAAAAAAGTTCATTTTAAAATCAACGCTTAAAAAAGTACTTTTGAAAATAACGATTTTAAAAAATTACCTTTTAAAATAAGCAATTATAAAAAAGTAGCTTTTAAAATAAGCACTTATAAAATAGTACCATTCAAAATACCTTTTCAGATAAGTGCCTTTTAAGAAAGGCACTTTTTAAGGAAAGTAGCATTTTCGAAAAGTACCTTTTAAGAAAAGTATTATTTAAAAAAGTACCTTTTAAAAGAAGTACCTTTAAAAAGTACCTTTTAAGAGAAGTACCTTTTAGGAAAACTAGCTTTAAAAAAGTACCTTTGAAGAAGAGCACCTTTTAAGGAAGGTATCTTTTAAGACAATTACCAATAAAAAGTACCTTTTAAGAGAGTACCTTTTTAGGAAAAGTAGCTTTTAAAAAAAGTACATTTAAGGAAAGTACCATTTAAGAAATGTACCTTCTAAGAAAAAAGCCTTTTAAGAAAAGTACCTTTTAAGAAAATTTCCTTTTAAGAAAATTACCTTTTAAGAAAAGTACTTTTAGGAAAAGTACCTTTTTAAAGTACCTCTTAAGAAAAGTACATTTTAGGACAAGTACCTTTTAGGAATGAAAGCTCTTAAGAAAAGTACCTTTTAGGAAAAGTACCTTTTAAGAAAGTACCTTTAAAAAAGTATCGTTTAAAATAAAATACATCTTAACGAAGTACCTTTGAAGAAGAGTACCCTTTGAAAAAGTAGCTTTTAGAAAAGTACCTTTTATATAAAATAAATATGGTATTTGGCAAGTTTCCAGAAGAAAATTTATTATTTATTTATTTGGATAAAATTTATAAAAATAATTCTCATACTCGTACATCATAAAGTAATGAAATGAAATCCAAATCAACTGGCCCTGTTTGTAACAACAACAATTTCTACAATTGCGTTATGTTATAAAAATAAAAAATCTTATATAAAAATAACAATGAACTTTTGACTGACAAATACTGCCGAGTGGGTTGCTGCCGCTTCATCGCTATTCAATACACACACATAACTTTGGCATAACTACGTAAAAGCCAGCGAGCGCCACAAGAGCTATTGTAGCATATTATCAAACGAAGTAGTGAAGAAACGAGGAATTAGTAATGACATCGGTTATTGGCAGAGGTCGTCTTTTTTGTGAACGGAGGGTAGGAGGGGCAGGTTGGGAAAAATGGTAGTGGCAAATTTTTTTTAGAGATAAATATGCGGGTGATTATAGATCTGCGTTTTGACTTTGCTAGCAGTAACGGTACTTTTGTGAAATTTTTTATGTATTGGTGAAATAGTTTTAAGTGTTTTTAGCATTTTTTCATTAGAGAAGCACTCTAGCGTAAAGCAAGAAAGTAGGAAATCAAAGTGAAATTGATAAACAATAGATGACGAGTTTATTGTTTTATTTTTATGTATGACTGTTATTTTAGTGGGTGCAATTGAAGTCGAGGAGAGTTATTTTTAAATAATATTTAAGCATGTAATAAAACTAAGAGGGCTTAAAATTCAATAGAAGGAAATTGGATATGAATGCAAAATATGAAATAAATTTGAATGAACTGTTGAATGTATAGAGACGCTTTAATGTATAGAGAAAGCCTTGGCAGAGTATACAAACTTGACTCATAACAACAACAAAAATATGGCCGATGAAGAATTAAAACTTCTCGTATTCTTCTTCCAGTGAAAAGGGGTGCATATTACTCCAGCTGGTAGTAATTTTACTTTTCCTGTCATTTTTAATCATGAAACACAACATAAATAAATAATGGTGTCTGATATTAGATTGGAGCTTCAGCCTAATCCGTTAAATGTAAATGAAATTTATCTTAAAAATATAACAGCTCTCAACTACACATTTTTAAATAAAGTTAAAAATCCTTTCATAACCTAAAGGACATAAACCCAGAATGAAATAGTTGCCAAAAAAAATGAAATTAGTTCGAAATTTGACCGATTTTATGTAGTTGCATAAACAAAAATTTTAATAACAAAAATCTCTACTTATTTATCAAAATCTTAGTAAATAAATCACCTTCAAAGTGCACTTTGTGGTGGTAAACGCGAAATTTAAAAAAGCCCAAAAGGAAGAAGTCAAGCGAACTGGATTGTCAATTCAAATCTCTAAAATGGGAGATCACTGGACCTGGTGGTGTCTCAAAATCTCCATCGTCCATCAAGTTTTATGAGCGAGCAGCAATGATCGAGAGCCAATGCAAACCCTCACCGTTTAAGGTTACGGGGGTGCCATCGGCGTCTTCAAAAAAAAAAAAAAAAATAGGGCAAATCATTTTTCGCTGCAAATGCCACACCAAACAGTCACTTTGAGGGAATGCATTGGCACTTCATGTATTTGTTATGGATTCTTTGTATCCCAGAAATCAAATTTTCTTTGTTAACAAAAATTTAGTTTTTTCAACATGAAACGCGACTACGAGGAAAACTACGATGAAATTCCCTCTGCGTTAAAACAACCTGCTAAAAATTTGTCAAATAAACACGTTCTTGAGGTGCGTGTATCGCTCCATGGGCTCTTGCCTACTAATTCTAAAATATGTCCACATTATAAATATTAAAGTATAGTGACATTTGGAGCCATTTAGAAACATGGCAGTTAATTCAAATTATATCATTACTTTTGTGCGTAAAGAGCGGTAACCGATTATCCCGAAACACTTCTCGTTTCTTACGTCTATCTGGCACTCCTTTGCTTTTGATAAACGTTGAGAATTTTGATGGTTTTCAAGAGGCAAATTAATACCATGAAATTGATTATAAGTATATTAGTGAAAAGTTATGATGTATAGAAATGTTGTTAACTAAAACAAAGTCATTGATAAATATTTTTATAGTCTTTTATCGACAAATGACTCTTATAAAAATCATCATGAACAAATTTATATAATTTTTTTACCAGGAATTTTAATTTTAGCCGTTTTTCCTCACCTCTAAACATTTCTTCTGACATTTGTTATTTAAATTTTATTCTATTTGAATACTTCACATATGAAGTATGACACAATTTTCGGTGTTAATACACAAAATAAGAAAATAAAAATTCCAAACTCATTTCATATTCATTAAATAGCAGTCCTTGTTTCTCATTCTAACTGCAAAAGAATAAGAAAAAAATGCACTCATATCACAAATACTTTATATGGCATAAATCATTTTTAGCCACAATCAACATAATAAGGTGAAAAAATAACTATCACTCTTTGGAAGAAAAAAGATATGAAATGAAATAAAAAGGTGAGAAAAAAACAACTAAAAACATGTTTACAATTACAACCTTAACAACATGTTACAATCGTTATTGGGAAAGAACTTGTTAGGAATGCATTACATACACGCTACCAAACATACATATATGTATGTAGTCCAATATATGGCATAAAAAGTATGTATATAGTATATACTCGTACATAAGTATATACATACTTATGTACATATGTAAGTACTTTTATCCAAGCAAAAGTTATATTGTATATGGAAAGAAAAAATGCACTTTTTATGTGCAAAAATTACAAGAAAAAGCTAAAAAAATTGTGTAGAAACTGTGCCAATGCCCGGACAAAAACACAAGGTGATGATGTAAAAAAAGCGCAAATACACATTTCTACACAAATACCCGAGTATGCAGCAAAATTTTTTTCTACTGCTTCATTTTCGATTTCTTATTCGAAGCATATGCCTACACCAATATAGAAACTCTTAGGCCGTAATCTAAAACTGTACATTTTGCATTTTCTTTTGCATACATCAACAGCAAAAAAATGTTTGAAAGGGTATTCACAGTCTCTATTTGCAGGAATAAAATTTTTTTGCGAACACAAGATCCCTGCTCAATAAAAAATACACTTAGAGCATTTTTTTTTTTTTTTGAATCTGTATTACATAAGTATGTACATTTTACCCTTTTGCATCCTTTTGCAAATGTACAAAAGTATCAAAAAATTAAAATTTGTAACGTGTTTTGCTTCCTTCTTCAACTGTGTCAACTACTTTATTTATATAAACTAGCTGACCCGGCAAACGTTGTTTTGCCTAAAAATGTCCCATGATCTGTACCAGAGACCTGCAACCGGTGATTAAAAAAAAATCAGATTAATCAAACACTCGAAAAACATGTCATTTTCGCTCAAACGTTCAAATATGCCTTTATCAACATTGTGTCTATTCTATTTTATGCTAAGCAAAATAAGGGTTGTTTGCGAACATGTAAATTTAATCTGTTGCCGCATGCCAGCTATTCAGTTTGAGTGTTTAAAAACTGTGTGTGCATGAATTTTTGGACAACTCTTCAAAGCACACATTTTTATTTAATCACATTCATGATCGAAATCAAAAACTTAGAGGCATTAATGCAAAAAGCATTAATGTGAAAAAGGCAAAAAATCAACAATTGTACATTTATGCACAAGGTGCTGTGTGTTTATAGAATGGTTAGGCAACACGGTTGCCAGACTTAACAGTTTAATAGCATTTTTACGACGATACGCTGAAACAGATAATTAATCAAGAAATATATTTTTAAAATTATCCCGATTTTTACAATTATCATTTTGTAATTATATAGACATGTGTGTATATGTGTATACATGAAGGAGGTTATATTATAAGCAATGCGTTTTGTATTCTTATTTTTTGTTAAATACAGTAAAGTATTTTAAGCACTTATATATTAAACAATCTCACTCTCACTGTCGCTCACAAAAATATAAATTAGCCTAAATCTACCACAGCTACAACGGTAGTCGTGTAGCCATGTAGCCGTGTTGTCGTGAAAATAATAATTTTCATATAAACGTGTAAAAATTTTGCGCTGTTGAATAAAATAATGTTGAAACGGGTGTATTTTATTGTACAAAGATTTTTTTCTCACACTGAAACAAATAGATTTGTTGAATTTGCTTCGGTGCCGCCAAAAATTAAAAAAAGCACCGAAATTTAAAAAAAAAGCGCACCGCGCTCAGAAAAATACACTTAAAGACCCTTCTTTTTAAGTAATCTATGTACCAAACCAATAAAGCGGTATTATTCTTGGGAGTTAAAAACGACTTTAATTTCAGTAAAATTCAATAAAACAAACAAATTTGGCAAGGTTGAAGTATTTCTTATAAAAATAACAAGTTTTTTTGAATGAGTAAAAAATAATCCGATCTTTAAACGATTTTAAACCGAAAATTGCGATTTTTAAAGTTTATTGTAAAACCGACGTTTTTTGGTAACTTCGTATGGCATCCTTATTTCTCAACCACAATGTTTAACAACATACATACCTACACACTCAAGATTATGTGCCAGCATATATCATTGCATGATTTTTCTTAATATTCTTTGCAAAGAAAAGGCATGTTGAATAAATGCCATTCGTTTTTGTGTTTAATCAATGCAAACGCTCAAAATAGCTTCTGTGTTAAAATCTTGCTTGAAAAATTCATATAGGCATTTTTGTATTTGCCTTCCTAATGATTAACACAAATAAAGATTATGAGCGTACGCGCATGCTTGCTTATGTGTTTGTGAATAATTGGACACAAAAAAGTTATGCATGAGTGAAGGCATAAAAAACGTGATTTTTGCCGGTCTCTGATCTGTACTATAGATGTACGTATATGTATGTATTTAGGACTAAAACATACATTGATCATACCCCTTCACCAATGAATCTGGAATGAAAAATGCAGATATAATTTGATATCTCTCTGCGTCAGTACTATACATATATCTCAGCTTTCTTTCTCTTAAAAACTCATTTGCCACGAACCTAAAATAATAATAAAATCCGGCTTTAAACTGATACTTCTCGTCGCCAGTACTTTATGTGTACTTACTCGTATGAAATAATTTTTTCATTTATTGAATTGTATTTCCCTCATTGAAGCACTCTGTGATAAATGCTATTTTTCGTTTTTTTTTTGTCAGGTGCGAAAACGATCAATGCAGAAGGTTTTCCGACACCTGAACATGCGACATACCGTTGTCCGTGTGAATTTCCAGATTTAGGCCACAAACACTCAATGATTGGCCTTGTGATTTATTAATTGTCATGGCGAATGCGAGACGAATTGGAAATTGTATTCGCTTAAACTCGAATGGCATATCGGTTGGGATCATTGGAATTCTCGGAATGAGAACCTCCTCACCTCCTTTTAGTAGTTTCGCATGAATCACATTGCTCATGAATTTTGTGACCGCTAAACGCGTTCCGTTGCATAATTTTGGTTGGTTGAGATTGCGAAGACGACTGAACCAACCTTCAATTGTAAATTGTGCGGCGGCAAGGCAGGCACATCCAATGAATTGAAGAACTCAGTTGGGTAGTTGGTTGCTTCGTCTTCGTTTGTTACACAGTCGATAGATTTGAACGAATACAGTAACCCAACGATTTGAATTTGAATTATGAAGTTTAAGTGATCCACATCCTTGTTCTTTGCCGCTAAAATTGCTCTTTTACTCAACCAATCGTAGTTTTAGTGGTTAGCAATGATGTTCGGAAACACTTTGTTGATAAGCTCCTCTTTCGTTAAGACGAAATTGCAAAAATTTGACGGGAATGAAATCAATCCATTCGATGAGTCGACAGGAACACGACCATTACCGATAGTTAGCAGTTGATTGGAGAACACTCCGGCAGATGGATCGTTTAGCAATGCAACTCGCATGTTTGTCGTCAGCTGAATTTTCTTCACAAAACGCCACAATGGTGATGATTTGAGGCAATCATTGATCTCATCGGCAGCGGTCGATTATGGTATTACTGGTAGTGTTTGCCGCAAATCGCCTGAGAGTAAATTCAACGCACCCCCAAAACATATTGCGTCATTACGCAGATCTTTCATAGTGCGATTCAGAGCTTCTAACGCACGATTATGCGACATTGTGCATTCGAACCAGATAAAAATTTTAGTTGCTACCAAAACTTTGGCCATTGCTGAATGTTTCGCTATATTACATGTGGGTTCTTCAATCGCTTGAAGGTTTAATCGCAATTTTAATGCAGAATGAGCGGTTCGGCAACCTTCCAGCAGCGTAGCTCTTATTCTGGAAGAAGCCACTGCTACAGCAATTTCCGATCTTGCACGAACTGTAGCCAAAATCAATGATATGAGGAATGTCTTGCCATTGCCACCAGGCGCATCAAGAAAAATCATGCCGCCATTTCCATCATCCATTGCATTCATCACCGTACCGTATACTTCTTTTTGTTGGGGATTCAACAAAGGTACATTCATTCGAACAAATTGGCTTAATGCATTTGTGTCGTATTCATGCTCATGCTGCAATTCTCGTTCGAATGCGTTGTTTATTCCACGATCAGGCGATGTCATTCCTAACCTGACTAACAAACTGCCGCACATTAGGTAACACATGTCTTCTATCAAAACCAAAGCCTGGTTGTGCATCTCTTCGTTCATCTCAAGATGGGGATTCCCTGAATGGACACGAACTCGATGCAAAATGTCTTCTGACATGTCATCCTTGTACTTCTCCCAGATTTCACGTGGTTTCGATGGAAAACATGTAGAAATAATGATTGAAAACAATGTGCGTATCTGATTTGGAGATGCGGAAACAGTTGCTTCAGCGATTGTCGTGTCCCAATGCGTATCGTTTTCTAGCAAATTAAGCTCCTGACATACTGCACGAAATATTGGCAACACTACACCATTGATAGTTCAGAAAGATTCAAATGATATCGGGCCTCGAATATTCGTGAGATATGTTCGTTTTAATGGGTTCTTGAGTTAATATGGCGTTGTAAAATAGTTGATGCACACATCGCCATCTACTGGCAATACCGGAACCAGCATTTAGATTTAGATTTAGATTTATTTACTTATTCATCTACAGAAATATATTCTTACAGATTACAAAATTATTTTAATTGAAATATTTGAATAACATAGATTTAAACATAGTATAGTTGACATCAAAATTTAAGGAGGGAGTTAAGCTATTACATAAATGTAAGCATCTTGCAATAGGTTCATTATTTGCATAATTAGTTCGTAGACAACTTTCCTCAAACATACGGTTAATTCTTAAATCCCTGGGGGGACAATACAAAGTAAAATAATTTTTTATTTCAGGACAATCAATATTACCAGATAATACATTATAAGCTAGCAATAATGAGGAACAGGTTCTGCGGTCGCTTAATGATTGTAGGCCTAGCAACTTTCTCCTAGCCTCATAAGGAGGTAGCTCATACTGCCAATTTAACTTTAAAGCAGTCTTAGTAAAAATTTTTTGAACGCGTTCAATGCGATTAGATAGACCCAAATGATAGGGATTCCAGACAATAGAACAATATTCTAAAATACTTCGAATCAAAGAAATGTATAAAGATTTAAGGGTATATGCGTCCCTGAAATCTTTAGAATTTCTTTTAATGAAGCCGAGCATAACATAAGCTCTAGAAACCACATAATCAATATGTCTAGAAAAAGTTAATTTGGCGTCAAAAATAACACCTAAATCTTTGACTTCATATACTTGCTTAAGCATGATACCGCTAAGGGAGTAATCAAACTTAATTGGATTAGAAATATGTGTGTAGGACAATGTGCAACATTTAGAAATATTAATTTTTATACCATTTCGTTCGTTTTTATGGGTTCTTGAGTTAAGATGGCGTTGTAAAATCGCTGTATACAAAATGTGTGGGGAAATTAATTTTCTTCCTAATTTTTTTTCGGAAAAATTTCTGGAATTTTCTTGGGTATTCTCCTTGTTTGGGTGGAGACCTAACCGAATTGGTACTCATCATCGAAATCGGTCCAGGCGTTCTTGAGTTATAAGCGTAGTAACTAACATCACTTTCTTTTATATATATAGATAACTAGCTGACCCGGCAAACGTTGTTTTGCCTAAAAATGTCCCATGATCTGTACTATAGATGTACGTATATGTATGTATTTAGGACTAAAACATACATTGATCATACCCCTTCACCAATGAATCTGGAATGAAAAATGCAGATATAATTTGATATCTCTCTGCGTCAGTACTATACATATATCTCAGCTTTCTTTCTCTTAAAAACTCATTTGCCACGAACCTAAAATAATAATAAAATCCGGCTTTAAACTGATACTTCTCGTCGCCAGTACTTTATGTGTACTTACTCGTATGAAATAATTTTTTCATTTATTGAATTGTATTTCCCTCATTGAAGCACTCTGTGATAAATGCTATTTTTCGTTTTTTTTTTTGTCAGGTGCGAAAACGATCAATGCAGAAGGTTTTCCGACACCTGAACATGCGACATACCGTTGTCCGTGTGAATTTCCAGATTTAGGCCACAAACACTCAATGATTGGCCTTGTGATTTATTAATTGTCATGGCGAATGCGAGACGAATTGGAAATTGTATTCGCTTAAACTCGAATGGCATATCGGTTGGGATCATTGGAATTCTCGGAATGGGAACCTCCTCACCTCCTTTTAGTAGTTTCGCATGAATCACATTGCTCATGAATTTTGTGACCACTAAACGCGTTCCGTTGCATAATTTTGGTTGGTTGAGATTGCGAAGCATGATAACGACTGAACCAACCTTCAATTGTAAATTGTGCGGCGGCAAGCCAGGCACATCCAATGAATTCAAGAACTCAGTTGGGTAGTTGGTTGCTTCGTCTTCGTTTGTTACACAGTCGATAGATTTGAACGAATGCAGTAACCCAACGATTTGATTTTGAATTATGAAGTTTAAGTGATCCACATCCTTGTTCTTTGCCGCTAAAATTGCTCTTTTACTCAACCAATCGTAGTTTTGGTGGTTAGCAATTATGTTTGGAAACACTTTGTTGATAAGCTCCTCTTTCGTTGAGACGAAATTTGCAAAAATTTGACGGGAATGAAATCAATCCATTCGATGAGTCGACAGGAACACGACCATTACCGATAGTTAGCAGTTGATTGGAGAACACTTCGGCAGATGGATCGTTTAGCATTGCAACTCGCATGTTTGTCGTCAGCTGAATTTTCTTCACAAAACGCCACAATGGTGATGATTTGAGGCAATCATTGATCTCATCGGCAGCGGTCGATTATGGTATTACTGGTAGTGTTTGCCGCAAATCGCCTGAGAGTAAATTCAACGCACCCCCAAAACATATTGCGTCATTACGCAGATCTTTCATAGTGCGATTCAGAGCTTCTAACGCACGATTATGCGACATTGTGCATTCGAACCAGATAAAAATTTTAGTTGCTACCAAAACTTTGGCCATTGCTGAATGTTTCGCTATATTACATGTGGGTTCTTCAATCGCTTGAAGGTTTAATCGCAATTTTAATGCAGAATGAGCGGTTCGGCAACCTTCCAGCAGCGTAGCTCTTATTCTGGAAGAAGCCACTGCTACAGCAATTTCCGATCTTGCACGAACTGTAGCCAAAATCAATGATATGAGGAATGTCTTGCCATTGCCACCAGGCGCATCAAGAAAAATCATGCCGCCATTTCCATCATCCATTGCATTCATCACCGTACCGTATACTTCTTTTTGTTGGGGATTCAACAAAGGTACATTCATTCGAACAAATTGGCTTAATGCATTTGTGTCGTATTCATGCTCATGCTGCAATTCTCGTTCGAATGCGTTGTTTATTCCACGATCAGGCGATGTCATTCCTAACCTGACTAACAAACTGCCGCACATTAGGTAACACATGTCTTCTATCAAAACCAAAGCCTGGTTGTGCATCTCTTCGTTCATCTCAAGATGGGGATTCCCTGAATGGACACGAACTCGATGCAAAATGTCTTCTGACATGTCATCCTTGTACTTCTCCCAGATTTCACGTGGTTTCGATGGAAAACATGTAGAAATAATGATTGAAAACAATGTGCGTATCTGATTTGGAGATGCGGAAACAGTTGCTTCAGCGATTGTCGTGTCCCAATGCGTATCGTTTTCTAGCAAATTAAGCTCCTGACATACTGCACGAAATATTGGCAACACTACACCATTGATAGTTCAGAAAGATTCAAATGATATCGGGCCTCGAATATTCGTGAGATATGTTCGTTTTAATGGGTTCTTGAGTTAATATGGCGTTGTAAAAAAGTTGATGCACACATCGCCATCTACTGGCAATACCGGAACCAGCATTTAGATTTAGATTTAGATTTATTTACTTATTCATCTACAGAAATATATTCTTACAGATTACAAAATTATTTTAATTGAAATATTTGAATAACATAGATTTAAACATAGTATAGTTGACATCAAAATTTAAGGAGGGAGTTAAGCTATTACATAAATGTAAGCATCTTGCAATAGGTTCATTATTTGCATAATTAGTTCGTAGACAACTTTCCTCAAACATACGGTTAATTCTTAAATCCCTGGGGGGACAATACAAAGTAAAATAATTTTTTATTTCAGGACAATCAATATTACCAGATAATACATTATAAGCTAGCAATAATGAGGAACAGGTTCTGCGGTCGCTTAATGATTGTAGGCCTAGCAACTTTCTCCTAGCCTCATAAGGAGGTAGCTCATACTGCCAATTTAACTTTAAAGCAGTCTTAGTAAAAATTTTTTGAACGCGTTCAATGCGATTAGATAGACCCAAATGATAGGGATTCCAGACAATAGAACAATATTCTAAAATACTTCGAATCAAAGAAATGTATAAAGATTTAAGGGTATATGCGTCCCTGAAATCTTTAGAATTTCTTTTAATGAAGCCGAGCATAACATAAGCTCTAGAAACCACATAATCAATATGTCTAGAAAAAGTTAATTTGGCGTCAAAAATAACACCTAAATCTTTGACTTCATATACTTGCTTAAGCATGATACCGCTAAGGGAGTAATCAAACTTAATTGGATTAGAAATATGTGTGTAGGACAATGTGCAACATTTAGAAATATTAATTTTTATACCATTTCGTTCGTTTTTATGGGTTCTTGAGTTAAGATGGCGTTGTAAAATCGCTGTATACAAAATGTGTGGGGAAATTAATTTTCTTCCTAATTTTTTTTCGGAAAAATTTCTGGAATTTTCTTGGGTATTCTCCTTGTTTGGGTGGAGACCTAACCGAATTGGTACTCATCATCGAAATCGGTCCAGGCGTTCTTGAGTTATAAGCGTAGTAACTAACATCACTTTCTTTTATATATATAGATAAGGTTTTTTAGATTATTTATAGCATTACAACCCCAAAGTATTTATTAAGTTTTCATAAATATACAAGGTGGCGCAAGAGTAATGCCATTTTTTTAATCGACTGCCATTTTTGCAGATGGCACCAAATGGCACTGGGCTTTGACGATATAGAATTCGCTGTCAACAAGCCATGGAACGATACAAACCTCAAGATCCTGGAATTATTGTTACTGCTTATTTTACTAATTTTCAGCCTGCTGTTTTCACGCAGCGTGAATTTTGTCATCGTTTTCCTCGCCACCGTGTTCTATGTGTTCGGACAATTAAGCCTTTGACTGAACGCCTCGTGCAAACTGGTTCCACTACAGATGTCAAAAGAAGTGACTTGGAGAGAACATCACTGCTATTGCCGACGACGTCAGAGAGATTCCACAAACATCAACAAGTCGACGATGCACATAATTAAGCAACGCTTTTTTTTGTCACTGCAAGTTGCTACAATGGGCATTCAGCAGCACTGAGCACACAGCTCGGTCAACGATGGAGATTTCGAGACGCCAATTCCCAGGTCGATTGTTCTACAGCTTCGGAGATTTAACAACACCAGGCTTCTACCTTTGTGGATTTTTAATATCTCGCGCTTACCACATCAAATCAGGAACCTTGCAAATCCTTGGAAAAGGAAGTCGCCAATTTGAAAAAGAAATCGCCAATTTGAAAATATAAAATATAATTTAATTTTCTTTTCATCTTCTGTATCAAACTGCCAGACCGGATAACAGCGGTATTTGCTCTTTATATTTATTCAACAATAGACCAAAACTGTCAGAGACTAGAGGTCTGAGGCAAAATGATTTAATTAATCACGATCTGTTAACAATTTCTGAAAGAGGTTATGGGAATAATATCAATTCTTATGCACGCAAAAACTTATCACCGAACATGCTGCTCCCTCCATATGTTATTATGGATGAATTAGAGGATCTTGATGTTCTTGACATGAAAATCCAGTGTGATGTTAAATGGACGGGCCACATTTTTCATGTTGCTAAAGAAGCATTCAAGTAACTCGGTTTCACTATATATGATATTCTTCACTCCTTCTTAGTATTTATACTTCCTATATCAGTCTTAAAATGTAATACAACTCTCATACATATATGAGCTGCTGCTTCAATACAATTGACTCCGTGGAGAATCTCTCACCGTATCATCATTGCTATAATGGAATGTACTATAATGAACTTCCGTAACTCGTTTTCGAAACCACATCTTTTTTGCGATCGACACGTTCTTCGTTTAAAGAACAGCCATTCGTAATCAAATGCCAGTAAATAAAACTACGCATTACAAAGATAATTCGATCTCTAACAGAATATTTCGGTTGTGAAACAGACTCCTTTTGAATCTGGAAAGGTTCGAATTGAATGTCAACAAAAAGTACTCCCATTATCCTAATTCTCTTAACCTATTGTTCTAGTCCCGGCACAATGCACAATGACGTCATTTCCTAAATGCATACACAGTGATAAAGTATATAAGTAAATCGTAAATTTGTTACATTTTGTTAATAAATTTATTTAAAAAAAACTATAGCCCTAATAAAAAAATTTACAAGATTGTGACCGCTCTTTCCTAAAATGTTTTCGTCCATTAAAATGTACGAGAATGCGTTATTTATATATGAAAGGGGGAAAAATTTTACACACAATTATAAGTCTAGTCAAAGCGCATGCGTAGTTTATTCATGGTCTTATTCTAATAACTATGAAATTTCACTCATTTGTATTAGCTTGAATTTTTCATAAGCAGTTTCAATATATCAGATCAGATCAGATACATATATTTTTTAATATTCAGTCATACTATTGCAAAATTTACTTTCAGCTATGAATGTCCTTATTAGTGTTCACATGCTAGTGCTGTGTTTCATATTTTTCTTGACTGGTTCAACACTTTCACAGTCAAGTCAAAGTGTGAGCGTTACTAACAAGGAAGTAAAGACCTTTTTCCTCACCCTCCTTCTTGCCTTTAGATAACGATTTCATACGATTGACTCTTTTTTTCCTTTTCGTTTTCTTTTAAAACTGAATAAACAGCCAGACTGGGAGCGTATTCACAACATATGTTATGTTGCATTTGAAATTAAAAAAAAATGTATTGCACACGTTTGGCATAAAAATGGGTGCTCGCCTAGAAAAAAGTGTATAAAGAAAAGCTTTTTTCACCTTTCATCTCTTTCTTCTTCACTTTTATTGTGTTGCAAACAAAAACACTTCCTACTTTTTAACACTTTAACACCAGATAGATTTTACCCAGCAAATGTCTTTTCTATTTCTTTTATTTTTAAGTTGTAATATTATTTCTGCTTTGCATATTGGCCTTTTGCCAAAAAAAAAACTTAATTTATGAAAAACAAACAAAAGTTTTATAACTACAGCAACATGAAGCGAAAAGAGTTTTTCAGTTTTCATTATTACACAATCGACGACACAGAAAATGTTTTACGTTTGATATCAAACATTGACTTTCGTTATGTTTGAATTTAAGTTTGAGTTACAGTTCAGTTCAGCAGAAAAGCCAATTTATAGAAAGACGACAGACATACAGACGGACAAGGGTGCCACATACACACACCTTTGAATATCAATGAAATTGAAAGTTCAATAAACTTTTTGCCAACGCCAGCCAGCCATATACACTAACATTATAATGAATAAAACACACACATACCCAGAAACAGACGCAGCCACAGCCACAGCCACATATAAAATCAAAGCCAAACTCATGCATTTGAGCAAAATAAGAAACCTCTAGTTCAGACGGCACCATCAAAAACCAACCATGGCGATCCAATTCAAACAAATAGCGGAAATCAAATATAACAACGTGTTATTTATTATTATTGTCATTTCCAATATATCGCCAGCAACTACACTAACACACTTATCGTACATGAACCATTAATACATTTTGACATTATTATTCCATATCATCTGGCATTTAGTTGTAATTGGTCAATTGTGACATTTTTTTGAATTTAACTGCCATTAGAAATTTCCTAACAAAAAGCAAGTTTTTGGTTGTTTTTTTTTCCTCTCAATCTATGCTGTAAATTATAATGGAGACATTTTGTTCCGCCATTATGTTTGAATTGCCTTGAAATGAGTGGACTTTTTTACACTATGTGCAAAATTTTAGAAATAAGGTCCTGGAAATCCTTCTCTAGCTGTTGTAGCCAACATTCCCTAAGAAATATTATCAAGATGATTTCTGGCATCTTGGTGCAATTGCATTTTTATATAAAAAAATCCGAATAACTTCGCTCAGCATCAATTTTACACTTAGAAACTGTCCATGGAAACCACTGAACCTTCTAAAAATTGTGAGAACTGATTTTTGGAGAGCCCTCTATGGGTTTATATGGCAGTTTTGTCAAATACCATATACCATGATTAGAGCAAACTTTAAAAGGCTGGTTAAAAAGACTAGTGGCCCGATTATGGATGGCAATCGGAACGCAGCCGTTTTGCTTGTCGGCAACTAAACATTTCTAGTTGCCAGGAAGTTATTAAAATTTAGTTTAAGTTTCTATCTGCATTATTATTTCTGCGATTTTTTAAAATCATATATAGCACTGATATATATTAATAGGTCTCGATACTGGCAACTAAAGTTCGATTGCCATGATTGATGGTGTTCAATAGAACCTCTATTGCTTCTTGGGGTCCATCGTCAAATGTAGCCTTCCTAATGCTTGCCGTAGAAGTTAATGTCTGGTATGGATTTTGGGTTGGCGGCGTCAATCGGTCCATATTTCTTTGCTTGAATCGAATAATGGGGACACCAATGGCATGTGGCTTCAACAAGACGACGCTACACGCTATACAGCGTATGCCACATTGGACATTCTGCTCGATCGAGTTGAGGACATGATCAGTCATCTCACGTAGAGGTGATGTGAACTGTCCACCGAGATTATGGGATTTGATTCCTTAAGACTTTTTCTTGTAGGGTTTGCTGAAGTCGCAGGTCTATGCGAATAAGCTACAATCCTTAGTGGATCTCAAAGACAGCATAACCCATGCCATCGGTCGAATTCAGCCTCATTTATGCGCCAGTGTCATGGAAAATTTCACATTTTGGATGCGCATTTTGGATGTTTTGTTTTGTTTTGTTTTTTTTTTTAATTTAAAGAAAGACCCTTTATAGAAGCAAAATGTTTGGTCCAAGTAACTCTTCATAACGCAAGAAATGTAAGTCCATTTCTAGTGTATGTTATACCATAAAATCTTTGGCTATATGGAACAAGTTCTTAAGTCTGACTTTGTCGTTTTATAGTAAAAGGCTTTTACACTTTGAAGTTGATTCTTAAGAACATATCCACTTTTTAAAGCAGGCCATTATATAGAGTTGGTAGTCTATAATATTTATAATAGGAATAAACTGTTTTATATTTTAGCAAACTTTCATGATTTATTACTCCAAATGAATCTGTACATCAGAAAAAGATAAGAAAATATTCATTACACTACAAGTTCCTGACAACTTGGGCAAAATGAGTGAAATTCGGCTGAAAGGTACTTGTGAAGTGGCACAGCTCAATTTTGCTGTTAACTCGTTAAGTCGACTTAATCACTTACATATTTCTTATTGCCACAAAACTTAAGAATAATAAGTCCATCATATGTAAATCCATCTTTTACTTTCGCAGCATTTATCATCCTTTTATTTATCATTCAAAATGTTTCGGTGAAAAAGCCAAATTCTCGCAAAATATGAAAATAATTGTTCTTAAAAATCAAAAACGAAAGATTGCCGGTTTTGCTTTTCTAGTTTTCTAGACATGTGTGTTAAAGGGAAGTATATCTACATATGTATATGTCTATATATATAAAATAGGATGTGTGTATGTATGTATGTATGTAATAGAATGGCTCCAAAACAGCTGGGCAGAATACTCGGGCGGGTGACACTGTGAAGTCCGATTTTTTATTTTCGGTCTGTGGGCGGAGAGGTGTGGCAAAATCCAATAGTTCATAAAATGGGAACTGCTTGGCCGATTTCTGTAAAACTTTTTGTCAGTTGTTCGTATTTTCGAGGAGAAGAAGAAATTTTTGGAAAATCCCTCCGGAAAAGTCAGAAAATTGAAAAAATCGAAAATCGAGTTTTTGTATGAAATTTTGTTTGAAATTATTCCTTAATGGCTTTTCAAATTAAAAAATAGAAAGTTTGTCTGAAGGCTTAAAATTGGGGCGAGGCGAAGTTCGCCTGGTCCGCTAGTAAGTATATAAAAAATGACGCTTTGTGTGGGGTTGGGCCTTTAACTGCAGAATATAAAAAAAATTTTATTATAATTTGTTATGCCACCCACAGCATAACATTTCATATCCTTATAATTTTGTTTCACATTATTTTTACCAACTGCTTTCGGATTTTTCATTTTATAAAATTTTTGTCCACTGTAATTTGATCGTAAATTTGCACATATAAACCACTGTAACTTATTTTGGTAATTAATCTCTAGATATTGTTATGAATATTTTTTTTTTGTCTGAAATAACTTTAACTAATATGTTTTGTTGTTGTCGAAAAGAATGCAACACTTTTGTTATGTTTTTTGTTGTTTTGTTTATTCAATTAAATATATATATACGTTTGTACACAGTAACAAGTTGTATTGATGCATTAGAAGTGGGAAACAAATAAAACAACAATATGTATATGCAATATTGTCTTAGGTTTAGGTTAAATCATTTTAAAATAAATTTATTTTTCTTTTTACAACGATTGAATCAATATTATCATCTTTTATCTCTTGTCGCGTTTCACGATATCACTACCTAACAAATATTTCGAAATTGCTAAATTGGTCTATATCGCTCCCGATGGGGAAATATCTCATCGCATACAATTTATTACCCTTCTTAGTTCATATTACCCTTCTTAGCTCATATCATATAACTCAATTATATCATTTATGATGAGAACTTTGTTTTAATGCGAGGGCAGATTAAAAATTGTTCGTGTGTTTTGTATAACGAACAGTTTTTCAACATAGTCTTCACTTTGGTCAACTTTTCTCCAATTTTTTTAATCCTGCCAAACAATAACATTTGACAATGCCATCAAATTATGTATGTATTGTTCACACTTTCCTTTAAGGAAGTTTGTCGTGGAAACTGCACATGTTTGGTACCCTTGAATTCTTCTGGTGGAAAAGAACTTTTTTCTTGGCCAAATGTGTCCTTTTTTATTTTATTTTTTATTTTTGCTGAAATCCTCATTAAATCGACCCAATAAGTGGGCATATTATTTGCCATTGATAGTTGTACCCTTTCGAAGGTACACCTGCATAGCAAAAAAAAGAAACTGTTGCCATAACTTTATTGTCTGACAAACCCATATAGGTCTTCTCATGTCCAGTGTGTTGTGGTGGATCCAAGTTTCGTCCACAATAATGAAATGGCGTAAAAACCCGTCCGATTTGCGGTTGAACAACGCCAAACACTCCTGTGAAGTGGTCACACAACTGCGGTTGTGGTCGATTGTGAACACAACTGGGCGCCCAGAACGTTCGGCATCTTCCGCCATTTTACGGCCACTACTTTTTAACATTGAAATTGATGGTGCGGAATTCCCATAGTGTTTATCAAGCTTAGCTTTGGTTTAAGTGATGCTTTTTGTCCGCAAAAATCACACCAAATTTACTTTTTTCCATTTTCTCTTCAAATCACGCAGTAATCTGTGCTCAATGACTGCCAAACATATACTAAATGACGCAGGTTGTTCAAATTTTCTCAGGAGTGCATTGATTGATAGGTTACTGTTAACAACAGAAGGATTGTTGCCCTTGCAGTTGTGAAGTGGAAAGTAAAAAAAATCACGGACTTATTGACTCGTCCTTGTAAAAGTAATAAACTAAAACGCAAATGTGTTACTAAAAAACTTTGCAAATTCTGTTTAATAAAATCTCTTTACTAAACTGGGGAAAAATCAGATTTTGGCTGATTTTGCTTGCAACTCAATTGCCTAGAAAAGCTTTGAAATGAGTTCACTAGTACCCACCCATTTCCTTTTTCATTTTTGGGAACTTTTTTCAACTATTTCATTATTGTGTCATTAATTTGGGAATTTAATCAACTATAAGTATTCAAATCTTATTATTAATTATTTAAGTCCTCCCAATGCCATTCCAGAAATAGTTTTTGTGGTTTTTTTTCGTTATATCACGTTTCTGGTATTCGGGTAAGAACAAGAGTGTCCGTCCTTGTTAGCAGAGTATGACATCTCATATGTTGCCTTGAGATTTGAAAAAAATTAGGACTTTTCCAGAAAATTTTGCATTTTCGTTTCTTACAAAAATGTAAAATTCTGCATTTTTGTGTTCTTTTCTAAAAAAAATTTAAACAGTGCAAAAAATAAATATGCTCTCTTCATAATATCTGTGGCAATAAGGGATAAATTCAAAATGAGTTAATATCACCATTGTGATGTGCCACCTCAGCTTGAATTTCAAATAAATCTTTTTATAATTTATCGTTTTTTATGATGTCAAATTTATTTTTCTATTTGGTTCCAAACTCTCTCATTTCTTTTTTTCATAAGCTCGAGCTCAAATAAATAATAAATCCTCATTATCTCTATTAACAAGTTCAAGAGGAATTTTTAAAAGAAATATTTTTGACAAAAACAAGAACATTTGAAATTTAAATAATCTTTTCCTCTTAAAAAATGAAGGATTACTTACCGTTACACTTTGAAGTCGTCGCCTTCTGTAAATAAAAAAATTAAGTTCATAATTAATCAAATACTTCAGCTCTCATTATCTTGTTTTTTTTTAATTAAAATTAAAATATTTTTTCCAATTGTTTGAATATAAAAACTTGTCGAGGTCAATTATACAAAATTTATGAAAAAAATTTTGCTAAATATTTTCATGCTAAATGGAAATTGTTTTGAACAGCAACAATACTCTCCTTAAATAAATTTGTTAGCAACAATAACAATAACACTTTTGCACAATAAACAATAAACAAAAGCAACTTAATTAAAATTAATATGCAAAAATCGTTTCTAATTCAAATGAAAGCAAAACTTCAAGGCACTAGCGGTGGTGTTACATTCTGTTGTGCTGCATTGGTGCACCATAAATGGCCGCACAACCAGTAGCCACAACATTAACAACAACAACAACAACAAATTTGCCAGTACTGTTGCATTCTTAAGACTCTAGGCAAGGCCTACGGTAGCAATCGTCACTCACTGACAACACAAGTATGAACAGCAAAAAAAGTCACTGACCGCATCAAGTGCATTTGGAAAGGAATGTGTTTCAAAGCATTAAAAAAGGACGTTTAAACTTTAGAGGAAAAAATTTTATGATTTTCTAACGACATGTTTATACTTGCATGAATAATTTTAAAATTTATTTTCAAAAATGTTTTTCCGCATTGTATTGTGAATGTTTATGCCGTTTTCTTTACATTTTGTTTAATAATTCATAAAACATAAAATCTATTATCGCTCTAATTAAAAAAATAGTTTCTTTACAAGATTGTGTATTCTTTTCTACTATTAGAAATACTAACTTCCCTTCAAAGGGCAACTAATGTTACACTATTTTTTATTGAACTTTTAAATTTTTGTGATCTATTTTTTTTAAATATTTTTGAATTTTTTAAGCATAAATTCATATTCATTATTTTATTTGTATTAAAAATTGCGCATGTAATTTAATCTCTATTATTGTCACATTATAATCTATTTTCTATTTTGTCCACTAGTGTAAAATTATTTCGTTTTTAATTTACTTTTTTTGTTGATGTCAACATTTAACAATGACCCAGTAAAATGTTCAATAAAATATTGAACTTTATTCGATTTTATTATTTCTTTAGTTCTTTTACCCACCAAAAAATAAAAACTAAAAACAAATGGCCCAAAGAAAGATTTGTCAAAGGGAATTGGCAAACAATCTTAAAATTATTTAATTTTTAAACAAGGTTACTAGAGACGTATGTAGTTACCATTTTTGGATCCGTTCACAGAGGAGGTTGCGAATTCTAAGTAGTTTGATAAATAAACCATTATTAACTTTGTAAACCTTTTTATATAGAGCCGGCAGCCAACATCTGGCTCCAAGAACAATTGCGTTTAAGATCCTCATCAGCATTTGCTTTTACCATAGATAAGTCACTGATTAATCATGTCGTAAACATTAGTGCATTCATTACGTTTGGTTGCTTAGAAGTAGGACTTCTCCTGCAGCCTCAACAGCATATGAGAAGTCATCAACTTTACCATTTTACCTACGTCTTCAATTACAGCAAGGATGGCAGAAAGCTCCTAGAAGGAGATTCGACATTTTGCCTGACTAGTTCTTCATAACACATATTTTTCCAATACTATTTTGGCTCCAGTTAAGATTTGCTTGAAATCTATTTTTAACACTAATTAAGGGTTTTTATGAAGATATTCTAAGGGTAAGAATTTCATTTTGTCCCTTGTTAATTTCAGTCCAAAATTATTATTTCTTAAGAGAAGTTACACTCAGGCAATTAATTTCTAATACTTAAGGTGATACTTCTTCGTGAAAGGGATAGGGTAGAGAGGACAGATGATGAAAATAGAAGACAGATACTACGTTTATACGCACGTCTTATATTCAAATAAAAAGGAAGAATGTTGCCGTATAACTTTTTTATTGTAACTTATTAACTCACTTAACAAGTCGTGAATAACGACTCTATTTGCAAATAAAAAGTAAGACGTTGCCACTTCATGAACGTTTTTTGTGTTTTACTTACCAAACAATCATATTTTCGTCACATGGCATCACTAATAATAACATAAGTTCTGTATGCAATTTCCCGTATAAACAGTGAATTAGTTATTTGCAAATAGTTATATTTGCTAATAGGACGTGCGTATAAACGTAGTAAGAGAGAGAGAGAGGGAGAGCGCTTAATTTCTGTTTTTCAACTCAACTATTCCGCCTTGTTTTATTATTATTTTTACAGCAGAGTTGCAGCACCTCTGGTGCTAAGTAGACGCATTAAGTCTCTTAAGCTGTATGTGTATAATCATTTTATTAGTTGTTTTACTTCACCGACAATTCTGCTAACATTACCGACGAAGGGGGGCGCTTTGATACAGTAAAATTTAGCGTAAATATGCAGATAAGAGAAGAAAAAAAAAACTAAATCAGAAAAAGAACGAAGAGAAAATGCTGTATGGTTGGTTTACGTGGTTGCCTGCTACTACTACAGACATAATCAAGTAGAATCCAGTGATTAATACCAGTGACAACCTGAAAATGTCCAAAATCCGGGTTCGCAGACTTGATAAAACGGTACTAGACCCAACTCGTCGGGAAGTCTCAGCGTACTAGGATACCTACGGATCGCTCAGTATCCCATTAACATAACGATATCAAGAAGTCCTTGTCAAGATAGTGCTTTCATTAATAGCAAGGTCACATATTGTTAGCCAGCTTGTAAATAATCAGCTTAGACCATTTACCTTCAGACCTTTGACGAAGGTGCCTGAAAATATTATTCCTATAGGTGCCAAACATCATCGCAAGTGTAGTACAGCAGAGTCAGTCCCTGCCCTGTTCATCCGCCCGTTCATCGTCCGGGAAGTTGCCATATGCAGGAACCCAGATAAGAATAAAGTCCTTCCTACGGTCTAACCTGGATAGCACATCCCTGCATTGGCCAACCGAAATTGAGAATTGGAGTGTGATTTTAAGGTGAATTCACCCATTCGTTCTGAACGAAATTTTTGTTGTGAGACAATTTTAGTTTACTGAGAGTTTGCTCACAAAAGATTCACCCACATCGAACAAATTTTCTGGAGAAACAAAGCTACCATATGGAACAACTCTGTAAATGATGTGTGTTACTTTTACAAGCAGGCAGCACAGTAGCATATGATTGCAATTTGCTGTGTTCGAAATTAAACAAATTTTTATAAAATCAAAAATATACAAATGAATAAAAGTCGAGTGCATGTTCTAATAGCTATTATGTTAAATAAATATAAAAAAATTACAAATATACTCTGTATATTATTATACATACATATGTACATATAATATGATGTGGCAACTCATTTCAATTTTGCATAAAAAAATGTATGTATCTGGCAGCACAGTTCAATTCGTTCGGGACGATAATTAAAATTAAACCAATTCAAGCAAAAATTGTTCCGCATTAAAGTTACTCTCTTTCTCTCTCTCAATAAAATAGAGACGTCAAACTACATATAAAAAAGCGTTCGGAACGTTCAGAACAAATGGGTGAATTCACCTTTAGTGATGGAAATGCCCCCTATCAAGGCTATCAAGGAAAATTTTGATTCTCTACTGAAAAGACAGTAAAGCATACTCAAAACCAAGAAGAGGAGAAGGAGATGAGGGCTCATGAACTCAATTGGAAAAGGACATGATGAAGAAAACTGAATCCTTTTCAATTAATTCCCAATAATTTGAAAAATATATGCCACTTAATCTGATAAAACTTGGTTCTTATGCTCCTATTTTGAGTTTTATAATTTCTCTAAGTGTGCTTATAAAAAAAACAAAGCAAAACAAAACAAAATGAATACGAACTACATACTTTAACCCACTTTTAACGATTTTTTTCTGGTTTAATAATTTATTTTTGAAAGAAAAAATAACATTGTTGCAATACTAGCAAGAAATTATTATTGGTTAATTTTCAATAAATAAATAACAAAAACTAAAAAAATTTAATACACGATTATAAACCACTTCACCGAGTAACCAAAAAGTGAGTAGCATTAGTCATAGAAAAAAAATTTGAAACATTTTATACAAAAGAAAACATTTTAGAAGTAAAAAAAAAACACGAAGGCGCTCAACAATATTCTTTGAGAAAGTGTAAATAAATCAACTAATTAATTTACAAAAATACAACGAATTCAAACAATTGTTCAACTTAAAGTTTTATCTTAATTCCACTCTTTATGTTTTCTTACTGCTGTGTGTAGGGTGCCCTGCAGTTCAGGGATTGAAAAATCGACTTTTCCATTGTCTAATGAAATGAAGATAAGAACGTAAACTACGCAATTGAAAATTTCTGAGACAATTTAACGGAAATTCTCTTTCACACAAAAATATAATATAGAAAAAAAAATCGAGTGTGAAATTTTCTAATAGAAGTTGCAAAGAAAATTTCGCTTATACAACATACACTAGGGATTAGTTACTCCAGAAACTTTTTAACCCAGTAGGTGTTCTGTTAAGGAATAGAGCAAAATAAGCGACCATCATAGAGAGAAATTTCAAAAATAACAAAAGTTTTAAAGAATGGGAAAAAATCGAAATGCAAGTCAAAAATTTTTTAAAATTGCAAAAATAGTACCGCAGGCCTTTTTAAAAATTTCACGAATTGATAAACTATTTGAAAAATCAGAACCACATAATTTTTTCAGTCGCCGCAAGTACAATAAAACTTGCAAACAGCATATACTAAAATATTATATTACAATTAATCAAAAAGTACCACATTTTCCCCCAAACTAAAGGGTAATAAGAATGAAATACGTGTAGAGTATCAATCGTAATCGTATGCCTTGTTTGCAATAGTATTAATGTAATTTGAAATGCATTTTGGTGTGTTTTTTACAAAATTACTTTAATGTAACAAAAGAGATTAAAAAGTCGTAATCTGATCACAGCGATAAGATAACAAGCTTTCTAGGCTTTTATTTTGATAAACTTTTTTCTTTAATTATAGTTTTATCATACAACAGAAAAAATTACGTTTTAAAAATTACCGTTTAAAAACATCTTTAAAACAGCAATTTTTCAAAAAGTAAATTTAAAAAAACCTTTTTTTTAATTTAGAAAAGTACCTATTAAAAATTAAAATTTTAAAATGTACCTCTTCAAAAAGTGCTTCTTAAAAATGTTCTTTTTAAAACAAGCAGCTTTTGAAAAGGTTCTTTTTAAAACAGGTGCCTCAAAATACTTTTAAGAAAATACCCTAAAAAAATCTTTAAAAAACAACCTTTACAAAAGTACCTGTTAAACAAGCATCGTTGAAAAAAGTAGCTGTTAAAAAGGTACCGTTTTAAAAAGGTAACCTTTAAAAAAGTACTGTTTAAAATAGTAACTTTTGAAAAAGTACCTGTTAAAAAAGTAACGTTTAAAAAAGTACCTATTAAAAAAGTACCTTTAAAAACTTACCTTTAAAAATGTACCTCTTAAAAAAGTGTCTTGTAAAGAGCACCTGTCCAAAAAGAACCTTTTAAAAAACTACGTTTTAAAAAAGTACCTTTTAAAAATGACCGTTTAAAAAAGTAGCTGTTAAAAAAGTGCCTTTAAAAAAAAGTACTGTTTAAAATAGTAACCTTTGAAAAAGTACCTGTTAAAAAAGTAGCGGTTTAAAAAGTACCTATTAAAAAAGTACCTTTAAAAACTTACCGTTTAAAAATGTATCTCTTAAAAAAGAATCTTATAAAAAAGTACCTCTCCAAAAAGTACCTTGTAAAAAACTACGTTTTAAAGAATTACCTTTTAAAAATGACCTTTTAAGAAAGTATCTTTCTAAAAACTCCGTTTTAAAAAAGTACCTTTTAAAAATGAACTTTTAAGAAAGTATCTTTCAAAAAAGTACCGCTTAAAAAAGCAGCTTTTAGATAGATTCTTGTTAGAACAAGTATCTTAAAAAATACTTTTTAAGAGGTGAGTTTTAAAAATTACCTTCTAAAACAAGTAAGTTTTAAGAAAGTACATTGAACTTTTCAAAAACGACTGTCCTAAAAAGGTTGTAAGCCCTTTTGAAAAAAATAAATATTTTAAAAAGTACTTTTAAAAATTACCTGCTAAAAATAACCTCTTTAAAAAGTGTCTTTTAAAAAAGCACCTTTTAGAAAAGCACTAGAAAAAGAAGTTTTTCAAAAAAGTACATTTTGAAAATGTATCTTTTATAAATGTACTTCTTAAAATAAAGGCCTTTTTAAAATACCTTTTAAAAACACCTTTGAAATTAATTTTTCTAAGTACATTTTTAGAAAAAGTATGTTTTAAAAAGTAACTTTTAAGTAAGGTACTTTTTTTAAGAAAAGTGTACTTTATGAAAATTACCTAACAGAAAAAGCTCCTTTCGAAAAAAAGCATTTGTAAACAAAGTTTCGTTTTAAATATAGCACATTTTATAAAAGCGCCATTTAAAAAAAAAAAACTTTTTAAAAAGTACCCTGAAAAAAGGTACTGCAAAAAGTGCCTTCTTAAAACAGTTACTTGTAAAAATATGCCATTTAAAAGACATTTGAAAAAAAACTATTCAAATAGTACCGTTTAAACGAATTACCTCTAAAAAATTCCTTTAAAAGAAGTTCCTTTTAAAAAAAGTACCTTTTTGAGAAAGTATCATTATGGAATAATTACTTTTTTATGCAATTACTGTTTATAAAAAAGTGCCTTTTTGAAAGACAACATTTTAAAGAAAGTTTTTAAACATTTATTTCAATAGAACTTTAAGCTTTGTTGGTGTTTCTTTTAATATACGAGTATATATTATTCCTTTTTTCCTTTAAAAACTTTCAAAGCTTTTTTTTCATTTTCTCCCCTTGGTTAAGGCAAATTCATCTCCACCCAGTTATTTGCATTCTATTCTTTATTTTTAGCATGATTTAGAAATGAAAAATAAAAAGTAGAAAAAATCTATTTATCTGTTTGCGTCTGACAGAATAGAAAAAAACCGACGTAAAACAACAAAAAGAGTTTTGTTTAGTGTTTATCATGGCAGGTCTTCAACCTTTTCACCTACTTTCTACATAAAAAATATATAAATATGTACATACATATGTACATATGTATAAATAAATGTATATGTAAAGTTTGTCGTTGCCGAGTTGTTGTTGAATAGTGAAATAAGACAACAACACAAAACACAACAAATTAAATTTTTTTCTCCACTGTTGATTTTATGTTTTGTTATTTATACATACATTTTATTTATTTTGTTTATATGCATATACAGTTTGTCAAGAAATTGTTTTGACATAGTGAAAAAATTTATTGTTTTGACTTTAATAATGCAAAAAATCGTTTTCCTTTGTAGTTTAACAATTTCTTCTTTTCAATTCTATTTTATCTATATATTAGTTAACAAACAGGAGCAAGAGAATGAGAAAATAGAGAATAATAATAAAAAAAATAGAAGAAAAATAAAATAAATACAAAAATTTTGTTGTCAAGAAAATGTTTTTACAATTTATTTTTTTGTGTGTGTTTTTTTTATACCGGTAGTTTTTACTGTTCAAACTACAATTTTTTTCGTTAGTCAAGTGACCATTGATAATGATTTAATTATAGTTTTGTTTTTTATTACTGAAAACGATAATTTTACGAGGATTTAAAGTGCCTGGCAAAAGAACGTCGACCGATGTAATTCAGTTAGTTTACTATAACCACGCGATCGGGAAAACGGTCCAAGAGTTATCTGAAATGTTTTCAATAACCAGACAAACAGTGTACAATATTTTAAATCGCGCTGAAAAAGAAAATAGTCTAACATTAAAGCTTCCAACTGGGCGTCCACGTAAAATTTCGGAGAGAACAGAACGAGTTTTAAGAAGAAAGGTAGACGAAAACATTTTGGTATCCATACGAACGCTTGCATGTGAACTTAAAGAAGAATGTGGCGTGAGAGTCTCTCACGAAACGGTAAGACAAGTTTTGAAAAAGAACGACTATTCATCCAGAGTGGCACAAAAAAAACCACTGCTTACAATACAACGTAAAGAAAGACGATTGTCTTTTGCTGTAACACATATTTCCAAGCCTGACGACTACTGGGATGACGTTATATTTTGTGATGAGACCAAAATAATGCTTTTCTACAATGATGGTCCTAATAGAGTATGAAGAAAACCTTTGAAAGCATTGAAAAGTCGAAACATAATTCCAACTGTAAAATTTGGAAAACTTTCAGCAATGATTTGGGGGTGCATTTCTAGTAAGGGAGTTGGAGATCTTTGTTTTATTGAGAACACTATGGATGCTAATCAATACCTGGGTATATTAAAGCGTCATCTAGTTAACAGCGCGACTAAATTTGGGTTTTATTCTGATAGAAAGCCGAATTTCAAATTTTATCAGGATAAGACCCTAAACATAAGGCTCTTTTGGTAAGGACGTGGCTTCTCTACAACTGCGGTAAGGTACTCGATACACCTGCTCAGAGTCCAGATTTAAACCCAATTGAAAATTTATGGTTTTGTCTAAAAAAAAATACTGCCAAAAGGCGTCCCAGAAACCAAAGTGAGTTAAAAGCTGTAATTTTTGAAGAATGGAATAAAATACCAACAGAATATGTACAAAAATTAATTTTTTTCAATGAAACGGCGCCTGCAAGCCCTGATTGATGCCAATGGTGGCCACACAAAATATTGATAATCCTTCATTTAAAGATCCAATCCATTTTTTCATATTATATTAGTATGTAACAACATTTTCTTGACAACAACATTCTTGAGTTTCTTTTACTTTTTTATCTTATTTCTTAATCTTAAGTTTTTGTTTTGTTTTCCTTGCCGTTATTTGTTAGTTAACATATAGCTAAAATTAGATTATAAAAAAAATGGTAAAAGAGTTAAAACACGTTTTGTTTTTTAATGATGAAAGTCAAAATAAAAACTATTTTCACTGTGTCAAAACAATTTCTTGACAAACTGTAAGTACATATTTAGTTGGTGTAGTCTTTTGTAATTCTTTTTTTTTTTTTTTTTTTCTAAAAACTTTTTGTTTATAGACTTTTTGTGGCTGATGTTGACTTTATTAGTTGCATTGCCTGCCTTATTTAGATTTAATGAAACTGTCTGTCAATTTGTTTTGAATATTTGAAATTTAAACATTTTGTTGACCGTTCTGTAATTTATTATTTGCTAATTATTGTTGCTACTGTATGTAGTAAACACTAAAATTGTTCGACCTCCACAACCTTTACAAAATTTGGCAAAAATCTATACTATTTATTGTCTAAATATAACGAATAGTAAATATTTTTCGGAAATAAATATTTCGAAAATTTTAATGTATCGATTTCCAAAAATTTAAGTTGATAAAATAATACTTGTTAAAATAAATTTTTTTCAGACACAAAAAATCACTCGTAAATCCATTCGCCTATTTTAAAAATACTTAATAAATTTTGCTTTACATAATTTTGTTTCCCTGTTATTAGTTTTATTTTTTTAATTTTTATTTATGATTTAATTACATAACATAATTAATGTAACTAAAAAAAGTATAAGGTACCAGCGCAAAAAGGCCTTAGTGAAAAAAATTTTTTTTTATATTTTATAACCACATCGAGGACATACATATTTATTGTATATAGACACATTAATTCAAAATATTACCAAACTGGGTATCATCAATTTATTTTATCTATTTGCTATGCGGGGAAAGCCTCATATGGCGTTATCTCAAATTATTTTGAAGCTTTCAAATATTAGTGGAAATCATTCTTGACAGTATATTTCCCTATCTAGCATATATGTATGCCACATATTTTTGCAGGAAGCGTAAGGATCGATCTTATTTATTTATTTTTGTAGTTTAAAAATAAATAAAAAAAATATTTTTTGTTAATTAAAAAATAATTTCTAGGCCGGAGAACGTCATATTAAAAAAACTCTTAAGAGCTGTAAAGAAAAAGTTAATGATAACGCGGTAATTAAAATATTAACTGCATAGAATCATCTGCTTTTCGAATAAATTTCCTAGTGAGTTTTTTTTTTGATATTAATATTTTTGCTGTATAAAATATATTTATTTAAGTATTCTCATATTCAATTTAAAGCTACCGCTGGCATTTACAGTAACGGCAACTGGTGTCATACAATTTCATAGGCCATATTTATTAGAATGTTTTAATAAACAATAGACTCAATTGTATTAATATCAGGAATAGTTTTATTTTTTATATTTATATATATATATATATTTTTTTTTTGTGACCAGGGAAACTTCTGATTGTTCTACTTGGTGAATCCAGAGTGGTCCTTATCAATTACACTTCAAGTAGACTCATAAACCTTCACGTTGTAGTCCCTGGGCGATGTTATTGACTCCCGTCAAATATTGGCGAATTGTAAGAGGGTTCTGAAACGTCTGTTGTCCCAATTGGGGCGGCTGCAAGCAGACATCTGTTCTTATATTAAGCGGTTCGCTTAATATAAGAACAGACTGACACTCAGCCAGTCTGTTGGCTTAGATGGCAGCCCCATCTAGGACTAGAATGCATTCATTCGCTCATACGAGATAGAATGATTAACGAAACCTCAAACAACATAAATGGAGGCTCTTCCTTATAGATCCAATGGGAACATATATATAATGTGTTATTTGTATTTATTGCATCGTGAACAGAAAAAAAGTTATTCGTGAAAAGGGAAAAAATATTCACAACAGGCGGTAAAAGTACTTTAAAAATTCCTTCTTAGATGACTATTGGTTTCAGGCTTATAATTTATAAATTTTGTTTTTTATAACAAAAAAATTTTAAAATATCCTAATATAACGACTTAAACACACACACTTTTAAAGTTAATTTCTTAAGAAAGTGTTTTACCAAAAAGTAGTGTAAGAAATATATCGTAACTGTAGTTGAGATGTTTTTAGAGTAACATATTTAAAGCAACTAAATAAAAGTCTTCAGCGGTTGCTGATAGCTGGTTGCTATCGTAAATGTATACAAGACCTGTATGCTATGATTGTAGACTTACTCAACTATATGAAATGGAAAACTCTTATAAATATATTGGTGGTGTAGGGCATCCTAGACTTGCTAGATCTATACGGTTTACAAGGGCAGTTTACAACCAAGACTGATTTCCGCTAATGTAAACTGGGTTCTTATATTGGAAAAATATTATGTATCTAAATCGAGAATATATATACATACGGTGAAATACACCATATCATTTTTTAACAACAACTACGTTGAAGTCTTAAAATATTCAGCCTACTTACGAGTGTCGTTGTCGTATTTCGACTTCGACAGTTTTGTAATAGATTAAAGATAACATGCAATGTTCTTCTTTAATCTAGGACAAAAATGTCGAAGTCAAAATACGACAACGATACTCGTAATTAGGCTGATTGTCAATAGGACTCTATAAGTATTTTGTATTCACAGTGGGACCGTACATACACTAAAAAAATAATGACCTAAAATTTACGATAATTTTCTCCATTTGAGTTCAAAATGGCTGTCATATTGCTTCAAAGCCATTTATACTGGAGTTTAATTAAAAATCATGGCTGCTATTAAAAAAAATCTACTTAATACCAATAAAAGATTCCTTATTTTTTATAGTGCATTTACACTTGATGGAAATCGAGTGCTCTGGAGATTTGTGACAAAATCTAATTGTTTGATTTCCGCTAAATCTACTCAAAATCTGCTAATACTTAGTTAATCAACTAATGTTTCTTTCCAAAATTTCTTAAAAAATACTACGCTGTGCTTTACATTTGAAATATATAAATTATATATGAAGTTTGACATTTCTAAGGTAAAACTGCCAATAGATTTTGATAAAAATTTCAATCTATATTCCCATACATTTCGGTCAGTTGTAAGTTTACAACTATTAGAAAACTTTACTTAATTTTAATAACATCTTTATTGAGCTTTCGAAAAATTATTTAAAAATTTATTAGCAATTAAAAAAGGTACTTTTAAAATTATTCGATTTTTTTAATTTACGACAATGAATAAATAATAATAAAATTTAATAAATAATTTAATAATAAATTTAATAAATTTTGGTTCATGAATTTCCTTAATATGAATTTCCTTAGAGTATTGCTTCGAAAGAAAAATGGAGGGGCAAGCGCACGTGATCGATATTTTTTATTAGTCTCCTTAAATCCATAATACAATTAAAACTTAGAATAGAACTTCTTTTAGTTTCGATTTTAATTTTCTCATTCAATAATTTTTCTTAAACGCTGAGCTCATACTATACCGGGTGAATTGTTTTTTCATTGGAGGAAGAAAGAATCCACCACGGGAATAATGTTTTTCTACATTCTTTTAAGGAACTAAAAGGTTATTAAGGAATTAAAACATTTTTTTTTTGTTTTGAACCAGCAGCTTTCTGTTTAATTGTTCAGACATAAACAATGAAATTATTTATATTTTGAATAAATGAGGGTGAACAATTTTAAATTCGTATATTCTTTGATAAATAGAAAATATTTTTATGAATAGCAATGAATTGTTTGTTGTGGCCTCATCTTTAATGCATCCATAGAGATTGGCAGTTTTGTGGCCCATTTTTTTTAATGCTGCTGGAAACTCCTTTTCAGTCAACTGCGAGCGCTATAGAACTATGATCGCTGACAGTTTATGGCCTTAAATAGAAGATACGAATTTTAGATAACCTTTGGTTATAGCAGGATGGCGGACGCAACATGTCATACAGCCTTAACAGCGAAAAAACATAAATGACAAATACGTAATTTTACAGGAGAGCCTGTAAGTTTCTGATTCCACTTTTAATGGTAAAACAGTTTTCACAATTAATTTTAATGCTGATGAATTATCGTTTGCGATGTAAAAATGGAAATCGAAAATTATGTCAGTTACGTTTTATTTTGCGATGAACATCGCCCATTAAGTTTTACAATAGATACTTGTATTTTGAACACCGCCTACGTGTTCTGCAGCATATGTATATATGTATATATGTATGTAATTTATTGCATATATTATATGCAAATATCTATTATATAAAGGAATTTTTAGTAAATACTTATAAAAATTATTCCGTTGGTACTAACAAACTCATCAGTAGGCTAATAAGTATAAAGATTGCAAGAAAACTAAAATATATGCAAATCGAATACAAATTGTTTGCTGTGTTGTTAGTATAAAAGATTCTTCGGACTGCTATGGTTATATATTTTAGCAATTTTGTTTATATGATTTAATTCTAATAGTGTATTTAAAACGTTTTATGTAAACCTACTAGGTTGAGTGCCTTAAAAACAGGTTGATTGAAGTCTACTGATGAGTTGGTTAGCTCCAATGAAATATCAAATATATTAGGCAGCTAAAGCCACAACGAATAATACCTTTACACATTTTTTAACTAAGATCTGTGGATTATTTCAAGCTGATCTGATCAACATAATGATTGCAATTGTGCAACCATGTTTTTGCTTTGGGTCAAGGGCCTTTAAAATGTTTTGCGTTATTGGAATTGTTAGAGAATCTCTAAAACCAAAAACAAAAATCATTAAAAAATACATTATACTTTGGGATATCTTGCTGCATTTTAATGATCTTGGAAGTTTTCTTACATTTATTATATTTTTAAAACTAACAGTCACTTAGTCGAAGGCTTTTTATTTATTTTTATTTTCAAGTTTTTAATTTAGCTAAAACTCTGCTTTAATTTTTTTCTTCAGATTTGCACAAATTAATTAATAAATCGTGTAAAGCCTTTTTTATCATTATATTTATTTATATATTCATTTAATTTAACTGTCTACCAACCCAAAATTTGCCCTTTTAACTATGACAAATTGCTTTAAATTAGAATTTACTAGAAGAGATAAAACGAAAAAGCTTTTATGCAAAAAGCTCTTTTGCAGCAGTATTTCACTTCTATTCGTCCACAGCATCAATAAAACTCCCGAAATGCCAAACAAACCAACCAGCCACCCACCCACTTATTCACTTACCCACTTACGGTCTATTCAAAATAAAGAGTTAAAGAAAAGAAAGACACATTTACGTTAACATTTGATGTTGCAATTGCTCCGCTTTATTAAAAATCAACTGTAAATACTTTCAACGTTGGTTGGTGCTTTTAGACAAATGCAATTTTTTCTAATGCTATTTTTTCATAGGCGACTGCCAAGTCCACTTGTCTGAATGACAGACATGCTGCAAAACTAAAAACAAATAGTTACAACAATAACAATTCGTTTATTTTTCTTGATGTTAAATATTTGAGCACGAAAAAGTTCAATTTCTGTTAAAGTATGCAAAGATAAGAAGCTTGTGAGTTAAGGATTGATTATGATTAGTTTTTTATTACGTTTTTGTTTACCAAAAAAAAATATATATTTTTCATCCTTCCAAGGAGATTAAGGGACTCTAGTGCTATTCAATGAGACTAGACTTTTTAGGAAAAAGAGCCCGGAATCCTGCAAGGAAATAAAATTTTGTTTAATTAGAGACAACAAAATATCACACGTATTCACATTGTGATTTTGTAAGTAGTTTCTTGAGGTCTTTAAGATTGTTTAGTTATAGAAACGTCTGGATAAATTCAAATCACTTAGGCTTCTGCTAGACAAATTGTGATCGAATAGAGAAATCGAAAACTATACAGGGCCTTACAATCTTTTCTAATATAACTAAATTACTATGAAGAACAGACTGCCAGACACTCACAAGCTAATTACCACTAAATAAAAAAACTTCATTGATGTCTTTCTTTGAATTAAGCAAATTGTTTGCCATTCGTCCCCAGTTGTAATGAAAATTCGAATGTGTAGACTCAAAGCAAAGCAGTCACCAGCATTCATGCTTTAAAATTTAATACATAGAGTGTAATTATTAAGTATGACCTAGGACATGCATAAATCTCCTGCTGAGAAGCGGCATAATTCTTTGTATAGCAGGAGCATCTGTTTTTAGTGGCAAACTCCGCTGATATACTATACAACCAACGATTTGTTTTTTAACCAGTCATGTGACGAAGTTATCCTCAAACAGCCAGTGCTAGGCCTGTTCTGGGAAATCCCTTCTTACATTTCTAAATATAATCTTGGTAAGAACAAAGCTTCCTAGAAAATGAAGCAAATACAGAGATAGTGATACGAAAGTAGTATAAATTTTTATAATTTCTAATAATTTTAACACGAATTTGTAATTGCAAGATGTTAATTTTTTTTATGCTCAATCACCACATCGGAAGTTACTTTCAATATGTTTGTTGAAAGTCCTTGTTTTTTCTGCCAAGATAATAAATTTAAATGAAATTATGACAAGTTGTTTATGACTAAGAGTCAGGAAGGGACATAAACTTGCCAAAAGCCTACGCGAAAGTAATTTAACGAAACAATAATATTTATTATAATAAAGAGAAGTGTTTCCAATTACCGCAACAAAATTGCATTCATTTGTAGAAGTAACCTAAATTTTCCTAAGAAGGCGAAAAAATGTACTAATGGTTACTGGTGAAGTAACGAAAATGTCGTTCCTTAAGAAGGACTTCCATTATTTTCCTGAAAAACCCAAACAAGTGCAGCTAGCGTGGCGCCAACGCTTTGGGTTTGGAAAATTGGATTTTGACCTCCTCAAGTTAAGAAGTGAAAATAGCTGCAGAAGTTGAAAAAATGAATGAAAGTTAAATTGGTTTGTTGTCACAAAACTGTTCAAAGTTTTCAAATATTATACGGTCCTTGCTTTCATTGTTGACATAAGACTGACGAATGTCGCCGCTGCAGCGGGAGCCATTAGACACAAAGTTTTTCGCTCTTGTTTAGGGCTTAGCCTACAGATGTTTCAATCGTTTCGCTGGTGGGGGAAACTTTTTTTCCACACAGTATTAATGCCTGGTCACAGAAAGGCTATTGAGGAATTAATTTCTTTAAACCTTTCAGTAAATCTGCTGAGAGCAGTAACTAGAATGTGAGGACAACGTAATGTATCAAGATATAGATTAAAAATAAAAAAAGAAAACTTTTCCCTTTGTTACAATCTCGGTTTAATAGGGCTTATGTCACATTTCAGGCATTAAGGACTATTTAATACCTTAAGAGATTTGCAAAAGGCTCTTCAAGGTTTTGTTATATAGAAAGCAAAACTCTGTGCTATCAAAAGATCGGTCAGTAGTACTGATTACCATTATAATCTAACTTTATTACATTTCCCACTTGTACTTCTCAAAATGATATTTTAAAGAAGCAGAAGTCCAGGAGCACTTCTGGCTTGTCTGTGCTACCCTAACAAATTACACTGGGAGTATTCTAAAGGGGACACCGTAATATTTGAAAATCCTAGTCATAATTTCCTTATACTAATTTTATGTTAATTTTACGTTGGGAAGGATACAATCAACTGAGCATTTACCAAATATTTATGTTTACATTGATATTTATGTTCATAGTACTTATTTACATCTTAGTACATATAGTTCTTTATGAAAATGATTTGTATGAAAATTAAGTTTCTTAAAATCCTTTTAAATAAGATTCCTTTCTCTTCTTTTTCAGGTAAGTGCTTCAAACTTTACCCACACATATTGTATATTTGGAGTCATAAAAGAGTAAGTTTTACCACATCTATTATTCCAAATTGTATGACAGACAATTCCGTCATTGGAATCACAGCCATTTTTAGACCATTTTTTGACAAAATTTTGGGCTGAACCAACTTAATTTTCTCGAGGATAAAGGCTTTTAACACACCTCTCTCCGTCTTCCCTCATCTTATGAATTTTAAAAAGTTTTGGCGGTACTATTGGCCTTATCATTCAAGCAATATATTTTAAAAAGAAACTATTAAGTTGCATTTTTAACTTACGAAACAGTCCTTGTCAGTTTTATTCCAAACAAAACCTTTTTTTCTTGTTATAGTTCATTGCAAATAAAGCGCTTGCAACCCTTCTCTGTGTGCATTCATACTTTTGTGTGTGTGTGTGTGTGCGTGTCTTAAACGTTAAACTCTGCTTAATATGAGGAAAAGCTATTTACTGATGGGGAGTCAGCAGACAGGGTGTTGCATTGTTTATTATACATTAATTCCCGATTGCTCTCGGGGAAAGCTTTAACCTACATAAAGGTCATTTGAACATGGAACTCATGCTTCTATATAGAAAAATGTATAAAGACGTTTTTTGTTTAACATAAAAAAATATTTCCACAATGCATTTGCTGTTGTTGCCTTTAACGTTGCGTTTGTTGCCGTTTGTGCGGTGTGCAATGAATTTGTTGTCATCGTTTTTTTTTAGAAGAGCATAAGCAAAATTTCACAATAAGCACTTTGTATGTTTATTTCTAATCGGTATACATACATAAATATTTTCTAAATATATTTTTCGTTTAAATATGTATTTATGCAAAATTATTCAACTTGGTGCTTGGGTCAGCCCAACAGTGGACCTCCAAACATATTTTGAAAAGTTTAGAAAGTTGTACGTTTTTACGAATATTATAAAAAGGTAATTGAAGGTTTTACAGAAAATCATGGAAAATTCTAAAGTTTTTTAAGGCATATTTGTCAAAAATTGCAGTATATATTGTTTATAAACCAGACTCCTTGAAAATTAGATCCAAAATCTCATATTAAAAATCACATTTTGGAGACATTTTTCACTTTTTATTTTGTAGTTTTGGATAATTTTTTCTATATTTTGGGCACAATTTTCTTAGTGAAAATATTTATTATCTACACTTCTCATTAGATCTACACTTCCAGCTAATCTAAGTCTTCAGTTTGTTTTGAGTGGTATCTTTATGAAATCTATTACTTCCTTTACATGCTATCCTGTTTATAATATAAGATCTGACTAAATGTTCCATTCTATCCCTTGTTATATTGAACAATCTAATTAATGATCCTATTTGCGAACGTATTAAACTGCTAGGGACAGGGGAATCACAATAGATCAACAATGGTCGCAGTATAAAGGGCCATCCTGGGCCAAACCCCCATTACATTACAATACAATTACAATGTATTGTATGTCTTGTAAGATATTCTGTAATTATCAATATCGCAAGTCCCAGAATTACCTAGTCTTTCAAAAACTATTGGAATATAAGTCAAACACTTGTATATCTCAGTCATAGTGTCAATATTATTTCTTCTTTGTCTTCTCTATTGTCTTATTCAATTATGAATTAGTTCATTACTTCATTTTTCCATGTTAATATGTTCTTCTATCTTATTCCAGTTTTCTTCAATTGTATTAAATATTAGTTCTGTAGGAATGTTAGAAAAAAATGATCTACATCTAAGCAGATTACCTTTTTATTATCGCTTATTCTCTCTTTAAATTGAAGTGGGTGCTTAACATAAAAAAAATTAAATAGAGGGAAGTTGTCTGTATGTCTTTAAGGAACACTATATAATGTAGGTTCTATAGCCATATATGAAAGTATACCCAATCTAAAAAGTCCTTCAATAAAATTATTATTTATCTTCTGAAGACTGTTCACTGGATCTGTTCTTAATATTCTATAGATGACAGTATCGCCTATAATGAATATAAATTCATTCTAGTATCATAATCATATGTTTTCATTGCCATTGTCATATTGCCATCATATTTGAAAAACAGACTTTAAAGAGTAAATTTAGATGATAATTTTTTTTTAATTATTAAGATAATTTTCAACTGACCTTCGTAGACTAGTAGGTAGTGTACTAGACTCGTAGTGCGAAGGTCCCAGGTTCGAATCCTGCCGCAGAACTCTGGCAGTTTGAAAGGGAGCGCACAACAAGCCTTCACTGGCTTAAGTGTATGTCGTATGACATGGGCTATCACACCCCTCCTATCAACCTAACCTAAGATAATTTTCAAATATCTATGAAGAAGTATATATCTAATTTCTACATTTTCATATAAATATAAAAACAAACATGTATTACCAAAAAGCTTGCAACAATTTCATGAAGGAATAAAACAGAGGAAATATACAAAACTTAGTGAATTAAATAATAAGTATGTTCTGCTAAAATTTATTGTAATAAATGATACTCGTAATTAGATAATTTTATAATTTTTCATATACAAATCGTGTTATCCATTTGGTGGTTTCAAATCCGCCGGTCGAGCTAGACTGTCAGCTGTTAAATTTCTGTTATCAAAATGTCATTTAAATACTGAAAGGTTTGACATTTACGAATATGGAACTGACCTTCATAGACTAGTAGGTAGTGTACTAGACTCGTAGTGCGAAGGTCCTAGGTTCGAATCCTGCCGCAGAACTCTGGCAGTTGTGTTTGATAATTAAAGGGAGCGCACAACAAGCCTTCACTGGCTTTAAGTGTATGTATGTCGTATGACATGGGCTATCACACCCCTCTAATCAACCTAACCTAACCTAACCTACGAATATGGATGGTTTAACAACCGAAGACGGCGTAAAAATAGTTTAAATTTACTACATAAGTGGTGGATCAAAAGTGGCCAATTTTCTAGTATTACGTAGTGATTATAGTCGCCATAATCGACCTACTGTGCAAAGAATCGGCAAGATTGTAAAGAAATCTAAAGAGACCGGAGAGCGTGACAGATGTGGTCAGGCCGGAAATATAGCTCCTCTTAGTGGCGTTCTCCGCAATTGGGACCATCTTACGGCTCATTATATCGTATTTTACATTTGAATTTTCACCTCCATCCATATAAAGTCCAACCCACGCAACGATTAAAGTCGGCTCACCATTCACAACACCGTAGATATGCTGATCGGGTGCTACAGCAACAGACCATCAATGCTGATTTTTATAACAAAGCAAAATTATAGCATATGGGGATCGGAGAACCCAGAAGTGATTGTTGAAAAGCCATTGCATCTGTAAAAAGTGACTGTTTGATGGGTGGACGTATCATTATTACAAAACGACATTGGAAAAATCGTTACCGTCAATTCAGCCGTATGCTATAGCCGTATGATAACCGGCCTAAAATTGAAGATTATGTGATGTACGACATGTGGTTTCAAGAAGACGATGTCAAGAGCCACACAATACGACCGATTTTGGCTTTATTGCATGAGAAGTTTCCAGAACGCTTAATTTCACGTTTTGGCGATGTCAATTGGCGGTTTGACGCCGTTCGAATATTTCTTGTCAAAGCCAGTGTCTATGCGGATAATCCTTTAACATTGGAGCATTTGAAAACAAAAATTCGAGAAGTTATCGCCGAGATATCCCCCTGATTGTGCGAAAAGGTAACCCAAGACTGCCTCAAAACGATCTACAGCTGCAAGCAATCTGGAAGCGGTCATTTTGTACGTAATGGCACGGTTCAGGGATTATAACGAAAGAACAGTTTCATCAAAATCATAGCTTTATATGTATGTGTTCTATTTAACTTTACTTTTGAAACCGAAAAATGGATAATCTAAATGTTTTGAACATCGTCGACCCTTCTTTCCATGTTAATAGTAAATTTCCAGCAGGGAATTTCATACTACGTTTTTCCCTCAAAAAATTTTAAAATTTTACTAATATATTTTTTGCTTTAATACTCTCCAAAAGTTTTCTATGGGATTTAAGTATGACAGCGGACCTGTCCAGCCAGGCAAATTAATGCCATTTCCTTCATATTTCGCGAAAAGGAAGCCGTTTAAATGTTTTCTCTGTTTGCATTCCATGATCAAGTTACAGTAACTTTGGAAATAAGACAATGCAAAAATAAATGAATTAATTAAAATAAAAAGAATTTTAGTTCAGCATAAGCGGAGCAACCACGTGTAGTGATTACTTTGGCCATAAAGGTGAATTCACCCATTCGTTTTGAACGTTCCGAACGCTTTTTTTATATGTAGTTTGAAGTCTCTATTTTTGAGAGAGAGAGAAAGAGAGTAAAAACCAATTCAAGCAAAAATTGTTCCGCATTACATTTACTCTCTTTCTCTCTCTCAAAAAAAATTGAGACTCCAAACTACATATAAAAAAAAGCGTTCGGAACGTTCAAAACGAATGAGTGAGTTCACCTTAATTGTATATAATTGGATTATATATCAAAGCATTATACTCCCTTAGTCATTATTCCAAAAAGATCGCTATAGCCCGTTGTTGGTTAAAATTGTTTTGCGTTTAGATTTTAGCTGGAAAAAGTTTGTACTGCGTACGATCGTTGCTCTTGGTTTTTCTTATCAAATCAGTTTTTTATGTAGAGCCGCATGTCTATTTTCTTTTTGTTATATTTTATAAGTTGTGTCTTAACTGATGACGCTTATCTTTATTATAGTTTTGTTAAAACGTAAATAACATATTATCTAAGCAAAAAATAAATTTCGCAAATTTTTTTTTGCACTTGTTAAGTCCATAATTTTGTTCTTGTTTTTTTTATCTCTCAAAAGTCTATACAATTCTGTATGTTGCGTTCCTTTCTTTTAACTCTTTTCACGCTTGATAATGAAATTGAAAATTTCAGTGTTAAGTGCTTTATTGACCTCATTTAGTTTGTTGATTTTAGCCAAAAATGTGCAAACTTTTTTTTGCCAGTACTTGTATTTGGTAAAAAAAAGCATGTTATCAATACAGAAATTTTAGAAGAATCATAAATCCATAAAAATAATATATACATAAGTACATATGAAAAGTAATTAGTGTTTCTTATTTTTGGAGACTTTCAAGGACAAATGTTATTAGACTTATAATAATAAGAAAAAGATAACAAAATGTATAGTTTGGGCCTAGAAATATTAAGCAAAAAATTGCGAAAAAGTATTTAATGTGGCTTTAATAATTTTCTATTAATCGCCTACAAACTCTGTCTCCATTATGAATAGTAATAATAATAATTATTAATTGCAAATTATTGTCCTGCAAAACCGATTTTTAATTGCCGGTATTTCGAATGCTGAAGCAACTAGTTCGAAATATCATCGATATTGAATAAATAAAATTTTAAATTGAAGTTTTAAAAACGTTTTAGTTTCTGAAAAATACTGTAATATACTTTATCCTTTAAATGAGAAAAAATTAGAATTTAGTGTTCTTTAGTAAGAGCAAGCTTCTTAGGAAAGATCACGCGATCCTGTAAGGAAGTTAAATTTTTGAAATTAGACCGACAAATAGAACTTTTTTATGAATCAATCGAGAGAATGTTGAACTTTCCTCGAAAACAAAAACGCCTTATGGCCCGCCCCTTGGCTCTTAATAATGGCTGCCAGCGTTCAAAAACCTAAAAGAACAAGTGCAATATTTTGTTGTTATTGAATTGATTAAATTTTAATACGAAACATAATAACACAATAAAAATAATCAATCTTACAAATATTCATGGTTAATCTTAAAAGATTTCAAAAGTATTTTTTTATTAAGGGTCTTCACACTTGGTTGTAAACTGCCCTTGTAAATTTTACAGATTTAATAAGTCTAGAACATATATTATTTTCCTAAACTATGACAACAGAAGATATGAATTTTCCATCTTTTTATATTTACGCAAATCTGCAAGACTAATAATCATAGGTTTGCATTAATAATCAGGGCTGGGAAAGTTTATAACATAGTAATTTTTTATATATAAAGATATCGGGATAATCAACTAATCATTTGATAATCAACATATTATAAGTTAAAATTTTTCATATATCCATCCTATTTTTAGATACCAATTCAAATTCAAGGTATAAGTTTCACATATGCATCTGCATACCTGAGCCATTGCAAATCCCAGAGAAGTCTTTTTTTAATTACAAAAAGTCGATCTAGGCAATATGCACTTAAAGTTTCTGGAGTGTTGGCTTCCATAGCAATATTTCTTGATTAAACTTTAGTTTAGCTTCAGATATTTTTTTCTACACTTAAAGAGATAATTGAGGAACACTTTTTTCACAATAGTTAAACAATTTTAAGATTTAGAGATAATGCTATGATGCACTTAAGGATAGTTAAATTTAAAGACCATCTCGCTATATGTTTTATAAATTCAGTTATGATTGTGATTTTTTTTCTTACATGTAAGGAGAATATCGCGGAATACTTTTTCTTTAATAACTCAACAGTTTTGATTTTTTGGTTGTTATGTTCCTCTGTTTAATGTTACTTCTAAGATTCCCCTAAAGCGATTAATGCAGGAGGTGCTCTCAGGAGGAGAACAAAAGAAGAAAAACAGTTGAAAGCTTCCTGTGCAACTGCCCGGCCCTGGGGTTAAGAAATTGCATCGTGCACTACTTGCATTTTATGGTCAGTTAGGCGACCTTCTGAGGCGACTATTCGAAACAAATTTATATTATTGGACATTAAACCAAAATCACGTATACGTAGAGTGCGGACAGAAGAAATAATCGCAGCTGTATCGGCCTGTGTTGTTCATGACCGTGAATTATCGATTCGGCGCCGGCTACTGTGTGGAAAATTTGAAAATATATGTGGTGCAAGAACTGAATCCACACGATCTACAACAACGGCTAACTTTTGGTGAAGTGGCGCTGACAAAGTTGGATGAAGATCCATTTTTTAATCGGAAAATTTTTTTCAGTTATGGATCTCATTTCTGGTGAACTAGCGAAATTGCCATATTTGGTGTAAAGATCAGCCAGAAGCAGTGCATCCCAAAAAATGCACTGTTTGGTGTGGATTATGAGCTGGTGGCATCATTGGACCGTACTTTTTCAAAGACGACAGAGGCAGGAACGTTACTGTGAATGGCGAGCGCTAGCGTGCGATGATTACACGTTTTTTCCTTTTTTTTTGGCCAAAATAGAAAATCTGGTGGGTTACTCTCTATTGCGATGCGTATGCGATGCAATTATTGAGTTTACGCGCATCTGATTTTTTTCACTTTCGCAAATCTGTCATCAATGGACTCTGTAATTGTCAAAAACGTTCGTTAAAATCAAATATCTTGCGCTAACAAAACATCACGCAATAGAGAGTAACCCCATTGGACTTGGCTGACATGTGATTGCAACAAGACGGTGCCACATGTCACACAGCTCGCGTAAAAATGGCTCAATTGAGAGACGAGTTCGGTGAACAGGTTATTTTACGTTTGGGGTCGGTTAATTGGCCGCCTAAATCGAGCGATTTAACGCCTTTAGACTTTTATTTGTGGAGCTATATAAAGACTCATGTCTACAGAGACAAACCCGCAACGCTTGGCTCACTGGAAGCCAATATTGAAGAATTTATTCGTGAGGTATCGGCCGATATGCTGGAGAGAGTATGCCAAAATTGGACCCATCGTATTTACATGAAATCATCTTTAACCATTGAATTAAATAGATCGTTCTATCGACTCAAATAAAGATTTCATACAGTTCTCTAAATTGTATGAGTTTTTTTTTTTCAAATCAAATCTGAAAGCTCTTAAAAAATAACCCTATAATACACGTACATTGAAAGGTGTTTGTGTCAATAGGATCTCATTTTAGTTTTCATTTATCTTCTTTTCTAGATATTTATGCTGCTTTTTATTAAATGGATTTTGTGAATAATCTTTCACATTTTTTTTTTAATAAAAAGAAAACTAAGAAAAGAATTTTTTTCTGGCGATTTTTGACGATCTTTTTCTCTTGAAAAGCCCTAAAAAGAAATTTATTGACATTTTTTGGTGATGGAGGTGAAAAAAAATCTGTTACTCCTAGTCAAGCCTGGGCGGATGCGTACCCTGTATATATCACACATAGAGTCACTCTCATTACAGAGAGGAGGGAATATATATTAATGGTATTGCCTTAACGACATCTGTCAGTTGAAGTTTCTACAAGTTATTTATTAGCAATAACTCATGAAGTGCATATGTATGTCTCAGTATAACCCTGTTAAATATATCAAATTATTGGCCGCCAAAGTCATTTGTCTCGGTTAAAATTAATGCATTTAACAATTAAATTTGTCAGCTAAAAAATAAAAAATTTAAAAAGTAACAATAACAAAACAAAATTTATATATTTTTAAACGAACTTCACGTGCAAAGTAAAATTTAAGTATCCGTGTTTGTACTCCAGCTCTTGTGTACTTGAAAAGTACGAGTGAAAGTTTTTCAATAGTCTTTTTTAAATTTTTTTTTTTTGCAAATTTATAGACAAACAAACCTAGAAATACTGCTGCTGATGATCACAATGATGAGCAAGTACTAAAATAAAAATATAAAATATTTCAAATTGTTGAAAAAAAAAACATAAAATTTTTATTTCAGCTTGTTGAAGTTGAATTTTTAAGGTTGGGCTGAAATTTTCAATAAAGTTCATCTATTTTTTCTATGTTTTGTCTAGTTACGTATTGCTTTTGCTTTTTTTTAAATGAAGTTTGTGTTTTCAAATAGTTACGCCTTTTATTTGAATTAGATTTGAATGGCAAGTTTTCACAAATGTGTAAATTTATGGCTCGTGAAACAAGGTACCCTACACTAATAATATATGTAAATAGTTGATAACAGCTTTAGATTTTACTTCCATGGATTCAAAATGTTAAATAATAAATGCATATACCATTGAAATAAAAAAATATATAAGATTAAAGTGGCTTATAAAATATGTAGCATGAAAACTCCTTAATATTTTTATTAGGCTGTTCTGCTTTGTTAATAAAATGGCAAAAAAAAATGCATGATCTGTATATGACAGCCATTGAAAATAGACGAAATGGATTCGAGCTTCATATGACAAAGAGCCATCATCGAAAACTAGAAAAGATTTCAAAAATAGCACATCGACTTTGCATCAATAGTTTCAATGATAAAATTACTGAATTAAAGTGGCGGTAACGCGAGCATCACACCGGCAATCTATATCTATCTTCTATATCTATAAAATAGGATGTATGTATGTATGTATGTATGTAACGTAATGGCTCCAAAACGGCTGGGCCGATTTTGACGAAATTTTCAGGGAACCTTCAGAATACTCGGGCGGGTGACACTGTGAAGTCCGATTTTTTATTTTCGGTCTGTGGGCGGAGGGGCGTGGCAAAATCCAATTTTCATATTGCCCCACAAATGACATATACATATATTTATTTTTTGTGCTTTTTTTATTTTATTTTACTTTTTTTGGAAAGCCGTTGTTATGTTCTTCTAAACGAGATATCAAACTCTTAAATCGGTTATGTAGTTCCGAAGATATTTTGAGCCGACGGTGTCAGCTATATGTACATAAAAATTACGTGTATGTTCGTGATCGCTAAACTCAAAAACTACTGGACCGATTTTGACCAAATTTAATATGCATGCTCTATGGGCCGTGAGGAGTGTTTCTGTGTAGTTTGAAGTTCGTCCAACAGATGGCGCAATACTTAGTTTTGTGTGTGTGTTTTTGCACCGTAACTCAAGAACTACTGCTCGGATTTTGACCAAACTTTATATACATGTTCTATGGGACGTGAGGAGTGTTTCTGTGTAGTTTGAAGTTCGTCCAACAGATGGCGCAATACTTAGTTTTGTGTTTGTGTTTTTGCACCGTAACTCAAGAACTACTGCACCGATTTTGACCAAACTTTATATACATGTTCTATGGGACGTGAGGAGTGTTTCTGTGTAGTTTGAAGTTCGTCCGACAGATGGCCCAATACTTAGTTTTGTGTGTGTGTTTTTGCACCGTAACTCAAGAACTACTGCACCGATTTTGACCAAACTTTATATACATGTTCTATGGGACGTGAGGAGTGTTTCTGTGTAGCTTGAAGTTCGTCCGACAGATGGCCCAATATTTTGTTTTTTTTTTTTTGTTTTGCCCAATAGAGATTAGCGCGATAAGCCTATGCTGCGTTTTGCTGAAGGCGTTGGGTCCTTAACCAGAGTGTAGTGGGGTTAATTAGCCCGATACCTTTATTTGAACAATAATTGCTATGTCGATTTGAAGGCAAAACAAGGTTTGCCCGGGTCAGCTAGTGTATATATAAAATAGGATGTGTGTATGTATGTACATATGTATGTATGTAACGTAATGGCTCCAAAACGGCTGGGCCGATTTTGACGAAATTTTCAGGGAACCTTCAGAATCCTCGGGCGGGTGACTCTGTGATTTTTTATTTTCAGTCTGTGGGCGGAGGGGCGTGGCAACATCCAATAATTCATAAAATGAGAACGGCTTGGCCGATTTCTGTAAAACTTTTTGTCAGTTGTTCGTATTTTCGAGGAGAAGGTTTTTATGGAAGAAAATTTTGGAAAATCCCTCCGGAAAGGTCGGAAAATTGGAAAAGTCGAAAATCGAGTTTTTGTATGAAATTTTGTTTGAAATTATTCCTTAATGGCTTTTCAAATGAAAAAATAGAAAATTTGTCTTAAGGGTTAAAATTGGGGCGAGGCGAAGTTCGCCTGGTCCGCTAGTCGTTAATAAAACTCATAGACTGCTTTTAGACAATTGCAACTACTTTAGGAGGCTGGATCTGTAGACATTTCCACTGAACGGTTACATCAGATTTTAATTGCTCTCAATTAAGGCCCTGAGAGGCTGTACGTCGTACATGTCCAGATTATTACTGGAATGCCACAACAGGCTCAATGACCTGGCGACTCATAATCATATTACTTTGATATGTGTACCAGGGCATCAGGGGCATGCCGGGATTGAGATGGCGAACATCTGTCCGAGAAGAGGGGCTGAGGGGAACTTCATTGGACCCACCCCTTCTTTTGGGTTCAACAAAAGTCTCCTTAAGGGATTATGTCACTCCCAGAAATTCTTACGCTTTGACGCTGGGAGGGCGGATCTGGCTCTAAGACTGGACAGGAAAAGCCTACGGACGCTGGTACGGGCGCTCACTGGCCATTACACCTGCAAAGCGCACCTATACAGTATGGGCTTATCTGACACGGACATCTGCAGATTTTGCGCTGAAGATGAGGAGTCGATGAAACACTTGATAGCAAATTGTGGGGCATTGTGCCACAGAAGACACAGGACCACGGAAAAATGTTTTTAAATTTTGTGTAACCGCGGTCAAGCTATGCACATAATTCAACCCCCCGGATGCTGCACGTCTTTTCCACTTTAACTATCGTAAGTTTTATAAAGATGTATACCTCTCTCTATCTTTCTCCCAGCTGAATTAAAATTTGCGCAATTAAAATTGCCTAGTGAAAAAGGTGTGCAATCGAAGCAATGAAAACCTCCAAATTAATCTAAACCAAATAGCAAATTCAGTTCTCTGAATAGGAGATATAGTCCTGTTTCACACACGTCAAGTTTTCTGGCTTATGTTTCAATTCAGCTGGGAGAACGATAGGGAGAGTATGTATTCTTCTTCATTTCTCTCTTCGAGCTGAATAAAAACTTGGCAAGAAAACTTGACGTGTGTGAAACAGGACATATTAATGACTGATAAAACGCAAGTCATCATTGTCGTAGTGGGCTAAAATCCACAGGCAGGTTATGTAGTTCAGCTAGCTGAATATGAGTTATACTCGTATCATTGATTTATGAACGCAATGTCTTATTATCGAAATTCAGTGAAGCATTTTAGTTATCGATAAGCAATTCACTTAATTCATCCAGTTGAATTGCAAGATAAGTTTCATTATTGATATTGCCTGAAGCGTGTTAATCACTCATCAGGAATTTATCTAATTCACCTAGCTAAATGAGGGCTAGGTCAACAAAATGAGACAACTAATTATGGAAATTGACTGAAAAAACAATTTTTTATTCCAGCTGACTGAATAAGGAATGTATTAATTAATGATTTATTGAATGAAACTCCTTGTTATCGAAACTGGCTGAAGAATGTTAATAAGTCGTAAGCAAATTATCTAATTCAGCTAGTTGAATAAGAGCTACATTAAGCGAAACGCTATCACACCTTTTCCACTCGGAAATTTCAATTGCGCAGGTTTCAATTCAGTTGAAGAGAAAAAATACACATATTCTCTTCTTTCTCCCTACTGAATTGAAACGCAATTAAAATTGCGGAGTGGAAAAGACGTGTTTGCTATCGAAATTCATTATTTTATAATTGAGCTAATGAAAGAAGTATATTAAGTCCCATTGTACGAGTCTTATTGACCTTATTTTTTTTTTTTGGCGACAGAGGAAAGAAAGGGACAAATACGAAATAAGTCTTTTGTTGTACGAACTTTAAAGAAATTTTGAAATAGATAAAAATTTTTTAAAGAAAATTCAATCGGCTTCAGGTATAAACTCTAAAAATTTCGAAATAAATATGGCATAATATTATGTGTGTTACCTACTAAGATCTTTGCAACCAGTGCCAGGATGACTGAAAATATGAACTAAATATAATACAATATATTTCCAATTTGTTAGGGACTATATTTAAAACCGATGGAAATTCTTCGTTAAAAAGTTTTATTTACAAATTTTCAGAGATTATTTTGAGGTCTCTGCTTTCACACATGGTGTCAAAACGCAACCACCTCTGCAAAGTACTAACTTTGAACACTACCACTGTTATAGTCAGGCACATACTTATATCATAATTAGGTATTTATTGGTATGGAAGGTAGCACTCCTCTTGCTCCTATTCAGTTAGTTTTTCGTGAGACTATGTGCATTGGCTGCAGAGTAACTTGCTCTAATTTTGAAAAGTCTCACTATTACATCAAGCAAGATATATATATATATATATATATATATATATATATATATATATATATATATATATATATATATATATATATATATATATATATGTATGTATATGTTCCAATCGATCCTATAAGGAGCATAGGGCCTCAATGAATTGGTTGAACATATTCCTGTCTTGTGCCAAGGCTCTCACTTCGCTCCAGGTTTTACCCTTTCCAGCCACTTCTACATCGATTTGCCTTCTACACGTATGAGGTGGACGTTCTCTTCTTCGGCTTCCCTGCGGGTTCCAGTCTATGGCATTTCTTGCGATGTCGTTCGTATATCTTCTTAAAGTGTGTCCAATCCAGCGCCATTTACGTCTTTTTATTTCTGTGGCCGCGAGTTGTTGATTGGATTTATTTCAAAGCCTGCTGTTGGACACCACTGTAGGCCAGAATGTTCTCAATATCCTGCGAAGACATTGATTCACAAATACCTGGATCTTCTGTATATTTTCAAGGGGCAGCATTCCATGTCTCGCAACCGTGGACCAGAGTGGTCTTGACAATTGTGTTAAAGTTTTTTAACTTTGTGCGCTGAGAGAGTGAAGGCGAACTCCAAATGGGTGTAAAACGACCGAAAGTTTGTCGCGCTTTTTGTACACGGTTTTCAATGTCTTCGCTTGACCCGCCGTTTTTGGAAATTATGCTCCTAAGATAACAAAACTGGCTGACATCTTATATTTGGTCATTTCTTATTGTAAATGATTCCTGAGACGACGCATTAACTCGCAGTGTTTTGGTTTTAGCAGTGTTGATCTCGAGTCCAGCCGCATGTGTTTTTGTCGTTATACTACGCAGGTTTGATGCAAGATCTGAGAAGCTGTGAGCCAATAGACAAATATCATCTGCGTAATCAAGATCGTTTAAACGGCCTTACAGCCCCCAAGTAATTCCCTTTCCGTTTTCTCCCCAAAAACAATTAAAGTTTTTGCTCGCTAGACCAAATCGTCAGTGAACTTGAAGCAGTTTGAAATGTCGCCATATGAACAGCTAAAGCCACAACAAACAAAGCATTTTGCAAAAAAAAAAACTCTAATTGTTTTAAGATATAAGAATATTAAATTAAAATTTTGTATGTGAGGCATCCTGCCCTCTGATCCAATCACATATTTATTTTAATGGGACCACCTCTAAAGCATGTACTTTCATATATAAAAAGAATTTTTAAAAATCGGCTCACATATGATGGAAAAATCGTTGTCTAGCAAAACAAAAAATAATAATAATAATAACATACTCTGGAATATAAGTATAACCTCCTCCTTATTTTGAAGGCGAAATTGCAATCTTATACTTGCATAGTCTGAACTGGGAATAAGCATTACTTGAGCGGTTTATCCTTCCACAAAATGTCTTTTAATATGGTACTCCTACTACGTGAATACAAACATAGTTTCTTGCGATGCATGCGGTGTTATTGACATCTTTTGTCTTGACAGTTGTTGCACAGATTTCACATTCACTTTTAACAAAAATGCAACTTGTAATAAATTCTTAAATTTGGTTGCGGTGATACTCCATAATGCATATTGTATCACTAGTAAATGATTCACACTTATGGCGTCTTCTTTTCTAAAAGAAATCCAACAGTTTGTTGATCAACCTTGAGTAAACCAAATATGTGGAAGGTTGTAAGGCTTTTTTATATATTGATCTGAAAAGCTTGCAGTATTCCATTGTGGTGGCATTTTTGTTAATTATTCAAAATAGAAATATTCAAGCTCTTTAAGGGTGTTTTGACTTCGTCTTTAACTTGCATTTTTTCAATAACTGATTTTTGTTGCTTTTGGTTTATTTCAGGCCTAAGCGGATTGTTTTTATTTTTATTTTTTTTATATTTATTTTTTGCAAAGAAGCGAAAAGGTTATTGACATGCGGGTGAAATATATTTGAATGTATGTGCTTTAGTGTATTTTAGTGTGTAAACTGTGCTTTTAAGCTTAAATTATATGATCTTGTTTTTCTCTACTAAACATTGCGGAAAAAGATTAATTATTTTTGACATGAGAAGAAACTAACTTTAAAAAGCATAAACTTTTTTATTTCTCATTGTATTACATTAATCATTTTGAATTCACTTTAAGGCCGCATATTCTTACACCTATACTTATATTTATTTCATTTCGTTCGCAAGTAGGAGTCATTATATTAAAAAAAGAAATTTTTAATACCTTTCAGCCTTTAAAAATTTTAAAATTGTGGTACAAATTGGGCGATAGTATTATTACGACCTACTTATAAAAATTATTTGAAATAGTCACCCAATTTCACAACATATCCAGGGGAAAAAATGATTCCAAAGAAGTCAATAAGTTTCAAAATTTGTGATTCGATTTGGATAAGTTCTAGTAATTTTAACATGAGTCTGCAAGATGTTCTCTTATATGATTCGTATTCATTGGATTTGATGTCATATTTAAAAGTTGTTTTTTTATGATCTTTTGAATTTGATTTAAAAACACACAAAAAATTTAGAGAAATGTATAAAATCTTTATTTGGGTCGATAGAACGATCTATATGATTCAATGTTTAAAGATGATTTCATGTAAATACGATGGGTCCAATTTTGGCATACTCTTTACAACATATCGGCCGATATACCTCGCGAATAAATTCTTCAATATTGGCCTACTGTTGTTCTTACTGTTTTTCGTTGCAAGATGTTCCTTTCTTGGATCTGAAGTAATTTTTTTTTAAAGTACTTCAAATGTAAATCGTTCACATAAATAAATAATAAATAATATTTTTATTGATGTATTTAGCGCTTGGACTTGAGGTCGAATATTAATGGCAATAAGCTAATGTATACGGTGTGTGATAGTGAAAGTTTTGAGAGAGACACAGTTGAAAAGAGCTTCCTAGGTAGTTATGAAAATGCAAAAATTTTGATGCAGAAAAAAGCAAACTTACTTCAACTTACTAAAAAGAGTGGATATTTTTTATGAAAGTAATTTGATATTGAATAACGTCTAAGGTATTTGATACTATAAATAAAAGTTTTGGAAAAATAAAAACTTTTCAATACTCAGAATTTGTTTTTTCTTATACTTATATAATCAATTAAATTGTTTCACCTTAACTTCCTTGGAAGCTGAGAAAACTCACTAACGCTAACTTTGGAAGCAATTATGAAAAATAAACCACTTTTAATGATGCACTCACTTTAAAATAAACTGGTTTAAATTGACAATCAGTGGAAAAGTGCTGAGTACAAAAAAGCACCCAAAGATAAATGTTTGCATGACGAGCATATTTGGATAAATTGCACATTAACTTATTAAATAATACAATCCAAAAATTTTTCTTAGTGGAATGGATTCTGCTGTTTAATTTATAATTAAAAAAATACCTTACGATTATATCAGATTTCTTTAAATTTGGCCTAATTCAGCTCAAAGAATCATATAGAAATGGAAAATAAATAAAAATAATTCATGGCAACAATTACACTCGTAGTTCTAGACTTTTTTGTAACTACGTGCTCCTCAATTTTGGATTTTTTTATAAAAAGAATTAAAAATAAATAGTGTGAAAAGTTAGTTCAATTGTTTAATTTAAAATTTTGATGTGTCACAGTTATTTTTAGCTGATAAATCATTTCCTTCATTCGCGAAAAATGTAATATTTTATTGAATAATTTCTAGCATCGAAACAAGCAGTTTTATTAATCATAGATTTATTTATAATAAAATTATTATTACCACAAAAAAGTATAAAAATAAAAAAAGTCAGCATAAAATTTATTGCAACCTCTGCCATAAATTTTCTATATAAAAAATATAAAAAAACTGAAACTACCACAACCAACTCAACTTCCTTGTTAATAAAGCTTTCAGCATTATTTTTTTTATACAATAAGAAAGCATTTCTCTATAAACGCAATCAAAAATGAAGAAAGCTTGTGAAAATAATAGTAAGACAAGCATTAATATGCAACATTAGCGAGAAATAAAACAGCCGGGTAAAAAACAAAACAACTTAAACCAAACAATAAAAGAAAAAATACTCTTGCTCTCTAATGAAAATGTGATCGTTTAACTTTTACTCTCTATAAAACGAAAGAAAAATTCGAGTTTGTGTTCGTAATTTTACTTTGAAAAAGCTGGCTCTTTTACCGTTACTTTTGCAAGAGTATATGTTTTCAAAAAGCTTTGCTTCTCTGACGAAAAACTCTTTAAATTATTTCACTCTTTTAATTTAAGAAACAAATAGTTATTTCTCTTCTGCTGTTAATGTTTTCTACGACAAAACAGGGTACATTTTTAAAGAGCGTTGCATATCCATGTGAGAGCATAAAAGCTTTTGCATTTAACTTGACTTTTCATACTATGTATGTGTAAATTTTATATGTTGTTTTTGTACGGCAATGACAATGTATGTTTAACGTTGAAATTCATCTTAGAAAAAACATTTAGGCACACATACAGTGTTTCCTTTTTATTTTGTTAGTTTTTCTTTTATTGTCTACTTTGCGCCATAACGTTCATCATATTTTTTGTTATATTTTTATTAAGAATGCAATGACTTCTATAGAAGTATATACACGCATACATACATAAATTGCTCATTTGCTGCAAGGACATCATAACTTAAAAATATTATTTTCCAGAAAAAAAAAGAGTCTGAAGCTTTCAATTTACGCACGTCCTTATGGAAAAATAAAATGAATAATTTTCTTTAGAACGATATCTGTATAAGATTTTTAAACAATATAAGCAACGGGTATAATTCTTAATTCAGCACATTTAGTAAAAAATTGTTTTTGAGTTATGACATTCTTACACCCAATGAGCGATATGTCAATGTATTACCTCAGTGTTACCAGCCTAGCGAACAATGAAAAGTCGGCATATGAACAGCTAAAGCCACAACAAACACCGTTTTTATTAAACTGCAATTGATTTAACAATTAGGTGGGGAGAATAGAATAAATAGAATAAATTTTCAATTAATTCATATTTGTATAATTCGGTAGGACTTATATTAAACAAACCAATACGTCACAGTATAAATAGAGAGGCAATATTTTTATTGCAATAACGATTGGAAGGACAAAACACTTTATTTAAATTTAAAATAATTGGTACATAGGTCAAAGTCTCTTAGTTAATTTAGCTTCGAAATTTCACATTTAAGTTGTGGAAATTATTTTCTTTTCTCTCAATTTTCCACATAAAAATCGTTAAATAACATGAGAGTCGACTTTTGCTTGTTATGAAAATCATCTTTTTGCACTCATTAGGAAATTAATTCAAAAAAATGCATTTTTAATATGATTTTTTGCTAAGATAAGAACATTTATTTCAAGTAGAGTTAAACTATTATACTGGAATAATAGTAAAATTACTAGCAGTATAATAATTATTAGTTGTTTTAAAAGAAAAGAAAAATAAAAAACACAAGTCCAATATAATCATTTGCTTACTGTGTTATTGTATTTCTGGTTTTAGAATGGCCATTTTTACACACCACTTCAAAACCAACAGATAAATAGTCCTAAAACTCTTTCATCTTCAATCTTCTCAAATTTGTAATAATTTACCTGTTTAACTATTTGTATTAAATTTATAATGCAAAATCTGTTCCTGTACCATAAATATTTATAAGATTAGGTCTTGTTGCACAGGAAATATAAAAAACTCGCAAGTAGAAGAAGATAGTTTAATTTTATACAATTCTCATATTGTATATGTCGGATTTTGATAACCATATAAGCTTAAATGGTCTTCAAACACGATTCGACTAAAGAGTTTTTTTAGCGTCCTTGAAATGCAGGCATATACATACATATACAATCTAGCCCGCTTTTAAATAATTTTATCAAATTAACATGACAACGAAAAATCTTAATCCTCATAGACATACCTTATCATATAGATAATTAATTGAAATAATGACGTGATATGTAACGATTTGAAGCAGGAAAAACTAAAATATATTTCTTTTGTAAAATTTGATAATTGTTTCTTACCATTTCATTACGCCTTATGACTAGTATTAGATTTCGATTTGGGCTTTAACTGAGGTATGTATATGACTGACTTCTTATATTTTAAATAAGGGAATACAATTTAAAATAAGTAGATCAAAGCACCCAAAGTATGTGGAAATTATAAAAATGAAATAAAATTTTCGATAATCACCTCAAAATGCAATGTTTTAAAAAAGAAACTTTCTATTTCGCTGTATAACAACATGATAGTTTTAAAAACAGCGTTGCAAATTTAAATCAAATTAGAGCTTAATTGTTGCTAAAAGTAGATTTTTTTCTGTTGAAAAAATACACGTACATATATAAATCTATTTTTTAGTTAATTTTCTATATTATTTAATACAAAATAGTTCATTATCATTTAACAAAAACGATTTGTTGTAGTAAAATTCTCAAACGCCTGATTTATCTAATAAAAAATCCGTAACAGTTAAAAATTGTACCTGTTCCGCTCCGCGTTGGGTACCGCACAGGAGCTTCCGGATGTTCAACGCAATTTTTCCTCAAAACTAAAATATTCCTCTTGCATGGATTCGTAAAAAATTTAGTCTGCTTGAATCTCGTCTGTAAAGAATATTAATTTTTATAGACGGTCCTTGTTTTCTCAACTATTTAAGCGCTCATCAGCATGGACATTTTTAATTCTTGCAAATTTATATTTTGTCATAAATACTGTTTTATACAAATTTATTAAAAAATAAATAATTTACCTTTACATATTTTTTCTATATAACATCTTAAACATAAATAAAAGCTTTTTTCCATAATTCTTAACGAAACGACAACACTGATTGTTTATTATAAAAAACAGAGAATGTGCTTGTGCATTTTTTCTCTATTGTAGTCGTTATTGTTGTTTTTGTTATTATAATATACATTTGTGCTTAGTAGGTCAACATTATTTCGGGCCAATGGCCTTTTTCGCTTTCGTTGTGTCTGTGAGTAAAGCCCCACTAATAGTGGGCTTGTATAACGAATGTGTGATGTGTGTACGAGTATGTGTATGCATTTATGAGAGTTGTTTTGTTTTATAAGTACTCACATTCACTCTTTTCTGAAGACATCATTATTACCATCATCATTATCATTATAACTATATTCAATACGATTGCTATCAGACATGGAAAACTAAGATTTTAAAATGTTAGTGAATTTTAAATTAAAATGCTTTTGAAGTAATAATGATGAAAATAAAAAGTCAAGAATAAAAAAGTTCTGTGTTATAAAGTTTATATAGAAATAGAACAAACGGACTTTCCTGATGCAATAGAAACAAATTTAAATTATTATTATTATTTTTTTTATTTTTATTTTATTTTTTTTTTTAATAACATCCATACATTTGAAGTTTTATAGCCTCAAGCAATATTGCTACAAATATTTTTTTTTATTTTCTCGATACAAATTTGAATCATCTTGTACAAAAGAAATTTTAAATCTATTCCTAAATGAACTCTCAATATTATGACCAGCATGTTGATCAACCTATGCTGACGTGAGTTAGCAAAAAAATTTACTATTGCTGAATATTTAACTTATCCTAGTTAGCCCTAGTTAATTTATTGGTATTTGCATATAATCCAATTAAAAAGTCGTGTCTTTCTTTAACAGTACCAATCTTATATTTTTCATATCTTGATTTTAAATACGCATTTACATAAGAAATAGTCCCCATTTGCGATATTAAAACCGCTTTGTAGGTATTTGAACTTCTACGGTAAAACAATTGCTGAGTTTTTAGCAAAAGGAATCTTTATATTTGTTAAATAGTCAGAACATTGAAATATAATAAATATTATTCAATCACTAGAGCCTTTAACGATTCAATTACATTATTGGACGAAATCGTCTGAGAAGTTACAAAAATTGTTCTTGAACGATATGCAACATATCTGGGTAGCCTAAAGAGCATCTAATGGCTTGTCCTTGAGACTCGAGTTTAAATATTCCTCTCCTATGGCTGTATAAGCTTTTTATACCAATTGCATTTGTAACTACTTGAGTAAATACCGAATATCGCCAATTGTGCCATTTTTGTTTTCTATCTGGACGTTTATAAACTTCTCTTAAAACATGCCATAACTTTTAGCAAGTTGAATTAATAAAAAAATTTGTTCAAAAATCTAATTCCATTACACGTGATTAATATTTCCTTTTTCTCACTCATTCGTGTCCGTCCACGTCAACTAATCAGGTTTCTTTATGAATGTTGTATTCCAATTTTTTGCCCTTAAATTTTATTATATTGGATGCGATGTTCTATAACTGAATTCTATAACACTACACTGACTCAAGAACGGAGTTGTATAAATGTCTGTTTTTTTTTATCTATTTATTTATTGAAAAACTTCATAAATTTAGACTATAAATAAATAAACAAATAGTAGTTGACATAACTTACATACTCAGGCCCGTATTCGAGCACTCTAGCACATTAATGTTTGATAAATCTAATTTCATTTTAGGAATAATGATAACTAGTCTTATACGTATTATAATAGATATGTACATACATATTATAGGTTTTTGATGTGGTAAAAAGTAGTGAAAAAAGCCACTTACATATTTTGAATACTTAAAAAGGATAGAAGTCAAGAGGTATAAGCAAATTTTAGCTACCATATCGGTCAAGCGACCAGTATTTCATAATCTAGGCTTAGTAATAAATTTCGCCCATTAGTGTAATTTATTTTAGTAGCTTTCTATTTAATTAGCATCAACTCTAAATCTACGTGTGTTTTCCAAGCTTGACGGCTTTGACTGGCCCAAAGGATTAAAAATATCAATTTAGTAAAATCGACATACATATATTTTTCAACTTAATTTTGTAAATTTTTATTTATATATATGAATTTTTGTAGTTATGAATTTCGATTTAAGTAAATATACACAAATTGGAAAGCTACTTGGTTTGTCTCCAGAAACACACAGAGTAATCGGCAAGAATCGAGCCTGCGGTCTTCGGACTACTAGTCTAGTACCACCAAAATTACAAAGAGTTTTAAAAATTACTTTTTTCAGGCATTTATTTCAAAGCTATTACTCCAGAATTCCCTTTCTTCATGGGAATTTGTTGCTTCTGAAAACGCTGTATAAGTTAGGTGTATTTGCTCAGTCCATCGGTTATAATATATAAGTGCCTAGAATCCTATATACCCTCAACCATTAAAATGGGATCAGAAACTTAAAGCAAAATCAAATTTGCATTAGCCATACATTTTAATGCAAAGGCAGTTAATAAAAAAGCTTCTCCTGTAAAAGGATGTGTTTGTTACTTACATTTTTTCGATGTTAATTTAGATTTCTAATTTTTTAAGTAATTTTCGATTGAAAATTAAACTAAAAATTTAATAATTCTGGCAAAAACACTGACTTTAATACAAAGAGCCAATCGAACACATAACAAAACAGAAACAACTATGCGATAGTTTAAAAGCCAATATAATCCAGTTCTAGTTTATATTATACAACCAGAAAGGATTGAAATACCTTCTTAAAAAAAGTTTTATAAAAAAAAAAATTTTTCGAAAATATGAGGAGTCCTGCGGTAATTAATATTTTTCTGATTTTTTAAACTAAAAATTATGGAGCCAACTTGCCAGCAAGTCCTTTCAAACAAAATAAATTTTTTAAAATTAATCCGCAAATGAAAAAATTAAACACCAAAAATAAAAAAAGAAGTAAAAAAATTCACACTAATTGATAACCTAGTCTAGTACACTAGTAGGTAGTGTACTAGACTCGTAGTGCGAAGGTCCCAGGTTCGAATCCTGCCGCAGAACTCTGGCAGTTTGTGTCTCATAATTAAAGGGAGCGCACAACAAGCCTTCACTGGCTTAACTGTATGTCGTATGACATGGGCTATCACACCCCTCCAATCAACCTAACCTAACCTAATTGATAACCTCCTACCTTTTTTCAAATCGGCTAAAGAAAGGTTTATCATTTTTGAAAAATATAGTATCAAAATGACAATAAATTACTTATGTTGTGTTTTAAAGCCAACTAAACGCTTTTTCATTAAAGGAAGTGCTTTGCCTTTTGTTGCTCTTTCCCATTCTTCAAACTATTCCCTGGGAAGCTTTAGTATGACTAACTATCGCGCATGGTGATACTTGGGCCGTACAAGTAGTTTCTGAGAACCATTTGATCTGAGCTTATCTGTAAAGTTTTTGCTATATAATTGACTTGCAATATCTCAAAGGGGCTTTGGTTAGTCTGTCTATGATAGAATTATAATAGTAAGGAGTTTTCCATTCCTGGTTGATGTAATAAATTTGTTGTTTTTATTGTTGTTGACTTGATTTGTTCATATTATTATACATGTGTATGTTTTTTCTTTGTTGGATTTTTCAGCGATTAGCATTTTGTTGTTGTTATTGTTTTTGTTTAGAGTATGTCGTAATAGTTGCATGATTGTTATTGTTGCTTTTGTTTTCATCGTTGATGAGTGCATATGCTTTTATAAAGTAAAAAAATAATAATAGCAATAACAGGCCTACAATAGACTAGGAAGTCTAGTGGGAAAAACAGTGTGAATTGTGTATGAAAAAATATAATTTTCAATAGAAAATACATACTTATGTATGTATGTATGTATACATGCATTTGTGTATGTATGTAGGTATATATTTCTGAGAGAAATAGAAATATATATGCACATAAATATGTATAGATGCATGTACATAAGTACATACTTATGTATACGTCATATGCACTTATTTATGTATGTGTATAGACATAAATATTTTTAAATAAGAATGTTTGGAAAGAAAATACTATATTTTATAATATCATTCTGAAATAGGTTAACAATAATTGCTTCGGTGTAGGCATATTTTATTTATAAAATTTGACATGTTAAATAGATTTCAGCTTGAGAATTTTAATTTATATTTTATTTAGCATCTGCATACATGCGACTTCTCCCGCCTTCGGAAAAAAAACAAATTTATTTGAATAATTAAAGTAATAAATGGATGAGAAATATTTGATGTTTGTTGACTTATATACCATAAGTAAATAAATAAGTTGAATGATTTATTGCTTAAGGGCTCGGATTTTTGTTCTTTTGAAAATTTACTATCCAGTTCACAACATCCCTTTTCAAAATGCATATTTTGGTAATAAATGCAAGATTCCACAGTTTAAAATACACATTTTAAAATATTTTAAATGCAATATTTTTATATATACTTTTTTTTAGTAACAATTAAAAAGAACTTCGCTTGCTTCCAGGAGATATGAAGTTTCATGTGAAAGATTTTCCTCTAAAAATTAATTCACTTAATTTGCTTAGAGCATTGGTTGCATCTGATAACCATAGGAATTCGGTTCCACTTTGTAAACTAAACTATAGAAAAAAAAACTATTTCTTAAAGCTCCATTTCGTGTTCTTCTATTAAGAAATAAATTTACTTTTCCACTAAAGCCGATTAGCTTTAAATATTTAAACTTTTTATGTTTAAATTATATTTTTCTTATAGTAAAACTATTGCACGAAACTTAATATTTCAAATACAGAAATAACTTCGATTGAAAAAAATATTTAAAAAAAATTTAATGTTGAACGTCTAATAGCAACAAAAATGCAAAAAAAAAAATTAAATAATGCATTAGAGGAAAAATACCGGCTACTACACTCTCTGAGACACTTGAATAGGGTTCAACGATAGCCCGTTGAAATACTCTCCTATAACTTCACAGTTGAACACAGTTTTTCAGTGTCCAGTTGTGTTTTGCGACTTTAAGTGGGTTTTATTTCCTTATGAAAAATTAACCGATTTTTTATTCAAAATAGTTTTATCTATTACTTGAATTGTTATGTTCGTTCTATTAGATTTTTGTTGTAAATACTAAAGAATAATAAGAAATATATTAAATTCATGTTTGTGGGCATATTTTTTAATTTTTTCGGTTCATTATTCAAGCTCTTAAAAGTAAGTTTTGTTTGCATAAAAATCCAATTCATAAGTACATGTCAATGTTGAGCGCTCGATATTCTTTAGCAGCCGACATAAAGCTGCTTATGTAAGAATCAAGAAGTTCAGCTAAGAATAGTCTTCCGTGTGATATTATCTGCCCGCTCTTTGGTACGTACTCTTACGTCATTGCACAATTACGCATCAATAGGACTGGCATACCAAATCAGTTCGGGCTTATGGGAGCGAATGTTTATTATTTCTGAAGTATTAAAAAAAATTCTACTAAATATATTGAAAAGTCATGACAGGTCATCTCCATTTCTATTGATAAGAACTTGCCAGCGAATAATAATGAAACAAAGTTTAGGAAATTTTACTTAATTTGGATTCAGAATTTGCCACATGGCGCCAAAGCCTATTACTGGGATTCAATAAAATTTAAGTAAAAAACACTACTTAATTGTAGTAAAATTTTTACTGAATTTTCGAAAAATTTTAACAATTCAAAAACAATGAAACTTTTCGCAATTTAATTTTACGTAATTTTCCAAAACATATTTCGTTCGAGTTCGAGTACAGAATTTCTCAATTCAGACTAATAATATTTTTCAATTATTTTTATTACATGAAAGCTATTTGAATAATAAAATTATTTCAACTAAGAAATAGTACAATAAACAAAGGGAAACAAAGCTTAAAAGTCTCCACACCGAAGGTTTGAGTATCAAGCGACAAGGAGGAATAGAAGAGAAAATATTAGATGAGAAAATAATGGAATTTCTTACTAACAAAGACTTGCATTGTTTTTAAAATATGCAAGGCAGATTTACTTCTTGCATTCCTTCCTCATACAAATGTGTGTTAAATAATTGATATTCCTAAATACTAGCAACCATCTAGGAAGTAGTAAAATATAAACGCTGGTGTGGCGTGGCGACCATCAAAAACAATACTGTTCCGTTCTGCTAATGTAATTGATTTCTCATTACTCCTTCCTTAATAAAAAAAATTTTTGAAAAATATTTAATCTGGATTCGCAATTTTAGTAATTAATTGATATTTTTCGCAATTTTTTAATTACGGCCATGCCCTCATATTTACGAAATTATTCTAAATTCTAGTTTATGAATTTCTTAAATATTTCTAGTGCATTTCTTTGAAGAAAGAATGGATGGGCAAACGAGGCAGCAATCTTTTTACTAGTATCTTATATTGGAGGAAGAATGCATTACGAGAATGTAATTGTTTTTATAAGTTTTTTTTTTTAAATCCACAAGTACGCTAAGCAATTATAAAACATTTTTTTTTTCAACTCACCCCGTGATGGGCAACCTTCAACCTTTTGTTTAATAGTTCAGAAACCTACACTCTTGTATATTGAGACAATAAAATATTTCTTAGAACTATTTCGAAGAGGTGAACACTTATCAGTCTTAAATTGAAATATTTTTTGAAACGATTTAGGACTTATTGCCTCTTCATGTAAAAATTTTTAATTTTTTATTGTTTTCAACGCAAATAGAGGAAACGAATTTTTTCGTTTGTTGCATAACTTTTCTTAAAATATCTTTTCGATAATTTTTTCTAAAATCTACGGAAGTTTTACTAAACTAGGAAAATTATGAACTACGAATAAAGAAGACCATTTACAACTTTCAAGAATTAAAAATTGTATAAACTATTCATAAGACTATCATTTCCTATACTTAAGTTCTTTTACTAAATTAAAAATTTGTTGTTTTTAAGCCATTTATTCCTCAAGCATTCATATAATTTTGTAAATTATAATTTTGAAGTCAATAATTTTTCCATTGTGGGAAACTGTGATGTATTTTTAGTCCAGTTTTTAGTAGTTTTAAATAAATTGTTTCTATTTGCCGCGAGGTTTTTTCTACAATTAAAGAAAATTTTTAACGAATTTCTAGAAAATATTTTACTTGAGTTTAATGTCCTTTATTGTTTTTAATGTGTGTATGTTTCTAGTAGATCCTTTCCATTTTACAGCAGCTTCGAAGCGTAAGCATTTGATTCCAAATCATAGAAAAGTTAAACACAAATCTTTCACGCAAGGTAAAGCTTTTTTAAGTTTAACCAAAATGGCTACGCATGGATGCCATCTGTCGGTACTACAAGTTCATAAAAACAAAAATAATTTTAGCGGCCAGTGCTTACCACAATCAACTGATGTAGTTTGGGGAAACGAATACTTGTTTTTTTTGATACGCTGTTTCACAATGGAAAAGTAGGGCTGTGAAACTACTTTTCTTTATTTGGTTATCGTCTATAACCAGAAAATAGCGGCATATCGGCATACGAAACTTTTTTAATATTTTTATTTTAATATATTGCAAAAGAATTACTTTTAAATTAAAAGATATACTTCAAGTTACAAAAAAGCGTCATTAGATCTCCAGCTTAAAGCTTGACACATATGTATCTTCCAGACGTTATCCAACTAGGAAAATAGGTTATGGGAGGGAGGATAGAGGATGTAGTGTTTGCGGTCATTCGATTTGAACCGCTTTACGCTGGGGATGACTGGAAGAACACTTGTAGAGACCCCGTTTCACAATCGGTCTCTGGCACATATTTCCTAACTTCATTACAGCACACGCCATTGTAATAACGTTGATACCACGAAACACATCCCACATTAAGACGATGCTTCAGTGAGTCAATAGAGTTGGCTACACTACTGTCACCAATGAGCCTTTTCGTCCTCTCCTGTACTTGGTGCAGCGGCTTCAAAAATACTTTTTGAAGCAGCAGCCCATACATGAGAGTTGTATGCCATTCTAGGTCGGCTGTAGGTGTTATGAATAGTAAGGAGATCAGAAGAAGTGAAGTATCTCTTATACCGTCTTAAAAAACCGAGGCACTTGAATCTGAATTAATATCAAGAGCTTCTGATTCCTTAATATTTACATTATCCATAAATACAGATGGAGCAGCATGTACGATCATACATTTATTCCGAAGCATATAACTTTCTGTCTCAGGAGCATTAAAATCAACTCGATTTGTCTGACCCCCATTGAGAGATTATTACTACAAGATCATGATTAAGCGTATAGTTCACATTTTTCTTCACGGCCCTAATTTTAAACGGGCTTGGCCTATCGCTGACTATGGCCAATTTATTCTCAATGTTGCTTTTCTTAATTCTCAAAAAATATTGAATTTTTGAATTATGACTGTATTTCCACTAAGTATTTTAACTTAAAATATTTAAGTTAGAGTAAAACAGTTGGGATAATAAATGTCGTAAGGAATCGTATGAAACTTTATGAACTGCCAGTTTTGCTATCTCATTTGCTGCAATGAATAAAAGGTGTTGCATTCAACAAATTTCATGGAAAAAATGCATAATGTAAATCCAGTCTAAGACCAAATGAAAACTTTTTAGTATTAAAAACAAATAAGTATGTATGTATGTATATAAAATTCTTTTGCATTTGCAATCTATTTCTTTCAATCCCACCCCAGCGTAGATGTTCACCAATGCCGCATACGTATGATTAACATTGATTTCCTTGTAAAAAAAATTTTCTGTATCAATCATACGCCCCTGATCACTTTTCTGCAAAAATAAGAAAATGTTGACTTCAATTACACATAAATATATACTTACACATATTTTTAATTTTCTACTATTTAGCCTAAATTTTTTATTTTATACTTTTTTACCAATTATACATGTTTGTTGTTGGTTGTTGCTGCTTTTTGTATGTAACATAAAAAAAAATTGTTTTTCATAGAAGAACGTTTATCGACCCAGACCGCTATCAAATCAAAAGGTCTTATGCTTGTAGTAGCAGAAAATTAAATATGCAATAGAAACAACAACATGAACAACAAATATGAGTCAATATGCATTTTAAGCGAAAAGTTTTTGAACGCAATTCTAACATGGCCATTGAGGGGAAATAAAAAAATTAAACTTTTAGACAGAGGAAGAGCAGAGCAACATTTTTTAATTAAGAGGGCCATTAGAATATTTAAAATTTTAATTTTAATAACTGCTAAACAAAAGCTTTAAGTTGGTTAGTATAAATTTTTAGCTTCAACCATACAGCTTTCTAAAACACAATTTTTTAAAAGATGAGAGGCTATAGAGAATAAATATGCCGGTCAGTACAGTCATGCTCAATACTTTTTAAAAAATTTAATATTTCCCAACCTTCTTTATTTAAAACATTTTGTGATATATTCTGTGGTTTTCAAAAGCATCTTTTTATGGTAATTTTTCCAAAAAGTTAACCCCAATTTTTGTTTTAAATAATTTTTTTTTACTTTTTTGAAAAGCAACTTTTAACAAAAGTTTTTCGACAATTTCTCTTTCAAAAGACATTTTTTCAGAAATTTGTCTTAAATGGTACGCGAGTACTTCTCAAAAGGATATATTTTTAAAAATGTACTTTTTCATATACTTTTTCCCAAAAATATATATATATATATATATATATATATATATATATATAGAGCGTCTTAAAGGCATTTAAGAATGCTAAAAGGTACGTTGTAAAAAGGCACATTTCTTAATACGTAGTTTTTATAAAGGTCAGAAAGTTTGGTTTTACAAAGGTACTCATTTAAAGAGTGCTTTCCCCGAAAAAGGTAATTTTTTTTAGTATTTTTTTAAATACTTTTTCACAAAGGCTTTTCTTGAGCTGTACTTTTAAAAAAAATTTAATTTTTGTATTTTTTTAACAAAAACAAACTGCAAAGCTCTGTGGGTTTGCCTGTGGAAACAAATAGAGCCTTTGGCGGGGATCGAACCTGCAACGGACTACTCTACGGGTGAATCCAAAAGGTGCTTTATTTAAAAAGGTATTTGCTTAAAATAAAAGTACTTTTAAAAAAAGTGACTTTTTTAGGAGCCTTTTCAAAAAAGGTACCTTTTTTTAAATGATTCTTGAATTAAAATACTATTTTAAAAACAGTCTGGTTTGAAGAATTTACTTTTTATAGAGTAAGTTTTTGTAAAAATACTTTTTAAAAAGGAATTTTTGTTTAAAAAAAGGTACTATTTTATTTAGGTTCTTTTTAAATAGATATTTTTTTCAAGAGAGTTTTAAAAAAAGTACTATTATAAAAAAGGTACTTTTAAAAAAGGCTTTTTAAAATTATTTCTTATTAAGTGAATACTTTTTAAATAAGTTAAATTCTTAAATAAATATACTCAAGTACTTTATTTAAAGAAATAATTTCTTTTCAAAGATAATTTTTTGCAAAAGTTACTTTTTCATAAAGATGCTTTTTCGAAAGGATACTTTTTTGGAACGATATCTGTTTAAAAAGGCATTTTTTAAGCCAAAGGTACTTTTTTATAAATGGGCTTTGAAAAACATACCTTTCAAATATACAATTTTTAAACTCTTTTTCCAAAAGGTGCTTTTTCAAAAAGTAATTTTTATGTAAATTTTTTAAAGAGGGTATATTTTCACAGAGGTAGTTATAAAAAGGTACTTTTTGTTAAAAAGGTTTTTACTTAAGGTACTTATTTTTAAAGGTAAACTTTTCAACAAAAAATATTTTTCTAGAAGTGCTTGAGTCCTGATATAACTTCACTTCGTATAGTTGACAGCCCTAATTACATTTAAAATTATTCCAATATTATATTTGTGTACAATTTTAAGGTTGAATCGTTGCTTTCATCTCTGTACGTCAATGCGACTTCGTTCGAATTTGTGGTTTCAGGTTTTTCCACGTAGTTTCCTTTAGCAAGCAACTTGTGTGTTTGCAATTTCATTTGCCAGCAAAAAATAAAATCCTTGAAAACACAGTGAACCATAAAACGGCGACGCCGTCATCGTCGTCATCAGCACGGGAGTTGAAAACTAGAAAAAAAGAAGCACTCACAAGCATAAAATAAATTGCAACAACAAGGCAACCACCAACTAATACTTTCAAACATCTATGTGTCTCCTTCCTTTTGGCAACATGACATACATATTAGCAACAGAAAAAAGACGTTGAAGGAAAGCTAAAGCAGCGGAGAAAGGAAAAACTAATAGAGCTAGAAAATAACGACGGTTTCTTATATGAAGGCAAAAAGGTTGTTGCACGTAAAATAGGCAAAGGAGACGACTGACAACATATAAGCAAAGTGCAACTACATGCATACCCGTATGCATGCAATAAGGCACACTTATACAATATTTTAAATGTGTTCATGGGAATGTTTGCACACATACGATTTGGCCGCGTAAGTGCTGCAATATGTATGAACATGGATACTCAACTTAACGTGTGTAATTACACTTTGAAGTGTTACAGTTGTTCAAACGCCCTACACTATTCATACGTACATGAAATTTAACTTGTAGTGACACAGCATTTATCACTGCAGGACTTGAAAAAAATGGAATTTATGTCCTGAGAAGGGTTTGGGTTTCCAATCGTAATAAATGTCTAATTAAAATGAAAATGTCTTTAGCTGAATCAATTGGTTTGACGGTACAAGTTTAAAATTTTTTTTAACATCTGAAAACGTTTTTAAGAAGAAAAAGGTTTTTAAGAAGAGTTCAAAACGTTTTGTTTACAGACCATTTGCAATTTAGACTAAGAAAGATAAAATATCACAACGAGCGCCAGTTTCCTTTAACAAAATTCATACCAACTTTGTATTTGGGGAGGGGTTTTTAATTTTAAATAAATACAATCTTGTTTACAAATAATTTCTTACATAAGCCAATGGACTTTACAACTTGTTATGCTTAATACGAGTATGTTCTTGAAGATTCGAAAAGAAAAACTTTATTTTGTAAGTGGGAACAGTTTTCTCTTTGGCCAAAAAGGCATTTTTGTAGTAAAATTATAGCTTATGGGTATTTGATTAAATTGGGAAAATTTCGGACCTTAATCCTGGGAACAGTTTTAAGATGAGAACATTTTATCAAAGAACAGCTGTAATACTGTTTCCAAAAATTAAATTTAAAAAACTTATTACGGCTGATATACTAAGTAGAAACAGTTTCTTTTCCTCTAAAATTATATCCTAAAAATGATAGCAGTTTGAATATAAATATTAAGTATATTTTTTTGCAGCTCAAATATTTTATTGAAAGATAATTTATAATTTAGAGTAAATTTTAATGCTAAGAGAGGGGCATAATAGTTTATTTTCTCTTTGTTTTAGCTCTTAAATTTTACCCTTTACGAAGAGTTTAGATCTTAACTATTAATTTAACTAGGAAAGATTTATTTTATAAATAAGTTATTGTGGTTCTTAAAACTAGACTTTTATTCATCGTATACTGATGATTTGGTTAACGCCAATGAAATACAAGCATATACTCAGCTAAGCCAACAACAAACAATAAAATATTATATAGATATTTTGGAGAATATCTCGAATAACAAATTCGATAAATATTGTAAATTTCTTTCTATTCGACTTTCGTTTGTTGTAACACTTTTGATTTAAGCCAAAATTTTTTAAAACACTTTCTTTCATTCCAAAAGCCGCATCAATGAAATTTTCGTGTCGTCCAAATGGAACCGTAGAGCTGATTTTTGTGTTTTAAAATTAACAATACTAATATGTAAATGATTTTTATTAGTTCATATTACAGAGAGTTCACTGTAATCGCTGCAGCTGAAATATTAAAATCAGTCTAGTAGTACCTAAAAGTTAATAAAAAGAATTATAGATTTACGTGTTTTTGTAACATGAAATAATTCCAGAACTTATTTTGAACCCTCAACCTAGGATCAGTTTTAATACGAAAATTTTATTAAAATTACAATTAATAAAATTTAAATTAATCGGCTGCGAACAGTTTATATTACAAATGGTAATAGTTATAATTTTGATTTATTTATTTTCTCAAAGAAACAAATATGTTTCCAATAAATTTCACTAAATATCCTTTAATATTGTCGTTTAATGTTAAGAAGAGTTCAAACCAAATTGGGAAAAGCATAAAAGTATTTACCCTATATTTAATTGATTTCATAGTCTAGATTATTATTCGTATCGTATTTTAGTTTAAGAAAGAGTTATTCATAAGAAAATGTTTAAAAGGCAACAGGGAAAAAGTCAACAATAGTTCTCAGAGGCAGCCACACCCCCTCTTTACTGGTCATGTATATATTATGCTTTCCGCTAGTTCTGAATTATATTTATAATATTTTTTGTAGAGTTTTATATTCATTTTTTCTCCATTACTCCTCTTGGGAGCATTTGGCTTCCATAAATCATCTTCCATCAGTTTCGTTAATCGGTTGTTGTGCCAGCTGACTAGTATATGATTGCTCTACTGTAGCAGCTCCTAGGATAATTTTGCTACCATCTGTTGTTGCCTAGAACCAATGCCCTCTGTATATTCGGTGCTAATCTTTGATATAAGAAAGTGTAAATTTTTTCCAACTTTATTCGAATGATATTCTTGGAAATAGTTTTCGAGAAAAAAGTTTTTATACAAAATTTCAAAGAGATTTAGGGCACTCTTTTAACGCTTTTATCCTGTAAAAAGGTTTTTTCTGCTCTTTCTACTTTTTTGCCTTCTTTCATCCACTTTAGCAAATAGTGTGAGTGTAGCAAAGAAAAAATGAGACACAACAACAAAGCGTCAGTAAATATTTCGGTAAGTACCACAGACAGCTAGCGTGTGTCGTAGTGAGTGAACATGGTGAGTGCATGACAAAGCTTTTGCCTCAACTTTCAAGTGGACGGCCCTGAGTGCTGGCAACAGCTATGGAAACATTATGCGAATGTATAGTTTTTTGCACTATAAAGTTCATCTACTCTGAAGAATGTATGCCAGAGAGAAGGTAAAAGAGGTGATGGGCGTGCGAGAGGCAAACAATTGCTGGAATGTTTGTGTGAATGTTACGATAGTTTGGACGCATAATTTGCGTTAGTGTTACTAATGCATGTCAAAATTCAGTTGCTTGAAGTTGGCGTGCATTCTAAAGGATCTTTATACATGTACGATGCCTTGATTTAGAACAATGAACTTTTGCTTTTTATTCGAGCTGTGAAAAAAGATAGTTTTTGCCATGTTTTTGTAAAAAATGCATAAAGTTGCTATGGTAAAGTTGGAAATAATGGCAAGAAAGCCAATGAAATATTGGGGAAAAAAAGAAAATTATTTTTATTACTTTTAAAATAATTTTTTCCCCAATACATTTTTGCTGAGACGCCTAAAGTTGAAACTTTTGTTTTATTTATATACACGTAAATTTCCTCGTTAGTGGAATATTCCCTTAAATTAAAAAAAAAATTCTTTTTCCTCTGTTGTTAGGCAGCCAGGACATTGTGCTACTTTTGTATTAATAAAGAAATACATGTATATATTCCCTCTCACCCATACACGTACAGCCGTATTCTTAACACAAAGACACAGTCATGTTTGTTGCCATTTTTTATTTTGTTTTCAATGAATAAATACAAAAAATAAAATAAAAAATTGCATGATATTTTTTCGAGGTATTATTTTTTTATTTTCCATTATATCCTTTTAATTTATTTTCTGCTTTCAATAATCACAAACACACATACACGGAGACACACCACAACATCCACCACAGTTATGTAGGTTAATTTGATGTGGAGTGCACTTCCTGTTCCATGAGAAGTTTCATTTTAAAGTTAAACTCTACAGCACATAAAAACAGCCACACAAATCTGCACTTACACACACACACATTCATATATATAGATACCGGGTGGTCCAAATACAAGTATATTTTTGAATCATATGATAATTTTTTCTCTTCGAATCGTATGATAAATTTTTTCTCTTTGACTCACTTTTCGCTTGAACAACGTTAAGAAGTATTGCAAACTTATTTCCAAATTGATTGCCATGTTGCACAAAATGAGCGTTTGTTAAAAAGAAGTTTTAGTCGAAATGAAGCACCCAACGCCAGTGCTGTACAAAAGTTTGTGCAAAAAGTTCATAAACTTGCTTGCTAGTAGACAAAACTCTTGCTCACCGTTTGACAAGAATTTGGCTGCTGTCGACGAAAGTGTGCAACTCGCCATCGATCTCAACAACTCTGCATTTGTCGCACCAACATGATGAGAACTTTGTACAACTATGTCGCATTATTCGCCAACAAGATCCAATTGATGCAGCAGTTGAAGGCAAGCGACCAACTACTTTTTAAGGCTTCTCAGTTTGGGCCTTATCTGAGCTTCAAACGGACATCCAATTTGGCCGAAAATCATCTTTACTGACGAGGCGCATTTTCATAACGGCGACTATGTCCACAAACAAAATTAATGCATCTGAGGAATATAATACCCTCGCCGATATTGGCGCGAATCCAATGCATTCGTTGGGAGAAAGAGGTGACATCATCGGCCAATTTTTTTAGAAAGTGCTACTGAAAACTCCATTTTAGTCAATGGCGAGCGCTACACAACCGTTATGACGGAATTTTTATGGCCTGAAATTAAAGAGATGATCTTGGATAATCGTTCATGTCATGGCGCTTCATGTCGCACAATCGATCTTTTGCGCACAGAGTTCGGTAATCGTGTTATCAGCCGACCTATCGATGTCAGTTGAGCGCCTCGGAGTTGTGACTTGGCGCCTGTAGAGTTTTTCTTGCAGAGTGCTATTAAATACTGATGCTTTGCGAATAAGCCCGAAAGAATATACGTAATACAGAAATTGACACCTTTAATAAAATTTTGAGAAATTGGGTTGATAGGATAAGGTGCTATGAAGCCTCTCGCGACAATCCGATAAGTAAATGAAATCATGTTCCATAAATGATGACAATATTTGTTATTTCTACTAAAGATGTAATAAGCCAAAGTTCATTCGATAATTTAAAAAAGATTCTTGTACTTGTACCACCCGTTATATATGTATGTATGTACGCCCACACACTTTTTCATGTACTTTTATATATTTAAGTTTTTATTATGTCTGTGTTGGGTTTTATTTTCTGATTCCCTGTTCCTTTGGTATATTATGCAAATGTCAGTATGATGTACATTCTTTGCAGCTGCTCCAGATGTTGCAGTTACATGCTGGTTCTGTTTGCAAATTGTTTTAGTTTTTCTGAGAGTTTGAGCTTAGGAAATCAGTAATTACACTTTTCTTCTATTGTTTTTAGTGGTTTCTGTGGTGAGTTTATTTAATTGAAAGAGTTTCACTAGGAAAATAAATCAGCGTACGCTAGCGAAAACAAACGAAAATACGCTTTGAACGTACGTATATAGAAATAAAAGCGAGCAAAGCCCTCTCCAGAACAATGTTAGTCCCCTATAGAAATAAAATTTTCTATGTGAAATAAATTTCTTTTAAGAGGGACCGTGACCATAACCATCCCACTAATCTCCCTGATGTTATTGTCACGCTTCTTGCTGACGGTCAAAATACTCACCAATATTTTAGAGTTATTTCTATCCATGCGATAGCGGTTTGGAAATTACGTAAGTAATCATTTTATTTCTTAACATAGTCTGCTTTAAGCTCGATAAATTTAGCGCGGCGTTTTTCTAGTTTTCTTTATGCCCTCTAAATAATAAGATTTCTGATGGCCTTAATAAAATACTTTTGTTTAAAAAATCTATTACCACCCAGTGATTTCTTCAAGTTTGGCAACAGGAAATAGTTGTAAGGGGCTAAATCTAGTTTATAAATCAGTTCATAGGCCAATTCATAGATTTTTTCCATAGTGACTACTCACGTGCATAGTATTGATGGAACAGCACTGTCTTGTTCACGAGACAGTATTTATTTCAGATTAATATTGCATCTTTCGAAAAGCAGTAAATAATCAACATAATTAATTTGAATGAAATCGAGTGCATCTCAAAAAACTGTGTTCACAATCCTATTAGCCGACAGACCCACTTCAGCTTTTTTTGATACACGTTCACCCATAGAAACCCACTATTTTGACTGTTCCTTTGTATCTTGTGTGCTATTCTTCGTTCATAGTTACAAGATGGCATAAAAACTTGTTCACATTTAGTCTGAACATCTCGATTACATAGTTGCGCTTATGGTCTAGTGTAAGCAATCTTGACAAAAAAATATAGATTTCTCTTATCCAAATATTTATGTATCATATGATGTACACACTCGATCATCGACTATTTCTGGCGTCACGATAAATTTTGGTCGGTGTCATTTGTGCTGGTTCGACAACAAATGAACTCAGCAAACCACTTTTCAAATATTAAAATTAGTTGCGAAGCTCTCTGCTTTTAATGGCAAACTAATAAACGCCGTCAATAGTCTGATAACAAATAACATTTAAGCGGAGCACTGCTACTTCGAAAGTCACGGAGTTATCAAACTGCCGTCGTAAAAACAGTATTGACAGCCTTTCCCATGCTTATGTTTATGATCGGCTTAACATATACAATTTCTAAAAAATTCTAAAAAAATTTCAATTTTTTTCTGCTCTTTTGAAAGGTTGGCCAGAGGGATGAGTTCTCTTCTCACTTTCTTCGTAGTACCAAATGAAAATATTCTCCAGCGGCTAAAAACTATCATTGTTTAGGGAAAAGACATGGCTGTGCCTTAGGCTTTGTATTTTAATTACTCTGCGGTTTTGGGTTATAAGTACTTCCGGACCTTGGATTTTTGCTCATAATCCGTTTAAACTTTTTGTTTCTACTGGACTAGCGCTCAGGGTATGACGATGTTATGGGGAGAAGGATAGAGCGAGTAAATCTAGATTTGAATATTTCAATATTGAAAATGACATGAATGACCTCTTCATGAATATTATTCTTCATACGAAAAAAGACCTAAAGTCATTGTAGTAGAGGAGACAAAGTATTCTAAAACAATTCGTATTTCAATTAGTTTTTCTAAATCACATTAAGGTAGGAGAACATCCCTCAGAGCATTTAACTTTCCGACTCATTAGCCAAAGGTACCCATGAACTTTTTTATTCAAAAACTGTGCACTACCAAGAAAAAGAAAAATGGGTATGAACACGTTCGTAAATACACTACTAAGCAAACTTTTTCCTCTATACTGATTCAATATGACGGATGGATGACCTTTCAGCCGGTTTTTCAACAGGAACTTTATTTTCCAGAAGGGGCATATTAGAATAACATGAGAGTTTTGATATTCTACTTGTTGACATATCAGAAATAGAAGCTTTGGCAATTGCTACAAAGAAATCAATTTCGGCTGAAAATCGCAATAAAAGACTAAAAATCCACTATGAAAATGGTGGATCTGTTAAAGTTACATTTCGAAAGATTGGGAATATTTTCAGTCAAAATAATCGTTCTTCTGAGACCACTATTAAGAATTTGGTCGATAAATTCGAGTCGACTGGCTTGCTAAATAATAGCCAATACTAAGAGGTGTTCGACCGGCTTATTCAAGTGAAACCATCGCTGCCATGAGCCGCAGTGCTGAAGAAGATCCGAATTTATCAATTCTTCGACGTTCTCAACAGTTGGGACGTTCTACAACGATCACATGCAGATATTCGTGTTAGGATTTGACATGGAATTATTGCATGAATTGAAGCCCGCTAGCGATTCAATGCGCCAGAGATTTGCTGAGTTCATCCAAGAACAATTCGCTGGTTTTTCTGGAAAAATATTTTTCCAGATAAACCCCAATTTCAGAAAGCTAAATTGCCAAACTTGATTGCAAGAGCAAAATAATATCATTTCTCGAATTAGCTGCATTTTGTTGTAAATGAGAAATGGTTAACCCGAGATCTTAAAAAGTCGCTAAGGAAGAAGTCTGGTGCTGTTAGAACTTGCGATTTGGATGGCCATTTGAAATCTCTAAAATGGGGGATCACTCGATGTGCCCCGGCTGTGTGAGCGGTTGCTTCGTTATGTTGAAATCAACAATGATCGAAACGAAATGCAATAACTTGCGGCGAAAGAAATCGTTCAACGAACGTCTGCTGATACCTAATTATGTGCATCTGCTGATACCTAATCCTGTGCATCGTCAAGCGCTTAATTATTTGAATACATGGAACACGACGACGAGGACGACGGCGAAATTTACGCTGCAGTGACAATAATTATACGTTCTTGAGCTGTGTTCGGTCCATGGCCTATTGACAACTAATTCTCTCTATATATACACCATAAATGTCAAAACATAGCGACATTGGCGCCAACTGCAAAAATGGTAGCCCGTTGAAATTATGACCCTACTTTTCTGCCACCTTGTACTATCAAAGGTTTATTTGGTTTTCCTTATTTTTTCATTCAATATTATAATTTTATTGTACATACTTTTTATTTTATGAATTTTTTGTTATTCTACAAGTTGTTGTTGCTTTGCTAATGCCTTATCAATTCTCTGTAAGCGCAAAAAGGAGGAAGAACTCACCCATACGTTGGCAACGGTGAGCATGCAAGCAGCCATACTCAAATGCAAACAAAAACAAAATTAATAAATAAAAAAAAAAATTACGACTACAAATAGTGTTGTGGTGTTATTTTTAATGCACTTTTAAATGGTCTTTGGCCCAATTAAAGTTCATTGCTATGGCAACGAATACGAAACGTAGCTAGGAAAAAATTAACTAAATGACTAAGTGACTGAACGTCGATGTGATAAAAAAATACCGAGTGCATAACAGAAAAAAATTGGGATGATTGTGACATGTAGCCTGTAAAAATAAACATTTTTCCTTTATTTATTATTACGAAAGAAATGAAATAACTCTAGTTTGTCATAAAAATAAGTAAATATTTACTGAAAAACCACTTGTATCTACAACAAAAATTTTAAAAACAGGTGGATATCTAAGCCTAAAGAGAAAATTTTGTGAAAAATGTTTTGGGAATTTTTTTTTTTCGTATTACAGGAAGTCTCACGAGAGTAATAAATTGATGAGTCTTTGTCTTTTGAGAGCAATAAATTGATAACAGTCTTTGTATGTATTTTTGGTTATTAAACGGGAAATTTATGGAGAAAAAAGTGATGAAAATTTTTCCTAAACCGGGTTCTCACAGTTATAAAACCGGTTTTAACGTTTCATAACCGGTTTTAACGGTTCACAACCGGTTTTTATCGTTTGATAACCGGTTTTTTTGGGTTCATAACTGGTATTTTTAGTTTATAGTCCGTAAGTAGCAACATTGGATCGTTATATAATTTGGATAATTTTTTTTTATATTTCATTGTTTACGAGTGCAACAATATAATCCTCCCGTATGAGAGAGCGTTTTCAGTAGTCGACTTCATTCGAGTAATACTTCATTACCACTTCAAATTCTTTAATTTGGTTTCGTTGGCGCTTCAATCAGCTGTTCCAGCAGCTCACAATCATCTACAATTCAAAGTTTGAACGATTCAACAGAGTTAAAAAAGAATTTTAGTTTATTTTTATATTGTCTATTGAATTACTTCCAACGAAGTAGCTATGAATCGATTTGAAACAAATTGTAATATTCGAAAATCATTCAAAACTTTGTTAAGCCGAGTTCGTGGTTCAGATAGCCGGTCCTGAACCGTTTACTGTTCACCATTATTAATAGCCAATTCAACAGTTTAAAATTTCATATCGGTCTCTGATTGTTTCTGCAGACAAACTAAATGGCTTCGCAGTTTGTGTTTGTTAAAAGAAAAAAGATCGAGTTGAAATCTCATCAGGCATAAATCAATTTCAAACCGCCTCAACACAAAGTAAAAAAAAAACTAAAATTTATTTTTAAAAACAACGTTTAATAGCTTCGTTATCGAGCTTAAGCATATTTGTCTCTTATTGAATATGTTAGGAAATTAAATTTATTATAAATTATTTAAACGATAAATTTTTTTGATATCGATCAACACATCGTTATGGTTTTTAAAAGAAAATGCCTTTACTTTATAAGATTTGAAAACGATGCTTCAATAATTAAATAAAACTCTCCCATTACCGAGTTTTAACTAATTCGAAAATTGTGCTTCATATCAAAATGAGTTATAATATATCATTAAATATCTTATAATCGAATTTTAATTGTTCCCAAATGGATGCGTCTTGATATGGATCTATTGCATCTCTTTCTTTTTAAAAACGGATAATAGCCCTTAATTTGAAAATGTTGAATTTTAATTTAAAACAAAAATAACAAAAATTCATTCGATTACATAAAAAGTTGGAAATATGTAAAATTAAATGCGTTTCCCACACAAATCCTTGAAGACGGTGCCAAGGTTACTATAAAGTAAATAACAATAAAATATTTATTTCAAACTTTTCATATATTTGAAAGCAGTCAAATTTTTCCAAAAAAAAAAAAAAATGTAACATTTTAGAGACTATTCTTGAGGTCATTATTGAAGGTATATCCTTCCCCTGCCAGCCAGATATTAGGTACCTCTCATATACAATCAGCTTTTCCTAAGACTGTGTGCATTGCATGTATGGGAGGAACTTTTCTCCCTAGTACTATTGCATGCTAATAAAAATGGGTCCACCTCTGGAGCATTTCATATAAAAAAAAAGTTTTCAAAACCGTTTCTCAAATGCCGAAAAAATTGCTGTACATTGAAAAAAGTTTTGAGTATATACTCGTACATAATCTCATCTAATTTTTTAGTCGGTTAAAATATACATATTTATAAATTTGTTTTTATTCTTGCTCTTTATTGTTTCTTGTAAATACCAGAACGCATGTGCAGGTGTCAAATTTATTTATTAAAAATAAAGATTGTAAACTTACCTTTTATTCTGAAAATTAAGTTTTTCTGCCGTGAGTCCAAATTTATATTGCAAGTTTTTTGAAATTGTCTTTAAATTATCAGTTGGAAATCTAATAAAATTAAATAAAGTTTTTGAGGTCTCTGCATGGGCTTGGAGTTGTTGGCTTAATGGGACATAACTACTTGGGGAGCTGAAATGATAAGAAAATCAATACAAACTTCATTAACATTATGCCCATAAAGAATATTGTAAAGTAACGTTAAAAAGTATGTATTTAAAATATCAATGCACAGCGCCATCTGTGCTGAAAATTATTAACTACAAAATGAATTATGGCATTTTTAGCCGTTGGAAATGCAACCATGTTTAAAGAAATTGGCGCCATTTCAAAAATGCACACTAATCTACTCTCAATTTTGTGCAAGTTTTGTAAAATGTAAACAAATGCACTGAGAACGAGAAAGAAATGAAACGCAATGAAAGCTTTTTCTTACTACACTCACTGCATTTGGGAAACACTAAGATGTGAAACACACTCACTCTACTCACACACAAACACATACTGACGCTCGCTGTGTTGCATACATTGCGAATGACAAACTATCTTGGTGAAATGATGTGAAATGAAATTGAATGCGGAAGTATTTTTGTACGATTATATGAAAACAAAATGCGAAATAACGAGCATGACTAACAGCAGGCCAGACCCAAAAGGAATAGCAAAAACGTTTGAACTCATAGACAAACACAAATGCACATGCACATGAAAGCAAAACAAAAACAAACATACAGGCAGGCTGGGTTGTTGGCTGGCCAGGCCGGTTGTTGCACCAAAAGTCAGAAATCAAACCGGCAATCACACATGCACACAGTCGGCAAAAATAAACGAACAAAAAACGAAGAAAACAAATTCACTTTCATTATTAAGAGTGTGCTGAAGCCATTATTAAGAGTAAGGCAAAGTAAATCATAGATTCTCTTCAGTTATTAAATTGAATGAATTCTCTTATTGGAAAATAACTCTTAAATATTTTTAAATGTAAAGAGCATTTTTTGCCTGCTTTCAGTGTCTTCCTTCTTTAGAGGTCGTTGCTGTTTTGATTTTTGCATCAGTTTTGTTTTTGTTGTTGTTGTTGACGTCTACCTATGTACTTACATTTATATGGATGTGATTTTATCTACATACATATATTTTCTGTGCATTTGTGCATTTTCTGTGCCAAACCGTTTCATTAACCCCGTCAAACAATATGAACTCATGTCGCCACTCGAAAGGTCATTTCAAAAAATGCTTTCTTTGTTTTGTTCTTATTTTTATAAAATGTAGCAGGCCTTTAGGCTTTAATTTCTTTGTTTATTTTTCAGGTAGATTTAAAGAGAAGGTGTGGTTTAATACTTGGCAAATAAAAATGTCTACTTAAAGAAATGTTTTGAAATATATTGCATATATTGATAAACATATATGTACATATATAAAAAGTGTAGCCTATAGGCTTAGCTTTGAAAATAACTCAAGATATACTGCCTCTATTAAGGCGCATAATAAAAAATTTCAATATCTTTTTTAACCAATTGTCATTACGCTATTTTAAATAATGTTTATGTAAAATGGGTATAACAACTGTCTTGTTTATCAATAATCTCTGAAGGGCTTATAAAATGAATTTCCATACGAAATTTGTCTTATACACCTTTTGTAAATCCTTGTATACAGACACCGAAAATAAAAATATTTTTCGAATTTTTAAAGGAAGAAGAAATGCAAATAATTTTTATAAAATTATATGTAAAATCTTTTCGACCGAAATAATTGATATATTTGAGTTATAATTTTTCAACCCGGAACACTTGTTAGACCCACTGCTTGCATTTCACATGAAATAAATTCACTGCTGTTATAAAGCATTTGTCTGCGACAAAAATGCTATGATAGATTCGAGTTGATTGTTATGGAATATAGAACAGTGCCCCAGATTAGGTTTTGTTGGCAGTGCAGCGCAAGTTGCGGATACAGCCGAAGGTCATATGGCCCGTTGCGATGCCTACAAAATTCTATAATTCGGGTTAGAACTTCGCACTTCCCCGAGATAATCCAAATCCTGAAGAAGCTCTAACATTGACCATCATGGCAGAATACCTGACATTTAGATCCTAAACTGTCATGTAATAATGTCCACCAGGTGTTCTATAAGTTATCGTTTAGTCCTATCACTGGCCAGTGAGTGGTCAAGATTCCTGCATATTTCCACAATTTGTGATTATTAAATTCGCTCCTTTCAGCGCTTACGCTTCAAATCCATTTGAAAGCTTAACTAGAAAAATGGTAAAACAATCAATGGCTAATACTATGCCAACTTATTGGGTCGATGCAAAGAGGATTTGAAAAAGAACGATCGCGCGTTTGGCCAAGAAAAATGTTATTTTTCACTAGGACATTGCGAAGGTGCAAACACATGTAGTTTCCATGGCGAAACTATATGGATTAAGCTACGAATTGCAGCCTTATCTACCCAGCTCCCCTAGTCACTATTTCTTTGTTTTCGAACCTAAAGAAATGTCTCGGCGGAAAAAGGTTTGACTCCAACGATAAAATCATTTCACAAATAAATATTTATTTTAATGACATCAACAAATCATATATTTTGGAAAGGATGTAAAAATTGGAGAAACAATGGACAAAGTGTATAGAGCTTAAAGGAGAATATGTTGCAATAAAAATAATTTTTAATCCAAAAACCTGGTCTCATGGACCTGCCACCCACTTTCGTTATATTCGACTTAGCAATACTTAAGTCAAGAAAATATAGTTTACACATCTTGGCTAATGATCGAGTAAAATAAGTGAAGTTACTTTTTTCTTTCCACCCAAAAATTTATTTGTCTTCCTTTCCTTATCAACGAACGAACAGGAAACTTAATAAAAAATAAATACAAATTATATTTATAATAGCAAATAAGAATTAATATATATTTCTATTTTAATCTTGTAAATACAAAAAAGTTAATTGAAAATATACAAAAAAAAAAATCTGAAAATCTTTAATAAAGCGATGAAGGTTTTTTCATAAAAACATTTTCGATTTTTGCATATTTGACCTCAAAAAATTCTGACAACGCACGGGAGAAATGTCAGACATATGTAAATATATTTTGATAAAGTAGCCTAAAACGAATGACAAACAAATAAATTTTGCTTAAATTAAAAATTTTTCAAAATCTTGCTTTATATGGAAATTTTGTGAAAGTTTACCTGTTTTGAATAGAATTTCTAATTGTGCATTTCGGTGTATTCAAAATACATACATACATACATACTTACATCTAAAACACTTCTATTTCGAATCGGTTAACAATTTAAGTTTTCTTTACTTTTTATGGCACAATAAAATTTCTTAACAAAAATTTTAATGAGACAAAAACCAGACAACCATATTTTTCCGACCACCCATAAAGGTCATACATGTAGCAGCAACTTAGTCAAAAGAGAAAATGACAAATTTATAAGCAGTGAAGAAAGAAATGTTGCACCATCAAATAAAACTTTAAGGCAAACATCCCACTTTAAAAAAAATGCAAAAATTTTTATTAAAATCAAGAGAAATTTGTTTTTGCCAACTTTTTAGATGAAAAAGGAAAATGCATTAATAATTTTTAAAACTCTCTTTCCTGCTCTTTTACGCAAATGAAAATAAAAACAAGTGCCGAGTACCGGCAAATAAAACAAAGAAGGCGAAAGAAGTACAATTTTTAATGCAGTTGTTGTTTAGGGAAGAGGAAGCCTAAATTAAGCAAAAATACGTAAAAACGAGTTGTTGCAAGACTAAAGATGCACAGTGGGTGCTAACGATGAAATTATGGGTGTAAATATATGTATCACGCATAAAGATTGACTAATGACTGATTATGTAAATCAAATTCTACGAGGATTATAAACAAAAATTAAAAGCAGTCTTCTAAGAAAACAAGACTGAGAGAATGGAAAACTAGTTTGGAATCTGTTGAACTAAATAACCTCCAAATAATTAAGACGAATTGCTAATAACTTTACAAATATATCCTAAAAACTATTATTTTTTAGCTCGGTTTTTTTCCCAACATTAGTGTTTTGAAAATTAAAATAAAAATCTTAATTTCGGACTTAGAATCTACTTTCGATAAATATTCGAGAATTTCAAAAAGGTAGTCCAAAAAATAAATATTTAAATTCAAGGCTGGCCCATTTAGAATTAATTTGTCAACTCTTCGCTACAGAGCATGGGCCTGGCATCAATTTAAGAAAAAATATGCATACTCGTATATACTAAGAATGTGAGGAATATTCTTAATCGTACTGCCGAATATTCGCCTATTTCATGATATTCATCAAATCCATGCGAATACTAGTCGAATATTTTCCCCAAGTTCCTATCCGAAAACTTCGGCCGCTATTTATCAGTAAAAAAAAATAGAAGCTATTTTCGACCTCCTAGGAAGCCAAGTTGATAAAATTTTGATTAAAGGTATAATTTACTTCTGCAATAGTGTGCAACTCACTTTGAAATAAGTTTTCTTTATAGAAGATATTTATATCCTTAAATTTACATGAAAACATTATTTTTCTTCAATCAATATTTAGTGCCTTCGTTGCCTAGTAGCTGGTGTACCAGACTAGTTGTTTGAAGGTGGCAGGTTCCACTGCCGCCGCAGACTGGGTGTTTTTGCAGACAAGCTAAGTAGGTTTCGCAGGTTTCTTTCGACAAAAATAGCTCCGTTATCGTATAAAGTTGCGCTCAATTTTACATCCCATAACATAACATGTAGAAAAAGGGGTTTGATCTGATTTTACCTCATAGCCGAACAATTCATAGAATCTTGGCTTATGCCATCCCTCTAACGACTTGCGCCACCCTTGAAACGGTCCATGACTTCTTAGCAACAGCTATAAACAGGTCTGAAATGGTTTCTGCTACCCTGAAATGACTCATGGAAAGTCTGGAATAGAATACGTTGTGCTATTCTAGAATGACGCGTAGTGCAGCTGTAACACAGTATACCATCCTTATTAAAACCTTAAAATGATTGCAATGATTTACGCTAATATTGAAATGGCTTAAGATAGAGAGGCTTGAGAAAGCTTTAGCCAGATCTGCAATTAGCTATACCTCCCCTAAAACGGATTCTATACCATAATAATTAATCAAACTATCTTTGGAATGGCTTATACAACACCTAGGATAGGGAAGTCGATTTTTGAAATAGATTTGGTACTCAAAATATTTTATAAGTGGTGGCTGTATTTTAACACCCATTAGTTATTAGTTATGGTTACCAATATTAAGCGGGCTTTTCTTGATTCGAATGTTCTCATGCCCTAGACCTTGATGCCGTTCTGTGAGAATCAGAGTGCATCCTAGAATACACTCCAATCTTACCATCTTCCAATCAAGATTAGTATGACATATTGATACTTTCAACATCAAATATATGTTTATTCTATCAGCAGGACTTCTTAATTTTTTTTAATATTTCGCCAGAACTTCAAACTGACATCGTCAGGAAAAATTTTATTTAAAAAATGCTAGTCGAATTTTCCTAAATATTTAAATATAAAATTAAAAATATTTCTTTAAATTAAAAAGATGTGCTGCTACAATAAATATATTTTCATAAATAAAAAAAGACAATTGAAATATACCAAATGTGAAGGATATTGGAATTGAATATTTATACCATAAATTATAAAATCTTAGTCCACCCTAGTATCTAATACACATAAACTGAGTACATTTCTAGAAAACAGTTTGATTGTTTAGGAAATAGTTAAAAATCTTTCGGGTGTCCCTCGAAAATAGCGGGTATTTCAGTAAAAGTTGTAGTCTACAGGTTCGATTCCTGTTAAAGAAAAATGTCTTCGTTTCATGTCCGCATAATATTTTACAACCTTAATACACCTTTAAAATTACAAAATTTATATCCTTCATTCGATTCAACTAAAACCTGATTTCCTTGCACGCAGTCCCACAGTGTTTCGTTTGCTGTATTGGATTTGCTGACTGCATGTTTAGTTGTTAAGCAATTGAGGAGTTCCCAGTGTTGTGATGATGATGATGATGACGATGACGACAACACAAGAGTCAACGAACGACCGAAAGCGGTGAATGCACCAACACTCGGCAAACAGCCATGTGTATTTTTAAAGAAAAAAAAAATAAAATAAAGAAAAACCCGTATATAGGAAGTTTATATTATTTTTATTACAAGTCTGGCAAAGTTATCAAGATAAAACAAACAAAACTGTGAATCTCTTACAAAAAGAGTACAAATTAAGAGAAATATACACTTGCTTTATTAAGAAGAGCTGATGGGCGCCAACTATAACTCCAAATCAAGGTTGCCGCCTTGATAATTTTACTGATTAAAAAATGGTAGTTTGGCTTATTAAAATTTCTTTCAAAGTATTTGTTTGTAAAATATATTTGCAAAATTCTAATACTCAAAGTTATATTTACTAGACAGCCGAAAATCTACTTTAAAATAATACTTTTCAGTTTTATTTTTCGTAAAATCTGAAACGACATACATAATTGTTTTTTCTATATCCATAGATATGTATTTCGCTCAATACTTCTTAATACATAGGAGTTTCCCGTAGGTACTTTAGTCTTTAATCCAGTGTTTATTAATCTCGTTAAAAATTTTTGGATGTTTTCGCCCAGTATTTGAGAATATCATTTATTTAACACTAGCGTAAGAATTAATAATTGCCTTCAGAAAAATAATTTTAAAAAATTATTAAACTGAATTGCCAAATTCAGGACTAAAACTTGGGCCAGTTTAACTATATTTTTAAAAATAATAATAATAATAAAAAAAATTAATATGAAATACACATTTAACGCACACAATTTAAAGTTTTTTTTTTAGAAAGTAGAAATATTTTCACACTCGTATTAGACAAATGATCTCCAATTAAATGAAAGATCTCACCCAAGACAACCAAAATTCTCAATTATTTTTTTTTACTTCTATTATAAGTTGGGGATCAGGTTCCCTTCAAACACTCAAATAAAAAATCAGAAACAAACGGGTTTTGCAAATAAAATTCATCCTTGTTGCGTTTGGAATATTCTCGTCAGAGATTTACTTTGTGTTTTCTTTTGTTATAAATATTTAAAATACATTGAGTACCTTCGTAGACTAGTAGCTAGTGTACTAGACTGGTAGTCGGAAGGTCGCAGGTTCGACTCCTGCCGCGGACTCCGGGTGTCTCTGCAGATAAGCCAAGTAGCTTCGCAGATTGTGTTTGTTAATTAATTAAAAAAAAATTAATTTCGTCAACTGTGAAGTAAAATAACAACAACAAAAAAATTCAGAAAAATTAAACGAGTGAAGATATCAAAAAACAGTACACCTCGATTAATATTTAATTCAAGTGATACTGAAAAATTTTGTGAAAGTTTTGCTGGGGACTAAATTATAAGATCATGTTGTAGACCACATGTGCCTTATAGAAGACGTTGCCACATGTCATAAACCCGTTGAACAAGAATTCAAATAGTACACGAGATATTACGTAACAGATAAATATTCACCTATTAAGAAATATCTCATGGACCATATGAGCTCCTAAATATTCGGACTCATCACCATTGAATATCATTATAGAATTTTACAAGAGTTCCTTTAAAGATAAAAAACATAATCACGCTAAAAACTTTTTCGGAATGGAAGCGTGGAGAAGGTTACCTTCTAACAAAAAAAAAATATATTTATTTTCCTTTATCCGGAGGGTTAAAATCGTAATACAAAAGAAAGATTGTAGTAAAAAACCGCGAAGGGATTATTTCACATAGAAAGTAGTTTGTAATTATCATCCGGTGAAATTTTCGAAAACAACCAGAACAAAGAGACAAATATTGGACTTGTGACTTATACTCTCGTACATACGAATATATGAACTCGCAGCTCGAGAAAGTTTTGAAATGCGTGTTGCTAAATGAATGTCAATCCCGATAAATTTTAAGAAGAATATGGAAATGTCAATCGCTTTGCACGAAATTTAATTTGAACAGCATTAGATAAGAGTGTGGGTAAATCTTATTAGTCCCGAAAAATGCAACCACTAAATTCCCTGTTCCTTTTGGCTGTTGTAGAGTTATATGCCGCTGTTTCTTATTATTAATTTTTTAATGCTTTAAATGAAACCCATTTTCTGCAAGCATTTATTAATTTGAATTCAGTATTTAAAAAACTAATTTGCACATGAAAATCTATGCATATTATGCATATATATATTCCAGAGATATATTTTTAATATTTATGCCCCAGAGCATGTGTGTATTTATGATCACTCATAGTAGACGATTGAATATATGAACTTGAATTTGGCGGAATATTATTAATCAATAAATTTTCTGTCAACCTTCATAAAAAAATTCAAATATTGCGCGGTAGGAGCATTTTTTATAAAAAGCAAAATTTATTTAATTCAATATTTCAACGCTTCTTTATTCTGAATTATTATTTATTTAATATTTGCTTCCCTAAATGAAAGAATGAGGATTTATATTGTTTGTATTCATAGAATTTTCGTTATTCAATGTTCGATGACAAATCACTACAATATGTCAAAATAATATACAAACTAAACCGTACCCTTTTATAAGCAGTGTCTCTCGGACTTCCAAGTTCAAAAATGTCTATCTGAAAACTCCGTTTTTTATGTTATGGTTATGTGTGCACAAGTAAATCCATTATTTCCGTGCAATGGTTGCGTCTTTGCTTTGACAGTGGTATTTTCTAATCTATTCTTCCTTTTTCAAAACATCTTTTTTTCTTGATCTGCATTATTCCAAGCATTCGAGATCAGAAAACCGAACGTTTATGAAGAAAAAAGTTTATAATGCACGCATTACATTTTCGTTAGTGATGGGAAATTTTACGATGATATATTTTTAAGACACGAATTTAATTTAGGTCCCTATATGCGCTGAAGCTTGGTGGGAAAAAAGTCTGGTAATTTTGGAATTTTAGGGAAATTGGTTTGTTCCTCAAATTATTCAATTTTACACATATTTTCTAAAACACTTTTCGAACCATCTTTTGAACAAATTAGTTTTGTTCATGCATGCATTCCTTCAATAAAAACTTTCAGATTTTTGACTTTCCGATCATCTTAGGTTTGAACTTTAAACTTTAAACCAGAAAGGTAACTCTTTCCTTGGTAATTTTACTTCTAGTTACACTTCTTTATATGTATATAATTATGCAATGCAATTGGTAATAACAGTAGCTTCTTTAAGGCAATACAGTTTCATTCGCACTAATGACTTAATAAAGCGTTATTCATATCTCCGCTATCACTGCGTGAACATTGTGATAAAGGGTCGGATAGCTTGAGAATTTAAATCAAAATATTTTTTTTTAATAAAAAAAAAAAAAATATATATATATATATATATATATATATATATATATATATATATATATATATATATATATATATATATAGTATCCGGATTACTTAGGTATAAAATATACATCCTGTAAATTTTTAATAAGTACACAAACACAAATTTCTAAGGTACTTGGCTTGTCTGCATAAATACCAAAGACCTCGACAGATATCAAACCTGCGATGTTCTGACTACTACGACCCTGTTCTGTAAATCACGCGTTTTCAAATAGTGCCATTTAGTTGCAAGTAACTTATTCACCATTTTTAGTACATTTTTTAACTTTTTTGCTTTGAACATATTATATTCGAGCTTAAATTTGTAGGAGAACAATTTATTTTTCTCGAAATCGTACGATCTGAAATCACGTGATTTAGAGATCAAATACGCTAGTCTAGCACACTAGCCACCAGTCTACGAAGGCAAAGTGTATGTCCAACTATCGCAGCCATAATACTGCATAAGTATTCATATATACTTTTGCTTGCAAATGTTTATTGTATTTTATAATGAAGGGGGTAGCGAGGCTCACCGGGTATGGCAAGTTTTAATATAAAAACAGTTATGTATGTGAGAAAGTAAAAAGTACTCGTAATTTAATTCATAAATACAAATTTTGTCATCAAATATTATGTATCTCCTGAAGATGATCAACGAGGTTGATTGAAATATTGGAGAGATAATAAATAATTAGTAAAAAACTATTGCAAATTAAAAAAAAAATAATTTTTAAATAATTTGCAGGACTTGAAAAGTTTTCCCTTGAAAAAATTTTTTATGGCAACATTGTTCTACGAGTAAACACAAACACACAGGCGTGCACTAAAAAAAGGTAAAAAAAGACGAAGTAAATTGAACGGAGTGGTGAGTGAACGTTTTTGCTTTTTGTTTTGTTGTTTTCTCGGTATATAGGATAACGACCATCAACGACCCCAAAATGTTTTGTCACGTTGCCAGCATTTAGCAAATACACACACACACACACTCAAGCACTCGTAAACTCCTATACAAAGCAGTGGCAAAACTAAAACCAGGAGTAGTCGGGGGAGTAGTTGCTTTTTTAAGAATGTATGTGTGTGGATTGTAATATACGTATATAGGCAGGTATAGGTGTGTGTGTGTGTGTTCGTTGGGCCCATTTGCGCGAATGTTCACTGTGTATGTTAGTAAGGGATAATGGAGCCAACGACCCCTAAAAGAGAATTCAATGTGTACATATTTTCGTTATAGTGGTCGTTATTGCGTTCGGTTTTTTTCGTTTATTTGTACAAATGTAGGATGTAAATATGTATTTATGTACTTACATATATACTTATACATACATACATATATTTTATTTTCCACTAGTGCTTCGTTATTTATGAATGTAGAGTTCTGTTGCTTTAATTTATACTTACATAAGTACATACGTACATATGTATATGTGTTTGTTGTTATTATTATTTTTTAAGCCAAACTATGGTGACGATGATGACGTTTGTGCACAACTTTTATGTATGAGCATGAGAGTGGCTGTCGTCGTAGTACGAGTATGTAGGGGTTTTTTGAACTCTAGACCTCAGGGTCGCTTAAGTTTATTGAACCTTACAAAAAGTAAAGGTAGGTTCTTTATTTTACTTGTGATAATGGTTAGGGGTAACAGTTTGATTGCACAGCTATTAAAATGTAATTATAAAAAAAGTAAATACGATCGATTAAGACAAAGTTTAACTTACTTATGTATATCAGTTATCTATTGTTACATAAACGAAATAAAAAAAAATATTGAAATAGGCACTCAAGCATTTTATTTCATTTCATTCATTTAAGTTCTGTTACATAAAATGTTGTTTTGCTAGACGAGATAATTCTTTTTTTTACGCGATATAATTCTGGCGAAAGAATGACTTCGATACAAATGGCCAATTGAATAGATTGCAAATGAATTGCAATTCATGTTTGCTAAATTCAAATGAATTGATTCAAATTTCATTCAATTCGTTTTTTGACGAAAAGAATTAATTCAAAATTTTACCAATTCAGTGCATGAATGATTCGCGAATTAATTCAAAAATGAATGATTCGTTTACAACTCTGCTACTTATGTATTAGTTTAAAACTCTATATTCCATTTCTAGTTTATATTTTACTACCAGGAAATATTAAAATAACTTCTTTAATAAAAAAATTTAAATTGGTCTATGAGAAGCGAAGTTAAAATTCTGTGAAACCAAACTACAAGCTACATTTTCAAATAAATCGGCCCATAAAAAATTTATCGAAAAAAAATCATATAAAAATATATCGAAAGTAATCAATATCTCGGAAAAAATAAGTGCCCAACCCACAAGCAAACCCTTTCAAATAAAAACAATTTAAATCGGTTCACAAATGACAAAGTTATGCGTGTACAAACATTAAAAAATTTCATAGGACTATTTCTGCTTTGAGTACTCCCACTGTTATAGTCAGTTAGATATAGGGGCGGATCAATAAGTGCGTGACTTTAGTGAAGAATTTTTTTTTTTTTTTTTTTTTTTTTTTTTTTTTTTTTTTAAGAGAAGTTACACTCAGGTAATTAATACCTACTACTTAAATTAAGGTGTTACTTCTTTTGTGAAAGGGATAGGGTATAGAGGACAGGTGGTGAAATTAGAATACAGAGAGAGAGAGAGAGAGAGGTTTTTAATTTCTGTGTTACAACTCAGCTATTCCGCGTTGATTTATTCATTGTTATTATACTTCTTTTTTTTATAGCAGAGTTGTAGCGTCTCTGATGTTAAGTAGACGCATTTTTTTTAGTATTGCCAAAAATCTTTCTGCCGAGCCATTTTTTCATGCTTTGAAACAAGAAATAGTGACTCGGAACTAAATTCTTTGCCTTATTCATGGAATCCTGGAAACTAATCATTTGTGCATTACTCTGATGGAAAAAACTTTTTTCTTTGGCAAATACGGTCGTTTTTTGCAAATCCTTATTAAAGCGACTCAATAAGTTGGCATAATATTAGCCATTAATTGTTTTGCCATTTGAAGGTAATCAATGTGGATTATCTAAAAAATGGTCACCACAAAGTTACTGGCTGACAAATTCATCTTGGCCTCGAGAAACCCATTGTTTTAAGTGCTGTTTTCTTTCTGGTGCGTTGTGGTGGATGCTATAAAACTCTTCCATTCTGCTCTTGAACAATGCCAAACACTCCTGCAAAATTTTCACACGATTGCATTTGTGGTCGATTGTGGGCAAATGCCGCACCCATTTTGGAGAAAGCTCTCTCATACCCAAGTGATCATTCCAAATTTAAACTACTGAGCCATGTGATATGCCTTTGGCTTTCACAATCCCTCGCACTTTCAATCTCCGATCTGCCAACAATGTATTGCGAATTAAATTTTTTCAATTGCTTCGGGTGCAAAGATCTCATCTAGGACATCTAGAAATTTCATCATAATTCCATGCTTGTAAGACCACACCGAAATTTAGTAAAACCACCTTTGAACTATTGAAATTGATGGAACAGAATTCCTATAGTGTTTATCAAGCCTTGACTGGAATGATGTTTTTTTTTTCGTAAAAATTGTTGGTGTTATATTATAAATTTTGAAACTCATTTCATTGTATTTAGGACTTATTTTACTGTCTTTAATTATCTGGGGTATGTCCAAGCCCGGTTTCGCTTTCATTTACAGCCTTCGACCGGACTATAGTATGTCCGAACCCGACCTCGACTTTTTAAAGCATTTTTTCATTACTAGCCTTCAGACGGCCTTAACGATTTTCTCCTCTATAGTATGCCGAAAACCGACACCGTCTTTACTGCAAATTTGCTACATTGCCGGACTTGGGCAATGCTACAGCAAAGTTGGTAAAAAAAAGTATCATACGAGTGTGTCAAAAAGGTACCATTTGTTTAAAAGTATGTTTTATTACAACTTTTTTCTTCCGAAAATATGATAACTTTATGATAAAAATTTACTTAAAGGTAAGAGGAGTCAGTCAGTATCTGCACAAAGTTTATGGTACTTAGACAATCGCTTGTACGAGATGTGCCCGCTGACGGACTAGCCAGTTTCACTTAGTCGTAAGCAATTATTATTTTGTCTCAACTAGTGAAGTTGAAATTTTATTACATAAGTACATCTATTATTTTTATTTACAGTTCAATTATAAATAATAAAAAAATTTAGATTAAAATATTTTTTAACTCTGAAAAACAGTATTTAAATCCTGAAACCATATTGAAAAGTTTAGCAGGAAGAATTTTCTAAGCAACTTTTCGGCTATATTTTAAACACAAATATAAAATTTTCGCCTTTTTATAAAAGCACCTTTTGCGGAAAGTTTTGTATTTTTTGATGATCGGTAGTTTTTTGTGAAATACTGTCGAATATTTGTGCTACTAATGTGAATTTATAAGAGTTTAAATACCAAAAATGTTCCATTCCACGTCGAAACTTTATCCTTCGAGCTCATTTTTATCCTTATTTCAAGTTGTAGTCATGAATTTCAATAACATTTTATGAATAACATGGAGTAGGAAAAAATGTGCTTGAGTGTATACTTGCAGTTGTGCTCGTGTGTGCGTGTGTGTGTGTGTGTTTTAATTTTAATGCCTTCAAATTGCAATCAATTGTTATCCTTTTAACATCAACAACATCAACTCAACATTAATGACATCAGCAGCAAAGCAAACAGCTGCAAAAAATTTTTTTCTTTTTTTTCTTGTTATTCCAATAGAAAAAAATATTTTTTTTGCTGGTTTTTAATAACAAAAAAAATACGCGGGACTCATTAATACGACCGATAACAAAAAATAATTGCATGTTTATTTGTATACTTTCATACTCATACGTCTGTGTATGTATTGATATGTCTGTCCTTCCGTCTGTGTGGTAGACTACGGCAAGCTCGGTAGTTTCATTAATGCAAATACGAATAGAACACGATTTTATTTGCATGCAAGAATGTTCGTGTGTATGTATGTGCATGGTTTGCATTGTTGTTAGCGCAGTTTCTTGTGTGTTGTTTAGCAACATGTGCGTTTTTTTTTGTTGTTGCTTTTTCTCATTTAATCGTACATAGTTTTGTCTGGTTTTGTTGCTGTTGTTTTACGAATTGCAATATTAGAAATTGTATTGTCGGAGGTTAGTTATACAAAAGAAAAATAAATGATAGCAAATACCAACAACAATTTTTATATACGTACATATATACGTAAAGCATGTATGCATGCATATAAAGATATTTTGTTGTATTTTTATTTCGGTTTTATTATTGTGGGGTTTTTTATTGTCATTATTTATACTTTGTTATTTGCTTTTTTAATGTTTTTTATGCATTATGATTCTATTTTGCCAATGAAGTGTTGAAGTATGCAATGCTGCTGACATTTTTCGCCTTGTCTGTTTACGACTAGAGGATTATGTTACGTAGGTTGACTGATTGGTAATTAATGGCAACAAGTTTGGAATTAACGAATTAATTTCAAAAATTTAAATACTCTACACAAGGATATACAGTGCAAGACAGAAATATGTATATGTAAATTAAACTAAATTTTGTGATACCTGAATTAAATTGTTTTTTTTTAATTTTTTTTTTTATTAAAGGGTCATTCAAAATTTTTTTGGAGCCAAATACATATGTATATAATTTAAAATTTTGATTTTTACTAAATTTTGGTGCACATAAACTGCTCTTGTCAGCGCATTATATCAATCTCACTTACGGTCTCGAGGTTAAGGCCCTCCAAATTTGGACATATCGGAATTTTTTTGTGAAAAATTAATAACTTTGAAGTTTGGAATGGATTAAAGAAATGTATTGTTGGAAGGCGTCGTACTCCTCTCTCTAAAATGATGGTTCAAAATTTGAAATTGAATACTCAACAAGTTCAAAAGTTATGAATGTTTCTTTAGTGCTAAATAAGCTTTTTTTATATAAACTTTTTGATAAAATTTTTTTTAAACTACGATTGTAAAATTTTTTTCTTAACATTTAGAGCGTCAATGATATCTATCTTTTTTGGTATCCAAATCACATATTGCTCTTAATATCAAAAAAAAAAAAAAAAAAAAATAATAATAATAAAGTGTTTAATATTTAAACCCATTAAAAAGGCAATTTGAAACTTTCCGCAAATAAAAATATTTAAAAAATTGTGTATTCTTTTTCACGATATTTGGAATAAAGGAAATTTTTTTAATTTTTGAGGTCCTTGCAACAAGAAAATAAGTCACTTCCGACGATATTTGAATTCGAAGACGCGTTTCAAAATTATGAAGTATTCAGTGTTGCTAATTTTTTATAAAAATTCCCGATATCTCCGAACTCAGAGAGACTACAATTCCGGAATCATCAGTGGCATCACAGTAATTTATCTATAATCGGATGGGATAAATATTCAGCCTTTGTTGAAAAGTTTTTTAACTGCCTAATATACCAATTACTACTATTTTATAAAGTGCTAACTTTTTTCTTGTCATTCTATCAGGTAAAAAAAAATTTGAACTTTATTATATTTTATTTAGGGCTTATTTCACTTTCTTTAATTTATTAATTTTTCATACCGAAAAATAATATTTCCAAAACTGGCTTCGCTTCTTAAAGTGTTTCTACGTTGGCGGACTTCCTTTGGACACAAAAACTTTTTCCTCCATATTTTGTTCAAAAATCGACTTTACTTTCTAAAGAATTTCTGTATTGCCTTATACAAGTTTTCTGTCTTCTTTGCTCTTCTGTTCCCGATAATCAAATCATAGACCCAGGCACAGTATGGAAAATTATACAATTATATTGCAACTGTGAGGGCGGCTTAAGAAGCAAAAAATATACCACATACTTAGTTTGAAAATTTTAAAAAATATTTTCGCTAGGAAAAAAAATTTAAAAATTTAAAGGAAGGGGCTAGACGAAAGTGGGATTTTTAATAAAAAATGTCTACTTAAAATTTATCCTTTAGCATTAAAGAAATCCTCGGCAAAAAGAAATCTTTTTTCTTGGTAACTTGATTTCAAAGTCAGTTTATTCTCTGTTACAATAAAACAAAATGGATATTCATAAAAAAAACTATTAAAGCAAACAATTAAAAAGACTTCCTTGCATTCATTAGTGTTTAATTTACTCCTATCGGATACTATAAAAAAAGCGTTCAAATATAATTGACAGTTTACTTAATAACTCTCAGTTTGCCTTTCTCTCATTCCCTGGTCATAGTAAATAATAATTAATTTTCATTTATCTTACTTTACCCTCTAGGCTACCTACTACAAGGAGCAACATATTACTGCGCAACACCATTGGAAATAAATCGAGTTGACTTTTTATAAGTAACTTGTGGACGTGTCTCAGGTCAGTGCATGAACATTTTTTATTATACATTTTATTTTTAAATTTTCCAATTACTTTCATTGTCATTATCATTCCACAAGAAGAACACGAATATAAAATTAAATATTTAATTTATTTTTATTAAAAAAAAAAGCTATATAATTCACTACGAAATTATGTTGACTTTTAAAAAGCAACAAAATCAAAGTCAGTAAGAAGAGTCCGGTTAGTGACAATGTCATATTAAATATAGAATTGTGCAAAGAAACACAGAAGGAGTGTCAAAAGCATTTTTGCAGGCCACTTGATAGAATTTTGCTAAAGTTATTTTTTGTGTGCAAATATTGCATTTGACAAGTTGAAAAAACCACAGTTTGGTATTAATAGAAGATTTCGAAGCAATTTACTAGGATATCAAGTGTTATTATGTAAAACTCATTGTGTGTGTAAGAGGAAAGGTTAATAGTTTTAAAAGAAAATCTAAAGCTGAAGCTCTCAGACCTGTAGTCCAGCTCACTATGAAGCTGCTCAAATTTGTAATAAATAACTTGCTCTTCACAAAGCTTTATATGGCTTGTACTATTAATATAGATCCTTAAAATTGGATTAAAACAACTCATTCATCATACGAGTAGCTTCATGTCATCCATAATGGACCATTGCTGAGAGCAAACGATCCCTTGCCTGTGAATTCATTTAATTATAAGGGATGGCATTGAAAAATGCCGCACTCATTACCAATTTATTATTATTCGATCTTGTTAATATTGCAAATAAAGCGAAATATTTCACTTGCAACAAAACGTAAAATATACTACGTTTATACGCACGTCTTATTTGCAAATATAACTATTTGCAAATAACTAATTCACTGTTTATACGGGAAATTGCATACAGAACTTATGTTATTATTAGTGATGCCATGTGACGAAAATATGATTGTTTGGTAAGTAAAACACAAAAAACGTTCATGAAGTGGCAACGTCTTACTTTTTATTTGCAAATAGTGTTGTTATTCACGACTTGTTAAGTGAGTTAATAAGTTACAATAAAAAAGTTATACGGCAACATTCTTCTTTTTTATTTGCAAATAAGACGTGCGTATAAACGTAGTAATAGTTGACATAGGAAATATTACTCCTGATTTCTGTCATGACGTTAGGGTTCATTGTACGATTCCAAGAAGTCTTATAGCGTTTTCTTTAAATAAAGTGTAATATGTTTTGCTCCTTCTAATAGAAAAAGGGTATTCATTGTTCTTTAATGAGCGCAAACTTATCAGAGAAGAGTTAATTCTTTTCAAATCAGAACAATAAACTGAATAACAAAATGTCACACTTTTTCAGAAAGAAAAAAACCCCAGAAAGGCTGCAAGGTACAATTAGACTACACAAACTCAAACATAAGTTAAGTTGTTTAGTTGCTAATTTGACCCTTTGTGTTGCACGAGAAAAATAAAAAGGAATAGATATGAAAATCAACCCAATTTCCGGTTGAAGGAGCTTTCACCACTTTAATAATTTTCCCAAACACTGCAGCATAGGATTGCCTGTACTAGCAGCCTTTTTTAAGAGATAGAGAGAGGGAGAACGGGACAAGAATGGAGGTGCTCAACAGCTTTCTTCTGCTTATTATTTTGACAGCTTCCATAGGAGCTGTTTAAGGTTATATGTAATTTTTTTATCATGAGCATCTTTCTTGAAGTGTCATAATAGAAACGGCTTTAGTTTGTGTAGATGATCTCGAAGGGTGCCTAGCCGTCATGTAAATACAGATCTACTCAGTATATATTCGGACATCCTTATAGTACCTCATCTTTAGTACCTCACATTGGTTGCTGTCGATATTTTACGCCTCTAGCAAATTGCATAGAATCTTTGGCTAGGTCCTTATTGTTTCATAAAAATCCTACGCCCTTAAGTCTAGCCCAGATCCATCCATATAGGCTTCAAGCAGGTTCTGACAATCGACGTTACTCGCCAGATTAATAAACGTTCCCGAGCAAAATTATAATGGAGTAAATCTAGACAATGTTTTCATATACACCTGATATGTAAAGAACATATAATCGAGGAAGAACGTTCGTAAATATAGTACTGCCGTGCAAGAGAAAAGCAAACTTTCTCCGCTTTAGCGAAACAAATCAAATTATGCTCTTCTATCTGACTATTGCATATGACACGTATTTGACATATTTTTGGACAGTATCTGCTTCACTGTGGCAATTTAATTCACTGTTGCAGGGCAGTACTGCATTTACGAACGCACTCTCCTTGTACACGACACGTCAATTTTGCATTTTGCTTTGTCGTCGTTGGAAACAGTTGACACGTTCTAACTATTCTCCAAAATCAATAAAATGGAAAATGGCTGTCAAGATACGCAAGTGTTAATAATTTGCTGTCTGGTTGACCTGACGTTAACATTAATTTCCATAACAAATGGAAATATTTGTTCCCCTTTACAAAGCTCTCAAGGGTAGTGCCTCAAATTCAGTTGAAAATTGTTTCATGAATACAAACAGCTAAAGTTGTGGTGGCTTCTTTGTGTGATTCGAGTAAACCTTATGATCAAATTTAAACAATGCATCTATTGAATTTATTTAGTTTAATGAAAAAAGTCCATTTTCGAAGAATTTTTTTCTTATAACTACCACCATTAAGCCAGACACTTTGGAAATTTCCATACATACAAAAGTACATATTTTATTTGCTTTTTTTATTATTTTTGTTATTATTTTATTCCCTCAATATATTCTCGCCAAATAGATGAAAAAAACCCTAACCTATGCCACTATAAACTATATTACAACTACAACCACTGAAAGCAAAACCACACTATTTATGCAACATCAAGAAGACAAAGAACCTTAAACTAAATTGTTGCATTGGTTAGGGATTTCTTTTCTTTTCGTACATGTCCTTGCTCAAAAACATTCCCCATAAACTCTGCTGGTCTGGTTCATTATTTAATAACCCCCTACTGGAAGAAGCACTACTATTCAAGCTGCTATTGCAACCAAGAATCCTTGATTTGTTTGCAAAACATGAAGAAGAAGAAGAAAAAACAGAACAAGGAATCAGCAAGAGAGAAGAAAAATGAAATAAGAAATTGTTGGCAAAATCCTTTTTTATAACAAACACAGGACATTGAACTTCGTTATTAGTTGCTGTTGTTATTATTGTACGTTTGTAGGGGATGCATGTCTGTCCGTCCGTGTGTATAGCTGTGTGCGTGTGTCTCTGTATCTTATGAAAGCTGGTCGCAACGTAACGTAATGCTTGTTGAGCTGTGAATGACTTAAATTCAATTTATTTGCTTTTGTACAACTACAACAAAAATGAATAAATATCAACAAAGATTTTGAACTGCGTATTTCGAATGCATACAGACACACACACATATACACACACGCACAAGCAGGATAATGAAATTTAATGCTTAAGTGCAATTTAATGAAATCTAAAAGACTTTATAATGCTCTTACATTATTTGCCAATGAAAAAAAGCTTTTAATACAAATTTTTTTCAATACACTGCACTTTTGTTTCACGAAATGAATAAGGTCTCCTTCCTTTCCTTGTTATTTCATCAATTGTTAATAATTTTTCCCAAGAAAATTTAAGTTATACGTTTTATTAATGCATTGAGATAAAAACTTGTTTTCTAAAGAATATTTTTGTAATTTCTGAGAATTCTTACACACAAACATCCTGTTGACCTATTTTTTTACTTGTTCAAAACGTTGTAAACAATGCAATTTACGTACATATGTACTTCTTAAGAATTTTACATCGTAATTTATCGTATCACATCTTTTACGTTTATTTCAAAAAGGTCGTGATTCTAAGTGTTACTAATACATACTAATTTTTATTTACATATATAAAAAGGATTAAAAAATTAGAAAAAATTAGTCATACAATGCATTGTGCTGTAACTACAAATATAGGTTCTGGAACGGAGCATAGAGGTGGCAGGTAAAAGGGAGTAGTGTTTGTCTGTGGACATTCGATTTGAAAATGTCAGGAAAGAAATCTGCAGGGAGATCATTCCACATAAGAATTGTTCGGCTAATGAAAGAATTTTCTCCGTAATAAGATATCCAGTTCGCTGACACATCGACCTCACATGGATCTCTTCTTGATGGAAAATGAGCTGGTTTCGGGAACAACTTCCCCGATTTTATTTCAAAACATTTCATTTCAGTAGCGATAAAACAGCGATACACAACCCATAGTTCGTCAATGATCCAGTGAGTCAATAGAATTGAATACACTACTGTCACACCGATGAACCTCTTCGCTCTCTCCTGTACGCGGTAGAGCAACTTTAAAATAGATTTTGTAGCACTGGCCTCAACATGAGATCATGAAGTATCTATTACACTGTCTTAAAAAACCCAGGCACCTCAATGCTACTAAAAATGTGCTCAGTCCATCAAACATCACACTGGATTTTAATGCCGAGAATATTCAAAAACTTCTGATTCCTCAATATTTATACCACCCATAATTACAGATGAAGCAGCATTTTCGGTCTTGCGCTTATGCATAAACATACAACTTTGGGTCCTACGAGCTTTGAAATCGACCCTATTCGCATGATCCCATTCGGATCACTCAAATTCTGCCTCATGACCACAATCTCAAAAGGAGTTGATAGAGCTAGAAGTCTGACAAAGAAGGTCATTAAGAAATATAAGAAAGAGGGTGGAAGTAACAAAGGAACCTTGCCTTAGCCCTGGATTGAATTTGAGCTCGTTTGATCAGATCTTGTCTATAACAAATCATATTGAGCATTGAGTTTACACGAGAAGAGTTCGCATTAATCTATATTTAATGTATGTAGGTTTTCTTGTGAAGCAAAATTTATTATTTGGAATATATCTGATCATATTTTCTATAGTGATAAAATTTGCCATCAATTTAAATTTTAATTTTTATCTGGCTTAAGTATAATTATAGTCAGAGCTGCAAAAATATAACACATATTTTAATAGTGAAAATGATATATTCCTCTTACTCCTCTAGGGAGCATAGGGCCGCAATAATTAAAATTAGAATACACTAATTTTACAAACACTCATGGAACTCATGGACACGGACAAGACATACACACCTCATTTTAAAGGCAATTCATCATACATTTGTGCAGTAAAAGTCTTTATGGATCAAAAATGTAGGATGAATTACATTTAAAATGCGGTATATTTTGTCCCGTAATAACTGATAGTTTCTCCATGAGTTCAGAGAAATAGTATTGTGGCACCAAGTAATTAAATACATTTTTTTCTATAGACCAAATCATTTTTGGTAAGAAGTAGGTTAGGTTAGGTTAGGTTGATTGGATGGGCGTGATAGCCCATGTCATACGACATACACTTAAGCCAGTGAGGCTTGTTGTGCGCTCCCTTTATTTATCAAACACAAACTGCCAGAGTTCTGTGGCAGGATTCGAACCTGGGACCTTCGCACTACGAGTCTAGTACACTACCTACTAGTCTACGAAGGTCAGTTTTTTACACAAACAAACTCAACTAAAAGAACATATGTTCGAGGACAAATGTGTCAACATAAAAAAAAAATCGCTGATAGAATGCACGTAGCTCCAGAAATTTAGAAATTTACATTTTCTCTTAAACAGTCCGCGTATGTACATACATACATACGCATATATGTAAGTATGTATGTATTTGTTGAAAGCAGTCTAACGTAAACATAACATAATCCAAGGCAAATTCATACCAGGTCCTAACAGCTCAGGTGACTATGTTTTGCTGCTTCTATTTTGAGCTCGTTTCTTTGCCAAAGTTTGTTTATATGTATGTGTTTTTAGTATTCTTCTTTATATAAAATCCAAGCAAAGGTCTTATCAAGCTGCTAAAGATGATTCAAATTATTTTATTAGAATTTGTTTTAAATATAATTATATTTATATAATACATTTTATAATTTATTTAAATGTAAATTCTTTATAGTCCTCATGTGCAATAAGAAATTGTTAAAAATCATGAGGATCTTAGTGTTGGAAAATGAATTCCAGTACATTGGAACGATTAACCCGAGATACATACATAAGTCAAATAAATTCATCGTATTCTTTTCTTGCTACGTCCCAGAAAATTAAATTAAGTGCAAATCATTTAGCCATACTACCATTATAAGTAATAATAGGCTCGTCAGTATTGGTAGCAAGTTTATTCTTTCCATACTTTTTTTGCGTATATAGACATGTAATATACATATGTATGTATTTTTAATCTATTAAATTTATAAACTTGACGCAAATTTTAGTCTTTAGTTTCTAACCCTTTTCTCGTTTAACCGCATTTAACAATTGTTTCACTCACCGACAATTGATTCTTTAATTGTCAAAATGCACAACTGTTTTTGACAACAAAAGAAGTAAATTCTCGAAGCGAATTCGCACGAGTCCACCTGGTATGAATATGTCTTGATACACATACTCATATGAGTTTGCTGGGAGTATGAGTGTTCTGGTATTCCCCAAACTAAAAAGAAAAAAATTTTCACGCCTAAAAGACGTTTTTCTCGTTTGTAAATAGTTAATGTAAAAAATCCCAAGTAACAATCACAAGTTTCGTTTTAAGAATCGTCTAATTATTGTACTTTGTAATGGTGTCATTGATAGTGATCACCATCTATTGCGTTATAAAAAGTCCAATTGTTGTGACTCTTACTTAAAATCTAATAAAATCCGGTCAATGAACTCCATACGTATGTACATAGAAATGTATTTACACAGATGTACATGTACATGTGTACATATATGAATGCATGTGTGTACATATTAATATGCATACATATGTATGTACATACATACATGTGTTCCATACGTCTTTTTGATTAACACTTCGCTTCAAAAATAAAAATGATATATGTGTATATACATATGAAATAGAATAAAAAATAACTGGAATAAAACCATACACCCCTATGTACATAAGTATGTACTTATGTGTATGTATGTAGATATGTGTCTATTTATAAAAAAACAATTTATTTACATCATTTTTAACATGAATAAGTAAATAAATGCGAAAGTAAATACAGATAAATACTCAGCCAATAAAGGAATATATTAAATAATATTTGTGCATATATTTACTTCACACAAATTTAATACAGACACACATCCATACGTATGTATGTATGTACATACATGTATATATACTTATATATACATAAAGGTCAATGAACCGCAAATAGCAGCCACTAGAAGAATTTAATTTAATGTTTAACTACTTTTATAACAATGTCACGGAATCATTTCATCATCAAACAAAAGCTGTCAATTATTAATGAATGAATGTCAAAGTCAAGGTTAATGGAGGTTTGTTAACCAAACGTGCACGAGTACATGAATATCTTGCACATACATACATATGTATATATGCATGTATGTAAGTATTCATTTTCTAAGTGATCAAATAATAAACGTTTTTAAGTAAACTTTGTTAAATTTTAAAAATAATTCTTTTGTATACTTAATATTGAAAATTCATTATTTGGGATATTCTCCCCAACTAATCGTTAGAAACAATTAGAGCCATTGATTTTTGTATAATTCTTTTGTTTTAACTTTTCATTTGGAAAAATAACACCACAATTAATAGAATAAAAAGAAATAATATTTGCATCCATGCATAAGTATGTACAGTGGTGGTGTTATAATTCGCAACATAAGTATGTATGTATGTATGTATGTACATACTTACATACATACATATGTAACCCACCTTCGTAGACTAGTAGGTAGTGTACTAGACTCGTAGTGCGAAGGTCCCAGGTTCGAATCCTGCCACAGAACTCTGGCAGTTGTGTTTGATAATTAAAGGGAGCTATCACACCCCTCCAATAAACCTAACCTAACCTAACATACATATCTATGTATACTTATATGTAAATGTATGTATTTTAAGAATTTAATACACTATATTAAGAATGACAACCACATTTGGTAAAACGAAACGTTTTTAAACGTTTAAAATATGTACTTATGTATGGGAAATACTAGGAATTCGTTTGCTACTGTCATCTTTATTTTACAAGTTCGAATTCCCGTTTTGTTTTAAAAAAATAAGGCCAAAGTAAATTAAAAAATTTTTATTGAGTGTAAAATAAAAAATAAAAATTCACAGCATAATAAATTTTTAAGAAAATTAATTAAATACAACTAAAAAATAGTAATTTCATTTTGGTCGTGTAATTAGAAGTGACGATGTTCAGTGAAAGTTACCATGGCTGGAAATCTTTTAGTCGACCCAATTTTTTTATAAGTTACTCTATACAAAATGCATTTTCATAACCGGAAGGAGACACTTTATTTAAAAATAATAATTAGTTAAAATACGTGTACCTCTCATAAGAGCACCACAAACAAAAACTCTAGTTCCATTAGACAATCCGATCAACTTTATACGAGGGTGAGTCAATAAATCTGTGACTATTTAAATCTTCCGCATCTTAACTGCTGCGTCATTTAGTTTATGTTTGACAGCCATTGATAGCAAACTACCACGTCATTGGAGGAGAAGATGGAGAAAAAAGTGAATTTCGTGTGCTCGTTTAGCATTATTTAAAAAAAAAGAACTTTAATCCAGTCTAAGCTTGGTAAATGCTATGGGCACTCTGCAACATCAATTTCAATGATAAAAAAGTAGTTTTCTGAATTCCCTTGTGGCCGTACAAGCACGGAAGATGCCGAACGTTCTAGACGCTCAGCTGATTTCTCTACATCAAGAACAATAGAAAATGCGAGAGATTGTGGGAGCCATAGCCATATCACATGGCTAAGCAGCTTAAATTTTGAATGATCATTTGGGTATGAGAAGGCTTTCCGTAAAATGGGTGCTCACAATCGACCACAAACGCAGTCGTATGACTACTTCGAAGAGTTGTTTGACATTGTTCAAGAGCAATATGAATTTTTTTGCGCCGTTTGGTAGCCGTGATAAAAACATGGATCCACTACAACATGCCAGAGACCAAACAGCAGTAAAAACAGTGGGTTTCTCGGTGTAAATCGGCGCCAAAGAAGGCCGATAAGGTCCATAAGGTCATGGCGACTGTTTTTTGGGATACATATCGACACGCATTTGGCCAAGAAAAACAGTTTTCCACCATGACAATGCAAGTGTGTAGTTTCCATGCTTCCTCAATCAGCCTGTTCTCTGGATTTAGCCCCGATTGACTATTTTTTGTATCCAAACTTGAAGAAATCGCTATGCCTATTTTTATGATTTCGAAAAATCGTATTTTTTGGAATGGATGAAAAAATTGCAAAAATGTTGGACAATGTGTATAGAGCCCAAACGAGGCTATGTTGGAAAACAAAATTATTTTTTACAAAAAAAAATTTTTGTTTCATTGAAAAGGTCATGAAATCTCCTTTAATCATAAAATGCAATTTTGAAATGGATTGTTCTCAATTTAAAACATTTCCAATGAATAGACTTGATAATTTATAAAAAATACATTATATGAAGAAATATCGGATATAATGTAAGTCAAGATTACTTTGATGCGTTAGCTGTCTGCCACTTCAATGTTGGTAAATGTAATGGAGAGACATATTCCGAATTTCTTTGGAAGGGAAGAGGGGTGCGCAAACCTAGGATGGCTATGAGATGGATCGCAAATGTAGTACACGGATGGTTCAAAAACGCTCCAAAGAGTTGGGGCGGGAATAGTGGGGTCTAGACATTGAGCAGGGATACGACACTTTTCTAGGCGGAACTTTACGCGATACTGGAAACTGTGGGGTTCCTAAATGAGAGAGGACACAGGGGAATACGTGTTAAGATACTCTCGGACAGGCAATCGGTTCTTAAGGCCCTGAGCGGCTGCACGTACAGGTCCAGATTATTACTGGAATGCCACAGCAGGCTCAATGACCTGGCGACTCAAAATCAGATTACTCTGACATGGGTAGCAGGACATCAGGGGCATGCCGAGAATGAGATGGTGAACATCTGTGCGAGGAGAGGGGAACTTCATTGGACCCACCCCATCTTTTGGGTTCAACAAAAGTCTCCTTAAAGGTGAATTCGCCCATTCTTTCTGAGCGTTCCGAACGCTTTTTTTATATGTAGTTTGACGTCTCTATTTTTTTGAGAGCGAGAGAAAGAAAGTAAATTTAATGCGGAACAATAACAAAAATTTCGTTCAGAACGAATGGGCGAATTCACCGTAAGGGTTCGAAATGGACATCGTCCAGGATTGCACAACATTGGAATGATATCAATGGGTTAGGTCACTCCAAGAAATTCCTATGCTTTGACGCTGGGAGGGCGGATCTGGCTCTAAGACTGGACATGAAAAGCCTACGGACGCTGGTAGGGGCGCTCACAGGCCATTACACCTGCAAGGCCCACCTATACAGAATGGGCTTATCTGACACGGACATCTGCAGATTTTGCGGTGAAGAGGAGGAGTCGATGGAACACTTGATAGCAAATGTGGGGCATTGGGCCACAGAAGACACAAGACTATACATGCATATACGCTGAGTAAAGAGGATCTGCTAACGCTCCCAGTGAAGGAGCTGATCCAATTTCAATACATACATACTTACATACAATATACCATTCTCTGAACTCGAACTTTTAGCACCACACAGTGTAACCGGTATATAAGATTTTATTTAGAGGATGTTCCGCATACGTTTTTCCATCAAATTGAATCAAGTTAAACAAGTAACGTGGACCATTCTGACTATACCACGGAAATCCAGTAGGTTTCTTAATACATTAGTATACATAAGCATGTACTTATGTATGTAGTATGTATGTACATACATATGTATGTATTCTCTCCTTTTTGCGCAATGCACATAGAAAGTACCGACTCTGGTAAGCGCCTAGTACGATTATCTCATGTGAAGTGAAGAATGGGCTTCTCTTATTGGTGCCACAAATAATTCTATATTCTGGGGTTTCAAATACCTGAATATTTTTGTACAAGGGAATCGCTCCAACTAGCACTTTTTTGGAGCAAATAAAGTTCTTTGGGATAACCTACACTGACAGTTTTTTATTTTGGTAACAATGCATCATTTTTTGAGTACATGGCGTGTCTTGTTTTTGCTTGGAAAAAATAATATAAATATTAAGTATCCAACTAAAATAGTAATTATAATTAAAATTAAAAGTGCGTGATCATGAAAAAATATTAGTTGTTCTATTAATGGTGAGGAACTATCTTGTAATCCTAAATTTGCTAATGTTGACATTATTTTTCTATGAGCAAACTTTAAACTCCACGTGTTTGTCCGACAACAATGTTCGTTTATCGTCTACTCTATGAATACATGAGTACATATGTATTTACATAAGTACATACTTATAATTTACAACGGAGGCCTTAAAAGAGTTGCACATTGATTTTATTTTCTTAACACATCTTTTCTAATTCTATGTCCCCACTGTATGAATGCGTATGTATAAGTATATAAAATACACACACACATACGCAGATTATAGAAACCAAAAAAAAAATTTTTTTGCAATTTTATAACAAAAGAAGTACATACATAAAAACTTCAAAGAAACAGCATTCTAAAAAAAAAAATTGTATGTACATACAGTGGTTCAAACGCCTAATCGTACATACCAAGCGTTAGAATCCAGCATGGATTTTCAAGAGAAAAATTCACTTAATTAGAAATAAAAAAAGTCTTTTTCATTTCTTTAGAGTGTCATTTATTTCATCATGTACATAATTTTACTTTTTTTGCAACACTTTCATAAATAAAAACAAAAAGAAACAAAATCAAAAACACTTACGTCCAAACGAATAATCGTACATAAGAAGATGTCGATAGGATCCCATTATCTAACAAGCATGTATTCAAATTATGGAACCAACTGGACGATAAATAGATCATTGTTTAGTTATCCTTACGATTTTAAGTGATTAGGATGTTTTTTTTAATAATGGCACCATCCCGAAAACAGACAACCATAGAAGAACGGAAACATACAATTAAAGTGCAAGAAGAGGGAAAAACTTACAGAGAAATTGCAGATATAGTCCATGGAGCTCATTCTATCGTGCAATACATAATTAAGAGATATAAAGATGACCTGTCGATTGCAAATAAAAGTCGCCAAGGTCAAGGGAAAAAGCTCAGCAATCGCGAAGAACGTACGATTTTAAGAGAAGTCAATAAAAATTCCCTTGTCATAGCGGTAAAAATTAATCAAACGCTTAAAAAAGGACTAATAAGATAGTTTGTGATGAAACAGTCCAAAATGTTTTAAAAAAAATAATTATCATGAAAGAATAGCACGACGTAAATGTTTTTGATTTTGTTTCTTTTTGTTTTTAATTATAAAAGTGTTGCAAAAAAAGTAAAATTATGTACATGATGAAATAAATGACACTCTAAAGAAATGAAAAAGGCTTTTTTTATTTCTAATTAAGTGAATTTTTCTCTTGAAAATCTATGCTGGATTCTAACGCTTGGTATGTACGATTAGGCGTTTGAACCACTGTACATATGTATGTATGCATATAAAATAAAAAAGTTCTTTCCAAGTCATACCAGTGAGTCATACATACTCCAAAAACATCCAAACAACTGTATCTTATGCTCATTACTTTGTTCCAAAAATTTTTAAACTGTGCAGGCATACATACTTCTCTTAGAATTTGCTCTCTTTTTTGGCCGCGTTCTAAATGTATGATAAATTTTAATAAAAGCAAAAACAGCAGCACCACGAAACCAACAAATAAAAGAAAACGTAAGAAAGAACAAACAAAATGTAGGAAGAAGAAAAAATCATAACATGAATGGCTAGGTCGGTCGTTCACCTGCCTACATCAAATGCACAGCAATCTCTCAAAAGCAAAAAGAACAAGAACGCTAACATCCACAACAACAACAAAATTTGTAGGCCCCTACTGAACATACCCAAAAAACAAATGCCTGAGAAATCTATATGTACGTATCAAGGCAGCAACAACAAACCACATGTGAGTTTTCGTACACAAAATAAACCTGAAATGAGAAGAGAAGAGTGTATGAATTGCCCCACTCACGCAAACACACACGCACATGAGCAGATTATCATAAGAGTTTGCTCTTATTTAAGTTTTTGCATTGTGTATTTTGGAGAAGCCCCATTGTGAATAAAAAGGGCCCATATAAAGTATCCGCATGTAGTAAGTGTTACAAGGAAATTGTTTGCACGAATTGGAAAGAGTTGCCAAATGGCAAAAAAAATGCACTAATACCAGCTCAAATATAGAGCCGGTATTTTTGGTACTCAAATTCGTGTACCAGGTGTACCGGTATGAAGCGAGCGTCAAGGTACAAATGTCTCCATATGGAACATTTGTCGTGAATTAGCCACAATTTTTTTGTGTTGGCACTGACATCTGTCCAAGATATTCAGTATACATCAAATCAGTGAACAAACAACATCATATTTTTTCATGGTATTTTTTTTTTACCAGAAAATGATGATTTGCGGAAAGCATTAATTTTTGTTTTCATTTGAAGAAAGATGCTGCAGTCACATGGTCATGTTCTATCAGAAGCAACATGCAGAATATGGTGTCGACGGCTCAGAGATAACGATTTTGATGTGAGAAATGAAGAACGTGTAAGACCACCAAAAAAATTTTGAAGACGCCGTATTGCAAACAATATTGACACTTTGAGTCAAAAACAGGTGGCAGAAAAGTTAAATGTTGAACAACAAACAATTTCTGACCGTTTAAAAGCTAGAGGAAAGATCCAAAAGTCGGAAAAATGAATGCCACATGAATTGAATGAAAGACAGATGGAAAACCGAACCGGCTGCAAAACCAAATCGATTCGGTAGGAAGACAATGCCTTGTGTCTGATGGGACCAGAAAGGTGTGGTGTACCACGAGCTAAAATCTAATGAAACTGTTAATTCAGATCGCTACCGACAACAAGTGATCAATATAAACCATGAATTGATCGAAAAACTACCAGAATGGGTAACAAGACATGTCAAGATAATTTTGCAACAATGTCAATGCGTCTGTACACATACCGGTTCAGGATACAATCAGAGCATTAGGCTGGGAGTTACTACCCCAACACTTCGAGTCCTACGAGAAAGTGGAGTATTGAGTGACTACTTGTTTTTTTTTTTGCATGGAATCTAAAAATTCGATTTTTGTGATATTCTTCCGACGGGGTTTGTTTGAATTTGGAACGATTTTCCAAAAATCTAAAAATTGCCTGAAAGATGGGAAAAATGTATAGCCAAAAACGGTCAACACCTTGAGTAAAATGTTTTTTACTTTCCCATTAAAAATTTGTGCTTTATTTTCAAAATAAAACGCTCACTTCATACCGGTACACCTGGTGTAAGAAATTCGAATTCGGATAAAAGAAAAGGGACCGCAATAGAAAATATGATAAATTCTGAATATAAAATAGATGTATTTAGATTTTGGTTCAGAATTTAGTTTTTGAACTCTTATTCCATGAGTTGTAGTAAATAAATAAGTAAATAATTTTTTCTTATTTATTTATTTCTTTTTTTATGCGAAGTTTGCTTCATATTAGCTTTCACTTTTTTAAATAAAATGTGTTGAGATTTTTTCTTTTAAACAGCGTTCCCTTATCCGAATTCTACTGTATTCTGATCTTAAATTATAAGTTATTTTGTAAACTGAGATTTTATCAGTTACACGTAATACAATTAAAATGAGCAGGGACTGAATTGTGTTCAGCGGTAAATGAATAATTTTATTTCTTTGAAACCATGTTTGCTTTATATAATCTAGGAATTTTACAAACAAAATGTGTTTCATTTAATCGGATTTCCTTTTGAGCAAAATATAGCGGTTTGAAATTAAACAAAAGTAAAATCTACGAGTTTAGGTTTCCTTATAAGCAACTTCGACTGTATTTAAGCGTTCATTGCATCACCCAGACTTTGTTGATTACAAGATAAAGAAAATCTTAAAAATATTTTTTCTTTTCAAGAAGATATCCTTAAACAAGAATAGTGGAAATTAGGATCAATGATATTAAAATACAAATAGTGGTTATCCCAGCACCGATTGTAGATGAATAGTGGAAAAACTTGGTTTTGATCATATTTCAAGATATGGAGTTATTTTATTCACTTATAGCGAAAATCCCTAAAGAACATCCAATGAGTCTGTCAACAATTTAGGACTTTATTTATTAATAAGCTTAAAGTCCAAGTTTTGTGATTGCCTTTAATATTGAAATAATTTATTGTTTTTTTATTATTGTATTTATTTAATAAAGATCTTATGCCAGATAGTGCAGTTACGTTCGAAAAGTTTAAAAAGTTCTATGCAAACTCAAATAATTTCAAAATTAAAAATATCTTCTAAAAACACTAAAACTTAAAACAAAAATATTTCAGAATCAAAGAATATAATTTGGTTTTTTATTTAAGTTGCTTTGCAGATTATATGTATGTATGTACATATATCATAGCGAAATGTCCGATATATAGACTAGAATAAGATCCGCAACAAATAAATAATTAAATTGGCAGAATATGACAAATAATATTTCAAATAGAATTATTAAAATCTGATATCTTACTTTGGATAACAACATAATTCAAACTCGTAGCTTAATGGGAATTTTGTAGTACATCAGTCAGTCAGTTCATTACAAGTAGAGATGAAATTCGCTGTTATGTCAAGATATTCTTTAATGTAGTTCTAACAATTGTTATCTTATAATTAGGATTAATTTATTATGTATTAGGCTGTAATTTATAAGATTTTTTATTAAGAAATAATCAATGATTATGTAATGCTCCAATAAAAGCAAGGCGAATTTACCTTTAATGCCTGCCACCACGACAGAGCATGATTACCTCATCAGTTTAAATATATACATACATATGTATGTATGTATATAAAATTATACTTGTACAAGTTGGAGAAGGAAAATATACGATAATTTCTCTTTACTTTGGAACATTGCAACATCTGTAATTTTTTCTAAATGCAACATTACACGAACACTAAGCCTATATTAATCTGGACCAAGAATCAGTATGCATTCGAAATAAAAATAAATTAATGTGGATTAAGAAAACAAGAATGTTCATTATATAATCTTCTGAAAACTAAGTTATTATTTTAATTTGATTAAAAATCTTAATTTTTAAATTATTCGAGCTGTAATGTTGGTCGAAGTTAGTCGTCATAGGTTATAACGGGTGTATGTTATGACCTAACTTCACTGTAGAAGTGATTCATGGTGTAGTGTATCAAATAAATTACTATTTTTTGATTTCTGAAGAAATATTGTTATATTACGAGGCTAGTAGCTCGACCTATGTAATATATTTCTAAAATTTAGTTTAAAAAGTAGTTACAGTAGTGGTGTACATAATTCTATTAAGCCCCATTATTGTATTTTATTGCGCATATAATATATTTCAAATTCACAATTAAATCATATGCTTTCAAATTAAAAAGATTTATTTTTATTATATATAAAATATTCGAATTATTCCTTTTCTGGTAACACTGTCTGTTAATAAAAACTAAGAATTAAAAAACAACAACAATGCCTGTGGTTAATTTAATACTCTTTATTCTCAATATTTAGGTGTTCCATTCTCTTAAAATGACAATATTTTTGTTATATCTTTTTATTGCTGTTGTTATTGTTTCCCCCAAAGTTTAATGACATTTGGGACGTTTGTTTATATTTTGCATGCCAGAGTTTCTTCACTCAAGTCGTGTAAGAGTGTTCTGTTTTGTTATTGTAAAGTTATTTTGTTTTGTTGTTGCTGTTATTAACCTTTAAGCAAAAAATAAAATCGAAAAAGAAGAGAAACCCCCAGTGTGAAGTAACCAACCAGTGTATGTGTACAAAAATTTATTCAGAGCAAGTTGAGTTTATTGGCTTTATTCATTTGAAATTATGACGTACACCATAAGTATGTGAGTTTGCATGTATACATACATACTTATGTATGTATGTATGCGTTTGACTGGTGTTTAATTTTGTAAATATAAAAATATATGTACATAGCTACATACATAAGTATATACATACATACATGCATATGTACCTACATTATCTGAATTTTAATTATTTTCTGAGTATTGATGACTTGTTTGAACTTTCTGTATGGAGATGATTTTTTTTAATTATACCTACATACATACATACATACATAAGTACATAAGTACATGTTTTTTGTTTGTTTGAAACAGATCATTCGCCTTTTCTTGTTGAGTTAATAATACATATGTATGTATCTACATAAGTACATATTTATATATACATGCATGTATGTATGTACTTACATATGTACATATCGAGCCTTTGCTGCAATAACGCAATAATTAAAAAAAGGTTGTTTTGCAGAAAGTGAGTTTAAAGTTTTGAATTTACACACAACTTAATCGTAAAAGAAAATTTGGTTCTTTTCTCAAGAGCTGAGTATACAAAATATTTTTATGAAACTTTTACAGAATATAAAAAACAACAGGGCGAATAAATTCGTAATATAACCTTAAAAAATTCAAATTTTGAGTTACTACGGTATTGCACCAAAGGCTCGATATGTATTTTGCTACCGTTATATGAAATAACCAACAAATGAATTCTGTACGTTTCTCCCACATTTACATACAGCATGCTTATGTACATAAGTAAGTAGGTACTTACTTAAAATCCAGAATATTAAGTTTCTCAATATGCACTTAATTCGTTTTCAAATGTGCCATTATTACTGATTGCCAATCTTTCCCAAATTGATATAGAACCTCTGTCTACGGACATTTTTCAGCTTTCATTTCTCCAATTCTTTGCATTATTAAATGGATATAACGACAGCTTATTTTTTATTTTTTTATGAATTGTGATTTGTAAATGTATAATATTATCGCTGCTCTGTATATTACGTGAAATCAACCCACTTAGAAATGATCATGCAATTGTTGTTGCAAATGTTATGACAGTTCCATGTCCATTGAAATTACATAGAATACAGAATAACGATGTCGTTTGGGTTACAACTCGAGCATTTCAAATAGCCTTGTATTTCAACGCTTGCACTATTTCTGCAACAGATACACAAAATTTACAACAATAAGGCAAGACATACATATTTTTAGAATTATTCAAAATGAATAATAAAATATGAAATTTGTGCTTTTTGTATTACATACATAAGTACATATGTACATATGTACATATGTACATATGTACATATGTACATATGTACATGCATACATACATACATATACTTATATTTATATTGCGCATCATTCCTGCGCATAATTCCTTTGAGGCATCCTATAAAAAATGAGTTCGTAAGACACCTCAAAATGTTTTCTTACTACAATAAGCAGATGGTCATTCATATAAAACGAATGTTATTTTTAATCCTTCCAAATCAATTGTTTGTAAGAAGTAGCTCAAGGTATCTGAATTCAAACTTTAAAGATACATAATTTGAAAGCTATACATTTTTGGTATACGTATGTACTATATATACATGTGTATGTAAGTATGAAAAATAATCAAGATCCGCATCAAAATCAGTGCAGATTTCTTTTCTATTTTCTGATAATGCCACCTTAAAAAAGTTGAAGAAAGCATTAAGTAATACATACAAATTATAAATATAAAGCATAAATACTTACATACATGAGTCATAAACGTTTCCTAGAAATTTACTTTCAGCAGAAAAATGTCTCCAAAAGAGTGAGAGAAAATCCAGTCAGCTGTTTTCCATAGCAGTATTAAATTTTTGTTAATGTTCTTTTTAAAACCATATTAAAAAAAAACAATTTGTATGCATATTGTACATATACTGATGGAAAATATTTTTTTGAAGAAACATTAAAAAAATCAATGAATTAGTGCTCACGCACTCTCAACCTGCATGTAATTTCTGAGTTGGCTTACATTAAAGTCAATAAGTAGTGGGAATTGCTGTTTGTTTAATCTTTTTGGCCTAAGAAGATTACGAAAACATTTCTGTTTGCTTAAAATTAATTTTAGAAGTAATTTTTTTAAATCCCTTAAACTTTAGAAACGTATACATACATATAAAAAAAGCTCGAACTAAAGGGCGAATATGATTCGTCTACCATTCACTTCACAAACAAACAACTCATCAATTTATTAATTCTTGCTCTCTTTTCCTTTACAACTCTGCTTTTAATATCTTCCTGTTTAGGGAATATCTCTCTTTCACTTGCTCTTAAAATTCTTCTTCTTTTCAGTTTTATTTTAAAAATGTTTTTTTTGTGATGTTTTTTTTTGTATGTTTATTTAAACGTTAAATGTGTGTTAGCAGCGGTCATTCACATTGAACGTGTGCCCTTTTTTGCGTTCCCCAGTAACGAATGCGAGAAACTAGTGTGTGTGTGTGTTTGTGTGTGTGTTTGTGTGTGCATGTTTTTGATTAAGTATTTATGTATGTTCACTGTGCGTTCTTTTCCTATACGCTATTTTCTCCATGCTCGTTTTTACCTTCTGTATCTTCTTCTTCATTGGGCTGTTTTTTGCCGTTTGCCTGAAGTTGAATTTAAGTTCTTTTTCTTACTTACAATAATAATGTATGCGCGCGCTTTTTGTAGTTGTAGTTGCTGTTGTTGTTTGCATTTATAAAAACTCAGTTAAAGTAAGAATAAAATTTCTTTTTCCTGATTAAGTACAAATTGATGTGTATTTATTTCGTTAGTTTGTAAAGGGTCAATGATAACCACTCGCTTAAGCTTGGAGGAGATATGTAGGTGGTGATAGACAATAGTTTTGTTTTATTAAGCTTTGTACACACGGTTGTCAGATCTTACAATATTGTAAGACCTGGCAACATACTAACAATGTAGTGACAATGAAAAATTGTCACCCAGAAGTAAATTGTGTGTTCAGACGATCGTAAGAAAATCTTACAATTTCATTGTCAGTTAATTGTCTGACAATGAATTTATGTGCCAACAAAAATTGTCAGTTCACACGATTGTCAGATTATTGGATGACAAAAATTGCCAGATCTGTTGTTAGGCATTGTCAGAAAATTCAAAGCATATGTCAGAAAATATTATCTGAATTTATGTATACATAACAGAAAAAAAGTTAAATTATTAAAGTGTGATACATTATGGAAAAGAATATAGCAATTACGACAATTTTAAGTGCATATTTGTTTGAAAGTAGTGAGGATGAAGATCCAATAGTAAAAAAACGTCGCAAAGTTTGGGTAAAAGATTGGGTTCGTTACCGCCAGGAGGCGGGATTTTATTCCAAATTGCTCATCCAATTAAGAACTGACGAGCCGGATTTATATCACAACTTTCTACGAATGGATTCCGAGCAGTTTGATTATTTCCTTGGCTTAGTAACTCCACATATTAAAAGCGTACTTTTGTTGTTTCCAAAAACAGCATTGGTTTAAAGTAGCGCCAAGCAATTTGAAAATTGTCATCAGTGCCCTGGCCTGATTTTTTTACGAAGCTTTTCGAGATTGCAATTGAAAGAGGTACGCAGATTTGCCCATTTCGCTTTGCAATCATTTACACTAACAGATATGGTATCTGCCACTTCCTGCCACAAAACATCTTTGGGAAGTTTATATTCGGCGCAACCGGCGTCCCATAAACTTTGCCGTACCTCAACTTCCGAGATCAACTTTAGCTGATCTTCATGAGACCAAACGGTTTCAACTTTTTTACGATAGGATTTTTGTTTCGGCCTTGTTTTCTGGACTCCGTTTGTGGCTGAACTGAACATGGCAGTTCAATTGGCTGGAAACTTCTGACAATCATGTCTGTGCTATCATCAGAAGCCATATTCATTTTTATTTTTGGTATTTTATTTTTTTAGCTTTTTTAATTTTTATTTCTATAATTATTTCACAAATTTCACTTTTCACATATGCTTTTACAGCTTTGCCAATAGAAATATTTTTCTGACAATGGTGTTATTGTCAGGTGCATAAATTTTCTACATCTGCCAATAAAAAATTACCTTACAATGTCTGCCAATTATCTGACAATGCCTGCGATAGGTGTTCTCACGGTTGTCAGATGCCTGACAATATTGTCGTCTTACAATGGACTGACAATGGTTTTTCTGACAACGTTGTAAGTAAAAAATTGGCAGTTCACACGATTGTAATACATTTTCAGACAATTTTACTGGCAATGTTGTAAGATCTGCCAACCGTGTGTACGTAGCTTTAGTCTATGATTTAAATACTTACATACTTATGTATGTATGTATGTACATACATAAGTATGTATGTATGTATGTATGTACATATGAACATTAAAATGCAAACGTATTGTAATTGCTTTCGCAATGTGTCAATAAAAGATTAAAGGCTGACGGAAGAATAATATAAAATGTAGATATAAATGTATGTAGATATATGTATGTATGTACATACATATGTAAATACATATGTAAGTATGTATGTATGTTCATACATACATATGTACATTCATAAGTCTGTATAGATGTGTGCATGTTTGACAAAATATAAAATGTCGGCGGTGGCGGCCAATAGTCAATTTGAGATAGTGAAGAAAATTAAACTTAAAAATTTGGAACTAGAATCTTCTTATTTCATTGCACAGGTATACTTATGTACTATAATTATATTTTCTAATAATTTTTTTATATTGTCAGCTGAAATGCAAGAGCGATAAACAATCCAAAATAGTTTTTTTTTATCGATTATGATATAATTAACCGAATATCTCAACGACAAACAGAGTATAAGCGAAAGAAATCATCAAGGACTTTCCCGAACAAATCTTGTGAATATAAATAAAGGGAACATGAGCGAGAATTTCGCTCATCTTATCATTCGTAATATGTAGATACATATGTAAGTATGTACGCGTTAAATTGTGAACGATCACATAGGTGACAGACTCTTTTAAGAATTCGAAAAGCGATTTTATTAAAGATTTCGTTTTCCACTCAATTGCCGATGCCATTCTCATCTTGGAATTTTGAAAATTTTCTTCTCTTCAGTCCATCAAATATAACTGATATCTTTGGATTTTACAGAATCACTATCAAAATCTTCTAAATCATCACTTTCACTACCATCTAAATTTGGCTAAATTTCGCCTGTAAAAACTAAATAGAACTAGGTATTTAATTTTTTTATCTAAACTCCCATATTTAGTTGCCATGATTAGTGTTTTTCTAATTATCTGCTTTTGTAAATGTGCTCGCTTTACACAACATTTACACAACTATGAATAAATAGCCCTTCGAAAAGTGGTTTTCAAAGTTCTTTCTTTTTGTTTTTAATCCCAGAATGTTTTTAGCTATTGTGACGTTGTATTCAAAGGGGTGTGTCGGAGAATGGACATGCTCCTAGAAGACATAACGATTGTTGAAAAATTTCAGTACAGAAAAATATTTCATCTAACGAAACATTAAAGAAGAATTAAGAATTAAATACGTATTTCCTTCAACTAAACCTTATTTTCAAATGTTCATTAGAATTGATATTATTTATTTAATCTTTTATTTTAATTATTTATATTTTGTTTTTAATTTTCTTTTCGCTATTCATATTAATATAAAATAATCTGTTTTAAAAAATTTCAACTAAATGTCTTTTACATAAAAGTTTAATTTTATTTGTAATAAGTCCTAAAATAGGATGTATATCCCTCAAGAGGAAGAAAAGAGTTCTTCGGGTTCCCAAATTTCTATTACTTGCCTTAAACGAGGCTTCTTGTGACCCATTGTGAATGTCTGCATTCTGCTAGTGCTGAAATATTTAATTTCCTTTCTCTCCAACTTAAATGACATCGGGGTATATTTAGCGTAAAAATATATATTTCTTTATTTTACAGTAAAATTCTATTAGCAGCCAGAAATTATTTCAAGCCACCGAAAATTATTTCGCGCAACTGAAAAATATTTCGGCCTGATATTGCACAGTCGCCACCAGCGATTATTTGTCGTCAGCTTATTTTTCCGCGGTTGGTTTACATATATAAAAGTTGTAAAAAATAAGTAAGAATTATTAAAATAAACTAAACTCCTCAAACTTCTTTTAAAAGGCTTTGGATTGAAAGCTCAGTGAAAATCCCGACATACGAACCAGCATAATATTAACTTGTAGAGAAATTTTAAAACCCACAACAAACAAAAATAAATATTTTCAATATTATCTTAATATCCGAACAAAATTTCGGAAAACCAACTATTTATTTAAATTAAAAAAAAATATATATAAGAAATGTTTAAAGCTCCATCTCGTCACGTCGCCAATTGAAATTTATATGGAGATCAAACACAAAATTTAAAAAGTTAAACGCACAGAATTTCGGGCGATGTTTTGTCTGTCAAAAATTTTAGAATTTGATAGAAAACAAACGCAAATTAATTTTTGTTTTAAATTTGGTTTTTGTTTCCTAATAAATTTCACTTTGGTGATATAATTTGAATTCCAAGGAACTCCTTGCATTTTATTTACATTTTATTATTATATTGGGTTTTTTCTGCACATTTTGTTCTGATTTGTTTACTTATTTTCTTAAACAGATTAAGACATATTTTGTGTAAACACTTTTCCCAGCCCTGAAAAGAAAGTCACTATAAACATAATTTTGCATTTCGCACAATCAAGTAATAAACCTTGAGTTTATAATAAAGTTTTAACAATTAATTTTACTTAATTTAACAAATCGACAATGAAGCAAAGAAAATGAGTGGAAATAATTAAGGGCGGACGCTACATTCGGTTGTACAGAATCCTGATTTCAGAAATAGTTTTCAGATTTTTTTTTTGTACATCGATGCCCAATTCATTGCAAGAAATTTAGTAATATTATTTAGTAAAAAAAAACGTTCTACAGAATTGTATATACTTGTAGAGGTAATTTAAACGTTTAATCAAGATTTTGTCATCTTAGCTTCCTAAGAAGTGATAAAAATGCTCTAATAAATACTGAAGAAGTAATGAAAATGCTATTTAAGAATGACATCCACTTTTGTTTTTAGTAGATATTTGCAGCATATTTTTTCATGAAATTTCTTGCGTAAAACTCTTTACATTTCTAATAACATCGCTTTGAAGACAATGAATACACATAAACATACATATGTACATATATGTATATATGTTCACAATACACTTTAATGCAGGCGCAATTGAGTGTAAATCTACTTAGGAAACTTTTTAGGAAATAATTTAAGAAATAATTTTTTATAGCAAATTTTCCCTATGTACTAAAAATTCCCTATGAATTTTAATTTTTTACTGAAAATTCAATATTTTGTGAGAATTTTGGATTTTTTATAATTTTTTTTTAAGTTCGAGTTTGTTTTGGTGAAATTTACCCCTACTGAAATTTATAAATTCTATTTTTTTTTAAATTTCAGTTTTTTTATTCTAAATTACGATTTTTGTTGTTAAACGCAAATTTGCAAATAAAATTTTAAATTATTGGTATAATATGGATCTCTAATTTAAAAAATTTAACTCCCTCAGAGGAGTTATTAAACAATACTAAATCCTTTTTTTTCTCTTTAAAAGGGAAAAAAATTTACACTTTCTTTTAGAAAAGGAAACATTATAATTTCTGTGTCAATAAGGAAAAACTGCTTAAGTCTGATTTTTTTTGGTTTTTCAGTAGAGCTATTTTAAACTTTTAAAGCTAATTTTTAAAATTTAGTTTTATTGCTAATTAATAATTTGTGAATGAAGTCTTATGGTTTTAAAAAATAGTAGAGTTTTTTCCAGCTCCTAGTTCTAAACACAAGTTAAGATAAGTTTTTCTTACATATGATATTGCACATTGAAATAAGATAAGCAAAAAGAATTTTTGCTATAACTTTCTGAAAAATCGAGTAAATTAATTGAAATTTTGCTGGACAGTACTTCTAAATTGGGAATGGTGTTATTAGCTCAATTTTAGCTTAAGTCGACTTAAGCACTTATTCCTTTTTACCACAGATTTAATATTGAAATATTTTGCTGTGCTGCTCTAAAACTAAAAAAGAAACAACGTAAAATAACATAAAAATCGATTGATTCGTTTGCGACATATCTTTGTCGAAAAATTTAGAAAAAAAAAATTATTTTTATTAATTCCAAAATTTTTTGTTTGATTTCATAGACTCAATTGTTTTCCGAAACTTGGAAAACTACTTCGAAAGAGAAAATTTTATTTTTTCGAGATATATCATTGTCGAAAGTTTTCGAAAATATATTTTTTTATATGATTCCGAATATTCTTGTCGAGTCTGCCGAAACCGCTGGTTAATTGTTACGAAAGACATAAAATTTCGAAAACTGTGTTGTTTTTAAATTTAACCATATTGTTATTTTTTTTTTTCAAGTATTAATTTTGTGAAATTAAGTTGTTTCTATAAAATATACAGACATATTTATAAGAAAACTTATTATTACACCATAGAGAACTCTCATATTGTTTTTAATGTGATTGGCCTAAAAATATGCTTAATGTTCGCTGACGAATTGCTTTATCGACCAATGAAAAGCTAAATCGCCAATAAAAATAAATATTTAGATGAAATTATTTCCGATCGTAAATTTTTCAATAAAAACTATTTTTTTTTTATTTAAACACATGAATCTTAGTTAAATTTAATATTTGAGATTTTGAATTTTCTTCTTTGTGAAGTTTCGTTATTTTTGGGAAGTTTACGTTATTTTTTTAGATGGTTAGGCCTATTTTCTTATTTCTTTTGAAATTTTAAGGGTGCCTTTGTAGACTAGTATCTAGTTGTACTAGACTAGTAGTCTGAGGAATGCAGATCCAATTCCTGGTGACGAAACTGGGTGTTTCTGCAGACAAGAAAAACAGCCTCACAGTTTGTGTTTGTGAAAAGCATAATAATTTAATTAAAAAACCAACATCTCTAATTTGAAGAAAATTTTCGAAATTTCCTCTGGTGTTTTATGAAAATCTATTTTAACATTAACAGAAATAGTTTGAATTCGTTTAAAAAATACGCCATCTTTAAGGATCCAGATCACACATGGGTTCGCACCTCTCTCCACCTTCGTTAAAGGAAGGATATAGAGAATATAATTGATATAAAATTTCTTTTTGAAATTAGTAACAAAAAAAAAATTATAATAAAGATATGAAAAAGAAATAAACCCATCATTCATAAACTTATAAATTATCAGTAGTCGCATGAATAGTGTTAATTATGTAGTTGAACTCAGAAGTAAATGGTTGTTGCAGGTAGTCTGTGCAACAATAGAAAAGTAATTTATGTGAAGTTTTTTCTCATTCAACATACTTATTTAAGTAAAATGTCATTAAAAATAAATTAGCGGTTTTCATTTTCTACTTTATGGTTGCAACGCCATTAACAATTTTTTGAATTCCAGTTACTTTTGGCCAGGAGTGCTTCTTTTGTTTTTCCTGAATAAAAGCTTAAGGTACAAATAAAATTTAAGATACGGTTTCTTTTTATTTCTTTATTACGTACATAAGTACATATGTACATACATATGTATGTACATACATACATATTTCTAAATTTATTGGCTGTTTAACAATTGCAAAAAAGCAACAACAACATTGAGGTAAATAACTTGTAGTTTTATTAAACATTAGCTAATTTTTATTATTTTTCAAACGTATTCTCGACTTATGCATAAATAGAGTAAAAATATACAGTCAGAGACTAAAGTTTAAATACAGCTGTAAAATATTGAGTCTAAAAAATACCAAACGTTATTTCAAAATTTTGTATATGCAGTTTTATTTATTTTGTTTAATATTTTCAAAGGAAAACAAAGAATATACATTTCATATCAAACATAACGGGTATTATTACAAAAGAACTAAAATTAAGTGGACAAAAGTTTAAATACAGACTCAATAGGAAGAACAAATCTTACATTAACGAAAAAAATATTTAAAAATCAATATTTTGTTGGCTGTCTATGACTGCCTGAAGACGGAAAAGGAAAAGACCAATTTTTCAGTTTCGGACACCGTTATTTCCGACCAGACTTTCTTGAGAGCCTCTTTCAGCGTATCCTTGCTAGTAACTTGTTCCTTTCCTAATTTTTCATTAAATCCCAAACATGTTCTATAGGGTTTAAATCTGGTGATTGGGGAGGGCTATGAAGTTGGCGCGGAGCATAACAGAGCAGCCATTCTTTAACCGAATGTGCGGTATGTTTCGGATCATTGTCTTGTTGAAAGATCCAATGAGGTCCGAGGTCCAATTTGTCGACAGAAGGCTTTAAATTATGTTGCAGTATGGTTTTATATTGGTGTTGGTTTATTATACCATCAATGAAGGCCAAATTCCCCACTCCAGCTGCTCCTATTGCTCCCCAAACCATAACATTACCGCCCCCATGCTTTATAGTTGCAACAAAATTTTTTGTATGTAGGGCAGTGTTAGGTTTTCGCCAGACTTTTGCGCGGCCATCGCTTGTAAACAAATTAAACTTACATTCGTCTGTGAAAATAACCTTTTCCAGAATTCCACGTCCTTGCTTTTATATTTATTTGCAAACTCCAATCTTAGCCTATTCTTATAGCTTATTAGCGGTTTTTTGCATGGAACTCTGCTTCTGTAACCGTTCTCCCGTAATGCCCTTTGCACAGTTTTTGGATGAACATGTTTGTTGAGAGTGTTTTCGATGTCATTGGCTAATTTTGTGGCGCTTAATTTGTTCACTTCCCTGAGAATATGGTTAACATCTCGACTGGAGAGTTTTTTTGGTCGACCACTTCTAGGCATATTTTCCAAAAAATCTTTCTAATCATATTTTGCACACTAGAAAATAGGACATTTAATACTTTTCCAGTTTCTCGGTAAGACTTTCCTTCTTTGAAGTGTTTAACTATTAAAGTTTTTACGCTAAATTCTATTTCTTTTCCTATGTCCATAATTTCGACTCAACTGACAAGAACACAACAAGAATACGACTAAAATGAATGTTTGGCAGCTTATCAATTAGTTTAAGCAAAATATGAAAACTAAAGGCACATAACTTGGAAAAAAATAGCAAAAAAGGGAGTAATATTCAACTTGTATTTAAACTTTTGTCCAATGCATTTTTTTATTGTAGGATTTACCCTTAAGTTCGCCATGTAGTAAATATTTTTTGCTTTTGTTTTTAGTCTAATATGTAAACTAATAAAACTGCATATAAAAAATGTTCGTCAGATGTTTAATTTTCTTTAAAGTCCATATTTGGAAGTTGTATTTAAACTTTAGTCTCTGACTGTACATAATTGTGCATTTTACGCACAGGCACACTCTTGGTTCGCAAGTACTTGTACAGTACACGAAGTTAACAATTGGGTAGGTGGCAAAAAGCATGTAAGGCTGAGAGAGAGAGAGAGAGAGAAAGTTGAATAGCGGGGTTTTTGTATGCAAACTAATTTGTAATCATTTTGCATACTGCAAAGTTACCGTTATTAGTCATTAAAATAGAGAAAGAAATCAATGTTAATAATGATCATAATAGGAAAATTACGAATTGTCGTATTATAATACAAAAGGGATATTTATTGCTGGTTTGAGTTGTAAAAAATTGGAAACTTACTAAAGATGCCCGTGAATTCAAATGTAAAATAAGACCTTGAGCTGGATGCCTCCGTAGACTAGAAGCTAGTGTAGTAGACTCGTAGTCCGAATGCCGTAAGTTCGATTTCTGAAAACAAGTCAAGTATGTATGTATGTATGTACATACATACATATATAAGTAAGTACTTAGGTTCGCAGTTTGTGTTAGGGATATACACTTACACACATACATATGTATGTACATATGTACTATGTAAGTATGTAAGTATGTATGGAAATACTTAGAATGTACAAGAATATTTTTCACCCCATTATTTTTCTGTACAATTATGTGCTTAAACTGTAGATGGGATCTTCAGTAATTTTTTCCCAAAGCTCATGCAAATCGCCCAAGGAGGAATTTCCTTTTTTGGATTAAAAATCATATAAAATTACGTGATAAAAAACTTTATTCTGCATCTATCGGACAGCTCTTGTCTGAAAAAATGTTAAAATTGCATGTGATTTATAGATACTTATGTATGTGTATCCTCTATATAGAAATGGTGCCCCAAATAGTCCTCTATGAAGTGAATTGGATGGTATTCCTGGAATAATTTTGTAACAAGATTAGAAAAATTAATTTGAAGAAAAGTCATAACTTGAAAATTTTTTCGAGAAGATTAGTGCTCATTATGGTAAAATAGTGTATTATATGCAAATGCTGCCCCATGCGACTGCCTTTGGATCAAATTAGGTGGTACTTCGATTTCGTAAGTTCGCTGGAATTCAGAACGGAGAAAAACTATTTCGTTTATATTGCCTTTACTTTGTGGGAAATTTTTTTTTTGTGCAATTGCAGCTTTTGAAGGATTTAAGGAATTTCGGTGTTTTTTTTTAATTTCGATTAAATAGATGATACATATTTGTATCATATTTGATACAAAGTTCAATCTTAATTTTGTATTCAACCCAAGCAATTACCATTGAAATAACGCAACGTTTTATGTAAGTATGTATGTATGTAGGTGAATTACAAAATTAGGACCTTGATTTTTTACGTAGTGAATCTTCAGTTCCATGTTAATATTAAGTTATTCCTGAAATTTCATGTACACGTGTATGTATGTTTGGCATATTTTTAAAAATCTATTTTATAGTCAAAGTTTAGATACTTTTGTAAAAAAAATTAATAGATTTTTTTCTGATTTTGCAATATTTTAATAGATTTTTATTTTTCATACCAGCCATATACTTACATATACGTATGTTTGCTCTATGAAACTCAAATTAAAGTTGGTAAGAAATTATATATGCCACATAAGTATGTACTAACCGAACAAATTAAATATAAATATTAGAGCTTGTTTGTTTATCAGCTTTCAAACCAAAATTATGGAAACTACTTCCATTATAAAATTCCTTCTATACATATTCCAAAATTGCTGAGTTTGTACCCCTAAAGATTTGAGACACGAAAACTTAAAAATGATATTGTTGACGTGAACTGTAAGGTATGATTATTAAATTTAGAGTTGCTTATAGATCTACACCCGTAATCAATTTTTACTAATATTTTATGTGATTTTAAGTCTCAAAAATTATCCGGTGAAAGAAAGGGTTTTTCTAGTATCTATGATACTTGAGGCTGGAAAAGATCGTAAAAATGTGGCGTATTAGCAGGTGCTTTGACAACTTTTAATTACTCATATGGCTGGCTATTGTCAAAGTAGTACTGAGTTCTATATACCCAGCAGTTCTGAGGTTTGTTCCAACTTGTTGCCTCACACCTGAAATTTGTTGTTCATTCATTAACAGCTGAATACTTAATAGAGAAACAAGTCTGTGGCATTAAATTATTGATAAAGTAAGTGCAAGAAAATTATAGCAAAACAATTCAAAAACTACTGGGTATATGGTTCTAGCTGGTTATTTACACACTCATATCACATGTATGGTTTATTAGTATCAGCTGCACCCACTCCATTTATAAGTTGTATATAAAATTTTTCTTTTTTCATATATTTTTCCTTCAACGTCAGCAAGAAAAAAAATTCCATGTAAGTTTTTATATTATATTTTTCCTGTTGTTTTCCATTAAAAAAGTTTATGCAAAAAAAACTAAAGTTACAAAATTTTAATTTGCTTACTGGCTGATTTTGGTTTTATATATTCACACTAATACTTTGTCATGAATAGAGTCAATGGCCGGACATTGTACTTGATTGAAGTTGGCAACAAGAGCAAATAATTCTGTTAAAGTTTTTTTAACGAAGTTTTTGTGGACTGTCAAGTATAAAAATATAAAATTGTCGATGTATCTATATTTTAATAGTATAAAAATTTTTTTTGACAAACTGAAGGATCTAATTTAACGTAATGGTTAACTATTTTATTTAAAATAAATAGCATTGTTATGGGTCTTATTTTTCATGTTTGAGCACTGTTCTGGGACCAGTTAAATAATCTACGAATTTCGTTGACAGTTTTTGATCAGGAAATAATTTTAACAAATTTTTATATACTTTAGATTAGGTCAAACAGTCCGCCAATTAGTTCTAAGGCATGTTCTTGCCTGAAGAGGAATGAAGAGCAATGAAAACCCTCTAGTCTACGTTCTCTTAGTTGTTAGGACATCAATGGTCTATATCCTTGATACCCCAGCCCGATATTTTTGCTAGATTTACAAATACTTCTTCTATACAGAGAGCAGCAGGGGAGTTACTTTCTATTGCGATGCGTAAGCTAGTTCGATGCGTTTGATTTTTTGTTAGCGCGAGATATTTGGTTTTAACGCACAATTTTGACATACGCTTTCGTATTACAGAATGCGCTGATGCCAGATTTGCGAAAGTAAAAAAATTAAATGCGAAAAGAAAATGCGTAAAGGCAATTAGGAGTACCAATTATCCGATTAGGTACCATTTTTCTTACGTAACCCCCCATGTCAATGGCAAAGGATATGTTCGATATAATCTTCTTAATCTTTTTCGTCACCCCTTCTGTATATGTCATTAAAAGGAAGACTCAATCTTCTAACGTGGATATCTATTATATAGGGCAGCGTACAGTCAAAATCGTTACATGTTTTCGTAGCAGATTCCGGCGGGTCTCTCACACCTTTGTTTTATCTCTTCTGCCTGATTACGATTGTCATACTATTTTTGTCCTAAAATAAAGTATACTACAAGTCATATTTAATATTTTAATATTCTTACTTGAAATTTGGTTAATTCAATGGTAGTAATTAAATTAAAGCTTTCACGAGTGCTTTCATATTGTACGGTATAGCTTCAAGTCATATAAATTCTCGTGTTTTTTTTGCATGATTTGCATAATTTCAATTCAATTTACGTATAATTTATGTATCAACGAAAGGAAATGTTTTCTAATGTAGCGGACTCCGAAAACAAAGTTCTTATATTCTGTTTTGTAAGTTCAATTTAAAATAGTACGTAGTGTTTAATTATTTGTTAAATATAAGAAACATTATTCTATTAACATTAATTAATCGCTATATTCTAATTTATAGCTCTTTTGATAATATAATGCTAGATAAATATATCTATTTCTTTTGAATCTATTTCACGATTAGAATTGGCTTGGGGGAACATGCGCACTTTTTCTGTGTCGCCACACGCTTCACAAGAAGCCGAGTACAACACTTCTGGCAGATTTTGTTCAAACATCATTGCTATTTACTGAAAGAAGAATACGAGAATTTCTTTTCTTCACCAGTCATATTTTTTAGTAATGAAAAAAGTTTGTATACCTATAACTGATGAAGCATAAAAACTCTCATGGAAACATAAACATTATTCTCTAACGAAGTCTGATGAGATTCGAACTCGACCCCACCAAAAATATATTCATTCGTTTTTCTCATTTGGCTTTCTTCCTGATTATTATGACTTCTTGTAGAAAGTTAAATAAATATACGAACTTGGACCTGGCTACGTGAAAATTAATTTAGTTAAAAATAAAATACTTTATAACTTACAATAAACTTTTTGCACTATAATTTTTATATTCGTAATATGATGTGCAGTTATACATACTTCAACACATGAGTCATTAAATTTACATTGTACGGTGGGACAAATCGGATAATAATATAACTTTATAACTATTGCTTAGAACAACATCTGTAGGGGAGGAGGAGGTTACTGCTGCATCAGTAAGTGCTCAAAACAGCAAAATTATTAACCAGTTTAAAATCTCGGGCGAGTCTACGTAATAATAAAACCGTCAAAATTTACCGCATTACAAAAAAAGTCAATTTAATAAATAATCGCTGAGTTTGATCCAAAATTCGCCTGAACAATCAATCGCCCAAAGAAAAAAATATTTCATGCAAAATTGCGGAAATTGATTTTTTTTCGTTTTCAGTTTTTTAGTTCAATATTTCACAATCTAAAGGTGAAGGTACATAACACGCGTTACATGCGTCAGAGCGTTGTAGACTTCTGTCAAAAAAGTTGAACTTGAGTATTTTCATATAACAAGTACATACATAAATAGTCGACAACGCGTCTAACGGCTGAAGTTCGTTAACTTTCAACTCTTCACGCGTCATGTTTAAAAATGGCGGCTACTCAGCTAATATTATGAAGCAAATATTGTTACCAGCTGATTGAGTATGAACAAATATGAAGCGTGTTGTGTAGCTTTACGCGTGTAACGCGTAAAAAGTTTACAACGCGTGTAACACGTGTTATGTACCTCCACCTTAAGAACGCCCAAAATCAATTGAAAATCACCAAAAAAGTTACCAAAAATTGTTGGCCTTTTTGCTCGGCCACACAACTATTTCAAGTGCAGAGACACCCTGAGAATTAAATTTGTAATACGAAGACCTTGCAAAGCAGATGCGCCCGCTTGGATGCTAAATTTAATATTACAGGTATCCCTATTGATATGTGTTAGTTTATAGTTCGTTAAGTTGTATTTTGGCCTTGGCGATTGTGTAATAAGCAGTAGAGTTGTTAGACGCTACCCAAAGAAAATAGCCGCCACCGATTATATACTTATATCGAGTTTCCGTTATGGAAGGGACGTTTAAAAAATCCCTCTTCATAGAAAATACACACACGGCGTTTTCATAATTTTTATTTCAATGGCGTACTGTTAAAAAAAATAATTATAAAATGTTTTACCTTTTTTAATTAAGTTAAGCTCATTGGGACTGTGTACGTAAGGTCGATATCACGTAATAAACGCCAAAGTGGCCAGCGGAGGAGCGAGGAAATGGCCACTTTAAGAAGCGTGTGGCTGTTTACAAAGATCGCTGTTTTTCTGTGCTTTGATTTCTGTAACAATAAATTTTGAATTTCACCTCGAATTCCTAATTCCTCCAAATTGTAAAATTGTTCTATAAATGGCAATAAGCTTTTGAAAAACTGAAATTACTGAAAATTAAAATAAGTTATGTTTCGGATCGGCGCCGCTCTTTGCGTGGCTACTTCAATAGCATTTCATAAGCTTTAAATTTCCGCCTCACGTCGCTCATTGTATTTCCTCGGCTTTAGGGATTTGAACTTTTTTAATTAAAGCAATAGTTTTTTTCTCAAAGAAATCTGATTCGTATTATTGAAGTAATGTATATATTGCTATTTTTTACACCACGAGACCACTGTATATTTTATTTAAAGAAAATCCAACGTTCATGGTTATAAATTAACATTGCTTTTAATATTTAACGTACGTATATACATACATATGTACTCTATATGTTCATATTGTTTATTACTATTTATACTGATAAATATTCTCAAGTTCATTGGCATTTGATTAAAACAATATCAGATGAAAAATGACAAACAGTATGAGGCCCACGTCACATTACCTTCTTGTTTACAGGTGGCTGTTAATAAACTTCCTAGAGGTTAAAGGGGTTAATGGCGAAACTTGGTGTCGAAAGAAGGAGAAGTGAAATGGTTTCAATATTTTTGGCGTCGTTATTATATATAGAAAGCGTTTTTTTTTTGTTGAGTTACCAATCAAGAATTAGTTTGAAAAAGTTATTTTTATTGAAAACTTGAACTATTTATGGGAGAACTTTAAGTACAATTTTAAATCTATTATGCAAGTTTTATTAAATATCTCAATGCTGATTGAACCAAATAATTAATTTCTTGATTCTTGTCTCTTTGTTTCTTTTTTTAACTCGAAGTGCCCTTAAATACATAATTTTATAAAATTAGAATTTAATACACACACTCGTATATACACACATACATATGTACATCTAAGTATGTATAAACATGTTATAAAACTTTTATTTACAAAAAGCTTACGACACCACTCATAACGTACCCATTCTTTAATACAAATTCAATACAATTTCGTTTCCAAAAATAATTACATAAATGAGATCATTGAACTTTGCAAAAGAAATAACAATTGCCTTGGACATTTTTTTTAAATAATTGCGTATGTTTTTGTGTTAAAAGTGTAATAAAGTGAGAATAAATGGTGCTAGATAAAATAAAAATAAAATAGAAAACCGTTTGCACGCATTCTCTTTCGTTTAAAGGATTCCGGATGGCTCAGACTGCAATATAAAGGAATTAAATCATTTAAAATTAAACTTTTTGATTACTGAGGCCCCGAAATCAAATATATAAGTACGTCGTGCGGACATATCAAATAGCTTCACAGATTTTTGAGCATTCTTTAATGCATATTTTGCCCTTAACAGCATATTTTTCAAGGTATTGCTTTAAGAGCTTGTTTTCTCTTATCTAGATTTTTAAGAGCTTTGTTTCTATACTTTTTTTGCAGTTTTTAACTTGATTTTAAAACTAATACACTAGTTCAAATAAAAATATATATTATATCAGTAATCCACGTTTGATGTTATATACGTATACGTATTTGTGACCTATTCAAAACTATACGTATTATCTAGAGTGACTCCGTAGAATAGTATGTACTTTCTATGTATATTTAGTTTATAAGGACAAATTGGATATTTTAATGTCAAAAGATGTAGAATATTTCACAGTGCAACACGAAAAAAAATAACCATATACGGACACCACTACGTGATAAAAGACTATAAAATCAAAAAAACTTCTCCTTCCAGATAAAAATCGCAAAAAACTTAAAAAAATTCGATTTTTTAACATTAGCATGTTAACATGTTAACATTAACAAAGCTGTCAAAAATGTTGTTAACATGCTAATGTTAAAAAATCGAATTTTTTTTAAGTTTTTTGCGATTTTTATCTGGAAGGTGAAGTTTTTTTGATTTTATATGTTCGCAATTTTTGTTCTTTATGACAAGAGCTACAAGTTTGCCTCAGAGAGTAAATCGAAATTCGAAACGGTTTGCAAGATATGAGCCCGAGAAAATGATCACTTTTTTGCGAAAATGATACCGAGGCCCCAAATCTTTGGCGGCCCATAAAAAAAAGTGCATGACTTTGGGAAAAATTGGGAGATACGGGTCTTTTTTTTAGTCTTTTATCACGTAGTGGTGTCCGTATATGGTTATTTTGCCACGACTTAAAAAATTACACACAGTGATATACACACACCACAATTGATTCGGATGTCAAAAGTGTATGTATTTTTTTTTTTTTTTTTTTTTTTTTTCACGCTAATATATGTTTATTGTATCTTCAAATAATTGAACTAACAATAAGTGTTCAAATCTTAAATATATAAATAATTATTAGGCCCAACCAGTGTCGGACATAAACTTAGTGATAATAATAAATAATACATAAAATTCATGTTACGCACAAAAAATATTTTCAAAGAATTTCATCTGGAGAGTTGCGTATTAATGCCGTAGTGTCCCTCTTTTTTAAGCGGATGTGTCCAGGAAAGTTCAAGATGTTACGAGCAAGGGGATTAGGATGGAACTCGAGTTTTGTTAAATATTTTCCAGCATATTTTGCAATTTCAGCGGTCACAAGTGGCATATTTAAATCACGATGTAAAATAGAATTTTTCAAGTACCATGGAGCCGTAGTTATTAACCTTAATATTTTGTTTTGCATTCGTTGGATTCTCTCTACATTGGAAGCTGAAGCAGTGCCCCATAGCTGAATTCCGTAACACCATATCGGCTTCAAAAGCGACTTGTATATTAAAAGTTTACAATCTAGACTGAGGGTAGAATTTCTACCAATCAGCCAATGTATCTGGGTTAATTTAAGCTTCATTTGTGTCAGCTTAGAGTCAATGTGGTGTTTCCATGTAAGCCGTCGGTCGAGGTGAATACCAAGATATTTCACATGTGAATGTTGAGGAACAACTTGATTGTTGATTTGAATGGGGGAACAAGTGTCTCTTCGTAGGGTAAATGTAACATGAACACACTTTTGTTCATTTACTTTTATTCTCCATAAGTTCAACCACAATTCCAACAGGTTAATATGTTGCTGGAGGTAACGGGATGCCTCGTGAGGGTTTTCATGCATACTAAGGCAGGCTGTATCATCGGCAAATGTAGAGGTGAGGATATTACTGCTCAAAGGCATATCACAGGTATAAATCAAATACAAAACTGGCCCCAGTATACTCCCCTGAGGCACCCCAGATGAAATGGTTTCGGGCACACTCATGAAGTCTCCTTCCACGACAGTGAACTTCCGGGCAATAATGTAACTTTCCAAAAGATTTACAATGTTTATTGGTAGATATGTCTTCAATTTTAGAATTAGGCCTTCATGCCACACTTTATCAAATGCCTGAGAGACATCAATAAATAGGGAAGAACAATACTTTCTTCCCTCAAATGTTCTTCTTATGAAATGAACCAATCTATGACATTGTTCAATGGTGCTGTGCTGACTTCTAAAACCAAATTGATGGTCCGGTATGCATCCATTATCAGCTAGAATTGGGGACAATTTTGTCATGAGAAGTTTTTCGAAGAGCTTCGAAATTGTTGACAGCAAACTTATTGGCCTATATGACTCAGCCTTAGTAAGATCTTTACCCGCCTTTGGAATCATTTTGACCATGGCAAGTTTCCAGCTGTGTGGGTAATACTCCAGTCGTAAAATGCCATTAAAAATAAATAACAGGATTCTAATAGCAATACGAGGCAACTGCATCAGCATCTTGTTACTAATTCCATCAATACCCGGGGCCTTCTTTGGATTGGTTTCAGCAATTAGTTTTTGTACATCAAGCATCTTAAACTTTATGGGTCGAGGGGGTAGAGCTACTACGCTCGGCAAATCAACAGCACCAGTACATGTGTTTGGGGTAAATACGTCTTTTAAATGACCAGCTAATATGTTACCTTTTTCAGTATTAGTTCTTGCCCAACCTCCGGTAGAAGTGCGCAGGGGTGGTTTAGACTCAACGGGTGTTTTAAGCTTTTTAGCAGCGCGCCACAAGGAGTAATTAGATGCTGCAGTGACATCGAGACCTTCCAGGTAGTTCTTAAGAGAAGCAGATTTTTCAGCTGAAAGCAACTCTTGGAGTCGTTTAGTGCATTCTCTAAGTCTGATTTTATGTTGGGGCGATCTGTGCTGTTGCCATTCCCTTCTAGCTCTTCTTTTTTCACATACGAGACGTTCAATGTCCGCAGAATAAATTCTATTAAACCCAGTCTGCGGATGGGAGGTAGTGGCATGTTTAGCAGCCTGTTTAATATTCTCGGTAAGATTGGCAATGTTAAGTTCAATATCATCGGGAGTTCTAAGCCTGATGTTTTCCGTACAATGACTACTGAGATATTTTTTGAACCCCAGCCAGTTAACACGATGTATCATCTTCACATATGGGTCAGGTAAGTCACTTCTTAGTGGGCTACAAATTGTAACGATCGTGGGAGAGTGATCGGAGGAGAGATCATGTGAAGCTTCAACATGAATTAAATCCCTAGGGATATTTTTCATGACCCCAAAATCTATAACATCCGGAATTTTTTGTATGTCAGTAGGCCAGTAAGTGGGCTCCCCACTAGAAATGACATCCAAATCCATTTTTGAAATTGTGTTGAACAATGCTCGACCTCTAGGAGTAATAAGACGCGACCCCCAGAACGTATGCTTTGCATTGTAGTCTCCAGCTGCTACGAAACAAGGGCCAAGAGTTTTGTAAAAATCCTCGTATTGATCTTCACTGATTGAAAATCTGGGAGGGGAGTAAACTGATGAAAGCACAAGATTTGAACAAAAATTTTCGATGCAAATATTTGTTGCTTGTAGATGGTCTTCACAAGTGTTCTCAAGAATATAGTGCTTGAGTCTTGACTTTATTAGAATTGCTGATCCTCCGCATGCTCTTCCTCTCGGGTCCTTTGTATCATATAAGGTGTAGCCACTCATTTTAAAAAGGCTTCTCGAAGTCAAATGAGTCTCAGATACCAACATTACATCAATATTCTTCACCGTGAGGAAGTGCTCTAGTTCGTTTCTATGTTGGCGAATGCCGTTAGCGTTCCAGAAACATAACTTTAACGTGTTCATGGCTTGTTAACTAATGCTAGAAGCAGAGTGTTCTGCATTCGCAGCATTTCTTGCATCATGCTAGTCATATTTGTCGTAAAGTTGCTTATAGTTTGCACCAGATTATCAATAGTAGCTTCAAGGCGATTGAAATTAAAGCTTGCATTTGCGTTTGTTGTATTGTTTGGTGGTGACACTTTTTGAACGGGAATAGAGTTGATCTTCACAGCGTCAGCATACGATACATGTGAAGTGATTGGTTGGGCCATTAGGGGATGAGTAGCGGAGTACGTATTTCCTGCTTGAGCTGGAGTTACTTTAGGCTTTTGGGTCATAGCTTGTTTCACAAAAGAGAATACAGGACATCCTCTGTAGTTAGCAGTGTGATTACCTCCACAATTACTGCACTTTTTTTCCTTCTGGTCCTTCGACTTATTGCAAATAGCAGTGTTGTGTAATTCACCGCACACAACACAAACAGACGGTAATTTGCAATAAGTTTTCGTATGGCCATATTCTTGACAATTATGGCACTGTACGGGTCCTGAGCGCTTGTGTGGTTCTTCGACTGTAATTTTCCGGTATAACAGATATTTTAAATTATAAATTGGATGGGTCTCATTTTTCTTCAATTTTATATCATTTGGCTCCAATTCAACGCGAAATAAGGGTTGGGGGATCTTCTCCCTGTTTATAATGTTAGAGACATTTTTTACCTTAAAGCCTTGGAGGGTGAGAGCATCTTTTATTTCCTCAGGAACAACATAAGAATCTATGCCCTTCAATACGATCTGTAGGCCTTTAGCACTCTTAAGCTGGAAAGTGTAGAAACTTGTTTTATTTTTTTCGAATTCGTTAACCATTTTGCGGAAGTCTTTTTCATCATATATTTGAACTTTTGTTTCATCAATGTTACCACGTTTTATTGGAACAATGTGAAATGACTTTTCACCAATGGCCGAGATTAGTTTTTTAATAAGTGTGTTCGAGTTTTTTTGTCTCAGATAGATTGGTGGTGGTTTTGAAGTTTTTTTCGAAGATTCTTCGGGTTTATCGCTGTCATCTTGTAATATTTTAAACCGGTTTTGACGATTAGCTGAGGCGGCGTCGTTGTCTCTGGATATTTTCGGAACAGATGAGATTTTTGATGAATTTGGGCTTCGCCCGCGCTTTACTACTGTGATATATCTGTCCATTCCGACAGGCACTTTAGGTTTTTGAATATTATCGTCCATTGTGATAACTGGGTTAAGTGATGAACACGAGCCCAGAGCGGATAATGGCGCTGACTTAAATAACGATGAACTAGGCAATGGTAATGTTACCGAATCACTACTTGGCATCGGAGTAAGCGAATTTGATCGCTCACGTAAAATTGGCTTTGCCGTTAGAAAAAGACTGTCATCCAATTTTTTCTTTTTATTGTTTGCATTAAGAGCTTCAGAACTCACAGTAAAATAGGCATTTCTGCCGTTAGAACTCACTTCACAATTTTTTGTTTTTGAGGTACTCATGCAGAGTATTCCTCAGTCACTTTGTTTGTGTTTTTTGTTTTTTTGTTGTTTCAGTTTATACGAAAAATATTATTAATGCAAGTAAAGCAAATTTAACAAAAACTGTACTTATTACGAATCAGTACTTATTACGAATATTTTTTTTTGTTTGTATTTTTGTTTGCTTAGTATGTGAAAAAAAAACTCCGCTAACACGTCTGTTCACTACGAAGGTTCAAAAACAAAAACTGTACTTATTACGAATCAGTACTTATTACGAATATTTTTTTTGTTTGTATTTTTGTTTGCTTAGTATGTGAAAAAAAAAACTCCGCTAACACGTCTGTTCACTACGAAGGTTCAACAAGACTGTGATGTATTTTTATGACGAGTATTTCTTCCGCTGTAGTTGTTGCCCTATTGAGACCAGCTTGTAAACTTGACACAGCTTCGATTCTTGTATTAGTTTCAGTAATGGAACTTTGTTGCTTGTTCAATATAAGGGGGAGTTAAGATCAAAAATAAATTTTCAAGAAATAGTCGAAAACTGCTTCTGTTTTCTTCTGAACATTTTCACGTTCTTTCCCTTTTTTTGTATTACAGAATTCTAATTTTCTTTTTTCTTTCCTTTGTTGTCTAAATAAAGGCCAAACCTTGGGAAATAGTCACTCAAAACTCTCATGAAAGTGCAAAAGCCCTAAAATGCGCATGAAAATAAATCATCACAAATTTAACAATACTCGTATGTTTATTCTAGCTCCAGGTCTCTTTAATTTAAAGAAATATTTTTTTAATTAATATTTTCAATATTGCGTCAGATCGGCATAGGAAATGAATTTTTTATAAATAAAAAGTTTCCAAGAAATTAAAGTATATCAAACGCAAATACACGTATAAGTAGCAATTTCTTCAAATTTTCTAAAACCGAAAATAAAATATAAAATATGTTTAGAAATGCCTAAATTTTTAATCAAAAACTCTGTAAATTACAACAAAAAAAAAAAACATGGCGAAAAAACAAAAATAATATGAAATTTAAAAATATAATGAAAATTTATTTGAAGAAACTTTTTGAGGAATCGCATTGAATGAAGGACATAAAAATTTCGACATAAGGTACTACTCAGTCCATACACCAACACGTCAATAGAAAAGTAGCAATCCACTATATACCAGATATTAAAGTCACGCCAAATCCTAGCATGGATTTCCATAATGGGGCTGAAAAATACTAAAACCTCCATCGAAACTAAAACAAAACTCTCAGCTCCCTTCATTACTGATAGAGGATTCAGGGAAAGCGATGTGGCTTCTTCAATATACTGATGTAGAAAATCTTGCAAGAATCAAAAAATAAGCACAACAACACAATTTGCTGCAAAAGTGTCTAACTGCTTGCATATTACCGACGATATTAACATCATTGGTTGCAAACTTCGAGGATTATGGGTCCAAAATAAACGAGGATAATACGGAATATTTTATTTCGACAAAAAACATCACTTTTTGACAGCACGTACCCATGTAAAACTTTGATTTTAAAGTTATAAAAGTCTTTGTCCATCTATCTTGTCTATCAAGCCGAGGATGAATTCCGATTCACAGAACACGGTTTCAACTTCTGGCGAAAAAGCTTTCAAATAAACAAAGCCCATAATTAAAATGATGGCATTAACTTTAAATGCTCGTTTGACATCGTAGAAAAAGGTCATCCATTTTCCGGCAGAATGAGGAGGTGCTCGAAAATTTGACATCACACCAATTGGCAGTAGTAAGCAAACAATAAAAACAGCTGGCGATCTGTCCTTTAAGACTCTGTAAACAATGTTTTTTATTAATATGAAAAAAATTGATTTGCCTCAATTTTTCGTTTATTTCTATTATAAATCAGGACTGCATTTTTTTCTTTTCCCTAACCTCTACCTTCTAAAATAATAATTCCATTTTGTCATTTTCAAAATAATATTGAGAAGATGTAAGGCATCAAGTAGCAATATTTTAGGGATATCCTATAAGTACTTTTATGCCGATGAAGGAGTAATACTTCTCCCAGTCCGCATTAATATTATTATTTTTTTTGAGCTGACAGCTTAAAAGAATTTTATAATTTTGTCAAGTTCATTGATCTCCTTTTTTGGCTTTTGTTATATTAATGTAACAAATATGTACTTGAATAATGCCTACTTTTTATGTTTTTTTTTTGTTCTTTGCAAAGTGTTCTTTTTTCCAAGAAATATGTAACTACTGGGTTTTTATTATTTAATTTTCCGGGTAATGTTTTGTACATTTTTGAACGCTAAAAAGGCGTTAAAATTATTAATGCCACGTGTAGCACGAAAGCAGTTATAAGTGACGCAATCGGGTGTGAGTAGATACAAAGCTTAATTATTTTTGAGTACATTTTTATTTCATTAATATCTTAGCAAAGCATACAGATACTAAAAATTCTAAAGGACAATGGCTACAATGTAAAATGGTATAAGTCGAATAATTAAGAGAAATACAATTTTATTCTGGCAAAAATTATACATATGATTTGCCCTTCTTTTTTCTTTTCTAAATACATTGTACAAAAATCAGAAACTAAGAAAATATTTGTATGATTGTGCCACTTATTAATCAAATTTAATATAAGGACATTAAATTTTGTTTATTTATTGATGCAAGTACTGATGATCGCCGAAACAAAAAATTTACAAGACAAGAAAATGTCTCTGATGGAAAGACGTCGATCATTATCATAACGAAATTTAAAATTCGCAAAATGGCTATGAATCAATATGTCGAATTATTAGGAATAATTTTTATTTCTATATGTTTCGTTAGGTTAGGTTTAATAGGACGCTGGTTATCTTTATGGCTTGAACTGGCTTACTTGGGTCCTAGTTTGTCCCTTTGTGAAAGTAGACCCTCTAGTCTAAGTAAAACGCCTTTTGTTGCCATGTTAAACATCAATGACGCACTGATACTTGATACCGCAGCCCGACATTCCTGTTAGATTTTTCAGTAGCGGTCTGAAGGTTGAGAAAGTATTCAATACTGTTCCACTTCTAATAATTTTTGGCGGCTTCTACGTACTCGTAAAATAATTGGGAATTTAGAGGAAAATTTATTTTTCTGTAAATGTAACTGAAATCGCAATACCGCTCCTGTCAACAGGCATCCCCCGGGGGCACGGTCAATACATCTTGTCTTGGTGGCTTGGTGTTGTGCTTCCTGGGGTATAGGGTTATCAGGTTTCCGGACCTAGGCCTTTTTGCTGATAACCCCTAAAAACTTGTATGTTGCTACCCAATCCCTGAATCAACAGGGAAACGGGCGCGCATGCAAGTAAATTAAAGGTGAAAGTGGGTTCGCTCGCTCGTCCGGTAAGTGGGTAATCTGGTTTTTCCAGACCTTGACCTTTGGCCAATTACCCCTTGAACTTATATGTTACTACCCAATCCCTGGACATAACAGGGCAACGGGCGTGCATATATTTAATTTAAGGAAGTAGCTTTGCCTATGCTTGTCTGGGTAGAGGTGCTACCGATACCTCAGGTTTGCACGGGACGTAAAATCGGAGGTGTTTTTAACACGCGGCTGACCAGAGTCCTATCTGGTGCCACGGGAACCAGTAGCCCCTAGGACTTGTCCTAGACTGGTTATTGGTGAGGCCCCTTCGGGGATCACGTGGTGGCTGTGGTTAAAACCCAAAGATACGCGGGAAGAGTTATGGGTCAGATGAGTGTGTCTGCAGGAGGTGCTAGTGACTGATTGTAGATGCTCTCTTCAGGCCGTATATCTCTAGGTGTTGTTGCTATTCGACAAAGCTGCCCTGATGTTTGCGGTTGGCGAAGCCCCAGGTAAGACGCGGGGCAATATTTTGCTGCCGGGCCATTGGGGTAGTAGGAGGTTAGATAGCTCCAACACTTCAGCAAAGTGTCTGTACATGGTTCTGCAGCCTGTACAGAATTTGCTACCAAGTTGTCCCTCGTAGGCGCACATGTCGATCCTCACGCGGCATGTGCGCCTGGGAGGGTCGACGGGACGGTGGTGAACGGCTTTATTCACCCGGTGCGAAGAGAACCGTCAGGTAAGGCCTTCGGGCAGGTACTGACGTAAAATCTATGACATATTTGTCAACAGGCGTCTGTCAGCTGACTCCTATCAAAATTTGTTAAGAAGGAAATGGAAAAAAAGACGGAATTTCATGTACCCATTAAGCATTATTTTTTGCGAAAAAAAACATAACTCACAAGGCTAAACTTCATAAACACTATACAAACTCTGCAAGATAAGTTTCAATGGTTAAAAAGTGATTTACTTAATTTCGGTGTGGTCTTACAAGCACAGAATGATGCTGAACGTTCTAGATGACCAGTTGAGGTCTCCACACCTGAAACAATTGAAAAAATTAGCAATAAAATGTTGGCCGATCGGAAATTAAAAGTGCGAAAGATTGTGGAAGCCATAGACATATCACATGGTTTAATGGTTTCAATTTTGAATGATGACTTGAGTATAAGAAAGCTTTTGGATATCGCGTTTGTTCAAAGGAAAATAAAAAGATTTTTTATACAAAAACCTGTCTTTCAGTAAAAAGAAGTCACGGACTTTTTTGAACAGCCCTAGCAAACCCTCCTTATTATAGAGTTGATGCCGCCATCATCGTCACTTCGAAGTCGCTGTAATGTTGAGTCGATGTCGTCATTGCTACGATACTAAATAAACTTTGTAGTTTCGTGGGCATGTAGGTAAGTCAAGGCATACATACACAAGTACGCAAATTATGTCACAGTCCCTTCATTTGAAATTGAATTTGTTTGGAAAAATTTTTATGTATGGAGTTTTAGCGAAAACTCCAATGAAGAAGAAAGCAAAGAATAAAGTTTCACAAGAAGGTTATGAGCAATTTGCCGAATAACAAGTACGTGAAACAACTCCTTTGCTGAAAACTTGTGAATATTTCAAAAAGCCAATTGAAATATTCAATAGGAAAATTTTCAATTAAACAAAACGTCATTTAAATTTGTTCTGGAAGAAATTAGACCTTAAGTAAGGAGCTGTCCATATATAGCTGTCCATAAAGTAGCGGTTCTTTGCAGAAGTATGTTACCAATAAATTATATAGTTATTATTTCAGTCTGCGGCTAGCACAAACCACCTTGTCTACAATTTTGGAGGAGAAACCCGTCTTAATCTTGTCTAAGCCTGTCATGAGCCGTTCGTTCCTCTATGAAATTCTTTTGCAGAACTGGCTTTTTCCAATTGATAACATTAACATTACGAGTTGCTTTGCGACTGTTTAACAACAGAGAAATTTTTTTCTCTGAAAATAACGTCCCCCTTCTGAGGTCGCCTTTTCAGATACCAAGTAACATGATCTATCAATAATGATAATGAGAATGACAATATTGTGCCGTCAGAGTGAACTGTATTGACAGCGCCATTCAAAACGGGGTAGAATATTTTTTTTATATTTGTTGAATTTGTTAAATAATTATTTACCAAAACTAATTTCTATTTCATTGAGAATATTTTTACTAATGGGTTAAATGTAAAGACTCATTACAAAAAAAAAATACTAGTTTATATGAAAACTGCTTTTTTCGAGTCTAATAGCATTAAAAAAAAAAAAAAAAAAAAAAAAAAAAAAACTTTAATAACCAGTTGTCTTATAAAGAAAAGTATTTCGTAAATACCAAATGCAAACACCTAGATACAATTATGTAAATCAGTTAATAAAGCAGCTGGCGAAAATTGCTCATGTTTCCTACATGAATATATTCTCCGTCTCATAGAAATGTAATAAAAGCCACCCTTTAAATACAAGCATAACAAAAGAAAAAAACCAACAACATGAAATTACAGATGAACGCCGGGCCACATGTAACACAAAAGTAACATCAACTACGAAAAAACACAAAATAAAATGCATCTCTTAAAAAAAGAACCTTCAAAATGTATTTCAATGTCAAGTAACACCCATTTTCCAATACGCTGAAATTTACAACAGCACATGCACCACAAATGTATCTGGTTAAACACAGGAGATGGACGTACTAAAGGATTCCACAAAATATTTCTCTTGAATACACACACACGCACACAATTACAAGCGCGCAAATACAAACTTCAATGTAATAAAGGGGTGAATGTATACCAAAAAGAGAAAGCATCTTTTTACAAAATACCATAAATTTTTATTAAAAATGGGAAAAAGCATTACAAGATTTTTATACAATGTTTTTTTAAGAGTGACAGACTTAAAGTGGTAGACAAAAACAAAAGGTTAAATAGCGATACAGATATTTTACCCACAAAAAATTTACACGGGCCCATTATTTTATTGTAGACAATAAAACAGATACATTTTCAGTTTGAAATTTTATATAAAAAGATGAGGAAGAGAAGGAGAGTATTTTGCTACCCATTTTAGATTAAAAGTAAGTGTTTTTTTAAAAGTTCAACTTTGTTTGATTTAGCTACTTAGTTCTAACTACTCTACTAACAAAGCAAAATGAGTCAGAAAATTCCGATATTATGGCCCTCAAAATATATTATATTGAACCTGGAATCATAATGTCAAATACTGGCACATTTTTACTGTGAATGGCATAGATATAGATCCGTTAAGAAAGATCTGACGTACAATGCCACAAACCTATTCATGTTATATAAAAATGCGTTGCATTTTACTACAAAAATATGCGTATTGTGAAATGAAACGCATTATGCGTTATGCAAAAATATGCAAGATTTTACAAATATGCTTTTGATATGAAAATATAGATTTGATGTAAAAAAAATATGTATTTGATGAATAGAAATGCATTTAAAATGAAAATAAACACTTTATGCAAAAAATATACAACTTACTATATATATATATATATATATATATATATATATATATATATATATATATATATATATATATATATATATATATAAATATGCATTTGATGTGCGAAGATGCATTTACTGTGGTGTGTGAATATTCATTTAATGCAAAAATATGCATTATATGAAAAAATATGAATTATGTGCCACAATATGCAAGTTACATGAATTTAGTATAAAAATGTGCATTTGATGTAAAGATATGTATTTAATGTACAGAAATGCCAATATAAGCATTCTACATAAAAATATGTTGTTGGCTTAGCTAATATATATGCCTGCATTTCATTGGCGCTAACCAAATCATCAATGAAATGCAGGCATATACCTAGCTAAGCCAACCACAAACAATAAAATATTAAATAGTTATTTTGGAGAATATCTCGAATAACAAAATTTGATATATATTTTTTCTTTTTAAGTCTAGCGCGAATTTGTTAACACATTTTGTCAAATTAGAAAAAAAAACACTCGTATCAACAACGTTTATCAAATAACGTATGACCAATTTGTAAAGAACGAGTGAAGGATATTAGAGAGATCAAGTTGACATTGCAATACAGCCATTTTAAAAATATAAGACACGCCAAAAATCATATTCGGCTAAAAAGCTACCACCAATCTTTTTTAAGAATTAAAGAAAACAGTTATAGTTTTTTTTAATTCATACAAATAACTGCGAAACAGTAATTTGTACTGCTTTTGAAACTTTCTTCTTATAAAACACCCCTGAAAAGAGAACCGAAACCACCCTTCTTGACTACAGCGGATACTTGAGTTAGTCTTAAAAAAAATATTACGTTCTTTGATTCAACTTTCCCTTATTTTCTTAATCTACAGCATGTTTCTTGAGTTGTACACAATTACCCATGAACTTTTTCTTATTAACAATTGCTTCTCGCTTACGTTTATAATTTTTTTCTCCTTCATGTGATTTATTGGCCCATGAAAAATTTTCCATTGAATCATGATCAATGTCAGTTATGAGATGATAAAGATTTTCTCCTTTCTTTTCATAAAGAAAATAATTTTTTGCTTGGCATTTAAATATACGATACTTATTGCTTTTGGATGGCATCAAAAGTCAACTTCATAATTTTTAAACAAAGAAAATGTATTTTTCTTAAGATAAAAACTCACAGTTCATTAAGAACTTCTGTAACGTCATCTGCTGCCTATGAGGTGTTTAAGAAATTGTATTTAATGCCATGATGTGATAAATTACTCAATATCTACATATTTCTCGACATCAGACTAATATAAAGCTTGTACGCAAATAATCATCGCGCTACATCTGATACACATACGCTTCGGTGTTTTTTAATGCATCGCATCAACAGTAACATAACCGTAGAGTTTTTCTGGAGGTGCCTAAAATCATTTGACGAAAGGGAAAATCGTGCCATAAGAAGAAATAAAATCTGGAAGGTGGACCTAATTTCCTTTGAGGGTGGACTGGTCTATACTATGGCTCTTTATCTAATGCGCAAACGTGATAATATTATAATTTTATATTGCACATTTGTAATAGTGAACCCAAAGCTTATGAAATATTTGTATTTAATGAATAATTCATCTGAAATTAAATTACGGCATTCAGCATCAAACGAAGTTTCTAGCGAAATTTCCTAAAAATATTTTCAAATTTCGTCGCTATCGAAGACTGCGATTTTCCCGCAGAACTGAAAACAATATTTGAAAATGAAAAATGTCTACATATATACATATGTATGTATGTAGCTTAACTTGACTTTTCGAATGTTTCTCTTACAATCTAAAAAAGTATTTTAAATAAATTTTGTTAAATGATATTAAAAATTGTACTTTCTTTTGCGTTCAACTATTTTATACGAATCTGTTGCTTGAGTCTTTTAATTTCACAAAGATTTGTAAACTTGTACAAATTCTAATTAGAACGGCGTTTTTTTAGTTATTTTGATCGGCGAAACCCCACTATGCAAACATTTTTGTCGAAAATTAAACAATTTAACAAAAGACCATAGAAGCGACTTGTCGAAAAATGCAATTTTCTTATTTTTCTATCATTCGCTTGCATAGCGCCATAAACTATACAATGTGCTAGCACAATCATTGTTTATTTGCCTCTTAAGCTGTAAATTTCCTTGTTATAAATCTGAATTTTGTAGGAGATAAAAAAAATCTCTTCAGCTTTTCAATCTCCCTTCCTATTTGTAATTACTTACATATGTATGTATGTAAGTATGTACATACATATGTATGTTTGTTTGTACATATGTATGTACTTATGTACATAAATTTATTATTATTTTATTTTTTGAAGTTATGTCATGTTATTGGAAACCAAAAAAAATTTCGATAGACAAAAAAAAAAATAAGAATTAAAAACTTTATCATGAATAAAGAAAGTCCCACGCACAAACACTTCGGAAAATTTTACACACATCAAACAATTTTTGTAGCTCAATCAATTCCCCTTTCTCTGAAGTGATACCGTTCAAAACAAAATCTCTTGATATATTGTGTCATTGAACTTTGTCTATAAATTGTATATACGAGTACATAATTATTACTTAATTTAGAATTTTTCGTGTAGCAGTTCCGAGAATTTATCAACAACAACAAAAACGTTGCCGAATAAACCTTCAACTTCGCACTAGTTAAAATATGCATACATACAGAGATAGTTCACACACAAGCATATACAACCGAGAGATTGTAAGTAAAATACTCTTATAAAGAGTTGCCATGGACAAATAAATACATACATATGTATGTATGTATGTATGTATATTTATAAAAATTTTAGTTGCATCGTCACTGTTAGCAAATATTCCTATTATTATTCATATTGCGATTGTTCGTAATAGTAAAAAGGTAATTTCTGATGTGAAATATTTTGCATACTTTCAAACATTCAATAATTTTCATTTCAATAATTTTATTTCTGGTACCTGGATAGGTTAGTGTACGTACCAGCATGGAAGTTGCAGGTTCGCTTTCCACCTAGAACTTACATATGTACATATGCTGTCCGTTTGAGAACGTCATCAATACGTCTCCAGCGTGATGAGAGAGGAAACTCTGGATGATATCTATCTCAGCCTCCTGCGCCATATGTCGTCTTTTCGTTATATTGTATACACTTGTGTTGCCATGATTTCACCATCGTTCACGCACCGATCTAAGGTTATAATTGAATGTTCTGCCATCTCAAATAGAAAATTCGGGCATTCCTGGACTAAGTTTGATATTTTGTACACATCTATAAGGGACCTAATTATAGCTTTTCAGTCCATTATAAACTTTATATCTACATTGGATATGCGATAAAATCTGAGCATGTTAGCCTCTATTTTTAAGTCATTCGTTTGTAGGTTGCGGAAATCTGAGTACATCTTGGTATGGAATTCTTCAATATAAACACCACCGCTAACTCTAGGTGGGCTTCTAGAGCTGTCTGTGTATACTCCAAGACAACAGTGGCGGATTGCAGCCTTCAAGTACGGCATAAAGGCTATTTTGAATAATTAATGTGTGTTGTATTAATCAAAGAGATTCGAAGTGTTGCCAATGCTATTTAAACGCTGCTATGGCCGCATGATCTGCTTTTCCGTGTTCCAGTTGAGTTGAGTCTGATAAATATACATACATACATATGTAAATACGTATGCCAACTTTAATTCCATTAGATCTATCAGAATCCAGCGCAATGTAGCAAATAATGCCACAGTGAGCGTAGATTTTATGACACCAGTTACATATCATCATTGCTATTATGTAAAATATCATATCTAAGCTACATATGTATGTAAGTACATACGCTTTCCAACAAATTGTTACACTATTCAGGCTTAAAGATGGAATCTTTATGATTATTGTGACCCGCTTGCTACTTTTATGTTTCACAAAAAGCTAAGATTAGCAGCTAAGTATGTACATACTTATGTACATATGTATGTATGTACTTACATATGTATGTACATACTTACATATGTATGTATGTATGTATGTACATACATAAGTACGTAAGTTAGATTTTTTATGTAAGAATAATTTATGTAAGTACATATGTATGTATGTATGTATGTATGTACATTAACTAAATTTATTATACATACTTATGTACATAAGTATGTACATAAGTAAGTACATATACTTATGTACATACATATGTACAGTGGTGGACATCAGGTTAGCACATTTCGTATATAATGAATTCAAAAGCATTTCATATTTTATATTTATCAAAATTAGATAAAGTATTTATCCATAGCTGTTGCCTGTGGCGTGATCAATATGTACCGTTATTTTTTTTAGTTATTTTTTTGTGGTTTTTGTTTTTATGTTTGATAATTGCAAACAGTAAGTAATCTGAGCTGGACACTAATTAAGCACACTTTAAAAATTTTTATGTTATTCATAATTTTTCGTGCTTAAACTATTAAATTGGTAAGTTGTATAGTTGTTTTATTGTGAAAGTTTAAATTAAGACGCCAAAAAATTATTAGACATGGCTAAAAGTAAATGGTGCACAGAGGCCCAGCGTGAGCTTATTCATCAAATGAACTCGAAAGGAGTTCTATTATGAACTGCTCCAGGAAAATGGTGTACAACGCGTTAAATCATATTCAAACCTATGGGACGTACAAAAATGTTGCACAGAATACTAGACCTAGAAAAACAAGTCGTAGAGAAGACTCCTATATTTATAGAACTTCAGTTTCAGACCCATTTAAAACCTCAACTGAAATTCAAAAAGAGTTTACGACAAAATTTGGCTTTGAAATTTCCTCACGAACAATTAGAAGAAGATTAAATGAAAGAAATTTGCGCGGATGTATTGTGCAACATAAGCCACTTGTATCAAAGAAAAACTTGAAGTCTAGAATTATATTTGCCCGTACGCATTTACATAAGCCAACGATTTTTTGGAAAAATGTCCTCTGGAGTGACGAATCAAAATTTTGTCGATTTGGATCAGACGGAAAGCGATATGTATGGCGTCCTCCAAACATGCAACACAATCCGAAGTATACATCAAAGGCGGTAAAGCACGGCGGTGGTGATGGTGTGGGCCGCATTTTCTGCGTACGGCGTTGGTCCCATCCATAAAATTGATACACGAATGGATCAGCACATTTACAAAGATATACTAGTAAATACAATGATTCCATATGCAGAGGAAAACTTGCCACTTAGATGGTGTTTTATGCACGATAATGATCCAAAACACACTTCACGCATAGTGAAGTCTTGCTTGGAGTATAATAATATCAACGTATTAGATTGGCCAGCTCAATCACCGGATCTCAATCCTATAGAAAATCTATGGAATGATGTAGAGAAACACATTACTGTTGTCAAACCCAAGAATTTAAGCGATTTGTGGACGGAAATCCAAAAGGCGTGGTACGCAATACCAAAGGATCGTTGCATGGCTCTTGTTAACAGTATGCCCAGAAGATGCGCAGCTGTAATTAAAAACAAAGGGTTTCCTACCAAATACTAAGTTTTAAATTAAATTAATTTTTATTTTTATTTGTTTTTTCTTTGTGGAAATAAATTTGTTTAATTTGTGCTAAATTGATGACCACTTAGTTTTTGGATGGTATTACATTTAAAAAGAAAATAAAAATATTACAACAAATAATATGGAGGCAAAATAATGTCACGTGTATTTTGGGCAACACGTGACACATTAAGGCATAAAAATGCTGGAAGAAATAAATATATAAGAAATTGTTTGGTTAAGATGATGGCACACAGATAATGTGCTAACCTAATGTCCACCACTGTATGTATGTAAGTACATACATACATACTTATGTAAACAGAATGCCAACTAGCCCCAACAATGTCCTGTGACGCTGGGGCACCAAAATTATGAAATTAACTATCTTTTATAAATAAATGCTTATGTAAATAAATAAAGTAAAAAGGGGAGTTTTGTAAAAAAAAGTTCGCCATTGAAGGGACTCGAGTTTCTCTCATATACGAGCATAATAAAATACAAGCTGTTATTGTTCCAGAAAACACGGACATTTTCTCTACAATAACTGTCTAATATAAGACTAAGACTAAATAAATAAAAAAATAAAACAAAAATTAAGGAATCAACAAACGCACATTAATTTACAATTTGAAGAGAGAAATAGAAAACAAACCAAAACTCAGTTATAACAGCAAAAACAAACAACAACCAAAAACGACCAAAATATCGTATCCCCACCAACAACAATCATTCGGCAACACCATCATCATTCCAAAAAACCATAAGTATAAACGAACTCAGCACCAATAACAACAAAACAACCGAAAATATATAAAAAAATTTTCAATAGCAAAGTTCAATGAACTTGCCTGGCAGAGCAGCTGGCAGAACTTTACCCAGTTTTTTGTTTGTTTTTGTTATTTTGTTAAAGCTGTTTTGATACGTGCATGTACATACAAACTTTATATACATGGATGTACATATATACTTATGTATGTATGTAAGTGTATAAAACAACAAAAATATATACACACAAACTCATGCGCACAATTTTCAGTTACTGTGTAAGCACCCTGAAGGAAATGTCACTAGTGATTCACTATTGACAAAGTCACCAGTACTAGTGACAACTTATACCCCAGCCAATGCTTTTTTCTGTTGACATTTAACATGCACTTGTCATTGAAAATCCACTAGTGACGTTGGAACTAGTGACGAACTAGTTCCAATGGGACCATATGACGACCGTAGAACTAGTACTTCCCTGTAGACATTGTCACCAGTATTATTGACATACTCTACACAATACTTCTTTCTATTGAAATTTAAGATGGACTTATCATTGAAAACCCACTAAGAGGTCGTTCTAATGGGTCCATGTAAACAATTTTTGATATACATATATCCCTACAGTTTTAGTTAAAATAAATGATTAAAGGTTCACCATAGAACAAATAAACGCAATTAAAAAATGAAGAGGCATAAGCGTGCTCTCAGAAATTTCTCTGCTCATCAAACAAAAACTTGTTGACAACTCCGTTGACGATGTCTACATATGAGTCACTAAAATAGTCGACAAAACTGGCGACTTGGGTACACTTGTCCCCATGTTTCCTTCAGGGCATTTGTGAATAAATTATACACACATACAAATACATTTGTATAAGGATGTATGTACATATTCATACACATTTTAAGTTATTTCTACTCATATCCATCCATCCTTTTTTTGGGATTCATTGCTTTACTTTGCCCTTAATTTGGTGCTAGTGCATATACTATGTACATATGTATATATGTATGTATGAAAGTATGTTTTTGGTTGCTGTCAAAATGGTGGGGGATCCTTTTTATTGGGTATAGCCGCCATTATTTTTTTTAGTTTTACACTGTCCTTAAATACGCTTTTCTTTATCTATAATTCTTTAAATAGTGGAGAAAAATATCATATAATTTTGAATATGAATAGAATAGAACCACCAGAGAAGTCATTAAGATCTACAACTTGCGATCCGAAAGTGGTGAAAAGTTGGATCTTTTCCAATAATTTTAACATAGGCTGTTCATTGCGTGGTCTTCTCTTTTTGCGGATCATGTTCATTGGATCTGAACTCATCTTCGAGATGTTGTGAAAAAACATTTTTCGGCAGCACTTCAGATATTATTCGTCCCACAGTATTTTATAAATTATGTACAGAAGTACATACAAACTGTCAAGTAGAGTCTAGATGATACCGTTTTGACATGACCATACAACCCGTCAGATGTGTTGTGATAGAACCTGTACAGGCCCTATGTTTTAGACTACTACATCTACCCTGTTACCGTGAGATATCTTAAGAGATCATTTAGTCTTCAGCGCAACACTGCGCAAATTCTTCCAGTATACAGCCGCTCAGGAGTCATGTGTCTTTTTATGGCCAAGACGGGACAATCGCTGAGAAATTGATCGTTTCTTATTTTCCTATATCCCTGCAGACAGGGCAGTAGTTGTTAAATAGTAGACCGAGTCGGCTTACATGTTGGCCTAACATCTAGTGATCCGTTAAAATCGGCATGCAGTCTCGATATACCTTCACGACTATGGTTTAGAAGTGGCAACCTTAGATGTGTCGAGATTTCAGCCATTTTTTTCTTAATGGTCACCAATCTTCTCAAGAAATTGTTCAAAAATATGACTTTTCAAATTAATTTTTGTGAAATTCCAAAATTATTTCAGAGATACCACCTAATGTGCTCCTTAGAGGACCGTCTGGAGCGCCATTTTTATAAGACCAGCGCCATTTTTTGCATATCCATTTATTTTGCGTCCAACGGCTATACTCTGGAGCGCCTTTTCCATGTGTTGTCTTGTACAGATCCGGTCGCAGTTCTTAGATTAATCATATTTATTGAAATTTGCCATGACTGTTAGGTGGCTAACAGCGCTCTGTTAACCGAAAAATGAGCACTGTTAAAGAAATTGGTTGTTGTCTCTGCTACTTACATTTAAATTTTATCTTCACATATGTACTTATGTACTTATGTATGCACATTACAAGTATCTATTGATTTTATTAATTAATTACGCGATTGTACTTATCACATATTACTGTTTGTATAGAAATGTGTATGTGTGGTTGTGTGTGCGTGAAATCGCAATAAATAATGAGCGCGTGGAATTGATAATTGAAAATAAACATCTAGACATAAATGGAAAATGGTGTATTTAAGTTTTTAATCCATTTTTAGTTTCTATAATATTCATTTGCGAATCCACAAAATACACATATTCTAGTTCTTTATAGATATATAAAATTAAATTTGTAATATTACCTACAATTTTCAATTTATGGCGCTTTGATTTCTAAAAGACGTGGAACATTTTTTGCCCTTTCAAAGTTTAAAAAGGAAATTTAGTCATGACACTATATTCTAAAAGTTCTCGCATTATCGAATGGGTATGTGTAACAATAGTTGTTCAAAATGATGATATTAAAAAAAATACTCAGATGCCACAGATTGGGTGTGACAGATAAAAGAAAAAAACCTTTTTAAATGCAACTGTTCAAAATCACTTGTTGATTTTAATCAACTAAACTTCGTATCTTTTTTATTTCCTTTGTTTGTAAATTAATTAAACAAATTTTTCTCTCTCTATATGAATGTACATATGTACATACATTCAAACGTATGTCATCGTTAAAAAAAAAATTTAAACAAAGGCCGTAATAATAAATAATAATGATTAATCGGATTTTTAAAGCAGACAAAATTCAATAAAGCAAACGAATTAGAATAAATCGAAAAAATATTCATTTAGAGAAATTATAACAGATCGCAAGATAAGCAAGGAAGTGATAGAAAATTATAGGAAATTTTTTATACAATAAAGATATGTACATACATATGTATGCATGTACGTATATTGAAGGGGCTTTGTTATCTGGGCGAAAAATTTGCTCCACCAGTATCAGTTTATTGAACTTGATTTTCATTTTCTTTACGACTTTGTCGAACTAGAAAAAGTAGTAAAAGTTTTCTTTATTGAAACGTTTGAGCTGCTGTTGCTTTTGTTGTTATTATCATTTCTTTTTTCCTCTGTTTCATTTCATTCTCGTTGTTAACGCTTGGTTAGGCCTAGTAATAATAAGTATATTTCTACTTCCATTTGTTACAATAATAAGCTTTTTTTGTTTTCATTTTATAAAAGTTGTTGATCTTGATCATGACTTTTATTTCAATGTTATACTGTTTACATTGAATTTTACTTTTCCCTACTCTCTTTCACTGATTTTAAGCCATTTTAATCAGCTTTTCTCTCTTTTCTTAATAAAAATATTTCCACTGTTAGGAAAAATTGTTCCTGTTTTTTAATAAATTAATATTTTGTGAAGAAGAGGGCCCGGGATATTGTGCAGTGGATACAATACTGGTTGGTTTTCTTGTTGCTTTACTTTCATTTTCTGGTAAATTTCTTTTTCTCATTTCATCAATAAAGAAAAACAAAGAGTGTATCAAGTTCAATGAGTGCGTTGGTGGTAGTGAATTATTCATAGAGTTTATTAACATTTTTGTACGGCTGCTACTGTCAATAGTACCAGAAGTGTCGATTTTTTATAATCTTGACGAATTATTAATTAATTACTTTTTTTTTGTTAAATACAAGTTACAACTGACGATTTGTTGATGTCTGCCATTTTCTTAATTCAAAATTTAGTAATGAAAACGTTCAGAAATGTGTTGCAATTTTTTCATTCTTTAAATATCTGTCCTGTTGTAATTTATTTTGACCAAGTTTTTTTTTAAATCAAAACATTTTATTAATGCTAGTTGGCTAGAGTTGCCAACTATTCGACATATTCAAAAAACCGGTTTCCAAAGAGTTCAAAAACCGCACTTTTCAGAAATGTTTCGTTCAGATTTACCGCTTTTCCATTCCATTTGGATGTTACCACAATATCATATCAAAAATTGTCTTCGTCTTGCCAATTTTCAACACGCTTGACTTACGATTTAATACTTTTGAAGGAAAAATTTTTATCTGCCAAAGAATACACTGAAAGAAACTACACTGAAAACATTCAACACAGTACAGGATTCTCATATTGCATTTGATTCGTTTGGCATAAACTTACGACGTTTTGGTTTAGCGACCAATGAAATGTCGGCATATGAACAGCTAAAGCCACGTCAAAGAAAACATTTTCTTTAAATTTTTTTGCCTGTTGATTTCTTCTATTAAATGACTTCGAAGTTTAAATTTTTTTTTCAAGTTAATTTCAAGTTTTACCAAATCGAGTAATTTATAGACCACCAAGCGCCAATTTACTAGTTTTCGCTCAATTTGTATTCAAATTTGCTCCAAATTAGCTTTTTACTGGTATTTAGTAAAAACATTCCTTCCTGTTAGAAAAACAAACTTCTTCGAATATTAATAGAAAATTTTGCTAATAATTAAAGAAATTTTTTTTGGAATAGTCTTATCTTTACAAAACGATGTTAATCCTTGATTTATTTCGCTAATTATTTAAATTGGTTGTTTTCCCTTTAGAAAATAAGTCTTCAAGAGGAATGTTATTGAATGTGGTTTATTATAAATGAATCAAAGCTTCAATTATAAAGATAAAATAAGTTCTTTATATATATTTAGAATTCTTATACAAATATTTATTTTACTTTCCAAGGTAATTCATAAAAAATGTATTTTAATTGAAAAATTATACAAACTTCCAAACATTTTTCCGGTGTTATTTTCTTATAATTTTTGGATTGCAATGTCATACTATACGAGTACAAGGCTCTGAAAATAAAAATGTTATAAGACATCAAAAAATTAAATCAACACCCCTCTGTGTTTTTCTTTGAATTTTTATTAAATTTTTTGTTTGTTTGGGGAGTTATTTCCGGGGTGTAAATAAATTGTCCATTAAAAAAGAGTGTGCAATTAATTCTTGATTTTGCTTAAATGAAAAATGTTATTTAATTTCTTATAAATAAAATTAAGGACACAAAAACTAACCTAATACGTCTTTGAAGATGCAGCATTTTCATTCAAAGATATAATCCATATTTATTAGAAATTGTCATGATCATTTTGCAATCCTTGCAAATATGAATTATAATTTTGTATTTATTTATTTACTTTCTTTCACTTTCATTTGTTTTAGTATTTTAACATTTCAATCGCTTTTTTATTGTATAGGCTTTTTCCCGATTTTCAAGATGCAGCACTTTGGTTTTGAAAACACTTTTATGATATTTGACTTTTTAAAAGCTTCTAAAAAAATTTCCTTTCTATTTATGCATATATTTTTATATTAATTAATATTTCTTGAGTAAATATTTCCAGCGTGTCATATTTTATGTTACCAATAATCTTAGATTTTATATTTATATTTTGATTATATTATCTATTACTTAGTTTTATTAGTATTTAAAACATATATTATATTTTGTTTTCACTTAATTATTGAATTTTGAACACAATTAGGTATCGCTTAAAAATTTACAAATCTTTAGCTTTATTTTGTTTGGAAATCATAAGCCAAATTATAAATTTATATATTCAACTTAATTTTAGTTATACATTATTAATTTAATTTATTTTTTGTCATATCAAAAGTATTTTATATACAATTTACAATTATACAGACATGCCCAGAGACAGATACAGATCTGAAAAGAGAAAAAAAGAGGGAAAATATAAAATAATTGCTGAATTTATTATGAAAAAAACAACATTTAGTTCAATTCATTAATTCCTAATTAAAGTAAAGCCATTTTAACGTAGTATCTGCATCTGATGAATTTATATCGTAATGAATTTCAAAGTACGCACTTCGAAAGCTATTATTAAATTTTTTTGTTTTTTGATATTGATTTAACCCCTGCCATAATACAAAATCATCAAATGTAGACTTTAGGAAAGCCTTTACTACAACTTGATTTTTAGCTACAGAAATATGGAGTTTTTGGTTATTAAGTACTGCAGTAACTATTTGGCACAGTTGGACTTGCATTTCTGTAAACAAATATATAGATTATCTCTTAAAACGTGTCAAATTAATTTAACTCTTAGACATGAAATGATTTGCAAAGCTTATGATTTCATCAGAATTCTTTTCATATTAAGTTCTCATCTTTTTAAAATATAATTCAATGAAACCTTGTTTTAATTAATTCTAAATTTTTATTTTGACACAAAAAGTTTGAATAGCATCTGATAGTTACTTAAACCTTTATAATGGCTATTTTTTCTAAAGCGTGTAAATTTTTTCCCTTCACAAATAGAAATCGGGAATTTTAATGTTCTGTAATAAGCTTAAAATAATTAGGAAAGAACACGTAATCCCGTAAAAGAGTAAACAATTTATAAATTAAAGAAAACTTATATACAGAAATTCGTCATAAAGTTTATCTGATCGCGATAAAACTTTGTGAACCTTTGTAAAAATTTTAGGCTATATATCTTATAACGAAAGCGTTACAAATGATTTTCTGAAACTAAGAAACCCTTTTTAATGAAATATGAAACAGTGAAACCTCATTTTCTGAAGGAAGGAAGGAAAGATGATGCAGGCTGTAGAAAACCAACCTATCGCAAAGGGACCATATCATGGCACCAAGTGACCGATAGGTGCCTGATAAAGTTACCAACCTATTTAAATGAAATTTGAAACATAGTAAGATCCTCTCATTTGGAAGCAAAAAATAGCATATTTTTTCAAGGCAAGGACATGGAGTGAAAGGAGAGGGTGGGACAGAAGGGGGGACTCGCAAGGCAATTTATGCTTCTTGCAAACCAACCAAGCAAGAAATTTCCTGCAAATATAGCTTCGAATGTGGAACAAGTAATTGACTATGCTTTTTGATGAAAGTAAAACCAGTGGAAAGGAGCTATTAGCTACTAAGTCTACATATGTTAATCTTTTTTTCCAAAACAGAAACCCGATTAGTTAGATATCATTCGTTGTTTACATATAAAAATGTTTAACTTAAAATCAGCTTCTTAGAAAAACTTAATTTATTATTTTTTTTATATTATTTTTCAAATATTCTATAATTATGCCCATGTATGGCAATTTTTTGCAAAGACATTTACACATTTACTTAACATTAGGTAATTAATCGCTCAAGTATCTGCCACGGATTAGATTATTGGCTCGAGAAATAAACTTTGAATATCCCTGCCGCATATATCGGCTTGCATTTGAGGGATAATCGATGACAGGCTAATTGGCATAGATCTAAGACTTTAGAAAATCTCAAAAAAATTTATATCATAGGTTTAAATCGCATGATATCTGAAAGCAAATCTCACCACATCCTAAGTCAATATCCGCAACTTCCAATCATTTATGGATAGAACGTTCTGCTCTTGAGCCTACCACCTTATCGACGTATCCACGTAAAGTAGTTGTTAGTAGTCTTGACATTGCGAGTGCGGTTGCTACCAAAGAGTCTGGGTTTTTCTACAGACGATTCTAAATATATTCACAGCTTGTGTTTGTTAAAAAGAAGGAAAGTCAAAGCTCTTGAACATAACTCCGTTAAGAGATATAGATGTTGTAGCAATAGCTGAAGCAACATCCTGCTTAAAATTGTAAAAGTTTGATTTCATGGTTAAACTAAGAATAAGTGGACCTCAGGGTTTGTGCTGGAGTGGTTACTGTTGAAATATGGGCTTCCTCTGAAGCATGCTAGTTGGCTGATTGTTTAAGGAATCAAAAGTCTCGGATTTGGGTACTAAAAGATCAGATGTGGATTCTTTAACGCCTTCGCGTTTGATTAACATTCATCCTAACAATAAAGCTTTAAGTGGTTCATGTGGCTTAAAATAAACAATAGATTTGCCAGCGGTTTTGCCACATAAAAGATTTCAATGAAAAATTATTCCCATACTTTCAAATATTAAAACGATTAAAGGGATTCATGAGAAAATCCACTTTGGCTTAGAATTGGCGTAACTAAAGCAAACGGTAAGACTTAGATTTGTTCAAAATGTTGTTCTAAGGTAAACTGTTTGCTCAGGAGTAATCCAAACTTATTTATAAAACTTATTTCGATAAATGAATGAATGTGTATGAAAAAGAAAGTATAGTTTCCGCAGGTACTTATTATAACACGTACAATCTTACATACATACATATGTATGCATGCATATTTCATAACATCTTTTTCAATTTTTTATTTATTTATTTTGACGAATTCTTATCTAGCTATTACTAACTTGTTTACATTCGTTATCTTTTCTATTTTGGATTCTTATTTCAGGAGGTCGTTGAACTTTTTGAGTAGTTTTAGTACACAATTTTTATTTGGAGTATTTTATTTTTTCATTTTGTGTTTAGGAAGACAAATTTAATTATAATGGCAAAATAAATGGAAATATATTCATAAATTTACTACTCATACAATGAGTGGCAACGGCTCCATAAATGCTGATCATTTATTGTTTTGTTGCTACAAATACTTTCCTAAGCAAATTGTAAAGGAAAGAGCCGATGCGAGTGATATGGAAATAAGGAACCAAACGACAAATAGCGTTTTCGTTTCTGAATATTGACATTAGAATGTGGAACACGTTTTACATATAACCCACACCCTCGCAAAGTTTTGCCTCTTTCTAACTCACAATAGAACATAAATAGCTACTTGAAATACATGTATGTAGGTAGTCTGTAAAAGTTTAGGGAATAATTTTTTAAAAAAGTTTTTAGCAGAATCCATGACATTAATTGCATAATTTTTAGATGTGGTAATTTGCAATAAAACAATTCTAATAAGGCTGATTAAATACTATGTACATATGTATTTGTACATACTTACAGACATACTTATATACCTATGTGTATTTATGTATGCACATTCTTACTTACATACATGAATAAACTTACCTTTATTGATTTGGACGATATATTTTTATTCTTAAAATCTGCCACACAAATTCTTATTACAACATCGCATAAGAAAAAGGTTTTTTTCTCTTAAATGTTAAAATGTAGCAGAAGAATCAGCAACAACAAACCATGGCAAAACATGTGGTGTGTAATAAAACAAAGATGAAATAATACTCGTATCCAATTAACAATAACAATATAAAACACTGACACAAACACGCTCTCACATTTTTAGTTAACACAACGTGTGAGAGGGAGAGTAATTTAGATGTATAAAGAGTAAAGCGACAATTGTAATTTAAATATGGCGTAAGGTGTCAAAAATTAACGTTGTAAAGGTGTTTTATTATTTTTAGTTATTTTATTATTATTTACACTTTGGATTTTCAGGTATTTAAACAAAATTTTAATGTAAATATATATTGTATTATATTTTTAAAATAATGGTAGTATTTTTTATAAATTCTGTGCCTTTTTGTATACATTTTGGTTCCCAAGTCCGTTCGTAATTTTAAAGTGAAATACAAAATTCTCTTTTAATTTTTGTGAATGACATTTTTTAAAGAAACTTTTGAAAGTATGTAAGTGTTGAAATAATTATGTATGTATATTTCTTGGTTGTAAACACGTCCAACGCTAAATTTGTTTAACTAAGTAGTATACTTGGAGCTTTATTTGAATTTTTAATATTTACAAATAAACAATATTTTTTTAATCAAAACTTACTATAAGTTTTTGCCACGCACCTTAAGTTTTATATTTTTAAACTTTTCGTTAGTTTCATTTATATGATAACATTTTGCCGTTTATGCCATTCTATAGCTGTTGATTTTATTTTTACATCACTTTTCACATTCTGAATTTTATATACTTATGTACATATGTAGATGTATTTACTTACATACATATATGAAATCGGTTTTAATGTTTTTTTTTTTTTTTTTTTTTTTAATTCCTATAGGTACATAAATTTTCTTGCCATTTACAGAAATGCTTCTCAAAGAAAAAAATCACCATATTTTTTCCATTAATAGACTGTTATTTGTTATTATTCCATTTTTGGACATTTTCCTTCACATTTTTAATTCGTTTTTATTCATCAGCAAATAAGATTCAAGAAATTTTATTTAAGCTATTTTCTTGGAATCACTTTTATTTGCGAAAAAATTAAATAAACTACTTTTCCACAAGATTTTCTTTAAATTATTTTTTAACCACATCAACTTACATGATTTTTATTTTATTCTACTGCTTTCTTAAAAATCATAGTAGTTTAATTATTTCTGTTTTATTTATTTTTATACTAAATTATTTGTGTCAATTTTTCATTTATTAATAGTATTTTTGGTTATTTAAAATTTGTATTTTAAACTTTACTATATCATAACATATCTGATTACCCACACTTCATTATTTTAGAATTTATTTGTTGTTTTTTATGTATTTTTTTATTATTTAACAACAATTTAAATATGATTTTTATTAGTTTTTATTTAAAGTTGTATTCTTCAAAATTTTCTCCATTTTCTGTTATTTTTTATTTTACATTTTCACTTTTTCCCACATTTTCTAAAAAAGAATACTAAGTTTTATTAATTAGTCCTTAAAGAGTGTTTTAAAATTTTATATCTTTCAGCGCCTGAACATATACTCACATTTAAATACTCATAGTGTTGCATATGAAACAGGTCTTTTGGGATCAAGAACTACAAGTTACTTAAAGAACAAAAAATTTTCAACTATTATAATTTTGATTTCTAATGAAATACAATATATAAAAAAAAATAATTAGCTTCGGAACTATTTCTGATCAAAATTATTGATTATAATTTAATTTACCAAAAAAATATATATAAATTACTCAAAACGCTTAATTAAGCATTTAATATTAACCTTTCTCTGAAACCTAAAATTTACTTCACTTAAGTCTTGATTCCTTGATTTATTTTCAAAACGAAAGCACTAGGCATGTGCAACCTAACTTTCATTTGATTTAAAATAATATTAAAAACAAATTCTATCAAAGGTAGTAAATATGTTAGCTACTTGTCATATATTATTATTTTATAAATAAATTCATTAGTAATTTTACAAATCGTATTTCAAAAATTTTTTCAGCATATTTTATTTTAAAAAAAGATTACACATTTTTTCTAATCAAAATTTTTTTATTATTATGTTTATTTTTTAAATTATTATTTAGAACAACTAAATTGCCATTTAGCAAAGTAATTTTAATGAAGAATACAAATCACTTTTAATTTATGTGTGAAAAGTTTATAGTATTAACATATTACAGAATAATAATAAATCTACTCCTTTTTGTCTGGTTCTGCAATAGAGTAATATTTCTGGTCATATTAACAACCTTAAAATTTTAAAATATGCTACTATTTTCAATATCCTACCATTTTTTTATTACTATTATTATTTTTTTACGAGCTTTTTAAACTAAATTTAATTTGACTTTCACAATTTAAGTTTCTTTCCGGAAAAGTTTTTGGAAAAACTATCTGTGATAAGATAAGACTACTACGTTTTTGAAATAGTCGAAGTTACATACATATGTATATGCATTCAAATACAAAAAAGTAAAAATGCTACCATTTTTAATCATATTGTCAATAACATTGCTACTTCATAAGTAATTTTATTTGAACTTTTTATAAATATAAAAAGAGATGTTAATAAGTATTGGCATTCGATTTTAATCTCTCTATATCACATGCTCGCATTATCCTCCTTTAATCGTTAAGTAATAAATTTTTTGTTTGTTAATTTTAATATAATCTTTAGCAAGCCATATGCATACATATGTATATACATACATACTTTTTTAATTAAATACTTTGAAGAAATGAGTTCCAAAGGAAAAGCAAGTGTATCCTTTTTGTAATTGTCGATATTATATTGTCTTTAGATTTAACTATTGAGAAATGTGTGGTAGATCTCTTTTTCATGGAAAAATTCTTGAAATTTTTAAGAAACTAGTAAATCTGCTACTTTTTATAAGTAGGAATATTATTTTATACTAGCTGACCCGGTCCGCGTTGCTGCCCCTAAGCAAACATTAGTGTTTTATAACCACACGAAATTTTATGTTAAATTTCCAAAAATAATGGAATAGCTACTGATATACTTAAGTATATGCATATATCTTCTTAAACACAATTTTTGTATAATTTAAAGTTAATAATAAACTCTCATAGAACGCTCATGAAAAATTTCTGAAAACATTTAGATTTTGGAAAAATCGGGCTTAAACAACATAGTACTAAATTTTACTATTTTCTGAAGATATTCTTTTATTTTTAAGCAGAATTGGAACTGCTTTAAAAATAGCTGATATTTTCTTTAATGAGTTTAATCTATATAAAAAGAAATGAAATTCATAAATATTCCTAGAAGGCAACATAAAAATTAATTATATTGTCCATTTTTAAAGGGTGTTATAATTGAGAATAATATAAATATTCTATAAATTTATTTTACCATTAAAGAAAACAAATTTACTAGCGATTTTGATTGAGAATTTAAATATTTTAATATTTTCTTTTAATTTTTTTTTATAAATAATGTTGAAAATTTTAAGTCCATTTGCTTTTGAAAAATTTTATCTACTACTTTTAAAAAAAAGTACTTAATCTACTACTTTTCTCAAAGGCATTTTGTAAGCAACTTTCTTTTTAGTTTAAAAAACTATTTATAATTTTTTTTTTAATAAATTTTGTGCTAAACTAATTTTTCAGTTTTCTTTAATTAAGACTTCCCAAAATTCTGATTTAAAAAAGGTTCTAAATCTACTACCTTTGGTTAAGTTTCCTACAATTTTTAAAAAAGTCGTCAAAAAAAATCCAAAATTAAAGAAGTATTTGAAATTGTCCTTTCTGGTTCTAGCTTAAGTATGAAAAATGTCCCTAGAATCACACCACCTCACGTGCACTATACGAATAGTGGCAATAGTGGAAAGTTACATTTCTAAAGCTGTGGCTTTACTTGATAATGGCTTTTGACTAGATTATTGACCAATTCAGTTGGTCATCAACTAGACTCTAGGTCACAAACTAGACTCCTATAATATAGAATAAAATTTACTAATACATATTTTTCCTTTTAAACCTGCTTGCTCCTTGATATCCTAGCTAAGTCGTGTCCTAATTTAATGCGAGTCAACTAAGCGTTTTGAGCATTAACAGCATATACATATGTGCATATGTAAATTTGTGTACATATTTGAATGTTAATACGGGGAAGGTATAGATTTTATATAAAACATGGGAAATTTTGTTTTTATTTGTCAAAGTTATAATAAACTTTTATGGATATTTTCAGATAAGGGATTTCTGGGGATATAAGTTGATCAATATTCCTTTCCTTTGGGCCGATATCCAATCATTGCGACATCTTGAATAATGCCTGGTTGTCAGAAAAAATATAATCCGAATGTTGCAAGCTGCTGTAGAATATTTACGAAGCACTTAAAAGATTGAATAAAACTATTTTTTATGCTATTAATACTTTTGGGTTTGTTTTTCTTTACACAAGTTTTCGAAATAATGTTGAATTAAGCTCTTTTGATTTATAATACAAATGCTTTTAATTGCAGGAATTTCTTAATATTTTTTAATTCAATCAAAAAACTTCTTGTTCTCCTTTAATGGGTTAATTCTTTCATATTTGGCTTTTTGTTGATTACACGTTTATATTCTTTTTTAAATATTGCTTATTGCGTTATTTATTCCAATTTAATGCTCGTCTTTGATTTTTTCACATTTAATAGTATTTTTTGCTTTTGACACTAAATTTTGCCAAAACAAAACTTTTAACTGGGCTTTTTTAATTTATCCTGGTATGAAATGAAATTTTCTTGTTACAAAAATTCTATGCAGTACCACAGAGAGAGTGTTTTAAAGCAATTTAGCCAAACCGCTCGACTAAACAAAATGTACCGAACGAGGCGCGTTTACGTACTCATCAGCCAGTCAATGACAGCGATATGGTAGAATAATACACAAACCGTATAGAGTAAAGTGTATTTATTTTTCTCACTAAATTTCATATACAAGAATATGAGTGCGATTGTTTGTGCATTTTTGCCAGCAAAGAAGCGTTGCCACTTTTTAGATAATTGTTGAAAACTGCAGTACTTAAAAAATCGTTGGATAAATATTGAATCATTGTATTTGGTTTATATATTCAGTAATTTTTGAAATATAAATACAAATGCTTTAAAAACAAAATTTCACTGTATTTTTAATAACGCTCTGATCATACAATTGAAATTTTTCAACTTAAAATATCACTTATACTCCAGATTAATTAGTTTTTGGAAAGTCCAAACATAGGAATGTTGCGAGTGTATAGACCGTTCGTATTATAATACAAATTTGATAAAAATTATAACTTATTTTCATTTAAGACCTATACAGCAGTTATTTATATTTGCTCAAAAATATATTGGTTATTAAATACTTAATATCGACACTTATTTTTTGGCGGTACTCTCCCCAACTAATCGCTTAAACAATTAGAGTTTCGTAAATGTATTGTTTGTTGTGGGTGTAGCTGTCCAATGAAATGTCGCACATGAACAGCTAAAGGCACAGCAAACAAATTGCAAATTATAAAACAATAATTGTTCGAATTATTCGAAAATAACTTTCAATATTAAAAAATTAATAACAAATAGAAACATAATATAGCGAAAATTTTAGTGAATAGTTATAGCACATGCATTAGTTTAACTAATGTACATCTCTCAATATGAAAGTGATTACCTACATGAAGGAAAATCAAAAAGAATAACAAACAAAATACACTAAATAAACCATATTAGTACATTAGTAATAACTCTACTATTATCAGGATTTCTTTTCAGTATTGTAGTTCCAGCAGGATATTCTAAAACAATATGTATTTCTCATATGGACCTTCACTTTCGAAAAGAACTTGCAATATGTTTCAAACACCACACATGTATTTTTAATTTTTCAATGCCTACAACATTTATGTTGAAATAACTACTCTGTTTTTATATTTACATGAACTTATACCAAAGCTAATGGCGTTTAATTATCTAAGAAAAATTTTAATGTTTTGTTGATCGGTTAATAAAAAAATCTATTTATCGTTTTGGCAAAAAATATAACTTTCTATGGGGTCGCAAGTCGTAATTAAAGAACACCGAATTCCCATTTTTCATTCGAAAAGAAAAAAGATTTTACGCTTATTTCGAAATGAAACACCATTGCATATATTTAAAACTACTTTTTTACGATGAAATTTTAGCTACCAATATGCAATTATTATTGGCAACTAAGTTGTTTTGACTTAAATTACATTTGACAAAATTAAAAAAAAAAAACTAATTTCTTTTATATGCTTTTAAAAAATTCAGTTTTTCATGTATTGTAAATACAGAAATCATTTCTAAATTAAACTTTTAAATAAATAGCTTTTTTACTTTTTCTAAAGCATAATAGCAAGAAATAATACTTTACAGTTATTTGACCTATTATGATTAAACAAGTTTTTATTCATAACCCTTTCCAATATCTTAAATTTTATTTGTGAATTTATTCATAATTTTAGCTAGAAATATAATTTTTTATGGCCATCGCTCTCTTAATTATGGCGAAATGTTGAAAAGGATAAACATTAAATAAACAAATCTCATAATTTAAATGACTTGGTGTTTGAATAACTATTTTTTAATTGCGATATTCTAAATATTTGCGTCAGGGTAGTGTAATACATATTATTATGTTAATTTTATTTTCAATATTTTGCTAACCTGTTAATATTATTCAATATAGAATCATTATAAAATTTAAAAAGCACATACGAATGTACATAAGTATATCCATTCTTTGAAATATATTACCAAGAAAAAGAACTTTTTTCTCTTTCCTAACCATGCTGAGCAAAGGGCAATGGTATAAACAAAATCCTTATAAAAACTTAGATACATACATACATAAGTATGTACATATATCCACATTTTGAAATAGCTTAATACAAATGGAATAAAGACACACTCATATATGCACGTTTGGATCACGAAGAGTTGTTTCTTCCTGATGATTTTTTATTTAATTTGTATCTACATATTTGTATTTGAAAGCTCTAATAATTATTATTACCACCTTTTATCTAGCTATATGAAAAGTCATAGACATTTGTAAGCATGTATGCCATTTGGCACATGAAACAGAATAAAAATAAAAAGGAAAACGTCAAGAGATGTAATTACTATTAATTAATTTTTAAGATTTTCAAGCTATAGGTCTAATAAATTCAGGTTTATTTCGACAGTTATAACAATGATGTTTTTATTACATAAAATAATCCTAAGGCCTGAATATATAATAAATGTAATAAATATTTATGGTAGTTAAATGAATAATTCTTAGTTGGGCTTTATATTTTAATTTTATATATTTATTTGCATTTTCTATAATACAAGTTTATTAAAGTATTTTGGTTCACGACACCTTAATTTATTCCTGCTATGGTGGCAACGCTGTATTAAAGAAAAATAAGAAAAATTGTATTTAACCAAGAAATGCTCTTAATATTCACTCTCCCAGAAAATAGTTTCTCTTCAATACATTCTCTTTAAAAATTTAGTTTTTTCATAAATTGTTTAATATTACGTAGATGTGTGCAAAACGGAATTGCTACAAAAACATGAAGAGAAAAGTTCATTGACACTGTTGGGCTAACGAACGCTTACTTGTAGGGTTTTATACTTTTTTTATAATGCTGATTTTGTTTTTCTTTTTGCATTTGTTTTGCTTTTGTTTTATAAATTTTATGTGCTCACATTTTATTTTAAATGTACAGACATATAAACATGTATATACATATGTACATATACATATAAATAGATACATACATCCATACGTATGTATGCAAGTATGTACATACATATGTACTTATGTATGGAGTAGTATTTTTGTACATACATACATATGTACATACATATTTTCTTGTTTTGTTATATTTATGTACTTAGATATGTATGTATGTACATACATAAATATGTATGTATATGTACATACATATGTATGTAAGTATGTACATACTTATGTACATCGACGGCTTTGGTAGCAAAAGAAGATTAATGTCACACGTATCCATCAGTTTGCTAGAGAATATTTTTCTAGAAATTAAATTAAAATATTTACATAAATAAATAATTATGGGATACAAATTAAATAAAGGTGCTTTAGTAACATGAATACATTCTTATTTACATACACATGTACATACATACATACATACATACATATATGTACATATGTATATGTTTCTATAAGAATATATGTACATACTTATGTATACATACATACATATGTATGTATATACATACATACTACTTACTAGCTGACCCGGTCCGAGTTGCTGGCCCTAAGCAAACATTAGTGTTATATTACCACACGATTTAAATTGAGCTTTTAACGAAATTTACGGCCTTTAAATAAAAATCCATTGAATACATATCATAAAGTTTTGGAGTCCATACGTTACATATGTACATACATAAGTATATACATATGTATGTATATTCTGTATTATACTTATGTATAGATCTTTAACTTATTGTACAATGTTGCACCTTAAGGTGAATTCACCCATTCGTTCTGAATGTTCCGAACGATTTTTTTTATATGTAGTTTGACGTCTCTATTTTGAGAAAGAGAGTAAATTTAATGTGGAACAACAACAAAAATTTCGTTCAGAACGAATGGGTGAATTCACCTTTAGTAAGCGCGGAATATCTTGTGTTATTGAATGATGTAAATATTTTGTAAATAAACCGAAAACTCGCATTTTTTAATGCAACATTTCGAAAGAAAATTTTGATATTGAATCATTATTAACATAGATTTTTTGTAAATATCTTCGGAACTACATAACCGATTTAAAGGTGAATTCACCCATTCGTTCTGAACGTTCCAAACGCTTTTTTTATATGTAGTTTGACGTCTCTATTTTGAGAAAGAGAGTAAATTTAATGCGAAACAACAACAAAAATTTCGCTCTGTACGAATGGGTGAATTCACCTTAAGAGCTTGATACCTCGTTTTGAAGAACATGACAACGGCTTTCAAAAAAAAAGTAAAATAAAATAAAAAAGCACAAAAAATAAATATATGTATGTATATGTCATTGGTGGTGCAATATGAAAATTCGATTTTGCCACGCCCCTCCGCCCACAGACCAAAAATAAGACTTCACAGTATCACCCGCCCGAGTATTCTGAAGGTTCCCTGAAAATTTTGTCAAAATCGGCCCAGCCGTTTTGGAGACATTACGTTACATACATACATACATACATACACACATCCGATTTTATATTATACTAGCGGATCAGGCGAACTTCGCCTCGCCCCAATTTTAAGCCTTCAGACAAACTTTCTATTTTTTCATTTGAAAAGCCATTAAGTAGTAATTTCAAACAAAATTTCATACAAAAACTCGATTTTCGATTTTTCCAATTTTCCGACTTTTCCGGAGGGATTTTCCAAAATTTTTTTCCAAAACCTTCTCCTCGAAAATACGAACAACTGACAAAAAGTTTTACAGAAATCGGCCCAGCCGTTATCATTTTATGAATTATTGAATTTTGCCACGCCCCTCCGCCCACAGACCAAAAATCAGACTTTACAGTGTCACCCGCCCGAGTATTCTGAAGGTTCCCTGAAAATTTCGTCAAAATCGGCCCAGCCGTTTTGGAGCCATTACGTTACATACATACACACATCCTATTTTATATATATAGATATGTATATATATATATATATATATATATATATATATATATATATATATATATATATATATATATATATATATATATATAGATGTATGTATGTATGTATGTACTTAAACGTGCTCTTACGTTATGAAATACTTACTTATGTATGTAATTAACGTTGGATGGGAAAAATGCAGAGTATTTGACGGAACGGAGATAACACAATGTTTTAAATGTAAGGGCTATAATCATACCTCCAGAGTCTGCAAAAATCAGGAAACATGTCTAAAATGTCATGGAAATCACAAACATCAGGATTGTGATAAAGAAACAATCGAGAAATGTATAAACTGTATAAGAGCAAATCAAAAACTTAATTTGGGATTAGATGACAAACATTACACATTGAGCAGAGAATGTCCAGTTTACCAAAATAAACTGAAAAGCAAAAAAAGAAGAGTTGGTTTAAACGCTTAACAATTAAAAAATGTTCATGGTATCTACACAAATGTTCAGGGCTTAATAAACAACTTTAATGAAGTAGAAATCATCGCTGAAAATGAAAAACCGGATTTTATTGTGTTATCAGAAACTCACCTAACAGAAGATATAGACGAAAAGGAAATATCAATACAAGGATACGGAGAAATTATAACATTGTCTAATTCGAAAAGGACAGGTGGTCTAATAACTTATTATAAAAAAAATTGGAAAGCTGAAAAAATTATGGAAAATATTGATAATTTAAAGTATTGGTTAAATGCATGTATGATAAAAAATGAAAATAAATATTTTATATTAGCAGCAGTCTACAGATCACCGAGTTATAGTGAGGCGGAATTTTGTGAGCACTTTGAGAAATTCGTTGAAGATATATGTGAATATAACTGTGAAATAATAATAACAGGAGATTTCAACATAGACTGGTCTAGTGATGGATTTTACAAAAAGAAGATGGAAAGTGCCTTCAATGACAATGGATTAAAACAAATAGTTGAAGAACATACAAGAATAACTTCAAATACAAGGACAATAATAGATTATGTTGTAACTAACAATGATAGAATATCGGTTAAAACTAACATTAACAACAAAATATCGGATCATGAATCGCTCGATATAAATATAGAATGTGAATTAAATAAACGAGAATTTGTGCAGTGTAAAGAAATAGAAAGTTTTAAGTATAATAAAAATTTATTTAATAGAGAACTATGTTCAGGCCTTAATATAAATGAAAATGATGACATAAACAATAATGTGGCCTGTTTTGACTCACTGATTGAAAGGACAATACAAAGGTTTACTTATAAAAAAATGATAAAAGAAAAAAGTTCCGTCAATAATTGGTTCAATGCACAGCTAAGAACTCTCAAACAAGAAAAGATTTGCAAATACCAAATTGCAAAAATTATAAATACAAACGAAACCTGGAATAATTATAAAGTGATTAGAAACATTTACAAAAATGCGATAAATATTGAAAAAAATAAATATATTGAGAAAAAAATAAATAGCACCACGGATCCGAAACAAATGTGGAAAGACATTAAAAATTTAGTTTTAAAAAAGAACAAATCAGTGATTGAAACTGTGATTTTTAACCAAATTGAATATAAAGATAATTTTCAAATTGCTAATCAATTTAATAAATTTTTTGTCAATAGTATTAAGACAATTAGAGATAGTATAGAAAATGAGCCATATATTAATAAAATACCTGTGATAAATTCTAGATTTAAATTTAGTGCAATAAATATACATGAATTGAAAGACATATGTAAAACAATTAATAACAAACCCGATTTTAATAAGGTGACGATAAAAATAATACTGGACAATTGGAATGTAACAGGTCATACAATAATGTATATAATAAATAAGTCATTCGAAACGGGAGTTTTCCCTGAAACATGGAGAGAAACGATGGTGACTCCAATAGAAAAAGTTTATAAAACAAAAAATGGCGAAGAGTATCGACCAATAAATGCATTAAAAACGTGTGAAAAAATAATCGAGAAAATCGTGAAATTAAAATTAGAAAAATATATGGAAGAGAATGAACTCTTATATAAATACCAATCGGGCTTCCGCAAAAAATTTTCCTGTGAAACGGCAGTGAATTATGTAATAAATAGATGGAAAAATATTGAAAAAAACAACAAATTAATGGCAATTTTTTTAGACTTTAAAAGAGCTTTTGAAACTATAGACAGAGATATATTACTACAAAAGCTATACATGTATGGTATACAAGGGAATGAATTAAAATGGTTTAAAACATATTTAACAAATAGAAGACAATCAACGAAAGTAAATAATGTAAAATCTAATACAATAAAAAATGATTTCGGGGTACCACAGGGCTCGATATTAGGTGCACTACTGTTTATAATATATATAAATGATATACCCAACATTTTAGATAAATGTGAAATAGTTCTCTATGCGGATGATGCCCTTATGTTTACGGAAGCGGAAAATGAAGTACAATGTCAGTTTAACCTTAACCACGATTTAGAAAATGTAAATAAATGGCTAAAAATGAACAAACTAAAACTAAATGAAAGTAAAACTAAATTAATGGAATTAAATATGAACAGTGACATTGTAATAAAGATCAATAATGAAAAAATAGAAAAAGTGAAAAGTATAAAGTATCTCGGTTTTGTTATAGATAAGGACTTAAAATTTAAAGAACACATCGAATATATATGCAAAAAAATCGGTAAAAAAATCGGATTATTTAAAAGAATTAGAAATAAAATTTCCTTACTAACGGCAATAAACATTTATAATGTAATGATCAAACCGCATTTTGAATTTGGATCCACAATAATATATACGTGCTGTACAAAAACGCAGATGGAGAGGCTTCAGAAGTTGCAAAATAGGGCAATGCGTTCAATTCTGAAATGCAATCGATACACACCAATCCAGGTTATGATAAGCACATTAAGATGGCTAAACATAGAACAGCGATTAGAATTAAACACCCTTAGGTTTATCCAGAAGATGAAGATGGGAGATGCGCCACAATATCTATGTGAACAGCTTGACTATGTTGGACAAGTACAGCCGTACTATCTCAGAAATGTACAAGACTTTAGGCTGCAACGAGTGACAAGTAATGCAATGCAGCGGTCTCTTTTCTACAAGGGCCTAAATTTATATAACACGTTACCCACAGATGCCAAAAATGAACCCAATGTTAGCATTTTTAACAGTAAATGTGTTCAATTCCTTAAAAATAAAAATCCACATGGCTTTGTTGTATGATTTTCTGTATACTTTTTATTTTCCTTATTTTCCTATTATTCCTATTATTTTCTATATCCATTTATTTTTATTTTTATTTTTATTTCATTTTTATTTTTATTTCATTTTATTTTTACTTAATTTTATTTTATTTTATACTTATACCGTTATTATTATTTATATGATTTTTATTATTATTATTGTTATTATTGATATTAATATTATTATTGTTTTATAGTGTATTGGAATATAAAATGTATATGAATTTTATAAAGTATGACACATACTACTACTAAATAAATAAAAAAAAAAAAAAAAAAAAAAAAAGTATGTATGTATGTATGTACATAAATATATATGTAAGTACATATATCCATAGGTGGCACATAAGTACATGCTTATATATGTACATAAGTATGTACATACATACATATATAATTGGGACTATCTGAAATTTACGTAACCTACATACTAGGTATATAAGTAATTATATAGTACATAACTATATACGCATGTCTGTACATAAATACATACATATGTACATATGTGTGTATGTACATACATAAGTATTTATTTGCATATGTTAGTGTATTTGCGTAGACTGTCAAATATATGTATGTATGTACATACTTATACTTACATACATACATACTTACATATAACGTCGTTCACCCTTTCATGTGATTGACCATAAATATTTCCTAAGCTAATAAAATAACTTATTTAATATGTGACATCGAATCTTATTAAAAACGAGTTCGAAACGTACTATGTACATAAGTATACAAAATATTTTAAAGCATAATTACTATATGAACCCATATAAGTATGTACTTACATACATACATATGTATGTATGTATTTATGTACAACTAAGTCATATCTCAATAAACAAAATCGTATGTACTTCTATATATATAAAAATAAGTCCGTATATGTACGTCGCCGAACTACTCATAAACGCGTCGAGCGATTTCAACCAAACTTATACACTACGTAGGCAGTGGCCCATATATGGTTTATATGAAGTTTGGTTTAAATCCGATAACGCATGTGTGTGCGGTGCGTATGTGAAGTGAGTGTGTTTTTGGGAACAAAACCAACTTTATTAAAAAAACAGGTGTGTTTCTTTTCTTATTTTGTTTTGCCGTGCGAAGCAGGCAACGGGCCCGCTAGTACTGTATGTATACTTATAAGTATGTATTTATGTTGAAAAAATATCAGAAAGAGATCGGAATTTAAGCCGAAGTTATACCAAAATAAGAACTTACTTACTTACAAATATGGATATGGCCTTTAAACTACGCTATTCTTAAATGCGGCATAGTCATATCTGAAAAAAAAAAATCAAATTTTTAAAGCTAATTGGGCCTATATTTTATAATGTTATAAAAGCAACGTTTTTTACATTTTCTTCCCAACGTTTCGAAATTATTTTTCGATTTCTTCAGAACTAGTTTATCTTTCATTATAGTTTAACTATTTTAATTTTGATTCACCTGAAGAAGTCAAATAATAATTGAACAAACGTTGGGAAGAAAATGTAAAAAAACGTTTTTTTTATTACATTATAAAATATAGGCCCAATTAGCCTAAAAAATAGCTTAACATAGAATACCATAAACATTCGCCAAACATTATATTACCAACAAATTTTTAAGCTACGGTGGAAAACAAATTATTCAACATCTTGCAACGATATTGTATAAAGACATCAGAATTATATCTGAAGCTAAATCGAAGATATATAAAAGTAAAGACCTTAGCTTTATTTCGGCAAACTCGACACTTACTATGACATACATACATATGTATGACTTTGTTGCATTAAAAAATGTAGTGTAAATAAACAATTGTATCATAATACGTTTCCATTAGCTCTGCTAATTAACACCTATTCATAAAAAAAATAGTTGATTAAAAGCCAAAAATTTGTTTGTGGAGACCTGTTGTACATACTTAAGTATATTCGAATTAAAAATAATAATAGTAATAAGGTAGAAATAGGTTTTTAAGTGCAAAATTGTACAATGACGGCTTCGAATACCGTAGATCCCGTAATACAGATAGATCATCATACATTTCGTAATGTACATACATATGCATATGCAGATATTAAGAAATTATTTCTGTGATTACTACATATGTATGTATATACATACTTACATGCAAGGAAAGAACTTTGCTGATACAGTCACAAATTATAGTTAAAGTACCCTCTAATATTTACTATGTTTTTATGTACATACATATTTTCATCATCTGAACTAATATATTTAAAAATTTGTTTTTGCTGTGGGCTGTCATCTCCATTGAGTATATGCTTGAATTTCATTGTAATTAAGTCCCATCTCATCAGTAGACTTCAGCCATCATGTTTGAAACGTATTAAACCTAGCATGCATATACTTACATACATACATATAACCACTTTCAAATACAATGTGACAATTACAAGAAATTTAATTATATATGTATGTACGTATGTACATACATAGAAACATACATATATATATATATATATATATATATATATATATATATATATATATATATATATATATATATATATACACATATGCAGTAAATATAAATATGTATACCTTACTTCTAAATTTTTTTATTCATTTATGTACTTGTGGGCTAAATTTTTTTCCTTTTAGAATCTAACTTAGAATAATTTTATTGACACCCTTTTTTAAAAAAATCTAATTTCTTGTAATATTGCTAGATGCTATCAGAGCAAAAAAAAAAAAAAATATAAGCGATATACTGTTAAGTATGTTCTAGTTTTTTGACCGTTTTATTTTAATTTATAAAATTAGTTTATTTTTCAAGCTTAACATCTTAACATCAAGTACCGTCTTCAGGATATTTGTTTATTTTATATAAATTAAAAAATATTAACATTTCAAAACGATAAACAACAGTTTTACAAAAGTGTTTCTACTAACCATCTTTGCAACAAGTTAATTTTTAATGCCACTTTGAAGTTTTGAAAATTTGTAAAAAACATGTTTTTTTCGTAAAGATAGTGAAAGAATTAATGTTTCGCTTTGAATTTGTATACGTTCAAATTCAATGCCGCTCAGGAAATAGAAATAAATTGCTAATAAGGGGTTTCCGTGCCCATATACTATAGTCTAAATCAAGCATGAAGACACATTGGCCCTGGACACGTGAGGAACTTTAGAATTTTCAGAAACAAACTCCCTCGTTATCCAATATGTCCACATTTGAAAAACTGAACCAAATTCTCATATTAGATGTGTTTTCCCTCCTTGTACTGGCGTTTATTTGAAAATAAAAAAGACATGTTAGGGACCAAAAACGATACATAAAGCCATATCGTTCTGTGTTATACCTTGGACTCCAAATTGCGTGTTATACCTTGGACTCCAAATTGCAATTGAAAAACTATGTGTGTAAGTATGTACTTATGTACATATCTCAGATGTTCCAACTTTTTTAAAGGCTGGAAAGTGTCATCGACAAATAAAACTTCAGCATGCGCCCATTTAGGATCCGACACTAAAGTAATTAATAGAAGATTTAAATATTTTTAATATGTACTTATGTATGTATGTATGTATGTACTTATGCATACATAAGTATACTTACATACATACATATGTACTTATGTAAGTATATTAAGTACTTCATTTGTAGTTTGATTTCGGGAATGTCGCTATTTTATAGTTTATAAAACAAAAAAAAAAACTAAAAGTAAAAAATTCAGAAGAAGCCCTCAAGAAATCACATGAATGAAATGTAGTAAAATTTAAAAAAAAAAAAACGAAAATATACCACTTAAAAGAAACTTGATGAATAATAAAAGCCCATGGAAACAATTTGAGGTTGAAGGTTTCAAAATGACTAATGACTAAAAACTGAACCGATTTATTTTTTATGTATAAACATTTCTAACTTAATCGAACACTTAAGGCTGATATTTTCTCTTCCATTTAAATAGGCATACATTTGTTATTTAAATATAAATTGTAACAAAAAGTTGAACGACCGTGCTTAGCATGCGTTTTCATTTTAATTTTATTGTTAATTTTGTTTTTTGTGAATGTTGTTGTTATTGTTGTTTTTGTGAAATTTTAATATGACACTCTTTATCATTTGCTATTGTCTCTTATGCCAGTTGAATTGTGTCATACAGGGATGCCAGTTTTTTTTTGAGGTTCATCGCCAAATGGCTTATAGAATGTCGCCAAAATCGATAAAATATCGCCAAAATATTAAAGAATGTAATTTAAGTAATAAAATATATTTTTATTTTTTTATTACAAAAAATTGTAGCAGTTTTTTTAGTTCAACATTCGAATGCCTTACCACATATCGCCAAAATCGGGAAAATATTGCCAAAATATGAAGGAATGTATTTTTTTCTTTTGCTAATTTTTTGTTTTAATTTTATTTATACAAATATTGTTATGCATATGTACATATAAAAATTCAGTTATTGTATTATCAAAATACAATCCCTACAAAAATTAAATTAGTAAAACGTACATTGGTTAAATATTGCAAAAAAAATTCACAAAAAAAGCATAAAAAACTAATCAATGAATGAATTGAACCTACCTAACATATCTTCAGTTGGAAGAAATGTTTTACAACATATACTGTTTACATTCATAAACGATATTATTAAAAGTAAAGAATTTAGAAGTTCGCACTCAATTTAGTTTTAACGCAATTCATTATAGAAAAAAATTCTTTCCACGCAAGCGTTACTTGCGGGTACTGACAACACATTAAGAACGGCCGTCGACAACTCCTTAAAGTGGTAAGTCTGGCACAGCATCGTGATAATCATAAACTTTGGGCCAGAATTCGTATAGGGTTTTGGGTATATCGTTAGCGAAATATTGATTCCAATTTATAAAAGGGAGTTTTCCCCACTGTGTTTCACAAATACCAAGAGAGATATTAAGGTCCCCAAAAAAGTTTTTACAACTTCTTGAACAGCGGAAAATTTAACTTGAGAAATAGAGTTGCAGCATTTTAAAATTAAAAAATGAGAATAAATTTGAAAAATATGATATTTTCGGGCAGCCCATCTAGCATTTCTTTGAATTTTTTTTTTTAAATACTGAATGCAACTATCTTTTGAAACTAACATATCAGTAACACTTAAATCAGTTATATTTATTTCATGATGAAATTCTATGCCAAAATCAATATTATCTAAATCTAAAAAGGGTTCTTGCGAATGTATTACCATCTTGCATGTACTTTATGCAGACACACATGTAAATACTTTGAAATCGCCTTTGTACACATACCATACTAACTAAACTCAATGACTTAAATAAAAATTGCCAAGCAGCTTTTTTTAGGCTGTAAGGAAATAAAGCGAAAAAAGTCAGAAATTTATGGAAAAAAAAACAGCCAAAAATGTCGCCATGGACTTCAAATATCGCCAAGTATATCAAAAATCGCAATATCAAAATTTTCATAGCCACACACAATTTTTCATCGCCAAGTTTGGCGAGAAATCGCCATATCTGACAGCGCTGGTGTCATATGTATGTTACTCTTTTTATACGTTGCTCTTGACATGTTTGTTGTTGCCTGTAGTTTTGTATTTTTTTTTTTTTTTTGGGAAATCCGAAGAGAGTCATTAACATTTGAGGAAAAGGTATTGCCAAATAGGAATTCAATAAAGCTGAATAAAAGTCCACAGATGTGAAAAAATGTGCAGTAGGAGGATGTGTTTCAATAAGAAATTATTTAGGCATCCCTTTATAAGTGGGTAATAAAATAAAAGTTGATATTATATTTTAAGTAAAAAGAGAGTTAAAAACATTAAAGTAATAAGTTTTGTGGCTAAATCAATTCTATGCATAGATATTTTTTCTGCATTCAACTTTGCTGACAGCGTATCGTATAGATTTGGATTGAATCATATTCCTAGAAGCTGATATGCAGTGACATTTGTAAAAAAAATGTAAATTTTTACAACAAACTATTTTAATAGAGGAGATAATTTATTAAAAACTAATTTTTCGGATGAGGTATATAATTTTTAAAATAGTTCATAAAAAAACTGCACTCTTTTACGAAAAGGTATTTATTATAAAAAGCTGCCTTCATACAAAAAAGTACTTCTTTAAAAAGAGCTTATTTTACAAACGGGTTTTTTTTAAGAAACGGACACTTTTTTTATAAAATGCTACACGAGAACTTACTATGCAGATCATTTTTCAAAAAGTGTAATATATTTTTGCAACGTACCTTTTATTGAAACTTACTTATTTTTATATCCTGAAAATTTATTTTTTCTAAAAAAATATCATGAAAAAGTTTTCTTGTTGTAAGATAATATTGTCCTAGCTATATTCCAAAATAGAATTTTTCCAAAAATATTACAAATGAAATTCTACGAAAACAATTTCTTATTTTCTATACTAAAAAGCACTCATAAGTATTAAAAATATATTCATACACACATATGCATACATACTTATATGAACATTTGTATGTATGTAGGTACTTATGTATATAGGTTTTATTGGTAACTTCCTTCTCAGTTAGTTTAGTTTCAATTTCTGTCATTAAACATCGGATCTATATACGATTTATATCACCTACATCCGTTCCAAAATGGATACAACTCTCAGCCATTTCTTTAAGGACTACTCCATTTTCCTTTCCATAATTTATTTTCTTATTTCTAGCACAATGGATTGAACGAGGAGTTCTCATCCCACAACCCATAAAACAGAAGAATTTTCTCAATCGAATTTTAAATATTTTTAACCTTCTACACACACCATTTTTTTCAAAGCACATGGTACGTATTTAGCAACAAGCCCTCCATGTGCACCTTGTCCGTTATCTACTATACCCATCACTGTAATATTAATTACATTTAAAATCTCTGAATTTTATTCTGGTAATACTGCAGCCTTTTATTTACTATACTTTAGCAAAACTTCATAATGATGTTATTTTGCCGGCCTATAGTTGTAAATTACAGTAATTTAGGTTCTTTCAACTTTATTGTGAGTTGTGAGAGTTCAAAACGACGGGTCAATAACTGGCCGAGTTTTTTGCACTCTCACACAATAATAACACAAGCATTAGCAACAACAATAATATATAAAAACATATGTACTTATGTATGTATGTATGTACATATGTGTTTATATATACTAAATACCCACAAAATATAACGCAATGTATGGGATATTCCTAACAACTTACATACAATCCTAATAAATTGGCAATAAAATTGAACTTCGGTTTATACCTACTTACATACACTTGTGGACATACATACATACATACAATTAAGTCACTCATGCAATCTTTTATTTCTCAGTACAAAAATAACAGTACATCAATTTTTTATTTATTCGCATTTTTTTTTTTCAAATATGCAATACCATCATAGCTCCTTAAAAATGGAAAAATATTCAGCAATATAATAAGTAATTTTGTTTGAAATCACTAATTTCTTTACGCGCCGCGAAGAAGTACAGTGGACAAATAATTAAGTCATTTTTTATAGAACGTTAATACTTACGTTTAGTACATTTTTTGGAAGCCAAAAAGGTTTATTAGTCAATTAAAATATATTATAACCTTTCCCTGTTGTTTCATCTGACGTGGTCAAGATAGGGGTAAAAATAAGAGCTCCTCTGCAGCTGAGAGGGAGATCATTTGGAATTGCCTCCATAATGTTGGCTCATTTGCTCAAGTGGTAAAAGCTTTATCATTATCTCGCGAAAAGGCTGTCAGCGCTATTGAACATTACCAATTATATAAGAATTTTAATAATTTGCAACGAAATAAACAATGTAAAACAACATTTGCTGAAGATGGGCTGATGGTCAAGATGAGCAAAGCTTACCCATTGTTCACATCTACACAAATTAGAGCGTGCATGTAGTCGGAACACGGTCTTAAAATATCTGCAAGGCGTGTGAAAAGACGTCTGACTGAAAATAAACTTTGTGGCCGCAAAGCGAGAAAAAAACAACGTTTCAAAAGAGAATATTTAGCAGCGTTTGCGATTTGCAATATCCACCAACATATCGATGAAAATTTTTGGAAATTATTATTTTGGAGTGATGAATCAAAGTTTATTGTTTCCGGAAACGATGATAGATATTATGTATGGCGACCGGTCCGCAAATATTTAGACCTAAAGGTACACTAAAAATCCACCAAGCGTGGAGGCTCGTCAGTAATGGTGTTGGGATAGTTTAATTCATCTGGGGTTGGTCCACTAGTGAAAATCTAAAGAAAAATTACTGCTTAAATGTACAAAAAAATCTTACAGAACAATTTAAGTAACTATTGTGATAACGATTTGCCTCTGCGTGAATACTTCAGCAAGATAACGACCCGAAGCAAAAATCACAGGTTGTTAAAGCATGGTTCCATGACCAAAAATATGGTCTTAATTGGCCAGTTTAAAAGTCCCGATCTGAAGAACTCATAGAAAATCTGTGGGGTGACGTAAAACAAGCAGTCGCGGCCAAGAAAATTAAAATAAGAATGCACTTTCGCGGCGAATCCAGGCAGAGTAGAATGACATTACTCCTCAACAGTGTTGGGCTTTGGTAAAAATAATGCTAGACAAATGTACCGAAGTAATACGCCCAAAGTACACCAAAACAAAATATTAGAGGTTCAAAACAGTTTGAATTAAATATAAAGCAATTTCAACACATTTTGTGTTACTTTTTTCAGATAACTTAATTATGTGTCCACTGAACTTTACGGCGCGTAATGAAATTAGTTATTTCAAACAAAATTAAGGTACATATATATTGCTGAATATTTCTCTATTTTTAAAAAGGTATGATGGTAACACATATTTGAAAAAAATTTCGAATAAATAAAAATTGATGTACTGTTATTTTTGTACTGAGAGTGACTTAATTGTATGTCCACAAGTGTTGTATGTATGTACATATGTAGAATAAATAAGTACATACATAATATGTACATATGTATGTAAGTACATACATATGTATGTATGTAATATGTATGTATGTCCATAAGTATGTACATATGTATGTAAGTAAGTATTTTGGCGTCTTAAAAATAGAACATTTTGTTAATCCTTAGCTTTGATGCGAAGAAAAGCCGCATAATAATTTAAGGAACCTACAAAATTATGTACATACATATGTATGTATGTAGATAAGTATGTATGTACATATGTATGTATGTACATAAGTATGTACATATGTATGTACGTATGTACATACCTCAAAATTAATTACATACATACATACATACTTATGTATGTATGTACATATGTATGTACATATGTATGCGACCACTATGTTTAATTCATTTTCATGTGAAAAGGTGCCCATGTACATATGTACCTATCATTCAGCAAACAAATTCGAACAACATACAAAATACAGAGCATATATGTACATACATACTTACATACGTATGTATATAGTATGTTGTATGTACATATCTAAGTACATAAACATTTAATAATAAATGATCGTTTGCATGGATGTAAATAAGTACATATGTATGTAAATATTTATATGTATGTATGTACATACATACATACATACATACATACTTATGTCAACCACAATCTAACAAACACATGCCTGCACTCACAAAATCAATTTATACACCAACGGACAAAAAGCAAAACAAAAACCAGAAAAGAATTAAAAGAAAAGCATACAAAAATGTGATATCACTTTCGTGCAAAGTTTTTGTTGTACTTATGACAGAGTTCAATGTTCTCAAAATCAAAACAAAACGCAAAACGCCAATTGAAAACAGAATTTCCTCTATCAACGTGAAAAAACATAAACACAGAGCATTGCAAACACATCCAAATAAAACTAAATAAATGAGCACATAAGTATGTACATCCATAGGCCGAGTGGGTAAATTAAGAGATTAAACGTTTATGAAAAGCAAATTTTTAAGAGAGTTACATTATAATCAGGAAAATACCTCCAAAGTGTATTTTCTAACTTATTTAGGGTTACCAGCGTGCGAAAGCCAATTGTTGATTAAATGCATGTTTTTATACATTCAAAAGAAAATTCTTTCGTACATTCTCTTAAATTAAAATATGTTTGTATGTACTAGTAATGTAACGAATATTCATATTCCCGGAGATATTCACATATCATGGCATTTAAACTCGTATTCGCCAAATTCAGGCAAAAATGTGTCGAATATATTAATTTTAATAAGAAAAACTTTATTTTGAACTTAAAACTTATAACTCACTGGCGTTAAACACATCACCTGCACTATTATGAACGCCAGCCAAAAAATTTCATATTTTATGAATCACTGCGTTTAATGAAGGCTGAAATGCTATAATGTCGCCTGAATTGTCAAATCATTACTTAGTTATATTTGCAGCATCCACTGCAAACATTAAAAAAATTAGAAAAAAAATTTGCATTGTTGGAACGACAAGCAAATGAGGCTACTGATCTCCACAATCTTAAGGTGGAGTGCGATAAATTAAAAATAGAAAAACTTAAGAATAAATTTAAAAATTAATAATATTTTATTGTTTGCTGTTGTAGATAAATTTCATTTTATTTTTTTATATATTAAAATTCACAAGTGGTATTATTTTTTTAAGAATTACAAGTTTTTAAATATATGTACAGAATTCTTTTTTTTAACCTTTTAAGACTCAATTAACAAATTGTTTCACAATACATAAATAAAATATTTTACACTTTTTATTCCCACAACACTTTCAGTTTGATTTTCTTCAAATTTCACTTGTCAAACGTGATATTTAAAGTTGGCAAATCGATATTTTAGGTTGGCAATTTTATGACAAACTCAACTAAAAACAGTTGTGTATCGCAATAACTAAAATGAGTTTGGTTGTGCTTAAGTTGGGTTGACTCTCACACGACCAAACTGAGTTGAGTGGTGAACCGCAATAGGGGCAATAGTTACTATTGTTTGACACTAGAAATAAAAGTTATTACAAAACACGACTTTTTCGTGTTGGTAACACAGTTACTTAGTAACTTCTATTTATTTGAAATACATATGTATATGTATAAAAAAGAACAATTTTGCTAGCCAAAAAATTAAGTCTAAACAATTAGTACATACTCGTATAACCCAAGCGCTATAACCTCTTGCATTCCTGGTGCTAAAACTATTGGCTCCACATCCAGATGCTTTTGTATATGCTTACTTACATATGATATTAATAACTGAAATTGAGCTTCTTTGTCAATTGCATCTTTTGTGCCCTAAATAATACATAAATAATTATATTTTTGTATATAAATATTCTTATAAATAAGCAATCAAATTAAATATTTATAATTGCTATTTTTCAGTTTCCTTTTGAAACTAACGTCAAGAAAAATAAAGTGTTAAATTGACTATTGAAATGGTAAAAAAGCAATTGTTAAGTCTTATGAAATATACATATTCAAGTAATGGTGTACACAATAACGTAAGAATCAGCTGTTAAGAAACGAGCAGTTAATTATTTGAACGTAGTGACTTGCAAACTGTAATGTTTGACAACGCAATGGAAAATGAGACATTGCACATTTTTGGCAATTAGGTCTTTAATCTTTTTTGTAGTAAACTGACCTCCTACACAAATCGCTGTGGATTGGAGCTCAGGCAGCAAGAGTGCAAAAGGTGAGATGTGGTTTAAACAAAAAACGGAGATTATTTAAGACAAGAAAGCGATTTATTGTTGGTATGTCTTAATAATGATATACATATATATCAGTGTTGTAATTTTTTCAAATTTATTGTTAATAGGCGTGTTCGACTACTTTTCCGGTAGTAATAATAACTAAATATATAAATTCATATTTTGTATTTTTTTAAACTGATAATGACATCCATTAACATTTTGTGATATTTTTACATGTTATAATGTAATTTTGCAGCAGTATAAATTGATACTGGGGCTATTATCTTTAAGGTTCAAATATATGTATTCGAGAGCATTGCCGTAGACACTCGCGTTCGTATTCGCGAATATCTGAAAAATTACCTTGATTACATGGTTAATAAACAACCGTGTGGCTGCCATTTAGGAATTTTAAATACCTGTCACCTGGCATCACTTTTCGACTGCTAACAAACACGGGTATTTTTAACGTTGGGCTTTGTCTTTAATGAATTAGTAAAGACTACAACCGTAAATAGGGGCATTTGATTTAACTGATAAAAACAATTAAAAATTGGTTGATTGTTTTGAACTGCAAATTTTCCTTTACAGTAAAAAGCATTTTGTAGAAAATAAGTATGTAAAAATAAAGAATAGCTCAAAACGGATTTGATTATGTTTTAGGAGTGAAAGCAATCAGATTGGCTTCTGTGCAGCCTTAGACCCTGCAATGTAAACTATATAAACTTTCATACGTGGTGAAAAAATTTTATAATCACCACTAGAAGAGACAAGCACAATTCGTTCATAAAACTTTTGTTTGGGGAAGTGTACGAGTATTATGGGCAGGATTAATTTATCCTAAATAATTTTATTAGTTTTTTTATACGAATATAAATATTATTATTAAAATTTTTAATCATAATAAATATCAAAGATCAGTCAGAAAAACAAATAATGAATGAAAATATATTATTAAAATAACTAAAATCAATGAAAACTTTTTAATTAATAAAATACATAGCTGTATATCCATACTGAGATAAAAATGGACACCATGTTCCTGGTGGTTAAAATACCAGGTCATTTTTACGCAACCTGCTGATTTTGTTATATGGAAAATAATTATGAGGAAAACTGTTGTCAAGTTAGCAGGCTGCTTAGAATCGCGATGGCATTTAACCTATGAAGAACTTAGTCTTTGTACAGGAACTTGACCTTATTTTCACATTTACGTTTTTGTGCAGATCTGACTCCTCTTTTGTTACTCACTGAAACATACCTGTATATAAAATCTAGGCCTTTTAGTTATAGTCGAAGTACTCCATAAAAATAAGGGACACCCTTATTTTCCTAGATGAAAAATTCCCGCTTCGAAAATTTTCTAATTAAGACCAATCTGTATACGGAGTTTCAGCTCTAATTATAGTAGAAGTGTCCCATAATATTGATAGGTGAGTCAGTTTTCACGCCTTCATATCTCGTCGCCTATAAGGTAACTTATATATATATATATTTATATATATATATATATATATATATATATATATATATATATATATATATATATATATATATATATATATATATATATATTTATTTATATATATATATATATATATATATATATATATATATATATATATATCGGATATATCCTTACGTTTCAAATTTCATTGTTTTATTATTAAGTGAACCAAAGTTATGAACGGGTGAACCTGCGCGAACGGTATCGTGTAATATAAGCAGTGTGTGCTTGGCGCACTCTCTTAATTACTGAAGGGCAGAAATTGTGGGGCAGCTACATACATACATATGTATATACACATACATATATACACATGTCATCAATTAAGCGCTTTATATTTAAATAAAACAAGTCATTGGTAAGATATTAATTTTTTCTAATTGATTTGGAAAACATCGTGCAAATGCATAAATGAGGCTAAATTTGACCGAAGACATGGGTTACATTGGCTTCAAAGTCGCTTTGGCGTGTGACTAATTCGCGTAGACCTGTGATCCCTCATAAAAAAGGCAAACGGGGTCTAATCGCACGATCTCGATGGCCAATTCGAATCTCCTCCACGTGAGATGACTATGCACTCAAACCGCTTATACAGAATTTCCAATGTGGTATGAGTTGTATGGCATGTATCACCGCCTTGTTGAATACTCATATCGTTGGTGTCCATACAATAAAATTCATGTCAAAAAAAGTTAGTAATCATCGATTTATAGCGCTTGCCGTTGGCGGTGATAACCAACTTCGTTCTCAAAAATTCACACCAAACAGTAATTTTATCAGAATGCATTGGACGCTCTTGGATTTTATGTGGATTGGTATCGTCCCCAATTTGAAAATTTCGTTTGTTGACGCACCCATTCATCCAGATATGGAGGACGATTATGGCGACCGTAAAATAAGCGAAACGCACAGAATGTTGCCCGAACAGAACACCCATTTGGATAGAACAATTTCATCATTTGCACGTGCTGTTAAACGCTATATCCGTTCATGGTAATTTGGCTATATTAACTATATTAACTGACAGCCAATTTGGCAGCTATAGCCTCAGTATGTTTTAGAATGTGCAGTTGTTATTATTAACTTTTAAGTATAGTGGATGAAAAAAGTCATGAATTACTAAGGATAAAAAAGTCAACAATCGAGTTTTTTCCTCTCTCTCTCTCCCTTTCTCTTTATCACACTAATCTGAAAAATGAGAGCTTTTTTATATGTTAGACAATAGTCTAGGAGTAAACTAAAAGTTCTTGTATGTTATATTTAAAATATTTTCATCTGTATATAAAAATATTTACATATACACACACACGCACATATATATATATATATATATATATATATATATATATATATATATATATATATATATATATATATGTGTGTGTGTGTGTGTGTGTGTGTGTGTGTATATATATATATGTCCATCAAATTTGTTATTCGAGATATTCTAGAAAATAACTATTTTAATATTTTATTGTTTGTTGTTGGCTTAGCTAGGTATATGCCTGCATTTCATTGGCGCTAACCAAATCAGTACCAAATCAGTACCCTTTTAGCCAAATCATGATTGAAAGCATTCAAAGCTCATATACTTATGCAAAAGACTACTAATATATGTATATTATACTTTTGTGTTTTTGTTGATTACAAATAGAAAAATATGATTGAGTTCTGTTAGAATTCTCATATATATTTGTAGTCTTTTGCATAAGTATACGAGCCTTGAATATTTTCAATATTTGGTACTGATTTGGTTAGCGCCAATGAAATGCAGGCATATACCTAGCTAAGCCAACAACAAACAATAAGATATTAAAAAAAAAAAAATAAATATATATATATATATATATATATATATATATATATATATATATATATATATATATATATATATATATATACATAAATTAATATTTTTTTGTTTTTTCTTATTTTAATTTAAACGAGTTCTTGTTTGTTTTTTATATACTGTTTTTATTTATTGTATATTTCGTCTCCTCAATATAACAATAGCGTATAATTTTTTGGAGGTTTTAAGAAAATCGAGTTTAAAGTGTTTGTCAAATCGGATGTCTATTAAAACCTCAATATCGCCGTAAATAAAAATTCTTCATAGTGGATTTTTCGACGAATACATAATACCGTTTCTTGTCTTTAAATTGACCAAGTTTTTTTATTCTACGCATCCTTTAAGACCATAATTATGTCATTCAAAGCGCAAGTCCTCCATATAGGCTATTTTATTTTTTAAGGAATTCGTATGATGCATCTGATACACTATTTTATTTTGCTCTTTATTGTATTTTCCAGTAAACGAAAAGTTGATCACCTCTTTTGTTTTTCGCGTTCCTCCAATATCAATTACTTTCAAGTCTCCATCCCATTCCTCCTTGTATAAAAAATGTTTTCCCACAGCGAAATCAGACTCATCAGTCTTTGTAGCAGTTTCCACAACTACTGGTGGCTTCGCGTCATAGCCTGTTGATATTTACCTTACTCACTCCACTTACATTATCCCCCGGGGGCACGGTTACATCTTGTCTTTGTGGAGTGGACTTGATGTTGTGCTTCCTAGGGTATAGGGTTATCAGGTTTCCGGACCTAGGCCTTTTTGCTGATAACCCCTAAAAACTTGTATGTTGCCACCCAATCCCTGAATTAACAGGGTAACGGGCGCTCATGCAAGTAATTTAAAGGTAAAAGTGGGTTCGCCCGCTCGTCCGGTAAGTGGGTAATATGGTCTTTCCAGACCTTGACCTTTGGCCAATTACCCCTAGAACTTAATATGTTACTACTCAATCCCTGAAATACCAGGGTAACCGGCGTGCATATAAGTAATTAAGGTAGTAGCTTTGCCTATGCTTGTCTGGGTAGAGGTGCTACCGATACCTCAGGTTTGCATGAGACCTAAAATCGGAGGTGTTTTTAACACAAGGCCGACCAGAGTCCCATCTGGTGCCACGGGAACCAGTAGCCCCTAGGACTTGTCCTAGAGTGGTTATTGGTGAGGCCCCTTCGGGGATCACGTGGTGGCTGTGGTTAAAACCCAAAGATACGCGGGAAGAGTTATGAGTCGGATAAGTGTGTCTGCAATATGGTGCTAGTGACCGATTGTAGATGCTCTCTTCAGTATGTGCCTCTGGAAGGGACGACGGCGACGGTGGTGAACGGCTTTATTCACCCAGTGCGAAGAGCACCGTCAGGTTAAGTTTATGACAGGTACTGACGTAAAATCTTTGACATATTCACTTACATTATATAATAGAAGATACTCACTCAGACGTTTCAAACCCATATTTTTAATGAACAAACTTTCTCTGCGAACTGAAATTTGAAATGACTACAATATTTCCTTGGCATTCATGTAGTCAAAACGACGTAAACATCGCATAGGCTACTATTCTTATCAATTGTTAATAAAACTTTCGAATTTGTATTGAAAATAAAACAGCTTATGTGGGGTATAGAAATGGTCGGAATAAAATTATTTCTCAAACAATAGTGTATATTATTATAAGCTATTTTATGAGTTAAAGTTTTGATAAATTGTATTTACAGGCTAAAATAGAGTATAATGCGTATGCACTATTATTCTTTTAACACCTTTGGAGTGGGAATTTCAAGTAAAATAGCGCATATGAGCTTACACACTTATTGAAGGAAATTTTTGAACAAGAAATTATATACTATTTTTTCCAATGACATTTTGGCCCACATTGTGGAAGTAGAATTTGACGAAGTTTTGACCAGACATAGAATCAATGATAGAGATTCTAAATATGCAATAAAAAAATAATGGCGTATGAGCACATACGCTATTGTTATATTGAGGGGACGATTTAATGAAAATTTTATTTCGATTTTTGATTTTTCTACTATGTAGAAATGCTGAGTTAATTATATTTTAAATTTTCGTTTGAAGTCTGTCTGTTCTCTCTACCTTGAGAGTTCTATATAAAAAAACTCTTGATTTTTCTACTATGTAGAAAAGGAATAACAAAAGGAATAACTGCAAGAATAACTGAATTTAAGATTCTCTCATTAAAATTAAAAATGCTTACATAAATTTCTTACATACAAAAATTCTTACTAAGCGCCTACAAAACACAAAATTCATTCTCCCCTTCAATAATAATCAATTTAACACTGAATAGCATAAATATGCATACGTTCGTTAACTTATATATATATATATATATATATATATATATATATATATATATATATATATATATATATATATATATATATATATCTGGCACTGAGTGTAGCACATCCAAATGAATTTTTAGTTTATAAGGATATAACCTGGCAAAATCTGGACCGTTACGTAGCCCATTTAAATTGTCGAGCTTATGAAATTGTCACTTTGTAACTCAGATACATTGGCTGATTGGTAGAAATTCTACCCTCAGTCTAGATTGTAAACTTTTAATATACAAGTAGCTTTTGAAACTGATATGGTGTTACGGAATTCAGCTATGGGGCACTGCTTCAGCTTCCAATGTAGAGAGAATACAACGAAGGCAAAACAAAATTTTAAGTTTAATTACATCGGCTCCTTGGTACATGAAAAATTCAATTTTACGTCGTGATTTAAATATGCCACTTGTGACTGCAGAAATTGCAAAATATGCAGGCAAATATTTAACAAAACTCGAGTCCCATCCTAATCCCCTTGCTCGTAACATCTTGAACTTTACTGGACACATCCGCTTAAAAAAGAGGGATACTACGGCTTTAATACGCAACACTCCAGATGAAACTTTTTAGAAATATTTTTCCGCTTTATACGACTCTTATGTATTATTAGTTACTATCACTAAGTTTATGTCCGACACTGGTTGGGCCTAATAATTAATTATATATTTATATTTAAGATTTGAATACTTATTGTTAGTTCAGTTTGAAGATACAATAAATTCATATTAGCAAAAAAAAACTTTCAATTCATAAACTTCTTATCTTTAGGAAGAAGATAGTCACCACCATCAGAATAATATAATATCGTCGCTTCAAAAGTCGAGAAATGGTAAAAAGCAAATCAGGAGTTTGAAAATTAAGAAAAAGTTGTCATACAAATTACGAGCTTGTTGTTCATAAAGACATTAAATATTCAAATGCTTAAAAATAATTGACGAAATTTGTTTTGTTCTAGTTTCATAAACCATTTTAAATGCCATAAAAAGTGACTGAATCTTTAATTGGAAAATACAATTTGCCAACATAGCCAGAAATAATGATTTGATCGAGCATATATTTTTATGTTAAATAGTTTCGTTCTTGAACCAAACAATTTAACATAATTGGTGCATTCTAAAAAAGTTTTGGATAATGACAACCCAGCTCCTTGCCCCTAAATTGGATAATACTGACGTATACCAAAACTAACCTTATTTATGCAAAGGTAATAAAAAACTATTTATTATTTTATTGTTTGTTGTTTGCTTTGCTGGGTACATGCATGCATTTCATTGGCTCTAACGAATTCATCAGTACCCTTTATCCAAACCATATATGAAAAAGCATTCAAATTCATATTTTTTTACCAAAAACTATAAATACTATATGAGAATCCAAACAAAACCCAATCATTTTTTTCTATGTAAGTATAATAGCTTTAGAAAGCTTTATACAAATACAACACAACAAACAATTATAATCGAAATCACGTCTTTTTATTTTTCTTTTTAGGCCTTTATACAATTAATCGCTCTTTGGGTGATAATGACAGTATTCATAAGGAAATATATATATATATATATATATATATATATATATATATATATATATATATATATATATATATATATAATAACAATATTTATCAAATTTATTATTCGAAATATTCTAAAAAAAACTATTTAATATTTTTTGTTTGTTGTCTGCATTTAAAATATACAGAAATGTGTTTAAATATCCGAAAATACGCAAATCTATTCAATATATGTTCAAATAAGCAAAAAGTGCTAAAATATGCTAAAATATATAAAAATCTGTATAATATGTATGCATAGTACAGGACATATACGCAATATATAACATAATATGCAAAAATAATAAATATTAGCTTGAGTATGCTTTCTAGGAAAAAAAATTTACAAAACATGTTAAAATATATTTGGAAATATGCAAATATATACATGATATGCAAAATTGTGCTAAATATGCTAAAATATGCAAGGAATGCTAAAATAAAAAATCAAATATGCGAATGAATGTATTTAAATACACTAAAAAATATGCTAAAGCTTTCGTGTGTGCAAAGTATGCTAAAATCGAAATTGAGTCGAAAAATACCGAGCGCTTTCCGAGAAATAAGTCGTAAAAATTTGCATTCAATGGTAAACTTCGTCCTTTGATAATTTCGAAGTTTTCAAAGATAGGAAAACGAATCTTTGCAGATTGATAGAATAGAACATGGAGAATAACTTGCTTTTTGTTTGAACTCCGTAGGTCCATTAGGTCGGAAGATGTAGAGGTGAGTGAAACAAATCGCATTTTTTACTATTACGGGAGGCCGCCAGGCGTTCCGGCCATCTTGTAGACCAAGTTTGAATCTATCATATGGTGAAAGAATTATTCCAATAGCTCCAGTCGTTCTTGAGTTATAGCGTTTTGAAAAATAAGTTTTAGCGAAATCCACCTGCTACCAGCTTCTGTTGACCTGGTGTTTTACAAAAAAAGTAACGAATTTTTATTTTCAAATTTAAATTTTTTTGGGGTGGAAAAGGTTTTACGTTTTGCTTAATAACTCTGATGTCAAGGACAAGGAGAATCCTATGTTTTTTATTTGAAGTTCGTAGGTCCATTAGTTCCGAAGATATAGAGGTCATCGGAATAAATCGCATTTTTTCACTATAATAGGGTACCGCCAGGCGATCCAAAGGTTGGCCATCTTGTAGCCCGATCTCTAATCTATCGTATGGTGAAAGAATCATTCCAATAGCTCCACTCGTTCCTGAGTTATAGCGTTTTGAAAAATAAGTTTTAGCGAAATCCACCTGCTACCAGCTTCTGTTGACCTGGTGTTTTACAAAAAAAGTAACGAATTCTTATTTTCAAATTTAAATTTTTTTTTTGGTGGACTGATAAAGTCGACAATGGGGAATAAATTCCAGGTAAAATTTTTGCCACGCCCACTTTATATTGGTCGCAAATGGGCGTTTTTATAAATCGATTATATTTATTGCTCTTTTCAGTTTTGCGTAAAGAAAGTGGTGTTGTATGAAAGTTAAGATTGCGCTCGTTTATTTACAAAAAATTTTATCGAAAAATACCGACTACTTTCCGAGATATAAGTCGAACAAATTTGCTCGTAATGGTCAATTTCGTTACTTAATAACTCCGAAGTTTTGAAAGATAGGAAAATGAAAGTTCGTCTGTTGGTAGAACAGGACAAGGAGAATCCTATGTTTTTTATTTGAAGTTCGTAGGTCCATTAGTTCCGAAGATATAGAGGTCATCGGAATAAATCGCATTTTTTCACTATAATAGGGTACCGCCAGGCGAAACGAAACGAAGGCAAAACAAAATTTTAAGTTTAATTACATCGGCTCCTTGGTACATGAAAAATTCAATTTTACGTCGTGATTTAAATATGCCACTTGTGACTGCAGAAATTGCAAAATATGCAGGCAAATATTTAACAAAACTCGAGTCCCATCCTAATCCCCTTGCTCGTAACATCTTGAACTTTACTGGACACATCCGCTTAAAAAAGAGGGATACTACGGCTTTAATACGCAACACTCCAGATGAAACTTTTTAGAAATATTTTTCCGCTTTATACGACTCTTATGTATTATTAGTTACTATCACTAAGTTTATGTCCGACACTGGTTGGGCCTAATAATTAATTATATATTTATATTTAAGATTTGAATACTTATTGTTAGTTCAGTTTGAAGATACAATAAATTCATATTAGCAAAAAAAAACTTTCAATTCATAAACTTCTTATCTTTAGGAAGAAGATAGTCACCACCATCAGAATAATATAATATCGTCGCTTCAAAAGTCGAGAAATGGTAAAAAGCAAATCAGGAGTTTGAAAATTAAGAAAAAGTTGTCATACAAATTACGAGCTTGTTGTTCATAAAGACATTAAATATTCAAATGCTTAAAAATAATTGACGAAATTTGTTTTGTTCTAGTTTCATAAACCATTTTAAATGCCATAAAAAGTGACTGAATCTTTAATTGGAAAATACAATTTGCCAACATAGCCAGAAATAATGATTTGATCGAGCATATATTTTTATGTTAAATAGTTTCGTTCTTGAACCAAACAATTTAACATAATTGGTGCATTCTAAAAAAGTTTTGGATAATGACAACCCAGCTCCTTGCCCCTAAATTGGATAATACTGACGTATACCAAAACTAACCTTATTTATGCAAAGGTAATAAAAAACTATTTATTATTTTATTGTTTGTTGTTTGCTTTGCTGGGTACATGCATGCATTTCATTGGCTCTAACGAATTCATCAGTACCCTTTATCCAAACCATATATGAAAAAGCATTCAAATTCATATTTTTTTACCAAAAACTATAAATACTATATGAGAATCCAAACAAAACCCAATCATTTTTTTCTATGTAAGTATAATAGCTTTAGAAAGCTTTATACAAATACAACACAACAAACAATTATAATCGAAATCACGTCTTTTTATTTTTCTTTTTAGGCCTTTATACAATTAATCGCTCTTTGGGTGATAATGACAGTATTCATAAGGAAATATATATATATATATATATATATATATATATATATATATATATATATATATATATATATATATATATATATATATATATAATAACAATATTTATCAAATTTATTATTCGAAATATTCTAAAAAAAACTATTTAATATTTTTTGTTTGTTGTCTGCATTTAAAATATACAGAAATGTGTTTAAATATCCGAAAATACGCAAATCTATTCAATATATGTTCAAATAAGCAAAAAGTGCTAAAATATGCTAAAATATATAAAAATCTGTATAATATGTATGCATAGTACAGGACATATACGCAATATATAACATAATATGCAAAAATAATAAATATTAGCTTGAGTATGCTTTCTAGGAAAAAAAATTTACAAAACATGTTAAAATATATTTGGAAATATGCAAATATATACATGATATGCAAAATTGTGCTAAATATGCTAAAATATGCAAGGAATGCTAAAATAAAAAATCAAATATGCGAATGAATGTATTTAAATACACTAAAAAATATGCTAAAGCTTTCGTGTGTGCAAAGTATGCTAAAATCGAAATTGAGTCGAAAAATACCGAGCGCTTTCCGAGAAATAAGTCGTAAAAATTTGCATTCAATGGTAAACTTCGTCCTTTGATAATTTCGAAGTTTTCAAAGATAGGAAAACGAATCTTTGCAGATTGATAGAATAGAACATGGAGAATAACTTGCTTTTTGTTTGAACTCCGTAGGTCCATTAGGTCGGAAGATGTAGAGGTGAGTGAAACAAATCGCATTTTTTACTATTACGGGAGGCCGCCAGGCGTTCCGGCCATCTTGTAGACCAAGTTTGAATCTATCATATGGTGAAAGAATTATTCCAATAGCTCCAGTCGTTCTTGAGTTATAGCGTTTTGAAAAATAAGTTTTAGCGAAATCCACCTGCTACCAGCTTCTGTTGACCTGGTGTTTTACAAAAAAAGTAACGAATTTTTATTTTCAAATTTAAATTTTTTTGGGGTGGAAAAGGTTTTACGTTTTGCTTAATAACTCTGATGTCAAGGACAAGGAGAATCCTATGTTTTTTATTTGAAGTTCGTAGGTCCATTAGTTCCGAAGATATAGAGGTCATCGGAATAAATCGCATTTTTTCACTATAATAGGGTACCGCCAGGCGATCCAAAGGTTGGCCATCTTGTAGCCCGATCTCTAATCTATCGTATGGTGAAAGAATCATTCCAATAGCTCCACTCGTTCCTGAGTTATAGCGTTTTGAAAAATAAGTTTTAGCGAAATCCACCTGCTACCAGCTTCTGTTGACCTGGTGTTTTACAAAAAAAGTAACGAATTCTTATTTTCAAATTTAAATTTTTTTTTTGGTGGACTGATAAAGTCGACAATGGGGAATAAATTCCAGGTAAAATTTTTGCCACGCCCACTTTATATTGGTCGCAAATGGGCGTTTTTATAAATCGATTATATTTATTGCTCTTTTCAGTTTTGCGTAAAGAAAGTGGTGTTGTATGAAAGTTAAGATTGCGCTCGTTTATTTACAAAAAATTTTATCGAAAAATACCGACTACTTTCCGAGATATAAGTCGAACAAATTTGCTCGTAATGGTCAATTTCGTTACTTAATAACTCCGAAGTTTTGAAAGATAGGAAAATGAAAGTTCGTCTGTTGGTAGAACAGGACAAGGAGAATCCTATGTTTTTTATTTGAAGTTCGTAGGTCCATTAGTTCCGAAGATATAGAGGTCATCGGAATAAATCGCATTTTTTCACTATAATAGGGTACCGCCAGGCGATCCAAAGGTTGGCCATCTTGTAGCCCGATCTCTAATCTATCGTATGGTGAAAGAATCATTCCAATAGCTCCACTCGTTCCTGAGTTATAGCGTTTTGAAAAATAAGTTTTAGCGAAATCCACCTGCTACCAGCTTCTGTTGACCTGGTGTTTTACAAAAAAAGTAACGAATTTTTATTTTCAAATTTAAATTTTTTGGGGTGGAAAAGGTTTTACGTTTTGCTTAATAACTCTGATGTTTTTAAAGATACTGGCATGTCGATTGGTGGACTGATAAAGTCGACAATGGGGAATAAATTCCAGGTAAAATTTTTGCCACGCCCACTTTATATTGGTCGCAAATGGGCGTTTTTATAAATCGATTATATTTATTGCTCTTTTCAGTTTTGCGTAAAGAAAGTGGTGTTGTATGAAAGTTAAGATTGCGCTCGTTTATTTACAAAAAATTTAATCGAAAAATACCGACTACTTTCCGAGATATAAGTCGAACAAATTTGCTCGTAATGGTCAATTTCGTTACTTAATAACTCCGAAGTTTTGAAAGATAGGAAAATGAAAGTTCGTCTGTTGGTAGAACAGGACAAGGAGAATCCTATGTTTTTTATTTGAAGTTCGTAGGTCCATTAGTTCCGAAGATATAGAGGTCATCGGAATAAATCGCATTTTTTCACTATAATAGGGTACCGCCAGGCGATCCAAAGGTTGGCCATCTTGTAGCCCGATCTCTAATCTATCGTATGGTGAAAGAATCATTCCAATAGCTCCACTCGTTCCTGAGTTATAGCGTTTTGAAAAATAAGTTTTAGCGAAATCCACCTGCTACCAGCTTCTGTTGACCTGGTGTTTTACAAAAAAAGTAACGAATTTTTATTTTCAAATTTAAATTTTTTTGGGGTGGAAAAGGTTTTACGTTTTGCTTAATAACTCTGATGTTTTTAAAGATACTGGCATGTCGATTGGTGGACTGATAAAGTCGACAATGGGGAATAAATTCCAGGTAAAATTTTTGCCACGCCCACTTTATATTGGTCGCAAATGGGCGTTTTTATAAATCGATTATATTTATTGCTCTTTTCAGTTTTGCGTAAAGAAAGTGGTGTTGTATGAAAGTTAAGATTGCGCTCGTTTATTTACAAAATATTTTATCGAAAAATACCGACTACTTTCCGAGATATAAGTCGAACAAATTTGCTCGTAATGGTCAATTTCGTTACTTAATAACTCCGAAGTTTTGAAAGATAGGAAAATGAAAGTTCGTCTGTTGGTAGAACAGGACAAGGAGAATCCTATGTTTTTTATTTGAAGTTCGTAGGTCCATTAGTTCCGAAGATATAGAGGTCATCGGAATAAATCGCATTTTTTCACTATAATAGGGTACCGCCAGGCGATCCAAAGGTTGACCATCTTGTAGCCCGATCTCTAATCTATCATATGGTGAAAGAATCATTCCAATAGCTCCACTCGTTCCTGAGTTATAGCGTTTTGAAAAATAAGTTTTAGCGAAATCCACCTGCTACCAGCTTCTGTTGACCTGGTGTTTTACAAAAAAAGTAACGAATTTTTATTTTCAAATTTAAATTTTTTGGGGTGGAAAAGGTTTTACGTTTTGCTTAATAACTCTGATGTTTTTAAAGATACTGGCATGTCGATTGGTGGACTGATAAAGTCGACAATGGGGAATAAATTCCAGGTAAAATTTTTGCCACGCCCACTTTATATTGGTCGCAAATGGGCGTTTTTATAAATCGATTATATTTATTGCTCTTTTCAGTTTTGCGTAAAGAAAGTGGTGTTGTATGAAAGTTAAGATTGCGCTCGTTTATTTACAAAAAATTTTATCGAAAAATACCGACTACTTTCCGAGATATAAGTCGAACAAATTTGCTCGTAATGGTCAATTTCGTTACTTAATAACTCCGAAGTTTTGAAAAATAGGAAAATGAAAGTTCGTCTGTTGGTAGAACAGGACAAGGAGAATCCTATGTTTTTTATTTGAAGTTCGTAGGTCCATTAGTTCCGAAGATATAGAGGTCATCGGAATAAATCGCATTTTTTCACTATAATAGGGTACCGCCAGGCGATCCAAAGGTTGACCATCTTGTAGCCCGATCTCTAATCTATCATATGGTGAAAGAATCATTCCAATAGCTCCACTCGTTCCTGAGTTATAGCGTTTTGAAAAATAAGTTTTAGCGAAATCCACCTGCTACCAGCTTCTGTTGACCTGGTGTTTTACAAAAAAAGTAACGAATTTTTATTTTCAAATTTAAATTTTTTGGGGTGGAAAAGGTTTTACGTTTTGCTTAATAACTCTGATGTTTTTAAAGATACTGGCATGTCGATTGGTGGACTGATAAAGTCGACAATGGGGAATAAATTCCAGGTAAAATTTTTGCCACGCCCACTTTATATTGGTCGCAAATGGGCGTTTTTATAAATCGATTATATTTATTGCTCTTTTCAGTTTTGCGTAAAGAAAGTGGTGTTGTATGAAAGTTAAGATTGCGCTCGTTTATTTACAAAAAATTTTATCGAAAAATACCGACTACTTTCCGAGATATAAGTCGAACAAATTTGCTCGTAATGGTCAATTTCGTTACTTAATAACTCCGAAGTTTTGAAAAATAGGAAAATGAAAGTTCGTCTGTTGGTAGAACAGGACAAGGAGAATCCTATGTTTTTTATTTGAAGTTCGTAGGTCCATTAGTTCCGAAGATATAGAGGTCATCGGAATAAATCGCATTTTTTCACTATAATAGGGTACCGCCAGGCGATCCAAAGGTTGGCCATCTTGTAGCCCGATCTCTAATCTATCATATGGTGAAAGAATCATTCCAATAGCTCCACTCGTTCCTGAGTTATAGCGTTTTGAAAAATAAGTTTTAGCGAAATCCACCTGCTACCAGCTTCTGTTGACCTGGTGTTTTACAAAAAAAGTAACGAATTTTTATTTTCAAATTTAAATTTTTTGGGGTGGAAAAGGTTTTACGTTTTGCTTAATAACTCTGTTGTTTTTAAAGATACTGGCATGTCGATTGGTGGACTGATAAAGTCGACAATGGGGAATAAATTCCAGGTAAAATTTTTGCCACGCCCACTTTATATTGGTCGCAAATGGGCGTTTTTATAAATCGATTATATTTATTGCTCTTTTCAGTTTTGCGTAAAGAAAGTGGTGTTGTATGAAAGTTAAGATTGCGCTCGTTTATTTACAAAAAATTTTATCGAAAAATACCGACTACTTTCCGAGATATAAGTCGAACAAATTTGCTCGTAATGGTCAATTTCGTTACTTAATAACTCCGAAGTTTTGAAAGATAGGAAAATGAAAGTTCGTCTGTTGGTAGAACAGGACAAGGAGAATCCTATGTTTTTTATTTGAAGTTCGTAGGTCCATTAGTTCCGAAGATATAGAGGTCATCGGAATAAATCGCATTTTTTCACTATAATAGGGTACCGCCAGGCGATCCAAAGGTTGGCCATCTTGTAGCCCGATCTCTAATCTATCGTATGGTGAAAGAATCATTCCAATAGCTCCACTCGTTCCTGAGTTATAGCGTTTTGAAAAATAAGTTTTAGCGAAATCCACCTGCTACCAGCTTCTGTTGACCTGGTGTTTTACAAAAAAAGTAACGAATTTTTAATTTCAAATTTAAATTTTTTTGGGGTGGAAAAGGGTTTACGTTTTGCTTAATAACTCTGATGTTTTTAAAGATACTGGCATGTCGATTGGTGGACTGATAAAGTCGACAATGGGGAATAAATTCCAGGTAAAATTTTTGCCACGCCCACTTTATATTGGTCGCAAATGGGCGTTTTTATAAATCGATTATATTTATTGCTCTTTTCAGTTTTGCGTAAAGAAAGTGGTGTTGTATGAAAGTTAAGATTGCGCTCGTTTATTTACAAAAAATTTTATCGAAAAATACCGACTACTTTCCGAGATATAAGTCGAACAAATTTGCTCGTAATGGTCAATTTCGTTACTTAATAACTCCGAAGTTTTGAAAGATAGGAAAATGAAAGTTCGTCTGTTGGTAGAACAGGACAAGGAGAATCCTATGTTTTTTATTTGAAGTTCGTAGGTCCATTAGTTCCGAAGATATAGAGGTCATCGGAATAAATCGCATTTTTTCACTATAATAGGGTACCGCCAGGCGATCCAAAGGTTGGCCATCTTGTAGCCCGATCTCTAATCTATCGTATGGTGAAAGAATCATTCCAATAGCTCCACTCGTTCCTGAGTTATAGCGTTTTGAAAAATAAGTTTTAGCGAAATCCACCTGCTACCAGCTTCTGTTGACCTGGTGTTTTACAAAAAAAGTAACGAATTCTTATTTTCAAATTTAAATTTTTTTTTTGGTGGACTGATAAAGTCGACAATGGGGAATAAATTCCAGGTAAATTTTTTGCCACGCCCACTTTATATTGGTCGCAAATGGGCGTTTTTATAAATCGATTATATTTATTGCTCTTTTCAGTTTTGCGTAAAGAAAGTGGTGTTGTATGAAAGTTAAGATTGCGCTCGTTTATTTACAAAAAATTTTATCGAAAAATACCGACTACTTTCCGAGATATAAGTCGAACAAATTTGCTCGTAATGGTCAATTTCGTTACTTAATAACTCCGAAGTTTTGAAAGATAGGAAAATGAAAGTTCGTCTGTTGGTAGAACAGGACAAGGAGAATCCTATGTTTTTTATTTGAAGTTCGTAGGTCCATTAGTTCCGAAGATATAGAGGTCATCGGAATAAATCGCATTTTTTCACTATAATAGGGTACCGCCGAATTTTTATTTTCAAATTTAAATTTTTTGGGGTGGAAAAGGTTTTACGTTTTGCTTAATAACTCTGATGTTTTTAAAGATACTGGCATGTCGATTGGTGGACTGATAAAGTCGACAATGGGGAATAAATTCCATGTAAAATTTTTGCCACGCCCACTTTATATTGGTCGCAAATGGGCGTTTTTATAAATCGATTATATTTATTGCTCTTTTCAGTTTTGCGTAAAGAAAGTGGTGTTGTATGAAAGTTAAGATTGCGCTCGTTTATTTACAAAAAATTTTATCGAAAAATACCGACTACTTTCCGAGATATAAGTCGAACAAATTTGCTCGTAATGGTCAATTTCGTTACTTAATAACTCCGAAGTTTTGAAAGATAGGAAAATGAAAGTTCGTCTGTTGGTAGAACAGGACAAGGAGAATCCTATGTTTTTTATTTGAAGTTCGTAGGTCCATTAGTTCCGAAGATATAGAGGTCATCGGAATAAATCGCATTTTTTCACTATAATAGGGTACCGCCAGGCGATCCAAAGGTTGACCATCTTGTAGCCCGATCTCTAATCTATCATATGGTGAAAGAATCATTCCAATAGCTCCACTCGTTCCTGAGTTATAGCGTTTTGAAAAATAAGTTTTAGCGAAATCCACCTGCTACCAGCTTCTGTTGACCTGGTGCTTTACAAAAAAAGTAACGAATTTTTATTTTCAAATTTAAATTTTTTGGGGTGGAAAAGGTTTTACGTTTTGCTTAATAACTCTGATGTTTTTAAAGATACTGGCATGTCGATTGGTGGACTGATAAAGTCGACAATGGGGAATAAATTCCAGGTAAAATTTTTGCCACGCCCACTTTATATTGGTCGCAAATGGGCGTTTTTATAAATCGATTATATTTATTGCTCTTTTCAGTTTTGCGTAAAGAAAGTGGTGTTGTATGAAAGTTAAGATTGCGCTCGTTTATTTACAAAAAATTTTATCGAAAAATACCGACTACTTTCCGAGATATAAGTCGAACAAATTTGCTCGTAATGGTCAATTTCGTTACTTAATAACTCCGAAGTTTTGAAAGATAGGAAAATGAAAGTTCGTCTGTTGGTAGAACAGGACAAGGAGAATCCTATGTTTTTTATTTGAAGTTCGTAGGTCCATTAGTTCCGAAGATATAGAGGTCATCGGAATAAATCGCATTTTTTCACTATAATAGGGTACCGCCAGGCGATCCAAAAAAAGTAACGAATTTTTATTTTCAAATTTAAATTTTTTGGGGTGGAAAAGGTTTTACGTTTTGCTTAATAACTCTGATGTTTTTAAAGATACTGGCATGTCGATTGGTGGACTGATAAAGTCGACAATGGGGAATAAATTCCAGGTAAAATTTTTGCCACGCCCACTTTATATTGGTCGCAAATGGGCGTTTTTATAAATCGATTATATTTATTGCTCTTTTCAGTTTTGCGTAAAGAAAGTGGTGTTGTATGAAAGTTAAGATTGCGCTCGTTTATTTACAAAAAATTTTATCGAAAAATACCGACTACTTTCCGAGATATAAGTCGAACAAATTTGCTCGTAATGGTCAATTTCGTTACTTAATAACTCCGAAGTTTTGAAAGATAGGAAAATGAAAGTTCGTCTGTTGGTAGAACAGGACAAGGAGAATCCTATGTTTTTTATTTGAAGTTCGTAGGTCCATTAGTTCCGAAGATATAGAGGTCATCGGAATAAATCGCATTTTTTCACTATAATAGGGTACCGCCAGGCGATCCAAAGGTTGGCCATCTTGTAGCCCGATCTCTAATCTATCGTATGGTGAAAGAATCATTCCAATAGCTCCACTCGTTCCTGAGTTATAGCGTTTTGAAAAATAAGTTTTAGCGAAATCCACCTGCTACCAGCTTCTGTTGACCTGGTGTTTTGCAAAAAAAGTAACGAATTCTTATTTTCAAATTTAAATTTTTTTTTGGTGGACTGATAAAGTCGACAATGGGGAATAAATTCCAGGTAAAATTTTTGCCACGCCCACTTTATATTGGTCGCAAATGGGCGTTTTTATAAATCGATTATATTTATTGCTCTTTTCAGTTTTGCGTAAAGAAAGTGGTGTTGTATGAAAGTTAAGATTGCGCTCGTTTATTTACAAACAATTTTATCGAAAAATACCGACTACTTTCCGAGATATAAGTCGAACAAATTTGCTCGTAATGGTCAATTTCGTTACTTAATAACTCCGAAGTTTTGAAAGATAGGAAAATGAAAGTTCGTCTGTTGGTAGAACAGGACAAGGAGAATCCTATGTTTTTTATTTGAAGTTCGTAGGTCCATTAGTTCCGAAGATATAGAGGTCATCGGAATAAATCGCATTTTTTCACTATAATAGGGTACCGCCAGGCGATCCAAAGGTTGACCATCTTGTAGCCCGATCTCTAATCTATCATATGGTGAAAGAATCATTCCAATAGCTCCACTCGTTCCTGAGTTATAGCGTTTTGAAAAATAAGTTTTAGCGAAATCCACCTGCTACCAGCTTCTGTTGACCTGGTGTTTTACAAAAAAAGTAACGAATTTTTATTTTCAAATTTAAATTTTTTGGGGTGGAAAAGGTTTTACGTTTTGCTTAATAACTCTGATGTTTTTAAAGATACTTGCATGTCGATTGGTGGACTGATAAAGTCGACAATGGGGAATAAATTCCATGTAAAATTTTTGCCACGCCCACTTTATATTGGTCGCAAATGGGCGTTTTTAAAAATCGATTATATTTATTGCTCTTTTCAGTTTTGCGTAAAGAAAGTGGTGTTGTATGAAAGTTAAGATTGCGCTCGTTTATTTACAAAAAATTTTATCGAAAAATACCGACTACTTTCCGAGATATAAGTCGAACAAATTTGCTCGTAATGGTCAATTTCGTTACTTAATAACTCCGAAGTTTTGAAAGATAGGAAAATGAAAGTTCGTCTGTTGGTAGAACAGGACAAGGAGAATCCTATGTTTTTTATTTGAAGTTCGTAGGTCCATTAGTTCCGAAGATATAGAGGTCATCGGAATAAATCGCATTTTTTCACTATAATAGGGTACCGCCAGGCGATCCAAAGGTTGACCATCTTGTAGCCCGATCTCTAATCTATCATATGGTGAAAGAATCATTCCAATAGCTCCACTCGTTCCTGAGTTATAGCGTTTTGAAAAATAAGTTTTAGCGAAATCCACCTGCTACCAGCTTCTGTTGACCTGGTGCTTTACAAAAAAAGTAACGAATTTTTATTTTCAAATTTAAATTTTTTGGGGTGGAAAAGGTTTTACGTTTTGCTTAATAACTCTGTTGTTTTTAAAGATACTGGCATGTCGATTGGTGGACTGATAAAGTCGACAATGGGCAATAAATTCCAGGTAAAATTTTTGCCACGCCCACTTTATATTGGTCGCAAATGGGCGTTTTTATAAATCGATTATATTTATTGCTCTTTTCAGTTTTGCGTAAAGAAAGTGGTGTTGTATGAAAGTTAAGATTGCGCTCGTTTATTTACAAAAAATTTTATCGAAAAATACCGACTACTTTCCGAGATATAAGTCGAACAAATTTGCTCGTAATGGTCAATTTCGTTACTTAATAACTCCGAAGTTTTGAAAGATAGGAAAATGAAAGTTCGTCTGTTGGTAGAACAGGACAAGGAGAATCCTATGTTTTTTATTTGAAGTTCGTAGGTCCATTAGTTCCGAAGATATAGAGGTCATCGGAATAAATCGCATTTTTTCACTATAATAGGGTACCGCCAGGCGATCCAAAGGTTGGCCATCTTGTAGCCCGATCTCTAATCTATCGTATGGTGAAAGAATCATTCCAATAGCTCCACTCGTTCCTGAGTTATAGCGTTTTGAAAAATAAGTTTTAGCGAAATCCACCTGCTACCAGCTTCTGTTGACCTGGTGTTTTACAAAAAAAGTAACGAATTTTTAATTTCAAATTTAAATTTTTTTGGGGTGGAAAAGGGTTTACGTTTTGCTTAATAACTCTGATGTTTTTAAAGATACTGGCATGTCGATTGGTGGACTGATAAAGTCGACAATGGGGAATAAATTCCAGGTAAAATTTTTGCCACGCCCACTTTATATTGGTCGCAAATGGGCGTTTTTATAAATCGATTATATTTATTGCTCTTTTCAGTTTTGCGTAAAGAAAGTGGTGTTGTATGAAAGTTAAGATTGCGCTCGTTTATTTACAAAAAATTTTATCGAAAAATACCGACTACTTTCCGAGATATAAGTCGAACAAATTTGCTCGTAATGGTCAATTTCGTTACTTAATAACTCCGAAGTTTTGAAAGATAGGAAAATGAAAGTTCGTCTGTTGGTAGAACAGGACAAGGAGAATCCTATGTTTTTTATTTGAAGTTCGTAGGTCCATTAGTTCCGAAGATATAGAGGTCATCGGAATAAATCGCATTTTTTCACTATAATAGGGTACCGCCAGGCGATCCAAAGGTTGGCCATCTTGTAGCCCGATCTCTAATCTATCGTATGGTGAAAGAATCATTCCAATAGCTCCACTCGTTCCTGAGTTATAGCGTTTTGAAAAATAAGTTTTAGCGAAATCCACCTGCTACCAGCTTCTGTTGACCTGGTGTTTTACAAAAAAAGTAACGAATTCTTATTTTCAAATTTAAATTTTTTTTTTGGTGGACTGATAAAGTCGACAATGGGGAATAAATTCCAGGTAAAATTTTTGCCACGCCCACTTTATATTGGTCGCAAATGGGCGTTTTTATAAATCGATTATATTTATTGCTCTTTTCAGTTTTGCGTGAAGAAAGTGGTGTTGTATGAAAGTTAAGATTGCGCTCGTTTATTTACAAAAAATTTTATCGAAAAATACCGACTACTTTCCGAGATATAAGTCGAACAAATTTGCTCGTAATGGTCAATTTCGTTACTTAATAACTCCGAAGTTTTGAAAGATAGGAAAATGAAAGTTCGTCTGTTGGTAGAACAGGACAAGGAGAATCCTATGTTTTTTATTTGAAGTTCGTAGGTCCATTAGTTCCGAAGATATAGAGGTCATCGGAATAAATCGCATTTTTTCACTATAATAGGGTACCGCCGAATTTTTATTTTCAAATTTAAATTTTTTGGGGTGGAAAAGGTTTTACGTTTTGCTTAATAACTCTGATGTTTTTAAAGATACTGGCATGTCGATTGGTGGACTGATAAAGTCGACAATGGGGAATAAATTCCATGTAAAATTTTTGCCACGCCCACTTTATATTGGTCGCAAATGGGCGTTTTTATAAATCGATTATATTTATTGCTCTTTTCAGTTTTGCGTAAAGAAAGTGGTGTTGTATGAAAGTTAAGATTGCGCTCGTTTATTTACAAAAAATTTTATCGAAAAATACCGACTACTTTCCGAGATATAAGTCGAACAAATTTGCTCGTAATGGTCAATTTCGTTACTTAATAACTCCGAAGTTTTGAAAGATAGGAAAATGAAAGTTCGTCTGTTGGTAGAACAGGACAAGGAGAATCCTATGTTTTTTATTTGAAGTTCGTAGGTCCATTAGTTCCGAAGATATAGAGGTCATCGGAATAAATCGCATTTTTTCACTATAATAGGGTACCGCCAGGCGATCCAAAGGTTGACCATCTTGTAGCCCGATCTCTAATCTATCATATGGTGAAAGAATCATTCCAATAGCTCCACTCGTTCCTGAGTTATAGCGTTTTGAAAAATAAGTTTTAGCGAAATCCACCTGCTACCAGCTTCTGTTGACCTGGTGCTTTACAAAAAAAGTAACGAATTTTTATTTTCAAATTTAAATTTTTTGGGGTGGAAAAGGTTTTACGTTTTGCTTAATAACTCTGATGTTTTTAAAGATACTGGCATGTCGATTGGTGGACTGATAAAGTCGACAATGGGGAATAAATTCCAGGTAAAATTTTTGCCACGCCCACTTTATATTGGTCGCAAATGGGCGTTTTTATAAATCGATTATATTTATTGCTCTTTTCAGTTTTGCGTAAAGAAAGTGGTGTTGTATGAAAGTTAAGATTGCGCTCGTTTATTTACAAAAAATTTTATCGAAAAATACCGACTACTTTCCGAGATATAAGTCGAACAAATTTGCTCGTAATGGTCAATTTCGTTACTTAATAACTCCGAAGTTTTGAAAGATAGGAAAATGAAAGTTCGTCTGTTGGTAGAACAGGACAAGGAGAATCCTATGTTTTTTATTTGAAGTTCGTAGGTCCATTAGTTCCGAAGATATAGAGGTCATCGGAATAAATCGCATTTTTTCACTATAATAGGGTACCGCCAGGCGATCCAAAAAAAGTAACGAATTTTTATTTTCAAATTTAAATTTTTTGGGGTGGAAAAGGTTTTACGTTTTGCTTAATAACTCTGATGTTTTTAAAGATACTGGCATGTCGATTGGTGGACTGATAAAGTCGACAATGGGGAATAAATTCCAGGTAAAATTTTTGCCACGCCCACTTTATATTGGTCGCAAATGGGCGTTTTTATAAATCGATTATATTTATTGCTCTTTTCAGTTTTGCGTAAAGAAAGTGGTGTTGTATGAAAGTTAAGATTGCGCTCGTTTATTTACAAAAAATTTTATCGAAAAATACCGACTACTTTCCGAGATATAAGTCGAACAAATTTGCTCGTAATGGTCAATTTCGTTACTTAATAACTCCGAAGTTTTGAAAGATAGGAAAATGAAAGTTCGTCTGTTGGTAGAACAGGACAAGGAGAATCCTATGTTTTTTATTTGAAGTTCGTAGGTCCATTAGTTCCGAAGATATAGAGGTCATCGGAATAAATCGCATTTTTTCACTATAATAGGGTACCGCCAGGCGATCCAAAGGTTGGCCATCTTGTAGCCCGATCTCTAATCTATCGTATGGTGAAAGAATCATTCCAATAGCTCCACTCGTTCCTGAGTTATAGCGTTTTGAAAAATAAGTTTTAGCGAAATCCACCTGCTACCAGCTTCTGTTGACCTGGTGTTTTGCAAAAAAAGTAACGAATTCTTATTTTCAAATTTAAATTTTTTTTTGGTGGACTGATAAAGTCGACAATGGGGAATAAATTCCAGGTAAAATTTTTGCCACGCCCACTTTATATTGGTCGCAAATGGGCGTTTTTATAAATCGATTATATTTATTGCTCTTTTCAGTTTTGCGTAAAGAAAGTGGTGTTGTATGAAAGTTAAGATTGCGCTCGTTTATTTACAAACAATTTTATCGAAAAATACCGACTACTTTCCGAGATATAAGTCGAACAAATTTGCTCGTAATGGTCAATTTCGTTACTTAATAACTCCGAAGTTTTGAAAGATAGGAAAATGAAAGTTCGTCTGTTGGTAGAACAGGACAAGGAGAATCCTATGTTTTTTATTTGAAGTTCGTAGGTCCATTAGTTCCGAAGATATAGAGGTCATCGGAATAAATCGCATTTTTTCACTATAATAGGGTACCGCCAGGCGATCCAAAGGTTGACCATCTTGTAGCCCGATCTCTAATCTATCATATGGTGAAAGAATCATTCCAATAGCTCCACTCGTTCCTGAGTTATAGCGTTTTGAAAAATAAGTTTTAGCGAAATCCACCTGCTACCAGCTTCTGTTGACCTGGTGTTTTACAAAAAAAGTAACGAATTTTTATTTTCAAATTTAAATTTTTTGGGGTGGAAAAGGTTTTACGTTTTGCTTAATAACTCTGATGTTTTTAAAGATACTGGCATGTCGATTGGTGGACTGATAAAGTCGACAATGGGGAATAAATTCCATGTAAAATTTTTGCCACGCCCACTTTATATTGGTCGCAAATGGGCGTTTTTATAAATCGATTATATTTATTGCTCTTTTCAGTTTTGCGTAAAGAAAGTGGTGTTGTATGAAAGTTAAGATTGCGCTCGTTTATTTACAAAAAATTTTATCGAAAAATACCGACTACTTTCCGAGATATAAGTCGAACAAATTTGCTCGTAATGGTCAATTTCGTTACTTAATAACTCCGAAGTTTTGAAAGATAGGAAAATGAAAGTTCGTCTGACCAGCTTCTGTTGACCTGGTGCTTTACAAAAAAAGTAACGAATTTTTATTTTCAAATTTAAATTTTTTGGGGTGGAAAAGGTTTTACGTTTTGCTTAATAACTCTGATGTTTTTAAAGATACTGGCATGTCGATTGGTGGACTGATAAAGTCGACAATGGGGAATAAATTCCAGGTAAAATTTTTGCCACGCCCACTTTATATTGGTCGCAAATGGGCGTTTTTATAAATCGATTATATTTATTGCTCTTTTCAGTTTTGCGTAAAGAAAGTGGTGTTGTATGAAAGTTAAGATTGCGCTCGTTTATTTACAAAAAATTTTATCGAAAAATACCGACTACTTTCCGAGATATAAGTCGAACAAATTTGCTCGTAATGGTCAATTTCGTTACTTAATAACTCCGAAGTTTTGAAAGATAGGAAAATGAAAGTTCGTCTGTTGGTAGAACAGGACAAGGAGAATCCTATGTTTTTTATTTGAAGTTCGTAGGTCCATTAGTTCCGAAGATATAGAGGTCATCGGAATAAATCGCATTTTTTCACTATAATAGGGTACCGCCAGGCGATCCAAAGGTTGGCCATCTTGTAGCCCGATCTCTAATCTATCGTATGGTGAAAGAATCATTCCAATAGCTCCACTCGTTCCTGAGTTATAGCGTTTTGAAAAATAAGTTTTAGCGAAATCCACCTGCTACCAGCTTCTGTTGACCTGGTGTTTTACAAAAAAAGTAACGAATTCTTATTTTCAAATTTAAATTTTTTTTTGGTGGACTGATAAAGTCGACAATGGGGAATAAATTCCAGGTAAAATTTTTGCCACGCCCACTTTATATTGGTCGCAAATGGGCGTTTTTATAAATCGATTATATTTATTGCTCTTTTCAGTTTTGCGTAAAGAAAGTGGTGTTGTATGAAAGTTAAGATTGCGCTCGTTTATTTACAAACAATTTTATCGAAAAATACCGACTACTTTCCGAGATATAAGTCGAACAAATTTGCTCGTAATGGTCAATTTCGTTACTTAATAACTCCGAAGTTTTGAAAGATAGGAAAATGAAAGTTCGTCTGTTGGTAGAACAGGACAAGGAGAATCCTATGTTTTTTATTTGAAGTTCGTAGGTCCATTAGTTCCGAAGATATAGAGGTCATCGGAATAAATCGCATTTTTTCACTATAATAGGGTACCGCCAGGCGATCCAAAGGTTGACCATCTTGTAGCCCGATCTCTAATCTATCATATGGTGAAAGAATCATTCCAATAGCTCCACTCGTTCCTGAGTTATAGCGTTTTGAAAAATAAGTTTTAGCGAAATCCACCTGCTACCAGCTTCTGTTGACCTGGTGTTTTACAAAAAAAGTAACGAATTTTTATTTTCAAATTTAAATTTTTTGGGGTGGAAAAGGTTTTACGTTTTGCTTAATAACTCTGATGTTTTTAAAGATACTGGCATGTCGATTGGTGGACTGATAAAGTCGACAATGGGGAATAAATTCCATGTAAAATTTTTGCCACGCCCACTTTATATTGGTCGCAAATGGGCGTTTTTATAAATCGATTATATTTATTGCTCTTTTCAGTTTTGCGTAAAGAAAGTGGTGTTGTATGAAAGTTAAGATTGCGCTCGTTTATTTACAAAAAATTTTATCGAAAAATACCGACTACTTTCCGAGATATAAGTCGAACAAATTTGCTCGTAATGGTCAATTTCGTTACTTAATAACTCCGAAGTTTTGAAAGATAGGAAAATGAAAGTTCGTCTGTTGGTAGAACAGGACAAGGAGAATCCTATGTTTTTTATTTGAAGTTCGTAGGTCCATTAGTTCCGAAGATATAGAGGTCATCGGAATAAATCGCATTTTTTCACTATAATAGGGTACCGCCAGGCGATCCAAAGGTTGGCCATCTTGTAGCCCGATCTCTAATCTATCGTATGGTGAAAGAATCATTCCAATAGCTCCACTCGTTCCTGAGTTATAGCGTTTTGAAAAATAAGTTTTAGCGAAATCCACCTGCTACCAGCTTCTGTTGACCTGGTGTTTTACAAAAAAAGTAACGAATTTTTATTTTCAAATTTAAATTTTTTTGGGGTGGAAAAGGTTTTACGTTTTGCTTAATAACTCTGATGTTTTTAAAGATACTGGCATGTCGATTGGTGGACTGATAAAGTCGACAATGGGGAATAAATTCCAGGTAAAATTTTTGCCACGCCCACTTTATATTGGTCGCAAATGGGCGTTTTTATAAATCGATTATATTTATTGCTCTTTTCAGTTTTGCGTAAAGAAAGTGGTGTTGTATGAAAGTTAAGATTGCGCTCGTTTATTTACAAAAAATTTTATCGAAAAATACCGACTACTTTCCGAGATATAAGTCGAACAAATTTGCTCGTAATGGTCAATGGTCGCAAATGGGCGTTTTTATAAATCGATTATATTTATTGCTCTTTTCAGTTTTGCGTAAAGAAAGTGGTGTTGTATGAAAGTTAAGATTGCGCTCGTTTATTTACAAAAAATTTTATCGAAAAATACCGACTACTTTCCGAGATATAAGTCGAACAAATTTGCTCGTAATGGTCAATTTCGTTACTTAATAACTCCGAAGTTTTGAAAGATAGGAAAATGAAAGTTCGTCTGTTGGTAGAACAGGACAAGGAGAATCCTATGTTTTTTATTTGAAGTTCGTAGGTCCATTAGTTCCGAAGATATAGAGGTCATCGGAATAAATCGCATTTTTTCACTATAATAGGGTACCGCCAGGCGATCCAAAGGTTGGCCATCTTGTAGCCCGATCTCTAATCTATCGTATGGTGAAAGAATCATTCCAATAGCTCCACTCGTTCCTGAGTTATAGCGTTTTGAAAAATAAGTTTTAGCGAAATCCACCTGCTACCAGCTTCTGTTGACCTGGTGTTTTACAAAAAAAGTAACGAATTCTTATTTTCAAATTTAAATTTTTTTTTTTGGTGGACTGATAAAGTCGACAATGGGGAATAAATTCCAGGTAAAATTTTTGCCACGCCCACTTTATATTGGTCGCAAATGGGCGTTTTTATAAATCGATTATATTTATTGCTCTTTTCAGTTTTGCGTAAAGAAAGTGGTGTTGTATGAAAGTTAAGATTGCGCTCGTTTATTTACAAAAAATTTTATCGAAAAATACCGACTACTTTCCGAGATATAAGTCGAACAAATTTGCTCGTAATGGTCAATTTCGTTACTTAATAACTCCGAAGTTTTGAAAGATAGGAAAATGAAAGTTCGTCTGTTGGTAGAACAGGACAAGGAGAATCCTATGTTTTTTATTTGAAGTTCGTAGGTCCATTAGTTCCGAAGATATAGAGGTCATCGGAATAAATCGCATTTTTTCACTATAATAGGGTACCGCCGAATTTTTATTTTCAAATTTAAATTTTTTGGGGTGGAAAAGGTTTTACGTTTTGCTTAATAACTCTGATGTTTTTAAAGATACTGGCATGTCGATTGGTGGACTGATAAAGTCGACAATGGGGAATAAATTCCATGTAAAATTTTTGCCACGCCCACTTTATATTGGTCGCAAATGGGCGTTTTTATAAATCGATTATATTTATTGCTCTTTTCAGTTTTGCGTAAAGAAAGTGGTGTTGTATGAAAGTTAAGATTGCGCTCGTTTATTTACAAAAAATTTTATCGAAAAATACCGACTACTTTCCGAGATATAAGTCGAACAAATTTGCTCGTAATGGTCAATTTCGTTACTTAATAACTCCGAAGTTTTGAAAGATAGGAAAATGAAAGTTCGTCTGTTGGTAGAACAGGACAAGGAGAATCCTATGTTTTTTATTTGAAGTTCGTAGGTCCATTAGTTCCGAAGATATAGAGGTCATCGGAATAAATCGCATTTTTTCACTATAATAGGGTACCGCCAGGCGATCCAAAGGTTGACCATCTTGTAGCCCGATCTCTAATCTATCATATGGTGAAAGAATCATTCCAATAGCTCCACTCGTTCCTGAGTTATAGCGTTTTGAAAAATAAGTTTTAGCGAAATCCACCTGCTACCAGCTTCTGTTGACCTGGTGCTTTACAAAAAAAGTAACGAATTTTTATTTTCAAATTTAAATTTTTTGGGGTGGAAAAGGTTTTACGTTTTGCTTAATAACTCTGATGTTTTTAAAGATACTGGCATGTCGATTGGTGGACTGATAAAGTCGACAATGGGGAATAAATTCCAGGTAAAATTTTTGCCACGCCCACTTTATATTGGTCGCAAATGGGCGTTTTTATAAATCGATTATATTTATTGCTCTTTTCAGTTTTGCGTAAAGAAAGTGGTGTTGTATGAAAGTTAAGATTGCGCTCGTTTATTTACAAAAAATTTTATCGAAAAATACCGACTACTTTCCGAGATATAAGTCGAACAAATTTGCTCGTAATGGTCAATTTCGTTACTTAATAACTCCGAAGTTTTGAAAGATAGGAAAATGAAAGTTCGTCTGTTGGTAGAACAGGACAAGGAGAATCCTATGTTTTTTATTTGAAGTTCGTAGGTCCATTAGTTCCGAAGATATAGAGGTCATCGGAATAAATCGCATTTTTTCACTATAATAGGGTACCGCCAGGCGATCCAAAGGTTGACCATCTTGTAGCCCGATCTCTAATCTATCGTATGGTGAAAGAATCATTCCAATAGCTCCACTCGTTCCTGAGTTATAGCGTTTTGAAAAATAAGTTTTAGCGAAATCCACCTGCTACCAGCTTCTGTTGACCTGGTGTTTTACAAAAAAAGTAACGAATTCTTATTTTCAAATTTAAATTTTTTTTTGGTGGACTGATAAAGTCGACAATGGGGAATAAATTCCAGGTAAAATTTTTGCCACGCCCACTTTATATTGGTCGCAAATGGGCGTTTTTATAAATCGATTATATTTATTGCTCTTTTCAGTTTTGCGTAAAGAAAGTGGTGTTGTATGAAAGTTAAGATTGCGCTCGTTTATTTACAAAAAATTTTATCGAAAAATACCGACTACTTTCCGAGATATAAGTCGAACAAATTTGCTCGTAATGGTCAATTTCGTTACTTAATAACTCCGAAGTTTTGAAAGATAGGAAAATGAAAGTTCGTCTGTTGGTAGAACAGGACAAGGAGAATCCTATGTTTTTTATTTGAAGTTCGTAGGTCCATTAGTTCCGAAGATATAGAGGTCATCGGAATAAATCGCATTTTTTCACTATAATAGGGTACCGCCAGGCGATCCAAAGGTTGACCGTCTTGTAGCCCGATCTCTAATCTATCGTATGGTGAAAGAATCATTCCAATAGCTCCACTCGTTCCTGAGTTATAGCGTTTTGAAAAATAAGTTTTAGCGAAATCCACCTGCTACCAGCTTCTGTTGACCTGGTGTTTTACAAAAAAAGTAACGAATTCTTATTTTCAAATTTAAATTTTTTTTTGGTGGACTGATAAAGTCGACAATGGGGAATAAATTCCAGGTAAAATTTTTGCCACGCCCACTTTATATTGGTCGCAAATGGGCGTTTTTATAAATCGATTATATTTATTGCTCTTTTCAGTTTTGCGTAAAGAAAGTGGTGTTGTATGAAAGTTAAGATTGCGCTCGTTTATTTACAAACAATTTTATCGAAAAATACCGACTACTTTCCGAGATATAAGTCGAACAAATTTGCTCGTAATGGTCAATTTCGTTACTTAATAACTCCAAAGTTTTGAAAGATAGGAAAATGAAAGTTCGTCTGTTGGTAGAACAGGACAAGGAGAATCCTATGTTTTTTATTTGAAGTTCGTAGGTCCATTAGTTCCGAAGATATAGAGGTCATCGGAATAAATCGCATTTTTTCACTATAATAGGGTACCGCCAGGCGATCCAAAGGTTGACCATCTTGTAGCCCGATCTCTAATCTATCATATGGTGAAAGAATCATTCCAATAGCTCCACTCGTTCCTGAGTTATAGCGTTTTGAAAAATAAGTTTTAGCGAAATCCACCTGCTACCAGCTTCTGTTGACCTGGTGTTTTACAAAAAAAGTAACGAATTTTTATTTTCAAATTTAAATTTTTTGGGGTGGAAAAGGTTTTACGTTTTGCTTAATAACTCTGATGTTTTTAAAGATACTGGCATGTCGATTGGTGGACTGATAAAGTCGACAATGGGGAATAAATTCCATGTAAAATTTTTGCCACGCCCACTTTATATTGGTCGCAAATGGGCGTTTTTATAAATCGATTATATTTATTGCTCTTTTCAGTTTTGCGTAAAGAAAGTGGTGTTGTATGAAAGTTAAGATTGCGCTCGTTTATTTACAAAAAATTTTATCGAAAAATACCGACTACTTTCCGAGATATAAGTCGAACAAATTTGCTCGTAATGGTCAATTTCGTTACTTAATAACTCCGAAGTTTTGAAAGATAGGAAAATGAAAGTTCGTCTGTTGGTAGAACAGGACAAGGAGAATCCTATGTTTTTTATTTGAAGTTCGTAGGTCCATTAGTTCCGAAGATATAGAGGTCATCGGAATAAATCGCATTTTTTCACTATAATAGGGTACCGCCAGGCGATCCAAAGGTTGGCCATCTTGTAGCCCGATCTCTAATCTATCGTATGGTGAAAGAATCATTCCAATAGCTCCACTCGTTCCTGAGTTATAGCGTTTTGAAAAATAAGTTTTAGCGAAATCCACCTGCTACCAGCTTCTGTTGACCTGGTGTTTTACAAAAAAAGTAACGAATTTTTATTTTCAAATTTAAATTTTTTTGGGGTGGAAAAGGTTTTACGTTTTGCTTAATAACTCTGATGTTTTTAAAGATACTGGCATGTCGATTGGTGGACTGATAAAGTCGACAATGGGGAATAAATTCCAGGTAAAATTTTTGCCACGCCCACTTTATATTGGTCGCAAATGGGCGTTTTTATAAATCGATTATATTTATTGCTCTTTTCAGTTTTGCGTAAAGAAAGTGGTGTTGTATGAAAGTTAAGATTGCGCTCGTTTATTTACAAAAAATTTTATCGAAAAATACCGACTACTTTCCGAGATATAAGTCGAACAAATTTGCTCGTAATGGTCAATGGTCGCAAATGGGCGTTTTTATAAATCGATTATATTTATTGCTCTTTTCAGTTTTGCGTAAAGAAAGTGGTGTTGTATGAAAGTTAAGATTGCGCTCGTTTATTTACAAAAAATTTTATCGAAAAATACCGACTACTTTCCGAGATATAAGTCGAACAAATTTGCTCGTAATGGTCAATTTCGTTACTTAATAACTCCGAAGTTTTGAAAGATAGGAAAATGAAAGTTCGTCTGTTGGTAGAACAGGACAAGGAGAATCCTATGTTTTTTATTTGAAGTTCGTAGGTCCATTAGTTCCGAAGATATAGAGGTCATCGGAATAAATCGCATTTTTTCACTATAATAGGGTACCGCCAGGCGATCCAAAGGTTGGCTATCTTGTAGTCCGATCTCTAATCTATCATATGGTGAAAGAATCATTCCAATAGCTCCACTCGTTCCTGAGTTATAGCGTTTTGAAAAATAAGTTTTAGCGAAATCCACCTGCTACCAGCTTCTGTTGACCTGGTGTTTTACAAAAAAAGTAACGAATTTTTATTTTCAAATTTAAATTTTTTGGGGTGGAAAAGGTTTTACGTTTTGCTTAATAACTCTGATGTTTTTAAAGATACTGGCATGTCGATCGCATTTTTTCACTATAATAGGGTACCGCCAGGCGATCCAAAGGTTGGCCATCTTGTAGCCCGATCTCTAATCTATCGTATGGTGAAAGAATCATTCCAATAGCTCCACTCGTTCCTGAGTTATAGCGTTTTGAAAAATAAGTTTTAGCGAAATCCACCTGCTACCAGCTTCTGTTGACCTGGTGTTTTACAAAAAAAGTAACGAATTTTTATTTTCAAATTTAAATTTTTTTGGGGTGGAAAAGGTTTTACGTTTTGCTTAATAACTCTGATGTTTTTAAAGATACTGGCATGTCGATTGGTGGACTGATAAAGTCGACAATGGGGAATAAATTCCAGGTAAAATTTTTGCCACGCCCACTTTATATTGGTCGCAAATGGGCGTTTTTATAAATCGATTATATTTATTGCTCTTTTCAGTTTTGCGTAAAGAAAGTGGTGTTGTATGAAAGTTAAGATTGCGCTCGTTTATTTACAAAAAATTTTATCGAAAAATACCGACTACTTTCCGAGATATAAGTCGAACAAATTTGCTCGTAATGGTCAATGGTCGCAAATGGGCGTTTTTATAAATCGATTATATTTATTGCTCTTTTCAGTTTTGCGTAAAGAAAGTGGTGTTGTATGAAAGTTAAGATTGCGCTCGTTTATTTACAAAAAATTTTATCGAAAAATACCGACTACTTTCCGAGATATAAGTCGAACAAATTTGCTCGTAATGGTCAATTTCGTTACTTAATAACTCCGAAGTTTTGAAAGATAGGAAAATGAAAGTTCGTCTGTTGGTAGAACAGGACAAGGAGAATCCTATGTTTTTTATTTGAAGTTCGTAGGTCCATTAGTTCCGAAGATATAGAGGTCATCGGAATAAATCGCATTTTTTCACTATAATAGGGTACCGCCAGGCGATCCAAAGGTTGGCTATCTTGTAGTCCGATCTCTAATCTATCATATGGTGAAAGAATCATTCCAATAGCTCCACTCGTTCCTGAGTTATAGCGTTTTGAAAAATAAGTTTTAGCGAAATCCACCTGCTACCAGCTTCTGTTGACCTGGTGTTTTACAAAAAAAGTAACGAATTTTTATTTTCAAATTTAAATTTTTTGGGGTGGAAAAGGTTTTACGTTTTGCTTAATAACTCTGATGTTTTTAAAGATACTGGCATGTCGATCGCATTTTTTCACTATAATAGGGTACCGCCAGGCGATCCAAAGGTTGGCCATCTTGTAGCCCGATCTCTAATCTATCGTATGGTGAAAGAATCATTCCAATAGCTCCACTCGTTCCTGAGTTATAGCGTTTTGAAAAATAAGTTTTAGCGAAATCCACCTGCTACCAGCTTCTGTTGACCTGGTGTTTTACAAAAAAAGTAACGAATTTTTATTTTCAAATTTAAATTTTTTGGGGTGGAAAAGGTTTTACGTTTTGCTTAATAACTCTGATGTTTTTAAAGATACTGGCATGTCGATTGGTGGACTGATAAAGTCGACAATGGGGAATAAATTCCAGGTAAAATTTTTGCCACGCCCACTTTATATTGGTCGCAAATGGGCGTTTTTATAAATCGATTATATTTATTGCTCTTTTCAGTTTTGCGTAAAGAAAGTGGTGTTGTATGAAAGTTAAGATTGCGCTCGTTTATTTACAAAAAATTTTATCGAAAAATACCGACTACTTTCCGAGATATAAGTCGAACAAATTTGCTCGTAATGGTCAATTTCGTTACTTAATAACTCCGAAGTTTTGAAAGATAGGAAAATGAAAGTTCGTCTGTTGGTAGAACAGGACAAGGAGAATCCTATGTTTTTTATTTGAAGTTCGTAGGTCCATTAGTTCCGAAGATATAGAGGTCATCGGAATAAATCGCATTTTTTCACTGTAATAGGGTACCGCCAGGCGATTCAAAGGTTGACCATCTTGTAGCCCGATCTCTAATCTATCATATGGTGAAAGAATCATTCCAATAGCTCCACTCGTTCCTGAGTTATAGCATTTTGAAAAATAAGTTTTAGCGAAATCCACCTGCTACCAGCTTCTGTTGACCTGGCGTTTTACAAAAAAAGTAACGAATTTTTATTTTCAAATTTAAATTTTTTGGGGTGGAAAAGGTTTTACGTTTTGCTTAATAACTCTGATGTTTTTAAAGATACTGGCATGTCGATTGGTGGACTGATAAAGTCGACAATTGGGAATAAATTCCAGTTAAAATTTTTGCCACGCCCACTTTATATTGGTCGCAAATGGGCGTTTTTATAAATCGATTATATTTATTGCTCTTTTCAGTTTTGCGTAAAGAAAGTGGTGTTGTATGAAAGTTAAGATTGCGCTCGTTTATTTACAAAAAATTTTATCGAAAAATACCGACTACTTTCCGAGATATAAGTCGAACAAATTTGCTCGTAATGGTCAATTTCGTTACTTAATAACTCCGAAGTTTTGAAAGATAGGAAAATGAAAGTTCGTCTGTTGGTAGAACAGGACAAGGAGAATCCTATGTTTTTTATTTGAAGTTCGTAGGTCCATTAGTTCCGAAGATATAGAGGTCATCGGAATAAATCGCATTTTTTCACTATAATAGGGTACCGCCAGGCGATCCAAAGGTTGGCCATCTTGTAGCCCGATCTCTAATCTATCGTATGGTGAAAGAATCATTCCAATAGCTCCACTCGTTCCTGAGTTATAGCGTTTTGAAAAATAAGTTTTAGCGAAATCCACCTGCTACCAGCTTCTGTTGACCTGGTGTTTTACAAAAAAAGTAACGAATTTTTATTTTCAAATTTAAATTTTTTGGGGTGGAAAAGGTTTTACGTTTTGCTTAATAACTCTGATGTTTTTAAAGATACTGGCATGTCGATTGGTGGACTGATAAAGTCGACAATGGGGAATAAATTCCAGGTAAAATTTTTGCCACGCCCACTTTATATTGGTCGCAAATGGGCGTTTTTATAAATCGATTATATTTATTGCTCTTTTCAGTTTTGCGTAAAGAAAGTGGTGTTGTATGAAAGTTAAGATTGCGCTCGTTTATTTACAAAAAATTTTATCGAAAAATACCGACTACTTTCCGAGATATAAGTCGAACAAATTTGCTCGTAATGGTCAATTTCGTTACTTAATAACTCCGAAGTTTTGAAAGATAGGAAAATGAAAGTTCGTCTGTTGGTAGAACAGGACAAGGAGAATCCTATGTTTTTTATTTGAAGTTCGTAGGTCCATTAGTTCCGAAGATATAGAGGTCATCGGAATAAATCGCATTTTTTCACTATAATAGGGTACCGCCAGGCGATTCAAAGGTTGACCATCTTGTAGCCCGATCTCTAATCTATCATATGGTGAAAGAATCATTCCAATAGCTCCACTCGTTCCTGAGTTATAGCGTTTTGAAAAATAAGTTTTAGCGAAATCCACCTGCTACCAGCTTCTGTTGACCTGGCGTTTTACAAAAAAAGTAACGAATTTTTATTTTCAAATTTAAATTTTTTGGGGTGGAAAAGGTTTTACGTTTTGCTTAATAACTCTGATGTTTTTAAAGATACTGGCATGTCGATTGGTGGACTGATAAAGTCGACAATGGGGAATAAATTCCAGTTAAAATTTTTGCCACGCCCACTTTATATTGGTCGCAAATGGGCGTTTTTATAAATCGATTATATTTATTGCTCTTTTCAGTTTTGCGTAAAGAAAGTGGTGTTGTATGAAAGTTAAGATTGCGCTCGTTTATTTACAAAAAATTTTATCGAAAAATACCGACTACTTTCCGAGATATAAGTCGAACAAATTTGCTCGTAATGGTCAATTTCGTTACTTAATAACTCCGAAGTTTTGAAAGATAGGAAAATGAAAGTTCGTCTGTTGGTAGAACAGGACAAGGAGAATCCTATGTTTTTTATTTGAAGTTCGTAGGTCCATTAGTTCCGAAGATATAGAGGTCATCGGAATAAATCGCATTTTTTCACTATAATAGGGTACCGCCAGGCGATCCAAAGGTTGACCATCTTGTAGCCCGATCTCTAATCTATCATATGGTGAAAGAATCATTCCAATAGCTCCACTCGTTCCTAAGTTATAGCGTTTTGAAAAATAAGTTTTAGCGAAATCCACCTGCTACCAGCTTCTGTTGACCTGGTGTTTTACAAAAAAAGTAACGAATTTTTATTTTCAAATTTAAATTTTTTGGGGTGGAAAAGGTTTTACGTTTTGCTTAATAACTCTGATGTTTTTAAAGATACTGGCATGTCGATTGGTGGACTGATAAAGTCGACAATGGGGAATAAATTCCAGGTAAAATTTTTGCCACGCCCACTTTATATTGGTCGCAAATGGGCGTTTTTATAAATCGATTATATTTATTGCTCTTTTCAGTTTTGCGTAAAGAAAGTGGTGTTGTATGAAAGTTAAGATTGCGCTCGTTTATTTACAAAAAATTTTATCGAAAAATACCGACTACTTTCCGAGATATAAGTCGAACAAATTTGCTCGTAATGGTCAATTTCGTTACTTAATAACTCCGAAGTTTTGAAAGATAGGAAAATGAAAGTTCGTCTGTTGGTAGAACAGGACAAGGAGAATCCTATGTTTTTTATTTGAAGTTCGTAGGTCCATTAGTTCCGAAGATATAGAGGTCATCGGAATAAATCGCATTTTTTCACTATAATAGGGTACCGCCAGGCGATCCAAAGGTTGACCATCTTGTAGCCCGATCTCTAATCTATCATATGGTGAAAGAATCATTCCAATAGCTCCACTCGTTCCTAAGTTATAGCGTTTTGAAAAATAAGTTTTAGCGAAATCCACCTGCTACCAGCTTCTGTTGACCTGGTGTTTTACAAAAAAAGTAACGAATTTTTATTTTCAAATTTAAATTTTTTGGGGTGGAAAAGGTTTTACGTTTTGCTTAATAACTCTGATGTTTTTAAAGATACTGGCATGTCGATTGGTGGACTGATAAAGTCGACAATGGGGAATAAATTCCAGGTAAAATTTTTGCCACGCCCACTTTATATTGGTCGCAAATGGGCGTTTTTATAAATCGATTATATTTATTGCTCTTTTCAGTTTTGCGTAAAGAAAGTGGTGTTGTATGAAAGTTAAGATTGCGCTCGTTTATTTACAAAAAATTTTATCGAAAAATACCGACTACTTTCCGAGATATAAGTCGAACAAATTTGCTCGTAATGGTCAATTTCGTTACTTAATAACTCCGAAGTTTTGAAAGATAGGAAAATGAAAGTTCGTCTGTTGGTAGAACAGGACAAGGAGAATCCTATATTTTTTATTTGAAGTTCGTAGGTCCATTAGTTCCGAAGATATAGAGGTCATCGGAATAAATCGCATTTTTTCACTATAATAGGGTACCGCCAGGCGATCCAAAGGTTGGCCATCTTGTAGCCCGATCTCTAATCTATCGTATGGTGAAAGAATCATTCCAATAGCTCCACTCGTTCCTGAGTTATAGCGTTTTGAAAAATAAGTTTTAGCGAAATCCACCTGCTACCAGCTTCTGTTGACCTGGTGTTTTACAAAAAAAGTAACGAATTTTTATTTTCAAATTTAAATTTTTTGGGGTGGAAAAGGTTTTACGTTTTGCTTAATAACTCTGATGTTTTTAAAGATACTGGCATGTCGATTGGTGGACTGATAAAGTCGACAATGGGGAATAAATTCCAGGTAAAATTTTTGCCACGCCCACTTTATATTGGTCGCAAATGGGCGTTTTTATAAATCGATTATATTTATTGCTCTTTTCAGTTTTGCGTAAAGAAAGTGGTGTTGTATGAAAGTTAAGATTGCGCTCGTATATTTACAAAAAATTTTATCGAAAAATACCGACTACTTTACGAGATATAAGTCGAACAAATTTGCTCGTAATGATCAATTTCGTTACTTAATAACTCCGAAGTTTTGAAAGATAGGAAAATGAAAGTTCGTCTGTTGGTAGAACAAGACAAGGAGAATCCTATGTTTTTTATTTGAAGTTCGTAGGTCCATTAGTTCCGAAGATATAGAGGTCATCGGAATAAATCGCATTTTTTCGCTATAATAGGGTACCGCCAGGCGATCCAAAGGTTGGCCATCTTGTTGCCCGATCTCTAATCTATCATATGGTGAAAGAATCATTCCAATAGCTCCACTCGTTCCTGAGTTATAGCGTTTTGAAAAATAAGTTTTAGCGAAATCCACCTGCTACCAGCTTCTGTTGACCTGGTGTTTTACAAAAAAAGTAACGAATTTTTATTTTCAAATTTAAATTTTTTTGGGTGGAAAAGGTTTTACGTTTTGCTTAATAACTCTGATGTTTTTAAAGATACTGGCATGTCGATTGGTGGACTGATAAAGTCGACAATGGGAAATGAATTCCAGGTAAAATTTTTGCCCCGCCCACTTTATATTGGTCGCAAATGGGCGTTTTTATAAATCGATTATATTTATTGCTCTTTTAAGTTTTGCGTAAAGAAAGTGGTCTTGTATGAAAGTTAAGATTGCGCTCGTATATTTACAAAAAATTTTATCGAAAAATACCGACTACTTTACGAGATATAAGTCGAACAAATTTGCTCGTAATGATCAATTTCGTTACTTAATAACTCCGAAGTTTTGAAAGATAGGAAAATGAAAGTTCGTCTGTTGGTAGAACAAGACAAGGAGAATCCTATGTTTTTTATTTGAAGTTCGTAGGTCCATTAGTTCCGAAGATATAGAGGTCATCGGAATAAATCGCATTTTTTCGCTATAATAGGGTACCGCCAGGCGATCCAAAGGTTGGCCATCTTGTAGCCCGATCTCTAATCTATCATATGGTGAAAGAATCATTCCAATAGCTCCACTCGTTCCTGAGTTATAGCGTTTTGAAAAATAAGTTTTAGCGAAATTCACCTGCTACCAGCTTCTGTTGACCTGGTATTTTACAAAAAAAGTAACGAATTTTTATTTTCAAATTTAAATTTTTTGGGGTGGAAAAGGTTTTACGTTTTGCTTAATAACTCTGATGTTTTTAAAGATACTGGCATGTCGATTGGTGGACTGATAAAGTCGACAATGGGGAATAAATTCCAGTTAAAATTTTTGCCACGCCCACTTTATATTGGTCGCAAATGGGCGTTTTTATAAATCGATTATATTTATTGCTCTTTTCAGTTTTGCGTAAAGAAAGTGGTGTTGTATGAAAGTTAAGATTGCGCTCGTTTATTTACAAAAAATTTTATCGAAAAATACCGACTACTTTCCGAGATATAAGTCGAACAAATTTGCTCGTAATGGTCAATTTCGTTACTTAATAACTCCGAAGTTTTGAAAGATAGGAAAATGAAAGTTCGTCTGTTGGTAGAACAGGACAAGGAGAATCCTATGTTTTTTATTTGAAGTTCGTAGGTCCATTAGTTCCGAAGATATAGAGGTCATCGGAATAAATCGCATTTTTTCACTATAATAGGGTACCGCCAGGCGATCCAAAGGTTGACCATCTTGTAGCCCGATCTCTAATCTATCATATGGTGAAAGAATCATTCCAATAGCTCCACTCGTTCCTAAGTTATAGCGTTTTGAAAAATAAGTTTTAGCGAAATCCACCTGCTACCAGCTTCTGTTGACCTGGTGTTTTACAAAAAAAGTAACGAATTTTTATTTTCAAATTTAAATTTTTTTGGGTGGAAAAGGTTTTACGTTTTGCTTAATAACTCTGATGTTTTTAAAGATACTGGCATGTCGATTGGTGGACTGATAAAGTCGACAATGGGAAATGAATTCCAGGTAAAATTTTTGCCCCGCCCACTTTATATTGGTCGCAAATGGGCGTTTTTATAAATCGATTATATTTATTGCTCTTTTAAGTTTTGCGTAAAGAAAGTGGTCTTGTATGAAAGTTAAGATTGCGCTCGTATATTTACAAAAAATTTTATCGAAAAATACCGACTACTTTACGAGATATAAGTCGAACAAATTTGCTCGTAATGATCAATTTCGTTACTTAATAACTCCGAAGTTTTGAAAGATAGGAAAATGAAAGTTCGTCTGTTGGTAGAACAAGACAAGGAGAATCCTATGTTTTTTATTTGAAGTTCGTAGGTCCATTAGTTCCGAAGATATAGAGGTCATCGGAATAAATCGCATTTTTTCGCTATAATAGGGTACCGCCAGGCGATCCAAAGGTTGGCCATCTTGTAGCCCGATCTCTAATCTATCATATGGTGAAAGAATCATTCCAATAGCTCCACTCGTTCTTGAGTTATAGCGTTTTGAAAAATAAGTTTTAGCGAAATTCACCTGCTACCAGCTTCTGTTGACCTGGTATTTTACAAAAAAAGTAACGAATTTTTATTTTCAAATTTAAATTTTTTGGGGTGGAAAAGGTTTTACGTTTTGCTTAATAACTCTGATGTTTTTAAAGATACTGGCATGTCGATTGGTGGACTGATAAAGTCGACAATGGGGAATAAATTCCAGTTAAAATTTTTGCCACGCCCACTTTATATTGGTCGCAAATGGGCGTTTTTATAAATCGATTATATTTATTGCTCTTTTCAGTTTTGCGTAAAGAAAGTGGTGTTGTATGAAAGTTAAGATTGCGCTCGTTTATTTACAAAAAATTTTATCGAAAAATACCGACTACTTTCCGAGATATAAGTCGAACAAATTTGCTCGTAATGGTCAATTTCGTTACTTAATAACTCCGAAGTTTTGAAAGATAGGAAAATGAAAGTTCGTCTGTTGGTAGAACAGGACAAGGAGAATCCTATGTTTTTTATTTGAAGTTCGTAGGTCCATTAGTTCCGAAGATATAGAGGTCATCGGAATAAATCGCATTTTTTCACTATAATAGGGTACCGCCAGGCGATCCAAAGGTTGACCATCTTGTAGCCCGATCTCTAATCTATCATATGGTGAAAGAATCATTCCAATAGCTCCACTCGTTCCTAAGTTATAGCGTTTTGAAAAATAAGTTTTAGCGAAATCCACCTGCTACCAGCTTCTGTTGACCTGGTGTTTTACAAAAAAAGTAACGAATTTTTATTTTCAAATTTAAATTTTTTGGGGTGGAAAAGGTTTTACGTTTTGCTTAATAACTCTGATGTTTTTAAAGATACTGGCATGTCGATTGGTGGACTGATAAAGTCGACAATGGGGAATAAATTCCAGGTAAAATTTTTGCCACGCCCACTTTATATTGGTCGCAAATGGGCGTTTTTATAAATCGATTATATTTATTGCTCTTTTCAGTTTTGCGTAAAGAAAGTGGTGTTGTATGAAAGTTAAGATTGCGCTCGTTTATTTACAAAAAATTTTATCGAAAAATACCGACTACTTTCCGAGATATAAGTCGAACAAAGACAAGGAGAATCCTATGTTTTTTATTTGAAGTTCGTAGGTCCATTAGTTCCGAAGATATAGAGGTCATCGGAATAAATCGCATTTTTTCGCTATAATAGGGTACCGCCAGGCGATCCAAAGGTTGGCCATCTTGTAGCCCGATCTCTAATCTATCATATGGTGAAAGAATCATTCCAATAGCTCCACTCGTTCCTGAGTTATAGCGTTTTGAAAAATAAGTTTTAGCGAAATTCACCTGCTACCAGCTTCTGTTGACCTGGTATTTTACAAAAAAAGTAACGAATTTTTATTTTCAAATTTAAATTTTTTGGGGTGGAAAAGGTTTTACGTTTTGCTTAATAACTCTGATGTTTTTAAAGATACTGGCATGTCGATTGGTGGACTGATAAAGTCGACAATGGGGAATAAATTCCAGTTAAAATTTTTGCCACGCCCACTTTATATTGGTCGCAAATGGGCGTTTTTATAAATCGATTATATTTATTGCTCTTTTCAGTTTTGCGTAAAGAAAGTGGTGTTGTATGAAAGTTAAGATTGCGCTCGTTTATTTACAAAAAATTTTATCGAAAAATACCGACTACTTTCCGAGATATAAGTCGAACAAATTTGCTCGTAATGGTCAATTTCGTTACTTAATAACTCCGAAGTTTTGAAAGATAGGAAAATGAAAGTTCGTCTGTTGGTAGAACAGGACAAGGAGAATCCTATATTTTTTATTTGAAGTTCGTAGGTCCATTAGTTCCGAAGATATAGAGGTCATCGGAATAAATCGCATTTTTTCACTATAATAGGGTACCGCCAGGCGATCCAAAGGTTGGCCATCTTGTAGCCCGATCTCTAATCTATCGTATGGTGAAAGAATCATTCCAATAGCTCCACTCGTTCCTGAGTTATAGCGTTTTGAAAAATAAGTTTTAGCGAAATCCACCTGCTACCAGCTTCTGTTGACCTGGTGTTTTACAAAAAAAGTAACGAATTTTTATTTTCAAATTTAAATTTTTTGGGGTGGAAAAGGTTTTACGTTTTGCTTAATAACTCTGATGTTTTTAAAGATACTGGCATGTCGATTGGTGGACTGATAAAGTCGACAATGGGGAATAAATTCCAGGTAAAATTTTTGCCACGCCCACTTTATATTGGTCGCAAATGGGCGTTTTTATAAATCGATTATATTTATTGCTCTTTTCAGTTTTGCGTAAAGAAAGTGGTGTTGTATGAAAGTTAAGATTGCGCTCGTTTATTTACAAAAAATTTTATCGAAAAATACCGACTACTTTCCGAGATATAAGTCGAACAAATTTGCTCGTAATGGTCAATTTCGTTACTTAATAACTCCGAAGTTTTGAAAGATAGGAAAATGAAAGTTCGTCTGTTGGTAGAACAGGACAAGGAGAATCCTATATTTTTTATTTGAAGTTCGTAGGTCCATTAGTTCCGAAGATATAGAGGTCATCGGAATAAATCGCATTTTTTCACTATAATAGGGTACCGCCAGGCGATCCAAAGGTTGGCCATCTTGTAGCCCGATCTCTAATCTATCGTATGGTGAAAGAATCATTCCAATAGCTCCACTCGTTCCTGAGTTATAGCGTTTTGAAAAATAAGTTTTAGCGAAATCCACCTGCTACCAGCTTCTGTTGACCTGGTGTTTTACAAAAAAAGTAACGAATTTTTATTTTCAAATTTAAATTTTTTGGGGTGGAAAAGGTTTTACGTTTTGCTTAATAACTCTGATGTTTTTAAAGATACTGGCATGTCGATTGGTGGACTGATAAAGTCGACAATGGGGAATAAATTCCAGGTAAAATTTTTGCCACGCCCACTTTATATTGGTCGCAAATGGGCGTTTTTATAAATCGATTATATTTATTGCTCTTTTCAGTTTTGCGTAAAGAAAGTGGTGTTGTATGAAAGTTAAGATTGCGCTCGTTTATTTACAAAAAATTTTATCGAAAAATACCGACTACTTTCCGAGATATAAGTCGAACAAATTTGCTCGTAATGGTCAATTTCGTTACTTAATAACTCCGAAGTTTTGAAAGATAGGAAAATGAAAGTTCGTCTGTTGGTAGAACAGGACAAGGAGAATCCTATGTTTTTTATTTGAAGTTCGTAGGTCCATTAGTTCCGAAGATATAGAGGTCATCGGAATAAATCGCATTTTTTCACTATAATAGGGTACCGCCAGGCGATCCAAAGGTTGACCATCTTGTAGCCCGATCTCTAATCTATCATATGGTGAAAGAATCATTCCAATAGCTCCACTCGTTCCTAAGTTATAGCGTTTTGAAAAATAAGTTTTAGCGAAATCCACCTGCTACCAGCTTCTGTTGACCTGGTGTTTTACAAAAAAAGTAACGAATTTTTATTTTCAAATTTAAATTTTTTGGGGTGGAAAAGGTTTTACGTTTTGCTTAATAACTCTGATGTTTTTAAAGATACTGGCATGTCGATTGGTGGACTGATAAAGTCGACAATGGGGAATAAATTCCAGGTAAAATTTTTGCCACGCCCACTTTATATTGGTCGCAAATGGGCGTTTTTATAAATCGATTATATTTATTGCTCTTTTCAGTTTTGCGTAAAGAAAGTGGTGTTGTATGAAAGTTAAGATTGCGCTCGTTTATTTACAAAAAATTTTATCGAAAAATACCGACTACTTTCCGAGATATAAGTCGAACAAATTTGCTCGTAATGGTCAATTTCGTTACTTAATAACTCCGAAGTTTTGAAAGATAGGAAAATGAAAGTTCGTCTGTTGGTAGAACAGGACAAGGAGAATCCTATATTTTTTATTTGAAGTTCGTAGGTCCATTAGTTCCGAAGATATAGAGGTCATCGGAATAAATCGCATTTTTTCACTATAATAGGGTACCGCCAGGCGATCCAAAGGTTGGCCATCTTGTAGCCCGATCTCTAATCTATCGTATGGTGAAAGAATCATTCCAATAGCTCCACTCGTTCCTGAGTTATAGCGTTTTGAAAAATAAGTTTTAGCGAAATCCACCTGCTACCAGCTTCTGTTGACCTGGCGTTTTACAAAAAAAGTAACGAATTTTTATTTTCAAATTTAAATTTTTTGGGGTGGAAAAGGTTTTACGTTTTGCTTAATAACTCTGATGTTTTTAAAGATACTGGCATGTCGATTGGTGGACTGATAAAGTCGACAATGGGGAATAAATTCCAGGTAAAATTTTTGCCACGCCCACTTTATATTGGTCGCAAATGGGCGTTTTTATAAATCGATTATATTTATTGCTCTTTTCAGTTTTGCGTAAAGAAAGTGGTGTTGTATGAAAGTTAAGATTGCGCTCGTTTATTTACAAAAAATTTTATCGAAAAATACCGACTACTTTCCGAGATATAAGTCGAACAAATTTGCTCGTAATGGTCAATTTCGTTACTTAATAACTCCGAAGTTTTGAAAGATAGGAAAATGAAAGTTCGTCTGTTGGTAGAACAGGACAAGGAGAATCCTATGTTTTTTATTTGAAGTTCGTAGGTCCATTAGTTCCGAAGATATAGAGGTCATCGGAATAAATCGCATTTTTTCACTATAATAGGGTACCGCCAGGCGATCCAAAGGTTGACCATCTTGTAGCCCGATCTCTAATCTATCATATGGTGAAAGAATCATTCCAATAGCTCCACTCGTTCCTAAGTTATAGCGTTTTGAAAAATAAGTTTTAGCGAAATCCACCTGCTACCAGCTTCTGTTGACCTGGTGTTTTACAAAAAAAGTAACGAATTTTTATTTTCAAATTTAAATTTTTTGGGGTGGAAAAGGTTTTACGTTTTGCTTAATAACTCTGATGTTTTTAAAGATACTGGCATGTCGATTGGTGGACTGATAAAGTCGACAATGGGGAATAAATTCCAGGTAAAATTTTTGCCACGCCCACTTTATATTGGTCGCAAATGGGCGTTTTTATAAATCGATTATATTTATTGCTCTTTTCAGTTTTGCGTAAAGAAAGTGGTGTTGTATGAAAGTTAAGATTGCGCTCGTTTATTTACAAAAAATTTTATCGAAAAATACCGACTACTTTACGAGATATAAGTCGAACAAATTTGCTCGTAATGATCAATTTCGTTACTTAATAACTCCGAAGTTTTGAAAGATAGGAAAATGAAAGTTCGTCTGTTGGTAGAACAAGACAAGGAGAATCCTATGTTTTTTATTTGAAGTTCGTAGGTCCATTAGTTCCGAAGATATAGAGGTCATCGGAATAAATCGCATTTTTTCGCTATAATAGGGTACCGCCAGGCGATCCAAAGGTTGGCCATCTTGTAGCCCGATCTCTAATCTATCATATGGTGAAAGAATCATTCCAATAGCTCCACTCGTTCCTGAGTTATAGCGTTTTGAAAAATAAGTTTTAGCGAAATTCACCTGCTACCAGCTTCTGTTGACCTGGTATTTTACAAAAAAAGTAACGAATTTTTATTTTCAAATTTAAATTTTTTGGGGTGGAAAAGGTTTTACGTTTTGCTTAATAACTCTGATGTTTTTAAAGATACTGGCATGTCGATTGGTGGACTGATAAAGTCGACAATGGGGAATAAATTCCAGTTAAAATTTTTGCCACGCCCACTTTATATTGGTCGCAAATGGGCGTTTTTATAAATCGATTATATTTATTGCTCTTTTCAGTTTTGCGTAAAGAAAGTGGTGTTGTATGAAAGTTAAGATTGCGCTCGTTTATTTACAAAAAATTTTATCGAAAAATACCGACTACTTTCCGAGATATAAGTCGAACAAATTTGCTCGTAATGGTCAATTTCGTTACTTAATAACTCCGAAGTTTTGAAAGATAGGAAAATGAAAGTTCGTCTGTTGGTAGAACAGGACAAGGAGAATCCTATGTTTTTTATTTGAAGTTCGTAGGTCCATTAGTTCCGAAGATATAGAGGTCATCGGAATAAATCGCATTTTTTCACTATAATAGGGTACCGCCAGGCGATCCAAAGGTTGACCATCTTGTAGCCCGATCTCTAATCTATCATATGGTGAAAGAATCATTCCAATAGCTCCACTCGTTCCTAAGTTATAGCGTTTTGAAAAATAAGTTTTAGCGAAATCCACCTGCTACCAGCTTCTGTTGACCTGGTGTTTTACAAAAAAAGTAACGAATTTTTATTTTCAAATTTAAATTTTTTTGGGTGGAAAAGGTTTTACGTTTTGCTTAATAACTCTGATGTTTTTAAAGATACTGGCATGTCGATTGGTGGACTGATAAAGTCGACAATGGGAAATGAATTCCAGGTAAAATTTTTGCCCCGCCCACTTTATATTGGTCGCAAATGGGCGTTTTTATAAATCGATTATATTTATTGCTCTTTTAAGTTTTGCGTAAAGAAAGTGGTCTTGTATGAAAGTTAAGATTGCGCTCGTATATTTACAAAAAATTTTATCGAAAAATACCGACTACTTTACGAGATATAAGTCGAACAAATTTGCTCGTAATGATCAATTTCGTTACTTAATAACTCCGAAGTTTTGAAAGATAGGAAAATGAAAGTTCGTCTGTTGGTAGAACAAGACAAGGAGAATCCTATGTTTTTTATTTGAAGTTCGTAGGTCCATTAGTTCCGAAGATATAGAGGTCATCGGAATAAATCGCATTTTTTCGCTATAATAGGGTACCGCCAGGCGATCCAAAGGTTGGCCATCTTGTAGCCCGATCTCTAATCTATCATATGGTGAAAGAATCATTCCAATAGCTCCACTCGTTCCTGAGTTATAGCGTTTTGAAAAATAAGTTTTAGCGAAATTCACCTGCTACCAGCTTCTGTTGACCTGGTATTTTACAAAAAAAGTAACGAATTTTTATTTTCAAATTTAAATTTTTTGGGGTGGAAAAGGTTTTACGTTTTGCTTAATAACTCTGATGTTTTTAAAGATACTGGCATGTCGATTGGTGGACTGATAAAGTCGACAATGGGGAATAAATTCCAGTTAAAATTTTTGCCACGCCCACTTTATATTGGTCGCAAATGGGCGTTTTTATAAATCGATTATATTTATTGCTCTTTTCAGTTTTGCGTAAAGAAAGTGGTGTTGTATGAAAGTTAAGATTGCGCTCGTTTATTTACAAAAAATTTTATCGAAAAATACCGACTACTTTCCGAGATATAAGTCGAACAAATTTGCTCGTAATGGTCAATTTCGTTACTTAATAACTCCGAAGTTTTGAAAGATAGGAAAATGAAAGTTCGTCTGTTGGTAGAACAGGACAAGGAGAATCCTATGTTTTTTATTTGAAGTTCGTAGGTCCATTAGTTCCGAAGATATAGAGGTCATCGGAATAAATCGCATTTTTTCACTATAATAGGGTACCGCCAGGCGATCCAAAGGTTGACCATCTTGTAGCCCGATCTCTAATCTATCATATGGTGAAAGAATCATTCCAATAGCTCCACTCGTTCCTAAGTTATAGCGTTTTGAAAAATAAGTTTTAGCGAAATCCACCTGCTACCAGCTTCTGTTGACCTGGTGTTTTACAAAAAAAGTAACGAATTTTTATTTTCAAATTTAAATTTTTTGGGGTGGAAAAGGTTTTACGTTTTGCTTAATAACTCTGATGTTTTTAAAGATACTGGCATGTCGATTGGTGGACTGATAAAGTCGACAATGGGGAATAAATTCCAGGTAAAATTTTTGCCACGCCCACTTTATATTGGTCGCAAATGGGCGTTTTTATAAATCGATTATATTTATTGCTCTTTTCAGTTTTGCGTAAAGAAAGTGGTGTTGTATGAAAGTTAAGATTGCGCTCGTTTATTTACAAAAAATTTTATCGAAAAATACCGACTACTTTCCGAGATATAAGTCGAACAAATTTGCTCGTAATGGTCAATTTCGTTACTTAATAACTCCGAAGTTTTGAAAGATAGGAAAATGAAAGTTCGTCTGTTGGTAGAACAGGACAAGGAGAATCCTATATTTTTTATTTGAAGTTCGTAGGTCCATTAGTTCCGAAGATATAGAGGTCATCGGAATAAATCGCATTTTTTCACTATAATAGGGTACCGCCAGGCGATCCAAAGGTTGGCCATCTTGTAGCCCGATCTCTAATCTATCGTATGGTGAAAGAATCATTCCAATAGCTCCACTCGTTCCTGAGTTATAGCGTTTTGAAAAATAAGTTTTAGCGAAATCCACCTGCTACCAGCTTCTGTTGACCTGGTGTTTTACAAAAAAAGTAACGAATTTTTATTTTCAAATTTAAATTTTTTGGGGTGGAAAAGGTTTTACGTTTTGCTTAATAACTCTGATGTTTTTAAAGATACTGGCATGTCGATTGGTGGACTGATAAAGTCGACAATGGGGAATAAATTCCAGGTAAAATTTTTGCCACGCCCACTTTATATTGGTCGCAAATGGGCGTTTTTATAAATCGATTATATTTATTGCTCTTTTCAGTTTTGCGTAAAGAAAGTGGTGTTGTATGAAAGTTAAGATTGCGCTCGTTTATTTACAAAAAATTTTATCGAAAAATACCGACTACTTTCCGAGATATAAGTCGAACAAATTTGCTCGTAATGGTCAATTTCGTTACTTAATAACTCCGAAGTTTTGAAAGATAGGAAAATGAAAGTTCGTCTGTTGGTAGAACAGGACAAGGAGAATCCTATGTTTTTTATTTGAAGTTCGTAGGTCCATTAGTTCCGAAGATATAGAGGTCATCGGAATAAATCGCATTTTTTCACTATAATAGGGTACCGCCAGGCGATCCAAAGGTTGACCATCTTGTAGCCCGATCTCTAATCTATCATATGGTGAAAGAATCATTCCAATAGCTCCACTCGTTCCTAAGTTATAGCGTTTTGAAAAATAAGTTTTAGCGAAATCCACCTGCTACCAGCTTCTGTTGACCTGGTGTTTTACAAAAAAAGTAACGAATTTTTATTTTCAAATTTAAATTTTTTGGGGTGGAAAAGGTTTTACGTTTTGCTTAATAACTCTGATGTTTTTAAAGATACTGGCATGTCGATTGGTGGACTGATAAAGTCGACAATGGGGAATAAATTCCAGGTAAAATTTTTGCCACGCCCACTTTATATTGGTCGCAAATGGGCGTTTTTATAAATCGATTATATTTATTGCTCTTTTCAGTTTTGCGTAAAGAAAGTGGTGTTGTATGAAAGTTAAGATTGCGCTCGTTTATTTACAAAAAATTTTATCGAAAAATACCGACTACTTTCCGAGATATAAGTCGAACAAATTTGCTCGTAATGGTCAATTTCGTTACTTAATAACTCCGAAGTTTTGCAAAATAGGAAAATGAAAGTTCGTCTGTTGGTAGAACAGGACAAGGAGAATCCTATGTTTTTTATTTGAAGTTCGTAGGTCCATTAGTTCCGAAGATATAGAGGTCATCGGAATAAATCGCATTTTTTCACTATAATAGGGTACCGCCAGGCGATCCAAAGGTTGACCATCTTGTAGCCCGATCTCTAATCTATCATATGGTGAAAGAATCATTCCAATAGCTCCACTCGTTCCTGAGTTATAGCGTTTTGAAAAATAAGTTTTAGCGAAATCCACCTGCTACCAGCTTCTGTTGACCTGGCGTTTTACAAAAAAAGTAACGAATTTTTATTTTCAAATTTAAATTTTTTGGGGTGGAAAAGGTTTTACGTTTTGCTTAATAACTCTGATGTTTTTAAAGATACTGGCATGTCGATTGGTGGACTGATAAAGTCGACAATGGGGAATAAATTCCAGGTAAAATTTTTGCCACGCCCACTTTATATTGGTCGCAAATGGGCGTTTTTATAAATCGATTATATTTATTGCTCTTTTCAGTTTTGCGTAAAGAAAGTGGTGTTGTATGAAAGTTAAGATTGCGCTCGTTTATTTACAAAAAATTTTATCGAAAAATACCGACTACTTTCCGAGATATAAGTCGAACAAATTTGCTCGTAATGGTCAATTTCATTACTTAATAACTCCGAAGTTTTGAAAGATAGGAAAATGAAAGTTCGTCTGTTGGTAGAACAGGACAAGGAGAATCCTATGTTTTTTATTTGAAGTTCGTAGGTCCATTAGTTCCGAAGATATAGAGGTCATCGGAATAAATCGCATTTTTTCACTATAATAGGGTACCGCCAGGCGATCCAAAGGTTGACCATCTTGTAGCCCGATCTCTAATCTATCATATGGTGAAAGAATCATTCCAATAGCTCCACTCGTTCCTGAGTTATAGCGTTTTGAAAAATAAGTTTTAGCGAAATCCACCTGCTACCAGCTTCTGTTGACCTGGTGTTTTACAAAAAAAGTAACGAATTTTTATTTTCAAATTTAAATTTTTTGGGGTGGAAAAGGTTTTACGTTTTGCTTAATAACTCTGATGTTTTTAAAGATACTGGCATGTCGATTGGTGGACTGATAAAGTCGACAATGGGGAATAAATTCCAGGTAAAATTTTTGCCACGCCCACTTTATATTGGTCGCAAATGGGCGTTTTTATAAATCGATTATATTTATTGCTCTTTTCAGTTTTGCGTAAAGAAAGTGGTGTTGTATGAAAGTTAAGATTGCGCTCGTTTATTTACAAAAAATTTTATCGAAAAATACCGACTACTTTCCGAGATATAAGTCGAACAAATTTGCTCGTAATGGTCAATTTCGTTACTTAATAACTCCGAAGTTTTGAAAGATAGGAAAATGAAAGTTCGTCTGTTGGTAGAACAGGACAAGGAGAATCCTATATTTTTTATTTGAAGTTCGTAGGTCCATTAGTTCCGAAGATATAGAGGTCATCGGAATAAATCGCATTTTTTCACTATAATAGGGTACCGCCAGGCGATCCAAAGGTTGGCCATCTTGTAGCCCGATCTCTAATCTATCGTATGGTGAAAGAATCATTCCAATAGCTCCACTCGTTCCTGAGTTATAGCGTTTTGAAAAATAAGTTTTAGCGAAATCCACCTGCTACCAGCTTCTGTTGACCTGGTGTTTTACAAAAAAAGTAACGAATTTTTATTTTCAAATTTAAATTTTTTGGGGTGGAAAAGGTTTTACGTTTTGCTTAATAACTCTGATGTTTTTAAAGATACTGGCATGTCGATTGGTGGACTGATAAAGTCGACAATGGGGAATAAATTCCAGGTAAAATTTTTGCCACGCCCACTTTATATTGGTCGCAAATGGGCGTTTTTATAAATCGATTATATTTATTGCTCTTTTCAGTTTTGCGTAAAGAAAGTGGTGTTGTATGAAAGTTAAGATTGCGCTCGTTTATTTACAAAAAATTTTATCGAAAAATACCGACTACTTTCCGAGATATAAGTCGAACAAATTTGCTCGTAATGGTCAATTTCGTTACTTAATAACTCCGAAGTTTTGCAAAATAGGAAAATGAAAGTTCGTCTGTTGGTAGAACAGGACAAGGAGAATCCTATGTTTTTTATTTGAAGTTCGTAGGTCCATTAGTTCCGAAGATATAGAGGTCATCGGAATAAATCGCATTTTTTCACTATAATAGGGTACCGCCAGGCGATCCAAAGGTTGACCATCTTGTAGCCCGATCTCTAATCTATCATATGGTGAAAGAATCATTCCAATAGCTCCACTCGTTCCTGAGTTATAGCGTTTTGAAAAATAAGTTTTAGCGAAATCCACCTGCTACCAGCTTCTGTTGACCTGGTGTTTTACAAAAAAAGTAACGAATTTTTATTTTCAAATTTAAATTTTTTGGGGTGGAAAAGGTTTTACGTTTTGCTTAATAACTCTGATGTTTTTAAAGATACTGGCATGTCGATTGGTGGACTGATAAAGTCGACAATGGGGAATAAATTCCAGGTAAAATTTTTGCCACGCCCACTTTATATTGGTCGCAAATGGGCGTTTTTATAAATCGATTATATTTATTGCTCTTTTCAGTTTTGCGTAAAGAAAGTGGTGTTGTATGAAAGTTAAGATTGCGCTCGTTTATTTACAAAAAATTTTATCGAAAAATACCGACTACTTTCCGAGATATAAGTCGAACAAATTTGCTCGTAATGGTCAATTTCATTACTTAATAACTCCGAAGTTTTGAAAGATAGGAAAATGAAAGTTCGTCTGTTGGTAGAACAGGACAAGGAGAATCCTATGTTTTTTATTTGAAGTTCGTAGGTCCATTAGTTCCGAAGATATAGAGGTCATCGGAATAAATCGCATTTTTTCACTATAATAGGGTACCGCCAGGCGATCCAAAGGTTGACCATCTTGTAGCCCGATCTCTAATCTATCATATGGTGAAAGAATCATTCCAATAGCTCCACTCGTTCCTGAGTTATAGCGTTTTGAAAAATAAGTTTTAGCGAAATCCACCTGCTACCAGCTTCTGTTGACCTGGTGTTTTACAAAAAAAGTAACGAATTTTTATTTTCAAATTTAAATTTTTTGGGGTGGAAAAGGTTTTACGTTTTGCTTAATAACTCTGATGTTTTTAAAGATACTGGCATGTCGATTGGTGGACTGATAAAGTCGACAATGGGGAATAAATTCCAGGTAAAATTTTTGCCACGCCCACTTTATATTGGTCGCAAATGGGCGTTTTTATAAATCGATTATATTTATTGCTCTTTTCAGTTTTGCGTAAAGAAAGTGGTGTTGTATGAAAGTTAAGATTGCGCTCGTTTATTTACAAAAAATTTTATCGAAAAATACCGACTACTTTCCGAGATATAAGTCGAACAAATTTGCTCGTAATGGTCAATTTCGTTACTTAATAACTCCGAAGTTTTGAAAGATAGGAAAATGAAAGTTCGTCTGTTGGTAGAACAGGACAAGGAGAATCCTATATTTTTTATTTGAAGTTCGTAGGTCCATTAGTTCCGAAGATATAGAGGTCATCGGAATAAATCGCATTTTTTCACTATAATAGGGTACCGCCAGGCGATCCAAAGGTTGGCCATCTTGTAGCCCGATCTCTAATCTATCGTATGGTGAAAGAATCATTCCAATAGCTCCACTCGTTCCTGAGTTATAGCGTTTTGAAAAATAAGTTTTAGCGAAATCCACCTGCTACCAGCTTCTGTTGACCTGGTGTTTTACAAAAAAAGTAACGAATTTTTATTTTCAAATTTAAATTTTTTTGGGTGGAAAAGGTTTTACGTTTTGCTTAATAACTCTGATGTTTTTAAAGATACTGGCATGTCGATTGGTGGACTGATAAAGTCGACAATGGGGAAAAATTCCAGGTAAAATTTTTGCCACGCCCACTTTATATTGGTCGCAAATGGGCGTTTTTATAAATCGATTATATTTATTGCTCTTTTCAGTTTTGCGTAAAGAAAGTGGTGTTGTATGAAAGTTAAGATTGCGCTCGTTTATTTACAAAAAATTTTATCGAAAAATACCGACTACTTTCCGAGATATAAGTCGAACAAATTTGCTCGTAATGGTCAATTTCGTTACTTAATAACTCCGAAGTTTTGCAAAATAGGAAAATGAAAGTTCGTCTGTTGGTAGAACAGGACAAGGAGAATCCTATGTTTTTTATTTGAAGTTCGTAGGTCCATTAGTTCCGAAGATATAGAGGTCATCGGAATAAATCGCATTTTTTCACTATAATAGGGTACCGCCAGGCGATTCAAAGGTTGGCCATCTTGTAGCCCGATCTCTAATCTATCATATGGTGAAAGAATCATTCCAATAGCTCCACTCGTTCCTGAGTTATAGCGTTTTGAAAAATAAGTTTTAGCGAAATCCACCTGCTACCAGCTTCTGTTGACCTGGTGTTTTACAAAAAAGTAACGAATTTTTATTTTCAAATTTAAATTTTTTGGGGTGGAAAAGGTTTTACGTTTTGCTTAATAACTCTGATGTTTTTAAAGATACTGGCATGTCGATTGGTGGACTGATAAAGTCGACAATGGGGAATAAATTCCAGGTAAAATTTTTGCCACGCCCACTTTATATTGGTCGCAAATGGGCGTTTTTATAAATCGATTATATTTATTGCTCTTTTCAGTTTTGCGTAAAGAAAGTGGTGTTGTATGAAAGTTAAGATTGCGCTCGTTTATTTACAAAAAATTTTATCGAAAAATACCGACTACTTTCCGAGATATAAGTCGAACAAATTTGCTCGTAATGGTCAATTTCGTTACTTAATAACTCCGAAGTTTTGAAAGATAGGAAAATGAAAGTTCGTCTGTTGGTAGAACAGGACAAGGAGAATCCTATGTTTTTTATTTGAAGTTCGTAGGTCCATTAGTTCCGAAGATATAGAGGTCATCGGAATAAATCGCATTTTTTCACTATAATAGGGTACCGCCAGGCGATCCAAAGGTTGGCCATCTTGTTGCCCGATCTCTAATCTATCATATGGTGAAATAATCATTCCAATAGCTCCACTCGTTCCTGAGTTATAGCGTTTTGAAAAATAAGTTTTAGCGAAATCCACCTGCTACCAGCTTCTGTTGACCTGGTGTTTTACAAAAAAAGTAACGAATTTTTATTTTCAAATTTAAATTTTTTGGGGTGGAAAAGGTTTTACGTTTTGCTTAATAACTCTGATGTTTTTAAAGATACTGGCATGTCGATTGGTGGACTGATTAAGTCGACAATGGGGAATAAATTCCAGGTAAAATTTTTGCCACGCCCACTTTATATTGGCCGCAAATGGGCGTTTTTATAAATCGATTATATTTATTGCTCTTTTCAGTTTTGCGTAAAGAAAGTGGTGTTGTATGAAAGTTAAGATTGCGCTCGTTTATTTACAAAAAATTTTATCGAAAAATACCGACTACTTTCCGAGATATAAGTCGAACAAATTTGCTCGTAATGGTCAATTTCGTTACTTAATAACTCCGAAGTTTTGAAAGATAGGAAAATGAAAGTTCGTCTGTTGGTAGAACAGGACAAGGAGAATCCTATGTTTTTTATTTGAAGTTCGTAGGTCCATTAGTTCCGAAGATATAGAGGTCATCGGAATAAATCGCATTTTTTCACTATAATAGGGTACCGCCAGGCGATCCAAAGGTTGACCATCTTGTAGCCCGATCTCTAATCTATCATATGGTGAAAGAATCATTCCAATAGCTCCACTCGTTCCTGAGTTATAGCGTTTTGAAAAATAAGTTTTAGCGAAATCCACCTGCTACCAGCTTCTGTTGACCTGGTGTTTTACAAAAAAAGTAACGAATTTTTATTTTCAAATTTAAATTTTTTGGGGTGGAAAAGGTTTTACGTTTTGCTTAATAACTCTGATGTTTTTAAAGATACTGGCATGTCGATTGGTGGACTGATAAAGTCGACAATGGGGAATAAATTCCAGGTAAAATTTTTGCCACGCCCACTTTATATTGGTGCAAATGGGCGTTTTTATAAATCGATTATATTTATTGCTCTTTTCAGTTTTGCGTAAAGAAAGTGGTGTTGTATGAAAGTTAAGATTGCGCTCGTTTATTTACAAAAAATTTTATCGAAAAATACCGACTACTTTCCGAGATATAAGTCGAACAAATTTGCTCGTAATGGTCAATTTCGTTACTTAATAACTCCGAAGTTTTGAAAGATAGGAAAATGAAAGTTCGTCTGTTGGTAGAACAGGACAAGGAGAATCCTATGTTTTTTATTTGAAGTTCGTAGGTCCATTAGTTCCGAAGATATAGAGGTCATCGGAATAAATCGCATTTTTTCACTATAATAGGGTACCGCCAGGCGATCCAAAGGTTGGCCATCTTGTTGCCCGATCTCTAATCTATCATATGGTGAAATAATCATTCCAATAGCTCCACTCGTTCCTGAGTTATAGCGTTTTGAAAAATAAGTTTTAGCGAAATCCACCTGCTACCAGCTTCTGTTGACCTGGTGTTTTACAAAAAAAGTAACGAATTTTTATTTTCAAATTTAAATTTTTTGGGGTGAAAAGGTTTTACGTTTTGCTTAATAACTCTGATGTTTTTAAAGATACTGGCATGTCGATTGGTGGACTGATTAAGTCGACAATGGGGAATAAATTCCAGGTAAAATTTTTGCCACGCCCACTTTATATTGGCCGCAAATGGGCGTTTTTATAAATCGATTATATTTATTGCTCTTTTCAGTTTTGCGTAAAGAAAGTGGTGTTGTATGAAAGTTAAGATTGCGCTCGTTTATTTACAAAAAATTTTATCGAAAAATACCGACTACTTTCCGAGATATAAGTCGAACAAATTTGCTCGTAATGGTCAATTTCGTTACTTAATAACTCCGAAGTTTTGAAAGATAGGAAAATGAAAGTTCGTCTGTTGGTAGAACAGGACAAGGAGAATCCTGTTTTTTATTTGAAGTTCGTAGGTCCATTAGTTCCGAAGATATAGAGGTCATCGGAATAAATCGCATTTTTTCACTATAATAGGGTACCGCCAGGCGATCCAAAGGTTGGCCATCTTGTTGCCCGATCTCTAATCTATCATATGGTGAAAGAATCATTCCAATAGCTCCACTCGTTCCTGAGTTATAGCGTTTTGAAAAATAAGTTTTAGCGAAATCCACCTGCTACCAGCTTCTGTTGACCTGGTGTTTTACAAAAAAAGTAACGAATTTTTATTTTCAAATTTAAATTTTTTGGGGTGGAAAAGGTTTTACGTTTTGCTTAATAACTCTGATGTTTTTAAAGATACTGGCATGTCGATTGGTGGACTGATTAAGTCGACAATGGGGAATAAATTCCAGGTAAAATTTTTGCCACGCCCACTTTATATTGGCCGCAAATGGGCGTTTTTATAAATCGATTATATTTATTGCTCTTTTCAGTTTTGCGTAAAGAAAGTGGTGTTGTATGAAAGTTAAGATTGCGCTCGTTTATTTACAAAAAATTTTATCGAAAAATACCGACTACTTTCCGAGATATAAGTCGAACAAATTTGCTCGTAATGATCAATTTCGTTACTTAATAACTCCGAAGTTTTGAAAGATAGGAAAATGAAAGTTCGTCTGTTGGTAGAACAGGACAAGGAGAATCCTGTTTTTTATTTGAAGTTCGTAGGTCCATTAGTTTCGAAGATATAGAGGTCATCGGAATAAATCGCATTTTTTCACTATAATAGGGTACCGCCAGGCGATCCAAAGGTTGGCCATCTTGTTGCCCGATCTCTAATCTATCATATGGTGAAAGAATCATTCCAATAGCTCCACTCGTTCCTGAGTTATAGCGTTTTGAAAAATAAGTTTTAGCGAAATCCACCTGCTACCAGCTTCTGTTGACCTGGTGTTTTACAAAAAAAGTAACGAATTTTTATTTTCAAATTTAAATTTTTTGGGGTGGAAAAGGTTTTACGTTTTGCTTAATAACTCTGATGTTTTTAAAGATACTGGCATGTCGATTGGTGGACTGATTAAGTCGACAATGGGGAATAAATTCCAGGTAAAATTTTTGCCACGCCCACTTTATATTGGCCGCAAATGGGCGTTTTTATAAATCGATTATATTTATTGCTCTTTTCAGTTTTGCGTAAAGAAAGTGGTGTTGTATGAAAGTTAAGATTGCGCTCGTTTATTTACAAAAAATTTTATCGAAAAATACCGACTACTTTCCGAGATATAAGTCGAACAAATTTGCTCGTAATGATCAATTTCGTTACTTAATAACTCCGAAGTTTTGAAAGATAGGAAAATGAAAGTTCGTCTGTTGGTAGAACAGGACAAGGAGAATCCTATGTTTTTTATTTGAAGTTCGTAGGTCCATTAGTTCCGAAGATATAGAGGTCATCGGAATAAATCGCATTTTTTCACTATAATAGGGTACCGCCAGGCGATCCAAAGGTTGGCCATCTTGTTGCCCGATCTCTAATCTATCATATGGTGAAAGAATCATTCCAATAGCTCCACTCGTTCCTGAGTTATAGCGTTTTGAAAAATAAGTTTTAGCGAAATCCACCTGCTACCAGCTTCTGTTGACCTGGTGTTTTACAAAAAAAGTAACGAATTTTTATTTTCAAATTTAAATTTTTTGGGGTGGAAAAGGTTTTACGTTTTGCTTAATAACTCTGATGTTTTTAAAGATACTGGCATGTCGATTGGTGGACTGATTAAGTCGACAATGGGGAATAAATTCCAGGTAAAATTTTTGCCACGCCCACTTTATATTGGCCGCAAATGGGCGTTTTTATAAATCGATTATATTTATTGCTCTTTTCAGTTTTGCGTAAAGAAAGTGGTGTTGTATGAAAGTTAAGATTGCGCTCGTTTATTTACAAAAAATTTTATCGAAAAATACCGACTACTTTCCGAGATATAAGTCGAACAAATTTGCTCGTAATGATCAATTTCGTTACTTAATAACTCCGAAGTTTTGAAAGATAGGAAAATGAAAGTTCGTCTGTTGGTAGAACAGGACAAGGAGAATCCTGTTTTTTATTTGAAGTTCGTAGGTCCATTAGTTCCGAAGATATAGAGGTCATCGGAATAAATCGCATTTTTTCACTATAATAGGGTACCGCCAGGCGATCCAAAGGTTGGCCATCTTGTTGCCCGATCTCTAATCTATCATATGGTGAAAGAATCATTCCAATAGCTCCACTCGTTCCTGAGTTATAGCGTTTTGAAAAATAAGTTTTAGCGAAATCCACCTGCTACCAGCTTCTGTTGACCTGGTGTTTTACAAAAAAAGTAACGAATTTTTATTTTCAAATTTAAATTTTTTGGGGTGGAAAAGGTTTTACGTTTTGCTTAATAACTCTGATGTTTTTAAAGATACTGGCATGTCGATTGGTGGACTGATTAAGTCGACAATGGGGAATAAATTCCAGGTAAAATTTTTGCCACGCCCACTTTATATTGGCCGCAAATGGGCGTTTTTATAAATCGATTATATTTATTGCTCTTTTCAGTTTTGCGTAAAGAAAGTGGTGTTGTATGAAAGTTAAGATTGCGCTCGTTTATTTACAAAAAATTTTATCGAAAAATACCGACTACTTTCCGAGATATAAGTCGAACAAATTTGCTCGTAATGATCAATTTCGTTACTTAATAACTCCGAAGTTTTGAAAGATAGGAAAATGAAAGTTCGTCTGTTGGTAGAACAGGACAAGGAGAATCCTATGTTTTTTATTTGAAGTTCGTAGGTCCATTAGTTCCGAAGATATAGAGGTCATCGGAATAAATCGCATTTTTTCACTATAATAGGGTACCGCCAGGCGATCCAAAGGTTGGCCATCTTGTTGCCCGATCTCTAATCTATCATATGGTGAAAGAATCATTCCAATAGCTCCACTCGTTCCTGAGTTATAGCGTTTTGAAAAATAAGTTTTAGCGAAATCCACCTGCTACCAGCTTCTGTTGACCTGGTGTTTTACAAAAAAAGTAACGAATTTTTATTTTCAAATTTAAATTTTTTGGGGTGGAAAAGGTTTTACGTTTTGCTTAATAACTCTGATGTTTTTAAAGATACTGGCATGTCGATTGGTGGACTGATTAAGTCGACAATGGGGAATAAATTCCAGGTAAAATTTTTGCCACGCCCACTTTATATTGGCCGCAAATGGGCGTTTTTATAAATCGATTATATTTATTGCTCTTTTCAGTTTTGCGTAAAGAAAGTGGTGTTGTATGAAAGTTAAGATTGCGCTCGTTTATTTACAAAAAATTTTATCGAAAAATACCGACTACTTTCCGAGATATAAGTCGAACAAATTTGCTCGTAATGATCAATTTCGTTACTTAATAACTCCGAAGTTTTGAAAGATAGGAAAATGAAAGTTCGTCTGTTGGTAGAACAGGACAAGGAGAATCCTATGTTTTTTATTTGAAGTTCGTAGGTCCATTAGTTCCGAAGATATAGAGGTCATCGGAATAAATCGCATTTTTTCACTATAATAGGGTACCGCCAGGCGATCCAAAGGTTGGCCATCTTGTTGCCCGATCTCTAATCTATCATATGGTGAAAGAATCATTCCAATAGCTCCACTCGTTCCTGAGTTATAGCGTTTTGAAAAATAAGTTTTAGCGAAATCCACCTGCTACCAGCTTCTGTTGACCTGGTGTTTTACAAAAAAAGTAACGAATTTTTATTTTCAAATTTAAATTTTTTTGGGTGGAAAAGGTTTTACGTTTTGCTTAATAACTCTGATGTTTTTAAAGATACTGGCATGTCGATTGGTGGACTGATAAAGTCGACAATGGGAAATGAATTCCAGGTAAAATTTTTGCCCCGCCGACTTTATATTGGTCGCAAATGGGCGTTTTTATAAATCGATTATATTTATTGCTCTTTTAAGTTTTGCGTAAAGAAAGTGGTCTTGTATGAAAGTTAAGATTGCGCTCGTATATTTACAAAAAATTTTATCGAAAAATACCGACTACTTTACGAGATATAAGTCGAACAAATTTGCTCGTAATGATCAATTTCGTTACTTAATAACTCCGAAGTTTTGAAAGATAGGAAAATGAAAGTTCGTCTGTTGGTAGAACAGGACAAGGAGAATCCTGTTTTTTATTTGAAGTTCGTAGGTCCATTAGTTCCGAAGATATAGAGGTCATCGGAATAAATCGCATTTTTTCACTATAATAGGGTACCGCCAGGCGATCCAAAGGTTGGCCATCTTGTTGCCCGATCTCTAATCTATCATATGGTGAAAGAATCATTCCAATAGCTCCACTCGTTCCTGAGTTATAGCGTTTTGAAAAATAAGTTTTAGCGAAATCCACCTGCTACCAGCTTCTGTTGACCTGGTGTTTTACAAAAAAAGTAACGAATTTTTATTTTCAAATTTAAATTTTTTGGGGTGGAAAAGGTTTTACGTTTTGCTTAATAACTCTGATGTTTTTAAAGATACTGGCATGTCGATTGGTGGACTGATTAAGTCGACAATGGGGAATAAATTCCAGGTAAAATTTTTGCCACGCCCACTTTATATTGGCCGCAAATGGGCGTTTTTATAAATCGATTATATTTATTGCTCTTTTCAGTTTTGCGTAAAGAAAGTGGTGTTGTATGAAAGTTAAGATTGCGCTCGTTTATTTACAAAAAATTTTATCGAAAAATACCGACTACTTTCCGAGATATAAGTCGAACAAATTTGCTCGTAATGATCAATTTCGTTACTTAATAACTCCGAAGTTTTGAAAGATAGGAAAATGAAAGTTCGTCTGTTGGTAGAACAGGACAAGGAGAATCCTATGTTTTTTATTTGAAGTTCGTAGGTCCATTAGTTCCGAAGATATAGAGGTCATCGGAATAAATCGCATTTTTTCACTATAATAGGGTACCGCCAGGCGATCCAAAGGTTGGCCATCTTGTAGCCCGATCTCTAATCTATCATATGGTGAAAGAATCATTCCAATAGCTCCACTCGTTCCTGAGTTATAGCGTTTTGAAAAATAAGTTTTAGCGAAATCCACCTGCTACCAGCTTCTGTTGACCTGGTGTTTTACAAAAAAAGTAACGAATTTTTATTTTCAAATTTAAATTTTTTTGGGTGGAAAAGGTTTTACGTTTTGCTTAATAACTCTGATGTTTTTAAAGATACTGGCATGTCGATTGGTGGACTGATAAAGTCGACAATGGGAAATGAATTCCAGGTAAAATTTTTGCCCCGCCCACTTTATATTGGTCGCAAATGGGCGTTTTTATAAATCGATTATATTTATTGCTCTTTTAAGTTTTGCGTAAAGAAAGTGGTCTTGTATGAAAGTTAAGATTGCGCTCGTATATTTACAAAAAATTTTATCGAAAAATACCGACTACTTTACGAGATATAAGTCGAACAAATTTGCTCGTAATGATCAATTTCGTTACTTAATAACTCCGAAGTTTTGAAAGATAGGAAAATGAAAGTTCGTCTGTTGGTAGAACAGGACAAGGAGAATCCTGTTTTTTATTTGAAGTTCGTAGGTCCATTAGTTCCGAAGATATAGAGGTCATCGGAATAAATCGCATTTTTTCACTATAATAGGGTACCGCCAGGCGATCCAAAGGTTGGCCATCTTGTTGCCCGATCTCTAATCTATCATATGGTGAAAGAATCATTCCAATAGCTCCACTCGTTCCTGAGTTATAGCGTTTTGAAAAATAAGTTTTAGCGAAATCCACCTGCTACCAGCTTCTGTTGACCTGGTGTTTTACAAAAAAAGTAACGAATTTTTATTTTCAAATTTAAATTTTTTGGGGTGGAAAAGGTTTTACGTTTTGCTTAATAACTCTGATGTTTTTAAAGATACTGGCATGTCGATTGGTGGACTGATTAAGTCGACAATGGGGAATAAATTCCAGGTAAAATTTTTGCCACGCCCACTTTATATTGGCCGCAAATGGGCGTTTTTATAAATCGATTATATTTATTGCTCTTTTCAGTTTTGCGTAAAGAAAGTGGTGTTGTATGAAAGTTAAGATTGCGCTCGTTTATTTACAAAAAATTTTATCGAAAAATACCGACTACTTTCCGAGATATAAGTCGAACAAATTTGCTCGTAATGATCAATTTTGTTACTTAATAACTCCGAAGTTTTGAAAGATAGGAAAATGAAAGTTCGTCTGTTGGTAGAACAGGACAAGGAGAATCCTATGTTTTTTATTTGAAGTTCGTAGGTCCATTAGTTCCGAAGATATAGAGGTCATCGGAATAAATCGCATTTTTTCACTATAATAGGGTACCGCCAGGCGATCCAAAGGTTGGCCATCTTGTTGCCCGATCTCTAATCTATCATATGGTGAAAGAATCATTCCAATAGCTCCACTCGTTCCTGAGTTATAGCGTTTTGAAAAATAAGTTTTAGCGAAATCCACCTGCTACCAGCTTCTGTTGACCTGGTGTTTTACAAAAAAAGTAACGAATTTTTATTTTCAAATTTAAATTTTTTGGGGTCGAAAAGGTTTTACGTTTTGCTTAATAACTCTGATGTTTTTAAAGATACTGGCATGTCGATTGGTGGACTGATTAAGTCGACAATGGGGAATAAATTCCAGGTAAAATTTTTGCCACGCCCACTTTATATTGGCCGCAAATGGGCGTTTTTATAAATCGATTATATTTATTGCTCTTTTCAGTTTTGCGTAAAGAAAGTGGTGTTGTATGAAAGTTAAGATTGCGCTCGTTTATTTACAAAAAATTTTATCGAAAAATACCGACTACTTTCCGAGATATAAGTCGAACAAATTTGCTCGTAATGATCAATTTCGTTACTTAATAACTCCGAAGTTTTGAAAGATAGGAAAATGAAAGTTCGTCTGTTGGTAGAACAGGACAAGGAGAATCCTATGTTTTTTATTTGAAGTTCGTAGGTCCATTAGTTCCGAAGATATAGAGGTCATCGGAATAAATCGCATTTTTTCACTATAATAGGGTACCGCCAGGCGATCCAAAGGTTGGCCATCTTGTAGCCCGATCTCTAATCTATCATATGGTGAAAGAATCATTCCAATAGCTCCACTCGTTCCTGAGTTATAGCGTTTTGAAAAATAAGTTTTAGCGAAATCCACCTGCTACCAGCTTCTGTTGACCTGGTGTTTTACAAAAAAAGTAACGAATTTTTATTTTCAAATTTAAATTTTTTTGGGTGGAAAAGGTTTTACGTTTTGCTTAATAACTCTGATGTTTTTAAAGATACTGGCATGTCGATTGGTGGACTGATAAAGTCGACAATGGGAAATGAATTCCAGGTAAAATTTTTGCCCCGCCCACTTTATATTGGTCGCAAATGGGCGTTTTTATAAATCGATTATATTTATTGCTCTTTTAAGTTTTGCGTAAAGAAAGTGGTCTTGTATGAAAGTTAAGATTGCGCTCGTATATTTACAAAAAATTTTATCGAAAAATACCGACTACTTTACGAGATATAAGTCGAACAAATTTGCTCGTAATGATCAATTTCGTTACTTAATAACTCCGAAGTTTTGAAAGATAGGAAAATGAAAGTTCGTCTGTTGGTAGAACAAGACAAGGAGAATCCTATGTTTTTTATTTGAAGTTCGTAGGTCCATTAGTTCCGAAGATATAGAGGTCATCGGAATAAATCGCATTTTTTCGCTATAATAGGGTACCGCCAGGCGATCCAAAGGTTGGCCATCTTGTTGCCCGATCTCTAATCTATCATATGGTGAAAGAATCATTCCAATAGCTCCACTCGTTCCTGAGTTATAGCGTTTTGAAAAATAAGTTTTAGCGAAATCCACCTGCTACCAGCTTCTGTTGACCTGGTGTTTTACAAAAAAAGTAACGAATTTTTATTTTCAAATTTAAATTTTTTTGGGTGGAAAAGGTTTTACGTTTTGCTTAATAACTCTGATGTTTTTAAAGATACTGGCATGTCGATTGGTGGACTGATAAAGTCGACAATGGGAAATGAATTCCAGGTAAAATTTTTGCCCCGCCCACTTTATATTGGTCGCAAATGGGCGTTTTTATAAATCGATTATATTTATTGCTCTTTTAAGTTTTGCGTAAAGAAAGTGGTCTTGTATGAAAGTTAAGATTGCGCTCGTATATTTACAAAAAATTTTATCGAAAAATACCGACTACTTTACGAGATATAAGTCGAACAAATTTGCTCGTAATGATCAATTTCGTTACTTAATAACTCCGAAGTTTTGAAAGATAGGAAAATGAAAGTTCGTCTGTTGGTAGAACAAGACAAGGAGAATCCTATGTTTTTTATTTGAAGTTCGTAGGTCCATTAGTTCCGAAGATATAGAGGTCATCGGAATAAATCGCATTTTTTCGCTATAATAGGGTACCGCCAGGCGATCCAAAGGTTGGCCATCTTGTAGCCCGATCTCTAATCTATCATATGGTGAAAGAATCATTCCAATAGCTCCACTCGTTCCTGAGTTATAGCGTTTTGAAAAATAAGTTTTAGCGAAATTCACCTGCTACCAGCTTCTGTTGACCTGGTATTTTACAAAAAAAGTAACGAATTTTTATTTTCAAATTTAAATTTTTTGGGGTGGAAAAGGTTTTACGTTTTGCTTAATAACTCTGATGTTTTTAAAGATACTGGCATGTCGATTGGTGGACTGATTAAGTCGACAATGGGGAATAAATTCCAGGTAAAATTTTTGCCACGCCCACTTTATATTGGCCGCAAATGGGCGTTTTTATAAATCGATTATATTTATTGCTCTTTTAAGTTTTGCGTAAAGAAAGTGGTCTTGTATGAAAGTTAAGATTGCGCTCGTTTATTTACAAAAAATTTTATCGAAAAATACCGACTACTTTCCGAGATATAAGTCGAACAAATTTGCTCGTAATGGTCAATTTCGTTACTTAATAACTCCGAAGTTTTGAAAGATAGGAAAATGAAAGTTCGTCTGTTGGTAGAACAGGACAAGGAGAATCCTATGTTTTTTATTTGAAGTTCGTAGGTCCATTAGTTCCGAAGATATAGAGGTCATCGGAATAAATCGCATTTTTTCACTATAATAGGGTACCGCCAGGCGATCCAAAGGTATATTTACAAAAAATTTTATCGAAAAATACCGACTACTTTACGAGATATAAGTCGAACAAATTTGCTCGTAATGATCAATTTCGTTACTTAATAACTCCGAAGTTTTGAAAGATAGGAAAATGAAAGTTCGTCTGTTGGTAGAACAAGACAAGGAGAATCCTATGTTTTTTATTTGAAGTTCGTAGGTCCATTAGTTCCGAAGATATAGAGGTCATCGGAATAAATCGCATTTTTTCGCTATAATAGGGTACCGCCAGGCGATCCAAAGGTTGGCCATCTTGTAGCCCGATCTCTAATCTATCATATGGTGAAAGAATCATTCCAATAGCTCCACTCGTTCCTGAGTTATAGCGTTTTGAAAAATAAGTTTTAGCGAAATTCACCTGCTACCAGCTTCTGTTGACCTGGTATTTTACAAAAAAAGTAACGAATTTTTATTTTCAAATTTAAATTTTTTGGGGTGGAAAAGGTTTTACGTTTTGCTTAATAACTCTGATGTTTTTAAAGATACTGGCATGTCGATTGGTGGACTGATTAAGTCGACAATGGGGAATAAATTCCAGGTAAAATTTTTGCCACGCCCACTTTATATTGGCCGCAAATGGGCGTTTTTATAAATCGATTATATTTATTGCTCTTTTAAGTTTTGCGTAAAGAAAGTGGTCTTGTATGAAAGTTAAGATTGCGCTCGTTTATTTACAAAAAATTTTATCGAAAAATACCGACTACTTTCCGAGATATAAGTCGAACAAATTTGCTCGTAATGGTCAATTTCGTTACTTAATAACTCCGAAGTTTTGAAAGATAGGAAAATGAAAGTTCGTCTGTTGGTAGAACAGGACAAGGAGAATCCTATGTTTTTTATTTGAAGTTCGTAGGTCCATTAGTTCCGAAGATATAGAGGTCATCGGAATAAATCGCATTTTTTCACTATAATAGGGTACCGCCAGGCGATCCAAAGGTATATTTACAAAAAATTTTATCGAAAAATACCGACTACTTTACGAGATATAAGTCGAACAAATTTGCTCGTAATGATCAATTTCGTTACTTAATAACTCCGAAGTTTTGAAAGATAGGAAAATGAAAGTTCGTCTGTTGGTAGAACAAGACAAGGAGAATCCTATGTTTTTTATTTGAAGTTCGTAGGTCCATTAGTTCCGAAGATATAGAGGTCATCGGAATAAATCGCATTTTTTCGCTATAATAGGGTACCGCCAGGCGATCCAAAGGTTGGCCATCTTGTTGCCCGATCTCTAATCTATCATATGGTGAAAGAATCATTCCAATAGCTCCACTCGTTCCTGAGTTATAGCGTTTTGAAAAATAAGTTTTAGCGAAATCCACCTGCTACCAGCTTCTGTTGACCTGGTGTTTTACAAAAAAAGTAACGAATTTTTATTTTCAAATTTAAATTTTTTTGGGTGGAAAAGGTTTTACGTTTTGCTTAATAACTCTGATGTTTTTAAAGATACTGGCATGTCGATTGGTGGACTGATAAAGTCGACAATGGGAAATGAATTCCAGGTAAAATTTTTGCCCCGCCCACTTTATATTGGTCGCAAATGGGCGTTTTTATAAATCGATTATATTTATTGCTCTTTTAAGTTTTGCGTAAAGAAAGTGGTCTTGTATGAAAGTTAAGATTGCGCTCGTATATTTACAAAAAATTTTATCGAAAAATACCGACTACTTTACGAGATATAAGTCGAACAAATTTGCTCGTAATGATCAATTTCGTTACTTAATAACTCCGAAGTTTTGAAAGATAGGAAAATGAAAGTTCGTCTGTTGGTAGAACAAGACAAGGAGAATCCTATGTTTTTTATTTGAAGTTCGTAGGTCCATTAGTTCCGAAGATATAGAGGTCATCGGAATAAATCGCATTTTTTCGCTATAATAGGGTACCGCCAGGCGATCCAAAGGTTGGCCATCTTGTAGCCCGATCTCTAATCTATCATATGGTGAAAGAATCATTCCAATAGCTCCATTCGTTCCTGAGTTATAGCGTTTTGAAAAATAAGTTTTAGCGAAATCCACCTGCTACCAGCTCCTGTTGACCTGGTGTTTTACAAAAAAAGTAACGAATTTTTATTTTCAAATTTAAATTTTTTGGGGTGGAAAAGGTTTTACGTTTTGCTTAATAACTCTGATGTTTTTAAAGATACTGGCATGTAGATTGGTGGACTGATAAAGTCGACAATGGGGAATGAATTCCAGGTAAAGTTTTTGCCCCGCCCACTTTACATTGGTCGCAAATGAGCGTTTTTATAAATCGATTATATTTATTGCTCTTTTAAGTTTTGCGTAAAGAAAGTGGTCTTGTATGAAAGTTAAGATTGCGCTCGTTTATTTACAAAAAATTTTATCGAAAAATACCGACTACTTTCCGAGATATAAGTCGAACAAATTTGCTCGTAATGGTCAATTTCGTTACTTAATAACTCCGAAGTTTTGAAAGATAGGAAAATGAAAGTTCGTCTGTTGGTAGAACAGGACAAGGAAAATCCTATGTTTTTTATTTGAAGTTCGTAGGTCCATTAGTTCCGAAGATATAGAGGTCATCGGAATAAATCGCATTTTTTCACTATAATAGGGTACCGCCAGGCGATCCAAAGGTTGGCCATCTTGTAGCCCGATCTCTAATCTATCATATGGTGAAAGAATCATTCCAATAGCTCCACTCGTTCCTGAGTTATAGCGTTTTGAAAAATAAGTTTTAGCGAATTCCACCTGCTACCAGCTTCTGTTGACCTGGTGTTTTACAAAAAAAGTAACGAATTTTTATTTTCAAATTTAAATTTTTTTGGGTGGAAAAGGTTTTACGTTTTGCTTAATAACTCTGATGTTTTTAAAGATACTGGCATGTCGATTGGTGGACTGATAAAGTCGACAATGGGGAATAAATTCCAGGTAAAATTTTTGCCACGCCCACTTTATATTGGTCGCAAATGGGCGTTTTTATAAATCGATTATATTTATTGCTCTTTTCAGTTTTGCGTAAAGAAAGTGGTGTTGTATGAAAGTTAAGATTGCGCTCGTTTATTTGCAAAAAATTTTATCGAAAAATACCGACTACTTTCCGAGATATAAGTCGAACAAATTTGCTCGTAATGGTCAATTTCGTTACTTAATAACTCCGAAGTTTTGAAAGATAGGAAAATGAAAGTTCGTCTGTTGGTAGAACAGGACAAGGAGAATCCTATATTTTTTATTTGAAGTTCGTAGGTCCATTAGTTCCGAAGATATAGAGGTCATCGGAATAAATCGCATTTTTTCACTATAATAGGGTACCGCCAGGCGATCCAAAGGTATATTTACAAAAAATTTTATCGAAAAATACCGACTACTTTACGAGATATAAGTCGAACAAATTTGCTCGTAATGATCAATTTCGTTACTTAATAACTCCGAAGTTTTGAAAGATAGGAAAATGAAAGTTCGTCTGTTGGTAGAACAAGACAAGGAGAATCCTATGTTTTTTATTTGAAGTTCGTAGGTCCATTAGTTCCGAAGATATAGAGGTCATCGGAATAAATCGCATTTTTTCGCTATAATAGGGTACCGCCAGGCGATCCAAAGGTTGGCCATCTTGTTGCCCGATCTCTAATCTATCATATGGTGAAAGAATCATTCCAATAGCTCCACTCGTTCCTGAGTTATAGCGTTTTGAAAAATAAGTTTTAGCGAAATCCACCTGCTACCAGCTTCTGTTGACCTGGTGTTTTACAAAAAAAGTAACGAATTTTTATTTTCAAATTTAAATTTTTTTGGGTGGAAAAGGTTTTACGTTTTGCTTAATAACTCTGATGTTTTTAAAGATACTGGCATGTCGATTGGTGGACTGATAAAGTCGACAATGGGAAATGAATTCCAGGTAAAATTTTTGCCCCGCCCACTTTATATTGGTCGCAAATGGGCGTTTTTATAAATCGATTATATTTATTGCTCTTTTAAGTTTTGCGTAAAGAAAGTGGTCTTGTATGAAAGTTAAGATTGCGCTCGTATATTTACAAAAAATTTTATCGAAAAATACCGACTACTTTACGAGATATAAGTCGAACAAATTTGCTCGTAATGATCAATTTCGTTACTTAATAACTCCGAAGTTTTGAAAGATAGGAAAATGAAAGTTCGTCTGTTGGTAGAACAAGACAAGGAGAATCCTATGTTTTTTATTTGAAGTTCGTAGGTCCATTAGTTCCGAAGATATAGAGGTCATCGGAATAAATCGCATTTTTTCGCTATAATAGGGTACCGCCAGGCGATCCAAAGGTTGGCCATCTTGTAGCCCGATCTCTAATCTATCATATGGTGAAAGAATCATTCCAATAGCTCCATTCGTTCCTGAGTTATAGCGTTTTGAAAAATAAGTTTTAGCGAAATCCACCTGCTACCAGCTCCTGTTGACCTGGTGTTTTACAAAAAAAGTAACGAATTTTTATTTTCAAATTTAAATTTTTTGGGGTGGAAAAGGTTTTACGTTTTGCTTAATAACTCTGATGTTTTTAAAGATACTGGCATGTAGATTGGTGGACTGATAAAGTCGACAATGGGGAATGAATTCCAGGTAAAGTTTTTGCCCCGCCCACTTTACATTGGTCGCAAATGAGCGTTTTTATAAATCGATTATATTTATTGCTCTTTTAAGTTTTGCGTAAAGAAAGTGGTCTTGTATGAAAGTTAAGATTGCGCTCGTTTATTTACAAAAAATTTTATCGAAAAATACCGACTACTTTCCGAGATATAAGTCGAACAAATTTGCTCGTAATGGTCAATTTCGTTACTTAATAACTCCGAAGTTTTGAAAGATAGGAAAATGAAAGTTCGTCTGTTGGTAGAACAGGACAAGGAAAATCCTATGTTTTTTATTTGAAGTTCGTAGGTCCATTAGTTCCGAAGATATAGAGGTCATCGGAATAAATCGCATTTTTTCACTATAATAGGGTACCGCCAGGCGATCCAAAGGTTGGCCATCTTGTAGCCCGATCTCTAATCTATCATATGGTGAAAGAATCATTCCAATAGCTCCACTCGTTCCTGAGTTATAGCGTTTTGAAAAATAAGTTTTAGCGAATTCCACCTGCTACCAGCTTCTGTTGACCTGGTGTTTTACAAAAAAAGTAACGAATTTTTATTTTCAAATTTAAATTTTTTTGGGTGGAAAAGGTTTTACGTTTTGCTTAATAACTCTGATGTTTTTAAAGATACTGGCATGTCGATTGGTGGACTGATAAAGTCGACAATGGGGAATAAATTCCAGGTAAAATTTTTGCCACGCCCACTTTATATTGGTCGCAAATGGGCGTTTTTATAAATCGATTATATTTATTGCTCTTTTCAGTTTTGCGTAAAGAAAGTGGTGTTGTATGAAAGTTAAGATTGCGCTCGTTTATTTGCAAAAAATTTTATCGAAAAATACCGACTACTTTCCGAGATATAAGTCGAACAAATTTGCTCGTAATGGTCAATTTCGTTACTTAATAACTCCGAAGTTTTGAAAGATAGGAAAATGAAAGTTCGTCTGTTGGTAGAACAGGACAAGGAGAATCCTATATTTTTTATTTGAAGTTCGTAGGTCCATTAGTTCCGAAGATATAGAGGTCATCGGAATAAATCGCATTTTTTCACTATAATAGGGTACTGCCAGGCGATCCAAAGGTTGGCCATCTTGTAGCCCGATCTCTAATCTATCATATGGTGAAAGAATCATTCCAATAGCTCCACTCGTTCCTGAGTTATAGCGTTTTGAAAAATAAGTTTTAGCGAAATCCACCTGCTACCAGCTCCTGTTGACCTGGTGTTTTACAAAAAAAGTAACGAATTTTTATTTTCAAATTTAAATTTTTTGGGGTGGAAAAGGTTTTACGTTTTGCTTAATAACTCTGATGTTTTTAAAGATACTGGCATGTAGATTGGTGGACTGATAAAGTCGACAATGGGGAATGAATTCCAGGTAAAGTTTTTGCCCCGCCCACTTTACATTGGTCGCAAATGAGCGTTTTTATAAATCGATTATATTTATTGCTCTTTTAAGTTTTGCGTAAAGAAAGTGGTCTTGTATGAAAGTTAAGATTGCGCTCGTTTATTTACAAAAAATTTTATCGAAAAATACCGACTACTTTCCGAGATATAAGTCGAACAAATTTGCTCGTAATGGTCAATTTCGTTACTTAATAACTCCGAAGTTTTGAAAGATAGGAAAATGAAAGTTCGTCTGTTGGTAGAACAGGACAAGGAGAATCCTATATTTTTTATTTGAAGTTCGTAGGTCCATTAGTTCCGAAGATATAGAGGTCATCGGAATAAATCGCATTTTTTCACTATAATAGGGTACCGCCAGGCGATCCAAAGGTTGGCCATCTTGTAGCCCGATCTCTAATCTATCATATGGTGAAAGAATCATTCCAATAGCTCCACTCGTTCCTGAGTTATAGCGTTTTGAAAAATAAGTTTTAGCGAAATTCACCTGCTACCAGCTTCTGTTGACCTGGTATTTTACAAAAAAAGTAACGAATTTTTATTTTCAAATTTAAATTTTTTGGGGTGGAAAAGGTTTTACGTTTTGCTTAATAACTCTGATGTTTTTAAAGATACTGGCATGTCGATTGGTGGACTGATTAAGTCGACAATGGGGAATAAATTCCAGGTAAAATTTTTGCCACGCCCACTTTATATTGGCCGCAAATGGGCGTTTTTATAAATCGATTATATTTATTGCTCTTTTCAGTTTTGCGTAAAGAAAGTGGTGTTGTATGAAAGTTAAGATTGCGCTCGTTTATTTACAAAAAATTTTATCGAAAAATACCGACTACTTTCCGAGATATAAGTCGAACAAATTTGCTCGTAATGGTCAATTTCGTTACTTAATAACTCCGAAGTTTTGAAAGATAGGAAAATGAAAGTTCGTCTGTTGGTAGAACAGGACAAGGAGAATCCTATGTTTTTTATTTGAAGTTCGTAGGTCCATTAGTTCCGAAGATATAGAGGTCATCGGAATAAATCGCATTTTTTCACTATAATAGGGTACCGCCAGGCGATCCAAAGGTTGGCCATCTTGTAGCCCGATCTCTAATCTATCATATGGTGAAAGAATCATTCCAATAGCTCCACTCGTTCCTGAGTTATAGCGTTTTGAAAAATAAGTTTTAGCGAAATCCACCTGCTACCAGCTTCTGTTGACCTGGTGTTTTACAAAAAAAGTAACGAATTTTTATTTTCAAATTTAAATTTTTTGGGGTGGAAAAGGTTTTACGTTTTGCTTAATAACTCTGATGTTTTTAAAGATACTGGCATGTCGATTGGTGGACTGATAAAGTCGACAATGGGGAATAAATTCCAGGTAAAATTTTTGCCACGCCCACTTTATATTGGTGCAAATGGGCGTTTTTATAAATCGATTATATTTATTGCTCTTTTCAGTTTTGCGTAAAGAAAGTGGTGTTGTATGAAAGTTAAGATTGCGCTCGTTTATTTACAAAAAATTTTATCGAAAAATACCGACTACTTTCCGAGATATAAGTCGAACAAATTTGCTCGTAATGGTCAATTTCGTTACTTAATAACTCCGAAGTTTTGAAAGATAGGAAAATGAAAGTTCGTCTGTTGGTAGAACAGGACAAGGAGAATCCTATGTTTTTTATTTGAAGTTCGTAGGTCCATTAGTTCCGAAGATATAGAGGTCATCGGAATAAATCGCATTTTTTCACTATAATAGGGTACCGCCAGGCGATCCAAAGGTTGGCCATCTTGTTGCCCGATCTCTAATCTATCATATGGTGAAATAATCATTCCAATAGCTCCACTCGTTCCTGAGTTATAGCGTTTTGAAAAATAAGTTTTAGCGAAATCCACCTGCTACCAGCTTCTGTTGACCTGGTGTTTTACAAAAAAAGTAACGAATTTTTATTTTCAAATTTAAATTTTTTGGGGTGGAAAAGGTTTTACGTTTTGCTTAATAACTCTGATGTTTTTAAAGATACTGGCATGTCGATTGGTGGACTGATAAAGTCGACAACTCCGAAGTTTTGAAAGATAGGAAAATGAAAGTTCGTCTGTTGGTAGAACAGGACAAGGAGAATCCTGTTTTTTATTTGAAGTTCGTAGGTCCATTAGTTCCGAAGATATAGAGGTCATCGGAATAAATCGCATTTTTTCACTATAATAGGGTACCGCCATTGGCGATCCAAAGGTTGGCCATCTTGTTGCCCGATCTCTAATCTATCATATGGTGAAAGAATCATTCCAATAGCTCCACTCGTTCCTGAGTTATAGCGTTTTGAAAAATAAGTTTTAGCGAAATCCACCTGCTACCAGCTTCTGTTGACCTGGTGTTTTACAAAAAAAGTAACGAATTTTTATTTTCAAATTTAAATTTTTTTGGGTGGAAAAGGTTTTACGTTTTGCTTAATAACTCTGATGTTTTTAAAGATACTGGCATGTCGATTGGTGGACTGATAAAGTCGACAATGGGAAATGAATTCCAGGTAAAATTTTTGCCACGCCCACTTTATATTGGTGCAAATGGGCGTTTTTATAAATCGATTATATTTATTGCTCTTTTCAGTTTTGCGTAAAGAAAGTGGTGTTGTATGAAAGTTAAGATTGCGCTCGTTTATTTACAAAAAATTTTATCGAAAAATACCGACTACTTTCCGAGATATAAGTCGAACAAATTTGCTCGTAATGGTCAATTTCGTTACTTAATAACTCCGAAGTTTTGAAAGATAGGAAAATGAAAGTTCGTCTGTTGGTAGAACAGGACAAGGAGAATCCTATGTTTTTTATTTGAAGTTCGTAGGTCCATTAGTTCCGAAGATATAGAGGTCATCGGAATAAATCGCATTTTTTCACTATAATAGGGTACCGCCAGGCGATCCAAAGGTTGGCCATCTTGTTGCCCGATCTCTAATCTATCATATGGTGAAATAATCATTCCAATAGCTCCACTCGTTCCTGAGTTATAGCGTTTTGAAAAATAAGTTTTAGCGAAATCCACCTGCTACCAGCTTCTGTTGACCTGGTGTTTTACAAAAAAAGTAACGAATTTTTATTTTCAAATTTAAATTTTTTGGGGTGGAAAAGGTTTTACGTTTTGCTTAATAACTCTGATGTTTTTAAAGATACTGGCATGTCGATTGGTGGACTGATTAAGTCGACAATGGGGAATAAATTCCAGGTAAAATTTTTGCCACGCCCACTTTATATTGGCCGCAAATGGGCGTTTTTATAAATCGATTATATTTATTGCTCTTTTCAGTTTTGCGTAAAGAAAGTGGTGTTGTATGAAAGTTAAGATTGCGCTCGTTTATTTACAAAAAATTTTATCGAAAAATACCGACTACTTTCCGAGATATAAGTCGAACAAATTTGCTCGTAATGATCAATTTCGTTACTTAATAACTCCGAAGTTTTGAAAGATAGGAAAATGAAAGTTCGTCTGTTGGTAGAACAGGACAAGGAGAATCCTGTTTTTTATTTGAAGTTCGTAGGTCCATTAGTTCCGAAGATATAGAGGTCATCGGAATAAATCGCATTTTTTCACTATAATAGGGTACCGCCATTGGCGATCCAAAGGTTGGCCATCTTGTTGCCCGATCTCTAATCTATCATATGGTGAAAGAATCATTCCAATAGCTCCACTCGTTCCTGAGTTATAGCGTTTTGAAAAATAAGTTTTAGCGAAATCCACCTGCTACCAGCTTCTGTTGACCTGGTGTTTTACAAAAAAAGTAACGAATTTTTATTTTCAAATTTAAATTTTTTTGGGTGGAAAAGGTTTTACGTTTTGCTTAATAACTCTGATGTTTTTAAAGATACTGGCATGTCGATTGGTGGACTGATAAAGTCGACAATGGGAAATGAATTCCAGGTAAAATTTTTGCCCCGCCCACTTTATATTGGTCGCAAATGGGCGTTTTTATAAATCGATTATATTTATTGCTCTTTTAAGTTTTGCGTAAAGAAAGTGGTCTTGTATGAAAGTTAAGATTGCGCTCGTATATTTACAAAAAATTTTATCGAAAAATACCGACTACTTTACGAGATATAAGTCGAACAAATTTGCTCGTAATGATCAATTTCGTTACTTAATAACTCCGAAGTTTTGAAAGATAGGAAAATGAAAGTTCGTCTGTTGGTAGAACAAGACAAGGAGAATCCTATGTTTTTTATTTGAAGTTCGTAGGTCCATTAGTTCCGAAGATATAGAGGTCATCGGAATAAATCGCATTTTTTCACTATAATAGGGTACCGCCAGGCGATCCAAAGGTTGGCCATCTTGTAGCCCGATCTCTAATCTATCATATGGTGAAAGAATCATTCCAATATCTCCACTCGTTCCTGAGTTATAGCGTTTTGAAAAATAAGTTTTAGCGAAATTCACCTGCTATCAGCTTCTGTTGACCTGGTATTTTACAAAAAAAGTAACGAATTTTTATTTTCAAATTTAAATTTTTTGGGGTGGAAAAGGTTTTACGTTTTGCTTAATAACTCTGATGTTTTTAAAGATACTGGCATGTCGATTGGTGGACTGATTAAGTCGACAATGGGGAATAAATTCCAGGTAAAATTTTTGCCACGCCCACTTTATATTGGCCGCAAATGGGCGTTTTTATAAATCGATTATATTTATTGCTCTTTTCAGTTTTGCGTAAAGAAAGTGGTGTTGTATGAAAGTTAAGATTGCGCTCGTTTATTTACAAAAAATTTTATCGAAAAATACCGACTACTTTCCGAGATATAAGTCGAACAAATTTGCTCGTAATGGTCAATTTCGTTACTTAATAACTCCGAAGTTTTGAAAGATAGGAAAATGAAAGTTCGTCTGTTGGTAGAACAGGACAAGGAGAATCCTATGTTTTTTATTTGAAGTTCGTAGGTCCATTAGTTCCGAAGATATAGAGGTCATCGGAATAAATCGCATTTTTTCACTATAATAGGGTACCGCCAGGCGATCCAAAGGTTGGCCATCTTGTAGCCCGATCTCTAATCTATCATATGGTGAAAGAATCATTCCAATAGCTCCATTCGTTCCTGAGTTATAGCGTTTTGAAAAATAAGTTTTAGCGAAATCCACCTGCTACCAGCTCCTGTTGACCTGGTGTTTTACAAAAAAAGTAACGAATTTTTATTTTCAAATTTAAATTTTTTGGGGTGGAAAAGGTTTTACGTTTTGCTTAATAACTCTGATGTTTTTAAAGATACTGGCATGTAGATTGGTGGACTGATAAAGTCGACAATGGGGAATGAATTCCAGGTAAAGTTTTTGCCCCGCCCACTTTACATTGGTCGCAAATGAGCGTTTTTATAAATCGATTATATTTATTGCTCTTTTAAGTTTTGCGTAAAGAAAGTGGTCTTGTATGAAAGTTAAGATTGCGCTCGTTTATTTACAAAAAATTTTATCGAAAAATACCGACTACTTTCCGAGATATAAGTCGAACAAATTTGCTCGTAATGGTCAATTTCGTTACTTAATAACTCCGAAGTTTTGAAAGATAGGAAAATGAAAGTTCGTCTGTTGGTAGAACAGGACAAGGAGAATCCTATGTTTTTTATTTGAAGTTCGTAGGTCCATTAGTTCCGAAGATATAGAGGTCATCGGAATAAATCGCATTTTTTCACTATAATAGGGTACCGCCAGGCGATCCAAAGGTTGGCCATCTTGTAGCCCGATCTCTAATCTATCATATGGTGAAAGAATCATTCCAATAGCTCCATTCGTTCCTGAGTTATAGCGTTTTGAAAAATAAGTTTTAGCGAAATCCACCTGCTACCAGCTCCTGTTGACCTGGTGTTTTACAAAAAAAGTAACGAATTTTTATTTTCAAATTTAAATTTTTTGGGGTGGAAAAGGTTTTACGTTTTGCTTAATAACTCTGATGTTTTTAAAGATACTGGCATGTAGATTGGTGGACTGATAAAGTCGACAATGGGGAATGAATTCCAGGTAAAGTTTTTGCCCCGCCCACTTTACATTGGTCGCAAATGAGCGTTTTTATAAATCGATTATATTTATTGCTCTTTTAAGTTTTGCGTAAAGAAAGTGGTCTTGTATGAAAGTTAAGATTGCGCTCGTTTATTTACAAAAAATTTTATCGAAAAATACCGACTACTTTCCGAGATATAAGTCGAACAAATTTGCTCGTAATGGTCAATTTCGTTACTTAATAACTCCGAAGTTTTGAAAGATAGGAAAATGAAAGTTCGTCTGTTGGTAGAACAGGACAAGGAAAATCCTATGTTTTTTATTTGAAGTTCGTAGGTCCATTAGTTCCGAAGATATAGAGGTCATCGGAATAAATCGCATTTTTTCACTATAATAGGGTACCGCCAGGCGATCCAAAGGTTGGCCATCTTGTAGCCCGATCTCTAATCTATCATATGGTGAAAGAATCATTCCAATAGCTCCACTCGTTCCTGAGTTATAGCGTTTTGAAAAATAAGTTTTAGCGAATTCCACCTGCTACCAGCTTCTGTTGACCTGGTGTTTTACAAAAAAAGTAACGAATTTTTATTTTCAAATTTAAATTTTTTTGGGTGGAAAAGGTTTTACGTTTTGCTTAATAACTCTGATGTTTTTAAAGATACTGGCATGTCGATTGGTGGACTGATAAAGTCGACAATGGGGAATAAATTCCAGGTAAAATTTTTGCCACGCCCACTTTATATTGGTCGCAAATGGGCGTTTTTATAAATCGATTATATTTATTGCTCTTTTCAGTTTTGCGTAAAGAAAGTGGTGTTGTATGAAAGTTAAGATTGCGCTCGTTTATTTGCAAAAAATTTTATCGAAAAATACCGACTACTTTCCGAGATATAAGTCGAACAAATTTGCTCGTAATGGTCAATTTCGTTACTTAATAACTCCGAAGTTTTGAAAGATAGGAAAATGAAAGTTCGTCTGTTGGTAGAACAGGAAAAGGAGAATCCTATATTTTTTATTTGAAGTTCGTAGGTCCATTAGTTCCGAAGATATAGAGGTCATCGGAATAAATCGCATTTTTTCACTATAATAGGGTACCGCCAGGCGATCCAAAGGTTGGCCATCTTGTAGCCCGATCTCTAATCTATCATATGGTGAAAGAATCATTCCAATAGCTCCACTCGTTCCTGAGTTATAGCGTTTTGAAAAATAAGTTTTAGCGAAATTCACCTGCTACCAGCTTCTGTTGACCTGGTATTTTACAAAAAAAGTAACGAATTTTTATTTTCAAATTTAAATTTTTTGGGGTGGAAAAGGTTTTACGTTTTGCTTAATAACTCTGATGTTTTTAAAGATACTGGCATGTCGATTGGTGGACTGATTAAGTCGACAATGGGGAATAAATTCCAGGTAAAATTTTTGCCCCGCCCACTTTACATTGGTCGCAAATGAGCGTTTTTATAAATCGATTATATTTATTGCTCTTTTAAGTTTTGCGTAAAGAAAGTGGTCTTGTATGAAAGTTAAGATTGCGCTCGTTTATTTACAAAAAATTTTATCGAAAAATACCGACTACTTTCCGAGATATAAGTCGAACAAATTTGCTCGTAATGGTCAATTTCGTTACTTAATAACTCCGAAGTTTTGAAAGATAGGAAAATGAAAGTTCGTCTGTTGGTAGAACAGGACAAGGAAAATCCTATGTTTTTTATTTGAAGTTCGTAGGTCCATTAGTTCCGAAGATATAGAGGTCATCGGAATAAATCGCATTTTTTCACTATAATAGTGTACCGCCAGGCGATCCAAAGGTTGGCCATCTTGTAGCCCGATCTCTAATCTATCATATGGTGAAAGAATCATTCCAATAGCTCCACTCGTTCCTGAGTTATAGCGTTTTGAAAAATAAGTTTTAGCGAATTCCACCTGCTACCAGCTTCTGTTGACCTGGTGTTTTACAAAAAAAGTAACGAATTTTTATTTTCAAATTTAAATTTTTTGGGGTGGAAAAGGTTTTACGTTTTGCTTAATAACTCTGATGTTTTTAAAGATACTGGCATGTCGATTGGTGGACTGATAAAGTCGACAATGGGGAAAAATTCCAGGTAAAATTTTTGCCACGCCCACTTTATATTGGTCGCAAATGGGCGTTTTTATAAATCGATTATATTTATTGCTCTTTTCGGTTTTGCGTAAAGAAAGTGGTGTTGTATGAAAGTTAAGATTGCGCTCGTTTATTTGCAAAAAATACCGACTACTTTCCGAGATATAAGTCGAACAAATTTGCTCGTAATGGTCAATTTCGTTACTTAATAACTCCGAAGTTTTGAAAGATAGGAAAATTAAAGTTCGTCTGTTGGTAGAACAGGACAAGGAGAATCCTATGCTTTTATTTGAAGTTCGTAGGTCCATTAGTTCCGAAGATATAGAGGTCATCGGAATAAATCGCATTTTTTCACTATAATAGGGTACCGCCAGGCGATCCAAAGGTTGGCCATCTTGACATAAGAAATTAGTGTTTGTTTTTATTGTTGTCAAGAACAAACTGCAGTCTTGTTTATAGTTTGAAATATTTGTGTTTTTATTGCATGAATAATATATTTGTTGTTTATTTTTTGGTTATTGCTTAATTGTTAATTGTGTTTTAATTGATTTAATTAAATTTGACTTTTTTATTTCTCTTCTTGAATAATATTTTAAAAGCGATTGTAAAAGCATTTATACATAAATTTTTAAAAAGCTTTAAATATTTTATGTTTTCTGTAATTAAATTATTAATAATTAAAATGTTAATCAAAATATACACATATAAACAAAATATAAAATTGGGAATTTATAATTGTTTTTAACTGTAAATGAAATTTTAAACTTTTTAAATAAAGTTTAAAATGTAAAACACAAACTTTGGTTAAACAAAAATATTTATACACTGTATTAAAATATAAAACACAACTTATTTGTTCATAAAGGAAAAACGAGCTCCTTTATGTTTTTGTGGTTTATGGTTTTTCGCCGGAAAAAATTTTAAAACACATGTAATGCAAAACAGCACTTTAAACACTTTGAACACTTTTGTGATTTCTATCGTGGGGAGCCACGAGAGCGCTGTATTAAAACTAAGCGGTACTTGACAATTGACACTATTTTAAATGTAATTTTGTGGATCTGAATGAGAAACTACCTTAACGGTTGTATAGGTAAAGTAAGATTTTTTTTTTGCACGAAGCCAATGGATCTGGTTTGAGGTTGTTTTAGTGTTTTCGTGTTGGAAAATTTTCTCTGGGACGTTCAACCTTTTCTATTTTATACATTTTATATAGATGTATTCTTTATGAAATGTGTGTATGTATACAGGATTTAAATAATTAATATTTATAAATTAATAATAAAATTATTGTATGTTTTGTGGTTGCAAATAATACTTACAAATTAAACAATGAAAGGTAAATATGATATAAAATTAATAAAATGACTTACAAAACTAGAAAATACAAACAAAAAAATTTGAAAAAATTTAAAATCAAACAGGACCTGTTTGAGAAGATTATTTTCAAAAAGCTTTTCAAGAATTTGTGTATTTAGGATATTAATTAACACTCTTTAAGAGGAAGTTCTCATATTATTAAAAGCAAATAATATTAAAATTTTAAATTACATAAAAAATACTCGTTTAAACTTAACATTTAAATTAAAATAATATTGAAAATGGGGAAGAGGGCTTTAACAACATTTGTTTGTTTGTTTTTATTTGAACTTATTGCTGCGTTTGTTGATTCTGCTGTTGGTGCTGGGTCTCATAACGTTGTCTTAAGGCCGTCAAAGCACTTAATAATCGACTATTGGCAGCATCTAAGGCTGCTATTTGTTGTCCCTGTTCTTCGATCACCTTTTGCTTGTGCGACAAAGCCAAAGACATTTTTAATTGCTCACGCCTCAGCTCCTCCTCCATGGTTATTAATCTGTCGAATATAAAATGTCTGATTTTTTAAACAAAACTCACTTTTATTTTATTAGATTCTTCGCTTTTATAGTCCACTCACCGATCTATAATACTCCTCATTGTTGATTCCGATTGCAAACTTAAATTATTGCCGACTAAAGGTCCTGGTGCGCCATTGGGCCCCTGTTGAAAGCCGTTGCAACGTTGCAGAGCGAATAATTCATCACTAGAATCTCTTAGTTCGGCCTCATCGCGATCCAAAGTGTGGCGTAATGTATCCAACGTTTCTTGCAGCAATTGAATTTCACCATTTTGATCGAAGCTGCCGAGAGCTGTGGAGTTGTTAACATGCTGGAAGCCGCCACTTGAACTGTTGTTAATATGAGTGCGAGGCTGACGACGTCTTTTATTGCCCTCATGAGGTGGACAGTGGCCTGTAAATTTATTTAAAAGATTGAATTAATAAGAACTGTAATTGCTGGACACACGCTACTCACGAGTAAATTCCACTTCTTACCTTCTGTATCCGTTGAGCTGTCTGACAAAGTTCGAGCCGATTCCAAACTCAATCTGCGTTGATAACGACCATTGCCCGCTATTATAATGGAAGATGCATTGTTGCCATATTGCTGCTGCTGCTGTTGACTGCAACGCGAGGGATTATTATATATTGCCACAGTACCCGGTTGATTGGCACTATTACTGCCCGCAGAAGAGGCCGATGAAGAAGTTAAATAATTGCTGCCATTATTCATGGGAGCATAAATATCCTCTCTTTTGAATTGTGGATTGGTGCGTGGCATACGTTGTTGTTGCTGTTGCTGCTGCTGTGCGACGTTGGGATTAAAACCCGGCATATTCGAACTGGAGGCTGAAGAAGTGCTGCCACCACTTAGGGTTCTTTGGGCATCCAAATGACCATGTGAGGGAGACTTTAAAAGTTTATTGACTGGGGCATAATTGTTATAATTATCATTGGAGAGCCTCTCCTCACTGGATGAGGGCGTTAGCGGAGCGGCATTATTTAATAAAGCAGCTCGTGCGGCTACCAATCCGGTGCCATTCGAATTTTTCGTAGATCTATTGTTGACGCTAGCCACACCACCAAATAATTGTTGGTGGGCCGTTAAGCCACCGGCATTGTTGTAGCTGCGCTGATTGTGGTGATGGTGGTGGTGATGATGATGGTGGTGACCTGTTTGGGAGGAGGATGGTGTGGAAGTATTTTGCAATTGATAGCTGGGATTTTTAAAAGCCAAGGGAGCTGCCGATGTTCTCTGTGGTTGCTGCTGCTGCTGAGACTCTATGGGACTTTGAGTATTTATGCTTTGATAACCGGAACTAGAACCATGACTGGTTTTACCCGACAATTGTTCTTTGTTTTTGTGATTGTTAGAGGGCTGTACCTCCCCCACAACGGCATGCTCTTCAGCATATTTGAATAAATCATCCAAATCTTCTAGATTCATGGGCATATTCGAATTGGGATTTGATTCCCGTGGTCTTTGGTAGTTGGGCATTTTGTGTGATAGTGGTGAACTGGAATGATCTGGTATACCCAGATTCAATTTACTAGGGGTACGATCACTTAATGTTAAACTCAGTGTGGAATTGTTTAACAATCTTTGCTGTTGTTTTTGCTGTTGGGCGGCATTCAACATGCTGATGGCATTGCTTACCACACCGTGGCTGTTTTGGTTCTTTAGCAGGGGAGTGGGAGATTTGCGCACAAAAGCACTATTAGTATCTAGACCAGAAATTTGTATGAAGTCTCCAGTAGATTCATCGTAGTTGTTATTGTTACCCCTGGGTAACGTGGTGGCCCGTATTTGTCCTCCCAAGGAGCCAACTTCACTATCATTGCCGTTGTTGCTGGTGGTGGATAGATTTCCGTTAGAACTGCCTGCTGTGTAATACAAACGATCCATGGTGTTTGAAGCGCTAGCGTTGGGAGGAGGAGGACAGTGGTGGGTAACGCCAGCCGGCATTATAAGCTGGGAGGAGCTGGCTATAGAACTTTGGCTTTGGGCATGCTGCAAGCCTCCCGTGTAGGATAAGGCGACAATGGAATTCTGAGAATTCGAGTGTCTTTTGTCGATTTGTGAAAGACCTTGTTGTTGTTTCTGCTGCTGCTGTTGTTGTTGCTGTTGGTGCTGTTGCAACAAACCATTTACAGTTGGATCATTGTAGCGGAATATATTTTTCTCTAAGGAGCTGGGGGTCAAAACGCCACGCATTATGCCTCTCTCAGCTGGTATCGGTTTTGTGACTACCGCATGTTGAGGTTGGGCCAATTGGGCCTGCTGCTGTTGCACTACACCCTGTGACGAACCGCCCGCAGAACTGCAAGAAGTCATCATTTCATCGGGATTGCGATTCTCTTGATTTTCACTTGTCGACGAAGTGGACATCATCATGTTGTGGGAGGGTAAATGTTGCATATAATTGTTGCTTTCTTTGGCTTTTGTGATTTCATCAAGTATGTGCTGCAAGGGGTCCAGGTCTTGTTGTCTAGCCTCCGGTAATTTTGTAACACTTTCGGTAAGCAGCATATGCAAAATGGACAACTGTTTGCCTTGGTCTATGTAGCCAGCCCAGTCCAAAATGGATTCTGGGGTAGAATGTTCAGGTCGGGTGGAAATGTTTTGTAAGAATTCTTTCATTTTGGGAGCCTCTTGTTCTAGAAAGTCGTTTAGGAATTCCATGAAATTCTCCTTGCCCTGGAAGCGGGTAAAATTGGCCAAAGTTTGTAAGGTTTTGGCCACTAAAGTTAAATTGCGTGTGGCGCGGGAAGAAGGGAGCTCTAGAAAAGAAGACATCAAGAAATATATTAAATTTTTGATAAATTTTAGAAGAATAGTACACATTACCATTGGTTATATTGAAAAGACTTGGTGACAGTATGGCTGGACATAAGAAACGCAAGAAAATCGATGCTGATATCAAATTATCGGCCATATCCTGGCGCCCCAATTGCTCCAGTCTTTCACGGAACGTAGCAAAGCAGCTGCGCAATTGCGGTGGAAAATGCTTGCTTGATTCGTAAATGCACTGCCAAGCATTCCGAACGGCGGCTCTTAAAGAGGCCTGTTGCCTTTGTAGCGAACCAGTCGCTTTGGTAGGATCCACCTCACAATCACGATCTGATTGTATGATTTCATTAATGGGCCCGGCCAAAGTATCCTGCAAGTACTGTTCGCCAGTAAGCTTCAAAAAGGCTTCCATACTTTTAGTGGCCAAAGAATTGCCACGGAAGGTTAATCGTTGATCACCAACTCTTAACAAGTCCAAAGCTACAACATCCGTCAAGAAAGCGCCAGCCAATCCTTGGGCATGCATTAATAACACCAAAGACTGGCCTATATCCTCCTTGGCTTTCACCCCAATAACCGGTTCCAAGGTCTCGCACACTTTCTTGTAGTTTTCCTTTAGATAAGCCAAGAAATCGGCGTACACATTGATTGGCAAAATGTCAATACTCTGGAAGCGACACTTAATGCGCAAGGTAGGTATTACTTCTTTGCCATTACGATTAAGACTATCATTCTTCTCGCTGAGTATTGGATACCAATCTTCGGAAAACAAACGTGTGGTCACCTCGTGTATTGGGATCTTAACCGAGCCAACAAACATGTGCTTGTCGCGTTTCTTTTTCTTCTCCACCTCCCGGAACACATTCACTGTGATAACGTTTATGTCGGGTATGTCGGGAAAATCGAAGTATTCACCCCAAAAGAGTAAATCGGTTTGTAGTTTAACACTAGTGCGACCATACAGGGTCTTATCGAGATGTAATTCGCAAAAATATTTTTTCTTTGGTGGTAAATTTTTGGCCTCGTATATCCACATTTTCAGGGAATTGTCTGTGTGGCGGGTGTGTTCAGCATTCGGTGCTATCGACTTGCGCAACGAATATATCCAGAGATCACGTTCCTGACGTGAGCCGCAGGAATAATAACGTTCGCCGCGCGGACCACCGCGCACCTGAAAACAGTAGCGGCGGCCTAAAACAGATTGATGAACGGGTGCCACACCCACTGCACCGGTACAAGAGAGATCTGCGGCAAATTAGTGAAGAAATTATATAAGAAATATGAAGAGATATTGCAACAATTATTTAATTATTATGATAACACTGTGTGTAATTTTTTAAGTCGTGGCAAAATAACCATATACGGACACCACTACGTGATAAAAGACTAAAAAAAAGACCCGTGTCTCCCAATTTTTCCCAAAGTCATGCACTTTTTTTTATGGGCCGCCAAAGATTTGGGGCCTCGGTATCATTTTCGCAAAAAAGTGATCATTTTCTCGGGCTCATATCTTGCAAACAGTTCCGAATTTCGATTTACTCTCTGAGGCAAACTTGTAGCTCTTGTCATAAAGAACAAAAAATGCGAACATATAAAATCAAAAAAACTTCACCTTCCAGATAAAAATCGCAAAAAACTTAAAAAAATTCGATTTTTTACCTTTTTCTCTTGTTCAGGTCCATAGGTAGCAATTTTTGTTCTTTATGACAAGAGCTACAAGTTTGCCTCAGAGAGTAAATCGAAATTCGGAATGGTTTGCAAGATATGAGCCCGAGAAAATTATCACTTTTTTGCGAAAATGATACCGAGGCCCCAAATCTTTGGCGGCCCATAAAAAAAAGTGCAAGACTTTGGGAAAAATTGGGAGACACGGGTCTTTTTTTTTAGTCTTTTATCACGTAGTGGTGTCCGTATATGGTTATTTTTTTCGTGTTGCACTGTGTAATTTATTGTGATGAGAAACTGTTGATAGTGGACACAATCGATATTGGTCGACTAAGAAACACAATTTTGAACAGATAAAAACAAAGAATAAACATGTATTCAACGATATTATTGACTATTATTTTGAATATTATTGTGGTTTTGCTTAAGATAAAGTATTTGAACACTTTTAAACAAAATATAGTTCAAGTTCAAAAATCTACACATATAATACATATTGCACAATGTAGCCAAAACACCACACAATCGATCTATGCACTAATTGTTACTGGAAAGCGTTCACGTACTCCACAAAAATTTGCAATGAAGGAGTGCAAAAAGAGTGGAAGAAATTTAGACAAAAAATTTTAAAAAATTGTTACTAATACAATTTTTACTGGCAAGAATTATTGTAACAGATCTTTTGTGCTTATAAAGTAAAGTAATATTTAATAAACTGTAAATATTTGTTAATTTTTAAATACAAGAGTAAATATTTCCATCCAATATCACAAACAATGTCTACTTTGTGCCAATATGTTCGAATTAAACTTTGTGAATTTTTAAAAACAAGAGGAGCGTTTACGATAAAAGACGACGAACCTAGTATATTGAACTTCTTTTAGTTGTGAGCAAGAATGCACGACCCTATTAATAAGATCGCAGAGAAAAATCAATCTAAAAATCAATTATATATATTTATGTTCTTCTTACTCCTCTGGGGAACATAGGGCCTTATATATATGTACGTGTAATGCATACAAAAATATTTTTTTTATGTATAGTTTGACATTTAGTGTTTCTATCAGCTGTACTTTTGCGTGGTATAATTTGACATATACTTTGACGTTTCCACATAATAACATCAATTGATCAAATACGAATTCAATCGAACTTTAGTTGAGTTGCCAGTTGCTGAAAATGTTATTGCGGGTGGCAACTGGCAACTGAAATTCTGTGCTATCCATAATCGACCCATAATATTCAGATAATAATTAGAATTTAATCTAGATTTTCGTTTAGTATATAATAAATAAAATAAAATAAATATTTTACAGAAGGTGAATTTTGAAATCAAAAGGTGAAAATAAATAAATTGAGAAAATTATACTCACCGATGGTTGACATTACAGCGTGGCTGGAGAGTAAACTTTCATGGGAACGAGAACCTCGTAAACCACCTGAGCCTCTTTTAGTGCGTTCAAGTTTGGTTACAGATTTTGTACGTTTTAAAGGATTTGATCTGAAAAGAATCAAGACAGAATATTATAAGTATATTAAAGTAAAATAAGAAAAAAATAAAATAATTTTTATTCCCTTTCCCTTGAAATAAATTAAAAATACTTGAAGCGTAATTTTAAGAGAAATAAAAACATCAAGTAAACATGGCTAAAGGTGATAAGAAATTTTATATCATTAAATAAATTTCGTGTGAAATTGATCACTTTCAGAACTATAAGTCTATGTAGTTCTAAGTATGTATTTCAAAACAAAACCTAGATCCTTTAACCTGTGATTACTTGCATGGGGTCAGATCAGTTTATTATTAAAAAAATTTATTTGCTGTATTCCGCGCTTCTCGACGTCCCCGGTAGCTTTTGTAACTCTTGGAAATGTTTATATTTTAGTAACGATCAAGTCACCGGCAAAGGAAAATACGCTGCTACTCTCGTAAGCAGTTACTACGTTTATACGCACGTCTTATTTGCAAATAAAAAAGAAGAATGTTGCCTTATAACTTTTTTATTGTAACTTATTAACTCACTTAACAAGTCGTGAATAACGACACTATTTGCAAATAAAAAGTAAGACGTTGCCACTTCATGAACGTTTTTTTGTTTTACATACCAAACAATCATATTTTTGTCACATGGCATCACTAATAATAACATAAGTTCTGTATGCAATTTCCCGTATAAACAGTGAATTAGTTATTTGCAAATAGCTCTATTTGCGCGTGCGTATAAACGTGGTAAGTGATGGTATGCAAATAATTAAGTAACAAACAAAAAATGCACTGGAATGTGGCCACAATATAAAAAAATCCGAAAACTTTGGGTGCAAAAAGCATTCTAGGATATATTTATTGTCAACAGTTTGAGGCCAGTGATACGATAAATTCATAAAAATCATTAAAATATTTAACTTCAATCTAAACATGGAAATAAAATGTTATTTTAGTTCGGGTAAACATTTTGCCTGATTGTATATTAATTCATTTTATTTTTTAAGTATAATAAATTAAATAAATAAAAAATAAAATAGTTTTATTGGCCTATTCAATCGAGCAATCGTGTGATTAAGGATTAGATATTTTTTTAATATATATTGCTTGGAACTGGTCTAAATGTATTATCCACCAGTTTAAATAACTATTTATTTAATTAAATTTAAAAAAATAAAATCTCTGTTTTAGGTCGGAGTCTGTAACATTTATAACTTAAAAAAAAATAATAAAACATGTTGCTGTTAAACACGTTCACTTTAGTCTATAATTTAACCATGAATAGACTTACAAACGAACAATGCTTGCAGATTATTGAATTTTATTACCAAAGTTCATCCTCGGTTAAGAAAGTGCGTCGTCCACTTTCTTTTATCGGAAAGTTGTGTTCAGCGACGAAGCACATTTCTGTTTGAATAGATATGTGAACAAGGAAAATTTCCGTATTTGGTGTGATGAGCAGCCAGAAGCATCCAGAAAAATGCACTGTTTGGTGTGGATTATGGACTAGACAGAGCAAAAAAATAAATTTTATATCCCTTGCGAAAAATAATGTTTATATACGTACTATATACAAATATAACAATTTCTATAAATGCATAATGAAATAAAAAATTTGTTGAAATAATACTCGTAAAAAGTAAAGAAAAAATATTTCTGTTGGAAAGACTAATAATAGCAATTTTTTTTTTAAATTCTAAAAATTGCATAGTGTTTTAAAAATCCACATCCAAACGATAAAAGCGATTTCCAGATATTTTATTGCATTTCCTCTTCTTTGAAAATTCAGAAATAAATATTTTTCGTCGCTGTTGAATCAATATCGTGGATATAATAAAGATGTGTTGCACATGACATTCTCTGTAAAAATATTGGAACCTGTTAGGAATCAGTCACTTAACAACCCAGTTAAAAACAAAGTTTCCGACAAAAATTATGAAAATACTGAGATTAGGATGTAGAATATAGCAAAAAAAAATGGAAATCAGTCTTAAGGAACTTAGTTTTTTTCACTGAATACTGAAATAAAAATTAACAAACAAAAATTACTATAAACGTACACAAACAAAAACAAACATGTCTTTAAAAATATCCAAACCGTCAGGGTTGGACTATTAAGCTTTGAGGAAGAATAGGAGAGGATTTACTAAAATTTACACTTCTTTTGGTGCACTATCTCTGGATTTTTTTAATGGAAAGATCATACGAATAGTGTGTATAACTCTTAAATTTACTTTAAATGAACAAGATTATTTATTTTAGCTTCTGTACAGTCATATTTAAATAGAATATTGAGTAAAATAACAATTAAAAACGAAGACAAAAACTGGTCCTTGGACATTCTCATAAGAATAACTATGTATGCATAAATCAGTAAAAAAAAATCGTCTATATCAACTTTATTTTTCTTTTCTTTTTCAACAATGACCTCTCTATCTATTTAATTTTTAATAACAAATTTATGTTGGTTACTTTATCCTTTGATATTTATAAAATACATTGGAATTATGTTCAAGCCACAATCAACTTTTATTAAAAGTTCATAAGGTCATCCATCAGCTGATCCAAGCGGAAAGAAATATTTCTTTTGGTGCCAAAGTGAAATAGAATTAGTTTATAAATGTCATTGGTGCCAATTTTTTCAATATTTATTGATTAACTATTCAATATTTGCTTCTTTGTCTAATATTTTTGGGAAGATATTTTAACGTTATAAACTGTCATATATTATTGCCATTTCTTTTTATTTCTCTTTCCTAGGAAGACGAATGGCTGAATGAATGACTACTTGGCCAGATGCCGGTGAAATAAATTATGTTATCAAGTCATTTCCTAAGGGTGTGTTTTCCAAATAGCAATTGGCATTAAATCGAAATAAAAAATATTATTAAAACTGAGGAAGTCTTGATTATTGGTTTTTGGCACACTAATGAAACAGCAAGTTGAGAGAAAATCCCAAATGCTTCATTTGTTCATTAATAAACGTTGCAGAGATATGAATGATTTCATGTTTCTGAACTGAGAGAAGGAGAGAGAGAGAGAGAGAGAGAGAGGGAAAGAAAGAGGGGGAGAGTGGAAAAGATGGCGAAATAACTTCAAATTAACATTTTTATAAACTTTCTTCGGATTAGTTTCAGAAATGATTGATTTTTTTTTGCGTAGAAAGACGATATCGATGAATACTTTTCCATTATTAGCTGGAAAATTTTCATACATATATGACTATGTTGTCTTGAAGTAGCGATATGATTAATATGATTTTAAATTACCAGAAACCAATAATTATTTGAAAAAAATTTTAAAACAGTTATTCAAAATTTTAACCTGTTTTTATTGGGTAATGTTAGCCCCAAAAAAGTGAAAAAGGGGTAATGTTCTCTTCCATAAGCACTTATTAAGATTTCATAAGTATTAGCAATCTCCTAGTTCCAAAAAAATCATGGATCATTTCAACCCTCATTATGGCATTCTTCTGATATAGTTCACATTATATTAAACTTTAGTATGTTGCCAGTAATTTGCTGAGTTTGTGGAGCTTTATCGTAAAACGAGAAAGGATTATAGTTGTCCGATTCAGCTCAAGTTTTGAACTAAGTATCTCAATAAGCCTCCCGGACTTATTCGAAAATGCAAACTCGAATTATATATATATATATATATATATATATATATATATATATATATATATATATATATATATATATATATATATATATATATATATATATATATATATATATATATATATATATATCATTATTAGACCAAGAATCATAAATTCATTCATTCATTGAAATTTGCATGCAAGTAAACAATGGAGGGAAAGAGAACCTTAGGGCGGGCAACCTTACTGATCATCTGGATATCCTCAGGGGAATCGGGGACATACTTGATATGTGTCAGGCGGGCGACCACATGGACCTGGTGTACTGTTTCGACAGGAAATACAGGGTCCTCTTTCCCACAAGGAAAGAATGGTGCGCAAACCCAGGATGGTTAAGAGATGGATCGCAAATGTGGTACACGAACGGCTCAAAAACGCTTTAAGGAGTTGGGGCGGGAATAGTGGGGCCTAGAGCACACAGGTCTATAACATTGAGCAGGGACACGACAATTTTCCAGGCGGAACTTTACGCGATAGTGGAAACTGTGGGGATCCTATCCGAGAGAAGACACAGGGGAATACGGGTTAAGATATTCTCGGACAGCCAATCGGTTCTTAAGGCCCTGATCGGCTGTACGTACATGTCCAGATTATTACTGGCATGCCACGGCAGGCTCAATGACCTGGCGACTCATAATCAGATTACTCTGATATGGGTACCAGGGCATCAGGGGCATGCCGGTAATGAAATGGCGGACATCTGTGCGAGAAGAAAGGCTGAGGGGAACTTCATTGGACAAAAGTCTCCTTAATGGGGAGATTTCGAAATGGGCATCGTCCAGGATTGCACAACATTGGAATGACATCAATGGATTATGTCACTCCAAGAAATGCCTACGCTTTGACGCTGGGAGGGCGGATCTGGCTCTAAGACTGGACAGGAAAAGACTATGGACGCTCACGGGCCATTACACCTGCAAAGCCCACCTATACAGAATGGGCTTATCTGACACGGGCATCTGCAGATTTTGCGGTGAAGATGAGGAGTCGATGGAACACTTGATAGCAAATAGTGGGGCATTATACCACTCTACATGCATATGCGCTGAGTGAAGAGGATCTGCTAATGCTCCCATTGAAGGAGCTGATCCTATTTGCGAACGTATTGGACTGTTAGGGACAGGGGAAGCACAATAGATCAATAATGGTCGCAGTGCAAAAGGTCATCCTGGGCCAAACCCCCATTACATTACATTACATTACAAACAATGGAGGTTTAGCTGGAGGATGGGATAAAATATGATAAGTATTTCTTTTTACATTTCGTTTCGGGTATGGTATTATAATGAAATCTTTGAACGAGCTTGTTTACAGATTACACCAGAATAACCAATTTAAAAAGCTTTCTATTTTTAATTTCGTTTCGTACAAAAAAAGGTTATTTTTTTAGAACGCAATTTTATTCGCCCCAACTGTAGGGTCGTTGTCGGGCGCAATAATATATTATAAGCTATTACCATTGCTAAGGGTTAAAAAATTTGTAAATGGCCGTCAATAATACTCAATTACTGTCTGCGTCAAGCACAGAACTGAACTTTTCTTTAATGTCGACTTGATGCGACGACGATGACGACAATTAGAATAAGGGATATTGTTTATGAATAATTTTAAAAATAATGCAAGCAAAAATTAATAAATTTGGGCTCTTTATTCTAACTTACCGATAGCTAAACTTAGCTAAATGTTAAGTAGGTTTTCGTTATTATAAGTATATTTGAGTTAAAAGTGGCGGACAAACCAAAGGTAACCCCATCTGCGCTTCAAACATAGTTTTTTACTGCCGAGAAAATACGTCGACAAAATTTCTCCAACGTTAGCAATATAAGAGAGCGAAGACGAAGTTGAAATTCTTGGTGATAAAAGTGTTGTCCCCCAAAAAGGAATGCATATATTGACGGGATGTGACAGTGGTTAAAAGCATGTTTTGAAGTTTTTGTTTTATTTAAATGACTTGTTCTTATGCACAATATTTATAAATTTCTTTTCGTTTAATAAATTTCTTCTTTCGGAAGATGTATATATGTATAGTATAAATGTGTTGCAAAATGTGAGCAAGATTTAAATAAAGAAGTGTGCAACACATACAAGAACAATCAATTTGCATAAATTGATTTATCAAATATGAAAATAAATTCTTATTTTTATATTAGTCCTGTATATTTTATCACACGATTTTTACAGGATGTTTTCAACGCGTCTATTGTGTAAAAATAGAATTGCGTATATTTGTTAAGCATTAAATTTTTATTTCATTCTGCCATTTGTCATGGCACAGTGTCCTATGCCTTCCCATCTCTATCTCTCTTTCCCTTTAATGCTTTATGTTTCTTCACCTTTATTGTTAACACTTTTGACAGATGACGATTTGTTTGTTTGTTCGTTTGCTAATACTGCCAACTAACTACTGGCAACTGTTCAGAGAATTTTTGTGCAACGGATCGCTGAATAGACCCAATAAGCTTGGCTAATGTCTCTAGGTAGTAGTTCCTATTTAATGGCTTATTATTTGTATACGAAATGAAAATATTCATTCTCATATTTTAAAGCAAAGTTACCATGAAATATGCATGTCAAAAGTTACAAAATAAAACTAAAAGCACATTTTCTTGTTATTGTTTTACGGTTCAGTTTAAAGGTGATGAGTTAAGTGCAAACTTTAAACTAAGTTTAAGTAAATTCAAACGATTTTTTTACTAAAGATTGAAAATTTATGGGTAATAAAGACCATTGAATCAGTGAGATATATTAGAACAAATAAGCTCGACGTGGCTGCGAGTGTAGGTCTATAATTTTAGCCTGATTAAATACCAATTAAAATGGAGGAAATACTGTATGTACATATCTGTGCAATAATTAACAGACTAGCTTTAATCTACCACAAAATTCTTAAAAGAATAGCTTTAATATCCCACTCCACACTAAGTTCTATTTTCGTATACGAATGAGCGGCTCGCCTAAAAAGTTTCTATAGAGATCTTTGGAGGAACAGAGTATACTATATTTCGTATAATTTGAAAGGTGAGTTGCTCATTCGGTTAAAAAATATGTTTTCATTTAAATTCAGTTGTTTTAAAAAAGTTTTAAGTTTTAAATCAACACTTCTATAACCTCCTCTCACTCTGGCGTATAACTTATTAAGCAAATCGTTGCCCCTAGTCGTTGTAATTGATTATACCTTTCACGACCAAGTGAATAAGCCCAAGTATTTTGTGGAGCTTGTAACGGCAGAAAATAGTACGACGACGTTTATACCACAAGAAAATAAGAATTTTAACACTTCCCAAAGAAATTGCATACATTAACAACTAAAGAATTTATTAAACTAAAAATTATGATGCGCATATGCGTCCATAGTTTCTGAGGAAAACAGCCACAATTTTCAATTTGTTCTTAAAAAATGTCTTATTGTTTTTCTTCCTTTTTTTAATTTTTATACTCGATTTGTAAATAGTAGGGGAAAAAACATTGGGGGGATGACACAAAACGGAAACTGGTCTCTTTATAAAACAAATTTCACGTGGAGTGACGGAAAATCATTCCAAATTTTATACATACTCTGCCATGACGTAACCTTGAACACTCACGTAATTGGAAAAAATTTTCATTATCAAACACGCAAGAACATACTGACTCACATAGTGAAGATTAGTTTATTTTATTATTTTATGTCATGAATACAATTATACTGTTTAACGAACATACCAAGCCCAGAGTCTTAGCTGAGAATGGAACTTACAACATCCGATCTGATCGGCTAGTGGACTGCCAATTAGAACACCGAGGCACCCAAGATTAGTTCTTTTTTTTTAATAGGTGAACGTGCATAAGCCGAAGCCTAAGCAAATTTAAACTTTGCAATTTTTATGAATGGAAAAAATTATAATTCGAAAATTCCAAGACTGGGAAAACTATATTTGAGAAATTATTCCAATTATATATTTCAGAGATATATGTAAAGGAAAAAGCCGGAAACGTAAATCGAAATTTCTGATATTTGTATGAATTCAAAATTAAGAAAAAAAAAATAGTTTTGGACAGTCGCAAAAGCTGCTCTGAGCACAATTTTTGTGTCTTCGCAATTATTTGCTAATTTGTTGCTATTCTTTCTTCGAAAGATGTTCGTCTAACTCTAGGACGCATTAAGTGATTTTAATCCGCGCTGTGTTTTTTTTTTTAGCATTTTATTCAATAATTTGTGCAAGAAACGAGGATGACTGCTTCTTATACGAAGGAATACATATATTGACTAACACCTGCCCCTGGTAACAAATATGACCTGACATTCGAGTTAATCGGCTATTTTAGTTTCTAAGAATACAACCTGGCATTTTTGAAAGTTACAACAAAAAAAAAGATTATTGAAAAGTTCTTAAATAAAATTTTAAGGACTATCTTAATAATTAGAAATTAGAAAAAAATACTGACAGATAAAAAAGATAAAAATCTTTGATTTCCAAATTAATTTTTAACAAAATTGGATGTTTTAAAATTATTTCTTATATAATAATAAGTTTATATACCATGAAAAGTTACACTGGAAAGTTCATGTTGTTTGGAATAAATGTTGCAGAGTTGGAAAATCCAGTTGACTTGTAACGTTTAATTTGGAAATATGTTTTTCCAAAAATTAAAAAGTTGTCATATTTTGAACTTTGTACGAAATTTTCATCTACTAGGAAAGAATTGGCCAATCGGCATTTCTCTATTGTCGAAACAAACCAAAAATTCTTCTAAAATGATAATAAATATTCAAATTTGGCAACAAATAAATGAAAATTTGAGTTTTTGGAATCATCGATATTTCATCATTGGCTGTACCTTCATAACAAAAGTAACTGTCGTTAGAATTAAGTTCAAAATACTCAGTTAACTCGAGCTTAAGCCTTTGATTAAGCTACCACGAAAAAATCTATTCAGGCTAAACTGCAAGAATTGCCAGTTTTTTTGTTAATTTTTTTGTTTATTTTCCTTCAATTGTTTTTTTATTATGGCCTAAAGCCAGTGAACCAACAAATCAAGTTAACAAATGCTTCATGACTATCTTTCTTAACTTTAAATTTTAAATGCCTGCCTCAATCTAAACGTACGTCTGTCTGTCTGCTTCTAACTTTTTTTTAATTTTTCTGCATTGTATGGTTAAAAGTCTAGTTAAACATGCACCATCTGCGTTGTTTTGCGGTTGAGTCTTTGAATTCGCATTTGTGAAAAAATTGCACAAAAAATTAAACTCAACGAAAAACTTATGCTATAAATTGGTGCATGCAGCTTTGAGGCAAATTCTGTTGGCTGTTTGATGGAGTGCACAAGTGCAATAGTGGTTTGATGTATGACAGAATTTGTTGTTTTAGGCTAAAAACTTTTTTGTTGAGAGTTTGAAACAAAGCAAAAAGGAAGATTTTTTTATAAAGAGATCAAAGCAACAAGTTTTTTCTTTGTGTAAATAAGAGTCAGTCAGTATTGGTGTCGATAACTGAGTTAATGTTGGCTTTATTGTTATTTTTTTTAGTTGCATAGAACTAATTTCACACAGGGTACTTTAAGGAGTGTTGTTAACGAAATTTTGGGGTGTTGTTTTAACGATTTTTATTACTTTTTTGTTGGAGACATTATTATTAGTTGGCTTTTTGAGTTTCTAAAGCATTTCTGCTTAATTTGGGGTGTGTTGTATTTTCCATACAACAACAAAGTTGTTCAGTTTCTTAACAGGGAATTAGAGCTTTGTAGCGTGATATTAAGCATTTGGCAAAAAAAGAGAACATAAATAAATAAATTTCTTTTCAAAACAATTGCTTAACTCTTTTATACTTATATATTTATTTTCCAAATTCTTAACGTTATGATCTAATATGCAGCAGTATTTTTCGGTTAAGAAACTTCATATATTTCTTGTTTGGTAATATGAAACACACCCTAAATTAGAGCAAGAAAAAGGAAAGTTAAAACATTCAAACGGCAGCCAGCCAATTATGTCCGCAACATAATATATTACTACAATTTCCTGGAACTTATAAGTGGAACTATAATTTATAAGTAATCGTTTTCGAATAGAATTTAATTGCTCGATTAAGCAATTATTAAACACATTATGTATGGTATGTACCATATATATAAAATAACAAGATTTTTATTTCAAAACTCTGTCTTTTATTTACTCTTAAAGTAAATTTTACTGAAACCTTTGCACAAGAAACAAACCATTTTGGAAAAGTCATGTCAAGTCAACATAACAAAACACTTCAATTAAAAAAGTTTCGCTCTGATTATGTTTAAATTGTAAATAAAAAAATAAATAATTAATAAATAATTAATAAAATCTGACTGAACCGATTTTTGCTATTTTGTAAAAAAAATATATACTGGTTTAATTTTATTGCAAGAATTTATACTTTTTAACCATTTTCTGTTGTCGGTTTCTCATTTTAACTTTTGGCGTACCGTCATTTTTTATGTAAATACAAGGAAAATGTTCTCATTACATATTTTCCCACCGATTTCATTGAAAAAGTAAACATAGAAATCATAAACTGTCGCACAAAGGTTTAAAAACTTTTTATTTTGGAAATAATTCGAGATATCCCGTGAAGCATTGAAGCACTTTCGACAGACACAGTTGATGTGTTTTGCAATCGACATGCCTAGCACGGCCTAGCAAGTAACGGGGAGCAAGAACACGCCTCCAAAATTTCTTTAAAAAAATAGCCAACTATGCATTTATAGTCATATTTAGATATCCTATTAAAATATCTACAGGAATCGTGTTTACATCTGTGGAATGTATCTTGTTCAGCTTAGAAGACATTTGCATTCGAAAATTTGTCTCCAAATTTTGCACGATCTTAATTAAGTATTTTTGATGTGGCGGGCGAACCAAAGTTAAAATAATTTTGCAAAGATATGAAACAATGAAATTCAAAATGAAATGACAAATTTATGCAGATCTCATTTTTTTCAAGTTACACTCCTTGAAAATCAAAAGAAAAAAATTGCGTTTTTTTTTCTTTCATGAAAAAGGTACGTTGTTATATTTTCGCTTATAAATATATAAAAAATTTCCTCCCAAGCCTATAAATGTTTTGAAAGTTTTAGAAAGACAACTTATTAAAAATAGCAGTAGAATGAAATTTCAGCCCAAAGAAATTTTTTAATTTCTTCAAAAATTGCACAAGACCCCAAAGCATCGATTAGGACAGAAACATTATTTTTAACCTTTTGTAAAGTTTTTTAAATATGATTTAGAATTTATGTTTTTATTTTTTACACGGTGTTTATATATTTTTAGCAAAAAAAAAAATTTTTTTATGGAACATATTTATCCCATTTCGGGAACTTCAGCATTCATATATGGAAAATCGGAAATCATTTCATTAAAAGAAATGGTAAACTATTTAATAAAATATTTCCGTTTTAGTTACCCAAAGTAGTAAAAACTAATGTACGGGCAGCACAAAACACTATATATTGTTCCTGGAAAAATTAAATGTACATATTCAGTGTTGCCAGCATGTATTTTTTGCGCGGGCACTCCCATATTTGAATCAAAAAGTTTTATTGAGAATTCGGAATTACTATTCAGTTTACATTTGCAACGTACTTTTTTTCTCCAAATTAACTATATAATTTTTCAGAAAATAATTAAGTCTATTAAAATACATTAAAAGTTATTAAGGATTAAAATCGCCTCTATATGTACATTTCTGTAGTTGTTGAGGCCAGACCGACAGGAAGCTTTCACTGAAATTTTGGGTAAAATTCTTTATACCATGAACTCATTATACTTAATGAAGAGCCTGGTAAAAGATATTAAACGAAACTCCCCGGGAGAGCTGCTTTTTACAGAACAGAAAATAGACAATAAAAAAAGAACAAAATATTGACATTTTTAAAAATAAACAAGTAAATTTAATAGCAAAAAACGTTGTTCATTACTTTTTATCTCAAACATGCAAAGCCGTTTCGAATTTGTGTTTAGCAACATTACTTTTTTTAAATATAAGTTAAAATTGATTATTTGTTGTGGCTTTAGCTGTTCATATGCTGACATTTCATTGGCCTCTAAACCAAATCGTCAGTGAACTTTAAGCGGTTTGAAAACATTCAATTTAAATTTTTAAACTGTAATTGTTTAAACGATTAAATTGGGGAGAATATCACAAATAATAAATTTCAATATTAAGCAAAGTTAAAATTTTTACATCACATTTAATCGTATATAAAATCGGTTAGAATTGATTTTAAGCAAAAACGGTCTTTTCTTTTCAACTCGCCTCATTTTTGGTTGAACTTGAAACCAAGTTTTTTTTCCTAATATTATTAAATTTAATTAATTACTCAATTAATACTTAATTTGCTTACCTTTTCGAAAAGAAATTTGTAAATCTTGATGTTGTATTGTTCTCCTGTTGATTTTGCTTTTGACCCAATATGGGTGTCGCTGGTGCTGAGCCACGCCTGCATGCTTTTTCATATGAAGTATCTGAAATTAAAAAAAAAACACAGCTAAATCAATTATTTTTATACCAAAAAGGAAATAATATCATCTAATATCAATTTTGAAAACTGTTAACTTTAACTTAAAATTATAATTAATGTTTTTTCTTCTCCTTCAACTTCAGCAAAATCTGTTCCCACATTTTTAAAATTTGTTTCTCTGCTTTAGATCTATTTAATTTGGTTGAATTTAAATGTCAAATATTTAAGGTGGGAAGAGGATGATTAGTTAAACATGTATACAGATAGATAAACAGATAAAAATGATTTAATTAACAAAATATTTCATTGGGTTTTATCTCCTTTTCATTTACTTGTTTTTTGTTTCTTCTGTTTTGGCTATTTCTAATTTATTTCTTCTTGCGGGCTATAAAAGTTTATAATTTGTTATTACAGCATGTTGAACAAGCAATATGATGTTGAGGTTTAATTGCCATTTGCGGTCTAGTATGAAGTTGTTTTTTTTTTTTTTTTTTTTTTTTTGAGAGAGCGAAGTAGATACGTTTCAATAGTCAGTATAAAGAAATTAAACGAAATGTAACCCTTAGAAAATACAATTTATTTGCAAGAAGTCAAACTAGTTTCATGAGAAATTTTTCAAGTTGATCCAAATCATTTTGGAATTTGTAACCTGAGGACTATGCAATGGGTTACTTTGGAGGCGTCTAACAGATCTGTTATTTGGTATTTACGGATTCCAAATTACTGTGATAAGATAAACGATGAAGCAACAAGTTTCATTTATTAAAGTTTATTATGAAAGTTAAAACATTTCTTGGTTCTTGATGAGACCGTTTTATGCCGATCGGAGTTATGTTATTTGTTGAGGGAGAACGCAACGACGGGTCATTTTGGTTTAAGTTATAGACAACCCAATAAAAGTTATTTTTAAAAATTATAGGGGGGAAGGGGCAACAAAAATGACAGGGAACAGAAGAAAGCAAATCTGTCTAATTTCAGCCGTCTCGATTTCCCAGACTTCAATTTGGCACAGCTGCCGTGCGAAGAGGTCGTTGACATTGATACTTGCGCGCTGAATCGACTTCTCAGCATTTGAAAGTGAACCTCTGTTTTCCGAAAATTCATTTTTAACGGGCAGACAGCTTAAAATTAATGACAATTATATTAACAAGCAAAAACCTTGGACAAACGAAATGTCAATGGCTTCGCAAAAGTTTTTAGTTTGGTATGACTTTCGCGGATGAAATGGAAGTGTAGCAGTTCAGTGCACCGCCGACCTATTGAAACTACACAACTTTCATTGCAATTGATTTGTGTCCGAACTAGCTCAGAAAATTGGCCACAACTCATAACGAACATTTCAATGCAAATGGATTGCGAATTAATGTTTAAATCGAATATGAACTTAACCGCTTTAAAAAAATGCGTCATGCGAAAAAGAAGACATCTGCTTAAAAAAGGGATTCAGGTGACAAGATATTGAAATATTTATAATATTTCGAAATAAAACAGCGGCAGGCGGAATATAGATTTCCGTGTTTGTTTTGTCAGTAGGGATATTATAACATAAACATAGATCATATGATGGATACTCCGATATGTCATGAATGATCAAGATTAGATTGATAAAGATTAGCATGGTTATCTGAAATAAGGGCTAATACTATGGTAATGTTACTATGGGGTAAGCTGGGAGCGTACAAACGCCCCATATGCCCCCCATAACGCCCATATGGCTACATGGTCTATATAAATATTTTCTAGGTTGAGTAGCAATAGCACTTAAAGGATTTGGTCGCTGGAGCGAAATTCGACACCACTTCAATTAGCAGGCTTTCATAGAATATATTTGAATTAGTTATCCTTCTCCCACAAGAAGGATTCAGAACACATCCATCATGTCGCAAAAATAACTGGTTTATGACAAATGCTTGGCATGCAACACCTCATGAAACGACTGAAATAAACTGATTTTCTCAAGATTCAAAAGAATGAATTAACGTTTACATGGCGCTAAAAAAGCAGACCCTTGGAGGATCCCTCAACATGAAATGCAAACGGAAACACGTAACTTCTTTAATAACTCAAAATAGGTTATTAATGCGTCCTCTTTTGACTGGAGTTCCCCCAACATGACATATGAGCGTCAACAAGTGACTTCTTTAAGATTTCAAGAGATGGTATTAATGCTCTTTGGTCTAACACATCAAAGAGTTAACCGCAGATACGGCCCTGCAGAATGCACAATTATTTTTTATAACTTTGTTTACGCTCAAATTATAAGTGATATGCGCATATGTACATACATACTGTTAAGCCAAATTTGTTGTATTAAAATGTTCGCTAAGTCAGCAAATACTTATGTACTTATATACCTTTATCTGCTTGTATATAATATTACTTTAAAATATTGCAAAAATGCGTTTACTGTTACACATATTATTAATGATCATTTAAGTTTGTAGCTTTGTATTTCTTTAATAAAGTGTATCACAAATTTTGTCAGTCCATCTATAGCAAACAAACAAACAAGTCAATAATTTCTTTTCGTCGTGACTGGGACTTGTCTGCAAAAACGCTTGCAGACTCGAAACATTGGTGACCCCGACGTGATTGACTTTTATATTAATATCAATTCGGATATTTAATAATAGTTTTCGTATCCCGTAAAAATATTACTTGCGCTATAAATATCGTTTTTTAGTGCAATAAAATTGTAAATAATTCGCGGCTCATTCGTGCAAAATGGCAAATAATAATACTGATCACAAAGATAAGGAGCAACTTCCCGTTGACACGCTACCTTATTTTGCTAAAGTCACGGCTATAATAAATCAATTGGAGGATTTAAATAATAATTTAACCCCAATAAAATTAAAACAACATGATGAAGCTGAACTGTCTGTTCGCTTGGACTACGTTGAGGAGCTCAAGGATGCCTTCGAAAAAGTCCAATCCATAAGAGAGGAAATGGACAGCAGTGAATCTGTAAGTTGTGATCGCAAGAAGTGTGTTTCGCTATACTTTGATGCAAAGGCCAAATTAACGCGTCAAATAAACGCCATTCGTAAATTTGAAACTGACCAACGTTCATCGACATTACGCCGATTTTCTCTCAATGAGTCGCCCTCTCCAGCAACTATGCGTAAGATTAAGGTCCCAGAAATCCAATTACCCAAATTTTGTGGTTCCTATTCCGAATGGCCTAATTTCTTTTCGTTGTTCTCGACTGTGATAAATGACAACGGTGATTTAAGCAGTCTTGAAAAGTTTCATTATTTGCGTGCCAGTTTGGGAGATGTTGCCCTCGATACAATTGCTTCATTGGAACTCAGTGAAGCAAACTATGAAGAAGCCTTGACATTGTTGAAAAATCGTTTTGACAACAAGCTCTTAAATTTTCAAACTCACATAAGAGAAATTTTTTCTTTAAATGTCGTCGAGAATGATTCCGCTGTTGGCTTACGTCGTTTGAGCGACAATATAAACGCTCATTTGCGTGCCTTACAAACAATTGGAAATCAGCAGCAGCTTATTGATGGGCTACTAATACATTTAGTGTCGACAAAATTGGACGCTAAATCGCTAATTAAATGGGAAGAAAATTTACCAATAAACGAGTTACCTACTTGGTCCTCAATGACAGAGTTCTTAGAACGACGATGTCGTATGGTCGAAAATTTCGAGAACTCCATGGTAAATAAAAACACAAGGCAACCCATTTTGAAAAAATCAAATCATAACAATCGACATGTTCATGTTTCGGTAGCGACGTCTACAAAATTATGCACCTTTTGTAATTCAAAAGATCATTTTATTACCAGTTGCTCACTTTTCTCAAATTTATCACCTAATCTACGTTTTAAAGAAGCAAAGAAAATGAAATTGTGTCTCAATTGCTTAAGAAAGGGTCATATACTAAAAAATTGTATATCAGGTTGTTGCCGACAGTGCTCTTCGAAACACCACACGATGCTTCATATCGATACTCCATCTACGAATCAGCCCTTAGTGGATACTGCCTCGTCACAAGCAGTGCTTATTTCGTCAAATGATACTGATGAAACAACAACATCGTCGCCAGCTACAAGTGTTTTGCTGGCAACAGCCATCATTATGGTCAAAAATAAATTCGGAACTTTTGTACCATGTCGCGCAATATTAGATTCTGCATCGCAACTTAATATTATTACAAGTCGTTTCGTGAATCAATTAAATTTAAAATGCAACCAGACTTACGCAACTATTTCTGGAATAGGTGATGGTTCTGTTACAGTCAATAAATCTACCGAAATCGTAATTAAGTCCAATACTGGAGACTACTCAACAACTTTTAAGGCTATCGTTGTTCCTACAATAACAAGTTACCAACCCAATACTAACACCAATACAGCGGAATGGAAAATACCAAAAAATATACAGCTCGCAGATCCCTCTTTTGATAAATGTGGCCGAATTGATATCTTAATTGGAGCTGAATTGTTTTTTGATTTAATGTCGATTGGACAAATAAAATTAGCTGATAACTTGCCAGTACTACAAAAAACATTACTTGGTTGGGTAGTTGCTGGCGGTGGCACTCATTCTCATCATTCATGGTCTTTAGCTGTTAGTACAAATCAGGATGATCAGCTGTTCTCCGTAGTAAAAGATTTTTGGGAAGTAGAAAATAATTTTGCTAACTGTGATTCATTATCTAAGGATGACATTTTTTGTGAAAATCACTTCTTAAAAAATACTACTCGCTTGGTCAATGGCTCGTTTTCTGTTCGTCTACCTGAAATAGAAGGGGGTGCTGCGCATCTGCTTGGTGATTCGTATAATAATGCCTTAAAACGATTTAAGCTTTTGGAAAAGAAATTAGAACGACAGCCACAGATCGCTGCTCAATACACAGATTTTATGCGTGCGTACATTTTGCTAAATCATATGTCATTAGTTTCTCCGCAGGTTGCTCATAAGAAATATTTTCTGCCACATCACTGTGTGCAAAAGCTTGACAGCACAACGACCAAACTAAGAGTTGTATTCGATGGCTCAGCAAAAACAACAACTGGTTTGTCGCTCAATGATATATTGTATGCTGGTCCGACCATACAACCTAAGCTTTTTAATACACTTTTGCGTTATCGCTGCTTTAAGTTTGCTCTTAGTGGTGACATTTGTAAGATGTACAGGTGTGTCCGAGTTTCTTGTCCAGACAACTACATGCAATGTATACTATGGAGAGAAAGAAAAGAGGATGATATTAGAGCATATAAGCTAGATACTGTTACGTACGGTACGAAGCCAGCAGCATTCCTAGCAATTCGATCAATGCATAAATTGGCAGCTGAGGAAGAAAGTAGTTTTCCAATTGGTGCAAAAATAGTTAGGCGGGATTTTTATGTAGACGACATGTTATCCGGTGGTGACTCTATTGAAGAGGTTACGGAAATAAGGCATCAGGTTACTGCTTTGCTAAAGCGTGGTAATTTTCAAATGAGAAAGTGGTGCTCTAATAATCCCAAAATTTTGAATGGGCTACCATCGGAAGATTGTGAAAAGTTTTTAAAATTCAACGATGGTACTGACATCACCAAAGCGCTTGGGCTCATTTGGGATCCTAATGAAGACAACTTTATTTTCTCATTCAACGCCATCGATAGTTGTAAAATGGTCACAAAACGTTCTATTCTTTCATCAATTGCTCGTCTGTATGACCCCCTTGGATTAATTGGCCCAGTCATTACAAAGGCGAAAATTTTTATGCAATATTTATGGAAGCTGGAGCTACAGTGGGACGAAAGTCTTCCCCAATCATTGCACTCTTCGTGGCGAGATTATATTTCTCAATTTGATAACATTCAGCACTTTAAGTTTCCTCGCTGTGTTTTGATGTCAAACTCAAAGGTGCAAATTCACGCATTTTGTGATGCTAGTTTATCTGCTTATGGTGCATGTGTATACATAAGATCTGAATCAGAAAATGCTCCCAAATCATCGTTGCTGTGCTCTAAATCGAGAGTCGCTCCCCTAAAGGCGATAACAGTGCCAAAGCTGGAGCTTTGTGCAGCATACCTTTTAGCAGAACTTGTAGAAGTAGTTGTCGAAACTCTGCCATTTAGTTGTGACGTACATTGCTGGTCCGATTCTATGGTCGTACTTTCATGGCTCAAAGAGCAACCTTCAAATTTTAACGTTTTTGTATCGAACAGAGTTTCTCGTATACAAATAATCACAGACAAAATGACATGGCATTATGTTCCTACTAACTTGAACCCAGCCGACGTACTTTCAAGGGGCACTTCGCCTAAGGAGTTACTTAATTCAACTTTGTGGAAAAATGGACCTAGTTTTTTGTGCTTTGATTCTTCATCGTGGCCTAATAATGAAAAATTTTTAAATGAGCTACCTGAGCGACGTCGAAATATTTTGGTAATGACCTCGCTGTCAGACTTGTCAATAAATTGTAAGTACTATAATTCCTTCGCAAAAATGCAACGAGTATTTGCATATGTATTCAAATTCTTGTATCCTAAACTCGCAAGCCAAAATGAAATACTGACTCCAAGTGACATAAAAAAAGGAACATATCTCTTAATAAAAAACATACAGATGATTCATTTTGCAGCTGATTATAAGGCTTTAAAAGAAAACCAAAGCATTTCTCCATCCAGCAAGCTTCGTTCATTGATGCCTATGCTTGATTCTGTTGGTTTGGTTCGTGTTGGTGGTCGTCTTCAGCATTCGGCTCTAGACTTTGATGCACGACATCCTATTATTTTGCCAAAATATCACCCATTAACTTCGTCTCTGATAATGCATTTTCATAAAAAGCTGTTGCATGCTGGCCCACAGTCTTTAATGGCTTCAATTCGGCAGCAGTATTGGCCAATGGGTGGCCGTAAATTAATTAGTAGTGTAATCTCAAAATGCCTAAATTGTTTTAGAATGAAACCAATATTAAGTCAACAAATTATGGGTAGCTTGCCTGCTGAACGAGTGACACCAAGCAAAGCCTTTCATATTACTGGAGTGGATTTTTGTGGCCCGTTTTATTATAGGTCTGAGGTAAGAAATCGCCCTCCTGTTAAATGTTACGTATCAATCTTCGTATGTTTTTCAACAAAGGCTACTCACCTAGAGGTGGTTCAAGATTTATCTACGTCAGCATTTCTGTCGGCTCTTCGTCGTTTTATTGCAATTAGAGGAAAACCTAAAACAATTTGGTCTGATAACGCAACAAATTTTGTTGGCGCTAAAAACGAGCTGGCTGACTTAAAACAATTATTTTTAAATGCATCACACCAGCAATCAGTTCAACAGCAATGTCTTGAAAATGAAATAGAATGGAAATTCATTCCGCCAAGATCGCCCCATTTCGGAGGATTGTGGGAGGCTGCGGTAAAATCGGCTAAACTGCACTTTTATCGCACAGTAGGGCTCAATACTTTAACATTTGACGAGCTACGCACTTTGGTTTACCAAATTTCTGCAATTTTAAACTCTCGACCACTTTGTCCAATTTCAGAGAACTCTGATGACCTTGATGTTTTAACTCCTGGACATTTTTTAGTAGGTGGTCCTTTAGTTTCTATAGTTGAGCCCGATATCACTCAAATAGACATAAGCCACCTAAGCAGATGGCAAAAAGTTAACCAAATGCAACAAATTTTTTGGAAAAGGTGGAGTAGTTCGTATCTGTCTCTTTTGCAAGAGCGCACAAAGTGGCGTGACCAAAGTAAAAATGTAATCTGTGGAGCAATGGTGATTTTGAAGGACGAAAACCAACCTCCATTAAAGTGGAAAATGGGCCGTATATCGGATGTGGTACTTGGAGATGATGGCGTAGCCCGAGTTGCAATTGTGCGAACAAGTAGTGGTTTGATTAAACGCGCTGTTACCAAACTTGCTGTTCTTCCTATAGAATCATCTGTTGAAAGCCCTCACCTTCCAACGGGGGGAGGCTGTTAACCGCAGATACGGCCCTGCAGAATGCACAATTATTTTTTATAACTTTGTTTACGCTCAAATTATAAGTGATATGCGCATATGTACATACATACTGTTAAGCCAAATTTGTTGTATTAAAATGTTCGCTAAGTCAGCAAATACTTATGTACTTATATACCTTTATCTGCTTGTATATAATATTACTTTAAAATATTGCAAAAATGCGTTTACTGTTACACATATTATTAATGATCATTTAAGTTTGTAGCTTTGTATTTCTTTAATAAAGTGTATCACAAATTTTGTCAGTCCATCTATAGCAAACAAACAAACAAGTCAATAATTTCTTTTCGTCGTGACTGGGACTTGTCTGCAAAAACGCTTGCAGACTCGAAACAGCTTTTCGCCAGAAAATAATCTCTTGATTGCGGTTGGCGATTTAAGAACTTTAGGATTTCGCACAAGATTAATGATAACATCCAATAGGTTTCTTAAATCGAGTAGAAACTATCGAAGTGGAAGACGATATTTCTCAACTCCATTGTGTCAGTCAGACAACAAAATTTGAAGATGTTTAAAGTTGGAATAAAGAAAACTCTATGACAAGCGCTCCGATTCCAAGCAAAAGTGCCAAGAACATAACAAATAACTGTTTTTATACTAAAATATATGGCGGTCGGTCATGCAGTTATCAGCATTATACATATATGCCTGCATGTACATACTTACATATATATAAATGTAGGTATATGTGTATATTTTCATTTAGGATTAAAATGACAACTAAAATTGTGTTTTTCATGTTATTCTTCCTTGATGACCGACAACTTCAATAACCTTCTAAACATTGTCTCTAATGTTCAACAAATAGAGCAACTTGTCTAACAGTCTCACATACTCCATTCGAATGCACATTGTTTTAGTTTTTATGGCAACTGACTGTTTAACAAAGTAAAACCATGTTTTCCAGTTGAGTGTAATAGATTATAATGTTGAACATATTTCAACTAACACTTCAGTATCGGCTGTTACAACAACTCCCGTAACTACCATTTTTCACATACTAGATTCAAACAAAAAAACATAAAAGTCTTTTAATATAATGAACTATAATTACGAGCGGCAGATGAAATAACAAAAAGACCGTTGCAATCACCAGACAAGATAAAATGTTAATAAAAAGACTTTAGAATAAAAACAAAACATTACAAATAAATCGACTACACATTGCAGCAGAGAAACATTAGATGCAAAAAGTTCCTAACATGATAAGGTTGCTTATTTTCAAATGCTTCAAAATGTTTGACAAAGATAAGAGTCTGAAGTCATAAACATGATTGTAAATTTTCTTTCTACATATTGATGGTTAAATTGAGGCATATTCATTTAAATGTCTGCTGGATACAAAAAAATCCATCAGTTTATAGAAAACAAAACAGACAGAAAACTTGTTTTCGATGTCGAACAATAAACTTGTATTTAATTTATGATTTAAGCAGAAGATTTTGATAAATTTATTGTTACACATCGATTAATAAATTATTCATAACGTTAATAAATAAATTTGCAAAGAAATTTAACTATAAATAAAATAAATTAAGATTTAAGTGACAAAATTTGAATAATAAGGAAAATTTATCTTCATATATAAAAAGAAATTAAGAATAATTAAAAGGATATTTTAGTTAAAAATATTACGATTAAAAGATTTACGAAACGATTTCAACATTTTCGAATTAAATTATTCAAAATGTTAATAACACAATTTACAAAGAAATTCAAATGAAAAATGCAATACACAAGTCCAATTCACAATCTTCTTAATTGCAAACTGACAGTTTATAATCACAAAAGAAAAAATAAAAAAGAAAATGGAAAGGAAATTATCAATTCTCCCTTTAATTATCAAACACAAACTGCCAGAGTTCTGCGGCAGGATTCGAACCTGCGACCTTCGCAATACGAGTCTAGTACACTACCTACTAGTCTACGAAGGCCAGTTGAGATTAAAGAAAATAATGTATTAAAACGTTTAATTTAAAAAAGGGATAAACAAAATTACAACTTGGCCGATGGAGCCATACCAAATACATTGAATACCTTCAAGAAGCTTCGAAAATCGGGGTAAGAAAAACAAGAAGAAGACATATAAGCAACAAGTATTAAATTATAAAATTTTTAAAACTCTTTAATTAAAGAGCTTTATTGAAATTTACTGGGATTGTACTCATACAATATTTGGACTTTTCAAATATGTTTGTTGAGGCTTTAGCTGTTTCAATGATCGCTAAACTAAACTGTCAGTGAACTTTAAGCGGTTTGAAAACATTCAACCTCATAATCTTTATGTCAAAATAATCAAGTACAATATGAGAATTCTACATCGTAAGTGATTAGTACAAAACACATTATCATAGTAGGCTTAGAGTGATTTTTTACAAACAGCACAATAATCATTTGATACTCTATTTTATTTTTCTTGCAACATGTATATAATTAGATGACGATTTGGTTTAGCAACCAATGAAATGACAGCATGTGAACAGCTAAAGCTACAACAAAGAAATTTTGAAAAGTTCAGCTATTTGTTTTTGTTTTTGTTAACAATTCCCTTGAACATTTTATGACACACATCAACATCAATCAATTTCTTTTAATTACAACTATACTTCATTTTGATTGAATTTTCTATGAAAAACTGTCGATTTGATTCCATTCGCCTCATTAAAATCCTTTAGAAGAGTTACTTGTACATATATATGATTGAAAATGTGCTTGGAATATTCAATACAATTTAACAAATCAATTACAAAATTAATATGCCGGCGGGTATTTCAAATAGAAATTCTAATTTAAACAATAAGAAAAGAAATTAAATTAACGAAAACACTTTGTGTTAATCGAAAACATTTCTATTTGCAGTAACAAATGAAAAGAGTGTTGTAATATTTGAATTAACAAATAGAAAAGTATTGATTAGACTCGCTTGGTGTTAGACAGAACTAGAAATATCTTATACTCGTAATGGTGCAGAAGTTTGCTTGAACATTAATTTTGTTTTGTTGGTTATAAATTTTGCATGTGACGGCTGCTTCTGGTGGCTCCAACGAAGTTTTTACGTTTTTTTTTTCAAGGCACAAAGTTGCCTTTTAAAATATTATACAAAGTTGCCTTAAAACTGCAGACACAAAATACTTTTCACTCGTTCATTAAATTCGTAAGAACGTAATGATAATGTGCGTTTAACACGCAACTTTAAAATGCTGTGCTGGGAATCGTAAACAATTTGACAAAGAGAAAAACACATCAGCAATACATAAAACACATAGAAAGCGTTAGGCGAATAACATAAAATTATTGGATTGAAACTCAATATCATGACTTCATTTTTTTCATTCCTACATACGTCAGCTCATAAGTAAAGCACACAAGAGTCTTTTTTATCGAATTTGACAGAGACGTTCCGTTGTTATTGAAATACTTTTTGTAAAGAGTTTATGTAGGTCATTCGGACCAATGACCTACTTTTTCCCAAAGAGCTGCGTTCTGTGATATAGGCAGCCTTGATAGTTTGAGAACAGAGTCCTGGGGAATGGTGGACGGCCACCTTCAGCTTGGTTTTAAAAAACTTTGTTATTCCTAAAGAATCCATCATCCATGCAGTAAAAATTAGTTAGAGAAGGCTTTTCTGAAAGGTTAATTCTTCCAGCAGCAGAGGATTAGGGGACCTAGCCGAAGGAACTTTTCGCGGACGTAGGGCTCGACCAAACTTAGGATGTTAGTGCACACTTATGTATATTTCCAGACTTAAGCTTAAGCTACAATGTCCCAATAAACAGTATACGAATCTTTATCGTGTATTCTCTTAGTTCTTCTGGCACCAGAATAGGATACTATCCAGACAATGAAGGACATTTTCTTCTGAGTGATAGGCGCAAAACAAGCTTAGCGAAATACATTAAACACTTTAAAAATATGCCGCATTTTATTGCAGTTGGAATACGTCGCCTCTGGTTTCCGTATTTTTTCTAGATCAGAGAAAAATTTGCTTGTTATCTTCAGTCTGTTATCTTCAATCTACAGTCTGACAGACTGACCTTCGTAGACTAGTAGGTAGTGTACTAGACTCGTAGTGCGAAGGTCCCTGCAGAACTCTGGCAGTTTGTGTCTGATAATTAAAAGGGAGCGCACAACAAGCCTTCACTGGCTTAAGTGCATGTCGTATGACATGGGCTATCACACCCCTCCAATCAACCTAACCTAACCTAACCTATCTTCAATCTAGTACAAAATATCGAGATTGAAGTCGAGAATCACCAATCATCAAAATACTGAATATAACCGGTTTTTTTCGCTGATTAATAGTCATTGAGGAGTGTTCAAAGAAGGCAAGACAGCACCTGCAAAAGATTTCTTGATTCTATGTCCCAGCATAAGATCATGAAATCGCCTTCGAGTCCAGGGTTACTTTTAATTCTGTAAAAAATGTCAAAGGTAAAGTCAATAAACGCCAAACGTAATATGGGTGATTGTGTTAAAACTGGAAGAAAGGAAGGATTATAGGAAAGAGAACAAAAATAAAAAAAGTATTTAGGGATATTCGATTTAAACTTTTTGCCAACATTAACCTTCTCTAAGATATTAGAATGAACCTATTCAAACCATACAACCCAAAAAGAATATGATGGAGATAAATTTTAATCATGAGTGTGAGAAACCCTTCACTTTACGTTTGAGAATAATAATCGTAAGATTGAACCTCCCAAGTCAAGGTCATTCATGCCACATTTTAAAAGAAGTTTAACAGAAAGCGGAATGAGCAAGTTGAAAGGTTAGAATGCATCTTTATAAAGCTCTAGGGGAGCTGTTAAAAGTAACAAATATATCTCCAGATATTTAAATAAAATTCAGTTTGTCGGGCAGGATAATTCTGTTGCTGGCTGTTCATGTTTCCTAGTCGTGTTCTTCTTTTCCCAAACATTTACTGTGGCATTTTGTTCATTATGGGTTTTTTTTTTATTTCATGTATTTTACGTTAGTTCCATGTCTTTTTTCTGGATTAGGCCAAGTGGCGATTAAACGCATTTCAATGTGCCACATTTTATGTAAACGCGCTGAGCAGTTTTGCTGCCTACGTTGCCGTTGCATAAATGCAGCAATATTTTGTGGTGTATTTTAGTAAAAAAAATAAAATAAAAAAGCATAATAGTCAGTAATCGGTCGCCAGTCTCTTTTTTATATTAAAAGTGTTTTCTTATTTTTCACTATGCAAAGATGTTGTCATGGTCGTGGCAGTTTATTATTGTGTTGATGTTATTTGTTTAAAACCGATTTTGCTATTTGAGTTCTGTTTTTGTTTTGTGTGTAAAGGTTGTTTTATGGTTTTATTTTAATTTCTGCTTTCCGAGTTTCTTTGATTGTGCATATTTTTTTTAAATGTATTTCGATTTAACCAAAAGAATTTATGCAAATATGCAGTTTAAGTACGTAGAACGATTTAGCTTTGAGTTGAAATTTTATTTGACTTACATGAAGAAATTCTTTAAATTCAAAACATGCAACAAGAAACATTCATTTCATTGAAATTGTCATATTTTTTATGCTACAATAAAGATTTCAACTTCTGATTAAGAAATAAGAATTATAACAAAGAGAAAACGAAAAATAAGAAAGACAAATTGATTCAATTTTTGAAACTTTATTTAACGTCATAAATTTTGAAGAGAAATTTGAAAGGTTTGATTCGCTTGTTATCAAGAACACGGAAATTTGTTCATGGCCCTGCCAAGAATGATTAAATTAATTTCTAATTTACTGCTTGAGAGTTTGGCCCAAATTTAAGGGGAAATTTCGAAATGGTATCTCTGGAATTATGCGATAATTATAACATTAAACCCCAACGCATAATGCACCTCATAATGATTTTTCCAGCTGGTTCGACGCTGGTATCACAATGGACCAAAAGGTCTAAGTGAGTCCCATAAAATTCTGACTGTCTAACCTGAAGCAAAATTTCAAATTAAAAGTTTACTTTAATAAAATTTTGAAAGCTTGAATCGGTTACGAAACGGTAATAAATAAATTATTCCAGTGAACTAAATACTAACAAGTGTTTTTTCCTTAAGCATACTTAGATCAAAAATTTTGATATTAAAAAATGGGCTGTGTCGATAGAGATCTCTACTAAGGTCTATTTACATAGGTCGTCGTTCTACAACAAATGCAATATTACAAAAATTTGTTTGTCATAAATGTTTCTACTGTCAAAAGCAGCTGTGTTGAAAATAAAGAAAAAAAGTGCAAGAAAAAATATAATCGCGCTTAAAAATGTAAGCAAATACACAAGAAAACAGGAATGGCGATCAAAAACGTAAAAAGAAGAAGTAAAAAAGTAAACGCACTTTGACACATATAAAATGTAAGCAAAAACTGCCTCAAGAGCTCTTGCAATGACCTGTATAAATAGACCTTGATGAAATGGAAACTAAATAAAGAAGATTTTTGGACAGATTTTCGGATTTATGCAGTTAAGAACATTTTAATTTGTTGATTCATATTGGTTATCATGCAAATCAAAAAATAAACAAATTATTAATTTAAGCTCGAAATTGTCTGCTTATCGAATGGACATCAGCAGCAGCTGATTCGCATCAGCACCGCAAAATAATCACATATCGCCCCTTTAATGCAACATATACTACGTTTATACGCACGTCTTATTTGCAAATAAAAAAGAAGAATGTTGCCGTATAACTTTTTTATTGTAACTTATTAACTCACTTAAACAAATCGTGAATAACGACACTATTTGCAAATAAAAAGTAAGACGTTGCCACTTCATGAACGTTTTTTGTGTGTTACTTACCAAACAATCATATTTTCGTCACATGGCATCACTAATAATAACATAAGTTCTGTATGCAATTACCTGTATAAACAGTGAATTAGTTATTTGCAAATAGTTCTATTTGCAAATAAGACGTGCGTATAAACGTGGTAATAGTCATATATCAGATAATTTTTTTTTGCTATTTGTTATTTCAGTGATAAAAAAGATTCGTGACATGTGGCCAGATATAATTTTCAATGAATGACAAAATCTTCGTAAGCGATTGTTGTCATGTCCGCCATAATTACCAACCAAATTTCTTAATCGTTCATGAAGAGTTTCTGGCAAGGCGACGCTGAGAAGTACGAGCACTTATTGCTTTGTTATTCCACTCATAAGCAAGTAATTACAATAATTGAAGATTGGAGGAGTTTTACTTTACCGACTGAACAGAGTTCCATCTGGTATCGCATGGCATATTATGCTACAATTACTTTTTTGTGGATTGATATTTATCAATATGCCTTTGGGAACCAAAACTTTTGAAGAGATTTATAGGTTAAGTTGATACGTGATCTAGTGTTAGCGACTATTGCCGAACTTTGAGTAGATGTTGGTTGCAGCAGTGTACACGAAATTAATGCTAACAGACGAGTCCACCATGCGTATGGTAGGGACATCAAGAATGATTAGCTAAATAACTGCATTAGTGGTCAGCAAATTGGTGATTAAAGTGGATATTGTATGTGGACATTTTTCTTGGGCCGCAGTGTAAAATTTTGATTGGGGGTGGTTTATACACGGAGTTTATTCAGAAGCTGCGCTAATAAATCTCAGAAAGGTATGTGTTACTTGCGATGCAATGCTGTTCTGCTGGAACTATATATTTCAATTATGAATTTAAGTCTTTCGTATCAAAACTTTTAGAATCCATTTCGTCAGCATATAGTATACCATGGAGTAATTTGTCACAAGGTTTGGGTACCAGTGACTTAATGATAAATAGCAGATTTGATAGACGGCGACAAAAACAATATATTGATTTAAGACTGTTAACATTTTTAAGGAGGTTAATTAATAGAAGAAAAAACTTTCCATACCTAAATTTTATTTCAGTTTCTGAATTAAGATTATTAATTTAAATCATATGCTCTTTTTACAACACAAACGAGAAAATCGTGTACACAAATTAATAAAAAAAATTTTGTGCAAGTTGACAACACTTGCAATTTTAGGAACTACTTTAGGGAAACTTTAGGGAAATCTTACCTTTATTGTATTCAATACTATAGCTGGTGGGCTCATTATCCCAAAATTCATGAAACATTCGTCTGGTGGTGGAAAATAAACGGCTGTGGCAAATGTTTAAACCCCAGGACTGGGATGTATCAAAGATTTTTGCATAAAATTCCATTCAGCAGAAAAACATTGAGAATAAGTCTCTAATTTTTATTTTTCCATTTAAAATAAGCAAAACATTAACGGAATTTAAACATGTATTTGTTACAATAACTTGAGGTAACAGATTTTTTGTTTTTATTATAAACAGCAGAATATCAGCAACAGCCGTATATGAAATTTGACACTTAGAGGTTAAAATTAATTTTTACACATACAGAGAGAGGAAATAAACACTTGGTATAAGCGGTTTTATTATAAATGGCCATGACAAATAAAATTAACAAGCCAGAAATGTTCTTTATTGAAATAGACAATTGTTTCTAAAAAAAAAACATTAAACATATATATTTTTTTAATTTAATATCTAAAACAAACTTTGGAACATTTGAGAGTTTTCTTTTAAGACAAGTAAATGGAAATAAATTTTAATTTTAGCATTATATGTACATATGTATGTATGTATGTGTATACATATTATAATTAAAAGCACTGATTGTTTAATTTTTGACTAAAGATCTTTTTAAGATCAAGTCATTGCTCGTAAAACTTTGCTATACATTTTTTAAGTATTTTTCACCATTCAAATATTTTGGAGATTTCTATCTTAAAAGTGATGACATGTACTCTTGACGCTTTAACTTGGATTTAAAAACTAAATACAAATTGATATTAGAATTAAACTAGAGTCCTAATTTCGACTACCTTCCGTTTTTTTGAATGCATGAAAGAGAGACAGCAACAGCGGCAACCAACCCTAAACAGACACACACACACACATCTTTTCTATGAAATTTTTTATATTACGTTTACATCAGGCACGGGAAATTGGGATTTTAGAATGGTATTGACCTTCAATTTATTTAATACTTTCTTGAAACTAAAAGTCCGTTTGTGGGTTTGTATTTATGTTTTTTGTAAGTTTTATTTAAACCCAAAATTAATTTTCCCAATACACATTTTTATAGCCAATTGAAGTCGTACACATTTTTGTGACTTGTTTTAGTTTGGCGAAAAAACAATTTTGCGGCCATTGTTTTTGTTTATATTTCACTTAATAAATTTAAATGTAAACCCAAGTTATGCAAATCGCAAGTCGCATGAAATTACCACAGCATATTGCAATGGCATTCCTCCAACTTCAAGCCATTTGCTATTTCCAGAACATGGGTCACAGTTTAGCTATATTAGAGAATAAAGAAAATGAGTATTCAAGCATTTTTTTAATTTCTTTTAAAATGATTATTTTAATATTTTTATTTTGTCTCTAAAGTAAAATTATATTTCAAATATGTATTTCGTAATGTATGTGATCTGATCAAGAGAAAAGGTGAATTTTGAAATTTGTCGGGCGAAAATTTGCGAAAGAAGTGTATGTCATGAGCCAACCGATATGCCGACATCCTTTGCAACTTCTCGATTCTCCATAACAATTTTCCTCACTTTCTAAACATTTTCATCGGTTTTTGATGAAATGGGGCTTCCATTACCAATTGCAAACATTTTTCTTACTCAGATCTAATTTTATTCGAATATGATTGTAAAATAAATAAAATTTCTGATGGAAAAAATAACAATTATTTCCAATATATTTGTCTTGCGTTTTTTGAAATTTTAAAACAAATACGAATCCTTTTTAAATAATCAATAAAATATAATCATATTTGATTTTAATATAATTTTGCTCGCCACTTTTTAACTTTTCAAATTGGGGTAGAGTACTTCTGAAAAAAAATACAATCACATTAAATTGTCCATGCCTGGTTTACATGTCTTTCCTTCTTCTTTTGTTTTGGAAGTTCTTGAGTATGTATCACCTGCTCATTTTTAAGATCGCTTTTAGTGAACGATTGTGTGTGCGAGTGTGTGTGCATGTAGATACATATGTATGTATGTGTGAATAAAGGGAAATTTTACTAGAACCAATATATAAGTATATATAACTAAACAAGTGAAGATCGACAACTGTCATTGGAAGATAAGACAGGATTTTCAAACAAAATTCCAGGTACATGCTGTGTCACTCATTTAATATTATTTTTTTGTTTCGTGACCAAGTCTTAAATGCCTTTGCTGTGTGATAAAACGTATACATACATATATTTATCACAAAAGGAAGCTGTGTTTTTGGCTTGATAATTGTTGTTCAAGCACGTAATTTTGTATTTTGTTTACAGCGGAGTACCTAGAGTATTAAAAGGATCTTTAAGCGGAAAATATTAAAGGAAATTGAAAATACATATATTGTAAATACAGGAAATATAACCATATATGTATGTTATTTTTTTAATTAAATAAATTACTACAACAATCGTGTTTGTTTCAGCAACTGTAGGAAGTAAGTAAATATGGTATGCAATAGGGTATCAATCCTTTCATTAAAATGACATTAAAATTGGTTTTGTTGGAAATAGTCTTCAAGGATATGTTACGCAAGCTAGATTTTTTATTCTTAAATGTCATAAATTTTCCGAATCGGACTTATCTGAAACTCTTAAGACATCTAAATGTGTATACAGCTGGATTGAGAATATTAAATTGTCCTTAAAAAATTTATGACCCAGTAGCCTATATCAACCTTGATTTAAGTAGAAATTTTCCGAAAATATCGCCAGCGATATTTCTCGAACTATCTAACTGATTTAGATAAAATGTACAGCGTCGGGCACTGATGTAAAAATTCAAAACAAAACAAAAATCTGATTTATTTAAAATAGCGCTGTTTCCAAAAAAAATTCGACAACGATATCTCTCGAACGAACAAATTGAAAGAATATTTTGAATTATCACGCCAAATCGATTCAGATTCACATGACATGCAGAAAGTGAAGAAAACATCTTCAGAGTACCACTAATTTTGTTGACATCGTCGGTTCATCCATTCCGAGGTTTACTGAACTTTACGTAAGCACAGAGGCTTACATGCAGACATTATCACAAAAATAGTTAGAATAGCTTATCAGAACCTTAACACGCCGATATCTAAGCCTATAATTTTTTATGGCGCGAAGTTAAAAAGCGAAGGTACCTTTCGTAGACTAGAAGCTAGTGTAGACTAGTAGAGTGAGTATAGCAGACTGTATCCTACAGCAGACAAAACAAACAGCTTTGCAGTTTGTGGTTATTTGAATGAAGAAATAAGAAAATTAAAAAAAAATCTACTATTTGTAAGCTTAAGAACGAAAAATTAAAATAAAATTTTCGCTCCCAAACGCCCAAGTTGCATTCGGTACTGACCTTTCAAAGAGTAACTTAAGAATTAAATGCTGCTGAAAAAAATATTTACTAACCAAGATGAAGGAGGGTCATATAACTACTAATAAAAATATGTATATATACATAATAAATAAGCATTCCATAGGATATCTTAGCAAATGTTATAATTACGAAGGATTCGATTTTTTGCACTTGGACTGATGGCAACACTGACGTGAAAATATTATTTCTTTTTAAACCGTTTTATTGCATAAACTATTTTTAACGGGAGGCAGTGCATTTACAACTGTATGCATGTAATACATGGTAGTTAGATAATTAATCTAACAAAAGAACTTGTTGCTCAAAACGATTCCGTTTTCCAAGAAGATTTACTTACATATACTGGATTTGAAGATTCCTATAAGAATCAAGCATGAATCTCATTAGATCTTTGTAATTCCTAATTTAATTAATGTTATACGCTGTCTACAGTTGTAAAGCCACAAGAACTTTATCAAGCAACAAAACTATCAATTGAATATATTTATGTACATACTAGCTGACCCGGGCAAACGTTGTTTTGCCTTCAAATTTTATTTTCACTGCAAGTCTGGTCATGGTCATGGCGGATTAATATTTCGAAGAAGAATGAAAGGTACACTAAATCGACATAGCAATTATTGTTCAAATACCGGTATCGGGCTAATTAACACCACTACACGCTGATTAAAGACACAACGCCTTCAGCGAAACACAGCATAGGCTTATCGCGCTAATCCATCGGGCAAAACACAAAAAACTAAATATTGGGCCATCTGGCGGACGAACTTCAAACTACACAGAAACACTCCTCACGCCCCATAGAGCATGCATATAAAATTTGGTCAAAATCGGTTCGGTAGTTTTTGAGTTTAGCGATCACGAACATACACGTAATTTTTATATATTTAGAGATGTATGTATATGGGGACCAACAAGATCAACGATGGTACTGGCTATATGATGGCTATTCATTATAATTACCAGATTTGTAAGCTATTTACGTGTAAATTTATGTGGATTGAATGAAATGAATATAATATAATGCAATATAATATAATAAAGATCTGCAAACTTTAATAAAGACCTTAGAATCAAATAATTGAATATAATAAATATTACATTTAATTTTATATAAAAATGTTTTTATTTTGAAATAATTGTTGTTTCTTTTGAGCAGATATAATTATATTTATTATTATTATTATTTTTTTTTTTTTGAACAAAATAAAAGTTAAGTATTGATTTAAAGTTTTTTTGTTCCCTTTTTAGTAGGTGTGGCCACTCGGAACTCAATTTTTGACTATTAAGCATGAACAAGAATTGAATATAAAAAATTTATTTAATTTAATATTATTGAAACTACGTATTTTTACCCTTCTTACCATTAAATAAACGATGCGTTTATTACAAGGCGTAAATGCTTATTTATGAGTACAAAATTATTTAATGCATTTTTAACAGAATTTATTTACCAAAAATAAAAATAAAAAAAACAGGAAAAACTATCTAAAATGAAGTGTCATATTGACAGAAGTTGTTTTGATTCCCATAGAGATAACATTGAATGTTTGACACATTTATGTTAATTTTTCTTGAAGAGTTTTATATTGTTAATTATTCTAAAACATAAGCCTTGTATGTAGGTTTTCGTATGGTTATTTATGATAATATTGTATTTTTTTATATAAAAATTGTAGACTTATTTTAATATTTAATCGGTTTGTATTTGTAACCCAAAAAAAAAACACGAAAATTTTTTATAAATGGATGGGTTTATGTTATAAAATTAATAAAATTCAACCCACGCTCAAAAATGTTTCATATCTCTAGGCATTAGAGAAGAGAGGGTTATTGAAGAATTTCAAAGCCTGTTTAAGAGATTAAGAATGTTACTTTAACACACACAAAAAATAAATATAAAAAAAATCTTACATTATGCCACAAATTTTAACTATTGTCAAGGTTTTTACATTAAAATTAAAGCCAACTGGCGATATAAGACGCCTGGGAAATAAAGTATTTAATGATAAATAGAAAACCAAAACAAAATTGATTAATTGCTTTAACTGAAACATGATTCATCAACATATTCTTGATGGCACCTTCAATATTTACTTATAATAAAAGTTCTCATAAATGTTTTGAAATTAAAAAAAGGAATAAACAATGCCTTTACAAGCCCTCATGTCTTTTTCTCCCCAGTTTCTGTTTAAGACTGTAACTGTTTGTAACCACTTATTATATACTCGTATCTTATTTGAGCCCTTAGTTCTTTGCTTTGGTGCCAAGCCAAAAATTTTTGAAATGAAGAATATATTTCTAACTTTCATTATTTTTAAGCTTGTGATTAAATACGACACCATTCAAATATCTTTCTCTATAAATTTCTATTCATCTATTCATCATGAACTCATGTTTATTTCTCACAAACACGCTTAAATAAACATTCTACATCTATCCCCCAGAAGATGTACTTTACACTTTTATGAAAAAAAAAAAAAATGTTTTCATTTTCATCACTTGATCGAAGAAGAAAAAAAGGTGAAACCCAAAAAATTTTAATATTTCTGGGCAAACATTTGCTCTAAGCCAAATAATGTTTTATTAACATGTTCTTAGCCACAGAGAAGAAACAACTACAACAACAAAATGATTTTACACCTACATTTTTTCCATAATCTTGGAAATGCATTTCGTTTTATGGTTTACATGCCCTACTTTCAACAAATGGTATTGAAAGTTTTGGGCAGATGTGTAGAAGTTTCTGGGAAGATGCATATAAATAATAAATAGTTTGAATTATTAATTGTTAAATTAGTTTTCCCTTCTCATGGAGTCGTTATTCATTTGGCCAAAGCGAATTAAATTAGCTGGCAGCATGGCTAAAATAAAAACGATTTGCCTGGAATACTCAATGTCAAAATGCGTATAAATTTATTTATTTCTTCAAACAAAAATAACCGGCGGCTTTAAAGGATTTTCTCATTAAGGTGGATCCCACAGGCAAATGGTTTTTAATCACCGGAACCATTAGGTTACTGGCCCTTGTCCTATTTTGGCAATGGCTAAGCCCGAATAAAGGAAAATGATTTTTTATTAAAAAGCTGTTCTTTAAGCCCTCCGACCATCAGTCAATGTTTTCCTCACTGTACCGACACCTTCTTGCTACTCCAACAACAATATGCCTTCTTTTTAATTAAAAATCGTTCTTCAAAGAATCTGTAGAGGGTTTCTTAATAAAAGCTACTGCGATAATTTTCAGAACACCAACGACGTCCCGAGCGAAATTGTACTCCGCTGTTATTGACTTTTGTATATTTGTATATTTGACAGTAGCTGTCAAACCTTTGGAATTCGCCCTTGATTATTTATTTGTGAGACCTTTTTTGAAGCATGATAGCGTAGACAGACGACAGCGTTAATTTGCATTAGAAGCTCACTAATGTGAATTAAAATTTAACGCTGACAGACGACAGTTTCTGCATTTAGCAAACAGCTGTTTGTTTGTCAACTAATTTTTTTTGGCATTTACATCGAAATCAAATGGATAGAAGGCAAAAAGTACGATTAGCAGCTATGCTGTTGGTGAAAATTTACTATATATTTGAAAGAAAGTTGAAATTACTTTTGCTGAAACTGCTCAATAATGTAAGAATTGTACATGCACTAGCAACCATAAATCTGAACGTGGTGCTACAACTTGGGATCGCAAGAGGACAGTCTGAAATAAGAGAAAGGCAATTGTGGAAATTTGTAGGTTTAATATTTTCGTGGAGGATAAAATTCTTATATGGCATTTTTTTAAAGGACCACAAAACCAGTTTTTGGGAGTGTGACGTGCTTACGATGGACGATAACAGATTTAAGGAAAACTTTCGCCTCAACAGGAAGGCTTTCCAAAAAGTTTGTGAAAAAGTTCAAAATATGGAGAGGTTGGATACCAACATGAGGCTTTGTATTCCACTCGATAAGAGAGTGGCAATAGCATTGCCATATTGAAAAAGCTAAATTCAGTATAAATTCAGTCCGATTTCGTGCATTTATATCAAATCTAATACACACTGCGATGGGGATAATTCACAAGTTAATTTGAATTAAGACTGCTAATGCAAATTAACGCTGTCGTCTGTCTACGCTATGAGTCGCGAAAGAGTTCTTCATTAACTGAATATACATACATTTTAACCCAGGAACTACCATCCTAAGTTCCTCACAGACTACCGGAATCCGTGATGTTATCGCATCTTTAACAATAGAGGTGGCATTTTTTCAAAGTAATCTTTACGTTCGTGAAGCAGGTTCCTAATCAAAATGCTGAATTTTGGCATATTAACAAAATAGTCTACGAACCGTCATTGTATGTTATGCACGAGATACTTAACTCCTTGATGTTACTGCAGCCCGCTACATAGAGATGTCTTTTTATCAAAAATATTCCTACAACAATTTGAGGGTTCGTAACGAAAATATTTGTACGTGGAATGGTAGAGAAGGTAATGCGAATAATAAAACAAGTATGTGTCAAGCCTATGCCTAGAATAGGAACGACTAGACACCGGAATAAACCAGTATATTGGTGGAATGAATCCATTGCAGAACCAGACTGCTTTCGACGAAGGCGGAGATATACCAGAGCAAGACGACTCGGCGACGCAGAATCCAATTGTCTATAAAGATTCTCTCTGGGTACCTTGATACAACTGCATCTCGCGGTTATTTTTGATGCTTTTATTTAGATCTAAATCACGTGTATTTAGATGTATTGGCATTTAGATGTGTTGGTTAAAATGTATAAACATACATGCATAAAAGTAGTATAAACTTCGATCAATTAATATCTTTAGGTGGTGTTGATATTTTTGACTCGCTTAAGGTCCGGTCCTCCGAACCGGATTAAGGTCAGTCATACGACATGACGCAATAAATGTTAATTTGCAAACTAAATTTAGTTTAATAAATTTCTTCATGCCACCAACCCTAAATTGCTTTCTCTGTACAAAAACAAAAGATACAATGAAAAAAATATCCTTGCATGCCTCCTTCTTGATTATTCTTCACTACCTAAAAAAGTTATAAATTCAGGAAAGTGTAAAATACATTTTATATGCGAATTTGAATAGTTGACTACAACTAGACTGCACTTTCATGAGTTTATATCTGCATGTCATAGAGAAAAAGGACTACGTATTGTATGCCTTTCCTAACAAGAATATAAACATGACCTGATTTCAATAGGGTATCTCTTAGGATTTTTTTTTTGATTAACCAGCATTTTAATCACTTTTCTAAAGTTCTTTTATTAAAATCTTTCTATTCATTGCGCTTCAACAAAAACCAATCTGCTGTTTAGAAAATCTATGTAAATCATCATGACTCCTTTGAGTAAAAATGTAAATATTGGTTAAAACGCATTTTGCATTCAATAGAGAGATTAATATTTTGTTTGTTTGTGCTGTTCAAGGATTTTTTATGGTAACAACTAAGTGCCTTAAGTTGGTGCTGCTCTGCTGTTTAAAGCATTTTTAGATTGAAACAGATAAAAGGATATGAGAAAGGCTTACAAGTTGTTTTTTTATTCTGATTGCAGAGACAAAAGATGTTTTAAATCAAAATGAATAAAAGAGCCTGCAAATCGGACAATATGCACAGTTCCGCTCGTATTTGAAGTTGCCACAAGCAAAATGTGCAAAGAACTAAATTTCAGGTTCATAACATTTTCCCCCAATGTTCCGATTGGTAACAAGAAAATAATAAATCTCGAACAAATTTATTTTCAATTTGACTTGGAGAATATCTCCCACGAATTTAAAAAATTTTTCAGTGAATTTAGAACTAAGTTTTAATGACGTTTTCTTTTCAGATAAAAATATATTAACGTATTGAAGATGCTCATCCTTGTGATAACACTTATCAAAAGTTTAAAGTCAAAATTTCGAACGTGACATTCGCAAATCGCTTAACCTTTGCGATTACGATTTTATATCGAAAACAAATGAAGACGAAATCGCTAATTTGGAGCCAGATATTTTGCGAGCAACATTTAAAAAATCAGCAAGGTTAAAATAAGGTGCAAGTTTTCAATAATTGCCTTCCACACCTAACTTTGTATAGAACCACAATTGCTGTCGGCCTGTTATCGTAAGACTATAAGCAAATGGTCGAGAGATGTAGCGATTCCAACACTCAACTTTTACTATAAATGCACATTAAAAAGCTTATAAATATATACAAGTATCCACGCTCCTGCAATCAACAACAGCCCTGGGCTGTCAACCTTACCGGATCCATCGGAATTGCAAGACGTGAGTTTTTCATTGTCGTCTTGCAAACTCAAACTTAGACGCAATACTGTGGAGGAAACAAGCAAAGAGTGGGCGACAAGGAATTACTGCAACACATCATGGCAGTTACGGCGTCGCCTAAACATAAAAATTCATGAACAGGAGACGAATATCAATACTGGTGCCTGTGATAGCTGTATATAACTGTACTGGTGTCTGTGATAAGTATAGAGGACGATATTGCAGAACACTTCTTATGTCACTGTCCCGAATGATCACCATGGCTATCTCTTGAATTGGAGATCTATCCGCTACTGCGGATATTGAACTACAATAATGTGCTTCATGAGGAGCTCCGGCTGATGCGACACTGGGGACTCCGCTTAGGCTGATATCAGAGTGCGTGATACAAGCGAAGATATAATTCTACGCTACAAAGCAATGCTTGGGTTTTCTTGTGTTCCCTCAAAGTGGGATCGAAACCTGAAGCGAGTATGTTCAACAAAGCAGGTTGTATGATGGTTTATGGCGCATTGTAGCTTTTTCTCTTGTGTTTGATTATTTTTTATGACGCTTGAAGAACTTTTTTGTCTGAATACATTTTTTAATAAAGTTTGCGGCATTCTTTTTCCTTGTGAATTCGTTTGCACTTTTTGAAATTTTATTTCTGATATAAAAATTTTAAATTAAACGCATATCGGTACTGGGATAATAATATATAAAAAAAAATCAGGACATTTGCCAAGTTCGTTGAACAAGTTGTAAAAATTTACAACAACAACAAATTAATCCAAATTAAGTACTGATTGTCATGATTTTTTTTTTCTAAATTTATCATAGAAAATTATTATAAATAAAAGAACTCGCTTCGCTCAATATAACGTTTACTCTGGCATCTTGTAGCATTTGTATAGCACGCACCTATTACCGCTTCGCTTCGCTTATAACGCCCGCTCTGGACGAGTTTTGCATCGTATCACATTGGACCAAACGGTCTAAATGAGTCTGATTCTGATCTAACGTTATCAGCATTAAACACAAACGTCCAACAAATTTATAACTTGTAATATTTAACAAAAATTCATACAATTATTATTATTGTAAATTTATGCAACTAAAAAGTTGTATGAACTTCATCAAGCAATTAATTTAGAGTTTGAGAGTGTTAGAAAAGACAACTCAAAAATATTGTCTATTTTTTAATTATAAATAAAACGTACTAGTATTTAAAAGTCCATCAGTTAAATTTGAGTCCTTTTGTTTGCAACCAGTCTTTTGCAAAATATTTTCAATTCAATTCTAACTACTACTTTCCTATTTGAACAATAAATTTCCCTTTTCTGTGGCAGACTATTTTTACTTATTTATTTTCTGTTTATATTATTCCTATTTCTATTATTTTTATCCCTCTATACATGTTTCTACCACACAACATAATTTTTTTTCATATCAGGAAACTATTTTATATTAATGTTTTTTTTATAACCGCTTAAAGCGATAATATTACAAATATTAACCCAGTTTTTTTGTATGCTTTTATTTTCAACACTTTTCTATTTAAAATATAAGAAAACAAAACGTTTGTGTGTTACTGTAAGTAGTTGGAGTGCTTAGCAGTAATGCTCTCTATTGTTTCAGTTTGTTTTAGTCTATAATATGGATGTTGGTGATGATACGAATATGAATATGAAGACAAACAATATTCTCGGTTTCTTGAGTTTTATGAAAAACAATATGTTCACTTACAGTGCGTGAAGGAAGTTAATGTACAGATACAAAATTTAAAGGTCAACAGAAGAGCATGCGGATTGTCTTTCAAATCAAGGATTCCAGACAAAAATCGTATAATCTGAAGTTTTGAATAATTAAAATAGTAAAATATTATTTCTAAAAAAATATGAAATAATTTATTGGCCAGAATAAGATGTAAACACTCAATCATTAAATTGATATATTTGAAAATCTTAAATAGTTAATAATAATGTTGGGCTGAGAAATAAATTGAGGAGAATTTTCCTGCGGCGGCGAACAAACTACCACTACCTTCAATGGCTGGAAGAAGATATTGAAATTTAATAATGATATGGAGATGGTGAAATATGAAAAAAATTATATAAAAAATTATTTTAAGCCTATAATCATGGATGAAAGACACTTAAAACTTATGGCTGTTAAGTAGTAATTATTAAGAAAATTATTTTTATTTCAATTTTGAAGCAATTGATTAAATTACAATTATTTCCAGTTTTACATGATTACCAATTGATTACAATTACAAATAAACCAAAAATAATCGGTATTACTTGGGATTACCCTAAAGTAATCAAAAGGAATCGAAAATAATCAAAAAATTATCCCACTATTTTTATAATAATTTTTGATTGTGATGTGTTTGATTATTATATCAGAATATATCTCTCGTATAAAATATGTTCACTGTTCGATTGGGAGTTTATTTTTATGAAACTAGTACCCAGTACTATATTAATTACTTAAATCAAAATTAGATGTTGAAAATTCTACAAAAAAGAGTATTTCACGAAGAGCCTATTATAATCTAAAATCGTTGTCGTACATGCTTACGAAAGTTGTTTATAAAGTAAACTTCATTAACTATATTTATCCTATTAATTTATTGTTATTTAATTTATCTTATTTTATATGCAAATTTTATTTAAATTATACAAGACTTTGAGCAATAAAATCACATACATATTTCATTTGAAATTATTTTTTTTATATCAATTTTTATATTTTTAGGAGAATTTTTTTAAATATTTAGAAGTAAACTCTCAAGTCATTGGTTCCCCTAATAAAGACTTTAAAAAAGCAATAAATACCTTCAGCGATTTTTTAAGATATTAAAAATTCAAAAGCTTAGCGGTAATAAAGTTAATAAACAATATAAAGAGATGGACCATAGTCATCTCAAATGTATTTCTTTGTTCTTTGAGAAAGAAACCGGAAAACCTCCCATTGATGTAATAATATATACCTTATATTAATGAGAAATGATCTTATAATTGATATGCCGGTTAAGAAAAAAAAGCAACTGAATTTAAATATTGGTCGCATTTTTTTATGGACAATAGTAGTCAACCTTGCCCTTAATAACGACATTCATTGCAAAAGACTTTGAAAACAATCAAACGTAATCATAAAAAGTAGTCGAATTCTTTTTGATTATATGTAAACGTAATCAATTAGTAATCATAAATTCATAGTCATAATCATTATGATTCTTTTTTTAAAGTAATTAAATTAAGGACTATGCGTAATCGATTAAACTACATGTATGAAAGATAAATTATGACTAAAGCTTTTAATTTTTTAAGAAAATATTGAGCACAGAAATAAATCGATGAATAATTTCCTACGGCAGCGTGACTACGCCGGCAAAAATAAGCAAAAATAAGCAATTAAAAAAAGAGTAATGTTATACCAAAATTTTTAGTCCTAATGTGAATAATACATGTACATACATACATATCTCATAACCGGCAAACATGGTGTATATTGGGAGGAATCGAAGGAATCATCAAGAATATATTCAAGCAAGTAAACCCATAGAATTCACTTAAGGATCTTAAGTCTAGCATATTTGCTAGATTTTTATAGACTAGAAATGAATACTCATATATTTACAATAATAGAACAGCTGAGATTTATATTTAATTCTAAGAGTAGAAATATACCAGAGAAATGTGAACCCCAGATGGGATTTTTAAATAAATATGGGATTACTAAAATAGTAAAAATTTAAGCCGAAATCACTTTTATAGCATATTTAAAAGTCTAGGAAATATACATATATATGGTACGAGACACCAGTCTTTCCATTATCAATAGTTAAGAAAATTTATTGTTACTGAATCTTTTATTTAAAAATAAATGTGTTTTGAGCAAACCTTTAAAAGTTCTAATATGTAAATTGCAATTGCAAGAATCAAACAAAAGAACCAGCTACACTAGTGCGGGGCAGTAAATTATTATTTTAAGTCTTGCGGTCGTATTCAATTGCAGGAAATATGAGATTCATATATTTGATGTGTTGCGTTCCAGAAAACTGTTGCACATATGATTAGACTTGCATTACTTGAAAGTTTAACAAAGGTACTCTAAAACATAGTGATTTCCTCTAAGATTTTAGACAAAGCCTTGAAAAATTAGCTGCACGCTCTGAACATTTATGGAAAAAACGAAGGATTATTTCAAAGATTTTAGCGGCGGCGCTATTTATTTATACATATTCTGACTACAGTCAGTATATGTGCAAATGATTCGCTGTAAAAATATTCGGCTGTGTAATTTGCTACACATTGTCGCAAGAAATTGCATCATATATTCAAGGCTTGCAAAAATGCTATAATGAGCCTTTTCCGCTGTTATAAATATGTTGAGAAAAGTTTAGAACTAATTTACAAATTAAGTACTTGTACGTTATTTTTTTTTTTCAAAACTTATGTATAATAAATTTGCCGTACTACTGTAGCAAGTCTTGCAAAAATGCTATCACGCTGTTAAAAAGATGTTGAGAAAAATTGGAGTTATATTTTAAGTACTTGTACATTCAATTTTCCCAATGACTGTACCAACTAAAGTGAAAGGGTTTTTGTTTTCTTTCGATAAAATTCCATCACATATTAAAAGCTTTTTTCTGTTTTATTTAAAACTAAATAAACAATAGTTAACCCTTCTGTGACATCCTTCCTTACAACCCTTCCACTTACATCCTTGGTACAGCTGTACCAGTATGTACTTTACGTTGAAAATATGGTCTTTTACATTGAAAACAAAAGTTTTTATATGCTGTGCATCACAAGCCTTTTATTATGATTGATTTTTTATATAAAGATAAATAATTAAAAGTGCATTTTCAAAAAGCATAAAACAAAATTATGAAAACTAAAAGCATAAAAATCTTGATGTTAAAACTTATTCGCATTTTTTGCATATATATTGCACGATACAGCACATACATATAACCGCTTTACTACATTTTCTCCTACATCAGAAACCAAAAATACCTTTATTCCATACTTTGCTGGTTTACTTGGAATGTATTGGGTGAAACGCGTGCGACCTCTGTATGGGTACAATTGCTCATCTATAGTCACAATATCATTGGCTTTATAAAGTTTATTCCAATTACAATTGAGCATATTGAACATGTCACTTATTGCTGCGGCTTTGTCCGCTTTTTCTCTCAAAATACGTGTAGCGCTGTTGTCGAAACGAATAAAACGATTAATAGAGTGAAATCTCTGACGTGTCATAGTAGCTCGAAATATAGGAAACCAATCGTTTTTCCATAGCTCAGCGGTGTGCTGATAATTAGATATGGTGACAACTGCAGCAATCAGAAGTCTAAAGAACGCGTAAATTTCATTGACTGTAACAGTCGTCCTCTTCCTGTGCTGAGCGAGAGGTTTCATTTCGTTCATATTTCTAAAAACTTTTTCAGCTTTTCTATTTGTCTCTCTGACAATTATGTCTACCATTTCTTCGGTGATTATCTGTTTGAATATTTCGATGAGAGAAAAAGGTTTCTAGACGTTTCGATGAACCGCCTTGTTGACGAATGATGTTATGTAACCGTATTTTTGCAGATGGTGGAGGATTCTTGCACCATTTTGTCCCATCTTTGGCTGTAAAAAATTCAGCGTTATCTTCTTCAAGAGGTATAGGATCAAATTCAATGTCTTCCTCTTCATCATAATCCTCCTCAGCGTTATATTAGATACGAATTTCTGTTTTTTCATCTGAAGCTTATTTCTCATTTGGGATATAGTCAGGATCTTCATTTGAATTTTCCCCATCGTCATGCGCCATATACAAAGCTAATTTGTCAAACCATTCCTGCTGTTCTTGTTCATTCATTCGTAAAAATCTTCTTGAAGTTATCATATCAACCACTTCTATAGCCTCAACTGCCATTTCATTTTGTTGTGAATCCATCCCAATCCAATAATAAAAAAGCACTTTTTTATGATCCAAAGTTTAGCAGAAGCAAATTCTTGTTTAAAAATAGCTACTTTTACGTATATTTATTTATTGAAAGAAACAAACAAATAAGTAAAACTAACGGTTTCTCAAAAAACACAAACGAAAAAACAGAAATAGACGTTTTTCATACAAATATGTTCATGGTACAATTGTACCAAGGATGGCAATAACGCATAAATATAAGTTTGCCCCTCCCCGCCGATGTTTGGAACATATTCATACAAAATAAAATCAATTATTTTATTCTCAGATATATGGTTGAGGCATTCCTAAAAGGTTAGCTCGAAAGATTCATTAATAATATTAAAAATTCTCTTTAAAAATCCAAATTGGTACAGCTGTACCAAGGATGTCACAGAAGGGTTAATGCAGTGTTGAAAATATGACAAAATATAAAAAATAAAAGGAATTATTAAAAATTCTTAAATAAAAATAAAATATTCAAATATATTGCACAACTTTAAAAATAAGAATGTACACAGATAATTTCTTAGGATGAATAAAATTTATTTATAGAAAAACATGCCCTACCCAACTGAATTTTGAATAAATTTTAAAATTTTTGGACTGTAAAAAATAATCTTTTTAAAACTTAAAGAAAATTCACTGAAAGCATCCTAAAAATACAAATATATTTTATAGCTGGCCGTTTTTCGTCAAAAGTAAAAAATTAGTGGATTTTATTTCTTGAAAATGGTTTTGCTACTCTTTTCTTTTTTTCTTAGTGTTGCTGAAGAATGTTTGGAGTTATTTTTGGTATCATAACGAAAGGTGTTGAGGGATTTTTTTTTAGTGTGAAGAGGCACCCGCATTTTTTTATTTTTTTTCCCCTCCGTAAAATTCAATACAATCTTCAAACAAAATTCCCTTTTACTTTAAACAAAGGAGCAGGCAATGCCCAGACACATTTATTTGTATTTCTTTTTCATCGTTTTTCCTTGTTTTGTTTCTTTAAATGCCAGTTTCCTCCAACTGCTGCATCTAGATGCGAAGACAACTGAAAAACAAAACTGACTACGTACGAGTATCTAGTATCTTATTGAGTATTTTCTGGCAGTCCATGTAAAATAATAAAATGCAATATTATCGTGAATCTTTGTAAAATGAGCCCTTAAGTGACGATGTATACTTTTACATTGTTCATTAAAAATGTACATGTATATTGTGTAAAATGAATGGCATTTTGCTTAAAGGTTCTTCAGAGAATCTTATGTTTTTTTTTATCATACTGAGAATTTTGTTTTCATTTTAAGGCCATTGAGTGTCTTATAATATATTTTTATGGCAGAGCTACTGGAAATAGATTCAAAATTTATTGAGTGGTTTTAACCAATGGAAATGGTTGCAAGCAATTTCACATGTTACACAAGTGCTTTCTACGAGAAGAAGCTAAAAAATATGTTATTTAAATTAGTATTAGGAAACATGAATTAATTGTTGGGACTTAAAAAAAGAAAATAAAATTTAAATTTTTAATCGAAAACTTTCTATAGAAAAGTACCGTTCACCTAAAATATATTTTTAAAATCACACAATAACGGAAGTTTATCGAACAGAAAATTAAAAATAACTTGAAGATATTTACAGAAAAATAATGATATGATTTCAGTTTTACAAACGAATACAAAAAGACTTTTTCAAAAAAAGACAATTTTCTATACAAAATGATCTGCGAAATATTATTAAACAAATTGAAAAATCGCTACAGACAATTATTATTAATAAATAAATTCTGTCGAAAAGCTAATCGCAAAAAAAAAATCAGAACAATACCATATGAGTAACAAAAAACCTCCATAGCACTCACGATAACTTATAAATTTTCCAATAGGAAATTACCGATAACAGAGTTTTCTGCAGAAAATGTGCAACATAAGAAATCTAAAATACAAGCGCCATTAGACAAGATTTTTGTAAAAAAACGTTAGAGTTATAGATTTTTTTATATTAGAAATTAGCGTTTGAAGAACTTTAATCAGCAAATTTTTCTAATGAAAGCTCATTTTTTGAAATACTTTTTTTTAACGATAGACTTTTAAAATTTTTAAATTTTGTCAGAATATACATATATTATGAATAATTTAAAACTTTTTGCAGCACTTTACCATTAAAAAACTTCGTAGAATTTTTTTTAATTACTGACAATCAATAAAATTTCTTTTATAAATAATCTCTAATAGAAAATTCTATAATAGAAATGCCCCATTATAGAAAATTTAGTTAGTATAGGAAAATAATTCATAAGAAAATAAATCATAAATTACAATTTTTTTAAAAACGTAACGATTCTATAAAGAGAATTATTCTGTAATATATTTAATAATAGAAAATGTGGACGAAACGTAGATCCACCATAACACACCATAGACCAAAAATCACTTAAAACAGTTTGTTTCTTCGGGTAAAACCGTGACCCGAAGAAGGTCATGGTGGTTTTGTAAACCAATAAAGTTAGGGCGATTTTTTGGATGCTCGCGGTATAATCCACATTAGACTAGATTTAAACGGGCAAAACGATCAATGGGCGAATATTATGCCAACTTATTGGGTCGAATTAATGAGAATTTGTAAATAAAGAAAAAAGTTCTTTTCCATCAGGACAATGCAAGGGTGCACATATGCAGTTTATATGGCGAAATTAAATGAATTCCGGATTTAGCCAAGCCTGAAGAAATGGCTGGGCAGAAAGAGATTTGATTCCAACGCCAAAATCATCTCACAAACAAATACCTATTTTGATGACATCTACAAATATTTTTTGGAAGGAATAAAAAAAAAATTGGAGAAACGTTAGAAAAATGTATAGAGCTTAAAGGTGACTATGTCGAAAAATAAAATGATTTTTTACCCAAAAACTTGTATTTCATCAAAAAAAAAGTCACGCCCTTATTGTATAAGAACGATTTATGTAACTTCTCATGTGGTATAAAGTTATCGATATCAGAAATTTTTCTCTAGATTAAAGAAAATCGATAATAGAAAATAAAAAAATAGTATATATAGACTACCAAATGAAATTTTATAATGTCAGCGATGTGAAGAATGGTTAAACTGAAAATAACCACTAAAGAATTAACGATTCAATCGTACTTTTGTAGAAAGCACACGTATGAACATCTTGTAAATGATAGATGATGGTGCATTTGTACAATTAAATGATTAGAGAAAATAATCGATAGCGGAAAAAATTATTCTGTAATGAAATTGGCTAACAGAAAATATTACTGGGAATTTTATATACAACACACGGAAAGACTTTTTTCCTTCCATTACAGACTCTGGCAACATGCAAACTGATATGCAACACCGCCCCACAAACTGGTGTTAATTTTTAGCTAAATATTTTAAACTGTCAGATTTTACATTTAAGTTTTTAGCCTCAACAAGTTAATAATGTTTAATGTTTCCTTTATACACTGCACTGATAATTCCCACATACGTATGGGCTGTATGTATGTATATACGTGCCACAATGTGACACACAAAATAAGCTGGTTTTCTTATTATGTATGTGCCGTCTTGCTTTAGTTATTTATACTATTTAAAATTTGTTTGCCACATTTATTTTATAACTATGCGCTACATAAAAACACACACATACAAGACAACTTGTTTTAACTACTTGCGCTTTTAGAAAATTTTAAATAGCCATGCCCTTAAATAGGGTCGAAGATTTTAGAGTATTTAGAGAAGAAAAGAAGCAAAAACTTAATACTCGTTTGAACATGACTTTTAAACTGTCAAACAGATGTTTGTTGCACATGTTCCCCACTAATTTAACGGGAATGTGTCGGGAATAACAATCGATCGATATATTTTAAATGATTGGCTGTTTTTGAGTAGTAGTGAGAAATATACGGGCTCTTTTGTTGGTCATTTTTGTATCGATTGACACTGACAGTTAATATATCATTTATATTTAAGCAGTCATGTGTAACTAAATGCTTTATTATTGAATTCATATTTTTATCAATTATTTCAGTTGTTTCCCAAAATAATTCTTGGTGGTACATATTATTTTTTCCTTTTTTGGTCTCATTCTTATTTAAAGAAATAATGCTTGTATGTGTGTGAATTTATTTAAGTATGACCGCGCGTGTGTGTGTGTGCTTGCATTATTTTAGGATTAGGGTGATTTTTTAGAGTTTTAAAATTTATTATTGAATTGATTGGGTAAAACAAATTTACACGTACAATCAAGAAAAGGACTGTGCGAAATTTTTGCATTATTTATTTGACCGCAAATAAAATTTTGTGATGGTGTGGAAACCATGGCAATTAATTGGCAAAAAAACCTTAATAAAAAAAACGCGTGCATACATTAGCTAAGCAAACATACTAATGAATTAATATTAATGTATGTATATGTCTGTATGTGAACATATATTTTATCAAATGTGTATTTGATTTTTATTGAAAATTAACATAAATAATGAAGCAGCTGTGGTTTGACAACTTCGATAACGGCAAATATTTATATTTAAGTTGACCAACCAGTGTGGACAATTTCTCGTTATATTTATATATAACGATCAAGCAGGGTGTCCGTTGAGGACTTATACCAGCAAATTTAGTACGATTTTTTCGATATGATGTAATGGCAGACTAATTAGAGTCTTGTTTGATTTAAACAAAATTAAAAAATAACACAGCCAGATAATTAATTACAAGAGAAGAGAGCATTTCATAAAGTATTTTTGAGCTCCGTATTCAAAATCACAGCCAGAATTTTGAGATTTTGAATGTTGGCAGCATTGTGCTGTTACCCTGTCCCCTTTATTCCCCTTTCCATTTCTTATCTTCCCAGTTACACTATAACGCATTGTACGAGTAGGGATCACCCTCCGAGTGTTATTCCAGACAAAAACTGTTGAAATTTATAGGTATTGTATCGATAAATATTTAAACTTTTCAAAATAAATACAATCACTGAGACACACAAAGGGCGTCTAATTGTATACATTTTGGAGGAAATAAAGAATGGACTCATGTTGAGTACAAATTGTTTGTTGTGCTTAGCCTACTATGATTATGCATTTTGTAGTAATCATATACAATAGAGAATTTTCATATTGTATTTGATTCGTTTGGCATAAATATATGAGGTTGAATGCTTCCAAAGTGAACTTTACACTGACGATTTGGTTTAGCGACCATTGAAATGGCGGCATATGAACAGCTTAAAGCCACAACAAACAATATTCGCACTTCATTTCTAAATGTTGATTTTTTTACGGCCGAAAATATCATTTCTGTTATGTCGGAAAACAGAAACCACCGTCGAAAAATCACTCTGAGAACACAATTTTGATTGCTCAGGTATAAAATCGTATACCCCCCTGTAATACTAAAGATATTCAACACCAATAGTCTGAAACCAGATATTAAACTACATATATCAAGTATCATAGTCTTTTAAAAATAAAAGAATTCACTTTGGGTTCTTCTAACCGATCAATTTAGGTAAAAATCGTATCACTTACTAAATTCTCCAAAGTAAACATTTTATTGAAACATACCTGAAAATAGAAGGAAGAGAAAACAGGAATTAGTCATTTATTTTATAACTTCATATTTATTATATTTATATTTCATAAATTAAATTCGGTCTTTATTATAGAAATACTAACACCAACTTTATCACCAAAAAAAATATATATGTATAATAAAACTTTCACAAAAACCAAAAATAGATATAAAAATAATAGAAAAAAACTTAAGCCAAACGTTGCTTTGGGGAGGTTAACGACCAACTAATAGTTTCCCAATCTGTCAAATAGAAATTCTATATACTATACTCGTGTGAAATTAATATTTTATGAACAAATAAAAAATGTTTTCACAATTTCATTAGAAATTCCCAGTGCATGACCAGCTTACAAAACGAAAAATATTTTCATGTGGAATACATTTAAATAAAATCAAGCAAAAACAAATACATACTTACGAGTACATACGATTACATACATACAAATAGTGTATGTAAATATATTTTTTCTCTTTTTCAATTTATTTTTTATTTTATTATTTTGTTTAAGAAATCACAAGAAAACAAATTTTAAGTCCAAAAGTTTTATATTACCAAAAAATAATTGTGAGCGTTTTTGAACATTTCTTTTAAAACATTTTGCAGAAATTCTTTTGTATTTTAAAAACAATTTATAAAATTCCTTACAAAGTAACGCCCTTTAAATGCTAAAACTAAAATAAAAGCAAAAATTCCAAATTGTTATTGTTTTTAATAAATTTCTTAAGGCCGTTTATTGTTCTTATTTTTCACATCATTCCGAAATTTTTTCCTCAAGAGTGCTCACACTTAAGGTGCTGCCTAAAAAAAGGGCTCATGTAGAGAAAAATCGAAAATTATTTTAAAATCAAGTCAGGGTTTGGAAGATATCAATTTTGCTAATTGTGAAAAATAAACATTTTAAGAAAACATTAACTAAAGAATTTGTGTATAAAATCAGATTTGAAATCAGATTTAAAAATATTAATATTTTTTTATCAAACATAATAAATACAAGAAAATATCGCGAAACCAGGTCAAGCATATTTTTTATTATTATTAATTAAATTTTTGTTAATGATTTTTTGTTTGTTTTATTATTATTTGTGTTTTTCTTTAACACAAATAATTGTTCCTTGATTTTTATTTTTTAGAGCTGAAATAATTTTCAACTTTTTAATTTTTTGTGCAGAAATAATATTTTGTTTTGCCGAAATAACTTTAAGTTTTTAATTGATGTATATTTTATAGAATGCATATAAAAGTTATTTTATTTATTTATAATAAACCATAAGAATTCTACTCAAAAATTTCATATTTAAAGACTTCTTATTTAATTAAGTATGTATTTAGTTAATTTTTTTGTTTCAATTTAAACTGTGTTTAGGTACAGCTTCAGCTTTTAGTCATAAATTAAAGCTGCTATTTAAATGGTCTGAAAATATGGCAGCACTATAAGGCTTCCAAAAAATCTTCCATAGTTTTCCAAAAACAGCTGTTTAATAAATATAAACAAAGAAATATTGCAGAAGCCCATCTTAATTCAAAGACAGAATAAAATTTATAAAATAAACATTTGAAATACCCAAAAAGATTTGTAAAAAAAAATACATTCTGGTGAAATGTAAGAATTTTGTTGATGGCTGCACGTTTTTATCTTTCTGCCAAACAAAAACAAATCATCAGAATCATATGGTCAATAGATTTTAAATAAGCAACGTTGGGTTGAATATAAAAAAGTTTTGAAAAACTTAATTTGGTATTTAAGTAAAACTTAAAGATAAATAACATTTAAATACGAATTCAAAAAATGGTCATAACCGATACCAAAAAAAAAACTTTAAAAATATATTTTTAAACTGAAAATTTTTAATAAGCCAGTCCTGAGTCTCTATCAATTCAGATCAATATTTTTTTAATTATTTTCCATTAAAGGGGGAGTATGAAAAAGTACTTCTGCTGGTGTAATTAGCTCCTTAATTCTTCCTTAAAAAACAACAACAAAATTAAAAAAATTCAATTCAGGTTGATACCTGAATTGATAAATTCAGGACTCCAGTTTGAGCCAGAGAATAATTGAAAAAATTCATTGCGTAATTTTTCGAAATTACGCAAATATTAGTTCTAGATTTTTTAACAAATCTAATTTGTGTTTTAATACGTTTGTGTAAGAATTCATAAGAAAGAGTTCCCATTCCGACAAATATATTTAATTGTAAATTCTCCTTTTTATTGTATATGTAAATATATTGCAAATATTTTGAAGAAGCTTACAAAAGACCCCAGATGTAAGATTAAAAACTCAACAAAAAATAAAAATAAGATTAGATTAATCAACCAACGTAACGGAATACTGCAAAATTATTTTCTATTGACGCAGTATCACTATTTCCATGTATACCGGTTGATCTGCCTATTAATATTATAGAGGAAAAATGGACCATAATACTTTTCTATTATCCAAACTAGGATCTATGAGGAATTATTTCAATGTATTTTAAGTTGCTGCATAGAGAATAATAGATATGTATATTCAATTAGATGGAAGAATATTTAAACGAATAGATTTACCAATGAAATTTCCTGCATCTCCAGTATGAAGGAGTTACTTGAATTATGCAAATGAATATAAATCAAGGAAACACTTTTTATACGAGTTATGGAATGCAATGGAATCACTATTTTCCTTCTATATAAGTTCTAAAATATAATACATTGAATCCAATATGTACTAAATATATCAATTGATATAATTGGGGATTCATAAGGTATGATATCAATCATAAACCATTTTTACTTCTTTTGTTTTGAAAATAATGTTAAGATTTTTTATGACTTTATGACAATATATACATTGTGAATCGGCAAATATATACTCGTATGTATGTATGTAAAAGAAATGCATTTTTTCATTAACCATGGACTCGTATATCGTCTATATGATTCAATAGTTCGACACACATTGAACCTTAATAGATCGCACACTAAATACATAGATATTTGTAGTATAAATAAGTTTTTTTAAATACAACAATAATTGATTAAATAAAAATCAAAGCAATTTTAATTTTTTATTACAGGGCTTTTTACCCGTATTGCTTTTTATTCAGAGGAAAAAATATAATTTCAGATTTTTGTTTTCAACCATATTTTTTTCTTCATTTCTAGGAATTATATTACGTTTTCCTATCCCTGCCTTTTTATCATTTTTTTTTTCTTTTTAAAAAACTTGTTGAACCACTCACTTACTTTCCATATTTTGACAGCAGCTGGTGACCATATAATTTTTCTTTTGTTCTACTTTTTTTGTGGATCCTTATGCATATTTCAAGCTAATTTTACCACATTGAAAGCAAAATAACAATTTATGGTTTCTTTAAGAAACAAAGGAAAATAAAAAAGGATTTGCATTGAAAAGAAAACGGGAAGCAAAAGTGTGATAAGCAGCACTTCACTGCACAATACGAAAAAATTAAATTCATTCAATTGTTCACTGAAACCAAACAAACTCAAAAACTTTACTGCTTTTACAATTTTAGTCAGCGGTTGATAACCTTTGGTCAAAATTACTACAATATTTAATAATTTCAGAGTATTTTTTTAATCATTAACGTTGTTTAATTTCCACTACTTCCTTTTATTATCATTATTAATTGTATTTAACTATTTTGTCTTTTTAGGGGTTTGTGATCAACGTTGACATTTTTATTATATGTATTTAAACAAAATTGGTAAATTTTTATAGTTTTGATTACTTTTCTGCAAATAAGAATATACATACGATATACTTATTAAGTTTACTGAAATTCGTAGTCTAGTAGGTAGTGTACTAGACTCGTAGTGCGAAGGTCCCAAGTTCGAATCCTGCCGCAGAACTCTGGCAGTTGTGTTTGATAATTAAAGGGAGCGCACAACAAGCCTTCACTGGCTTAAGTGTATGTCGTATGACATGGGCTATCACACCCCTCCAATCAACCTAACCTAACCTAACCTAACCTATTAAGTTTACATTTAAAATTTGCTTTAAATGTAAAAATTCCTAAAATTATTAATAAATGAAAGACTAGAAAAATCATTTACATAGAAATTTGCCATGAATTAAGAAGCTTGAATAACGATTTATTATTTATTAGCCGGTAAAAGTTTATTAATCAAATCAACAAAATAATTAAACATTAATCAACAGATCACAATATTTAAAAAATATATCTAAAATTGAATAAGGACAAAAATTCCGATATAAACAAAATTATCGAAAATTTAGATACCGAAAAGATTCTTAAATCGAAACATTCGGTTGGGAGATAAAAATCAGCAAAATTGTAAATGTAAACGGGGAAATATTATAATACTCTATATGAAAATAATACAAGCAAGATTTTTAAAAACGCAGAATAATTAACTATTTCAAAGAGGAAAAAGGGATACGAAATTAAGATCATTTGTTAAAGGAAAAAAATCAGAGAATTCCATGTTTTAACAATTTCTTTCTCTAAAAAAAAATATCATATTAATTATGTACTTAAGACAACTTCGCAAACTCATAATATGACATTTTGTAACTAATAACACACGATTATTCTTCAAATCGTTTTTGTATCCTGTGCAAAAAATTTATATAAATATATTGTGGACTTCTTGAGAGAATATTATTATTTTATTTTTCAAATAAATTTTGTATAAAATAAAACTTTTTTAACATTGTTCTTTTTTTTTGGAGTTATGACGTTGTTTGAACAAATGAGCGATATGTATGTATGTAGGAAAATGGTATATAAGATATCAGTTATTTGTTTAATTTTTACTATTTCACAAAATATTTTACAGTGTTAACTAATGTTAACCGTTTGAAGTAAAGAATTTTTACACTATTGAAATAACAATTCTCTTTGATTTTTTCCCCATTTGATTTATATTATTAAACATTTGTGGTACAAAAAATCTTTATGGCAACACTGTTTGTGATAAAATTTATGTAGAACAACAAAGCCAACAAATATATGTAAATAATTTTTTGGGGTTTTATTGGTTTTCAATGTAACGGCATAAATTTCCTTATTTGACATATTATTATCAGTCAACGAGTCAAGCGTTTCACCCAAGAATATACTCACACACAGAGTCAACACAAAATAATCATGACTAGTGTTGAAGAAAGATACAGACTGGGGGAAATAGAGGAAATATCACATATTTGTTAAATTATGCTGCGTAATAATGTCTATCAATTAATATCAAATTGACACTCAAAAAATTTTATGAATACAGTGTTGACAACTTAAATAGCATGTTCCATTATGCAAAATTCTACTTTAGAACCTTTTAATATATGATTGAAGAGTAAAGAACAGCAAGCATGTAAACAGCATATACTTATGTACGTACTTACTTATGTATGTAGATTTAAATATTATTAAATTTAAGATAAATTTAAAAATATATGGCTCTGTTAAGGATGACCGACCTCCAGTTCGGTTGATAGTTCCTTACAATAGTATGTCTGTGTCGAAAATGTCAGTTCAGTGCATACAAATTATAATGCAGACCATAAAATTACATTGAAGCAAATCATAATAATGCACATGGCTACTAGCAGTTGAAACTTTCAACTAAAAATTGTTTGGTTGCAAAATAGTCCACTCAACTGAGGTTCGGTTGCAATCCATTACCGAGCCAATGGGTTTTTTTTTAACATTTTAGGTATTTTAAACACCCGAAAAATGCATGCAAAAGGATAACTATTGCCATATTCTTTTCTGAAAAAAATGCAACATTTTTATTCTTAGCTGAAAAAAAATCTGTTTACAGTTGTGGGTTAAAAAGTTTTAATCTCATGAAAATATTTCACGATATTTCTTAATAAATTTTCATTTTCTAAAGAATACTCAAATTCATTTATTCTCATGGAAAGGGCAAAAAATATTACATTTTTTGCCTATCTACTCTGCTACCTAAAACTTATTTGGATCTCTTAAATATATAGGAGGCCCTATGCTCCTTATAGGATCGATGGGAACATATATATATATATATATATATATATATATATATATATAAATATATAGATATGGCTTCTAGGGGTTATAACCAATAATTTCTTTGAACAAATTTATAATGTGGAAATTTACTCTAACGGCCGATTTTGTAGGCGTTTAAAAATTATAAAAATAATACGTTTATATATAAATTCAATTTGAATTCCAATGTGCCTTAAGGATGCCCTACCTATGCGTTCAAAATATTCACGCGGCATTGTGATGGTATTGGTGAAAATGTCTATATATGAAAATTTCTTGACATGCTGTATATATAATTTTGATGCGTGAATTGCATTCACTCATCAACCCCGAACGATACTTCAAAGCGAACGCTTGGTTGTTGGAGATGATGGAAGAAAAGAAGAAGTGCAGTACGATATGACAATGAAAATTCACAGTAACCATATACAAAAATTATACATTCAAAATAAAGTAATTTTACTAGTTTTTTCTTTTTTATTATTATTATTCAAGGTTAAGGTCTTTTAGTAAATAAAAATTTTATAAATTTATTAATTTAACATTTTATTGCAGCTGAGTATACGCTTGCATTTCATGGGCGCTAACCAAATCATAAGTACCCTTTAGCCAAAACATGTTTGAAAAGCATTCAAACTCATATACTTATAAAAATTACTAATACTATATGGGAATCCAACAGAACATTTAATCAAGCATATACTCAGCTGAGTATAAAATGTTAAATAGTTATTTTGGAGAATATCTCGAATAACGAATTTGATAAATATAAATTTATTGATACATCAATATTTAAATTCACTTTGTATAAAAAAATAAATTTCCAATTTTTTTTATCAATTAGATAATAATTTTTCCGCTACCAAAAGTGTATTGATACATTATTAAATATATAAAACTGTCATTAATAAATAAAAAAAACCTTTCGGCTGGAATAATTAAAAATAATGTAAGAGGTGGTATATGTAAATAATTTATTTTCTGTTTACTTATTTTTTAATCACACTGTCATAATTGCTATAATTGTTTATACCGCTAGCGACGACGTCTCTACCACGCAAAATCAAATTCAAAATGAATGTTTGACGAGTCATGCAGCACGTGTATGTTAAAACATCCAGGCACATATGCATAAGTTTAATGTGAAATGTGCCCTTTCAAATAAGGACATAAACGAATTGATGGTTTGTGTTTTTTATTTTATTTTTTTTTTTAATGTTTGTACACCCATAACTGCAAATTTGTGAAACTTTTTTCCCAATTTATTGCAGGTTGTTCCTATAATTTATTAAAAATCGCAAAGGTAATTTGCCCGTTTGGTTTCATAGAAATTTACGTGGAAATCGGGCGGACAAAATGACCGTCTGAAATAATGGTTACAACATAACTCCGCCATTTATGGACCTATTTTCAAAATTTTTAATTTTTATTTTTTAAGAAAGTTTTTCAACCTTTCCTGGGAGTAAAATATAAGCTAGAATTTGATTATATCGGGTTTTAAATCTGTGCGATCGGCTCTTTGTATTTTGCCAGAATTATTTCAAACTAATTTTGTAAGTTTCGAATCGAACTCCAGCCAGACTAATTACTTTCAATTTATTTAAAAACTACAGACAATGAAGTTTTCAAATTAATTCAGAAATTCCACCCAATGTGTTTGTCTAGAGTATCCCTTTTTTATTATGGCCCGAAATGGTATCTGTTTTTCGGTGTGTTTTTTTATTGTTTTTACAAGTTTTTGCTGGTCCTTTCATTAAAAATGTCTTTAAAACAGAAATATTGCGATAGTTAAACCGAAATTGGTCCAGGCTAGCTACAGGTACACACATTGAAGTTATAACACACATTTGTTATAGCTAATTACCTTGAAAATGCTTCCAATATCTACATATGTTGCATAAGCATGTCGAAAAATAAGAAATAAATGTATTCTATTTCATTTGCTTATTATATATTTATTCCGGTCATAACGAACGAAATTTCCCGTCGCGAGTAGTACGTTATAACTGAAATCTGCTATATATTCTATTTTAATTTCACTTTGCTAAGCTAAAACTGGTTTTAAAAGAGCGATACAAGATCATCCACATAAAGGAAGTACTATTATTTCCAGAGCTTAACACTTATATAAACATATCTGTAAAGGTACCAACATACGACATGTTTTTCACATTGTATGTGTCAAAATTTACATATGTAAACGGAAACATGTAACATTGCTTGTGTAAAAAACATGACAAAAGTCATAAGACATTATTTGAAATAGAGCGTGCTCTATTTCTTATGTTAAACATACGGCTCTAAATGTCTATATGACATAGAACAAATTCGTCGGCGGTTGATTATGTGCACTATTATTAGCCGTCTGAATATATATAAACTATATATATTGTTTAATTTAACGTTGTGGTTTTATTAAAATGAGTCTAAAAATGTATAGATTTTTAGATACAACCTCAACGTCTTGTTTAAAAAAGAAAAAAAAAAAACATTTGCGTCGCCTGTACTTCAACCACGGAACCAAAGATATTTCGACGGCTGGAATCCATTTGTCAAACAAACGACGTGGATATTTATGTAATCAGGTGTTCTCAATAAATTTGACCGATGACATGTGTGATACTACATGTACGTTTGTGACCAAAAATTATAAACCTTATGTAAATTAACCAATATTGACAGACATAAAGAAAAACATACGAATCGAAAGCTTAAAAAACACACGTAAAAATCATGTCGTCTGTTGGTACCTTAAGACAACTTTGATGCTCCTTATTTCATAGTAAGAATTGTGATCCACAGAGTTCATAAATTCGGATAATTGCTAATGATTTTAACATGGAATTCTCATTTTTGGATTCGTAATCATTAGAATCATGTTCACAATCTTAAGGAGAAAACAGATTTTTTTTGAGAATATATCAAAAACATGTTAATTTTATTCCATCACGACAGCCACATCACATTCTGAAATAACAAAGGCAAGAGGTCAATTTTGAGAGCAGCGGTGAAAATAAGAGCTCTCAGGAGATACGCGGTAATGATCGATGTATAGTTTTTTTTTTAAGTAATTGAATGACATCCATTAATATTTTTATAAATTATACAAATCATAATGTAGAAAATTATTGTACACATGATTTTTTATTTCAAATAAATTTTAAATATTTAAATTTGCAGACGTATAAATTAAGCCTGAGATAAATAGTAATAAATTTCCAATTTATTATTTTAATTGGCGGTATTCGCAAATAAATAAAAAGTGATATTCGTTAAATCACTAATCCATATACATGCATACGAGTATACATAATTTCAAATTTTAATAATTGAAGGATTTGAACTTACTAATGTTTAAAATTTTTTATAAAAATTTGCAATAGAGACATACCTGCAAAGAGAAAAAAGAAAACAAATTAAATTAGACTTAAATTGCATGATACATTTTGAAAAATATTTAATAAAATATTTATATATAGTATATATTATGCCAAATAATCAAAACTCATTATTATGCACCAAACGCATCTCTGCCTGCCGTATCAGTTGCCAACAAATAGTTTATTTCAGCCGCCTTTTGCTGCTTTGCTAATTATATGCTGCACACTTAACGCGGACATTTGATGTCTGGCATTTGATTTATTTCAAATATTTATGTATACAATTATTTTCTCAAGACTTACTATAATTTAAAGACTTCCTAGTTAACGCTTTTCAATATTTTTGTTTGGCGCAACAATATTTTCCTGTTTGAAATGTAACAGCTGTAGGGATTTGTAAAATAAGTACACAGAAATGCTTCTTTTACAGAGCAAATCATATAGAATAAAAATTTATGTAAAGAAATATGTCTATTAAAAACTTTCATGCTGTTTTTTAGGTATAGTTTTTACAACAATACAGCCATGTATTATAACTTGTTGTTAGATGGCAACACAACAACCAATTCAATTATGGGCAAAATTAATTATTACTGCACTAACAGAGTTTTGAAAGAACAAAACAAAGGAAGACAGATAGTGGACAGGCTGACAACCACAAAATATCATAATACGAGTACCTTTTTAGTTTTTAAGCCGCTTTTTTTAAAGGCAGACCACACACGAAGCTTCTTTTTTTTTCTTCTTAAAAGGAACTCAAAAAGAGATTTGAAAAGTAAAATGTGTTACAACAAAAAATATTTTTTTCTTTAATCCCAATTCAATACTTTCTGGAATTCTTGTTTAAGTAGATTAAACACAAGGGCATTAAATGTGAAAACGATATAAAAATCTAATTAAAAACTACCAAGACTTGCAGTGAAATTGTTAAACCCACAACTAAAAGGTCAACAAAATTAAACAAATTAAATTGAAAATGGTTAAAGATAAATGAAAAATGATAATAGATGTAACTAATTACTATATTTTACAAGAAAATTAAGCAAGTAAAATGACAGATTACGGCAACAAGAAATAACTCCCAATAAGACAGACGACAGCTCACTAAAAATTAACAAATGAAATAAACAACATAAAAAATAAGTAATCAAGATTGGGGTCGTATATTAAAAATGCTTTAAGGTGTCTTCAATCTAGTACAAAATATGGAAGTTAAATTTGAAAATCATTAAACGCGTTTAAGCTGATTATGGATTTATATTATAAAAATGCCAACGATATCATGCAACCACCTAGTTAAATAATAAGTCATTCGTAATGAATGCCATTTTCATTGGTTAGGAATTATCCATTGTTATGACTTCTTAGGAAGTAATTTAAAATTTTTATTAAAAGATTAAAGTCTTTATTAAAAAATTTTAAACTTTCGTGTTCCACATTTTGTGTTAAATTTGTTGCATTCTACCTTCAATCTTGTACAAATCTTCCAAGTTGAAGTTGAAATTTGCCAGCACCGGAATATTGCTGCTTATTTATGTCTATACTGCTTTCGCAATTTAAGAAATTCTAACATGTTTCCTTTCATTTATCATAATAACTCTATTATTTATTTAAATTAGTCAAAAAAAAAATTATAATAATAAAAGCCTTGCCTTGCCCCACTCAATTTTTGAATCTATTTAAATGACTATTATTACTTGGTATTGGCTGACGACGATCTTTCTACACAAAAAATTGTCAAGATTGACGTGCCTATTTTTCAATGTACAAATTTAACACAAATAGATGCAAAAATTGTATGTAGTAAAAAAATTAATTCAAAGTAAAACAATATGTCTTCTTTTTATGTTTAATAATTTCAACAAAACAAAATATAATCGTAGGAATCTAAAAAAAATATATATTCATTGTTTAACAAATCACAAACATTTTTTGTTAGAAATTATACAAGAGCGATCTTTTCATGATTATGTGTGCTTTGCATAAAACAAATAATAAACAGCAATTGCCACAAAATGCGGAAGTTTCTTTCTTTCTCTTTTAATTTAAAACTTTTCAAGACGTGTGTTCACTTGTTGAATACATGTAAATGGTTACAGTTTGTCTGACTTTGATGCATAGATATAGGAGCATTTTGTGGAAAAAATTACTCTACACATACATACATATGGCTCCTTTAATGCCATAACGACATATCTCAAAAATCTAAATTTTTGAGTTATTGAATAAAAAGTATTTCCTAATATCTATCCTCTTTATATGTAGAATAAAAATCATAGTCATATCTGAAGCTAATCGGAAGTTGCACCAAAACGTGTCGATATGGCCTTTAAATTAAGCCATTCTCAAATACAACATAATCTATCTAAAAAAGCTTTAAATTTAATTAAATTGTCCAGTAACACGTGTTGCTCAATTTCCTCTTTATATCCTCTATATTATAAGAAAATCAGAACTGTATCTGAAGCTAAACCAAAATTATGACAAAAAGTTTCGTTGTGGACGCTAAAATTGTAATCGCACTTTATTAAGTTTTTTTGTTTTTCGTTTTTTGAGATACGTCTATGTTGCACTAAAAGAGGAACATGCATATAAATAATTTACTTTTAAATTATTATTAATGAATGTAGAGCATCAAGTGTTCAAAACAAGAAAAAAATTGTCATCAGAGGAATGCTGGCAAGCTTTTACTTGAAAATTTCTCTAACATCACAAATATATTTTAATAAAATTACACTCTTGTGCAGTGTTTTATTATAACAAATTTCTAAGTAAATAATATAATTTTAATATATAAGAAATTAAATATTTAATGGATATCATTGTTGCAGCGTAAAGAAATAGTTTCAAGTTGCCCCGAAACATTAATGGTGTTTTCATCTCTGAAAAGAGTACAACGTTTTGTTGATTAATTTATAAAAAATATATTCTTCGCTCTAATTTAAAAGAAATTTTGGTTGCTAGTGGATAGTCCGAAGGTTGTGGATGCGATTCCGACCAAGGACTCTGGTCTGCTTCACTACAAGTGAATGGAAGCATACATTAATTACTACGTTCGTTAACCCCAAGTTATAATATTTATAGCATTTAAATAAATAAATACAATAAATTTTTAAAGAAAAATCGCCAGTATGATCAAAATAATTCATCGGAATGGTAAAAAAAAAATCGTCATAAAAATATTAAATTTTTTAAACAAAATTTTATTTTGCTTTAAGTAAAATTTAAAATAATTCATGTAGTATATTAATATAGAATAATAATAGTAAAATGTCGAAAGAAGCATTCAAGTGCCTCGGTTTTTTAAGACGGTGTAATATCTACTTCACCCCTTCTGATATCCTCGCTATATATACCACATACATCCGGCCGAAAATGGAATACAACTCTCATGTATGGGCCGGTGCTTCAAAGTCTATTTTGAAGCTACTGGACCGAGTACAGGAGAGGGCGAAAAGACTCATTGGTGACAATAGTGTAGCCAACTCTATTGACTCACTGGAGCATCGTCGCAACGTGGGATGTGTTACGCTGTTCCCGAGATCCGCTCTTACTCACGAGCAACACGTTCCTCATTAAGAGCACATCCACAAGCACTACTACCGCTATCATCCTCACCCTCTCCTATTTTCCTAGTTCCAGCACAATGCACTACATAAATAGGGGTCATCCCCTGAGTACTGGTCCAATTGCAAAAAAAATTTAAATATCATTAAACAATAATTCAACAAGAAGCATTTGCAGTCTTACACTTAAATTGAAAAAAAGGAAAACAAACGAATTAATAATAAAAAAGAGATTAAAACTTTCGCAAGTATATGAAATATTGTACTTAAAACTATATTTGTATTTATTTACACACATGGACATATGTAAAAATATATGTGCATAGTTTAAAGATATAAATTACAATTGAACATTTAAATGAAATCAGGTAAAGTTTTGAGGTCGAAACAATTACAAATGCCCTTGGTTTTATTTCTGGTGACCTTCTCAAAAAAGTTTTATATACTTAAAAAGAACACAGATTTTTATGTTCAATAATTTTAATTGTGTTAAATCGGACTATATATTCGCTCATATTCTATTTTTCGTCGGCAGTTTTAAGACAACATCAATTTAACATAAAAGCAACGCAAGACGACGCCAAAAATGCCGACGACAAAATCAAAGGCAATTAGAGACAACATCAACATCAATTATGCTTCCAGAATACCAAATATATGTTAAAAGTTATTGATAAATGGCAATATTGCCAACTGGAATACCGATTTGCAACAGAAAATAAAAACTGCGTTGTCTTCTATTTCCGTTGCCAAGTAGAATAAGGGTGATTGTCTTTCACATTCATCAACAAAAATTACTTATTTGATTTATAATATCATAGAAGGAAATATTGCCTTCGTCATTATAATAACTCGGCGTTGTTTAGACGTAGAGCTTGATCGGACTGATAAGTACTTCTTCATTATTAAAACTTCACTTTGAAGTAAAAGAGAGCGATAAGCTAAAGGCAAGCCAACATTAAGAAAATCCAGTTAAAATTTCTTCACCTTTCACACAAACCAAAAGTACTATAAAGTACTTAAGAATATATATGTACATATTTATAAGTATTTTCATATTTGTATATTTAAAATATATTTATTGCCACATTTTAAGAGAAATAAATTTTATTTCAAGGGTAAGTCATAATTGCAAAAAATGTTTAATTGTCACTTTATAGATCACTTTAACTAAAGTTACCTTTAACTATCGGGAAATCTGAAGGCCAGATGTAATAAAGGTCCTAAATATTGGTCAGACAGTTCTATTATAAATTTGTATACCCTTCACACTTTACAGGTGGAAAGGGCCATTCCGTTTGTAATTTTAAACAATATTCATCGGCGAGCCCATGAAATATATATTCTAGTTCCTTCTAGATAGGAGAGCCGATCTTGCACTGTACGTCTTCTAGTCTGTCAAGATTTCGCCAGCAAAACTGCACGTTTGCCCACACAGAATGCGTCTGTACGCGTTTGGAGTATTCCAAGAGAGGATAAAAACCTTATAAGTTTGAATATTAAACAGAAAGCCACAATTTGCTTGGATTACACTGAAAAACTGCCAAAATGGCTGAATAGGAAAATGGTTGAGAATATAAAAAAAATTACCGAATCATATATAAATGAAAACTATTTGAAAACCTTTAATCGAAACTGGTGTTAAACAAGCCATGGCCTCCAACATCACAACCCCAATCAATCTACTAACCTAATACATGCTTTAATTTCTACTCTAATTGTTACCTTGTCCTTTTCCATTGGCTACTATTTCCTAATAAATCTGCACTTAATATTAAAGAATACCAAATTCCCTCCCTTTTTTCTCTTTGGAAAGGCAAGAAATGTTACACTTTTTATGAAAGAAAATGCCATAAATAAAACAACAGCACTAGAGGCGCCATTTAGTATATAAAACCAAAAATTTTTATGCAAATCATTTACAAACCAAAAATAATTTATTATGAATAAGCCGTTAAAGCTTTAATTAAGTCTTTTATCTGCAGCTGACAGGAAAAGTACAATATAAATATTTTTAATTAAAACTTTGACCAACGAAACGTATTTTTGTGGCATTTCTGTTCACCTTTTTCCTTGAAAATGATTCATTCACTTCTTTTTTTTTTTTGGTAGATGATTACAAATCTCTTTGTTTTCCTTTCCAAAAGAATGTAAAAAATGAATAATCCTGCTTAAAAATTCTTCGGAATAGATTATTAAGAGAAAAAAGAACACAAAATTATAAATGCATGAAAATGTGTAATATTACAGGAATAAAGGGAACATATTTTCATGATCAAATAACAATTAGTTTTGCTACATCAAACGAATTAAAATTTCACCTTTTCTAATTTTCCGAGAAAATCTTTTAATCTACACAAAACTTCCTGCTTAAATAACCAGAGCGTTCTAAAAAAAAGGTGTACTCAATATGAGTACATGCAGACGTAATATGTGTGGTTAAGGTATCGCTGAATATAGCATATGAACATAGATATACAAGTTGTTACACACTTCCTAAACGCCAATGGTCCAAAAATGCCAGTAAATCTTAAGACACATTATGGTATTCCTGCAAACCGATTCTGGAAGTGCACAGAATTATTAAGTCTTTACTCATAATATCGGCCCGATGGGTTGATTAGACTTAGTGGAAAAAAGTGAACTCATCAACTATATGGTTAGTTCTAAACAAAAATATGGCTAATAACTTGGTCCAAATTATAAAGGCCATTTCTAAAAATACTAGTAAATATGGTTGATACGAAAAGTGAGAGGTATAAGATTTTATACGACGATTCTAAGTCCTTATTTTATTATTTAAACTTTCATTGTGTTACTTGTTGCTGTGTAAGAACTGAGAAAGCAAGACGAATATGAAGCATATATTTCCTGTTTCTCTTTCACCTGTTGCCATCAAAGTGAGACATTCTGATGAAGAATGGATTGTGTCACAAATGACATCTCAGGGCATCGGAACCCTTCTTTCTGGCTTAACTCTAGGATATATTGGGGTAAAAGTCAGGATCCTGCTTCGAGTCAAAGATTTCTTGTCACTGCTAGTTTTTAAGTACTCAGATATTCAAAGCGGGGGTACCTCCAAAAAAATAGTGGCACTCAAGTAAACTAATATTATGCTGTTAATGGGATCTTTTGCCCCCCAATACAAAATAAGGTGGCCTCTGTTTCTATGTAAAACCAGTCTGAAAGACATCCTAAAGTAATTTGTTCCAATCAAGTCCCTACAATATTGAATCATCGGACAACTTGATTTAATCCCATCCCGGAGTAATGAGATGTTATTACTAACCCTTCGGTTTGCATAGGGCTGGAAACTGGGAAATTTTCAAGGGCGAGTGACCAGCCCTATTAGGCCCCTTGGGATTTGGGTTGAAGATTCATCTGATGGCAAATTTCAGCCTGGCAACTGGCGTCTTTGGGTACTTTCGTTGCTGAAGAGAACAGCTTTATACGGTTAGAGATTAAATAACTTCAGTTTCTTAGCAAAAAGTTTGAGCATGATCCACATTTGTAGTAGGAACTTTCTGAGTTCCTGAGTGTTGTTGAATGAATTATTTGTAGAATGTAAAACATTATTTTTCTCTTTCTTCTTACTTTGATATTTTGATGTTTTCAATAAGAAAACAGACGAAGAAGCAATCACAGATAATCCTTATTTGCTGCAACAGTTGCATCGTGTATAACTACACATAAGAATAGCAAATAAAGTTTCAATATCAAGAGTTTTAAAATAAGACCGGGGATGTTGCGGAAATACTTTATTCTTTTTGGTCAGCGGCGTATTTTTTCATTAGCTACACTTTATAAAACAGAGTTAATTCGACGAACGTCTTATATTGGTTATGTTGACTAGAGAGCATTAACCCCTTGCGGCTGATTCGCATAGACCTGCTAATTTACGAAATCGTACAAAACTAAATGCGGCGTATCAAATCGCACAATCTTGATGGCCAATTCATCTTCGCAAAACCAAAACTGAAGATGACCTGGGTCCAGCCAGCAAATAGTCAGGACTGCTTACATTCGACCTTCCAGGTCTCTGGAATTTGGTGAGGGTGTATTTCTAAGCTTCTCCGACGATTTGCGAGTTCTTGTGCACTGTGACACAACAGTTGCTTTCAATTAACGTACGAAGGTGAATGATTGTTTAACAAAATGGCACCAAACGTTAAAAAAATGCACCCGCACCAAAGTAGCGTTGCGGGCCTGTTTGTTAATTCCCTTGTCAAAGCAGTTAACCTGCATGAGTGTTGAAACTGATATATCAGTCGAACAATAAAATTGCATTAATTTGATATTTATCATCTTCGCAAAGAAGCCTTTGACATTTGCGAACAGATCAAGTTTTATCAGTTGCATTAGTGACTGAGTAATAGACAATTTGAACAGACTCAGTCGAAACAATGAAGCTGTTATTGGCCGTTAATATTTTTATATTTAATTTTGAAAATACATTTGAATATAAAAGTATTTATATCACCTATTTTTTTTTAATATATTAGGAAATTCCCCCGTTTATAGAACTTATATTTTGTATTTATTTATTTGTTATGGATTTTAAGCTTCACTATATATCTGACATTTCGCAAGTGGCGCTTATGACAGCCATGGTTACGATGTCTAGTAACCATTTTTTGGAATAAATAAATTTTATAATTAGGAAAACAATACAAATTCATATGTTTTTTATTACGTTTCATAAATATATTCGCTGCCAATCAAAGGTGATTGTTAAATTGTTAAAATTTATATATAAAAACATAAAACAATTTTGATTTTTCCGTAACCCTTTTTATAAGGAATTAGACAATTGCATTCTCGACTTTGTTGCAATCAATTGGCCTTGCAATGGGCCTTAAACAAAAATATTTGACAGCGTTGCTATTAAATTCTTTTTTCGTTGCTTTTTGTTAAAATTTGTTCACTTGTTTTAGTCTGTTCTTTATGACATTGTGCAACTAAGAGAGTTGTATTCGATCTACTTGAGAGTTTACCTGGGGGGTTACTCTCTATTGCGATGCTTATGCGATGCGTAAGAAAATTGGTACATAATCGGATAATTGGTACCCTTTATTGAGTTTATGCGCATCTGATCTTTTCACTTTCGCAAATCTGACATCAATACACTCTGTAATTGTCAAAATCGTTCGTTAAAACCAAATATCTTGCGCTAACAAAACATCAAACGCATCGAACTAGCTTACGCATCGCAATAGAGGGTAACCCCCCTGGTATGAATTCGCCTTGACACGAGTAGTAGCTCATCATTATTATTTCTTAAATAACAGACAAGCAGATATGCTTGAATTATAATTTAAGAACATAAGAAACTTGACAAATATGCCAGTTTAAAATAAAACGGCCACAAGTGTATCAAGATTTAATGAGGGTTTTTAAACAGCTAAAAATAAAATCAATTTCTAATATTTTCGTTTCGCATTTTATCATCAAAGTGGCCAACCAGTTTCTAATTTAGTGGAGCAACATTTAGAAAACGAGAAATTCAAAAAAATTGGGTTTGTATTGAAAAGAAACCATAAATTGTGAAACATGATTCATGGTAAAACAAAAACAAACAAAATTAGTGGTTTTCTCAGACGTAGAGAATTTTTAATAAAATACTAACAGGTTTGGCTTAAATTAATTTGCGTGTTCGTTGTTTATTTTTTTATTTTTTATTAGAAATTAAAATTCCAAATTCTTTTGTGATTGCAATCAAATGGATTTTTAAAGAAATTTTGAATTTTTTTTATTTTTTTCTTTCTTCAATTTTTCAATTGATTTTTTTTTTAATTTCGCTGTCGCTGTTGTTTAAAAACGGAAGTATTAAAAATCAGGGGTTGTTGGGTATTGTTTCGTATTTTAGTATGTATTTTGTCTGTGTTAAACAACACATTTGTTCAATTGGAAAGGAAGTTGTTCATATAAGCGGAACTTTATATTAAGAATACATGTGAACAGAACGCAGAATTATATTTTTTTTTTTTTAATTTTTCAATTATTTTCTTTAAACGATTGAGGGTGTTTTCAACAAAAGAAGTTTTATAGGCTTTTGTATATAAAAAATAGTAGCTACCTGCTATATCTTTTAGGGGTAATATTAAAATACTCTTTGTAAACCTGTTATATAATTAACATTTGAATTTTCCCATAGGAAATATTGTTTTCATGGCTTTAGTATTTACGTATGTACATAAATAAAGCATAAGAACAAACTTCTTTCAAGATGTTTTAAATTTATTTAAAATGTAGTATGTCTGCATGCTTTGTCCACAATGTCCCTCCTCAATTACTAGTACATAATTTGTTTTTTTTTTTCTCTTTTCATTTATTCCTTTTAAATTGTTTGGTCATCTCTTTTATGACCCCATTATTTATTAATCAAATGACTGACTCATAGAATAGTAAAACTGTTTTCGTTCTGCCATATTTCTTGACGTGAGAGTTCGTAATCTTTGCGTACATGCAAGTTTTGTCAAGTGTGTATTCAAAAGGAACTGTTAAATTTACGCAGTGAACTTTAGAGGCGACACAGGGTTGCAAAAATAGGGAATTCAAAATATAAATTTAGATTTGAATATATTAAAGCAACAACATTTACTACCAACTTGAATGTAATACATTCGTATGTATGTACATATATGCCTCCGTGGGATAGTATATAGTGTACTAGACTAGTAGTCCGAAGGTCCCAGGTTCAACTCCTGCCGAACACACTGGTTGTTTCTGCAGATAAGCCAACAACAAGCAGCTTCTTAGCTTGTTTGTTAACTTTATTAAAAAATAATATTTTTTCTTTACGGGGCTCAAGTTTTAATTTTATAAGATGCTATTAGAGAATGATGATTATTAATTTTTAATGAGTATCATGACAACAAAATAACCCATTCAATTGTAAAATGTGGTATTAGTGTGCCGATGACTGATCTAAACGCTCGCATTTCTTCCCAATAACTCTCTCCATTTCTCTCTCTCTCTTAACCGAAATCATTGTTAATATACACTAGTCAATCTAACTCCTTTGGTTCACTGGCACAGCAACATCCATGGGAAGCGTTTCCATGTTTTAGCGATATTACATAGTAGAAAAATCAAATTCCCCACGTTTTTGCGCACAGATACTAATACGATCAAGATAATCTTCACTATTTTTCAGGTAGATGCCTATTGCCAGTTAAAAATAGTAAAGGGTGTAATAACAATCCCAAAAAAAGTCAAATCCATATAAAAAATATGTTTAATTATTAGAGGGCGGCGTACAAAAATAAAAATATAAATTATATCAGTTTGTGTGTTTCATTACTAAAATTATTATTGCTTTTTAAAATTTTTTTAAACGTATCACAAAAACAAAAAACCGCTTAATTATCAGTAATTTTTTCAGTTTCCCCACTGGCGTTTTACGATTCAGTATTTTTTTAAATAAAATCTCACACTGACCTATAATTTTACAAACTAAAGCATTTTAAACTATTTACACATGCAACTTAGGAAAAATATGTAAATAAAACAAAAATTTCAAGATAACGGAAAAAATTTTCAGGCTAACAAATAAATATAAAAATAAATCCCTCAAATTTGCTTTTTTGATAAAAAAAAAATACATTAAAAAGGGGATTATATTAAAAAAAAAAAACCAAAATAATAAATAAAACTCTAATTACTTCATTCCTTTATGAAAAAAACACGCTCATATTTCTTAATAATTATTTTAAAAATTATATAAGTATCTACATATGTACATACATTGTCGTAAATACATATGTACATAGATACTTATACGTACATATATGCCATATGTATGAATATACGTACATATGTATATGAAAAAAAATTTGATGCACTGCATTTAAAATTTATTGCGTCTTTAAAAATTTTATTCATAAATAAAACTTTTTGTTTATTAATGACCAGCGTCACATACATACACATTCATACATACACAATTCATACAAGGAATTTCATAGAAAGTTGTTAATTTCAAGTGTTTATTAATTATACCTCAGTTGTTATTAACGTTGAAATTTTGCAAATTCTGTATAAAATGCAACACAAACAAATATCTAGTTTTGTATATAAAGGGTGATTTTTTGCAACTTTCTTTTTGGCAACACTGTTTTAGGCAACTCATTGTTTTCGTGTAACATGTTGCTGTTAAACATGTTCACTTTAGTCTATAATTTAACCATGAATCGACTTAAAAACGAACAACGCTAGCAGATTATTGAATTTTATTATCAAATTCATGCTCGGTTCAGAAGGTGCATCGTCCATTTTTTTATCGGAAAATTGTTTTCAGCGACAAAGTTCATTTCTGGTCGAATGGATACATGAACCAGCACAATTCCCGTATTTGGGGTGAAGAGCAATCAGAAGCATTACATCTAGAAAAATGCACTATTTGGTGTGGATTATGGGCCGGCCGGTGGCATCATTTGAACGTACTTTTTCAAAGACGACGAAGGCAGGAACGTTACTGTGAATGGCGAGCACTATTGTGTGATGATTACAATAATTTGTTTGCCCCAAATAGAAGAGCTGGACTTGGCTGACATGTGGTTTAAACAAGACGGTGCCACATGCCACGCACCACGTGAAACTATGGCCTAAATGAGAGACGAGTTCGGTGAACAATTTATTTCACGTTTTGCCGCCTAGATCAAGCGATTTAATGTATTTAGACTATTTTTTTGTGGGGCTATGTTAAGGCTCATATCCATAGGGACAAGATCGCAACGGTTGACGTACTGTAAGCCAATATAAAAGAATTTATTCGTGAGATACCGGCCGATATGTTGGTGAGTGTATGCCAAAATTGCATCCAGCGTATGAACCATTTGAGACGTAGTCGCGGTCAACATTTACAAGAAATCATCTTTAAACATTGAATTATACAGATCGTTCTATCGATATAAAGATTTCATATATTTCCCTACATGTTATGTGTTTTTTTTTCTTTAATCAGATCCGAAAGCTCTTACAAAATCACCCTTTAGAAACTCATATAAATTGTACAATCTTATTAACAATTAGTAAAAACAAAAGAAAAATTTTTTAAATAAATATTTAAAGATTTCCTAAATACTTTATAAACATTTGAGTAAACAAACTTATAAAAAATCTCAAGTAAACAAACATTTAAAATTTGTTTAAATTATAAACTTTGACAGGCAATAGACATTAGTATCATTTGTTTGTTTTAATAATTGTTTATCAAATGAATTGAAACATTTTATATCTAAGGCCAAAATAAAATACAAAACTGCAGCAATTGCTAAAACGTGCCAAAAAAAGTTTAACTCCAACTCGCTTATTTGCCAAATTTCCCATTCGCTGAGGCAATGCGTCCACCTTCTTATTGTAGATTTGTACTGTTATACATATCAATTTTTATTGTTGTATTTTGTACGGAAAGTTCATTTTGCATGAAATTTCATATGTACAGTTTGTCAAATAAATATTTTCAACGCATGTTTTTTTTTAATTTTACATACAATGACGAATTGCAAGAACAATATCACATTGTTCCCTTTCACAGCCCATTATTTTACAAGTTTACAAGTAGAAGACTCCAAATTATTCCAAGAAATATGTGCACATTACAATAAAAACTAAATATAACAAAATTATTGTGTCAATATTTAAAAGCTTCCCTTCTATCGCGTATTATTTATTGAAATAACCCTTTGAAATACGATATTTGCGAATAAATAAAAATAAATAAATAAAATAAAAATAAATTTTAGATACAAATTTTAATTGAAATTGGGTATTTTATTTTTATTATAAATGAACTACAATTATGGTTAATTACGGATAAAGGCGAACTGTAGTTACAATATACATTAACGTAATTAGAGAGTCTTCCTGAAGGCGGCTATAGCTCTTTAACGTAAAGGACATTTGTAATATATATTAGAAACTCCATAAAAAGTCTTAACCCTTCAACGACGGGTTTATCTATGGCAATGACTAATCAAGGGAATGAATACAAACTTGTATAATGTTTTTTAAAATACTTTTTCATGTTTGGGACATATTTATTATAAATATCTCTTCCAACTTTGGGACAAATATTTCCAAATATAATTTGGTATTAAAGGCCTGAAAGCAACCTACAATTTTCTTTAATTTCTGAGAAAAAAAATATTTCATTCTACCTTAAAGACTTTTCAGCAAAAACGATTTGGTCTGTAAAAAAATGTATTTTGATTTGTTGGTACACCAGTACTATTTCCCAGAAAAACTTTGGGACACAAGGAAAAACTATGATTTATTACGGTGCAAGACATACCACACTTTAAAGAAAATTAATTTTTCATTTGTCTTCCATGAAAACTTTGCACCAAAAACGATTTGGGCTATATAATAAAATTTATTTTAATTTTTTGATAAACCAGTGTTATTTCCCAGAAAAATTTTGGGACACACAAGGAAAAACTATGATTTATTACGGTGCAAGAAATAACACATTTTAAAGAAAATTCATTCTTCATTTGTCTTCCATGAAAACTTTGCACCAAAAACGATTTGGGCTATAAAATAAAATTTATTTTAATATTTTGGTGAACCAGTACTGCTTAAAGTTCACTGACGGTTTGGTTAAGTGAGCAGTATATAATCGGCGGACAGCTAAAGCCACAACAATCTCGATAAATTTTAATTTTAGGCATTTCATAAATTGTTTATTAAATAAAGTATGTATGATGAACGCATTTAAATAAAATTCGTCGCACAAATATTTTATAGCGTGGAGAAACACATAGCATGGTCTCCTTTCATTGTGGAGGATTTGATTCGACCCCTTATGAACGGAATACTTTCATAATTCTTATATTTGGCTGTTTGCTGATCAACCACTCATAAGAGTTTTCAGTGCGTATAATATTTTCAGTCTGTGGAGGACATGATTTAACTTACTTTGGGACAATACCTTAATTCCAAAATATTTTATAACTTCTTATATATGGGATATTTTTAAGATCCCAATCAATAATTTTTTTTTAGAAGAATCTGATAGAAACGTCGGTCAATAGTATACACCGATAGATGGGATGAATGTATGACTTAAGGTGTCGCCACTATGATCAAAAATAAACATGGTTCACTTTACGTGCAACATGCTTGTTAGTTTTTTTGAAAAGAGTCTGCTAGAAACATACACATATTCCTTGTCACCCAATGGCAATAGAAATGAGAGTATTACGCACGTTTTTCCGAAATTAAAAAATCGTAAAAAACCTTTAAAAAATATTATGTGGGTGATGCGCAACGATGAGATCATAATTTATCCGTAGAGATTTTAAACACTTTAGATATAAAATAAATTTCTTCTTATATGTATATTCGATGTGGATGTAAATAATTTCTTTGGGATTAAACTAACACTTATTTCCTAAGACCAAAAAAATTTTTTTGAGTTTAAACAAGTCGTTTGTATAATTTACTTGCATGATTTATAAAAAAATATTTCTAATTATCTTTTCTATTTTAGTAGCCAGCTGAATGTAATTTGGAAAAATTACCTAATAATTTGTAAACTAATGTGAAACAGCAAAAAATGCTAAAAACAATTGTTAACTATACATCCATATACTCGAAAAAAATTGGTCACGAATCGCTACTGTCTAACTCAATTGTGAAAGAGAGATTGAGGTGGAGGGAGGGCAAGTAAAATGTTAATAAAACTATTTGTAAGTATATTAAATTGCTTAAAAGCAATTTCAAATACAAAAGTAAGTCCAAACAAATAACCTCCGAAGAGAATTACAAAAATGATCAACAAACAGTTTTTTAATCGAACATAAAATGTATTTGTTTGTATGTAAACTAAAAAAGAGCGTAAATACTCGTAAAATATAAAGTTTTTTTAAAGATTTATTAATTTTTTTCTCAAGGCAAATAAAAAATAAATGCTTTATGTAAAAAAGTATACACAAGCACTGTCGAATTTAAAAAAGTTACATACATACATAGTTGTTATTCTGATTGTCAAGCCCAATGAATAAAAATTACAAATGTATATACTAGAGAGCTGCACAAAATATTCTAAAAGTTCTGTGTTCTATTGTACACTACTTCCAAACACAGTATTTCAGTGTAAGCATAAATAACAACACAAAAATAACAAAACATGAATCTGACCAAAACAAACCAAACAGCATTTGAAAAGTTATTCTCTACAGTGCTTGTTAGTGCTTGTGTTTTCAGAACAACTAGAATATCCAAACAAATACCGACAATGAAGTAAAAATACGGTAAATCATAGCAGAAACACCAAGTACAATAGAACATTTCCTACTAAGGCTACTGAAAGAATTACTGAGATGGTAAAACAACACATTAAACCATACACACACATACACACAAGTATGTAGATGATGCGTGTTAAAAAAATTTGTGTGCGCGCATGTTTTTCTTTTCGTTCACAACACATTCAAGAAAAAATAATATAAAAAAAACTAAAAGAAGTTATATGTAGTTCTCATACAATTTACATACATACGTATGTAAATATGTACATAGATATGTATGTATGTATGTATATTATTTCATTGTAACTAAAACCTCTTTAAAGCGTTTTCTTATTTACAACAGAACGCAAATGTTTCTTAATGTGTGAGCTTGTTTTGGTCTAGGTCTACTATCAAAACATTCAAGCATGTTTTGCATGTTCTACTTCAGTTTTAATGTTCTATAGAACCTTTGTTCTGTTCGGCTTTATTTTGTTCCAACATTGTTCTACTTCGGTTTTGTTCTATTCTTCAATGTTTTTACTGTTAAGCAAAACACATATCTTTGGAAGTATATGTTTTGAAATGAGAGAGTAATAAGCACACACTATTTGAAATTTAACGAAATTGCTTGTAAGACATTTTTCGTATGCTTGTGCAGCTCTCTAGTATATACATATGTATGTAAGTATATTTTTATATGAATATTGACCATGACCAATGTCAGACCGAGGCTCATTAATCAGATCTATGGAAGAGAGCAGCAAACGGAGGAGACAAACACGTCGTACTCTATATACATATAAAATTTTTGTAATATTTTTATACGGTTTTTCAATGGCGAAAACCTCAGGGAATTTACCTTAGTACAGACCAAAGACAGATCAGTAATATATACAGTGTTGGAAGAAATAATAGGGAAACGAAAACTTTTCTATCGTTCGTTTTTTTTTTTACATTGGTAAAAATCAAAATAAGCCCAGAGTTATAGTCAAATGGAAGGTCTTCTATACGTATTTCTGCCAATTGGAATTCGGATCGAAAGTTCGTAAAGAAATAAGACCTCGTCTGACACTTGCCCATTGTCAGAATATAGTTGAAAATTAGTACTAGAAATTGTTTGAAAGTCCTTTTGAACAAAACGTTCCCATTTGCTGAAAAGGAAATATCCAATAATAATCTAATACCACGTTTATACGCACGTTTTATTTGCAAATAGAACTATTTGCAAATAACTAATTCACTGTTTATACGGGAAATTGCATACAGAACTTATGTTATTATTAGTGATGCCATGTGACGAAAATATGATTGTTTGGTAAGTAAAACACAAAAAACGTTCATGAAGTGGCAACGTCTTACTTTTTATTTACAAATAGTGTCGTTATTCACGACTTGTTAGGTGAGTTAATAAGTTACAATAAAAAAGTTATACGGCAACATTCTTCTTTTTTATTTGCAAATAAGACGTGCGTATAAACGTAGTATAAAACATTGTAGTAGAAATGTGAAATCATGCCTTCGAAAGAATCTGTTACTTAAAATGGATTTTAGCTTTACCGTAGTCTTGAACTTTTCTAAAAACCAAAATTATAACATTTAAACTTAGAATAAAATTCAGGAAACTTGGTGTACCGTTTCTCCCAAGTTATAAAGCAATATTAAAACTTGAAATAATATAAGTATAACAATTCATATATTTACTTACTTAATTCTCATAATCCCTATTAATGTTTTTTTTTAATATTTATGGTTTCAATTTAAATGGAGATAAGAAAAAATTTTTTTTCCTATTATTTTTTCCAATACTAATTTTACCAACTAGCCTAGTAAATTATAAAAACGAAATGCCCTTTGTTTTTATATTGTTGTATTTGTAGTAGAACTACTCATAGCCTATTAATGAGCCTTAATGTATAGTGTAGCAGTAACAGTGACATAAAATTTTATTAATTTCTTCGAAACATAATAATAAAGTATTAATTAATCTGCATGTACAAATTTAATAATAATAGGTCCGATTTTATTTTTAATTAGAAATGTATTTTAGTTATCTTTAATCAAGATAATATGTTTAAAATATTTCTTATCTAATCTTTAATAAATTCGTTGTAAAAAACGGTATTGTTGTCCATTATCAATTACTGATTACAAAAATATTTTTAAAATAAAATATAATACGGATATTCATTCAGCATACTTATGTATATGTACTTATGTACGTATTGAAAATAAAATTTGAAAAAATTAAAAAAAAAATTTGGTAAAAATAATCATCGCTTTTCAATCAGCCTAGTTTCTGCAACCTGTGGGGAGTTCTTGCATCGAAAAAACCACAAAAATTATATACATACATGCATACGTACATACTTACATACATCAACATGTTTTTTGAAAAAATTTTCATAAAATACTTTAATAAGTTCTGTAAAAAAATGGCAAAAAATTGTGTTTATTTCTATTTACTTGATCTTTACAAACTTAGTTATTTTTTTTAATAAAATTTACTGACTTCTTGGAAATTTTGAGATCTTAACAATCTTTCAAATTATTTAAAAGTTTTTAAAGTACAACTTGTACTCATTTAAAGTACAACGTAAACTAATTTTATTATGAATTTCTTTAATTTTCCTAAGTATATTAGTTTTTTATTGTGGGTATTAATACAAAGCAATGCCCGTTTTTATAAATTTTCTTTTCTAAAAAGAAGCGCAATATTTTTCGCCTTTTTTAAAGGGTTAAAAAGTAATTTAGTGTTCGATATTCGCATCCTGGCGCATAATCAGTCCGAATTTGACCGATAGCTGTGTTACTTTGACTTTAAGGGCAGCTGTGGTTTGTGGTTTACACGCATAGACCTGCGACTTAAGAACACCACAAAACAAACTGTGTCCTTATATCTTTCGGGCAGAATGTCCACTGTGGAATGAGCTGTGTGAAACGTAGCGCCGTTCTGTTGAAACCACATATCTTTGGTATACACATCATTCATGTGTCCTAAATTTTGCAGCCTACTGTAAATACTTTAATAGGTACATACATATACATATACATGCATACATAAGTATGTATGTATGTACATAAGTATGTATGTATATGTACTACTAGCGGACCAGGCGAACTTCGCCTCGCCCCAATTTTAAGCTTTCAGACAAACTTTCTATTTTTTAATTTGAAAAGCCATTAAGGAATAATTTCAAACAAAATTTCATACAGAAACTCTATTTTCGATTTTTCCAATTTTTCGACTTTTCCGGAGGGATTCTTCCATAAAAACCTTCTCCTCGAAAATACGAACATCTGACAAAAAGTTTTACAGAAATCGGCCAAGCCGTTCTCATTTTATGAATTATTGGATTTTGCCACACTCCTCCGCCAACAGACCGAAAATAAAAAACCGGACTTCACAGTGTCACCCGCCCGAGTATTGTGGAGGTTCGCTGAAAATTTCGTCAAAATCGGCCCAGCCGTTTTGGAGCCATTACGTTACATACATACATATGTATAACATGTTTGCATATGTAGCTGATATCTTTAAAAATAATTTTCAACCTTTAACTCCTATTTGTTTCAGATCCCTTACTTAATAAAAATTTGTTTTTCTATTGTAAAACAAAAACATACTTTCTAATGTTCAGTACACGCTTTAAAATCATTATTCTCCAGACCTGTTTTGCAGAGTTGTAAACGAATCATTCATTTTTGAATTAATTCGCGAATCTTGCACTGAATTGATAAAATTTTGAATTAATTCTTTTCGTCAAAAAACGAATTGAATGAAATTTGAATCAATTCATTTGAATTTAGCAAACATGAATTGTAATTCATTTTTAATTCAAATGAATTGGTAAAATGAATTGCAATTCATTTCCAATTCATTTGAATTGAATTGACTTTGAGTTAATTCAAATGAGTTAGAAAAAATGAATTGCAATTCATTTCCAATTCATTTGAATTGATTTTGAATTAATTCAAATGAGTTAGAAAAATGAAGGTAACGGCAGAATATGACTTGAATTAGTAGGGAGCTGCAAAAATCCTATCAGCATGAGCATTAATTCATGATTGTTTATTTGCTTAAAACAAAACTTTTAAACATGTTTTTTATATTTTTTACCAAATTGTGTGAAAAACATATCAAAGATGTGTTCCATAATCATTCTGCTTCGGTGCAAAGCTTTTAACCACGGGGTTCAAAGCTTTTAACCACCAAGAATTAATTTTTCTAACTCATTTGAATTAATTCAAAATCAATTCAAATTAATTGGAAATGAGTTGCAATTAATTTTTTCTAACTCATTTGAATTAACTCAAAGTCAATTCAATTCAAATGTATTCGAAATGAATTGCAATTCATTTGAATTAAAAATGAATTACAATTCATGTTTGCTAAATTCAAATGAATTGATTCAAATTTCATTCAATTCGTTTTTTGACGAAAAGAATTAATTCAAAATTTAGCTAATTCGTAATGAATTGAAATCAAAAAAGAATGATTCATTTACAACTCTGCTGTTTTGTAGGTTTTGTTTTGAATTTAATTTTTCATTTTTAATTGTATCACGATCTCTCGCTCCACTTCACTCTCATTGAAAAGAAGTTTCTCCGATTACAAAAACAAAATGATTAAAACATTTTTTATCTTTATTAAAAGCAACAATAAAAAGTCCGTTAAAAAAAATTAAAACAAAAACCTAAGGAAAACAAAATAAAAGAGAATGTAAAGCGGCCAGAAAAAAAGGTAAATAAAACGTAAGAATAAAAAATAACAACAAAACTAGCTAGTTGCTATGAGTAACAAAACAACAAAAAATGTTGTTTTCTTCTAAAAATCTTGTTATACCCTGTTAATTGTAATTTCGTTGTTGCTGTAAATTTTTGGTAATCAATCATTGAAGAAGAAGGTTGAACAAATAAAAAATAAAAATAACTTAAGTATGCATGTATTTATGTATGTAAGTACATATGTATGTAAATACATACGCATGTATGTACATATAAGTATGTACACATACATATGTATGTATGTATGCATGTATTTATTTATATACATACATATGTACATAAATAGTACATGTATGTATGTATGTAAGTAAGTATACATATATGCATTACATTAAGCCAAATAATCAAATCAAACAAGAGCACGTTGAAAACAGAAAAGTACATGGTTGTACATATGTATGTATGTATGTATGATGTACGTAAATTCTTATACATACATACTTATATCAACGAGGTGTGTATCAAAATTAAAGAGACTTTTCGAATGAGCGAAATAGCTACAATCGATTTTTATATTTGCCCCATGTTCCCAAAACTGAAGTCATCCATGAAACGACAGAGAATTTTAACGACCGCTAAGCACTACATCAAGGTAATCTTTATCAAAAGCTCTTCGAAGATTATTAGATGATGCGACAACGTCGTATTGATGCAAATACAAATGCTATAGAATGCGGATAATCGATCGTTAAAAGAAAAAATCGCTTAATTGGAATCAAAATTCTTATCTATTTACTATTTTTCATTCAATGTCAAAGCACTTTATTTCACTTAAAAAAAGAAAATCCGTGCACGATAATTTCAATAGTATTACAAAAACCCAGTTTAAATAATTAATTTCAACTCAAAATCGGAATTCATCTTTTTTTATATTCAATATGCACTCGTATCACATTTTCTATTTTCTGTTCAAAGAATAATATTTGTAAATGCTGTTCCTTTAAACGGAACGGGTATCTATTATCTGAAGTCCGTTTAAAAGAAAAGCTTTCTTTTCGTAAATACGAATACGACTGTGAATGTGTTTTGATACACAATAAAAAGTCAGCCTAATATTTTTGTACATGCCTCGTATATGTATGTAAGTATATGTATACAAGGTGGTGTAAGAGTAATGTCAATTTGAATTGGCTGTGACTTTTATAGATGGTACCAAATATCAATGTGCTTTATGACATTTATGATGTACATAGATATGTTAGTATATAGTGAATTAGTTGTCAATGAGCCATAAAGCGATACAATATCGTTTTCAAATTTTTCTTTTCTTCCATATTTCCCCATTATTGCTGAGGGGATTCTGGCAACACTGCGTATGATAGAGAGGGAATGGAAAATTACAATATAAAGAGTAAAAAAACGTAAAACAGATCCTGCGCCTACTAGTCTAATACTCTACCACATTATTCTGTCGTCTACGGAGGCACCCTCGTACCTCGTGACGTACTAAGTCATGATCAAAAATTTGTAAGGAGGTACTTATGAGTAGTTTATTTTTGAGTTACTTTGGGATTAAGCAAATAGTTGCATTTTTAGAGATAAATTTCAGACATAATAAATATGTATGTAGATACATACACACATAAAAATGTATACACATGTGTACGTACATACGTAAATAAAATGGGTACATATTTACATACTTATGTACATACTTATGTAAGCATTTTTGACAGTTGATATATGACCATATAAATAATCTTATTATACATAATACAAATAGAACTTTAATCTTTTTCACTTCGTTAATGTTTGGCCTCATGATTCCCAACATAAATGTGAAGTTTCGACATAGACTGAAATTGATTTTGAATGTAGCGAAATCAATATTAAGAATATAAGTATGTTTATCCAAAGGTGAACACTAATATTTTACATGTTTGAAAATCTGAATCATACATATGTATGTACATATGTACATTTCAAACTTTTAACAAACTTTCAAAATGTGATCCATTGTAACATTTGAAAAAATTCATTGCTTTATTCGTTTTAGCATTTAGCAATTTGGAAATACTTACATACATATTTATATTACGGAATTTCGGTTTGAAATTCGGTTTGAGCTCTAGTTACAATTAAAAATTCAATATTTTATGCAAAAAAATGCGCAAGCATTCCTTTATGAAATATCGAAATAAATGTATGTACATATGTATGTATATGTACATATGTACATATGTGCATACCTACAAATGCATATTAATTTTTCTAAGTTGGAAAAACTATTGATAATCAGCGTTGTAGGAGAATCCAATATTGTGGGAATTGTATTCGAAAACTACAAAAAGAAAGTGATTATATATGTAAATTGGCATTCGGTTATAACGTACATCGGTTATAGCTAATTATCGCTTATAACGCATAAACATTTCTGGTTCCAATATTTTTGTAGAAATATGTACATATATCGCAGAAATAAATACGATTAGAACAAATTTTCGCTTATAGCGAACTATTTTTTAAGAACAAAATACAAAAATGAATGTAAATTTGTGCACTTAAGTATAACGAACCAATCAAAATTGTAAAAATTTTTCACTTTTTCTAAACCGTTCAAATATGTAGTTATTTAAGTATGTGACAAAAAATTATAAAATAAATGAAATTTATGAATAAATATGCGCATGGCTTATAAGCATGTTAAAAAAGCTTGCTTTTATTTGTTGAAAAACTATACAAATTGCTAATATTGAAATTTATCCGTATTGTATCCAAAAAAATTTGAACTTTCAAAAATTGTTAAAAGTTCACATGCGATCGACTTTGTTTAGCGACCAAATTTGAAAAGTTCAAGTATATAGTAAATATTTAATCCCAATTGAAATATGATTTTAGCACAAGGTCTTATTAAACAGTTTAAAAGCTTTATCTGTAATTATCGACATTTCAATACTCTTTGTATATTATCTTGAGGAAATTGTTTTTGATTAATATCAAAATATCGATTAACAAATTGAACTTTTTAACTGCTTAATAAGAACTTGTTCTTAAATAATATTTTAATTAGAATTATTAAAAAGATCAAAATATGTAGAGCCGTATAATGAATTCCAATATTATCGGTTTTGCGATCGCACAGGTTTATTAATATGTACATACATACATATGTATGTATGTATGTATGTACATACATACAAATAGGCCATGAAATTTACAATAATTTTCTTTACAATTAATTATTTTTTTTTATTAATTACTTTCTTATAATTATTCTAAAAAGTATCGTCACAATCGTCACTTACCCGAATGATGTCCAGCATCATCGTCATCATCATCATCACCATCCAGCTGATGATGGGAGGTCTGCTCCTTATCCGAGGGACTACTACAGCTACTATCAATATTACGTATAGTACCCTCTCCCATTGACGAGGCATTCGAATTGTCTTGGGTTAAAGTATCCGTAGCCGAACAAGTCTCTTCATTACCCGTTGACGTAATATCGAAAATCTTAAAACGTTCGCGTATCAATTCGGCACATTTCTCGGCCCGAAAATACGAATCCAATTCATCGAGTGCCAAAGGACAGACATCATATTGTAAGTAGAAGTCTTTACCCCAACTACCGGTACAGAAAGTGGTACTAGTAGTGGAATTGCTACCATTGGTACCATGCATTTGTTGTTGGTGTTGGGAGGCTATGGATTTCAGCAGAGAATTACTGCGCGATAATTTAGTCGAATGAGCTCGGCGTATAAATGACAAAGACTTTTTGGCGGGGGAAGTTATTTGATGAGGATGGTGTGGATAGTTTTTCACATTGTTCGTGGGTGGTGAAGTTAAGGAATTATCCGAAGAGGATGACATGGAGTTTGTCAGTTTTGGCGTCGATTTCAACAAGAACAGATTCCTCGGCGGAAAAGCTGTTGTTATTATTGTGTTCACTGCATTAGATTTAATATTTTTCGTGGTATCGCGATTCAAATGACACGCCTGGCTGCCACCAAACTTACGATTTAAAGAGGCAGATGTTTCCAGGGGGGATTTTTTCGCTTTGGAATTATTAGTTTGAGTATATGCAACAGAGGACGACGTAGCGGCGTGATCTAATGCTTCACCTTGCTTTAAAGCAACTGAGGGTGATAAGTTCTGAGGTAAAGTTTTCGATTTTACTCTCAAAACACACGGTGTAGATGTAACAATATTGGTGCCCTTTGTTTTTGTTGGCGACGCACTGGTAGTGGTAGTTTGTTTGGTATGGGTTGGCGACGACGAAGTTGAAGCTTTTATTTTTGCGACATTGATTAGATTTTGTTCAGAAGTTTGCAATAGATTGGTAGACGGTAATATGGTGGACACTGACGGCGAAGACGTTGAAGAGGGTACTGATAAGATGTTCGTACGCGAGCGTGATTTCATCATTTTTATGGGTGTCGATGTGTTGGTTTGCATCCGACTTATCTCTGAATCATCGTCGTCATCGTATTCAGTATTGGAAATTTGTATTGGTGTAGACGGTGTGGTTGCCGTTGGTATTGTTGATTTAAGAGCCCCATTGTTAATGTCTCTTATTTTAAGAGGGGTTTGTTTTGTATTAGCTTTATGGTTTGTTAGAGAGGCAATATTCCGTTGTGTTTGAATTGATGACGTAGTATTTGTTGTGGTGGGGGTTACCACGATATCATTTTCCTCATTAAATTGGGTTCTGGGAGCTGGAGAAGGCCATTTGCTTAAGGATGTGGTGCTTTTAAAAGAACTAGGTGGTTTGCGGGTCTCGTTTGTATTAGTGGATAATTGTTCAGATATGCTGGAGGATAAGGAGCTCCTTGGAGACTGGCTATCATCTAAACCATTGAGCACAATGCCATAGCGCTTAGTGCGTGCTGTAGATTGAGCCTGGGCTCTTTGTTTGGGCACAGCAGTGGAATGACTGTTTGAGGTGGATTGAACGGATTTATTGCTTATAGAACTAAATCTATTTGTTGAAGATGTCTTGCTGGAAATTAAAGAGGTTTTACTTGTTTTCTTCGTATTAGTTAGGGAAGAGGCAGAAGAAGTGCTGTCTTTCGGCTGTGTGGCATTTGTCGCTTTGGTGGTTTTATTTTTATGCATGGCTATAATATATTCCGCAGCATCGCTGTCTTCATCTAAATCACCTGCTGCATCATCAGCTGTTCCTGATAAACTCCAATTAAAACCACAAGGAGGAGCCATTTTCTTGGAACTTTTCGAACTGCCACTTCTATAGCCGGAAGAAGCTGTTGATGAGTTGGAAGATGTGGTGCTAAAACCCAAAGTACTATTGGCCCTTTCAAACAATAGTGTGGTGACCTTAACAGAAGTTGAGGAGCTTCTTGGGGAACCTGAATAGTGCTGAACCTGTTTAGTGCTGTTGGCTTTTAAAATAGCAGAAGAGGATTTCTTTAAAGTGTTATTGTTAGAATTTTTCAAATCCTTGTTGCTGGTAGATTGACTAGTTAAGCTGGACACACTGCCGCTGTTGGAGATTTTTTCAACTTCGTCGCCAGTTTGGTTTTTTGGGGATATTTCAGTTTCGTCGTCCTCTATGACTAATGGTACATAAAATGTTGATCTTCTACGTTGCTGCTTCTCCTCTGGTGTAGTAGATGTTGTGGCAGTTGGTGTAGAGGGTGTTACAGAAGACAAGGAGGTATTGGAACGATTTAGTGAGGATGTATCCAAAGACTGCAACATGTTTTTATTGATTTTTTTAACGAATGTTATATAAAATTTTATCTAGCCACATATTTTTAGTGTTAGATTAATTTCTGCTACAATAGAACGAACGTTTTCCTTACAACAATATTTCTTTAAACTGTTTTTTTTGTAATCATGTTTAATTACACTGTTTTTTTTTGTAATTATGTTTAATGAAACTATTCGACTGTAATACAAAACCTTTTGGCTTCACTTTGTTGATTAAAGTTGACAACTTCACATGCATAAAGAATATTGCTAAGTACATACATATGGCTTTCTTAAGTTAACAAAAAATTTAACATGTTTCTTATTTATGGCAACTTTTAAGTTTAGATTTTAATAAAATTAATTTCTAATATAACAATTTTAATTCTTTATTTACAAAACAAAGGAAAATGCACATACTACATATACATATTTCCGTCTATCTTACAACTTTTTCTTCATTTCTTCTTATTAAATTCTTTTGCACTTTACAACACGCCACTTGCATAAATACTCATTTTACATACTCCACTGTGTATCCAAAAGAAAAACTGGCCATGCAACTTCTTATAAAGCCACTAGGCAATTGAATATTTTTTATATATTTATGTATATGTAGGAATTTTTGTAGCTGCCTGCTGTTTATCAAATGTGCTTCTTATTTATTTTACAATATCTTTAAATTTCCTTTAGAAAACTTTGTATTTATAAATCATATTTAATTTCCTTATATCACTCAACTATTTTTTGAAAAAATCCACTCCACGCGCTCCAACTTTTCATCGAAACTTCTCTTAACGAACAACCGCACTCAACTGAAAACGCAATTCAAATTGCGCCAGTACTTCACTCAATTCTTACAATATATTTGAGTAGTGAGTTAAAGAGTGTAAAAGCAAGAAAACGACTGTGTGTGTGTGTGTCTTTTAAGATCATTCGGTTAAATGGAGTACGTTGTAATAAGTGATGCCAGATGGCTGTTTTGAGAGAATGCAATTAATATAATATAATTTTATTACAATATGTTTGCTGGATACTTAATTGCAGTTACATATGACTTGATAACTAACATATGTGATCGTGATAGTTTTTCAGATGTATAATGAATTGAGACTTTATAAATTACATATCTTTTAACCTATCTTACAGCCTATTTCCTATTTCTTTTTTTTTAGTTTGTTTTAAGTACATTATTAATAGGCAAAACAATTTTCGATCTCCTTTTTACACTCACATTATGCACATAATTTTGATTAAACTTATACACTTTTAAAGGTAATTTGCTGCTGATGTACACAAACTATATTTCTTTAAAATCAGTTCAATATTTTCATTTAAAGTTGGTAATAAAATATGTACACATACTACTCCTATATATGTAATTGAAAAAAAATTAATATGCTTCGACCTGGGAGAGAGAATCGCGTATTTAAAAAATTCATGAATATGTATGTAAGCGATTTTTGTGATTAAATTGAAATGTAACTAGTTTATGTTGATACAACTAAAAGACTGATTTTTTTCAATGTGAGTTGTTGAACGGAAATATTAAAAAGTTTACAAGAACAGGCAATTAATTATGTACCGTATTAAAAAAAGCAGGGCAATATTTTTAATATTATATTTCGGAATATTCTTCTCAACTAATTGTTAAAACAACTATAGTTTTTGCAAAACTTTTTGTTTGTTGTGGCTTTAGCTGTTCATATGCAGCCTGAACCAAATCGTCAGTGAACTTCATGCAAATAAAAGAATAATATGCAATATGAGAATTCAGTATTGTCTATAATCGTTACAAAATACATACTCATAATAGGATTAGAATGCCTTTATGCTAAAAACACAATAAACAATTATACTCAGTATGACTCTATTTTACTTTCCTTGTAACATTTACACAATTAAACGTCCTTTGGTCATTAATTATTGTATTCAATCAGACAAGAACGACAAATAAAATCTTTATTATAAATACTTACTATTGAAATTTATTATTTCGGGATATTCTAACAGCTGAAGCTACAATAAACAACACATTTTGGAAAAACTCTAATTCCTTTAACAATTGGTTGGGGGAAATATCTCGAAATAAGGTTAGGTTAAGTTATAAGTTTTGCACGGGCATCTTAAAAATCAATAAATATAAGTCAGCAATATATATTTTATCTTTTTTTATATATTTAGAACATGCTTTTGAAAATATTTTACAGTTTAAAAATAGTTCGATATATCGTGAACCATCGGAATAAATTTCACACAACAACAGCTGATGGTTTCTTAAACGACATACAGACGTCATGGTAATAAGGAGAAACAAAGACGCAAAGTTGACCATCTAGGATATTTATTGTAAATTCATATTTAATATCAGTAAAATTTCCAAAAATACAATCGTAGTCGGTTCGATAGATTTTTGCTTTAAAATATTAATAAAACAAAAGCTTATATAAATGGAGTATCTCTTTAGTTTCGATGATACTGGTGTTCGAAAACTGATTTATTTGTGAATTTAATCAAGAATTTTTCGTGGCTAAATACTTTTTCGAAATGTTAGAATAGGACATTAAGTAGCCTTCCAAGAGCACATTTTGATATGTAATACTCTTTAACTTAGAATACACCGAAATTCACTTTTTCATATTTTTTCTTAAGCCTACAAAAAATTGTCATTTTGATATTGGCTCTAAAGGATTATCAATATTATAATTCTTCTACCATTGATAATCAGTCTGGCAGCTTAGTATGAGTAGATGATAAAGATGCCAAAAACGTAAACTTTGTGCACTCTTTTTATCCATGCATTTGTAAAATACTCTACTCTCAACAAAAACTCTCTTTTGAGTGATGAAGATAAACAAGAACACAAGGTTGTAAACAAAAGGCATAAGAATATGCAAAGTGAAATATGTACATTTTATTAATTAAGGGATTTTTAATTCAGAACATATGGAAACACATATTCAGAAGAGTTTGTTAAGCAAATGCTTTAAGGGAAACAGTTTCAAAAAAAAAATCATTTTGGGTGAAATCTATATTTTTTTAAAATGGCATTTTATTATTTTTTTGCAGTTTTAAGGCTGGAACACAATGTGCAGCTGAGGCGTGAGGCGAGAAGTATACTTCTCTCTATTAAAAGTAAAAAACATTACTTCAAATGTATGTATGCCAGCACAATGTGAATCTGAGGCTGACGCTGAAGCAAAGCCTAAGGCGCAAAGTTCGAACATTTTAACTTTTTACAGCGCCTCACATTAACAGCGCTTCTTTAACATAACATATGTTCGTTTACATTTTTTTTACCGAATATATGTATTTTTCCACAAAACAATATTTTTATTTTTGTACAAATACACAAAAAACTTAAATTAATTTTGATTATTATGTTAACATTGATTGTTAACAGATTGTGTTAACATATTATTATATCCAGAGATGCCAATGGTGTATATCATTCATACAAATTCAATACATTTGTACATAAAATTTTGATTAAGTACAATTGGCAACAATGAACTTACGCCTCATCATTGTGTTCGTACTTCAACCTCCACCTCAGCCACAACTTCAGCTATTGTCGCAACTTCAGCCTCAGCTGCACATTGTGTTCCAGCCTTTAAATTTTAAGAATAGTTTATATGATTTTTATTAAATACCCTTGTTTTACTCTACTCTAAGAATTATTAATCTGTATTTAAAGTATGTAAGTATGTACATATTTAATAATTAACTGTTCTTGTTTTTTAAAGCACAAAATTTAAGTGCAAAATTTTTTGTGTATGGACAATAAATTGTTTTAAAACCATGGCAACATAAAAACGTAACAAATGTAAAGGTAAAGGAAATAATTACAAATCAATGTCCAAGGAAGTTATACACGTAGAGAGGGTGTTTTCTATACAAGGGTTGAAACGTAATAGTTCACTCCTATTAAAAAATTTATACATGTATCAAGATGTGAAATAACAATTTATAAAGATCACTTTTTGTTTATGCATATACAAAAATAGCAACAAAATTTTAAAAACGAAAACAAACTTTGTAAATATAAAAATTTTTTGCCAACTTTTGCGTTCTACATGCAAATGACATGCGTCATCAGTTTCATTTCATTCAGAAAGAAAAAGGTGTAAAGCGTGTACATAAAAAAGAATTAAAAAAAGCTGTAGACCCGCTAAGGCCCTGTTACAAACAACACAAAAAATTAAATAAAAACAGTTGAAATGATCGAAATAAAGAGAAACACCCGTATGGTTTAACAGCTGCTACTTCAGCAGGATTCTATGCATGATCATGATCTTTCTGTTTAAGCAATGACAACCTTTATTACAAGATATAAATAAAAGAATATAAAGAAATTTATATAAAAAAGGAAATCAGGCAATAAAAACAGGTTTCCTTTAATAAAAATATTTAGGCTTAAAGTATGTAAAATTAAAAATTGTATACAACAATATGCGTGTGTGCGCTACATGTAGTATATATAAGTATGTACATACATATGTATGTGAGTGTACATATATGTACGATGTATGTAAGTCCTTACATATATGCTAAACTGTACGATTACATACATATATATGTATGTATGTCCATATTATGTATGAATATGTAAATTATTTACTTTTTTTTAACTTTAATAACACATTTTTTAAAAACAATGAGCATTTGTTTTTCTAGTTTTAGGTTTTAAGCTTTTAAATATCCGTTTTAAATTAGATCCGCCTGACAAAACAAACATAAGTATGTACATATGTATGTATGTATGTATGTGCAAAAACATGTACTTACATAATCACACACAAGGATGTACACATTAAAACTTATTTTACTAATTCTATGGATCCTAAGCCAAGTAGGTAGATACTTCGCAGACTTGAAAATATATTATAAATGAATTCTTATTTAGTATTTTTGTAAACACAGCAAGGGGGCGATGATTTCATACTCGAAATTTATCCGTTTTTAATTTATTTTTCTCCTTTTTCTTTTCAAAAAGGATTAAAGAAACTATACTTGATGTTGTTATAATAATTATTTGTATTTACGAGTAGCTACTACTTTCCTTCCTAGCCGAGTGGCGTTACCTTAATTGAAATAAGCGCAGTAAAAAATAACTTCCAGAGATGTCAATAAGATCCACAACTTGTGATCCGAGAGTGGTGCATACTTGTGTATAACTTCTGATGATTTTAACATGCAACTTATTGCATTTGAAGTCCTGTTTACAATGTTAATAATAAATTATTTATTGGGAAGTGCCATGTATATTATACGAGCTAGAAAATGCTGTTATTAGGATCCCTATATTCAAATAGGCGTGTCACTGCATGTTGATCTCTTTTTATATTCCTCTTCCTCGAATTGAAAAAAATATGAAGAAATCTTTTGTTTTTCTTTTGCAGAGAAAATAAATTCATATTAAATAAGAATTGTTTAATTATCGCTATGAAATGTACTTTAAATCTGGAAAAGTTTAGAACGATTTCTTTTTTCTTATGTGGGAGTAATTGTATTATTTATTTTCTTGTGGATTTAAAGAAATAAGTGTTTTGCTTTTTTCAATTAAAGAAAATATTTTCACAGATTTGTATAAGTAATTCATATTTTAGCGCCTTCCTTTGCCAGTAAAATTAGAAGAATTGTCGGCGAAGTAAAGCAGTAAATAAAATTGCTACACATACAGCTTAAGAAAGTTAATGTATCCACTTAACACCAGAGGCGCTGCGATATTACTATAATAATAGTAGAGTTGCAAAAAGTTTGAAGATCTCTCTTCTTTCATATCACTACCTGTCCTCGTTTTTCCAAAGAGAAACACTTTAAGCAGTAGCGATTAATTACCTGAGTGTTAGTTCTCTTTATGAAAATAAATAACTTTGTCAACTTAACTTCCTAGGAAGTTGAAAAAATCCACAAGACAATTTTTGAAAGCATTGAAAATTTCGTTCCTTAAAAATGAGTTCTATTTCTTTTTACTTGGATATTATACATACACACATACGTATGTACTTTGTAATGCTCACTATTCCACAAAAAAATTGATGATGGACTTGCTAACTTTAACACACTTTTCGTTATAATTCTTTCGCATATTAGAAATAATTTGAAAAAGCATAGCGGGTGTAATAAAAGACTCCCTTAAGGGAGTAGTGCGTAGGGTACTATTTCCCAGGGACAAAAGTATTTTTTTAATCATAAAATGAGCGCATTTCTGATTATTTTATTCGCAAACATATATGTAAATATGTTTGTATTTTATTTGTTGATTATTCCTTTTGTCCTTTTTGTTAAGTGTGTTTTTTGTTCTTTCCAATCATCAATATGATTAGTCATTTAGAAATGTCATATTGGGTTAAAAAATTAAAAGTTCTCTGAAGCATTAAGCAACCAGTCAACTTTTTTTTAAGAAGCAGCTGCTTTTATTGGTTCATTATTACAGGAGCAACTCGCATTAAATTGTATGCAACAAAATATTTTTTAATCCTTCCTATTCTAAAAAAAAAGTCTTAGAAGTTTGTTGGATAGTTTTTGTGCTACGAAGCAAAATATTTTTCAATAAAAAGTTACTATGTACAACACAAAAAACAAAGTTTTACACACAAAAAGGCAGCTGCCCTAAAGGAAACACTTCAACTATAATAAGAAAGTGAAATAATAAAAATATGCAAAGGGTACACCAAAATTTGCAAACAATTTAAATGAGACAATAAAAAAAGACAAATATTAAACTTAGGTTAAACAAATTATACGAAATGTTAAAAAAAAGAAATTTAATTAACTTAAGAAAAAATTACTTAAAACTTCATATTTAAATCTAATAAATAATTCAGCTTTTTCTTAATCAATTTATAAAACATCTATCGTTTTAATTTTATAATTTTTACTTTCCTCCAAGATTATGTGATCTTTCCTTATAGGAGTAAGTAAGTTTGCGCTCATTAAAGAACAATAATTTTTTTTTTCTCTTTGAAAGGGTAAAAAATTGTGCACTTTTTTCAGAAACGAACACGCTACATGTTGAAAACATTAACGGCATAAAATTATCCTTCCATTGAACTAAAAAATATCTCTATTTATTTTACAATTTCAAGTTGTGAACTTTGGAAAAACTCCCTTTATATGAGTTTAATAATAATACCAATATTTTACACAAGTAAGAAAATTTTCCCAGAAATCTATTGAAATTTCAAATTAATTTTTATACAAAATTTGCATATTATTTAAATAACTACTTCAAATGTTTTAGTTAATCTCTCTCAAAATCTCGTATTTTCCTTTTACAAGATCACCGATAATATTTTCCAAAGAAATGCTTTAGTCCCTATTCAGTCTTTACATTTGAAACACAATGCAACTCAATCCTTTAAATGAAATATCCTTTCAGTTGGCTACAGCTGTTAATTTATTCCATTTATTTTTTACAAAACCCTTTGTGTAAATTTTATCGCATTATTGTAACCAAATGCAATCGTGTGTAATAATTTTTCCAAGCATAGGAAATTAATAAATTTGCATTTTTTTTACATAAAATATAAAAAGAAAAGGGTTAGTTTGATTTTAAGGCAGCAAAGGAAGGATATATTACTTTAAAAAAATTTTTAGAAATGTTTAAAAAAGATGATTGTTAAAGACACCATTTTTTGTTTAACATTTTTTTTTTTTTTCATTTAAGTGGACCCGAGAAAGAAAAAAGAGACAATTTCTTAAAAGAAACAGAAAACCGTATTTAAACCCAAATATTTGCGGGATATTTATGGGCCTAATTAAGTATTTCACCAACATGGAACGTTGCACTATTTTAATGGAATTGGTTTTGTTCTTTTGTTAAAAAATGCAATAGAGAATTAGGCCTTTATGGGAATTGTTTATTGTTTTTATTATTGCTTGCAGAAAACTGCTTATTTAGAAAGAAATAATAATTGAAAGCGAAAATGTAAATTATCACAATCCAGCGCTGCCAAGTTTGCAAAGATGTCATATGAAGTTGACAAAAGTCCTTGGGTACGTATATATAAATATTTAAGGAGCTTAAGGCAAATACCATGTTTAAATATTTAGCTGTTCAAAGTTCAAAGTTCAGGGACAGGGTTTTGTAACAAAATTTAAACTACGTTTATTTTTTATGGCACAAAAAAATTTACAATTTGGTCCCTTGAAGCTTAAAACATAATTTATAAGGTGGCCACTTCTGCCAAGAAGTATTTTTTTTTAAATACTGCCACGTCAGATCGGCTAATTTTGGGACCGCCCTCACATGGTTTTTTTAAAAACTAAAATTTTGATCTAAAAAATTCGAATTTTGGTTAAACAAATTTATATATAGATCAATATAAAAGAAATTTATCCACGTTGCTCTCTGATCTTTCCTAATAAGTTTGCGCTTATTAAAGAACACTAAATTAAAATTTTTTACTTTGTAAGGGAAAAAATCCTATTTTATTTATCCTCCACTCAGGGGAGAACGGTAAATTAAGACGAGTTTCCATAGAGAGATGAAATCTTTTATATCAACGATTTTCAAAGAAATCTGGTACAAGGACATGCATACCCCCATACATCCTTAATTTCAGCTACAATTACAATCAGTATAAAAGGAAAATTCGCAAAATATTTAATATAATTTGTTTCTTTTAAAGCTCCATTGCAGATTTCATTTCATTCGGGGCAAGGATATGCCTATCTCTTATATATCCTTAATTTTTAAAATAATTTTTTTTATTTTTAATTATAATTTTTTTTTATCAAAATGTATCAAAAATTTATAAAGAACTTCCATGTCCTAGTTCTTTCTAAACATATTTTAAAAGTGCATTTAATACTGATAATCTTAATACATTTTTTAGTTTATTACAAAATATTGATACAATTGATGTTAATTTGGTACAATTTTACCACTGAGATCCCTCCCATCAGACCCCTCCCAGAAAAATTCCCTAGTCACGCTAATGACTAGGTTTGTGTCCTATTTTCTTCATATGACGCCCAAAACTCATAAAAACTCCAATTTGCAACGCTCCTTTTAAATTTAATTTAATCTTTAAGCAAAATTTTTCTAGACAATATTATTTTCCCAACCAATTTTAAACATGCAAAAATGTTTTTTTTTCCTTTTGCCTCTTTGCAGGAAAAGCCTCATGAATGTTGCTCCTGAGTGATATTGAAAAACATGTGGTCAATTGTATTGAAAATATTGTTGCATCAAGATATTCCATACAAAACAATTAAATGTACAACAAGAAAAAAGAGAAAACAAACAACAACAAAAAACTGCGTTTGGTACAAATTTAAAATATCCAGGCAAATGACACATCATGTACACACATACGTTGCACACTTTACATACAAACGCCAGAGACCAATGCGAACGAACGATGGCTAAACTGCAGCCAGCACATGGAAAGGGAGGAAGAATATAAAAGTAAATAAAATGAATTAATTGTCTAAATGAATGTTTAAACAACTGGCATCTCATACCAATAACCAACAGCAGTGTTAGAAAGAAATAACAACAACAACAAAGCATCTATATATTTGAGGGGAATGATCCAGAATGTGATTAAAAGGGTCCCCCTAATGATTATCATATGCACAACTTGGGAGTCAGAGGTTATTTTACACAATAATGTTTTTTTTTTTTTTTTTTTTTTTTTTTTTAAAGAAAAAAACAACTAACGTAGAAAATAAAACTTAATTATATATAAGAATTATTTACCGATGTACTTAGTAAAAAGAACTTCTAAAGAAGTAAATAAGCTAAACAAGGTTAACTCTGTAATACGAAACGAAAGAAATTTTTTGAATTTCAATATCAATAGCATCCGAATTCTTTTCGAATCGAATTACAGAGTAACCCCAAGATCTGTTGATATGGCAGTTATACAAATTCGGATAATTTTTAATGATTTTGACACGGCCTTATTTTTTCTAATCCTTGGGAGGAGCCGTTATAGTAAACATTTTTTATAAAGACTCATTAAAGAAAGAAGACTTCCAAAGAATTCATTAAAATGCTAAAGTTTCGACTCGAAAAAGGAAGCTGGAAACTATTTTATATTTAATTATAGTAAGATGGTTTCTACTTGTAACCGAAGTCTGGAAAGTTTAAAATGTTGTTAGCTTCTCATATCAAATTATGGAAGATAATCCCCCTTATCGTGTTTGGCGATTTTCGACTGCAAATTCGACAGTTTGTACTAGATTAAAGAAAAATGTTGCTCGGTATCTATTACAAACGGTCGAATTTGCAGTCGAAAGTCGCCAAACACGATAAGGGGGAATGGTTTCACATCGATCCTCGAAAATCAAGTCAGATCCCGGCGGAAAGCGATTCTGACTATATTTTGCGATGGTGCTCGCATGGATGTATGTATGTACATATATGTGTGTATGTAACCTTTTATAAGCCTTGAATGACTGAGCCAAGTCCTATTTATAAAGGTCTATGCATCTCTACAACAAAAATCAATCAATCGTCTAACTGTCAAACTTGATACATGAAAAATTTTGTTAATTTTTTTCCACATACAGTTTGACAATGTAACAGTAACTTATATATGATGATCCGCTGCTGACTTACACAGACCATATTAATAGGCCTTGGGCTGAGCTATTGATGGGATTCTCTCGATTTTGGCTTTGCGTAAAAGAATATGATTTCGATATGGTAAGTTTTATGACGAAAAAGGGTATTTTTGAAATAAATTTTAATTTAAGCGATGACAACTGCCACAAATATAAAAATATAAAAAATATAAAACACATATTCCAGAAATATTGTTTTCAAAACAATGTCTTTTTTGTATAAATACGAATATCTTTCTAAGGCTGGTAGTTTTTTGGACTTTCTAAGCTCCATCATATTCTATAATTTTTATCTAGATCTATCAAAATAATCTATATATATATAAATAAGTCCGTATATGTACGTCGCCGAACTACTCATAAACGCGTCGAGCGATTTCAAGCAAACTTATACACTACGTAGGCAGTGGCCCATATATGGTTTATATGAAGTTTGGTTAAAATCCGATAACGCATGTGTGTGCGGTGCGTATGTGAAGTGAGTGTGTTTTTGGGAAAAAAACCAACTTTATTAAAAACAAGTGTGTTTCTTTTCTTATTTTGTTTTGCCGTGCGAAGCAGGCAACGGGCCCGCTAGTTCTATATAAAAAATTACGAAAACGGTGCTTTTTAATTATGTTTTCCGAAAGCTCCTGTTACCATGAGCTTAAAAGATATGCTCTGCAAAGTCGACCATACGAGTACATTTTTTTATGTGAAATAATAGTCTCAATTATAAATAGAAGAAAAATAATGTTTTCATGTAAATTAAAGTTAGGTTAGGTTAGGTTAGGTTGATTGGAGGGGTATGTTAGCCCATGTCACACGACATACACCTAAGCCAGTGAAGGCTTGTTGTGCGCTCCTTTGAAGTTAACCATAGCATATTGACCCAAAGGCCTAGAGAAACTCCGTGTTACTCACAAAGTTCCTTAGTTTCCTCCAGCATATTCCCCGTAATCGGCTTATGTCCGGTAAGATGTCACCCCCAAGATATCGGGATCTTAAATGTGAGAAGGCGGGGCATTGGCACAAATAGTGTTCCAATGTTTCGCTCTCCTCCCCACATGCTCTACATTCATCTCCTCCCGCTATTCCGACGCGTTTAAGATGTGCCAGTAGTTGAGAGTGCCCTGTGACAACTCCCATTATTCTACTTAGTTCGAGCTTACTAAGTTTTAGCAGCTCCCTCGTTCTTCTCTCGTTTGGATCTCCCCATAGAATTTTTGTATTGATTCCCATGGTTCCGTTATTCCAGAGAGTTGAATGGGCCCTATGTGCCCAAGTCTTTAGCTCGGATTTAACTGCATCGAAAGGTTTCCCGCATTCCAAGCTTATATTACCTAACTCTATTGCCCTAGAAGCAAGTGAGTTTGCCCTTTCATTTCCAGTTATCCCCGCGTGCCCTGGCACCCATATGATGCGCACTTCACCATGTGTCGAGTAACTGTTAATAACGTTTTTGCAATCCCAAACTGTACGTGATTTAGTGCGTTCCTTTGAGATTGCTCTAATGGCCATCTGACTATCTGTGAATATATTCACAAGTCCTGACCTCCCCATTACGTTGAGTTCCCTGATACACTCCGTTATCGCCCGAACTTCCGCCTGCAAAACTGTGCAATAGTCCGGCAGGCGGAAAAACAGTTCTGTGGTGTTTTCTATATAAACACCAAGTCCCGTTTTCCCTCTCGACCTTGATCCATCAGTGTAACAATGAAGCCCCATGGGGATCTGGTTCCAAGGGTCGGTCAACCAGGAATGGATGTCGGGGATCAATGTTCCGCAGTTGGCCTCTAGTCTAGTCTCCGGTATGCGGTCATTTGCAACATTATCCGGTATGGACTCTCCTATGGCCGTAAAGATTCGTTGATGATGCGCTTCGTGTTCCTGATCGATCCACTCACCCATCACCTTTAGTCGTTTTGCTGCAAGAGCCGCTTCGTATTTTATACGAATTTCGATTGGCTGGATAGATAATATTGTTTCCATCGCCCCTGTTGATGTCGTTCGGAAGGCCCCACTTATACCAAGACAGCAGGTTCTCTGAACTTTCTGTATTGTTTTGATGTTGCATTTATATTCCATCGACGTCCACCACACTATAGAAGCATAGGTCATAATCGGCCTGATAACGCTACTATAAAGCCAGTGTGTCATCTCTGGATTCAGCCCCCATCTTGCGCCTATGGCCCGTTTACAGATTGACCAACATATATGAGCCTTTTTGACTCTTTCGTTTATGTGGTCTTTCCATTTTAATTTCCGATCGAGAATGACTCCTAGATACTTCACCCTGTCGGAAATATTTATTGTCCTTTCAAGAAAGCGCGGCTCATCATATGGAGCTATCTTCGTCTTTCTTGTAAATAGGCCAATTTCAGTTTTTTCTGGGTTAACGTTCAACCCTCTTGGTCTAAATTTAAGTTAGTAAGGGAATAAGAAGTAACTTAAGGAAAAAAAATTTGCTATAAAAATGAAAACTGACACCCTCGCAAAGTGATGCCTTTTTCAGGTTCACAATAAAACAAAAACAGTTGCTTGAAATATTTAATGTCCATATATTCAACTTTATAAATTTTTTATAAACCTTCCACACAAAAATAAATAATGTTAAGGAAAATAAAACAAAACAAAAGTCTCATTATTAAACAAACTTGAGAAAAGGTACTATCCAGCCCTGAAATAAAATTGAGTGCAAGTAATGTTGCATATTTATGTATGTATACGTTTTATGTGCAACATATTTAGAAAAGACCATGTTCTTTTTTGCGACGTGAAATCGTGTCTGTACGGATTTTGTTATTAGTGAAAATACTTATTTATTTATTTGTTTATTAAAGTTTGTATGCATTAATGAACGTTTAGAAATTGGCGATTTATTTCAAAAAAATTTCGATTTCACCCCACTGTGCCAATACACTGAGTTCTAATAAATCGCTTAAGGAATGTATTAAGCCATTAGATCGGCTTTTTTGACATATGTACATATGCATTTATATTTGATTGTTGGTTGAATTTCGCATTTAGGCAACAAAAGCAGAAAATTTTTTTCTGGTGAGACACTGTGTCTGCCGTAATATGGCATCGTTTACGTTAACGCACACTTATAATTAAATATTATGATGTGGATGTGATGTTCAATCGTGTAATTGGCAGCGTGTAAAAATAATAAACAGCAGATTTGACCGACAACAATAAAGCAGGGTGACCGCCGCGACCTGCCTTATTAGAGAAAATAATTTTAAAAATAATTTTTTTATACAAATTATCATGATTTTTGTTTCCGTCTTTTGAAGTAATGAAGAAAAATTATGATTTTATGTAGATGGGAAAGAAAGCGATGAGAATTTTGCAGAGAGATTCATAGATTTTTAAAAATAATTTTTATTTTCAATAATTTTTTTGGCCGATTTCACTTCTCAGGAAGTTGATAAGAAGTCGTTCCTTAAAAATGACTGGGTGGTTATAGTCCATGAATTGCACTTTGTTACCGTCCAAACACTAATAACAACTGCAATTTCCGAGTATAACTTTGAAACCGAGTATAATACTTCGAAACGGATTCTGAGAGCAGATGTTGGCATGGCTGCAGAAACAGATCTGATAGTAGGCACCGTTCATGACTCTTTAACCCCAAATTCGACATGTTTATTCGTGTTTTTGCTTTGGCAGACATAATATCATCTATGTGCACACGAGAATACAAACATGAATCCGTGTATTTGTTTTTATCTTTGTCAGTTTATTCCAAAGGATAAGGCCATTCCTTTAGAAAATTTCCAAATGTCTTACTGATAGAGAAAAAATGATCATCTTATTGTTTTACAGTTACGGCGAAAAGAAAACTACAATACATATAAAGTAATTATCAATTATTGTATCACTAGAGAACTACAATAGCGAGAGCCGCCAAAATGTGCTAGAGCATGAGGTATAGGAGGGAGGAAGACAGTCACCCTCCATACAAATTATTAATTATTAATTATTATACATGGGAACAAAGTAATTATTAATTATTCTATATCTGGAGAAGTACAAAATCGACACTCTCTACATCTAATGCACCTTAGTATGGAAATCAATATGTGTATTAAATTAAATGTATGGAGGTATATGAACGGGGACATGGGTAACCCCCATACAATGTAATTAATACTCGTATTTATTCGATATCTGCAAAAATAGTAAGACTATTGAAGTTTGATATAGACTACTCGGACAGCAAAGTACTTTTTTCAAGCAAAGGTTTGAAGGTATAGAAGGCGGGGAAAAGTCTCCTTATATTAAGTATCCTTTATTTTGGGAACTCGAAAGTTAAATCAGAAAATAAAGGTCATAGTCAGGCAGAGAACTATTTGAATAGGTGGGGGGAAGGTTACTATCTTACAAGAAACTTATAAGTCCATGTGTATATACCATTTTTTCTAGGCTGCTTCAATAATGAGAGAAGAGAGATCGTGTTAATTTCTTTGAAAACAAAATTTGTAATAGAAACAAACACATGGAATAGTAAATATTTTATTTTATTTCAATAACTTGGAGGCAGCGAGGTACAACGGGTATGGTTAGTACATATTATATATTAAGAACTTTCGCTGCAATTTTTTTTTTAATATTTCGTTAAATGGTAAATAATATATGTATATAGTACATAATACATATAGAAGAAAAATATCTTTCATGGCAATTGCCAACAATTTAACACGGTATATGTTTACGATGTTTTCTCACCATTTTCATTACTTCAAGTGTGCGGAAAATATGAAATTTCATTTCAATTGGCAAAGTTGAACAGCATGAAAAATTTGTTGCCCTCCAAAGAAAGTGAAAATACTCGTATTCTTGAAACAATTGAGAAAAAGGAAGTTAAAGGAACTTATTGAAAATATTACACACTGTAATGATTGAAGACCTTTGGCGTAACAAATTCGTATTATCTGTTTCAACTCATGAAATTCTTTAAAAATTAATGCCACTTTAAAACAGTTGGACATTTTTGTGGGACTGCATAAGTCATTAGAATGAAATTATTATACTTTTAAGAGGCAAATAAGCAGAAAAGAATTTTAATTTTAAATTTTTTCTATTAAAACAAAATGTTTGAAAAGAAAGTTAAATACCGGATATACGACTACTATGCATATGCTTCATGTTCTTATTTTCTAGAGTTTGTTTTAAAAACTTATGTTAATTAATATATATGTATTTTTTTTTTCCAAAACCAAACACTTTTCTAGCAATAACATACAACATACATACATATTTTTCTTTAATTTCTTTTGTGGTTTTCCTTTGGCCTTCTAACATTTCTTTAGCGGTTTGTCTGCATATGTATGCGTTCCGTTTGCTAAACCTCAAGAACTTATTAACAAACAAACAAAAGCAAAAAATAATAATAAACATTATTTAAATTTTTCCTACTGCCACTTTTCTTAAACAACTCTACTATTGAGAAAATATGCTGTTGGTCACATATTCTAGTCACGAGTTTCCGGTGTCATTGGTTTTGTTTTGTGTGGCTTATAAATATGGATAAGTATTCAATATTTAACAATGATCATCATAGATGTCTATAGATATTATTGGTATTATGAGTGTGGCACAAGCCTTTTTGTATAATTATACCAAAAGAAAATCCATTATAATAGACTGCATTATTCTCCAAGTTTTAATTTGTTAAAATAAAGAGTTATAAAAATTGAGTCACTGGAATTGAAAAAAGGGATAATCACAGATAGATTTCTAGCGAAATGTTCCAACATAAATGATTGTTTTTTTGCAGACGAATTAAAAAAAAGAAAGTGATCATGTTTTGTTAAATGAAATATAGTTTTTTTAATACAAATAATAAAATAATTACTAGCAGCACACATTGATATAATACTCGTATTCTTATTTCTTTGAAATTTCGGTTTGCATTAAACGGGCATTCAGATAGTGGAATAAGACTTTAATACTCATGGTTGACCAGAATCCAATCTGGTACCACAAGAACACAAAAGACCTAAAAATAGTTATTGGAGAGGCTCCATAGGGAGATGGATATCTACACACATATATACAAAAATTTGCCACCTGGCAAGACCATCAGAGTTTGGGCCACAAGGACAATGTCTAAAGAGATGAAAACCTCGACTGATTGTGGCATTATAGAAAAGAGCCCAACGATTCTAATTAATCGTAACGATTAGTGGAATGAGGAATTCATGTCAAAGGAAAAAAACAGAGTTACGCGATTGTGGGAGAGAGATAGAAAAAAGTAATATCTTCCGTCTCGGTATAATTTATGAGTATCAAAAATTAATTTTGATCGCATCTATTCAATGTTTTTAAAAATACTTTTCAAAAATAGAATATTTCAAAGTCCTTAAGGCAGTAAGTAATGTTCGTTCAGTGACTTAAAGTCGGAGCGCCACTATGGGCCAGTTTTAAGGAATATGGCGAGTGAGGTATCAATCTGCTGTTTAAAGCAAGAATTTTTGTGTCCGAAATTGAAAACATTTCTACTTTTATGAACAAATCCTTTTGTTCTTCTTTTAAAACGTAGGATCGGTCTGATGAATTTGCATAATATTCATTTTATATTTTTATTCTCTTCTGAAGCCACGTATGCGCTGCGTTCTCTAAAAAAAACTGTCACTATAAGCATGGTCAACGAGATGAACACTTTGGCTTTTATCAGTATCAATTTGATAGGTTGCAATCGACGCATGTTATGTAACGGCACCGAAATTCATCTCTAAGGCGACTAAACAGTGCAAATCATTTCTTTAAAATTTTCACACGAGTGTATGGAGAACAATTTCTTAAAATCCAATTGATCAATCGCAAATGCAGAGCCATATATATGTAAGTTCGCTCACTTTATCATATCGGTTGCCCAACACCATATCGGGACTGTGAAATAGTGCGTGAGAGCCCCGAGACAGTCCTTGAAAAAGAAAATAAGAGCTCGTACTTTAGCAATTTTTATTTTTTTGAGAATTTTTCATCAAAAGCTTACCAATATCTCTACATACTTCTCCTTTGGAATCAGTCAATGGACCACCTAAAAAATAACGATTATAATTTTTAAAACATGAACGGAATCCCACTGTCTTAGGTGTTCAGATGTTGACTATAAATAATGTCATATTTTATTACTTAAGTCTAGTACGTGGTCTTCATGAGCTTCAAGCTTGAAAATTTGCATGTATTTCTACACGGAAAAGCAGTCTTGTAGACGTACATATTTGTGCAAATTCATTTGTAAACACACCGATTTATTTTGGACTTTGAGCTTAAACAATTATAATCACTTTCTAATTTATTTTGACTAGAATTCAATGATACTCGTAATAGCGAAAAAGACATTTTGCGTTTACGGCGGAACGGACCTGGTTATACAGAATGAGCGATTAAAATAGCATGGTTGACTCTAATGAAGGCAATGCAAATTTGCCACTGAAGTTAAGAGATTAGAATCCATACTTTTTTTGAGGAATTTTTAGAAGTCGCAAAACCATAAAAATGAGCTAATGCCTCCAAAGTTAAAGTCGGAGCGCCACTATGGGCCAGTTTTAAGGAATATGGCGAGTGAGGTATCAATCTGCTGTTTAAAGCAAGAATTTTTGTGTCCGAAATTGAAAACATTTCTACTTTTATGAACAAATCCTTTTGTTCTTCTTTTAAAACGTAGGATCGGTCTGATGAATTTGCATAATATTCATTTTATATTTTTATTCTCTTCTGAAGCCACGTATGCGCTGCGTTCTCTAAAAAAAACTGTCACTATAAGCATGGTCAACGAGATGAACACTTTGGCTTTTATCAGTATCAATTTGATAGGTTGCAATCGACGCATGTTATGTAACGGCACCGAAATTCATCTCTAAGGCGACTAAACAGTGCAAATCATTTCTTTAAAATTTTCACACGAGTGTATGGAGAACAATTTCTTAAAATCCAATTGATCAATCGCAAATGCAGAGCCATATATATGTAAGTTCGCTCACTTTATCATATCGGTTGCCCAACACCATATCGGGACTGTGAAATAGTGCGTGAGAGCCCCGAGACAGTCCTTGAAAAAGAAAATAAGAGCTCGTACTTTAGCAATTTTTATTTTTTTGAGAATTTTTCATCAAAAGCTTACCAATATCTCTACATACTTCTCCTTTGGAATCAGTCAATGGACCACCTAAAAAATAACGATTATAATTTTTAAAACATGAACGGAATCCCACTGTCTTAGGTGTTCAGATGTTGACTATAAATAATGTCATATTTTATTACTTAAGTCTAGTACGTGGTCTTCATGAGCTTCAAGCTTGAAAATTTGCATGTATTTCTACACGGAAAAGCAGTCTTGTAGACGTACATATTTGTGCAAATTCATTTGTAAACACACCGATTTATTTTGGACTTTGAGCTTAAACAATTATAATCACTTTCTAATTTATTTTGACTAGAATTCAATGATACTCGTAATAGCGAAAAAGACATTTTGCGTTTACGGCGGAACGGACCTGGTTATACAGAATGAGCGATTAAAATAGCATGGTTGACTCTAATGAAGGCAATGCAAATTTGCCACTGAAGTTAAGAGATTAGAATCCATACTTTTTTTGAGGAATTTTTAGAAGTCGCAAAACCATAAAAATGAGCTAATGCCTCCAAAGTTAATATGAGGCAGGCAGCCACTTAACGAAACTATTTAGAATCTGGTCTTCTCGAGTCCATACCATCCAGGTAAAGTCGCGATAGAAATTTGAACGATGTTACGTTGTACTATCTTACCACATGTGAATACATCCCTACTCTATGACATAAAAAATGTGGATCAACCCATAATACGAGTATGTATGAGTATAAAAAAGCAATAGGAATTTTTTTCTTAACCTGTTGAATAAAATGACAATAACAGTAAATCAAGGCCCTGATCAAGGCGAATTTATAAAGTCGGTCCGACTCTCACCAACTGAAATTTATGTGAACAAAAACAAAATTTACAAAAAAAATTTTTTTTGTCATACAAAATTTTCATTGAACAAATGTATAGAAATTCGTCCGTTGTTTAGTCTATGAAAAGTTTAGGAATTTTTATGAGAAAATAAGATTTCACGAAAAAAATCAATATATCCACTGTTGCACGTTTCCAAAGAAGCCAATTAATTCGAGTTGTTGATACATATCCCAGCAACATCTGCTTATCTTCAGTAAATATTATAAGCCAAAGAAGCATGCATTAGTTTGGAATATGTGCCCATTATATTTGGACTAAGAACCAAAGTTCACTAGAATATATTGGTACATTGTCGAGTCTCAGAAATTGTGTTCTTTAAACAGGGCCCATAAAATTTTGATTCTTTTGGGGCCTAGAAAGTGTGCTCTGCATTACCTTGTTTGAAATTTTGGATTAATTTTGGGCGTATGTTTGGTATCGCCAAACTTCTGCTAACATACTTTCTTCATCTGCAGAATCCCATCCTTCAATAAAACTATTCCCAGTTTCATTGCAATGGGTTTTACAGGATTTTTCTGGCACATATGCTTGAAAATGCATGTAATGATATACGACCAAATGGGCTTTTTAAATTAAAAAAAATCCTTAGTACCTCACACACAGCATGTTTTATTCCATTTCAACATTGATATGCCTCTGTTGGAAAAATTGTTGTGTTTTCATACCCATTGCAAATAGCAACATTTTGAATTTACTTTTCTTTCTCGAAGGATCGTATTCATTTAGTTAAACTGTTAAACCTTAAATTTACCTACCAAAAAGAAAAAATAGTTTTGAATCTTGTTTTTTTTTTTGCACACAAGATTTATGTACGTCTTCACACTTTCAAAAATCCTTTAAATTCCCATAAAGCTGTCAATTGATTATTAGCAATCCTATTTAGAAAAACAGTCTTTTAAATACTTAATCCACCAAATTGCCAGTCGCAAAAAGGCGACTTTCAATAAATACTTATAAATATATAGTAAATGCTTAACTAGACGAACAAAGAAATGCCTTCAAAAACAAAAGTAAAAGAACATAAAACTTTATTTGTAGACTCCAAAGAAATTTTTACAAACAATTTGTGTTGATTTATGCGTTTCTTTTCAATGCTGACAATAACACGGGTTTTAATTCATTCAATTTTCATACAACTCTGCACTTCTTCTTTCCAATTGTAGTTGTTTTTGCAATCTTATTATTACATATTTTCTTCGGTTGCCATCCAGCTACAACATTCACATAGAAAACTACTAACGACCAGCGACAAAGACACAATACTCTTACTCCTCGCTCTCAGATGACAATGAATGCAATTTTAATTGTCTTTTTATTGTCATCATATTGCAATCATAAAGACAAGCAAATTGTTAAGAAATTAAATGTAATCGTAAAAATAACAATTCACACAAAAGAAAAGGGAGAAAACATATAGAAAATCGTAACACATATGTACATATGTATGTGTATTATAAAATGCAATGGAAGAATCTAAGACGACGGCTGATGATGGTATAATAAAATGGCTGTAACAGCAAAATGCACTTTTGAGAAAAGTTTTATTGCCAAGTTAAAAAAAGGGTGAAAATTCGCAAGAACAAAATTAGATTATTTGTAATGGATGCCAGGAAATGGTCTAAGAAGTTGAAATTTAATTTCAATTTTTTTCAAGCACTAGGTCTTTAATTAGCCTTTAATTGGATTCAAGATATTAATAGTTATTGTCAATTCAATTAGAGTAAAATTTACCTTGAACCGTAACTATTGGAGGAACCTTTAAAAAAATCTGAATAATTATTTAAATTTTAAGCTTAACAACAAAAATCGTTATTTAGAAATTTAAAACGAAAACCTATACAGAACAATAACAAGACATGACACTGGAATATGTCAGTCATATCATTAAGAAAAATAAAAAAAAAACCTCAACTGTCACAAAATGTACTTGAGAGGAGGATGAATGAAAATTTGGAGTAGGAAAACCACAATATAGACATTGATAAAACGTATTTGTGTATAAATGATGACGTATAGGAATTTTAAATGCTAAATGATAAGACATTTTTTTATCTATAGTAAAAGAAAAAAGGTGTGTCAGATGGGTAAAATTAAGCAATTGATTAAAATTCAATATTCAGATTACATTTCAAATATTTTTAAGAAATATTTAAAATAACAAAAAATTCAACAAACTTCATATGTACATATATACTCGTAGTCTATAGAAAGTTCGAAATAAATATATTACATGCGTTGCCTTTACACAGATCTTTGTAGCCTGTTGCCGAGACCAGAGCTGTAAACGAATGATTCTTTTGTGAATGAAACAGCAAGTCATTCAAGAGAACACTGAAGATGGCACAAAGCCGAAACCGGTCTGTTTACAAACCAAATTTGACGTGGGATGACGGAAAATCGTCCCAAATTCAAACAAACCACGTCGGAAGAAAAACACAAAAATCGAATTGAATTGAATTAAAATATTAATGCATTCGTAATGAATTAAAAATCTTTAAATGAATGTAAAGAAATTTGCAGCAAAAATTTTGGAATTTGTCTGAGAAACAATAAAAGTAATATATATATTTTGCTTTTGCCTGGTATATATCAAATTTTAATTCAATTTATGTATTTTTTATGAAACAAAAACAAATTTTTGAAATTTTAATTTTGTTTTAATTTTAATTTTGTTTACAAAATTTTGATGTACAATGAATTCTTTTAATTCATATATTTTGTAAACTGAATGTTTAAAAAAAAATTAATTCATCATGAATTTATTAAAATTTCAATTGAATTTATTTTTCTTCACAAAATGAATGCATTCAAAGATTGTTAGATCATTCATATTTTAATTTAACTCTTTTATTGGAAAAAAGAATGCATTCAAATGTTTGGTGTTCATAGTGAATTAAAAAGCAATAATTCATTCTTTTACAGCTCTGGCAAAGATTACTGAAATTTTTTTATTTCGAACTTTTCAGAGACTACATTTGTTAATAAAACACTTTAATAGGAATTTTTAAATGTTATTTTAGAAGTCCCTTTGCTCCTATCCGGTGAGCTTTTCTTGGAACGCATGCATCTACCGCAAAGTAACTCATGCCAGCTTTGAAATCATGCGACATTTATAATGTGAAAATTCTGTTCAACTATGCACAACTTCACGAATACAAGCACACATACAGGCCCACGTATATCATTGCGAAAATAGCTTTGAAATCTAAAAATAACTAAATTTTTAAGTGCCTTCAAGTCTGGCTGTACCTCAGGAATGCATACAGAAAAGTAGTTTCCCATAAGCATTCATTTAAAAAATTCCCTAAAAACAATTTGGTCATAGAGGAAATTTGTTAAGAACATTGTAGAGTATTTTGAAATAAAATTGTCAATTTAATACAATATTTCTAAAAATAGTTTTTTTATGAGGAGCCTTTAAGGTAAGTACCTCTTAAAAAAAGTATGTTTTACATAGTACCCATTAAAAAGTACCTGTTAAAAAATTACCTTTTAAAAGTGTATATTTTAGAAGAGTACTTTTTAAAAATATTCCTTTCAAAGAAGCACCTTTTTAGAAAGTAACTTTTGATAAAGTACCCCAGCAAAAAGTACCTTTCAAAGGTTACCATTTAAAAAGGTATCTTTAGGAAAATACATTTTAAAATAAAACATTTAAAAAATTACATTTTATACAACTACCTGTTAAGCAAGGACCTTTTAAAAGAGTACCTAAAGGAATACATTTTGAAAATTAGCTTTTGAAGAAGTACCTTTTAAAAATTAGGCTTTGAAAACAGTACCTTTAAAACGTACATCTTACAAAAGCGCATTTTTTTTTAAAGAATACCTTTCGAAAATTAGCTTTTGAAAAAGTGCGTTCTTAAAGCACTTTTAAAAAAAGTATCATTTGAAAAACTACCACTAAAGAAGTACCTTTTTAAAAAGTACTTCTAAAGAACTAGTTTCTAAAAAAGAACCGTGTAAGAAGTACCATTTGAAAAAAGAACTTTTTAAAGAGTGATTTCAAAAAGTTATTTTTTAAGTACCTTTATATAAGAGTGCGATGAGTATTAGTATAAAAATAATTGAAAGTGTTAAGAAGAGCAAAATGAAATGTTTTTTAGACAAATGTCGTTTATTGTATTTCCATAAAAAAAGTTTTGTTTCTTGTGGCTTCAGCTGTTCATATGCCGACATTTCATTGGTCGCTAAACCAAATCGTCAGAGACTTTCAACCAGTTTGAATGTTTATGCCAAAATACTTCATATTGAAAATTTATTTTTTTGGGATATTCTCCGCAACTAATTGTTAAAACAATTAGTTTTTAAAAATGTTCTTTTCTAAACCTATTATGATATTGTAAACCTATTATGATTTTTGTACTTTTGGCATAAACATAAGAGGCTGAATGTTTTCAAACTGCTTGAAGTTCACTGACGCTTTGGTTTAGCGACCAATGAAATGCTGGCATATGAACAACAAACAATGCATTTTTTTAAATTTCAATTGTTTTAACAATTAGTTTGGGGAGAATATCCCAAAAAAATAAATTTTTAATTTAAGTAATGCCATTTACATTTTTACAATTATAAAACAAAATGTTCATTCAAATACATACGTACATATGTGAACATACATGTACATATACTTGTTTATGTTTCACCTACTTTTCTCTCAAAATTGTTAAATTTATTCTCCGATATGAAAAAATTCAAAAACTTTTATAGGTCTTCTTTATTGATTGACCACGAACACAAATCCCATTGTGTTCTCTACACCCATGCGTATAAACTTAAATAATCTGTTAATCAGTCAACTTCCTCAAACTACCTTTTATTCACTCTAGAGGGCACACGAACCCAATCTAGTTAATTTGTTGTGTACAAACTTGAAAAATATTGCCTGACATTGTGCACCTTTGTAAACATTACAGTGCATGTAAATAAAATTATTTTGCAAGTGCTTAAATTATTATATTCAAAAGTATAGTCTGCTTCTAGGCTGCATTTATACTCGTATGTAAAGAGGTTACGGATTGTTTTAAATGTTTAGGAAAAACAAAATTTTCAGTTTACATTACAAAAAGAAATTACCTTAAAATTAATTCGAGTTGATAATAAAATTTCAATATTTACCTGAAAATAGACAAGAAAAATTATATGTAAATAAAAATATTAGTTAAATAAGTATCATTAAATAAAATTAAAAAAGGTGTTTGTTTACTCTAGCACCATGTTGTTCCGAAATGTTGGTGAGTATTAAATTATAATATACAAGTCCTTAAAACAAAAGGAAGAAACAACATGGTGGCGCAAGAATAAACACATATTTAATCGAATCGAATAAAATTGTAATACAGTAGAATCTTAAAAAAGTTAACCAAAATGTCCCAAGGGGTATTAACTTTTTCGAAATTTTAACTTTTCTAAGCGGTTTTTTTTAGTCGAAAAAAGGAATAAATAAAGTATGTATGTAATATGTAAACAATTTTTTTAGATACCAAATGTTACATTTTTACTAAAAGACTTACTTATATAATAGTTTTCATTATTACAAAAAAGAAACTTAGGTTTAGTTTGTACTGGGTGTTCAATTTCACAGTCCCGCTCAGTTTTTTTTCGCATAAAAATTGTTTATAGAGCTTTAAAAAAGCAGTCAAGGCTTCTTGGTTTCTTTTATTTTGTATAATAGCTCTTGATCAATTTCGTGCGCATATTGATTAGGTCTGACACATGATTTGCATCATTGTTGCTCTCAAACCATTTTATAACGCTATTGATGCTTTCAACTGTATTCGAGAAACTTACTTTAGATCGTTGAATATCTTCCTCGATAATTGACACTTCGTTTTCACTATCGGTAACTTCGGAATCATCGTTATTTTCTGAAATTTGGTCATTGTTCCAATTTATGATTTCACCAATGCTGATGTCAACATCAACGCCAATCGCATTCCGTATATACCTTGATCAAGCTTTTTTAAAATCTCCACTTTTTGCTGCAAATCTAATCTGATTTGTGATGATTTCTTCTGCTTTGGCATTTTTTTAACTAAGCACTGCACAACTCACAAGCTAAACACTGGCGACTAACAACAACTTCAACAGCAATGTTGAAGATGGACAAAATTTTTGGCTGATCAAAATAAAAAGGAAGTTCGGGGAATACCACATTAGAAAGATTTTAAGTTATCAAGTTGCCACTATTATCATTGAAACAGCCGTTGTTTGAAAAAAATTTACACGCTCTAAAAAGTTAACCGAAAAGTTAACTTTTTAGAGCTGCACGTGGATTATGAAAAACTGTTAACTTATCCGCGTGTTTAACTTTTACGAGAGTTAACTTTTCTAAGATTCTACTGTATATCATTATTTTATAAATAAATATGTATATAATTAATTAGTTAGTTTTTCTTTAAAAGATCAGTATCATTATTATTATTATTAATATTATTTATTTTTAATTAACAAATACAAACTGCGAATCTACCGCAGAAACACCAGGAGGCTGCGGCAGGACCCGAACCTGCGATCTTCGGACTACTAGTGTAGTACACTAGCTTTTTTTTGATTGTTTTGGTCAACAAAATAAGTCTAAATTTGTTGATTATTATTCAATTACATAAGCAAACTGATGAAGAGTAAAAATTATTATCGTCATTACATAAGATGTGGACTTTTTTTGAGGTGAGAATTCCAAACGACATACATACATACTTATTTCTTTTGTAAACAATCAATTAACGCTAAACAAATAACACATCATCCAAAGAAATCGTTTCTGCTAAAAAAAAGCCGAACTGAATCCTGCCACAAGAATTTGGAATGCAGACCGTGGTATTTGCGTCAGCAAAAGGTTACAAGCAATTCGGTTTTTCAAGTAAAAGTTCTTGTTAAAAGTATGATATTTTAAAACTAAAAGTTTATATAACTACACACATACATACATACATATATGCATATACATAAGTACATATGTATGTATATTTTTCTTAAAATTTTTCACTCTCTTTTTGCAATTTCATATTTTCTTACACAAACTTACATACATACTTATGTATGTACTTACATATGTATGTACATATGTATGTATGTATGTACATATGTCGAATTGCCCACCTCTGGTATTTAATAATCCTTGAGAAAATTTCTTATTTTATTGTATTATAATTGTGTAAATATGCATATGAAACACTTAGTCAAGCCTTGTTTATAATATATGTATGTACATATATTATATATACATACATATATACTTACTTATATACATATTAATATACTTTGCACTTAATAATTATTTTACTCCTTCACAGTTGATAGCACTGCAAGTTTTTTAAGCATATCAGTGTTGACAACTCGGGTTTTCATATTGCCACTTGTTAGATTTTACATTACGATAATTGAAAATAGATATTTTTTCAATTACCTTTTCATTTTGCCTGATAAACCTATTGCACTTGGGAAATTAATAGACGGAAGGAAAATGTTTAAATTTCTTTTTTACTTATTTTCGCAGTTTGTTTACTTAAAATGTAAAAACAAAACAAAGTAAGAATTAACGAATTTAAAAAAATAGATAGAATTAAACTCGATGTCCGATTAAAAAATGAAAAATTAATACAGTGTGCAAAATTTACTCCGACGAAGGTGACGAAGTTGTGAGAAAAGTGATATGAAGCAATGAAAATTGCGAAAAGTAGAAAAGAGAATCAAACAAAATTTCCAGTACAGATAGTCATGTACTCTACATCTTGGTCCTCTCTCCTTGAAATTTCATCTGTATGTCCTTCAGTTTTCCATAATATAGAAGAGGACTAAGTGCAATTTTTGTTTTGTTTACACTATTGCTTACATTTTGCGACAAAATTTTTTTCACACACTAAAGTGTTTAAATATTATTTGCTCATGATCAGAGACCGGCAAAAATCACGTTTTTTATGCCTTCACTCATGCATAACTTTTTTGTGTCCAATTATTCACCAACACATAAGCAAGCATGCGCGTACGCTCATAATCTTTATTTGTGTTAATCATTAGGAAGGCAAATACAAAAATGCCTATATGAATTTTTCAAGCAAGATTTTTAACACACAAGCTATTTTGAGCGTTTGCATTGATTAAACACAAAAACGAATGGCATTTATTCAACATGCCTTTTCTTTGCAAAGAATATTAAGAAAAATCATGCAATGATATATGCTGGCACATAATCTTGAGTGTGTAGGTATGTATGTTGTTAAACATTGTGGTTGAGAAATAAGGATGCCATACGAAGTTACCAAAAAACGTCGGTTTTACAATAAACTTTAAAAATCGCAATTTTCGGTTTAAAATCGTTTAAAGATCGGATTATTTTTTACTCATTCAAAAAAACTTGTTATTTTTATAAGAAATACTTCAACCTTGCCAAATTTGTTTGTTTTATTGAATTTTACTGAAATTAAAGTCGTTTTTAACTCCCAAGAATAATACCGCTTTATTGGTTTGGTACATAGATTACTTAAAAAGAAGGGTCTTTAAGTGTATTTTTCTGAGCGCGGTGCGCTTTTTTTAAATTTTGGTGCTTTTTTTAATTTTTGGCGGCACCGAAGCAAATTCCACAAATCTATTTGTTTCAGTGTGAGAAAAAAAATCTTTGTACAATAAAATACACCCGTTTCAACATTATTTTATTCAACAGCGCAAAATTTTTACACGTTTATATGAAAATGATTATTTTCACGACAACACGGCTACATGGCTACACGACCACCGTTGTAGCTGTGGTAGATTTAGGCTAATTTATATTTTTGTGAGCGACAGTGAGAGTGTTTAATATATAAGTGCTTAAAATACTTTACTGTATTTAACAAAAAATAAGAATACAAAACGCATTGCTTATAATATAACCTCCTTCATGTATACACATATACACACATGTCTATATAATTACAAAATGATAATTGTAAAAATCGGGATAATTTTAAAAATATATTTCTTGATTAATTATCTGTTTCAGCGTATCGTCGTAAAAATGCTATTAAACTGTTAAGTCTGGCAACCGTGTTGCCTAACCATTCTATAAACACACAGCACCTTGTGCATAAATGTACACTTGTTGATTTTTTGCCTTTTTCACATTAATGCTTTTTGCATTAATGCCTCTAAGTTTTTGATTTCGATCATGAATGTGATTAAATAAAAATGTGTGCTTTGAAGAGTTGTCCAAAAATTCATGCACACACAGTTTTTAAACACTCAAACTGAATAGCTGGCATGCGGCAACAGATTAAATTTACATGTTCGCAAACAACCCTTATTTTGCTTAGCATAAAATAGAATAGACACAATGTTGATAAAGGCATATTTGAACGGTTGAGCGAAAATGACATGTTTTTCGAGTGTTTGATTAATCACATTTTTTTTTAATCACCGGTTGCAGGTCTCTGCTCATGATTATTACGAGTCATTATGTTCTTGGTTGAGCTAAATGAGCTAAACTACCAGTTTTTATCGTACGTATTTTTGTACGTATGAACGTGTGTATGAGCGTGTGATTAAGTTTTAATGATTGTGACCAATTTGTTTACCGGTTTGCGCCTGACAATTATTATTTCTTTGTTTTTTCAGTTTAAGTTTTTGTGGTCATGTCGTTTATTTTTTTTTTTGTTCTTATTTTTTGAGTTCTACATGCTACGGATTGAAATACACATTATTTTTTAGAAATACAAAATAAATCGGATGAGGTGTAATATTTCGAGTGTGTGAATGTGTTCTACATTCGTTTGTTTTGCATTGTAAGTACCTACACCCCAATCAACATTTGGAAAATCGTTTTGTTAAAAATCACCTAAACTAGATTTTTTTAAAGTAGTTTTGACAACTAAAAACTACTTTTAACGAAAAAAAGGACTCGAAAATAATTCCTATAAATGATTAAAAAATGATTTGTTTAGAAAACAGTAGATCAGAACAGATCACTCTGATGTTCGACATTTGACTGTTTTAATAATGATGGTTACATGAATATAGTGCTAGACTTGTAAACCGAAGGTTACTGGATCAAGCCCCTCACATGTTGAAAGTTGAAAAAAATAATTAACACTATTTTTTCGACCTTTTTTGTTTTAATATATATAATTTTTATAATCAAGCGTTAGGTCTTTTTTTAAAAAATAATAATTTTATTCAATATTTCGACGCCTCTTTGGGCGTCTTCTTCAGGAAATTTTTTTATTAATATGACAATTGAAAAAATTTTTTGAAAACTTATTTTACATACATACATAAATGAACAAATTGAAAAAATTTTTATGAACCAATCAAAATTAAATAAAGTAAAAATTTTTTAAAGAAAACAAAAAACAAAAAACTAAAAAAATGTTTTTAACCTATGAAGAAATGAAAAATCCTTTATACTAATTATATAATAACAATAAAAAATATTTTACATTCCTATTAGTCAGTTTAATTTACGAATCAAATGCCTATAACATTGAGCAACATTATCTGTATCAGTTTTATAGTTTACTACCTTATTACTTGGAACATTAATAATGTTAAGCATCTCTAACATATAACGTCGTTTAAAATTCTTCTCTATAGCTAAGACTGATACTTTGCTAAAGTCCGGATTATGACTAGATTTACAACAATGTTTCGTTAATGCTGTCTTTTGTGAAGTTGAAACATTCCTATACTTTTGGTCTGACTTGTGTCCTGCCAACCTAGTCTTCAATTTATTCTTTGTTGTAATTTTTCTACTTTATCTTTAGTCTTTGTGAATAATTTACCTACTGTATTATATATTTTATGAGCCATTTTATAGTTTCTGTTATCCAAAATATATGATTTTTCTAATCTCTGGGACATCATTGGTACATAAGTTAACGATTTATAAAATTTTTTTTCCCGAATAATATCTGATCTTGTCCTATTATTTTTATATTGTATTATTAATTGATTGATAAGATGAATTGGAAAGCTATTATCAAGTAATATATTCCTAATTTTTTCTTTATTCTTCTTATAAAACTCAATATCACTTATCGATATAATTCTCTCTATAAGATTCTTTGCCGTATTTATAATAATTTTCTTTGGATGTTTAGAAAAATAGTTAATAATTCTGCCAGATGATGTTGGTTTTTGGCTTACATTTGTCTTAAGTTTATTTTTGTCTACGCTTGAAATTATTCTATAAACTTAAGACAAATGTAGCTTTAGCTCCAAGACTATATGGATTACCTAAAATCCATAAAGAAAATTTTCCATTGAGACCAATTTGCTCTAGTATAAATTCACCATCATATGAATTATGTAAGTATATCACAGATATTGTAAAAAGGTTAACTGTGGAATCAAAATATTATGTAACAATGCAACAAATATTTGCATAGAAAATTTTTGTTCAAATCTCGTAATATCATCAGTTTACTCCCCTCCCAGATTTTCAATCAGTGAGGATCAATACGAGGATTTTTACAAAACTCTTGGCCCTTGTTTCGTAGCAGCTGGAGACTACAATGCAAAACATACGTTCTGGGGATCGCGTCTTATTACACCTAGAGGTCGAGCATTGTTCAACACAATTTCAAAAATGGGTTTAGATGTCATTTCGAGCGGGGAGCCCACTTACTGGCCTACTGACATACAAAAAATTCCGGATGTTATAGATTTTGGGGTCATGAAAAATATCCCTAGGGATTTAATTCATGTTGAAGCTTCACATGATCTCTCCTCCGATCACACTCCCACGATCGTTACAATTTGTAGCCCACTAAGAAGTGACTTACCTCACCCATATGTGAAGATGATAAATCGTGCTAACTGGCTGGGGTTCAAAAAATATCTCAGTAGTCATTGTACGGAAAACATCAGGCTTAGAACTCCCGATGATATTGAACTTAACATTGCCAATCTTACCGAGAATATTAAAGAGGCTGCTAAACATGCCACTACCTCCCATCCGCAGACTGGGTTTAATAGAATTTATTCTGCGGATATTGAACGTCTCGTATGTGAAAAAAGAAGAGCTAGAAGGGAATGGCAACAGCACAGATCACCACAACATAAAATCAGACTTAGAGAATGCACTAAACGACTCCAAGTGTTGCTTGCATCTGAAAAATCTGCTTCTCTTAAGAACTATCTGGAAGGTCTCGATGTCACAGCAGCATCTAATTACTCCTTATGGCGCGCTGCTGAAAAACTTAAAACACCCGTTGAGTCTAAACCACCCTTGCGCACTTCTACCGGAGGTTGGGCAAGAACCAATACTGAAAAAGGTAACATATTTGCTGAGCATTTAAAACACATATTTACCCCAAACTCATGCACTGGTGCTGTTGATTTGCCGAGTGTAGTTGCTCTACCCCCTCGACCCATAAAGTTTAAGATGCGTGATGTGCAAAAACTAATTGCTGAAACCAACCCAAAGAAGGCCCCGGGTATTGATGGAATTAGTAACAAGATGCTGATGAATTTGCCTCGTATTGCTATTAGAATCCTGTTATTTATTTTTAATGGCATTTTACGATTGCAGTATTATCCACACAGCTGGAAACTTGCCATGGTCAAAATGATTCCAAAGGCGGGCAAAGATCTTACTAAGGCTGAGTCATATAGGCCAATAAGTTTGCTGTCAACAATTTCAAAGCTCTTCGAAAAACTGCTCATGACAAAATTGTCTCCAATTCTAGCTGATAATGGGTGCATACCGGACCATCAATTTGGGTTTAGAAGTCAGCATAGCACCATTGAACAAACTCATAGATTGGTTCATTTCATAAGAAGAACATTTGAGGAAAAGAAGTATTGTTCTTCCCTCTTTATTGATGTTTCTCAAGCATTTGATAAAGTGTGGCATGAGGGCCTGATTTTGAAATTGAAGAGATATCTACCAATGAACATTGTGAATCTATTGGAAAGTTACATTCTTGCCCGGAAGTTAACTGTCGTGGAAGGAGACTTCACGAGTGTGCCCGAAACTATCTCATCTGGGGTGCCACAGGGGAGTATACTGGGGCCAGTTTTGTACTTGATTTTTACCTGTGATATGCCTCTGAGCAGTAATATCTTCACTTCTACATTTGCCGATGATACAGCCTGCCTTAGTATGCATGAAAACCCTCACGAGGCATCCCGATATCTTCAGGAATATATTAACCTGTTGAAGCTGTGGTTGAACTTATGGAGAATAAAAGTAAATGAACAAAAGTGTGTTCATGTCACATTTACCCTACGAAGAGATACTTGTTCCCCCATTCGAATCAACAATCAAGTTGTTCCTCAACATTCACAGGTGAAATACCTTGGTATACACCTTGACCGACGGCTTACATGGAAACACCACATTGACTCTAAGCTGACACAAATGAAGCTTAAATTGACCCAGATACATTGGCTGATTGGTAGAAATTCTACAATCAGTCTAGATTGTAAACTTTTAATATACAAGTCGCTTTTGAAACCCATATGGTGTTACGGAATTCAGATATGGGGCACTGCTTCAGCTTCCAATGTAGAGAGAATCCAACGAATGCAAAACAAAATTTTAAGTTTAATAACATCGGCTCCTTGGTACATGAAAAATTCAATTTTACATCGTGATTTAAATATGCCACTTGTGACTGCAGAAATTGCAAAATATGCAGGCAAATATTTAACAAAACTCGAGTCCCATCCTAATCCGCTTGCTCGTAACATCTTGAACTTTCCTGCACACATCCGCTTAAAAAAGAGGGATACTACGGCTTTAGTACGCAACACTCCAGATGAAATTTTTTTAAAATATTCTTGTGCTTAATACGACATTTATTTATTTTTAATTACCATCACTAAGTTTATGTCCGACACTGGTTGGGCCTAATTATTATATTTATATTTAAGATTTGAATACTTATTGTTAGTTCAGTTTAATGAAGATACAATAAATAAAATTAGTGGAAAAGAAAAAAAAAATATTAATAAAAAAATTTCCAGAAGAAGACGCCCAAAGAGGCGTCGAAATATTGAATAAAATTATTATTAAAAAAAAAAGACCTAACGCTTGATTATAAAATTAAATATGTTGAAAAAAATATATAACTAATTATCGTATCGTGTATATATAAAATAAATTAAAACATTTAATCCCGCAATGAATCCTTAAGAAAACTTCCTAAATTTGAGTATGTACAAGGTGAAGCAAAAGTGAGTTCATAATTTGAATTGGTTGCCATTTTTGCAGATGGCGCCAAGTGTCACTGTGCGTTGACATTTATGATGTACATACATACATATAATTATAGGGAATTCGTTGTCAACAATCCATGGGGTGATACACACTTCAACAACGTGAAAGTTGCAGTCGGTTGTGAATTTGGTTATGTGTAGAAACAAAATTTGGATTTCTTGAGCACAAAGAGTCCACATGAAATGTATGCAAAGCTATTGCATCCTCTTACACTGACTATTTGGTGCGGCATTTTCAGTGAAAGTGATTGCCAATTTGGAGCCAAATGTTTCGAGAGCAACAATTTGCACTTGTGCATCAAACCGATAGTTGGCCATTTGAGCGATATAATATTTTCCAATTAATAGAATCAATTTTACACTTTCAAATAAACTTTTTATGAAAACAAAGTTCTTTTTTCATTTATAACAAAATGGTAAACAAGTTCAAATTATAATATTACTTTTGCGCCAACTTGTATATATCGTCATTTAAAATAAATAGCTCTTCAAGAAAAGTCGAGGGCAGGGTACCGTTTTCTCGCCACAAAAGCATCATTTATGACTCGAATATGAGCGCATAAGAACTCAAATACGATCAATAATTTTATAAAATGCTAATTGGCATGCATACGTGTTTACGTACACATATATAAAATGACTTCTTTAGATGCAAAAGATGTGATACTAAATACAAAAATAAATAAATAATACAAAAATTTATTAACATATTTAATATTTCTAATTTCCTTACAAGGCCCATTAGTAAAGTAACAGGCGGGTCTATAACAAACACAATATTATAAAAATAGGCATTTTGTTGGTTAATTTTGCTGGGATATTTGTTAAACTTAGCGTTGAAAGAATAATGGGATAAAAACATTTTTTTTACATGTCTTTAAATTTTCATTAACCTCCATATAAAGAAAGATCACAATAATCATTAACTTAAATTGTCTATTATGAAAAAATGAAAACATATAAAAAAATCCTGTTGTGCTTGTTAATTCTTTTAAGCTTAAGAAATAAGTCTCAGACTACGACAAAAACGTCAAAGGCTAGAATTGTCAACAGTTGTTTTAAAGAATACCCACAGAAGTTAGAAATGCTATTACAGTGCAATTTCCATCAAGAAAGGATATAGAGAAGATATACACACCCTTGTCGAAAGGAAAGCATAGTTTCAGTGTAACTTTCTAGAAAAAGGATTAGTGGCACGGTAACTTCAAAAATCATCTGACAGAGAAGAAATTCTAGGAATATAGTTGATGTCCAGTAAAACAAGACATTCCAAAAAATTTATGAATTGAGAATTATAGATTTTCACAAATTTATAGAAGTAATTTCTATTTAAAATTAAAAGTTTGCCAAGTTGGTCCTTGGAAGTTGAAAAAATGCACTAACGGATGCTCTAGAAGAAATGAAAATGTTATTCCGTGAGCACAACTTCCCTTTATTTTCAATGGGTAGGATTTCATTACACAAAATTAAGATTAATTCAGGGGTATAGCAACTCTCCTTTTTTTCCTATCCCTTTAATTTATATATTTTTTATAATGAACTTCTCCGTATAGCTTTCAATCCTGTTAACGCCTTGGCGGATAACAGCAGCATTTAGCATTCATATTCATTCAGCAACAGGCCAAGTATGTGGCAGATTAGGGACATGAAGGAGGACATGATCTTATAACAATTTCTTAATTGGGTCATGGTAGGTTTGACTCAAATGACATATGATTATTAACGGAAAAATGACCAAATAAGCCGATTTATCTGTAATTTTGGATGATATAAATATTAAGGAATCAGATACTGTTCAGTTCTTGGCATGAAAACGTGATCACTAAAAAATAATGCAAGAGGCTTGGATTTCAAGATGGTTTAATGTACCATCCGATGTCCTTTCAATTTATATCAGCTACGACTATAAACAATCAAAAATGGAATATTATACTCTTTTGTGGATTGTTGCTGCAAAGTTTACTTTAAAAGAGAGAGCAGAGAAGGTCATCGGTGAAAGTATTGTAACCAATTGTGAGTAAATTTCGGCGTGTGGTGCGCTTCACTTCTTTAGCGTCTACTATAATGGAATTTTCTTTAAAGAAAACCAGGATCTTGTTTGTCAAATTAAAATTTGTGAACAACTTGCTCTTCTTTAAGAGTGTTAAATATTAAAAAAAATTGGCCAGAAACGCCATTTAAAATTTTAATTTCAACTGCCAAGTGCTCTAATTAAAACGTTCTTAATAAAAAATTAATTCTCCAAAGTTTTTATAGCCTTTATTATATTTTGCCTAGTTTTTAATAACTTGAATGGCTGCAATTTACAAATTGATATCAATTAATTAATACTTGCATAAATTTATGCATTTTTGTAAATTAATATTGCATATGAATAATTTTTTTTTTAATTGTTTAGAATGTAGTTGTTATTTTATAAACACCAATGTCAAGCTGCTTTTATTTATAAGCCAGTATTGAGTTTTATGACGAAAGATAAAACGGGCCATTTGCCTCACGATATTTTATATCGCATGGCATCTTTATACATACATATGTATTACATTACTTACATATGTATGTATATAATAAAATTTTTTAAACTTGTTGTGTAAATCATATGAGTTGTTTTTTTACACTTGGTCTTCGAAAAAGGTTTACCTGGCAGAACAACTCCTTTCCATAAATCCTTTCAATATTCATATTAATAAGTTTTTCTCTTAAATATCAAATGTAGATCTATTCTCTCAGGTCCTCTGCTGGCTTTGTCTGCCCATTGGGACTTTAAGCTCGATTTTTGTTTAAGAAATTTACTCGTACGTACAAATATTTTAAATAAATAACGGGCATAGGCGCCAATTTAGCACATTAATAGCTCCTATTCCAATAGGTTGCGCACAAAACATTTAAATATTTGAGGGTTGGAATCAACTGTGACTTGAAGTTTGCAAGAGATTCAATATCACTATACCGGATGGAGGAACTTGGCACGAAGATACTCCCATAAAATTAAAATTGTTCATTGAAGCATCTCGAATGGAATTTTCATGTATGTTTATATAATAATTCCCAAAAGAAGAAATATTTTTTAATTAAGATATTTTGTTAAAGATATGAAATATTCCATGATAATAATAATTCTCGTTTAATTTTTGAGAAATTTTATATAAGCACAGAAAGCTTATCAGGTGTCTAAATATGACTAAAGGCCAACTAATGAGATGGAGTAATCAAAGAGAATAGCTTTATAAACCACATTATATAACGAAACACACCTCCACCGCGGTTTCCACGGAAGATGGGTTCTTCATAGAACTGTAGAAATCGAAAAATTTATTTTTATATTGAACAATCCTATAAAAAGAAAATCGTCTATAAACAGGCCTTTTCAATACGAAACTGTGACAGATAAAAAGTTAAAAATGTATATGTAAACATTGATGAAATTCATTCTATTGCCTAAAATCAATTAATTCATAGACACATGAAATTTTGCACTAAATTAAAAGGAGAATTCAAATTTTTTTTTTGTATTAAAACATTTATGTACAGATATCTCACAGTTTAGTATGTATACATCTTAAATTTTACTAGAATTACTAGAATTAAGTAGAAATAAATTCTAGTTTTTGTTTTGTTTTAATAATAGTAATATCGAAAACGTGTAAAACGAGTAGAGTGTAAAGCGAGGGATTTGTGTATTGCAGAAAATGAATTTCTTTAATACCTCAGATCCAACTCGATTTATTGTTCCATTTGAACATCGGCCTACCTTATCGTAAAACCCGTTATGTGTAAAAATAATAAAATAAATACATGATTCAAGAAGCTCAAATACCCTTTATTTTTGTTTGTTTTTGAATTGAACGTTTGTAGTTTTCCATGTAAAATTTTTGTTTGGAAGCTAAAAATTTTTCAATTCTAAATGGAATTTTTATTCGTTTCAGGTTTATCAATCAACACACAACTTAATGTTTATTTAGTCATGAAAAATTGTCAAGATCAATGAAGAAATAAGAAATTAGATGTTAATTGATGAATATAAATTAATACCAAGAAAATATTGCTACCTGAACGCCTAAAATAATAACAACATCAACAAAAAAAAAAAACATAAGTTTTAAAGAGTTTTCAAAATATTTTTAACTTAATATTTATCCAGTTTTATTAACGGAATTATCAAATGTATAGATTTCTTAGAATAGTTGGCATCACTATCAAAACAACAATGAATAGCAACACATATTTGTGTATGAATGTATACGTTCGTATGTGCAGTACTACGCTGCAACAGAAGGGCAAACTTTCTCCGCTATACCTTTACAAAACAAATGATGCTCTTTTATTATGTGATTATTGTTTGTGACCCGTTTTCAACAGATCTTGGGACATCATCCGTTTCTCTGCTGCAATTAAGGATATTTTAATTTGATTTTGCAGCGCAGTAATGCATTTACGAACGTACTATATATGCATACATGCCTATGCATGCAGATGTAAAAGTGCAATTCATTTTAAAAAAATTTTAACAAAATTTTTAACAAAACAATAGGGATATTCACACCGGCCTTGTTAATTCGTTAGTCGTTATTCGATAGTTTTTTACGTGTATTTTGTTTTTGTAAAATTAACAAATTATCGAACTGCCGAGTAACAAAGTACCAGTCTGGCAAGCTTGGTAATTTTCTTGTTACTCGGTAACAAAAAACAGCTGTGTTTATTTGTGTTTATATTCTCATTACTGCAAAAAAGGATAATTTTTGCAAAAGTAAGTAATTTTTCTATTTTTTTTTTTTTAACAAAATTGTTGCATTCGCTTTGATTATTAACTAATTTTCAGTGGAGCCGCTAAAGAAAATGCGCAAGCGGGAAAAACCGCAAAAGAAATGGAGCGAGAAAGAAAATAGCCTGATTTTGGAATATTTGTTGGAGAACGTGGAAATTGAGGTATTTGTTTATACAATATATTAAGATAAAGCCAAATGATTTTATTAATTATTTATAGAAGCCGAACGCGCAGCTGTACTACAGGAAGATGATAGAGAAAACCCAAATTGGTGCGACTCCCGAAATGCTGCGCTGCAAAGTCCGCAACTGGAAGCAGACTTTCAATAAAGCTGAGCAGTGGCGGAAATCGACAGGCGTTGGACTTGATGTTGGCCATAAGCCTTCCACAATAAAAGGTAATTAAGGCCCTAATGTTAAGCTGAATTTTTCCTTGGTTTAACTTTCACTTTCTTTCAGAAAAACTTCTCAAAATTTGCCCTTCCTACGACCACTTTTCGCTGCTGTTTGGATGGTAAGGCTGAAGCCAATTGTGTTGCAGAGTCGTACACTTTTAATGTGTCAAACTGCAGCAGCGATTTCAACGACTTCATAGAATTGTTGGAGCTTGCAGCAGAATCGCCTGCGCAACCATCAGCTTTATCTGCGCAACCATCAGTTTCATCTGCGCAACCAACAGCTTCATCTGCGCAACCGTCAGATTCAACTTTGCAACCATCAGTTTCATCAGCACAACCATCAGCAGCATCTACGCAACCATCAGCTTTATCTGCGCAGCCAGAAGAGTTGCCTCTATCAGAGATAGAGGCAGCTCCTCTGCCTCGTACATCATTCCTCGATAAAGTGAAAAAACGAGCTCCAAAGAATAGCTTAAGTGAGCTTAAGGAAATGCAAAAGAAGAGGGAGCAATTTTTTGAAAAACGAATACAAATAGAAGAAGAGAAGTTAGAGTTGGAAAAGTTGAAGATTGAAATGGAAAAGGAGAAGTCAGATAAGGAGTTTGAATTAAAAAAATGGAATTGGAGCAAAAAGAGAGGCTTTTGCACTTTCTCGAGGCATTTTTGCTTTTTAATAAATTTAAATCATCTGTTTTGTAGCAAAAGTTACCGCACTACTGAGATAGAACAAAAAGTGTGTTCACAGTAAAGTGTTTTAACAAATTACCAACTAACAAATTACCGGATTAACAGACTCGGTGTGAATTCCCTTAATATTAATAATACATTTAAAATTCTAAGGAAAATTTATTAAAATTTAGTGAAACTCATTACGAACGAAAATTCAAAAGAAATAATTGAATTCAAGTTTGGATGGATTCATTGGACATTCCAAACAAAAGAAATGTAATTGATTTGACATCCAATTTTAAAATTATAATCAAATTGACCCAAAAATAAAAGCAAAATTCTCGTCAAACACTACGCTACGCTTTTTCATAGTCCGGTCTTACAGTCTTATGGACCTTAATTTTCTTGATTTAATATTAGCCAAGCTTAAGCAAATAGGAAACAGCGCACAGTGCGTTGACGTCGAACAAAACTGGACTTGGGTTAAAAAATACACATGGTACTTTGTATCATCAAGTTACAAAAAACTTTCGAGTTTTTGGAAAACTATCTCCCAAGGTTAATATCAGTTCCTAATGTCATAGATATCGGGTTATTTTTTTTTTGCTATTTTTTTCAATGTAAAAAAATATTCGTAACATGTGGCAATGCCAAAAATGCTCAGTAAAGTTTATCATTTCACCATGAGAAGAATAATACACGATTTAATGATTAGCAAACGTTGCAAATCATTGAATTTTAATAAAAAATTCCTGATGTGTGAGAAATATTCTTCGATCGAAAAATTGTCTTCAGAGACGAAACATATTTTTGTTCAATGGGTACGTCAACAAACAGTATTGCCGAATTTGGTGTGAAGACCAGCCAGAGTCAGTCCAAGACCTGCTAATGCACCCTAAAAGATGCTCTGTACGGTGCAGTTTGTGAGCCGGCAGCATCATTGGATCATACTTCTTTAAAATCGATGAAAATCGCAACGTTACAATCAATGTTTAGCTCTGATCAGTGTCTTTTTTTTGCCCAAAATGGAAGAATTGAACTTTGATTACATGTGGTTTCAATAAGTCGGTGCCACATGCCTCAAGGCACGCGAAACCATGGATCTACTGAAAGGCGAGTTTAGTGAGCAATTAATCTCACTGTTTGCAGCAGTCCATTGTCCGCCTAGATCATGCTATTTGAAACCACTAGACTATTTTTTTGTGGGGATAAGTGAAGTCTCTAGTATACAGGAACAAGACAGCCATAATTCCAGAACTGAAAGACAATATTACAGCTGCCATTGGTAATTATAACGGTCGAAATGCTGGAAAAAGTATGCCAAAATTGGAACTCACGGATGGAACACCTACGCCGCGCCGTAGCAGCGAGCAGCATTTACATGAAATAATCTTTACAAAACAAAATGGCAGGCATTCATTTATCGTCCCTAATAAATATGTCATTCACTTTTGCAAATTTTCTGTTTTTTTTTTAATTTTCAAAAATCGAAACGGTTAAAAAATCACTCTATATAAAATACTATAATATAATAGATAATTTTTTATAATATTTCTGGGACAGACATACCAAAAATTATAACTTGATACATAGGCGTAGCTAGGTATGGGCCTAGAGGGCCGTGGCACCCGCCTAATTCTATAATAATTATTTTTACATGCATACAATATAAAATTATTAAAAAATGCACAGGGTATTGTGGACGGATTGCTTTTTTCTATTCAAGAAAACACAGCCAATTTAGGAATAGAGATGTCTGTTCCAAGGATAGTCTCTCGTCAAACGCACCATTCAAATCCCCCGTTTTCATCACATGCTGAATACTGGAAGCGATCTACATACATTCCTTATATAGATTCTTTAATTTCATCACTAGACAGAAGATTTAATGAAGAGAATAGGCCAGCGTTTGCAATTCATTGTTTGCACCCGTCAAACATGCTTTATTTGAAGCTGGAAGAGCTTAAAGATGCCACAAAAACGTTTGAGCATTTTTATGAGTTGGATGATTTGGAAGGAGAAATTGAGCTTTGGTATAATTCTTGGCAACAAAAAAATGGGTAAAGACGAATTAGCCGACTTAGAGCTGGCGAGTATTTTGAAAGACGCTGGATTATTTTATCCAAATATAAGGAAGGCGTTATTAATTTCATTGTCACAGCCGTGCACTACTGCAAGTGTTGAGCGGTCATTTAGCACTATGAGGCGAGTAAAAACATGGTTGCGATCCACAATGACTGAAGCTCGTTTAAACAGTAAAATAATATGCAATTTTACTTGTTATCAAAAAATAAGTATATTTGGGGGATTCAAACGGTGTGCTAATAAGTCATAATGTCTTAATATTTTAATATGTTTTAAAAAAATTGTTGTGCTGCAGACAAAAAAGTCATAAAATAATAAGACTTTTTGAGCTACATACATATGTTTATTGTTTTGTCATAAAATAGTGGAAAAAATCTGAGCCAAAAGTTAAACGAGTACGCGCAAATGCAACTAAAAAATGGAATCTGCTGGAAGAAAAGTTGCTAATAGAGATTTTGGAGCCCCAAGGTGGAAACTTCTGCAAACTAGCAACACTTATTAAAAACCCTTCCTCGGTGTGTTCTTCCTCGTCTTGATCACCTACAAGGAGATGGATTAAAATTTAAATGGATACATTTACTTGGTCCACCCATTATGATGTCCAGCATGTAATTTTCACACAAACTGTTTATTATTTTAGTTTTTTCGCTTGTTTTTTTTGGCATTTTCAAAGAATATTTTTATAAACGTTTTAAATTCTTTTCTTTGATGTCAAATATTTATAAATGTTTTGTGTTCATATCAGCCGACCGAATTCTGAAATAGCACACTAAGTTATGACGGGTTGTTCATAGCAGTCATATATTTTCGTGCTATTATTTTATGACATATAACTTTATGACTACCGTTTGAATCCCCCAATTGTATATTGCAGGACTATGTATGCTAAGCGTCCACGGAAGATTGGTAAACGAGAAGAAGGACGAATTTTGGAAAAAATTCTAGCAAAATTTTCAGAAGATCCACGCAGATTACTCCTCAAATAGATCGAAATTGTAATAATCATAAAAAATCATAACCATAAAAAATCATAATTTTCGTGGCACCACCATATTTCATATCCTGGCTACGCCCTTGACTTGATATAATGTCCTTTACACCTAGTTTGAATCGATTCCTTAAAAAATTTAATGTTCAGCAAAAGATAAATTGAAAAAGAAATTTATCAAGACTATGAAATTTTTGGAAGCAAAATTGAGCCAACGGAGGTTTATTTTTTAAAGAAAACAGAGTCAAAAATATGAGTTGCTATGATCGAGGAGTTGTGCTGATCGAGTGCTGCGTTAAGCGGAGCTTTACCTTACAAACATTTTTCCATATAATCTAATATTTTTCCAATGAGAGTAGTTGCTTCTTTATCTATCATGAATAAAGCTTGCCATCAAAAGCCTTAAAAAAGGAATGTAATTTTTCGAATTGCTGTAAAAAATTTTCAAAACCGACCCTTTTTCTGTTAATTTTACATGTTTCGAGCCAAGTTATTTCGAGCAAGTTAACCTACTTTTTATTTTTTTTTTAATATGGCAATAATTATATTCTTTCTCAAATATTATTATTTATTATTTTCTTTAAGTAATTTTTTTCTTTTTATGTCTACCAGTCGTTATAGTGAACCTAAAAAAATATTCATTATATCAAGAATTTAATACTAACAAATCATTCATTCATTATATTAAGAATTGATTAAAGTGAGTATTTGCTACTCGTACACCGACCGAGCTTTGACTGAAAGTTGTTTCAAGTTTACTTTTAAATATTTTATATAAAGTAGTGGCAATTAATAATAATAATAATTAATAATTTTTTTGTAATAAACATGACAATAGAATAAAATGCTGTTGTAATTAAATCAACACCAATGCCAGGTTATTTTTTCCTTAAAGTCATTAGAGCGTACACACATACTCGTGTATAATTTTTTTTTATTAATTCCAGAGAAAAAAATACCAGCAAAAAATTTAACTCACTAAGAGGCTTCACTTGTCTTTAATATCAAAAAACTTTCTAGAAGCTTAAATACTTAGACAATTTACTTTCATGGTATCAAAAATCTAATTTAAAATCATGTTTTATTATTAAAAAATCAAAATTATTCGGAATATTCTTTTGTTTACACAATAAAATGTTTTTATTTGTTGTGGTTTATGCTGTCCGTAAGCCCAAAAAGAAAAGAAGGAATCAAAGATTAGCAAGGTTCCTTACCATTATAAGAAATTACACAGAGGCCCATTATCCTAGGACCCGTTACAGCAGACCAATAATCTACTTAACTGAACAACGACCGATTAACGAAACTGATACAAGGTGAAAATAACAATGCAACAAACTCGTGTAACAACTGCAACAAACTCGTATAAGATGGAGATGCCTTGTGCAAGCCAAATGCTCCCAAGAGGGGCAAAGGCGACAAAAATATGCCCCCATGTATACGTGAAGGAAAATCTATAACTACCTTTACGCTGAAGTAACGCTGGTTCACACACGTGAATTTTTCTTGCTCAAGTTTCCATTCAACTGGGAGAAATGTAAATAAGTTTAGTAAATATTCCTTTCTCCAGCTTTCTTCCAGCTGAATTGAAACTTGAGCAAGAAAACTTGATGTAAGTGGGTCAGGTAATATATAAAACTTGATATATATTTCTTTACAGAGATGGACAATGTATGTTTTATTAAAATTGGTTCAGAGTCATATAAGCATTTCAAATTGCTACTAATACAAATACATACACAATAAGCATTCGGAATTAAATGTTGAATGCCAATTTCACAAAAATAATTGCCCTTATTATGATTGTCGACGTCGACGTCACACCAAGTCGACATCAATATTGGCAATTGTGGGATCGTTATCGAGAACTGTGGCTTATAAAATTACAATTGGCCATCAATATTAGTTAATTATTTCCTACAACGAGTTCAGAACTGATGTCTTTTTTTACCGTCGACTTGATGTGACGTCGACGCGACAATCATAATAAGAGGGAATATCATGAATTTTATAAATCATTAGGAGCACGTTTGGTGGCAGCTGGCGAGTACAATGCTAAGAATGCGTTTTGTAAATTTCGACTTCTTACATAGAAAAGTTCAAGTCTTATTTAATACAACTTCTAAAATGGCTTTGAATGTAATTTCTAGTGTAAATCGAACCTACTGGCCAATAGATCAACAAAAGATTTGCTGAATGATGTTATTGATTTCAGAGTTGTAAAGGGTAAGCCCCTTGAAATGATGATTCAAGTTGAGCCTACTTTATTTTTAATTTCAAACCACTCACACGCTACTGTTACCATATACTCCCATGAAACTTCATCCAGCCATGTGCTCAATTAGAATGCATCATGAATTTGTTAGATGCCGAGGCGGTGACCCATTATTGAATTCCACGGCACCATATTGGTTTTAGGGTCGAGTTTCTATAAAAGAAGTTCGCAAATCTTGGCTTAGTTTTGAATTCCTTCCAATAAGTTAATTTATTTAAACATCTTTTAGTTACATCTGGATGAGTTTTGCACCTATGTATGTGACTCTTCCATGTTAGACGGCCGTTAATGTTTATAACGGGCTATTTGACTATCTGGGTACATGTTTCCCTTAACAATATAAAAGTAATATGTACACATTTTTGCTCGTTCACCTTTATCCTTCATGCTTTTAGCCATTTTGCCAGTTGCGAAATGTATTCCTATAACTTACGGAACGCTTCCTATGTGCTTTCATAGGCGCTTAGAAAAATATGCACTCGTATCATCAGCAACCACTGATATATTAATATCATTGTATATTGGGCATGTCGGAGGAATTCATCATGTATTAAATAGGACCCAAAATGCTTTGGGGAATTCCTGCTTCTATTATAAAGTTTCCTTCTTTTCTAATAACAAATTTTTGACCAGTTAAATAGATTATGAGTATATTTACGGCCAAATTTTGCTTCAGTTTATTAATTAATCCATCGGGCCATACTTTGTCAAAATCCTGAATAACATCAATGAAGTTGAACATCTTTTAGTTTCATCTGGATGAGCTTTACATCTATGTGACTCTTACATGTTAGATGGCGGTCAATATGACTTTTCTTCGAAAGCACTTCTAATCACCATCACAAGCCTTTATGCTTTATCGATAGTGCTGTGCTGTCGTCTAAAACCCAACTGATGATGTGGAACACAAACACTCTCATTTAGTACGGGTGTCAACTTACTCCAATGCAGTTTTTCAAATTTTGAAATTTTGACTTATAGACCTGTAAGATTCCAGTTTGGAGTGGTATTTTGCCGGTTTGGGTATCATAGTAATCAAGGATATTATCGAATCCATAGTATAGTGCTACAGACGTAAAATAGCATTGAAAATATAAAGAATTCCCCCTTCAATTGTACAAGTGTGGGGTAACTCATAAAGATCTGGACGTTGCAGTGGTTAAGGCTATGGTTTTAAAACAGGAGACGAAATACATAAAGAAACTTTAGTAGTACACAAACCCACAAGTCCACAACATTCTATATTGTAGAGACCACGAGAGATGTGAAGTTAATCACAAAAGAAGTTATAGAAACTCTGGGGTTATTATCTATTGCGATGCGCAAGATATTTGGTTTTAACGAACGATTTTGACATACGCTTTCGTATTACAGAGTTTACTGATGTCAGACTCTGTAATACGAAAGCGTATGTCAAAATTGTTCATTAAAACCAAATATCTTGCGCTAACAAAATATCAAACGCATCGAACTATCTTACGTATCGCAATAGAGAATAACCCCCTGATTTTTTTTTCGTCTAGCACTGTCTTGATAATGGATAATTTTTAATATAAGATTTGAATACTTATTGGTATTTAAATTTATATAGAAAACTAGCGGGCCCGTTGCCTGCTTCGCACGGCAAAACAAAATAAGAAAAGAAACACACTTCACATACGCACCGCACACACATGCGTTATCGGATTTTAACCAAACTTCATATAAACCATATATGGGCCACTGCCTACGTAGTGTATAAGTTTGGTTGAAATCGCTCGACGCGTTTATGATTAGTTCGGCGACGTACATATACGGACTTATTTATATATATATATAGATTCAATAAATACAAAATATTTGGAAAAAATTTCGTGAAGTCACTTCAAAGCTTTTGTAGGCAAGTGTGTTGCAAGCAAAATGAGCCATATTTTATTAAATTGCATCCATAAACTCTAACTCTTTATCCAGACCTGTAAGCTTTGTATTTATTATAAATTTAATTTCCAGTAAATAAAGTATAAAAAAACAATAATAATAATAAATAATATGGAGAAAAAAATATGACAGTCATATTGTTTTCAAACTTTGAAAAATTACAATAGCAAAATTAGTGCAATAATTTTTTCAAATATTTTTTTTAATGATTTTCAATTGTTATTTAAAGCAAACTTTTGAAAATTCGAATCATTTCAACATGATTTGGGCACAATAGCCCGCTTTGCTCATAGTGGGAATGAACTATTAAAAAGAAAACTCGCTGCAATAGCGACACAAGTCGATCATTTGCTCAAACAACATCACAAGTCAAAAAAGTAGTTTTACAGAAAACGAGTTCAAAGTTTTTCAATTGGTACACAATTCAATGAGCTGACAACACATTGTATACAATTAATTCTGCATTATTAGCTGAATAATAGTATTTTTTTAATTTCGACATTATTTGAATAAATGGGCGAAAATTTAAATCACAAATGGGCCTAGATATTCGTATAAAAAATTTACATAATTGTGTCAAACACGAAACACAAAATTATTAAATTCACTGCAGAATTGAAGGCTGGAAAATAGTCGTCACTGCCAACAATGTCTACTCCTATTTGTTATTTTGCATTTCTTCCACAAAGCGTCTAATTGTTGTTTATTTAAGACTTCTTTGTAAATATTTATGAGTTTTAAATGTAGGTGGAGTACTTCCACTGTGTGTAGTCATCGTGATATATTATTATAAATATGTAGCACAACTATTTACAAGCAAATTTATATTAGTATTATATTTAAAAATATATACATACTTATGTACTTAGTAGCATTTTTCTTAAAATATAAAAGTTTTCAACATTTTCTTTATTAAGAAGAGAGTCCTTGTCGACACTTTTTGGCCACTACATTGGTTTTTGACAGCATCTGATAGAGTTGCTAATTAAAACCAGCTTTATTATCAAAGTAAGTATTCGTTAGTAAGAACTAGCGTGCAATATTTTGTGCTAGACCCAATGACCTTTGAAGTTGACCCTGGTCTTTGAAGTTCACTCCCGAATTTTTGGAGGTAATCGTTTTGTGAAACAATCATTCAACACTCTTTCGCCCACTGTAAGTCAAAGCAGCCTAAAATATTTCTATCATCAGTGAAAGTGGGACCGCGTTTACACTTACCAACTTTGTTGATGTAATTTATTATTTTTGGAAGTTGCATTTACGTTTACACTCATCAATTTTTGTTGTTGAAAATTGTCTGTTTATACTTACAGTTTGCAATATATATTGTTTTAGTTATTGGTGTGTCTACGAGTATGTGTGAACATATACACGAATTTTATTACCAATAAACAATTTGAAACAGTAAATATTTTGTAAAAAATTACAAAAGAAAAATCAACTTCAACTAATAATTAACAAGGGTAATAAAAAAGTTTTATTGAAAAAAAAAAATTATTTTATATAAAAATGGCTGTTTGAAATTTTTTAGGAAATATTTTTTTTGTGTACGAATGAGAGAACAAAACGAACTGCATGTACTATTTTTCTTCATCTTAACCCCCTTGTCTACAAGCTAAGAACTTGTTCGACAAAAGTTGACAAGTGTAAGCCCAAACTGCTATATAAAATAGGAAAAGGCGGCAGATGACTAGTCAGCGAGTATAAAAGCTCTAAGCTACTTATGTGGACCAGGTAAAAATTTGTTTCGAGAGGAGCAATAATAATATGTTTGGTATACAGAGAATTGAAGAGCAATCGCAATCAGCCGCAGAGGTAGAAAATTGGTCTACAAAAACTGTGATTTAGTTTCCAGCTTGACCGCGGCCTATAGCTCAAATTACACCGGATCCATGGCGCAATCATTTCAAACCGGATATATCTGATCCCGAATCCGCAAAGGACATTTCAGCGATGGCATATTTAATTTGCAATAGCACAGAATAGCCTTTCACATACAAAGAAAAAATTCAATAATTTTCATCTACATTTTACTTTATTACATTTCAACGTCAACTTGTCCCTATTTGAAAACACTTTATTGTGAAATATACAATATCTTATATACTTAATTAAATATACAATTCTTTTGTCACTTAATTCTCTGTAAGATGCTAAAGATAACAAGAAGTCCAAGGTTAAACAGAAACTACAACTACGATTTAAGTTTTAAACTATGAAATGGCCATAATTATTGCACTTTTATAGTACGAGTAACTAATTGCTTAATTGCTTGTTTATATAAAAACGATTAAATGATAATAATGCAAGTGTGAGAAATGTTGCCAAGTTTGGTGAATTAAGTCAGAAGGTTTTTAAGCAAAAAAGATTTTCGGGTAGTTATACAAAATATTCAACAATACAAAAACAACAGGCAAAATAAGTTTTTGAGAAAATAAATGTTACACTAGACAATTTGCTACAACATATTGTGCCTTAACCGCCAAAAAAAAACTTAAGCAACAAACACAAGATTTTTACTGTCTTTGCACTAAATAGTATGACCATCATCATCAAGTAATTTTGCTCTAAATTCGTAATGCCATTTCTAACAATTGTACTCGTAATACATTGATATTGAATTTTAATGATCTTAAATTATCGATTGCTATGAAAAAGTGAAAATGTGAAATTGTGTTACTTAAGCTTTTTTGGTGGCGAGGGCGAGTTTTTTTTTTAATCTACACAAAGGACCTAGAAAAATAATATGGACTTTGATAATTTACCTAAATAAATATTGGCATTTCCATTTATGGAAAAAATATTGCCATAAGAAGGGTGAACAACATATTACAAATGTTACACAGCGTAATGTGCTCTTCACGAAGGTGGTCCCAAAATTAGCCATTCTAACAACAACAAAAAACAAATTTTTTTATTAAAATATTATTTAAGCTCAAGATCTTATTTAGCGGCTAAGTAATTTTATTTGTAATTATCCATATTTCGACATTCAATGAGTATCATCTTTAGGAAATATTTTCAGGAAACATGGAAATATCGTTAATTACAAATAAAATTGTTTAACCACCACAAATTGTTATAAAAAGGCCAACAAAATATAGAGATATTAAAAACAGAACAAATTTTGGAAATTTTTTCTTTATTTCTCAATCTAATCTCACTTTTCCCAGTGATATTTAATAGCTTCGATATTCCAATTGAAAGGGAAAAATTAAAAGTGTGAGATTTTATAAATTTTCGGTTGCTCTGCTTAAATATTTCAATCACATTTCAAATTGCCCGTAACACAATTTATAAAATTTACTGCTTGTTGAAAACCAAAATAAATTGTCCACTTATTTTTAAAACAATCAGATAGTACAAAAATTAAATTTAAAAAAAATTTGATTACTTTTTAACGTTAAATAGAAATGATAAAAATCACAACTTAAAATAAATAATAATGACAAAAAGCATTTTTTGTTCATTCATACATTTCGAACAAGAGTGAAAAGCATGAGTTGAACAAACTTTCTAAATAAGGAAAAATTAAAGCCAATGGCTTCAGTTGTAATGAAATAAGATTTTTTTTCGTGTTGTTCTTTAGAAACGTTTCAGCATTAAAAAAAATAAAAGATATATCTTTTTTTATATCTTCGGTTAGGGTTCGTTGAGTTTTTGCGCAATTGTAGTCAAACACAAAACAATATTAACTTTCGAACAAAAGCTACTAGATGAGTAGTGTACAAAATAACAATAACAACAATAACGTATGTACAGAGAATATTATATGTGGATATAAAAAATAAATAAAATTACAATGACAAACACAAAATATAAAAACTTTTTGTGTACGAGTATTAACCGGAAAAAGGAAATGGGTTTGTATAAAAAAATTCACGTAATAAAATTTTAATTTAGTAAATAATATTAAAAAAATATATATAAATAATATTTCCTAAATATATATACATGCAAAAATTTTATATTGATATATTTTTTTGATATTAATCAAATTTCTGTGACTTACAAGATGTTGGTTTATTCTCAAATAAATGGCAACACTTTGGTTTAGTGTGCAGCTGGGAATTGCAAAAGAAGGCAGTATGTATTAAAATGTTTTCCAAAAACTACTAATAGTTATTCTCACTTATTGTATAAAATATAGTCGAAGCCGACAGAAAAAAATTGGCATTTAGAAGATACTCTTTGTTGACAACAATCGATTACTGTTTACAGCCACTTGCTATTCTATAGGCCTTGGAGTTAGATTTTGACGATAGTAGTCAAATTATGGTGACATTATGGGTACATTCGTAAATGCAGTACTCCGCTGCAACAGTGAGTTAAAATGTTTTTGGATAAAGTTTGCCTTTTGTTTGCGCAGTACTGCATTTACGAACGTACTTAATATTTAAAAGACAATAGATCGAACAATGACCAATTTTCTTTTACTAGCTTAAAGTAAGGGACGCACCTCTCACTAAAAGTTAACACTTATTTTCGCGTATAAAGAAAACTCTCAGCACGAAAATCTCCATGCATTACGCGAGTAAGTACTTTACTAAAATAAAAATGGGAAACAGACTTTTGCTGGTATCACGTCTGACATAACAATTTTCGCACATGTCGTGTGAAAGCTTTGGAACGTGTTTCTGTAAAAGTTCTATTTTCATCTGACAAAACATCTGACATCAGTTTTGGCAAAGCAAAAATGAAAAGAAAGAATATTAAAAAGTAAAAGACGACTTTATATACTACTATTTATTAAATAAGCAATTGAATTATTTGTTGCAAGCAAAAAATTAATATTTAGCACAAAATCAGATGCTGTGTACACTTAGAGGTTATGTCAGATGTAATTACACATGCATTATATTGGAAAACTAAATTTATAAATTCTCTTTAAATTAGCATTTTCAACAAATATGTCCAGTTACAAATGAATCGTACAGCTGAAAAGTCAGATGTAAAGACATGTCGTGTAAAATCAACATTAGACGGTATAGCATTTTTAATAAAAAAAATTCATATCATATAGAGTTTTCTGATAAGAAAAGTGCCCATGAGAGTTACTGATGAGAAATCACTATGATGTGTTCCACGATTAATACAATTTTATAATGAAAACATCGGTTTTCTAGGGAAAATTTTAGTCTCCATTTTAATACCCTTCAAAATCTACTAATTTTTTAGTTGTCAAATTCCAAACAATCGGGTTAGGAAGACAATCAGCCTTTCACTTGAATTGAAAATTCTCTATTCAGTTTTCAGATCAATTGAATTTTTGTTTTATGAATAAAGTTGCTCAAAATATTGCAAGAAAGCGGTGGAAAGCGGTCTAGAAACATTCCATTATTGACGAAATTGCCACAAAAGAGTAAGGTTTACTTTCAACTCTCATTCTAACGAGGTATCGAGAGGAGTTTTTACTTTTCTTTATTTATATCAAGAATCAAAGATTAGTAAGCTTCCTCAGCACTACACCAAAATACACAGAGGGCGTTGTTTCTAGGCAACGACAAATGGCAGTCCCATTATCCTAGGACCTGCTACAGCAGACCAATCATCTTCTTAGCTGAAACAACAACCGATTAACAGAACTGATAGAAGGTAAAAATAACAATGCGAAAACAACTGCAACAACTCGAGTAATATGGAGATGTTTCGTGGAAGCCAAATGCTCCCAAGAGGGGTAATGGAGAGAAAAGTCCAATTAAACGTTTGAGATTTATTATAGTATATGGCTTTTATTTATTTATTTATTGATTTATTTGTAGAGTTCCATACAGAAGACCTTATGTTTAAATACTACTACAAATTCAAAATTTAATAAATTATTTTTGTAAAGCAGACTAATATATTTTGATTCTTTTTTTATTATGCATTTTTATAAAAAATAAAATTATACCACATAATAATGACAGCTATGATATGTATTGTATAAAAATTATGATTACCGGCTTAAAGGCCACTTTAGCAATTTGTGCTGATTAATTTAAGGCAAGGAAAATAGGACGGTGGGACTAGTTTAAATGAAGCTGGGAAAAAATTATCGAGCTCAGATTAGGCTGTGTCGCAAAATTTTGCGAAAAAAGACGTTAAAAAAGTTGTCTATATTTTGTAATACTGGTTGGTTAATTTTTAGACCGCCTTCGTATCTATTGCACACTCAAGCTGCAAATTCTTGTTTGAGATACAATTTTTACGTTTATTTTATTGTTATTTTATCATAGATTTTTTTTATTGTTTGCGGTTTCTGAGGAATCATTTTTCATTTTCTGCTTTCGTTCATTAATTGTATATAAATAAAAACTTCCAGCTTATTTATAATGTAGGAAATCATAAAATGATAAATTGCAAAATTTTATAATACACAAGTAGAGCAAAAGCCAGACAATTGCATGCAAAGTATTACCCAGAAAATATTCATAAAATTTTCTTTAAAATAATGTGTATGAGTATGAAGAAACATATTATAAATTAAACTTTCATTCTAACCATGGATAATTTCTACTTCTCCATCATTAAACTAACTTTCTCTTTCGACTCGTCTCAGCTCTTTCACCGTCCTATGTTTTTATATAATTTGCTTCTTTGATACTTCCTTTAACATTATTATTACTATTATTATTCGCTATTAGTGCGTTTTTCCTTTGTGGTGACATTTTAATGATATGACACATATCAAGATTTTCCATTGTATAAATGCGTAATTATATTTTTAATATAATAAAAAAATATTTTTTTCCCTTTTCTATAGACATTGAAAATAATGTGAATTGAAAAATAAAAGTGATGAAATTATGCTACAAATGGGACATATTAAAATATGTAATAAGAAAAATATGGTAGTTTAGCGACAGATGGTGTTGCCACACTTTTCACATGCACCAGATATACTAAAGTGTCATCGGTACAAAATTTATTATGAATTTAAAAAATGCATTGTTTGTATGGGCTTTAGCTGCTGACATTTCATTGGCCGCTAAACCATGTTTAAACGATTAGTTGGGGGGGAATATCCCAAAATAATAAATTTTTATATTAAGTATTTGTTATGAATTGTTAAGAATTCAGAAATTGTGAAAGCTTGTGAAAAAAATATAAAAATTTACTCGATTTGAGATTAAAAATGTTGCTGATCGCACCGAAAAATTTACTGGGATTAAGTAAACATTTGCTCGATAATATTATGCAAATTCATTTTCTACAAAGCTTAACCTTATCTTGGGGCATTTTCCATTCTAGAAATAATTTTACATACATTTTATCCTCCTAAATAAATAAGCAGTAGTGAAAAAAGAACATGTTCCTTTCTAAATATGTTGTTGCACATAAAACATGTAACATGTTTTGCACTTGCACTTTATTTTAGTGTTTAATACTATACCCTTTTCGCAACTGTGTTAACTAACCACTATTATTATAAAAATAATGACTTTTATTAATATACTCTTGTTAACATATTTGTTCTTCTGGGAAAAATTTTATAAAAAATTTAAAATTTTTTATATAGACATTAATTATTTCAAACAACTATTTTTGTTCTATTGTGAAAAAGGCATCCGGTAACGTATAAAACTTATTACTCACTTTAGTTGCAATGCATATTTTAGAAATGAAAAAGCCAGAATTAATTTTTTTTACTGAATTCTTGGATTAATTTTGAAATTAAATTCTTTTTCGAAAATCATTTAATTCGGCAGGTAATTTAAATTTTCGAATATTATGACGGCTGAATCGTGAAGTTAAAATCTTTTTTTTTTTTGTAAAAGAAAAAATAAATTCTTTGCTGGACAACATGAAGTTGGCACTGGCTGAGCTGTAGCCAATAATTAAACACAACGTCGTCATTGAAATCTTAACCTCAAAGAATCAACAACTTCTCAAATAAATTTTCTTGTAAATCAATTCTAATATTTGAGAATTATTTAAAATGTTATATTTTACTATTTATTTTTTTTAATCAATATAAGATTACCGTTGACATTTTCACTGACGACCGCTGCCGCCGTAAACTTTATAGGCGTTGATCTCTAAAATGTTGTGGTAAAAAAATCTCAGGCATGTGATGAAAACCGATTGAAGAAACGAATCGATTTCAAAGAGAAAAGATTGTGATTTTTGGTTTTATTGTAACATATGACTTTAATACATTGTTTCTGGAAAATTTTATTTTTATCTCTTTAAAAATTCTCATCTTCTGATCTCCATTTCACAAGTTAACAATTTCAAATTGGCTAAAAATTATAACAAGATCGATCGTTCCTTTTGAAATGGATTGATTTCCATTACATATAATTTAGTGTCTACACCTTCATTTTGTTTATATGAAGATAAATGTTAATTTCCATATAGAATTTCACGTTCATCATAATATAAAATCATCAGGTGTAAACTCTAGGTCAAGGATGGAAATGATATATTTTTTTGTATTAAAAATTAGACCGCTCGTTACATGGGATTTTTGCTAAAGTAAGTTTCGTTATACTGAGATTTGCCTATACTTTGCTAGTGTCTAAGATTACAGCTTATTGTCTTATTTTTTTATTCAATTTTTATTGAGCAAACAACAACAACTTAGCAGGGTCACTCCTATTTAAACCAAATAGGAGTGACTCTGCAAATTAATGAAATTGAAAACATAAAAAACCACCTCAATTATTTGTAAATGTGTAAAAAAATAAGCCACAAGAACTATTTTAAATTTTTGCTTTAAAAGAGTCAAGAAATGCTTGTTTTAATCTCCTTAAAAACACAAAACAACACATTAAGCGAATCTGGCAACATTAGTTAACACAATAACAACTCAACAAGAGTTTTTGTTAGAAGTGCAAATACTCATGCACGCAATATATGGGCTGTGTCAACAACAAGATGTCACCGTTAAAGGTCGTGATCTAAATAAAAATACAAAACGCACATGCAAACGAGGTGAACTGTAATAAAAAAAGGTGGCTTAGTGCATAAAGACAACACAGAAATGTAAAAAATGGCAAAAGTAGGTTAAATCGAACAAAGGCAAGTGTGAGTTTTTAATTAATTCCAAAAAAAATTAAATTATAAATTTGCTAAATATGTACGAATAAGTACTAAAAGAAATCTAGATTTATGTAAAACCAAAGAATATTGCACAGCCCAAGAATCTTATTTAAGGGCAGAATGTTTTCAGACAAAAATATTATATTGTACATGTATTTTGTCCTTCCTCTGTATCATGTCTGTGTTCTTTTGTAAAAAAAAAATGGAATAGTGCAAAAAATAATCATTTTTTTTTAACAAATAAAACAATTTCACGAATATTAGACTTGAAATTTAGGGATATTTGTCAATTGCTCAATTTATGCGCCTGCAAAATGAAACGCTAAAAATTTTATTGAAAAAATCCTTTTGCATAATTACAATTGCAAAAATTATTCAAAAATTTTAATAATTATCAAACTTTCTATGACAAAGTTACTGGATTATTATTACAGAGAAAGTACTCAAACACATTATGAAGACATAATAACAACAAAAAATCACCATCTTGCCTGTCATAATTGCTTATTTTATATCTTAAATTTTAGCCACATCTTTAATTAAAATAATTTGAAAATTGGCAATTGCTTCTAAAACACATTAGAATTTTTAGCTCTGTGATCAACTTTATTCTACATCGCATATATCCATATTTTTAAATAATAAGCTTTTATGATCAAGTTACAGCAAGAGTTGTCAAGTATTTTCTTAAATTACACTTTAAACATTTGTAGCAAATTTTATTTGATTTTGTGAAACGACATGCCTGTTTCTCATAAGTATTTCTCTGATTTAAAAAATTAAGTTTTAGCACTTGTTGTGGTCAAAATATCGCAAAAATTTACATACATATATTTTTTGTATAATATTTTTAAGCCCAATAATAAATGTGGTTTCATTAGATCAAGATATTTATTAAAATTTTTTTTACACTTTTAAGATCAAGACATACGTCATACGATTTTCCAACACTTACAAACTTTACGTTTTACAAAATATAGACTTAAGCAAAAGATTTCACAGAACCGACCTTATTGGAAAACCCATTAAAATTAGTTTTGCAACACCCTATTTATATTTACTATTATGAGATGCAACAGATTTTTCTATCTGTTTTTAATTCGCGCGCGCTCATGGTCTCATTTAAATATAAAATTGTGTGTCTTGTATAAGTTTCTGTTTTCTAATTGCAACATAGTTTTTTTTTTTGCCTTTCCTCATACAGCATATCTATGTTGCTGTGCAATTGAGAGCATCAGCACCATTTAAAAAGGCGTGCTGGGTCAGCAAACAAAAACGAAAGAAAAAAATTTATTCTAGTCTTCAATACCGTAAAGATCAAGATGATGAAAAAGAATTTGCCAGTATAGTGAGTGGCCAAATATACAACAAAAAAATAATATACGAGTAGAAAAATTAAAGAAAGAATTCTAAAACAAAAAGCATCTTTCACTAAATAAATGTTCAATCTTAATAAAACAGCCAGCACGCGTTAAAGCGAGATAATTTTGAATAGAAACACAAGTGAGAATATTTTTGATTTATTAGAATAGATAGAATATAATTTGTTTGAAGCAGCCGTATGATCATTTGACTAGGGAAAATCTCTTCGGTTTTTAATTTGTTTTATTCTAATAGAATTCAAGGGAACAATTTTAGAGACTGTAGTGAATCACAAAGTGATTAGCTTCAAAACTGTGTTATTAATTCAGCTACAGAGCTCTATTCCGGGTTAAGTAATGGGGAATGTCATGATGTATCTCCCTTATACAGGTAAAATGGATGCATATAAGGCTAATGTCATCATTTTAATCATGGCACAGATTTATGGTAAAAGGGATAACGTTAAAGAAAAGCTCTCCAGAGAAAGCCATATTTTGTTTGGATAGATTTGGTCTCATTAGAAGAGATGTGCTGATCCTACCACAATAATAATGAAAATTATTCCTTAATATCCTGTTTATGTGTAGGAAAGAAATCATAATTATCCGAAGCAAGGCTTAAATGCAACATAGCCGTACCCCAAAAGCTCTAAACTCTAAATTTCGACTGGCCAATAAAAAGTGTTTCTCAATGTATAAAAAAATCAGAATCACTTATATCTGAATCTTAGCCGACGCTATACCAAGGAGTTCCTATGTGAAGTTTAAACAACTTTAATCGCATTTTGCTAATTCACTATTTTCTGAGATACGTCTATGTTGCATTAAGGGAGCGATATGGCAGGCTATTGGCTGCTAGTGTAGCACGAATAACTTTTGTCTGCTACTGACCAAAGGCCGATGTTTTAAAATTTATTATACTGTAACACATATAAAATAACAATTTAAACATACGTAGACGTGTATCGACATTTGAAAAGTTTAGGTCTGAGTTTCACTATAATCTTATAGCGAAGAGGGATACGAACAACGCGTCCATTAGCATTTAGGTTTGTTTAGCAAATCTATGCAGAATATTACGAGGATCATTTTCGTGGAACACTTTAAACCTCCAACTCTTTAACGTATGGGTCGTTTCGTTCCCTTTTCATCAGAAAGAATTTAATCCTTGAAAAAGCTTTAAGTTTCATAAATTTCTTTATAGATCTCTGATTACACTAAATCCCACAATTCAATCTGAATGCCAGAAACAAGTCAAGACATAAAATGTATTTGGGGATTGGCACTAAAATCTCAGAAAGATTGGATCTATTACAGGCATACATTCTAAGAAAGAAAAGAAATTAATAATGAACTAAAATTTAAGAACATTCATGGCTCAATTATTGATGGCAACTGAAACTGAGATGGGTTACAAGTTGGCAATCGAAAATTTGTAGTTGCCAGAAAAAGCACTACTTCTTAACAACCGAAATTTGTGACTCTCAGTTGCCATTCGTAATATCATTGTTATCAACTGCAACTCAATTGTGGATCGGTTGTGATCGAGTCCTTACTAAACTTCAAACCAAAACTGTTTTTACCAAGATTCAGTGAAGATTCCATGTGGATAAGAAAACGATTTGCATCTAATACAGTAGACTCGCGACAACGTGAACTTCTGGAAACCTGAACTAGTTGGAAACATAAATAACATTTTCTGAATTATTATTTTATTAAAGCACCAGGATTCATATTCTACGTTTATGTGAGATCTCTTTTAGCAAGCAGCACTCCATACAAGATTTAAGTAACGATTTTCAATATTTTTTTACAGTAAATAACCTTTCAAAATGTCTTTTGAAAAGTCAAAATGTTTGAGCCAAAAAAGAATCACATATTGTTGAAGATCTTTTACGAAAAGGTTGATATTCAGAATAGAAGCGGCACTGAAGATGACAATGTCTTCATTGTAGGCGAGCCAGGAATTGAAATATAACTAAAGGAAGATAAGATTTCGATATGCGGAGAGAATGCAAATAATAATCAAACCGATATAATGGCTTTAAGCGATTTTAAAGAATATGCTCATACTCAAGAATTAATTTCTGCATTAAATTTTTATTATATTTAAATATAATTTACCGAATTTTAGGAAAAATTCACCTAAATTAAGAAATGTTTTGAAATAATTTGTTTTACAATTTTTCAAAATAAAATTTATTACGCCTGCAATCGCCTTCAAATGGAATACAGGTTTTTCATAAAACAGTGCAAGCCGAAAAATTAATTTTTATATGGAAATAAAGTGCAAAATGAAAACGAGACTTTGCAATACGAAATTATGATAAATAAAAACTTAAAGTATGTACATAAGCAATGATGAAATTCTAAAAAAAATTTTTTTTATTTTTGATTTTAAAAATTGCGTAGGATCGAAAACTTGTAAAACGGGGGATATGTGTATATCTTTTTTTTTGTATACCTGAGTGAAAGTTATCAAATTGTAAATGAACTATTAAAATTATTTGATTTCCCCTAAACACTTCGTGTGAGACCATTTGCATCCAGATTATTTATACACAAATAGAAACTGAATGGTTAAATATCGTTTCACATCTGCTACTAACTCACACCCACAAGATCAAGAGTTGGTAGGCAGTTTGTTTTCAAAATATTGTTATCTTTATTAACTGCGGCAACATTTAAAGGCCCTACAATTTAATTCTGTTATTTATAATCATGAACAGCCGTTTAATTTATTAGATAATCAATTAAGTCTTAATCACCCAAATTTTTCTTAAATATTATACAAACATGCATTCCACATGATCTTCCAAAAAAAAAAAAAAAAAAAAAAACTAACAGATATTTTAATCTTCCTGTTTAATTTCTTAACAAACTTTGACGTATTGAGTCTTTATTTTTATTATTGTATTGTCTGCATGAAATATTCTCCAGACATTTTATGGTCTCTGATTGAACGCTGTCAAGGAACATACAAAGACAGATATATATGTATATATATCTTAATAGATTCTGTTGTTTTTTTTCCTTTATTTCTTTCTCCACATTTCTCTACTGAAAAAGCTATAAAATGCAGTGCCTCATCCAGTCAGTCATTGTTAAATTGAATGAAAAAAGACGAATAAGAAACATTAAATTGTTAAATAAATTGTATGGAACAAGAAAATTTTTTAAATACGTACACACGCATTGCAGAAGATTTCCAATGACGCAGACAGAACTACAATATGTTTGCTAAATACGAGGGTGGTTTGGTATAATATGCGATAATAATCGTTATGCTTAAAAATGCTGAGTAAATTTGTATGTAAAATCAGTCAGTTATTGAAAAATCTTTTTTTTAAGTACAAATATAATACGAATAATAAAATAAAGTCTTTCAAATCATGTTAGGGAACTTGCAATACCCTCATAATTTTTAACTTCTCGCTATCAAGCAAAGAAACTTGCGGAATCAAATTCAATTTTCGTAAATTGAGTTTTCATCAGATCAAGCCGTTCTGATGTCCTAGCAAGTTATTCTGATGAATTTTGCGATTAGTCTGTAATTCTGTGTGCATATATGTATATATATATATATATATATATATATATATATATATATATATATATATACATATATATATATATATATATATATATATATATATATATATATATATATATATATATATATATATATATATATATATATAATATATCAATTAATATATGCATGTATATATGTATGTAAACTTATCATAGCTTTTGCATGTCTAAGCCGGTCGGAGTAAATTTAAGACATTCCAAATATCTTGACCTCACTGCCTTTCGGAGTGATGGATTTCTAAAATAAATTAATTGACCGAAAAAAAATATAATCTTCTAAATATATTCAACTTTTGACCTGGAAACCAAACGCTAATTGTAGCAAATATAATTAAAGTAGATTGATTCGTTCGAGAGATATCGTGGTTGAAAATTTTAAACAAAAAAAAAAAAAAACAAAAAACTGTTTCTTAAGTCACTCTGAAACTTCTTTCCGAATTCATTTTACAAATTCGATTATTTTACAAAAATTTTAAACCTCGTTTTGAATGCGGCAAATTCGGTACACATCTATTTATTTCCTCGAGAGATATCGTTGCTGAGAATATTCCATATAGCTGCGAAAATTCTAAATTTAGTAACTTAAAAAGTAAAAAATTTAAACTACATCGAATTGTGTAAATTTTATCTAAAGCAGTTAATTGGTTCATAAGATATCCCTGTAAAAAAAATTTCGAAAACAATATTTTTTTCGATTACGCCGAAAATTCTTCGGAAATATTTTTTCCGATTACTCCGAAAATTCTTCGGAACTCGAGCTTGATGGCCTGCAAGGTCAGCAATTATTTTCATTTGGGACCACTATTCCAGTAAAGTCCGCAACAAGTGAATTTCTTTGTTCTGGAGTTAGGATAATTGATTATGGGAAGGATGATGGAGAAGGTAGTGTTTGCGGACGATTGATTTGTATTGTCGATAGTTGAAAGAGACGGGAAAGAGCACTGCAAAGAGTTTATTTTATATACGAACTGTTCAGCAAAATAAAAATAATAAGAATAAGAAACAAATTATATTTATTTGTTTCTTTAATACGCGCAAAGTCATTAGGGAGAGCAAGCAATCCTGTAAAGATGATGAATTTTTTTAAATTAAAACTATAATTAGATTTCAATTATAAATTGATCCCGAAAATGCCATACTTTCACGAATGAAAAGAAAATGAAACAATAAAGATAATCTACTATCACTGATGGATCTTCATCAATCTCGATGGTAAAATGACTTTAGTGCACTGGTCCTTACATTGAAACTACTTTCGGTCGGTTATATTTAGTTGGTGATTATTAGTGAGATTCAGATGGAATGAAGTATCTCTTATTCAGTCTTAGAAAATAAAGACATTTGAATGCTTATTTAGTAACATGAAAACTGTGTTTAAGTCACCTGAATTTTCACGACAAGAAAACAAAGAGCATTAGACCTCCATAATGACAAATAGAGCTTTAGGTGCGGTCATGCATTTAAGCGTGAAGTTAAGAAGCAATTGGATCACAAGGCTGCAAATAGAATGAAGAATGACCCTATTTTTACATAGAGAAACAAATTCCCTGTTAATATAAAAAAGAACTAAACGAAGGGCTACAAACTCTATTGTCCCTATCCTCTGTTCCTTGAGTTAAAATATATATGCCTTCCCCTGACTTTATACATATAATTTTTATATTCCTTGTCAAATGCAAGTATTCCTTTTCAATATGTAAGTATTATTCCTCCAAATATCACTCAATTAATAAAAATTAAAAATTTGTTAAATTATCTTTTGTTCAATTGCAAAATGTTTCTTTATACAGATACAATAAACTCGTATATAAAATATTTAATTGCGACCAGATGTCAAAGTAATTTTAATTTAACTAAATTACATAAAAAATTACTTTGGATTCTAAATTAAATTCGTCATTTATTTTTTATTGCCATTACGTGTTAGTTGTGCAAAAAGGCGAAACTATCTGTGAAATAAAATATTAACATGAATAAACAATAATACTACTTATTATTTATTAAAACATATATAAATATGTATTTGAATTGGCCTTCACTTAATAAGTCACGCAAGTCATAAATGGAAAAAAAATTATAAAAGTTGAAAACAAAAAAAGATCACAATCGGATCAAATATTTTATAGCGTAACGAAATATCTTCTCGGAAAAGTTTCTTTAAAAAAAGATTCTCTGGCCTAAAACAAAATATTAGAGAAATTATTATAGCCCTCAGGTTAGTACGTGGCACGTTCTGAATGCAACCATGTGTGACCCAAATTTCTTAGAGCACTGATGCCAATAGGTTGATGTGAGTTCAGTAACTGGAAAATTTTAATTTGATGATTACTGCTGGATTAATGAATATTTTTTTTATTTTATTTAAAATCCACAATTAAGTTGATGATTTTTGTTGGAACAATGCACAATTAGAGTAAATTTAATTTATTTTGATTGCTTCAACAAACATTCTTTTAATGGGTTTTTAAAATTATATTTTAAAACAAAAGATTTTAATTAACAATTGCAAACCAAAGGGTTTATGCCGGTTCGCTGGTAACCGTCTGTGCTGGTTACTCACCATTAAGCAGCAGGATAAAGTGAATGACCGTTGCCGCAAATATTAAGCGGTGTTCAACGTCGACTCTCCAATGTTCAATGGACAAACATATAGCATTTTGTCATGTCAAATTGATGGCTTACATTCTGTTTCGTTTCCCATTCCCCACTTTACAAACCCGCCGAAGGAGGTTTATTGTCATAAATAAGAATACCGCATATTGCAGTTATCACCTTTACACGGGCGCAAATTGTGGCATGCGATATCGATCGAAGTTTCTAATAAAATATTATTTAAATGTACTCAAATATCCATCGATACTGTGATTTGGCTTCTGAATTATATATAGATATACAGATACATTCTACGCAATGAATGAAATCACAGACATCCTGAACAATCCAGATAAATTTTATCTGGATTGAAATGGCTGCCGCCATATCTTGTAGGGCCCAAGCAATGAATAAGCGATGTTTTCTATAGTCGTCTGACTCTTGTAAGGATGCAAGCTTAAATTCTAAATGTTACGTCCTTCCAGAAATCGCTCACCTCAAACTCTACTATAGATTTGTGCAGCCATGAACGTTATTTCCGACCGATCTAATGTTTATTTGATTGGTTTTTTTCCAATTTAACGTCCGGGTGTTGAAAAATCTACTTTTATGAAAATGTTCTAATCGTTCAACTTGTCGAAATGGTTTAGAAACAAAGATTGAATATTTAACGGCAGACCTGAGAGCCGAAAACAAAACAATACCTGTCATTTGTCTTTCCGCAATTTAAGAGAAGTATTTATAAACATCGCCGTGAAAATAAAATGGAAATTCTTCTTAACGAATGACATTTTCATTGCTTGTAAATGATCCATTAGTGGATTTTTCAGACTTCCTAGGATCTGATTGAAAAAACTTTGATTTAAAATAGAAATTACTTCTACAAGATTGATTTGAAAATCCTTTTTTATTAAATGAAATACTTATTTCTTTAAATCAAATGAAAATATAATTTTTCTTCAACCAATATTGATAAAATTTACCTTCATATAAGAAAAACGAAATCGCGACTACTTGTGAATTTGTACGCCTTGGAGTTCTGAAGCTTATTGCCAGTGGCAAGTAATCGATTGTGATTTAATATAAAATTATTTTATATGCAAAATAATCATAATAGTTCATCGAAAGTTTGCTTTTCCAAATCGGTAAATAAAAATCGAAAAAGAGAACTTCCTGCAATGACAAGCTTATCTGAAAATCCTAATCTCGACATTTTCATGACTTCTTTGGAAACTCTTTATTGACTGGGAAGTATTTATGAGCAGGGCGACATGTTCGGTGAGGCAAAATATTTAAATTTTTATAGCTAAAATTGCATAGTTTCAAAAGAACTTTACTAGGACTTCAAAAACACTTGGTTATCAGCCGGGAAGGGTACAAGAGACATCTAGAAATTTACTTCTAGTTTAAAAAATATCCAAAACCCATACGATCGTGCATAGATTTGGATTATTTTGGAGTCTCAAAAAATTAACGAAAGGGAGTGGCTTTCTATTTTTTTAGAAATTCGTTTTCTTCAACTCAAGTAACAGCTGATGACGTGTTAATTTCATGAAAAATTTATGGTTTTGAAGTCGTTAAGTCGTTCCATATCAACGCTAGTTACACGTACTTCGAGGCCTAGTACGAAATTCTGCCACTAATGCTAATGACATCGCTGTAATAGCCAATATATGTATGAAAAAATGTTTGTACTTTTTTTGGGCTGTATACCGGCAAACAAAATATTTAATTTCCTAAATTGCATACGATTCGTATGGTAATGTGATGATCAGAAAGAATTCCATACTACTTTAAGTGCGATCGGCTTGTGTTTTGTTGTTCGATCTTCGAAAGCTTTTCCTCTCGTTGTTGCACGTGTTAAATTGTAATCGACTTGTGCAACTGTGTACTCGTATTGCCATAGAAGAGAATTCATTAACTTCTGCTTCATATACGAAGAAATAGGTCGATTGGAAGTTCCTAATGGAAGTACTCATGGGTGACGATTCGGTGCATAGTCTCTGCCATTTAACAAGCTTTTAAACAATTTAAATTTTGACTTGAAATAGTCAGAAAACCTATAAGCAATAGTTTACATATTTTATCAATATTATTTAGTAATTTTTATTTGAAATTATGTACGAGTATTTAATTTCTGTTGCTATTTAGCCATTTCCGTTTGAACACTACCTTTTATTGGTAGACCTCAATTATTCATTTAAACTGTTCTTGTGTCTATAACAGGCATAATAATACATATTGAAACAAGTAATTAAAATTGCACATTTACACCTATAAAAAAAAATTAAAATGAAAACGGACGCAATGATGATAAAGGAAGAAAGAATACAAAAAGAAATTTTGCATAAAAACAATAAACACAACGGATGCAGTCATAGAAATTGTGGCCAGACAAATATTTAGAGCCATAAAAGGAGCCTTTAATACCCATCTTTCATTTTTAATATCCAGGGCAACCAAAAACTTTATATTTTCAGTTGTACGTCGTACAAACATAGAAAGTAGTTATTTATCCAAGCTTTCTAAGAACTTTTTTCGCATTATTTATTTCATCAAATAAATCAAATATTGAATTATATTGTAGCAATAACTACAGGGTGGCGTAATGGTACTGTCATAACTTGAACTAGCTGCCATTTTGTTATAAACGAAGAAATAAAGTTTTGTTTTTATAAAAAATTTATTTGAAAGTTTAAAATTTATGACATTAATTGGAAAAAATTACACCGTTCATTGGGAGGTGGCCTTTCCCTAGCTGATGCGTAATTGCGCTTGTTTTATAGCTTTTTGATTTGCTGCTCGCAAAACATATGGCTGCAAATTGGCAATTTCTGCTTTTGAGAATCCATCCAGCCTCTCTCCCATATCCGATTATCCTACTTCCCGTACAATGTATTGCAAAAATATAGACTAGCCTCTGAACACTGGTCCAATCGAAAAAAAACTTGCAAAATTCGTGGTTTACTGTGAAAAACGTGAAATTTTATAAAGTGCCAAAGGAAAAAGTCCGGTGCTGTGAGATCTGGTGATCTGGATGACCAGTTCAAAATTTAAAACGGGAGATCACTCGACTAGGAAATTGGTATAGCAAAATCTCCATCGTTGCCCGAGCTGTGTGAGCGGTTGCTCCGTCTAGTAGAAACCAACAATGATCGAGACCCAGTGCAGCAACTTGCGACAAAAAAACTCGTTTAGCAACTGCCTGTAACGCTAACCAATTAGGGCCAACAAAATTTTCACTGCAAATACCGCACGAAACAGTCACTTTGAGAGGATGCAATGGCTCTTTATGCATTTTATGTGGATTCTGTCTGCTCCCGAAACACAAATTTTGTTGGACCATATGGAAATTTCTCAAATAATTAGCAACAATAGTTCCACGTTGTTTAAGAGTGTATCGCTCCATGGCTTGTTAACAATTAATTCTCTATAATTATATGTATGCACATGGTAAATGTTAAAGCATAGTGACATTTGGTGCCATCAGCAAAAATTGCACCAAATTGAAATTATGACATTACTTTTGCGCCACCTTGTACATAATACAAACTGCATAACAAACAATTTATATTTGATATGAATATATTTCACACAAAATCTTTCTATTTTAAATTTTTAATAATGTAATTTAAATAAAAGCTAAATTAATCTAATAATCAAAGATAATTTTATGAAGATGATATTCGAAGAGTACCGAAATATCGAAAAAGCTCAAACATTAAATAAAGTTATTGAAGTAGAAAATAGTAGAGTGAATATCGCTACTTTAATGCAGCAAAGACGTATCAAAAAAATTCAAATTATCGAATTATGGATGAAAAAGTGTTCATCTATGTCGTGTCTTTAGGTAAAAAATATTCAAAATTATATCTGAAGATAAGCCGAAGTTATACCACGAAGTTTCAATGTGGAAGCTAAAGCTTTTAAAGCTTTAATTGCATTTTGCCAAGTACATTGTTTTTTTTTTTGGAAATATGGAGCGATATGTTGGAAATAAATTTTTAGGGCATATTTTTTGATTCTTACATCATTTTTAGAGCCTATTTTGGATCTTTCAGTTAATAACAAAAAGAGGCATGAAATTCTTGAACCAAAATTAAAAATTTTGAATTAAACTTTAGAAAAATTTAAGTATTTGTTTTATAATAAATAATAATTTAAAAGTTTCAGTATTTATTTTTATGGCTACGAGTATTTAAGGCCAAAGACCTTTTAAGCTTTAAAGGTACATGTTTAGGGAAAAAACAGTAAAAGGAAATTCAAAATAAATGTTTGAGTAAATAAGGAAATTGTTTTTAAAAGGAATATGAAGAAAAGCTAAATATAAAAAATATAGGAATTCAAACATGTTAATTAAAGTTGGCCATTTCATGGTTAAAAGCAGGCAACAATCAATAATTAAATGTGCAATTAATTTATTTGTAGTGTTTTTATTTATTGTTGTTGCTCTAGCCAATCATGATTTTTATTATTATGTGAATTATAAACACACGGTTTTTTTGGATTTTATTTTTACATTTTAATTTGTTGGCTGGTCTTTATTAAATTACCAACAATATTTATGTTTTAAACTTGAGTCTGTATGGTTCGGTTATTTACAGTTAACGGTTTTAAGGATTTTGTAATTGTGTTTGTAAGCGGATAAAAATGTTTAAATTGCTTTTTGGCCCACATTAATACTCGTATTATTTCACTTTGAATGCAAAGCGATTTGAATTACATTTGAATTGTGTTATTGGCACAATTATTATTAGTTTAATATCTATTGAGATTACATTTCAAAGATGAGTGTCTTTTGTTAAAAGTTGCATACATACAGAGAAATTGTTTGTTCAGGATTTGTACGGAATTACTGCATTTGCGTTAGAAAAAGACACGCACTTGAAAGTGTCAAATGTGCCTGCAATGATTTTGGTTGTAATGCCATTAGATTGTTTGATCTACTTACTTATATGTTTATTTTTAAAGTGTTTAAATTTCAATTTGCTTTGCTTAAGGAATAACAACTGTTACACTGAAAAAAATTTGCAGATGATCTGAAAACAGTGTGGCCAATTTAACACTTTATAAGTTTTCATTTTAGATGTTTTCAAAACTAAATCACCCAATTCTACTTGAATTCTCTTCTTTCATTTGAAGGCAGCAACGTACACCATGCTAGATCTAAAACTCTTTGAAATTACTTAGCCTATAACAAATGAATACAGCCTGAGGCACTTATTTAATTATGAATTTATTTTAAAAATTTAGAGTATTTTTCCCATCATTTCCTATATTTTTGCCATACTGTAAAGAATATTATAGGTGCTTCTTTGAATAACTGATCTACCACACTTTCTACAGCTACCGATACGTTATTGAAAATTATTTAATATGTTATTGTTGAAAGTTAAATCTAGACTACTCAATAAGTGGTACAATATTCTGAAATAAAATATTTAGCAAGTTTTTCGCAAAGCATAGATAAACATACGTATATTGTACAATATTCTGCACACATAAACCACTACATTCCACTTCTTTTACTTAGGCAATAAAAATCAAAAGTCTTTAAAATGTATGCAATATTATTGCACAATATGAAAATTTACCCTCGTATGCTCTCAATATTACATTGAACCTAATTCCGTTAAACTCGCATATAATGGGCGTTTCAAATGCAACAGTGCAGCAAGGTTAACCGTGTCTGGATGTTGTAGATCAAGGCTACCACCAAACTAGTCGAAACCTTCCGGCTACATGATACCTCAACTTGTCTTTGAGAGCGGTTTAAAGATCCTATTACCAACTAAAATGATTTGAAAAGAAGGAAATGTAAAATCAGGTTTTACACAGATTTTTTTTTTTTTTTTTTTTTTTTTCACGCTAATATATGTTTATTGTATCTTCAAATAATTGAACTAACAATAAGTGTTCAAATCTTAAATATATAAATAATTATTAGGCCCAACCAGTGTCGGACATAAACTTAGTGATAATAATTAATAATACATAAAATTCATGTTACGCACAAAAAATATTTTCAAAGAATTTCATCTGGAGAGTTGCGTATTAATGCCGTAGTGTCCCTCTTTTTTAAGCGGATGTGTCCAGGAAAGTTCAAGATGTTACGAGCAAGGGGATTAGGATGGAACTCGAGTTTTGTTAAATATTTTCCAGCATATTTTGCAATTTCAGCGGTCACAAGTGGCATATTTAAATCACGATGTAAAATAGAATTTTTCAAGTACCATGGAGCCGTAGTTATTAACCTTAATATTTTGTTTTGCATTCGTTGGATTCTCTCTACATTGGAAGCTGAAGCAGTGCCCCATAGCTGAATTCCGTAACACCATATCGGCTTCAAAAGCGACTTGTATATTAAAAGTTTACAATCTAGACTGAGGGTAGAATTTCTACCAATCAGCCAATGTATCTGGGTTAATTTAAGCTTCATTTGTGTCAGCTTAGAGTCAATGTGGTGTTTCCATGTAAGCCGTCGGTCGAGGTGAATACCAAGATATTTCACATGTGAATGTTGAGGAACAACTTGATTGTTGATTTGAATGGGGGAACAAGTATCTCTTCGTAGGGTAAATGTAACATGAACACACTTTTGTTCATTTACTTTTATTCTCCATAAGTTCAACCACAATTCCAACAGGTTAATATGTTGCTGAAGATAACGGGATGCCTCGTGAGGGTTTTCATGCATACTAAGGCAGGCTGTATCATCGGCAAATGTAGAGGTGAGGATATTACTGCTCAAAGGCATATCACAGGTATAAATCAAATACAAAACTGGCCCCAGTATACTCCCCTGAGGCACCCCAGATGAAATGGTTTCGGGCACACTCATGAAGTCTCCTTCCACGACAGTGAACTTCCGGGCAATAATGTAACTTTCCAAAAGATTTACAATGTTTATTGGTAGATATGTCTTCAATTTTAGAATTAGGCCTTCATGCCACACTTTATCAAATGCCTGAGAGACATCAATAAATAGGGAAGAACAATACTTTCTTTCTTCAAATGTTCTTCTTATGAAATGAACCAATCTATGACATTGTTCAATGGTGCTGTGCTGACTTCTAAAACCAAATTGATGGTCCGGTATGCATCCATTATCAGCTAGTATTGGGGACAATTTTGTCATGAGAAGTTTTTCAAAGAGCTTCGAAATTGTTGACAGCAAACTTATTGGCCTATATGACTCAGCCTTGGTAAGATCTTTACCCGCCTTTGGAATCATTTTGACCATGGCAAGTTTCCAGCTGTGTGGGTAATACTCCAGTCGTAAAATGCCATTAAAAATAAATAACAGGATTCTAATAGCAATACGAGGCAACTGCATCAGCATCTTGTTACTAATTCCATCAATACCCGGGGCCTTCTTTGGATTGGTTTCAGCAATTAGTTTTTGTACATCAAGCATCTTAAACTTTATAGGTCGAGGGGGTAGAGCAACTACGCTCGGCAAATCAACAGCACCAGTACATGTGTTTGGGGTAAATACGTCTTTTAAATGACCAGCTAATATGTTACCTTTTTCAGTATTAGTTCTTGCCCAACCTCCGGTAGAAGTGCGCAGGGGTGGTTTAGACTCAACGGGTGTTTTAAGCTTTTTAGCAGCGCGCCACAAGGAGTAATTAGATGCTGCAGTGACATCGAGACCTTCCAGGTAGTTCTTAAGAGAAGCAGATTTTTCAGCTGAAAGCAACTCTTGGAGTCGTTTAGTGCATTCTCTAAGTCTGATTTTATGTTGGGGCGATCTGTGCTGTTGCCATTCCCTTCTAGCTCTTCTTTTTTCACATACGAGACGTTCAATGTCCGCAGAATAAATTCTATTAAACCCAGTCTGCGGATGGGAGGTAGTGGCATGTTTAGCAGCCTGTTTAATATTCTCGGTAAGATTGGCAATGTTAAGTTCAATATCATCGGGAGTTCTAAGCCTGATGTTTTCCGTACAATGACTACTGAGATATTTTTTGAACCCCAGCCAGTTAACACGATGTATCATCTTCACATATGGGTCAGGTAAGTCACTTCTTAGTGGGCTACAAATTGTAACGATCGTGGGAGAGTGATCGGAGGAGAGATCATGTGAAGCTTCAACATGAATTAAATCCCTAGGGATATTTTTCATGACCCCAAAATCTATAACATCCGGAATTTTTTGTATGTCAGTAGGCCAGTAAGTGGGCTCCCCACTAGAAATGACATCCAAATCCATTTTTGAAATTGTGTTGAACAATGCTCGACCTCTAGGAGTAATAAGACGCGACCCCCAGAACGTATGCTTTGCATTGTAGTCTCCAGCTGCTACGAAACAAGGGCCAAGAGTTTTGTAAAAATCCTCGTATTGATCTTCACTGATTGAAAATCTGGGAGGGGAGTAAACTGATGAAAGCACAAGATTTGAACAAAAATTTTCGATGCAAATATTTGTTGCTTGTAGATGGTCTTCACAAGTGTTCTCAAGAATATAGTGCTTGAGTCTTGACTTTATTAGAATTGCTGATCCTCCACATGCTCTTCCTCTCGGGTCCTTTGTATCATATAACGTGTAGCCACTCATTTTAAAAAGGCTTCTCGAAGTCAAATGAGTCTCAGATACCAACATTACATCAATATTCTTCACCGTGAGGAAGTGCTCTAGTTCGTTTCTATGTTGGCGAATGCCGTTAGCGTTCCAGAAACATAACTTTAACGTGTTCATGGCTTGTTAACTAATGCTAGAAGCAGAGTGTTCTGCATTCGCAGCATTTCTTGCATCATGCTAGTCATATTTGTCGTAAAGTTGCTTATAGTTTGCACCAGATTATCAATAGTAGCTTCAAGGCGATTGAAATTAAAGCTTGCATTTGCGTTTGTTGTATTGTTTGGTGGTGACACTTTTTGAACGGGAATAGAGTTGATCTTCACAGCGTCAGCATACGATACATGTGAAGTGATTGGTTGGGCCATTAGGGGATGAGTAGCGGAGTACGTATTTCCTGCTTGAGCTGGAGTTACTTTAGGCTTTTGGGTCAAAGCTTGTTTCACAAAAGAGAATACAGGACATCCTCTGTAGTTAGCAGTGTGATTACCTCCACAATTACTGCACTTTTTTTCCTTCTGGTCCTTCGACTTATTGCAAATAGCAGTGTTGTGTAATTCACCGCACACAACACAAACAGACGGTAATTTGCAATAAGTTTTCGTATGGCCATATTCTTGACAATTATGGCACTGTACGGGTCCTGAGCGCTTGTGTGGTTCTTCGACTGTAATTTTCCGGTATAACAGATATTTTAAATTATAAATTGGATGGGTCTCATTTTTCTTCAATTTTATATCATTTGGCTCCAATTCAACGCGAAATAAGGGTTGGGGGATCTTCTCCCTGTTTATTATGTTAGAGACATTCTTTACCTTAAATCCCTGGAGGGTGAGAGCATCTTTAATTTCCTCAGGAACTACATAAGAATCTATGCCTTTCAATACGATCTGTAGGCCTTTAGCACTCTTAAGCTGGAATGTGTAGAAACTTGTTTTATTTTTTTCGAATTCGTTAACCATTTTGCGGAAGTCTTTTTCATCATATATTTGAACTTTTGTTTCATCAATGTTACCACGTTTTATTGGAACAATGTGAAATGACTTTTCACCAATGGCCGAGATTAGTTTTTTAATAAGTGTGTTCGAGTTTTTTTGTCTCAGATAGATTGGTGGTGGTTTTGAAGTTCTTTTCGAAGATTCTTCGGGTTTATCGCTGTCATCTTGTAATATTTTAAACCGGTTTTGACGATTAGCTGAGGCGGCGTCGTTGTCTCTGGATATTTTCGGAACAGATGAGATTTTGGATGAATTTGGGCTTCGCCCGCGCTTTACTACCGTTACATATCTGTCCATTCCGACAGGCACTTTAGGTTTTTGAATATTATCGTCCATTGTGATAACTGGGTTAAGTGATGAACACGAGCCCAGAGCGGATAATGGCGCTGACTTAAATAACGATGAACTAGGCAATGGTAATATTACCGGATCACTACTTGGCATCGGAGTAAGCGAATTTGATCGCTCACGTAAAATTGGCTTTGCCGTTAGAAAAAGACTGTCATCCAATTTTTTCTTTTTATTGTTTGCATTAAGAGCTTCAGAACTCACAGTAAAATAGGCATTTCTGCCGTTAGAACTCACTTCACAATTTTTTGTTCTTGAGGTACTCATGCAGAGTATTCCTCAGTCACTTTGTTTGTGTTTTTTGTTTTTCTGTTGTTTCAGTTTCTACGAAAAATATTATTAATGCAAGTAAAGCAAATTTAACAAAAACTGTACTTATTACGAATCAGTACTTATTACGAATATTTTTTTTTTGTTTGTATTTTTGTTTGCTTAGTATGTGAAAAAAAAAACTCCGCCAACACGTCTGTTCACTACGAAGGTTCAACAAGACTGTGAGCAAATATTGAGGAGTGATTATTAACCATTGATTGTCATGTCAGAAGCAAATGTCAAGTATTAGATAGGACCCAAAATGCTGCCTAGAGAAGCTACTGCTTCGATTCTGTGTGGTTTACTGAGCAAATCACAATCTTACACAGATGGCTCAATATCTACAATACTATTAGCGTCCTCCTGATGAAACATACGGTACTATTACTAATAATATTTCTTTCTAATTGTATTATGCAGATTAATACATTACTCTTTTGAATACTTGCAGACAGTAACTTCTTGGCAAGGAGCGAGCAATATCGTCTTACTCTGTTCAGAGAATATTCTCAGGTACAATCATCAGAAAGCTGAAGATAGTTGACACATGTTGAGTACTTGTAAAGTGGCTAAGAAAATGTGGTCAGATTAAGTGACAGGCATTCAATAGAATTGACGTAATGGTATCTCTGAGCTCTTTGTACTGTTGACAGGTCACTGGGCGACAGGCAGACATAACCGAAGGCTAGAGTTGTTCTAGAAGGGCTAGCTGCTATGAGGAATATAAGGTAGGAGAAGTTTTTCATATCCTCTACGAACTTCCAGCAGGGAATTCTTTGAAATACACGTTTTTGGGCAAGCAAATATATACTTAGGTGACCTTATCAGATATTTCAATGTTACCGGGTGGTCTAATGCCATTCACCAGGACACCGGAGGTATAACACAGTTCTATTAAAACGGAAAAGATTTATCTTACTTAAATCTACCCTTTTATAGGCAGCCACGTTAACCAAACAACCAACTAAACATGAAAATTTGTACAATTATATTGATAGTGTACGATGCGCTGATGGAAATGATTTTAAGTGGAATTCTTAATATTCAAATTCTTTCATATAACTAAGGTATCAATCCGTGAATAAAATTTCATGTGCCCGAGTTTCAATCGGCAACTTTGTAAAGTTGCTGTCTTTGTGTACTATTTTGTTAAAATTTTCATATAGTTTTAACAAAAACTATAAATTATTAATTTTGAAAAACTATATGGAATATTCTCACAACCTTAAAATTTATTTATTTGTTGCGTTCTATTAAAATTTTTCTAAAAAAATATTTTTTTAAATTAATTAATATTTTGTCCTTGCAGCGAGACATTTTTTTAATATAAATTTTGCTAAATTTTAGTTCATTATGCTTTTAGTGCAGATCTGCTTGGGAAAAGAAGTGCTCATGTACTGAACTGCCAAGGAAATAAATTAAAATTTTAGCTCTTTAAACTTTGCAAGGTGCTTGAACAAGTTCTGGAAACAAGTTTAAGAAACAAATTGATAGATTTTGAGTATAAAAGGGAAAAATATGGAATCATGTCTGGGAGCGAGCAAATGAGCTAAAGTTCTGCAAAGATATCGCAAAAGTGCAAAACTTATTTTGGGTTACACTCGCTGCCAATCAGTAAACAGTTGCCACAATTGAATCCGAATTGCTTCCTCTGTATTAAATAAGAGGGAGGAAGTAAAAATAATCGTCCAGACTTCACCATTATGTTCGGTTCTAAAGCATTCCAATGAACCATTTTATTTTCTTAATATAAAAAGGCAGAATAGTAGCAAAGGAGTTGCTTTACATTCGCCTCCTCATCACAGTTCTAGCAACAGATGATTTTAGCACCCAACATGTGCACTTACATGATAGTGTCACGCTGTTCGTAGTTGGTCTCAAAGGGTCGCATAATCCCTGCCAAATCTAGGGCTCAATCTCTTATTATTTCTCAAATTATTTAAGACTTGGCTTTCAAATGTAGCAGAAGTCGTCCCCACGAGTTAATTTCTTTAAAGACAATTTCCTTAATTTTTTGTTGTTTCCTTATTTAAAATTATAATACTCGTAGTTCTTAATAGAAATTTTGAAATAAAAATTTTTACCTTCATTTAGAGACATATCATTTATAGAATTATCGAAGTGTATGCGTGGCAGGGTTTTCGATTTGTACTCACCTGAAAGAAATAGAATTAAAAAAATTATTATTTAATATTAGTGTTTACTATTTTTAAATTAAAATAAAATGATTAATTGAAATTGCAACTCTGTCAGCATAAAATTTAAATAATAACCTTGACTGACTTTGTTATCATATAAAAAAAAACTATTACTACGACAGCAATTAAAGAAAAAACTTAAACAATTTATTTTCAGCTTTTTCAAGCAAATTGAGACGTCAGTTATTTAAATTCAACTGACTTGGAGACAAAAAGCCAACTACAAACGTTTGAGATAATCAAGAAAATAAAAATAAATTATTTTAAACAATTTTATACAAATTCAACACTTCATTTATTACAATGACGACGATTTGAGACAAATTTAAACGGCAAGTTTTTGTTTTTTTGCATGATGACACTAAATGATAAGCAAAGTTTGTTTCGTTTACAATAGCAAAGTGCGCTTCATTGTGATAGGGTAAATTTATGTGCAAAAATACAAAATGAAAAAAGCTTCAAAAGAAAGTATTGCTTAAAGGTATTTTTCAAAGGGAATTGATAGCAAGGTGCACCCATTACGGCAACAACACAAAACAATATCCACAATTGTTGTTAGGAAATACTTAATAGATCTCCAAGTTGTTTTACAAAGAAAGTAAAAGATAAAAATACATGATAATAAACAAATATACATGTATGTCGTTGATGCGGTTTTTACACGGTAGACATGTTGCCAAAGAACGTGTAAAAATTTCTAATTTTATAAATTATTTATTTAGAAATGACAAAAATTTAGGAAGTTGTCCACAAAAGGCAATAATATAAATTTTGACATCAATTGGGAGAGATAAGAGACGGTAGACTTCACCAGCGACTTCCCAACCCGAAAATTAATTAAGAACCCAAAGAAAGGCATAGAGGGCGAAAACAACGATTTTTGGTGTTTTATTTATTTTCCAAAATGAAAGGCATACAAGAATTTATATTGAAAAAAGAAGATAAAGAAGTGGACTTATCATTTTGCCGCTGACTTTATCACTCATTTGTTAATGATTTTTTAAGGCTTCAGTATATAAACGGTTTCATTTGCATAATTTTACAAAGTCAATTGCAAATGACTTCTTAAATAATTTATTTTGTTTAATATCTTTTAAACACACATAAAGAGAATACAAGCGATTGTGTACTTATGGTATGGAATATCCCATACTTGGTTCACATTCGTCATTTTTTTTTCTTTCAAAGAAAACTAAATTCATGCAACATGTGTTTAAAAGACCATAAGTTTTTACAAAGAAATGAATAAATAAAATTTAACACTACTTGACTTAATAAACATATGGATGAAATGAAACGGTCAGTAGGGCACAGAAATTCCCAAACAAATTTGAGTTGACTGTAAAATCCTTCTTATCTTTTATGAGAAAAACATTAAACAAATATTTTTTTTCCAATAGGAACGGATTGCAAATGAAATGGAATAAAACAAGTGAAAGGCCGGCCCAAAACACACAATAATAGTGATCAATTCATTGAACGCACATATTTTTCATGAATCGTGTCCATTGTGGCATTCGCTGTGTGCCAAATGTCCTTCAGGTCCATGTCACTCAATAACGGATAAGCTGATGCAGAATCGATAGTGTCGTGATCTCCTGTACACTTTTATTTTTTATTTTTTTTATAATACCCCAGCATTCGCCTTCGCCGCTTCTAATAAGTATAAGTTGGCTTCACAAAATATTCCAATAAAAACAAAACAACTTCCAAAGAAGGCAATAAAACACAGATGGGCTCATCATTGCAAATTATTTTTCTTATCAATTTCTATTCATTGGATCTGAAGTAGAGTATGCAAATAATGATCTTTCTTAGAAAACCAGCCTTTGAATTATTAAATTTTTTTCTTTCAAAAAGCCGCATTTGAAAGCGGTTATGGGAAAAAACAGTTAAATTAAATGGTAGTCTCTGGAAAAAAAGTTTTATATTGTGTATTCTGTTCACACGCTCATACTCCTATATCAACAAATAAGGGAAAAATTAAAACAAGTGTTCAAAGTATCCCAATAAAAAAACGTCCAAAAGTTATGAAAATGCTGAGATTAGGATCCGAAAGTAGCGTAAATTTTAAACATTTCTAACGACTTTTATCATTGCGAAATGTTCTCTTATTTGATTCTTATTCACCGATTTGAAAGCCGTCTATCTGGCTTTCTTATGTTGGAAAAAGTGTTTTTTTTTGCAATTTCATATTAAATTAGAATGAGATCTTTACCACAGAAAACAAACTTCGCATCTGGAAGGAGGAACAAATTTGCCAGTAGTCAAGATATCGTTTTCCATATCGTATTTCTTTATAAAAAGTATGTAGTTTCAAATCATGTTTCATGGAAGTAATTCCTATTTTCAATCAAAATTTCATCTACTTAACTTCGTTCACATTTGAAGAAGTCCAATTGTGAAATTTTTAAAGCAATGAAAATGTCGTTAATTGAACATGACTTCCAATTGTTTTCACTGGAATTTATGACAACAACAAAAATTTTAATAGTTTTACTGTCAAACAAATTCATAAATAACACAGTACAACACATGATTTCGGGAATCAATTCTGATAATTGTTTATGAAAGTAGCCCCAAAAAGAAGAACTTCTGCATCATTCGTTTGGTCAAGGTACGTCAAATAATACTTTAATAATTAATTTAAAGTTAGTAAGTATCGTATAGGGGAATTTGTCACGTTTTAGGCTATTTTGTTTGTCGAGAACCACTAGTCCGAATAATGTTTTGGAACGTTTCGAAAAATGCGCCCATTCATAAGTACCTGCCAGTGAAATATTGAAAAAATTTTTTGTATTTATAGGTGCTCTTTGATCGATTTTTGTCATTTAACAGGAGTCGACGAACGCGAAAAGTATCTTATAAGATATGGCATTTTTGGTTTTTATATAGAGTTGGACAATAAGACAAGGCAGCAGAAATAATAAGATGGTTACTGGCATATATGTATTTGCGTGTGTGCCAGAACATCACAAAGTAAAAATTTAATAAAAGAAAGTACTTGGAATAAAAAATCAGTTAAATAACACTGTGTGTAATTTTTTAAGTCGTGGCAAAATAAACATATACGGACACCACTACGTAATAAAAGACTAAAAAAAAAGACCCGTGTCTCCCAATTTTTCCCAAAGTCATGCACTTTTTTATGGGCCGCCAAAGATTTGGGGCCTCGGTATCATTTTCGCAAAAAAGTGATAATTTTCTCGGGCTCATATCTTGCAAACCGTTCCGAATTTCGATTTACTCTCTGAGGCAACCTTGTAGCTCTTGTCATAAAGAACAAAAATTGCGAACATATAACATTCCAGATAAAAATCGCAAAAAACTTAAAAAAATTCGATTTTTTAACATTACCATGTTAACAAAATTTTTGACAGCTTTGTTAATGTTAACATGCTAATGTTAACATGCTAATGTTAAAAAATCGAATTTTTTTAAGTTTTTTGCTATTTTTATCTGGAAGGTGAAGTTTTTTTGATTTTATATGTTCGCAATTTTTGTTTTTTAGGACAAGAGCTACAAGTATGCCTCAGAGAGTAAATCGAAATTCGGAACGGTTTGCAAGATATGAGCCCGAGAAAATGATCACTTTTTTGCGAAAACGATACCGAGGCCCCAAATCTTTGGCGGCCCATAAAAAGTGCATGACTTTGGGAAAAATTGGGAGACACGGGTCTTTTTTTTTAGTCTTTTATCACGTAGTGGTGTCCGTATATGGTTATTTTTTTCGTGTTGCACTGTGTAACCATTTGAGGCAACCTCTGTATTTATTTTAATCAAAGTAAGAAAGAATATTTTCGCTTTTCATCAAAAATTTAAAAATTATTTTCCACAAAAAACCGCTTCATTGCCACATAAGAACCGGCATGCCATATTATTCGAAACCGGTTTATAATTGGAAAAGCAAAAAAATCGTTCAACTGGTTTATGCTTCCGGTTTTCGCACATTCCAATTTAAAGTGCTACAAATGTTAATTGTCCCATAGTTTACGTATTGAATTGTATGTAAATGAAAAGTATTTTTATTGTACCATACTCGTTTTTAATTTTTATTCATATATTTTTATTTTATTGATAATTTATTCCACAGACGCGAGCAGACCCTCAACTATAAAATAATTTTAGTGCCACCTCAGCCACATCAAATACTAAAACAACAATGACACAAAGATAACTTATTAATACATAAAATGATTTGGTGGGAGAGGTTGTGAGGGCAAAAGGATTTTAAGAGACTCTGTTAAAAACAGCTTACAAGGAAGTTATGAAAATGCATAGACTATGATCCGGTAATGTAACGAATTTGGATCATTTGTAATGATTTTTGTATAGGCTTTTCATTACAATTTCTCTTTTTTATGTGTATTCACTGAATTGCAATCTAATCGTGTCTTCAATATGTTAAGATAAGTAAATTTCTTTAATAAAAAAGAGAGATATTTTGGAATCAATGGCTTCTACAACTTTAACATACAGTATTTCACTATAACTAAAGATGTTTCTAGGAATATATGTAACTCGTATATTTCGTAATAATTCAATTTCACAATTTTTAAAAATGTTCTGAAAACATTAGTCGCAAGTTGCATAATAAAAAAATTTCAAAATAAAAAATTTAAATCCTTCTGATCTCTAAGATAATTCTATAAAGTTTTGATGGAATTATCCGACAATGTGTTGCATGACATTTATGATCCATTTCTTTAATTCAATTTGCCGCTAAAGATTAAAATTTACTCTAAGTGTTCTTATATTAGCCAACACATGTTGTCTTGCTCTCAAAATCTATTATATGTATTCATTTCATTTCAAGTGTCAAAAATCCCATTGTCTTTTTTTATAAAGATGAGTTAAAGTGAAAACTAATGAACAGGGTAACCAAATACATGATGCATCATGTTTTTTGCTATACGTCGTTTTACTGATTTTAAAGGATTTTTGGGAACAATTTGCATGTAAGGGAATATTTTCGCATATAAGGAAATATAAGGAAAAATACAGGACTGTCTTTAATTTTTCTCGAACTTTTCTTATCTTCTTGCATTGCTGATTTATTCACGTTCAGGCATGTGCTGAAAATCACAAAATTTTAAATCATTTGTGATTTTAAAATCACGAATGTGACTTGGTGGTGTTCTGAAAATGACAAAAGTTTTAACTTTTCGGTGTTATTTTACCTTTTCGAAAATACAAGAAAGCAGCTGACGTTTTGTTTTGATTTGATGATAATTTTTGTATGTGTTGAAAATTAATAAAGGTTTAGACAAAATATCAAATTATTTTATTGATATTTTCTTTTTATATTCCAATGAAGATACTTGCATGATGAAAACCGTTTAACTTTCAAATTTGAGGGGCAAAAATTTTAATTTAATAAAATAAAAAAAAAGGTGCAAGAGTTCGCACCGATGTTGCCAATGTTCGAAATTAATTACTGTTGCCATTTATTAGACAAACAATTGATAGTTAATAACTATTACAAATATAACTTTAAAAAACAATTAAGTTTTATTGGAAATAGCTCGTTTAGTTAAAAAAAAATAAATATATTTCTCGGTTAAAGAAATAATTCTCTACTCTGGCAAGCATCGATGCAAGTATTTTCGAAGAATTAAAACAGCTGACAATCACAAGGCAAATCAAAACGTTTCTTGCAATAGAAAGTGTCTTCAATATTTTCATAATTTTATAAATCTTTTGATGGGAAATTTTCAGTTTTACTATAGAAATCAATAAAATCATTTCATACTATTCATTTAATTAATTTATTGCGAAATTCAAAATAAAATTATTGAAAATATAATCAAGTGATTCTAAATCATCAGGCATTTAGCTGACCGGTTTTAAAACACAAAAATTCAACAAGTTTAGTGTGCTAAGCACCTTTCTTGTGATTTCAAATCACTTTCACAAAATGGAATTTTAAAAATATGCCGGTTTTTCTTTTATATGTACAAAATATTTGAAAAATTTTCATTTTAATTATTGATCAAAATTCATAAAATATTTGTGTAGGTATATATAATAAAATAAAAGCCGACTTCTGGGTAAAAATGTATCAAGTCTGGAAAAAAGTCTTTAAATTTATTAAGGTTCACTGAAACTGCAAAACTGTCCAAAACTAAAAAAAATCTGTGAAAAGAATGAACAAAATCTGAACAAAAGTTTTCGTTTGTGAACCAAAGTAAAATTATTTGCCCTTTTAAATTAAAAATGGGGAATTTAGTGTTCTTTATAAGCGCAAACTTATTAGAAAAGAACACACAATCCTATAAGGAAGTTATATTTTTCAAATAAGAGCCATAATTAGTTCGTTTTATAAATTTATCAAGAGAATTTTTCACATTTTTTAGAAAAGAAAATGCCATAAATAAAAAAAGGCAAAACTGCTAAATGCCTTATAAATGGCTAAAGTAAGAAAAAAAGTATCAAAAGGAACACAAAAGATGGTATATAACCGAAACCGGTCTATTTGCAAACTAAATTTGACATGGAATGATGGAAAATCGTTCCAGAAGAAGTATTTCACTTAAAAGTGAAATAATTTTGCACGAGTTCGAGACATAAATTTAAAAGTTCAATTTAATCATTTTTGAGTTTTAATTTAATAACTATTGTTGATCATGGGGTAAGATTATTTAGTTAATAAATTTATAAAAAATCAACATTTCGACAACTAATTGGCTGTTTTCTTTAGTAGAGATGCAATAACTAAAAAAAGTTATCAAATAAATTGTTATTTTAATAAATTTAATCACTAAAAAATCTAAATCAAACTTTAAGAAAAGGTCGAATAAGCATTTTTACGGGCACAAAACAGTAGTTTTGGTTGCCCTGGTAATGAAAAAAATTTATTTAATATTCTAAACACATTTTTAGCTTAAAATGATGGCGTCATTTTCTGTTTAAGCGGAATATTGTGCTGCATTTGTTTTAGTGTCATCTAGTCTCGTTTTCTTATAAAAATTTGTTAGACTATATAGTCTTTTTACTATTTTTGTTGTTGTTTGCAGAATTTCAATTGCTTTCAATTAATAATGTCTTGCAAATAAGCAAACAGCTGAATAGCAAAAGATCTCCAAAACGATATCTAAACATTGAAAAAAAAAACAATATAAATAATAATCTTTATTGAGTTGGAGTACACAAAAAATTAATACAAAAGTGTTTTAAAATAATTCTGTAAATTTTAAGAGCGTGTAAATGTCTAAAGAGTGTACATGACTGACGTCTAAACTAGAGACAACAATTTAAAATATTATATTTCCGCTATTTAAACAATTGTTAGAAAAGATAATTGATTAGATTTAGAGTGCATAAATCATTATGAAATGTCATAAGCAAAATATAAACCAAAAAACCAAGAAACTGTCATTACAAAGAATCCGAAAGGCTGAAGAAAATTTATAACTTCACATGGGGGAAACTGCACAAAAATTGCAAAACAATTTTAATAAGGGAAATTTTAAGAATTAAAAAAATATTTATTATATATGTACCTTAAAACGGCAACCTTTTTGACTTTCGAGCGAAATAAATCTCCATTTTATAATCTTCCCACTGGATAAAGTGGAATAAAATATATAAATAAAATATAGAGTGTTTTTTAGACGTTTAAATCTTCGAGTTGGCAATACTGTTTTGTATGACAGCTGTTAGAGTGACCATGCGGAACGCTTACTCATACCCAAGTAGTTATTCAAAATTAAAACTATTAAGCCATGTGATGTCCTGAAATGCTTTCAATTGTTTCGGGTGTAGAGACGTCAACTGGGCGTCTAGAATATGCGGCATCTTCTGTACTTGCATAGTTATAATGAAATTTCTACAATTGAAATTGATGATGCACAGTTCCCATAGTATTTATAGAGCTTAGCATTGGTTTAACTAATGGTTTTTTTTTCCGGAAAAAATAATGCTTAATGACCACACGGAGTTCACTTTGTTCCATTTTCTCCTCAAACCACGTAGTAGTCTGCTATCAATGACTGTCAAACACAAACTAAATGACACAGCTTGTTAAAATTTTGACAAGTGTCAACTGATAGATGCCTGTTGACAAAGGCATTGTAGCTTTTTCGGTTAAGAGGCGAGAAACTGTCCTGTCACTTATCTGAGCCGGTAGACCAGAAACAATTGAATACCTGCAACACAACATTTGGCGAAATGATGCCGCAATTGTTGTTAATTGTGTAAAAATTCCCGAAATCATAATCAAACAATAATGGCATAAAATTACGAAAATTACTATAAGCCGGCTCTTCATATCTGGTAGAAATATGTATATATTAAAAAAACACCCTTTAGTATGTGTATGTAGAACAAGCAAAATATAAAAATATGCAACACATCACTTGGCTTTTTAAGTATAATTTATTTTTCTTTTACAGATGACTGGCTGGCTACTAGTCTTTTTGATCTAAACATTCATATGATGACGACTGTGACGATGATGGTGATGATGATGACATAAGTACAAAGAACCATTTTCATTTTTTATTACGTGAAAAAGTGCTTAAGTGGCTTCTTTTATTTGTAAAATATATGCTGCGAAAGATGTAAGTATGTAATTTTAAACATCTTGGGCGTGAAGAATACAGAGATTGATTCCTCCCTCCCTGTCACAAAACATGCCATCTCTGTACACTTTATGTGTACTTATATACAAACTTCCCATGAAGAGGTTGCATATTAGTTGATTTCACCTTTAATTCATACGCATTCCATACATATTTGAATATGAGTGATTCGCTTTTCTATTCAATCGGTTCTCAATTGGGGGTTGGTTTCGACTTCACAATGTATTTCACATTCCCTTAAGAACTGTGTGTGTAAAAAAACACTTAAGGCAACTCAGGTTGTTAAATTTTTTAAACAACTTCTTCACCGGAGACTTTGTCTTCATTTCAACTATAGCTAAAATTAGTGCCTAGAAAATTTTACCAAATTTTGAATTTAAAGTCTATTAAAGTTGACAGCCTTCTTCCATACATGTTGACGATAATGTTGGATAATAATCCAAAACGTGAATCTTTGAAAATACATAGGTACATACATAGATATCGCAGAAAAGTTATTTAAGAGCCTAAAAATAAATTTGCAAAGTTTTTACTTAGTCTACGTTCAGACGAATCTTGCCTTATTGACATGATTTTTAATATTTCTTCTTTGAACTTTCTTTGGCGTTCACACAAGTCATGTCTTGTTGACGAGTTGTTTTTATGTATGTGTACATAAAAAACGTTGTTTGAGCACTTTTGACATTACGAATGAGAAAGCAAAACGTACCGACAGTACATAAACTTGCGTACTCGTTTCTTTTCCCCTCGTCGATCTCGCCTATAAAATAGCAATCATATCAATAAGACATGATGCTTCTGAACGTAGACTTATGAACTTTTGTTGATGAAATTTGCATTTACGTTTACACTCGTAAATTTTTGTTAATAAACATTTTCTTTTTCTTCTAAAAACTATCAATATTTTTTTTATTATATACGAATGAGAGAACAAAACGAAACGCTTATACATGCACTAGTTTCTCTTCGTCTTACCATCCTTGATTACAAACTAAATAAGAATTGATACAAGAAAAATTTTCAATTACTGGCAACAACGCGCGGCACGCTTTAAGTTGTTTTTATTGTTTTCAATTCTATAGAAGCGATTTTCAAAACAATAATTCCTTATATTAAAAAGAATAATTAACAGAGGTGCAAGTGAAGAAATGTTTCACTCCCTGTCTACATTGCAATTTTTTTAACTTTTCTCTTGATATTCCACACATTAAAATATTGACTTTATATTTTAGTTGCTTCAATATGACAATTTCATTGTAAAATGATGCAAAGTGTGAATCAGAAAAGAAAATAAGTACAAGTGCACGCAACTCTGTACCTCTCCCCATCCGTCTTTCCCCTCTCTCTCTCTCTCTCTCACCATTAAACTTAAGAATTACAGAAACAGAAGAAATTGCAAGTGGGGAAGGGCATTAAGTTAAAACAGAGTAATTATAATAAATTATGTTACCGTAAGTAGAATCAAGGACTCGAAATAGTTTATTTTGATACTAAAGTAGGAGCGTAGTAAAAATAGGGAAGATTTTTTCTTTTCATTATATAAAAAAAACTAAATATAAAAAAAACTTATATTTTTCTTAGTAACAAGAAAACGCTAAATGAAATATATTATGGACTAAAAAATTCAAGGGCACTATTAATCACCTCTATTATTGTCGACGCCTCGTCAAACCGTTTAGACTATACAAAGCCTTAAAGAATAGTTAAAGAGCATTCCAGTGCGCGTGACAACCACAAAATCTTAGATAAAAGGGTTTTAACTTTTTCACAGGTACACATTAGAAAATAACAACGAATCACTAATTATTATAACGCAATCAAAAAATTGTGAAATCGTATGTGTTTAAGTTGAAATCATGCTTATACGCAATTTTTTCGTGTAAATTTTACATGGGTGTAGCCTTGTATATAGTTAAAAATTTACAGAGATGGTATGTTTTGTAGCAGGGAGGTCAAAACGATCATTCATTGTTATTCTATGCCTTCCAGGTATGATCCACATTTTTAATTTGCAGTTCATAAGTGTTTCACGGTAGTATTTTATTTCTCATCTGCCGTTTTAGGTTGAATGTCAAAATTAAGAGGAAGATGTTGAATTTCTTTTTCTAGGCGTTAAAAATGACTGCATGAATTTTGAATGCACAAAAAGTCATATAAAAATTGTTCTTCTAAACACCGTTGTTTAATTTAATTTGTTTAACAGAACCATTAAAAATTTTAATTTTATCTCCTTCATTTACTATGAGAGGTTCAGTAAATAAAATATTTTATTAAAACTAAATTTCTTGCATTTTAATAAATAAAATATTTAAAGATTTTCCTCAACATGCGAGAGTATTTAAAAAAAATTACTGGCAACACTGACAGTAAAGGACTCTTTTCTAAAGAACAGGATAAACAGTTATTGCCCTTTCAAAAGAAATTGGAATTTAGGGCCAGATTTTTTATTTCACATATGTATGTGAGATGTTGCATTATTTCAATGTAAATATAGTTTTTTTATAATAAGAACATAAAACTATTGTACAATAAAAAAATGCAACACTTTACCTTAGTTAAATACAAAACTAGCCCTTAAGTATACTTTAATAAGGGCAATTTTTTTTAGGAAAGACAACATATTTTTTTAAATTAGTCTCTAATTAGAGCAATAAATAATTGTTTTCATTAATTTGATCAACAAGATGCTCCACCTTTTTCAGAAAAGAACAACAAATGTTTTTACGCAAATCTTTACACATTTTACATACAACTTATAAAATTTGCTGACTACACATTAAAGATTTTATGGCAGAAGAATAATTTTGTGCACAAATATTCTTAGAATATTTCAAAGCTTATTTCCATACTTATTTAAAAAAATGTATTGTTTGTTGTTGGCTTAGCTGAGTATACGTACATATGTATGCCTGCATTTCATTTTCAGTCCCCTTTTTGAAAATCTATAGCTTAATTAAAGGTTGCTGTAATAAGCTGGTGTCTGTGGTTTTATCAATAACAAAGCTGCACTCACTAACAATTACATATTTTTATTGAGAATAATGAACATATTATACGTTTTTCTAAACACAACAACATAATTTTATTTAAGGGCAACAAAAAAATTTTTAAACATCATGTTTTACGTATGGTACATATAAATAGAAAAAAAATTTAACATCCGGTCTAAAGAGTTTCATTTTCCAGTTTTTTTTTATTGTTAAAATCAGTCTACTAAAATTTTGCATATACTAGATTGATATCAAGCATGTATTCTTAAAAATATGTTTTTGTCTCTTAGTAATTACACACAGATTTTTTATGATTTATACGTGTCATTAAAATAACTTTTTTTTGTACAAAAAATAACAACAACAATTGTGCTAACAAACAACCCCATTTTTTTAATTTAAATTTTTTTGCAAATGATACTTTTACATGCAAACATGGCGTATTCATCCAATGGCCCCACTCGTTTTTAGCCATTTTTTTAAATCACGTTGTTGTATTTTAACATTTCAGTCTGCCACTGTTTATTCATCTATCTCTATCCTCTCATCCTCAATAGACTATTGTTGTCTATTTTTTAAATGATGGGAAAATTTCACACATTTATTAAAATTTATTTCGATGATTTTTGTTTTCATAATAATGCAGCGAAAAGTGTTGAGTTATTAAGCGAATTTACATAAAAATTCGAATAATAATTATTATTTTTTTACACTAATAAAAAGATGAGTCGTGATGATATACATATTTATATACCAGTACATAAATATATAAATATATATGTATGTATAGTATACATGGATACCAGCGTTGCCGTTTTTATTATATTTAAATAAGTAAGCAATTTATCAATATAGAAAAAAGTCGAATAACAAGAAAAAATTATATATAAATGCACATTACAGCAAAGGGTTTAATTTAGGATAAAATTGAGAAAACCTAATCAATAGTTTGCAATATTTTAAAAAATATCTAAAACTGAATAAGGAAGAAAACTCCGAAATAAACAAACTTATCGAAAACAAAAGCCCCAGATTTTTTATAATTTATTTAGATTTTAATTTCGAAAAAAGTTTTCAAACCTTATCATTTCATTGACAAAAAAAATATAATATAAAAAATGACACATAAAATAAAAATCTACAAAATATAAAAATAATTGTAAAAAAGGAACAAAAAGCACAACAACTAATTACAAATGTGATAAAGTTTTCTTTCCAGAAAAACGCCATCTAAAAGCTGGCATATTAATTATATATGTACTTCATGTAGGTACATACATTGCAAATAAGATACGGGCTAACCGAAGGCTTCGAAGAATTCAAAGATCAAATAAAATTCCAATTCCCCTTTAAACAAAATATATTGGTTACTTTTCTCTCATTTAGTTAAATTTTTGAAAAAATTTCGTAAACATTTTCTTGTCGTGGCAACACTGATAGATACACACACGCTTATACACACACATAAATACGCACGTATTTACGCGTTTTAATTAAAGAAAAAAGCACAAAATTACGGAAATATTGGGCGAATTTTTGAAAATTTTAAATATAAAAAACTAAACAAAAAATATTTAAAAGAATTATGTAGATGTAGTATTTTTCGTTTGGCTGCATTTTGGTTAACTGCTTTTTGTATTTAACTGCACAAAGTATAACAGCATTTTTTAAGGAAACATTTACTATGTACATTTAAGTTCATTTCGCTTTCGTGCACAATACGGATCAGCATGTTTTTTTCTTTTTCATTTAAATGTCTACAAAATATTGCTGTTAGCTGCCTCACAAAATGTAACAAACCATTTAACCTTTGCAAAAGAAAAAATCCAAAATTCTATTATTTGTGAACTAATTTTCAAATCGATTTCGTTTGAAAGTTGGACGAACAGTTTGCCCGCCCGAAATATTGATTACCACATAACTTCTCCATTAATTAAGAAAATATCTCAGTCTTCCTTGGGAATAAAATATCAACTAGAAATTGATGATATGGGACTTTAAGCTCATCCATAATTGTGTCCGTTTTGTAATCTGTTCGATTGGCTGTTTCTATTCAAACCTGTTTTTTGCCGGAATCATTACACAAAACAAAATGAAGAGATGGAAGAATTTAATTTTTAAACAGTATCGCCATGTACTTCCGAACGACCCATGAAAACTCTAGTAATTGTCATTCGGAAAAGATGTGGTTCAATAATAATTTTTTAATAAAAATATGTTAAGTACATATTTATTAATTTCATCGACCTTATGGTATGTAATTTATGTAGGCTCTATGTCATACATTAATTTAAGTAAAACTCCATTGTTTTATTAAATTTTATTCTTCATTTTTTTAATCAATATTTCTTCATCAGGAATGTGAGTAAAGCCTGATGAAGAAAACCGATGGTGATTGAAATATTGAATGAAAAATAAAAAAAATATAAAAAAATGAAGAATAAAATTTAATAAACCAAAGGAGTTTTACTTAAATTAATGTATGACCTAGAGCCTGAATAAAAATAAACATAAAAAATTATATTAATTTATAAAGCATATTAAAGTACTTGTCTTGTTTTCAACAAACCAAAAAAAAAAAAACAAAATTGTGCAGCACTTACGACACTGAAAACACAATTTCCCCAACATTGTGTGCTCTAAAAACTCAATCGATCACTAAAAAGTTTAAGGTACTTGCACACATATCGTTCCTAACATGCCCAACTATTAAATGTGCAGATAGTACTTTTCTGCAGATGGTAAAGGCCCCTGCATTGTAAACTAAAAATCAGTGCATTTCTAGTATCTCAAGTTTTTAATGCACTCTTGTATGAAAATAAGAGTTTTCGGGTAACAGTCTTACGCCAGGCAAGATGAAAGTCACTAATTTCAAAACTCGAATTCTACAGATTCAATAGTTGAATGGATATGATAGGACCGATATCCACATAAAATGGCAATCAATTTGTTATTTCAAACATTAATGAAGCACTTAAGCACTGACATGTATTTATGTACATACATACAAGGTGGCGCAAAAGAAATGTGATAATCTCTGATTTGGCGCCAGATGTTTTGCGGGCAATAATTTAAAATGCCATAAAACGAGCGCGAATATGTAGGTATCAACCCGGGAGGTGACAATTCGAGCGATATAATATTTCCAATTGATGTTATCAATTTTTCATTTTTCTTTTTTTCATTTATAACATATGGCAGCCAATTGACATCATGATATCACTTTTACTCCATTTTGTATACGTACGTAACATGTTAATTCCTTGTTATTTCATGTTATTAATAGAGAATTTATTTAATCTATAATACAATATTTTTTTTTTAATTATTTGTTTTCTATCAAAATGATTTCTAAAATTTATTGAAATTCGTAATTTCTAATAGTTAAGAAAATGAATTTGAACTTAGTTTTATATACATAAGTATAAATAGCTTTTCTTCTAATTTCTCTTTACACTACACTTGAGCACAATTAAATGCAGGTATGTGAATCGGACAAGTGCAGGTGTGAAGCTGCTAAGTGAATACCGTTTAAGAGCATTTTTCGCATAGCTGCACAAAATTGCTTGCAAACTTGTACTTACATACATACATGCATATGTATTTATGTATGTATGTTCAAATCAAAATGTATGCGAGTAAATCTACATACATACATACTTAAGTATGTAAGTATATCTTATGGACATACATATGTACATACTTACTTACATACATGCATAAGTATGTACATACATACATATGTATGTATGTATATGCATCCCTTCAAGCATATGCATGCACATACATACATACATATGTATACATACATACATATACCATACACATACATATGCACTTGTTATGCTTACATATGTACATACATATGTAGTTATGTACTTTTGTACTTAAGTACATACTTATATGTACATAAGTATAAATATGTGTATTAATACCTTTTGTAAAATTAATTTTACCACAACCATTTTATAAGTACCTTTATGTTTATTTTGACACTTCAACAACTTATTTCTCTTTTTATATACATATTTTATTATGTACATACATACATATGTATGTAGGTACATTTATTTATATTTTTCATTATCAATTTATGTACATATGTACTTACATATGTATATATTTCACAATATGATCACTGTTTAATGAAATTCAATACACTTGTTTAAACCATCAAATAAAGTAAAAACGACTACAGCAAGAGCAAAATGTTTTAAAGCCGGCCATGTGCTTTTTTCACTGCAAGTGGTGTTGCCAGCCACACATATTTATGTATGTACACTAACCGTGCTGCCATACCACATGGTTGGTGTATTATTTACATTATAACTGTTGCATTATTGTTGTCATTTATTGAAAACAATTAGGAGAAATTTCTTTTACAGCTTATTATAAACAAACAATTAAAAAATAAATTGGTTAAATGAGCCCATGTGTATATGTTAGCGTACATACATACATATGGATGCATAAACAAACATATGTATACACATGTGTGCCTATTTACATACATATGTACATATGTGTATACAATGTATATAGAATACAATGTACGTACACATGTGTACATACTTACATACGTATAAAATTGTTTTAATTGTAAGCAACTCAAATGGTTTATAAAATTAAGAGGGTGAATAAAATGGTAAGTAAAATTTTTGTTTTACAAATTGCTATACAATACATATGTATGTATGCAAATTCGTATGTACATATATGTATATATCTGTATGCATATGTAACCATATATACATACATATGTACATATTTATGTATGTGAAGCTCATTATATCGGAGTCATAATGGTTTTGACGACCTTTAGTGCATACGAGATTTTTCATAGGAAGCGACGACACTTGTGGCTAAAATGCGTTTTCGCTGTCGAAATGATGATTTTTAGCAGATGCATTTCAATGTTTTATCTTTACTATAATGGAATGTGCTATGATGAAGTCAAGAAATTCGTTCCCGCAGCCTAATACTTCTTGTGCTGGACCAGCACTCAGGGTAAAACCCGTACTCGTGCATTTTACGATTGTGCAGAAAAGGGAAAGAAGATTGAGGGTTTAGTTTTCATGGATCTTCGATTTGAACTTTTCATACTGAAAGCGACAGAAAATAGGGAGTCTATTTTCTACATACGAACTGTTCGATCTAGGAACGAATTTAAAAATATTTTTTTACTTATTTAATGTGGGAAATAATTATGGGTATTTTTTACCCTTCTAAAATGGTAAAGAATTATGGGAAAAGGTTGCAAAGTTAGAAGATTGACTAGAAATGGGATGGGGTTTACCACCACCAACATTTTTATCACAGCACTTTCAACGGACGAAACTTTCGAAAAGGAACTTGGCCTTATTTTTATATTTATGTTTTTAAGGGATATGATACATTTTCGTACAGTTGTGAAATGATTTCAAGATCATCATATGCTTTGAGGGAGTACCACGGTTGTTCTGAGTACCATATGCATATATTCTAAAAATTAATAAGAGAATTAATTAGAACATATGTATTAAGCCTACTATGATTACATATTTTGTAATTATCATATATGATGGAATTCTCATATTGTATATGTTGGCTTTTGTATATACATACTAAGTTTAATGCTTATATGGGGAGAGTATCCCAGATAATAAATTATTCGTACGAACTTTTCCTTCACAGATGTGATATATGAGTGCTTGTCAGTGACGGTGATGTCAATGATAGCGCCGACCTCATAGTGAATTTCGTAATTTTACACGACTACTCTGCTTATTAATATAGATATTCATCCAAAAATATATATCGAGACAATGTTTGCACTAAAAATATTGTTATTTGCACGTGCTGCTCATTCACGTTACTTGCCTTCACGATTTAGCATCACAGGCTGCCAACATCTACGAGTATCCATTCATTCGCAATGTAAATCCCATTTTTTGTAAACAACAAACAAATTAAATATATTTGAAGGTTTTCAAAACTAGCAACAGAATTGTTTTAGTCATCAAATTTGAGTCATAAAATGATAACCATAAATAATATACATAAATATTTATTCCTTATTAGGCATCTAACAACATACACAAGTGTTGTCAACGTACTTCCAAAAACAGTCATAACATTAAAAATAGTAGATCAAGCTTGAAATTTACAAGAAATCATTTAGGAAACATGAAATTATACCTGATTTTTTTATTAATAACAACAATTTGTCAATTAGTTATTAATTAGATTAAATTGGAACCAGTTTACAAATTTCAAATATATATGAACATATGTACGTGTGTATGTAGGTGCGTATTCTATATGCCACGTGCTACCTATGAATCCATTTAAAATTGACAAAGGATTAGAAATAATATAATTTTATTCTGAATGGATTGATTTTTAGGTGAATAGAGAACAAGCAGTGATATAGAATGTATTTGTACTTTGTGGGGAGAGCTCCATTCGAAGTCGTTTTTATTCCGTTTGATGATTTTCGACTTCAACTTCGCCGTTTTGTACTAGATTGAATAAAGCATACAAATTTTTGTTTAATCTAGTACAAAATTTTGATGAGAAAGGCGAAATTTGCCAACCAAAATAAAGCCCCCATCTTGGGTCCGTATTCAGAATTCATCGGTAAGACTTAAAATTAGCATGACATGCGTATTTTTTATAAAAAAAATGTTTTAAAACGCATTTTAGCTTTATAAATAATTTAAAAATACTATATTTACTTGAAGTCAATTCGTCTAAATTTTAATGATTTTTTTTGTTGAAAAGTTTATTGTTATTTATTTCCTTTTTTCTTTTTACTAAAGATCCTAGAGAAAGAAAATGGAAGTCATCTCCAACGATGACATTTTGATTACTTCCAACTATTTACCGGCATATTTTTAGAATTCTTAGAATTTTAAATTGACAAGATCATATTTAAAAATTTTAATTACGGCCAAACAGACATTTAGACAAATTAAAAAAACTGAAACCTTCAAAAAATTATTAAAATTTTTTTGAAGAGTAGAAGCTTAAATTTTTCTTTTGAGAAAAGGACAGATTATTTTGAATCAACTCTGTTGTAATTTTTTGAAATTACGTTTCTTATTAAAAAAATATTTCTTTTAATCTCATTGCACTATTCACAAGCCTCTTGTATTTTTTTATCGTTCGCATTATTGTATTACTTTAAAGTGGTTTATGGTATACTTGTTGTTGGTAATTTTCAATAAAATAATAGAATATGTTAAGCAATTTTAAAATTTTCTCTTCAATGTTGTAACGTGACATAACAAAAACATACACAAGTGTTGCAATTCTCAGTTCAAGATTGGAATGGATTTGTAGAAGTGAAAGTTTTATACGCGGCAGCCGAGCAATCGAGTTTTACAAAGGTGATGTCTGATTCTTTTCCAAGTTATTGATAACAAATTATAACCGTTCGTGGTTAAACGATCGAGAGCTGAAGAGTTTATCTCCATGTATTATGTGTATATTATCACAAGAAAGAGCCGAATTATTTATCTGGTAGGACAGTAGGAATTCATGTTCTATAACCGATCGGCAAGTCATATTATTCGTTTGCCGTGGTAGACCATAAATAGTCGATGCACTTATCTCGACTCCTTGTACGATCGTATTTCTCCCATCGAATCATATTGTTTTTAAATATGATTCGAATTATCGGGAACTAAAGGCTTTATACCGAAGTATGGAAGGTTGCCCTAATCAATTTTTCCATCGCCATCGTCATCGTTTAACATCGTCATAACAAAGGAAACTGAACTTTGAAGAACCTACAAGAACTCAGCTAGAACCTCTTGTAGGAAAAAAAACTGCAATACAATATTTTGTAAAAGTTGTATTGAAACCATACCTCGTATATTTGTTTGACTGGTTACTTGAAAACTTTTTGACATGTAGTCATCAGCAATAGATTTTAAATGTATAATAATGCATTTGTACCGAAACCTAACGTAATCTCAGACCTAAATAAATCTAATATACTAATCCAGTCTACCGAGAAGAGACAAGAGAATTCTCGCAACATTTTGAATATAGATTTAAATTTTCTAAGCGTCATATTGAATTTCAGACAAGCCTCTTGTATAGTCTATTGTTAAAGACAATTTTCGTACATTGGATTTGTTGATCAAAACAAACACTCCATATATGTATGTATATAACGAGAGGAGCTGATCGCCTACCCAAAATTACCATTAAGATTGATAAAATTTTACAAATCATTCAAAAAAATACATTTAAGTTTTACTACTTACTCCTGCCCGTTGTCGTTTCATAATTACTGCCACTGCCCATACTATTCATACTTGTTTGTAGCACCTGTGCCGGATGATTATCATCCATTATGTGTAGATGTCCTTGCCCCGACTGTTGCATATTTGGCTGTTGGTGTCTGCCATTTAAGCTAGACTCATACTGTATTGCTCTTTGTTGATAATCCAAAAAAGCATCATCTCTTTCACCCCTTAGACAAGAGGCAAAACCTCTTGAATTTGAGCTGCGTCTGTGTGGCACAGCCAAAGCGGCTGCATCCTTTTCCAAAGATCTACAATACAAATGTGTAGTTGTGGTACGTTGTAAGGATTGAGACTTGTTTGAACCCGTGCTAGAGCTGTTGGTGCCATTTTCTATAATGGGCGTGGTCAATGTTACCTCGGAATGGATAATGTGCAAGGGAGTTGACGAATTCGATGAGGAGGCGGCAGCATTATTACATTTATCCTCAGAAGGGGGTATTGCAACACAATTCATGTTTGTAAAATTGTGAATTTTAGTGTATTTGTATAATTAAATTAATTTTTGGTTTTAAATTAAGGTAGATTTTTTGCTGCATTTAAGAACTAAATAATATATTCAGCTTAACATTTGTAGGCAGTGCATTTTGATTGGATTTATGGTTTAACTTTACACTTACATATATCTTAGAGACTTTCTTATTTAAAATGCACTTTAAGGGCGTTTAATTTAGTTTTTTACTTTCTTTTAATTCGTAGTAGATAAAAATGCTGTAAAAAAGGAGTTTAGAACAAATTAGAAAGAATTGTTGTAGGTTTAGCAAGATTGAAGCACCAAATGATTTTTTGCAAAATTTTGAATTGATTCGATTTTCTTCGCGAAATATAAAATAAACTCATACGAGGTGGGTTACAAATTTCTCTATGAGATGAAAGCGAAATATTTTTCACTGCAACATTGAAAATATCATAGTGTTCTAAAAAACGTGTGAAACTGCTTTCATGGCAATTTCTTTCACATTGTGTTTCAAAGAAAAATACTCCAAAAAATAAAAATTTTATTTAAATTATCGATATTTCGATACTCATTGAGTATCATCTTCAGGGCAATTCTGTTTATTTTTTCCTGAAGATGATACTCAATGATTATTGAAACATCGATAATTTAAATAAAATTGTTTAAACACCAAATAAGACCTCAAGCTTGAGTAATATTTTAACCAAAATGTAAAAAATTTTAGAAATTGAAAAATGTCGTCAACAATCACAAAAATGCTTAAATTTTCTTTCTCAAGTTCCTTAAATAAGAAAAAGGGATAATTATGGGAATGTTTTGCAAAAATAAAAATTTTAAAATCGAAAACAATTATCCTTGTGTCAAGCACATTTGATTGCTTCGCTGCATTGGCCCTAAAATTTTGCGAAAAGGGCGGAGGGGATGCTTCGTCCTCCTCCGACATTTTTTCCTTATTGAGGAATTTCTAATAAATAATTATGTTTTTTGTTACGAGGCTGAAGCACTCTTCCAGCTAGAAAAATTCTGAGAACTTTTACACCTTCCTAGAAAATTCTCTAACTACGCCCGTGCTTACAGCGAATATAACGGAACTTCGAAATTAGTTCAGTCATTTATATAAATTGCTGATATCAAATAGAACACTGACCCCATCTGACTAATGGATATGGAACAATCTGTCCTTACTTTGACAAGAATAGAACAATGCAACATCTGTACTTTTCCAGAATGCATATAAGGGAGCTCGTGGCTACGCGGTCATCACACACTGCAAGTTCGGCAAGCATGCCAAGAGACTACTTCTCCCATATAAAGACTATTTTTACAGCTGTCATGATAAGGATGAGAGAGAAAATTTATTATTTCCTATGCTTCTGTCTCGCACTGTGGACACCGGCTACAACATCTGCGCAATAGTCGCTTCAGTGGCCTATTTGAACTGTTTAACAAAAAACTACGTGCAGCAGAGGTTGTCGTTGCCGTGCTGATTCAATTCAGGAAAAGCTGTAGATCATCCTAATACTATTTTGCATTGTTATTGCTTTGACGTCTTTAATTCACTTTTGACTAATACGCCTATTACATGTATTCACATGTATTTCTATACGCTTCTATCTGTTTGTCCATCTTTCAACTTTCTTTCCCCAGGCATCAAAAAGGGATCATATAATTCTCATATTGTATTTGATTTGTGTGGCATAAACATGGTTGAATGTTTTCAAACTGCTAAAACATCACTGACAATTTGGTTTAGCGACCAATGAAATGTCGGGATATGAAGAGCTAAAGCCACAACAAAGAATGCATTAAATGTTTTTTTGAGATATCTTGAAGTTTTTTTCCAATTTAGTTTTTGGAAGGTCATAGCACAGAAAGATTTTTTCCTTTCGCTTTTGTCCAAATTTTTTGGAATTTTTTAATTTTTACTATTTAAAAGTAATATGGCCTGTTTGCGATTTTCTTGAAAAATTTTCGTATTTTGAGTGAACAGTTTACAATTATGAAGATTATTTCCGGTTTTTGTAGTTTTCGAATTAAATTAATTTTGCCAAGAGAGGAAGAGGTTGTCAATTCGTGTGTATTTTTTTTACATAACTTTATCATTTGAAACCCGATTTTCAAAAATTTTATTTTTGTTTGAAAGGCCTTGCTTGCAGGTTGGTGCCAATAATTTTTTTTTTTTTTTTTTTAAGCGGATGGGCAAGTTGGGCTCCTCCAAAATGTTGATTATCGCACAAATTCCCCATTTACAGATCGATTTTAAAGACACTTACATAAGTGGAAATCGGACCGACAAAGTGGTCACCTCCAATAATAATTCTGCCATTTATGGACCTATTTCCAAATTTATATACAATATTTACATTCTTGGGAGTAAAATATAAACTAAAAACGGATTATATCTGTTATTAAAGTAACCCATAGTTTCTTCGGTTTTGTAGTCTGTTCGATTAGATCTTTGTACTGAAGTCGGGTTTTTTTGCCAGAACTATTTTACTTAAGTTAAGCTACACAATTTTTAAAGAAATAATATTATATTTCACGTAGTTATTTTTTGGCGATTTTAAAATAGCTATTTCGTAGTGAAAGTGATTTTCGGAACAATTCAGTTGTATTTGAAACAAATTGAAAACGAAATTTTACTTTTCAGATCACTTGCACAGAATTTCGAACACAAAATAAACGTCAGTTGATGAATGAAGGGCGTAATGATAATAAAATGTTAAAAATATTGAAAGCAAAGCTTTCAGAAAAAAACAGACAACTGCAAGGGGCCATTCATTTGTTTCTAAACTTGTTACAATGCGTATAAGACAACGTTGAGAAATTATGAAAAATTGACATACACAAATATCATGAGTTTACTTTAAGTTTACAGAGATGGTGTATTTTGGGACAGGGATGGCAAAGACATCACTCATTATCATTATTTAATGGGGGTCTACACACATATCAAAATATTTAACTGAAGCTGTATTAATAATAATTGTTGCAATTATTTCTCGAGCTATTGAAATCAAAAATCGCACATATTTATGATGTTGCCAGATGGCTAGATTTGGTAGTATATAACGGCAGGATCATATATGTACCCTTGTTATGGTATCTCCAGGCTATTTGAAAATAAAAGGCTTTTTACAAATAAACTAACCAAATTTATATAACTTTCATAAAATTTTTTAGACGGCTCAAAATATAAAGAAATTTTAAAGTTATTAGAACAAATTTGTTGCAAGCTGAAATGTTTAAAATCAAATACAGATTTTGATAAAATAATAGAAAACGAAAATAATGCGGATGTGAATATTTTGTCCATCCTCTTTTTGCATTTAATTTCTAAGGCTATTGATCTAAAAATCAACATGAATTTGAGAACCATAAAACGATAAAAATAATGTAGGCGTTTTTTCCCTCAGTGGCATTTTTATAAAATTGTCATAAGTTTTTAAAAAGAAATTTCTATTTAAAAACTATATTGAAATGAGTGATTTTTTTTTTTTTTGCAGCAGAAACTGCAAAATCATTTTTCATTCACTGGAGCGAATACATGGAGAACTAACGCACAATTTGCAAGAAGAAGATCAAGAAGTGAATACAACATCAAAAGAATATTTTGTATGTACTCGTATATTAAATGGTATTAAATTTAAGAAAATTACTTGGGATTGCTTTATGTATCAAGTTCAATGGCCTACAAACAACTCAGCCAAACTAAACCATACACATCATCTTCTATTTTGCTCAATTCTACTTATTTCTTTATTACCACAGACATTAGATTATTTTTTAACTAGAATATTCAAGTTCATGTCTTTCTTGAATTTCGTATCTTTTATTTAGTTTTAATGGCCAGTTTTTATACATTTTTGGCAGCATTAAAAATCTTATTATGACATTTCAAGTTCTTTTTAAAAGGAAACAATTCTTAATGGAATGTAAAACTTTAAACGACTGGGGTGTTAAACGTAAACAAGTGTAAAATTAATCGCAAAAACAAAATAATAAAAAGAATCACACAAGTAAAACTAACAAAACCGTGTTAAATTAAAGTTTCACAAATTAGTTGTCAACTTTATATGCACAACACAATGTTGAGAAACAACTAATTAAAAACTGAAAATTGGAAAATACCAAGTACGTTCACAATTAAAAATACAAATACAGATTAAAACATTACAAAATAATTAAATATATGTTAAGAAATATAATAAACTTTGGCAACACTTAGAAGGAAAAATCACATTTGGCAACTATGTGCGGCAGTCATGCCGGATTGAGGGCCAGTTTCTGACTTTGTATTTAAATATTTATTACCTTAATTGTCATTTAAATTTAATTTGCATTTAAATACGGCTTTGTTTCACCAGTCTGTGATGTTGGGTAAAGTAATGAGGGCGTTGACTATAAAGCAATTTATGACTGAGAGCCTGGGTTCGATCCCTCTTCAGAACAAATGATCAACATCATGAGTATTTTAGATTTACGTTAGTGTGGCGTGGTGTTAATTGTTGTTGAAACTGTTTAAGTGATGAAGGCACTAGCAACTGAATAAAGAATACTCGCAGCGATTGATATTCCACTACGCTAATGTACTCCCCCCGGGGGGCACGGTCAATACATCTTGTCTTGGTGGCTTGGTGTTGTGCTTCCTGGGGTATAGGGTTATCAGGTTTCCGGACCTAGGCCTTTTTGCTGATAACCCCTAAAAACTTGTATGTTGCTACCCAATCCCTGAAACAACAGGGCAACGGGCGCGCATGCAAGTAAATTAAAGGTGAAAGTGGGTTCGCTCGCTCGTCCGGTAAGTGGGTAATCTGGTTTTTCCAGACCTTGACCTTTGGCCAATTACCCCTTGAACTTATATGTTACTACCCAATCCCTGGACATAACAGGGCAACGGGCGTGCATATATTTAATTTAAGGAAGTAGCTCTGCCTATGCTTGTCTGGGTAGAGGTGCTACCGATACCTCAGGTTTGCAGGGACCTAAAATCGGAGGTGTTTTTAACACGCGGCTGACCAGAGTCCTATCTGGTGCCACGGGAACCAGTAGCCCCTAGGACGTGTCCTAGACTGGTTATTGGTGAGGCCCCTTCGGGGATCACGTGGTGGCTGTGGTTAAAACCCAAAGATACGCGGGAAAAGTTATGGGTCGGATGAGTGTGTCTGCAAGAGGTGCTAGTGACTGATTGTAGATGCTCTCTTCAGGCCGTATATCTCTAGGTGTTGTTGCTATTCGACAAAGCTACTCTGATGTTTTGCGGTGGGCGAAGCCTCAGGTAAGATGGGGGCATATTTTGCTGCCGGGCCATCGGGGTAGTAGGAGGTTAGATAGCTCCAAAACTTCAGCAAAGTGTCTGTACATGGTTCTGCAGCCTGTACAGAATTTGCTACCATGTTCGTCCCTATCAGGGGCACATGTTGGTGCCTCTCCCAGTATGTGCCTCTGGAAGGGACGACGGGACGGTGGTGAACGGCTTTATTCACCCAGTGCGAAGAGCACCGTCAGGTAAGGCCTTCGGGCAGGTACTGACGTAAAATCTTTGACATATACGCTAATGTACTATATCACAACGCCCTCCGCTGTAAAACAGTTAATAAAATGGCTACACATACAGCTTGAGAAATCTAATGCATCTAACAACTCGCTGCAACTCTACTATAAAAATTAATAAAACGCAGATTAGTCCCCGTCCAGACTTGCAATTTTGTTGCATACAGTTTTTTTAAAATTCTACTTTGAAATTGCTTTAGTGTCCACATTAGAAAAAAATCTAGTATGCTATTTTTGTATTTCTTGTGCCTTCTTTTCTTAATTTTTCTTTTGTTTAAAACGCCAACGATGAAAATGAATAAAATAAAACGTCAAATACAACAACACCAAATATCAAGTTGAATAGTGAGAATTGCAAAGCAAAAGAAAATTACAGAGAACATGAAACTCTGTACCCCTGCCCAAGCTTCTTACCACTCCCACATAAAACAACCAAGAATTGCTGCCACAAAATTTAAAATATTAACATTTGAAAAATAATAAATGTTAATATTTTTCAATTTATATAAAATAAACAAATATCCTGAAGATGGTACTCGATGAGTTCCGACATTCTCTCTTAATTTTTTGAATTTGAACGGGCGATTAATTGTATAAAGGCGTAAAAAGAAAAACAAAAAGACGCAAGTCAATTACAATTGTTTGCTGTGTTGTGATTGCACAAAAGCTTTCTAAAGCTATTATACTTTTGTGTTTTTGTTGATTACAAATAGAAAAATATGATTGAGTTCTGTTGGAATTCTCATATATATTTGTAGTCTTTTGCATAAGTATACGAGCTTGAATGCTTTCAATCATGATTTGGCTAAAAGGATACTGATGATTTGGTTAGCGCCAATGAAATGCAGGTATATACCTAGCTAAGCCAACAACAAACAATAAAATATTAAAATAGTTATTGTGGAGAATATCTCGAATAACAAATTTGATAAATATTGTAAATTATAAACTGATGTATTATATGTAATAGGCCATGACTATTAAATCTTAGTCTCGTTTTTTTTTTTTGCTATGATTACAGAATTTTTTATAAGTGATAAATTTTAATTTCGGTTAAAAAGTTATTATTTGGGAAAAATTGTTTTGTTGGGATTTGAAAGTAAAGAGATGGGATTTGGGTTGTGTTTGAAAATTAAGTCACGTTGTTTCTTGAATTTTGGACGTGCATTATTATACTTGTATACAGTCGCAGATTTTTCGCATATGAAATTTAAGTATATGATCATGGGGGAGCTTAGAGTGCCCTAAGCGAAGTCTTTAAATTTTTATTAAGTCAAGTGTTTTAAATTCATTATCTTTAGGGAAATTGTTAATACAAATTTGTTTTGCATTTGAAGTTTGATACCAGTTTGACGTTTTTGCAAACAAATTAGCGTTCTGAAGGAAGTGATTTTAAAAAAAATTTGTTAATGGCTGTTTTGTTATAGTTATTGGAAGTTTATTCCCTTTCAGCAATTACATAGAATTAAATGGTTGCAAAGAATTGTTAACATCAATGATCATTTACAATTAAAAATAAATTAACTTTACCAGATGACATGCCACAATTTCTTTATTATGAAATATTTAATGCCCATATATTAAACTCTATTAATTTGTTTGCGAACTTGCCACACAAAAACAATTATGTCAACGAAAAAAAAGCAAAAGCTGTATTCATGTAAACAAAGTTGTTAACTCAGTTTAAAACAATATTGTGGCAGTATCTGATCCTGAAATAAAGTATCCATTTACGAGTGCATCAGTAATACGAAAAAATAAAAATGTATTTGTATTGGTGAGTAAAATAAAATTACACTGGGAGAAAAGTTGCGTTATTTACTTGTTAATGGTATGAAATATTTTATAAATAATCAATTTATTCAAAATTGAAGTTAGAACTAAAAATAAATGCAAAAATTAATTTAAGGATGTTGTGAATAAATAATTGAAGTTGAAAATTATCGGGTTTGTACCCATAAAATATATGAAATTCTACAATTTGTTTGTTGTAACTTTAGGCTGTTCATATGGCGACATTTTATTGATTGCTAAACCAAATCGTCAGTGAACTTTAAGCAGCTTGAAAGCAGTCTCAAATGTTTAGGGCAATATAAAGAAATACAACATGAGAATTCTCCACCGTATATGAATATTACAAAGTAAGTGCTTAAAGGAATACTCCCTTGCTCGGTAATGAAAATGTTCATCACAGCAATCAGTCAGAAAAATTTCTAGAGTCTACAACTAATGAAATATTATTAAGCGGAAAGTTAATAATTTTTCCCAACTGCACTCCATATATAAATATCAAGTGTTGTATTATTTTTACTTAAAACTTTTTGGTACCATTTTCTGAAATGTTTTTAATGAAAGACTTTTTCTATTAAACGCTACAGAAAATTAAAGGAAATGAATTTATTTTAATTTATTTATAATAAATGGAGAAAATATTATAGTAATGGTTTACCATACCCAATAGTATAAGGCTTGTTTCCCTCTGTTTTAATTTTTGATTCAACGACTTTTTTCATTACTTTCTAAGATGATATCCTTTAAATTTCTATAAACAAAATTTGTGGATTCTTCAAAAAGGGTTTCTGTTTTCTTTCCTATTCAATTTATTCATAGTACTATATAAAATGCCTTCCGTCTCTTTTTATATTTTTTACATACGAAACATTTCGTATTACCAAAAGCACTAATTCTTATCCATGAAATTATATTTTTCCTGTGAAAAATTTTATAAATTTTAACCTTAACTTCGTTCAGTCAATTTTAGAAGTATTTTGTGCAACATATTTCGAAAAAAGCATGGACTTAATTTTGGTTTTTGTTATAAAAATAATATAATAATTTATATTGAAATATAACAATGTTTCATCTATGTGAAATACACAATAAGTCGTCCCTATGTTCTTTTTTGCACTATTGTACATTTCTATAGAAAAGAACACGAACATGCAGTAAATGCAAAATACAAGGTGGCTGCCTTTTTGTTATAGATGAAAAAAAGAGCTCTGTTTCCATAAAAAGTTTTAAATTAATTGGAAAAAACTACATCGCTCAAATGGCCACCTCACGACTTGGTGCTTAATTGGTCTCATTTTACGTCATTTTGAATTGTTGCTCGCAAAACATGTGCCAGCCTATACAAATTATGACATTACTTTTGTCCCACCTTCTATTTGTATTAATTGTGAAAAAAATTAAACTCCGTTAGCATTATTGATGCCAATAAATATTTACGTACGTATATGGTATGTCAATATGACAATTAATACATCAAGTTAACACCTTTATTTAAGCTGACATATTAGCCGATTATTTATGGTATGCAAGAATTCCAGTATGCCTTGATTTTTATTTTCTTAATTTAATTTCTGTTTTATTTAACTGTTTAACTGTTTGAAAACAAGTCGTGACAATATGACGATCCACTCTTTTTTCATATGCACACATTTTGGATTTTTTATTTTTATTTTATTTTATTTTTTTTTTTTTTTTTGTAATTGACCACATTTTCAGTTTATTCCCTTTAGTTATTTTAACCACAAACTTCCGCCGGTTTTTTGTTTTAAGCTTTCTTATTGACTTGCATGTTTTTTTTTTTTTTTGCTTGATTGTTGCTTCTGTTCATATTTTAGCTGCTGTACAATTTGATGGGGTTTCCTTTTACATTTCAGTGTTTTAAATTTTTAGCTCATGGCCTGTGCAATTTTACTTTGATCAAGTGCTTCTTTGTCTTTTGATTTTTTTTTTGATTATATTTTTTTTGTCCAAAACTTGTTTAAAATTTATGTAAATTTTTTTATGAAAAAAATTTTTAGAATTGCACTCATTTTCAAGCAGACAAAAAATAAAAAAAAGAGGAATAAGCAGAAATTAAAAATTAAAATCAGTTCGCAGCAAAATCTTTTTGCAGTATTCCAAGGGAGACTTTTAATAAGGTTTTGGTCACAAAAGATCCAAATAAGAAAAAATAAAACTGAAGGAGATACGAGTAAGAAGCAAGTGTTTTTAGCAAATATTCTGATGGCATTTTAAAAGAAACGTTTCAGCGGAAAATTTTAATACAAGAAACTGCATTGAAAAAATTTTGGAAGACTGTAAAAAGTAGCTTAAATTTAATCTTAAACTTAACAATCTTTGTTAAGTTTCTAATTCTTTCAAAACCTTCATGGATTGTACGTTTGTCTAATTTTTAAAACTCATTAACGACATTTTATTTGCTGAAAAAGTATAAAATTTTATTGATCAGTTTATAAAAAAACTGTTTATCGTTCTAATTTAAAAAATTTAACACTCTTCTAGGTATATTTACTCTTCCCAAAATTGAACTTGAAAAGGCAAAAAATTTTACACTTTTTTTTTAGAAAAGAACACACTATAACTGAAAAATTCCGAATTAAATTTTTTGTATTTTGAGGTACAATGGAATCTTACGAATACATTAAATAGCAAATAATTTCAGGCTTAAGGAATTTTCTTATAGTAGTAAATTTGTTAGTACAATTAAACTAGATTTATTTCATGGCAATACACTGAACAAAAGTTACCAATTATTGCGGCTATATAAAAATATATATTTTTTTCTTTTTTTGTGAATTTTTATTCTTTTTCCAATTTCTGTAAAGTTCTGGATTCAATTGGCACAAAAGACTCTAGTGTACTTCCTTAAGTAATTTCTATTACTCTATTTTATTTAATTTCTAACATTTAATACAAAAACGTTACTTTTTTACTATAGTTACTATAGCTCTATATTTTTTTTACCTTTTTTTAATAATCATAATTAAAATATTATTTAAGCACAAGGTCTTATTAAACGCTAAAACAGTTTTATTTATAATTATCGATATTTCAATAGTCATTGAGTATCATCTTCCTGAATTAGAATCTTTTTAAGCTATAGGAAGTTTATAAGCAGATTCAATCGCAATCATTTTATTACATTTCTTTCATGAGAATTAAAATAGTATAAACATTTTCATATTTTATAAAAATTTGCTAAATAGTGGAAACATATGTATGTAACATCGTTGTCGGCGTCATCGTGATCACCCCCTAAACTCCCCACTATTACAGCACGTTTAGTGCTTCACTCATCGTTAGCAAGTTCAAGTGGCATTTTATTTATTTAGGGTTTGTTTTGTGTTTATATTATCAACAATTTATAAATAATTTAAATTTTTTTTTTTGGTTTATTTGAAACACATACACATAAAAATTGGAGGAATATTTAAAAATCAAAATAAAAGAGCATCGAGCCTCAAAGGATCATAGAAAAGATGATGGGAATCGGTCGGTTTCAAAACGATCGTTTTTAAAAGTTACAATGAATTTCTATCTATTTTAGATACAAAAAACCTTTCATCCAAATTCAAATTATTTCCTTTAACACAAAAAGCATGAGATTAGAAAAACATAATGTCATTTTAACAACCTGTATTTATTTTGGAAGGTGATAGTTAAAAATTATATTAAATCGTTCAATTTCCATCACAAGCCTGAATAAAAGACAAAGTTCACAAACATCAAGATTTCTTGTTCTAACTTTAGTTCAGCTGGGGAGAAAAGATAATAAATAATACAAATTGAATATGTTTCCAGCTCATGATTCATATCATGGATAACCGACCGAGCTCCAGTTGTGTTGCCAGTCGGCAAGCGAAAATTTCTAAATGGCATTAAAGCTCTCAGCAACTGAAGTTTACGATTATCGATACTATTCTTATCAGCTGACAACTCAGCTAAAGTTCAGTTGCTATCCATAATCGAGCCATAAAACATGCGTAACAAAAAGAGACATACACCAGCATTGATATTCGTCTGCTATTCATGGAGAGTAGAAAAGTCGCATCCTCTATGTTTACGCAGACCATAAACGCTTTGAGATTCTGCAGTCATTTTTTGTGGTCCACCTCCTATTTGTTTGCCTCTCAGTCCTACTCCTAAATCTGAAGACAATGGTAAATCCAAGTTTCGATTCTGAAGGTTGTGTAATGCCTAGGTAGCTCATCAGGCCTTTAGTTCCTGCAGATTTCTCTGTAAAGTGCGACTAAAATGATCCTAATGTCAAACTGCTCCTCTATCTCACTAAGAGATGATGTTGAGAACTATTTTCTATTTCAGAAGCGGGGATTCCAGGGCCGTCGTTTAGAGTAAATATTAATCGCGGTGATCGTCATGTCACGATCCCAACGTGCCACGGTTGGGAGTATAACTGTACTCTCTCCATCCTGGTGCAAATCGCAATTATCACGTGGGAAATTATGCATATAAGAAATAAAAAAAATTAAATGTGGGAAGCTTTCAAGCCAAAAATTTAATAATGCATACAGTAACTGGTTTAAAAAGTAAACATTTTTAAAATGTTTTTTTAATATAAAAGCGCAGTTTTTATTTGTATTACAACTATTTCTGTATAAGTATATACATAAGTATGTATGTACATACATACAGAAATGTGTACACAATACATTTTTTTAATAACTTTTGTTGTTGCTGGTGGTGTTTTAATAAGACTTCCCTTTTTTGGATTTCACAGAAACTACTTCTATTATATTGTATAAAGTTTTGTTGCTTATTAATTTAAGTAAATTATTTTTTGTTTTAAGCAAAGAATTTTCTTCCTACTTTCAAATTTAAACATTGATTTTCGTTTTATGTTGTGGTTCATTAAACACACTTTATTTATTACAATTTAATTAAATTAAAAGAAAAAAAAAAGAACATGGACGCCAAGAAAATAAGTATAAGAAAAGGCTTTTTTCATTCTTTAAACAAGTAACAAAATAAATTTTATTGCGTTAAGAAGCAACTGTGCAAAACTAAGAAAAATTTAATCAAACATATTTCTATACGCACACATTCACAAGTACATACATACATACTTATGTATGTACTTATATATGTATGTACATGTGTGTATTTATATATCCATAGGTTTTTCACATTCATGAGATATAAACAATTTTCTCATAAACTGAGAAAATATGCAAAAGAAATGACCGAATGATTGATATTCACCGTTATTAACTTTATGTCCAGAGTTCATTTTACAACAACAGGTTTTGTTTACAAACGCATGTAAAGTTAACAACAAACATCATAAAAAGAAAGAAAAAACGCATAGGCATGTTTATGTATTTGAGTATGTGCGCAACAAAATGATATGGTTGAGATTCTTTAATACAATTAATACAAAAATCCAAATAATTTACATATATACATACATACATACATACGTATGTTTATATTTTAACAACATTAAAATGAGTCTAGTCTCTATTTATGTATACCTTTGCATAATAATATAATCTTTCCTTATCACTTTGACGCGCACTTTTTATTTAGCTATACACGTTAGTTGTAAAAAATGATTTTCTTTTATGATCTTGATTATCGTTTAAATAATTAAGCTTTAATAACAAACACAAACAGGTGAGCAACGGAGGGAGAGAGCGAGGGAGAGAGGAGATATTAATGATTAAGCCAGAAAACTATACGCATATTAATTACTGGCTAAAGTTTATTAACACAAACAAATTTTTTTTACCCATGAAAAGATTTTGTTTAAAGAAATTATGCGTGAAAGTGTTGAAAAGAAAGAAAAAATAATTAATATACAAAAAAAACCCGCGCACACACATACACACTCATGGAAAACAATGCTTACTAGAAAGGGGCTTTTTATATTTCGGTTTTAACTTTTTTATTATTGAAAAACTATTTTTTCCCAATGAATGTGAAAGTTGAGATGCATTAACATATATTACACGCAATTTTTTTTTATAAAATTTTGTTTAACAAACAAAAGGAGAGGAAACTTTTCTTAAAAACATTTTCAATTTGGCATTTGACGAACTAGACTTTGTGGTTTCTTGTTGTGCTTACGATGTTGCCAATGTCAAACGGAGTGTAAGACTGACAATGTAACTTCACTATTTGATACTAGATATCAAGTAGTTTTTGTTATGCTTATGAAAAAAAAAGAATTAGTTTAGGTATTTAGCTATAAGTTTTTTAAGACGTAACCAAATACCTTTTAAAAATTGTAGACAGACCACAAGCTGGCCCTCAAATTCGACAGCCCAAAAGTCCTAAAAAGGTTTACATATCAATTATTTTAGATGTTAGTTACTAAGATGAACTATTAAATATTATTAAAATTTATTATTTGAATTATTCTCTCCGTTGGAAATTTTTATAAAAAGCTGCTAAACCAAGCGTAAGATCTTTACTAAAGAGCAACATGAATCCGATAAGTAGTAACATCACTAAGTATATAGAAATTCGCCATAAGCAACATATTAGGCCCCTTCTCCACACCACATCATTATTGAAAACTCATGTAAGGAAAAAGATGTCCTAGAAAAAATTTCGGATATCTCATTAAGCAAACATATTAGCCGATTTTAAAAGATATTTATTTAAAAAGAATTTTCTTCTACTTTGTTTGCATCTCCTCAGTAGACTTCAACCAGTTTTTTTAAACCATTCAACTTCGTATGCTTATATAACAACTTTCAAATACAATGTGATAACTCCATGACATATGATTGAGTCATAATGGTTGATTAGCGCCAACGAACAAACAACAATATCTTAAAATAATTAATTGAAAGAATATATCAAATTTATTTCAATAAATATTGGAAAAATATTTTGCTCTGCAAAGACAGGAAGGCAACGATTACAGCAGAAAAGATTTCTTTAATAAGTTCTTCATGTTGTCTAAATACAGAGCAACTAATTTAAATGTCACATGGTACGTAATGACATGGCAGGCATTATTATGATATATAATTTTTTTAAACATATTTCAGTGCTCAATTAGCAAATTTGCAACATTTAGAACCTTTCATTTCATTCGAAATAAAAATAATTTAGAATAAAACACAAAACAAGCCCTATACGTACTATTCCCGGATATTATCTAATAAACTTAAAAAAAAACGAGTATTGACCTTAAGCTCCGATATTTCAATATTAAATGAAGATATTTTTTCTAAGGCCTGAACAGACTGTACAATATTTTTCTTAATTTGTCTTTTACGACGTTCTTTAGCTTCCTTTCAATTAAAAACTTTCTTGCGCAAAATTTTTTATTGGAAATTCACGGTTTGATTTTCAAATTGAGGTCACTTTTATTAAAATTTTTATTTTTGCTGCTGATAAAAAACAATGTTTATAATACCTTTTTTAAGCTACTTTAAATAATTGGCCAAACACCAGCTGACTTCCTCGCAAACCAAAAACTACCTATCCTCCATTGAAAATTTTTTTCAAATTAAATCACCTTTCTCGGCTCATATAACAACAAAGCTCAATTAGTTGAAAACCAAAATAAATGTAAAAAAATAACAACAACATTGAAAATTTAAAACAAAACAAATTGAAAAAAGCTGAAATTAAAACAGATCATGAAATACTATACCCAGTCACTAGTCAAGTGTATTATGTACATATGTATGTATGTATATGTGCGTGTTATTATGAGCTATGTTGTTATATATGTTTATACGAGGATGGCAGCAGAACAACAATAACAATGGTTTCATAATTTTATATTCCGCTTTATGATTTTCTAACGCAGATGGTTTATTTCGAAACCATCCTCGTATAATGATGATGTTGTTTGTTTGTTGATCAACAGCAACAGATCATGATTATGGCAGTTTTAGTGAACTGAAATCAACTTTAAATTATTAACACTTGAGTGCTTAAACAGTGCATAATAAATAATATAATAAACCCTCTCTATAAGTAATGAGAAAACTACGTACACACACACTCGCACATACTTATATAAAGTATGTGCTCTTTATTCCAAAATAATAAAAACAATTGAAAACCAAAGCCCAAAAGTACACAAAATCATAATGAAATAAATCATTATTTTAATTACTTTAACAACAACAGCATACTTTCCTCGAGTATTTGCGAAAGAGCAACAACACCGCTTCAAACACTATTTTAATAAAAATAAATAAAAAATGCAGGCAGCAATAACAACAACTACAAAACTAAATATAATAAAAAATTTTAAATAACAGCAATCGCCATGCATGTCGTCATTATCCTCATCATCGCCATTGTTCTAAACCAATTGTTTATAAACATTAAGAGGGGCAGTGGAGAGTGAGAGAGAACTCAGAACTCTCTCTTTACATACTCCACTTAACTCCCACATTAAGAAATGAATGCTGTTTAATATTTACTGTTGTTACAATTCACTTGCAGTAGACAACAATGAAATAGTGTACTTGTATGTTAAGTATGTGTAATAATGTGTGTGTGTGTGTGTGTGTGGGTGTAGTTGTTTCTGTTTATTTTCTGCTGCCGTTATTTAGAAGCTGTTGCATATGAAGTGGAATGTCATTATAATGAGGTGTCTCATTATGAACAGAGATGACAATTTTCATTTTCCCCCCTTTATTTTATTAGACTATATTTTTTATTACTTTGAATTTTTTTGAAGCAAGAAAAATAATAAATTGTCACTTAAGTGGTACGCGAGAAAACTGAGTTAATTGAAGTTTGTGTTAAAGGAAACTAAACTAAGAAGTGAAAAAGCACGAGAAGAAAAAATTACCATAAGACGTTGTATTATATGTATGTATACGCATCAGGTATAGAAAATTTTGTTAAATTTGCCCATACCATTTAAGCTGATTTGCAAAATATGCAGTGATGAAACCAGTGGCAAATAGTTTTGCAGTAGTTTTGGGGATCGAACACTACCAACGGCCTATTGGAGCACACTAATGTTCAGTCCATAATTTGTAAATATTTAAATTTTTTGTGACCAGGTATATTAACATCCAAAATTCGGTGCCAGCTTATTAAGTATCTTTAAAAGTATTTTTATACTTATGTATTTACCAAAATGTTTGTGAACGAAATAAGAATTCTAGAAGTAAAATACATTACGTTAAATTAAAAAGCGGAGTCCTGTTATGATCATTTCATGTTAGACTTAAGGGCGAAAGCACAAACATAGAATAAGATTAAATTAAGAATAAAATATATATTGGCAAAAAGATAAACTTTCACGCAAGAAGTTTCATGAAAATATGCTTAATGTAAACACAGTCCTTTAAATAAGAATTATAATCGGCAAAACATTTAATTTTGTTTGAAAAAGACAGAAAAACAAACCAACAGACAGACAACAAATTATTTTATTTCTTAATATTTCATTTAAAATAGAAAACATTGGTACAAGTCGAGCAAATACAGCATGATAATGCGAAGACTGGAAAGAAGAAAAGCTAATGAACTCATTAGGAAGTCAAAAAAGAAAGCAATTCTCTGAAGGTAGCTAATGTCTACGTATTTACACTGCCAATAACATGAGTAAGAAAATAATTTTTTTATTTAATAATGAGTATGGAAAAAAATCAGAAAATCCGACAAAATTCAGAACTTGAAAACAGCTGTGTTATTTAAATATAAGAAAGATATAAAATTTTATAAAAATAAAAAAAGAATTAGGCAATTCTTTAAAAATAAATAGGAATGCAAAATGTTTTGCAAAAGTTTTCCCAAAATAAGAATACCAAAGCTGGAATGGAATAAAATATGTAGAAAACTATCTTTTATTTGAAAATCCCATGTGTGGCATTACGTATGAGTCCGAAAGATCCTGACTGATCGGCTTATATTGACCATTTGTCTATAGTAAAGTCAAATCATATTCCCTCCAAATAAGATAGCCACATTCCAAAATGGTCATGTATGGAAAAGAGAATGTCATATAAGAAATTCGCAGTAAGGCTCGCAGCGCCTTCATTAATGAAACAAAATCAACAATAATACAATGAATAAAGAAGAATTCATAAGATTCTTTTTATTTGGATCAAGAGAATATTTGAATATCGAGTCAGTTATATTTCTTGTGATAATACTGTAAGTACGTATTAACATACGTCACTAACATATTTATATAATTTTCTTAAGAATTTCTTTCAAATTTTATTGTGTATTTTTAATTAAATTGTACATATAACTTAGAGACATTTACCATCAAATGAAAAAAATATTAAGCTTTCAGTAAGAACTAAAACTTCAAGTATTAATTTAAGGGGCAACATGAATTTCTATTTGCTGCATTTATAGAGATGCATATTTTAAATATAAAATAATGTGTTAAAAATATCAACTTAAAGTAAGTTTATAGTTTTTTTTTTTTGGTGGATTTAACAATTTCTTGAATCAATTATTGTGAGGTTTTTGACCTCGATAATTAATAGGAAAACAATAATTTCGCGGCAGTTTTACTAAATAGCTGCATTAATGAACATACCTAACATTTCAATTTGTCGTAGCGACACTGATAATTCTATATGTATATAGATCGGAAATTTCATTTCCGACCGTAATTTGAATTTCTAGTACATATGTATGTGTGTTTGTTGTTTCACTTCAGTTCCTTATTTATGTGACCGGTAGTGTGCGAGTATGTTTCTGAATGTATGCTAATGTTTGTGTATTTCATACAGAATATGAACGTACATTCAGGCTGGTACAACAATAGCAATAATAAGAGTGCCTATTCAAGCAGAATAGACAAGTGGGCAATATTATTGCTGCTTTCTTATTAGTTTTACATTAGATGACTAACCACTCTTTTCCTTTGGAATGTTTTTTTTACAGATTAGCTTATATGTATAATTAAAAGCAAACTTAGGGTATATGTATACTCGTACAAAAATACATACAGTGAACTCGCGATAATGTGAACTAATAAAAACCAAGGTAGTTCACATTATCGAATTTGTTCACATTTTCGATTGTAAAAACTTGTGGTGTTATATTGTTTTTTGGTTACAAAATATTGAAGCTCTTGGAATTTTTAACATAAAATGTAATTTATTGCAAATTTAACGATTTCTTAAATTTTAAGTTCACGTTTTATATTAAATTTTTGGAGCCACCATTAGCTGGCTTTGAAGTCGTGTTCATTTTTATTAAAATTAGAATGAAGCTGTTTCGCTTTTTCTTTCAGCATCAATCAACTTATTGGAAGGTTTTTACTTCTCATGTTAAGAAACCACTTGTATAGAGATTTATCCATCATTGGAAGCTTAGAAATACGTAGGTTTACGTTTCACTGGTCTATAATACGTATTTTTAAAACACTTATAATTTTTATTATTCTTATTGTGCATCGAACAAATGGTATATTTCCCAACATTATATTTAACACTGTAATACTTGATCCTTTTTCCAAAAGTTGAAGAATTTCATATTTCTCACTAATGGTTGAAAACTTTCTGTTATTCTTAGACATCTTTGTAAATACACAGGAATGTAAATACACAGGTTTCTATGCGTGACGAAACACAACAAAACTCAAAGTGTGCAAGTACAATAGTTTACAGTTTTTCAGTTTCAATCGGGGGATTTCCAAAATTAGAAAACAAAAAAAATTGCAAAAATTTTTGTTCACTATTTAGAGCCATTAAACTTTGTTCACTATTTAGAGCGTCCATATAAAAAAATAGGTGTTCACATTACTGGATAGTTCATTATATTGGAAGTTCACATTACCGAGAGGTCACTGTATATAAGTACATACTTATATGTATGTATGTATGTAAATGAATACATTTTTTGTTCATACATATATACGAGTATATCGATGTAATTGTGCATACATATATACATATGTATGTATATAGGCACATATGTAAGCAAATTAAAATACGTACATGCATAGGTATTAAAAAGGGCACGTTCATTCATGTATGTGTATGTAAATTTTTATTGTGCCTCTATACTTAAGTCCACAGTCAGAAAAAGCTACTGAAAGCTGTTTACCAACACATTTTCGACGAATAAGGACAACAATAATGATTATTCAAATGATGCAATATTGTAAATAGACTAATAAAAAAGAAGCTTAATACAGCATCCATATGCACATGCACAAAAATAAACACATTTACCAAAAAGAGCCAAGCAAATAACAACAAAAATACACAAAATGAGGCGTGATTAATGCGAAAGAAACACTGAAAGAATTTCTTGTGCAACTAAACTTCGATTACCAGGGTGGACTGGCAATGAGTTTTATATCGAAGCGATAAATTTTAGTTTTTTTGAAATTGCAACAAATTTGAAGTTTAATTTTTATTTTACAACACATTTAAGTATAAATCTAATTATCGTGGTAATTAGTAAAATCTGTACCGATATCTATGGCCCAAAATCGTTATAAACGCAAGAGACAGAAAGAATCATTTATTTTTGTATAAAGAAAAAATAAAAGTTTCATATTGAACACATTTGATTTCGGACAAGCGAAAGGCTTAAAAGAAACACATTTTGTCTGTAAAAGTGTAAGATCCTAAAAAACCGAACATCTCGCAATGGAAACAATTGTTCATTTATCGCTAACAAAACACTATGAAGAGCAGCGTAGAATCGATACCAACGAAATTTGAGTTTATAAAATAAATCTTAGAAAAAAAAATTGCTTACGAGTACATCTATCTTATTTCTATCGACAGTAGTAAGAAACAAATTTTGAGTGCCTTCGTAAAATAGTAGCTAGTGTACTAGACTGGTAGTCCGAAGGTCGCAGGTTCGACTCCTGCCGCAGACTCCGGGTGTCTCTGCAGATAAGCCAAGTAGCTTCGCAGTTTGTGTTTGTTAAAAAAAGTCCTTTTAAATGAATATCTTACTTAAGCGAAAAACAACTCGAATTCGATCGTATATGCTGACTTGATTATGTTTCTGTAATTCTCGTTTGTAGGATGAAGGCCCAGTTATGAGTAGGCAATTTCTTCGTTCTATTTTCAATATTAAAAAAAATTATCTGGGTTTATAGGGTCCAAGTTTAAAATTAAAAAAAAAACATTTGAGAATCACATACATACATACTATACGTGAGTGCATTCCAAGCAAAAAAAGTTTGTGTCATCTTTGAACTTTACCATTATTTAAGTTATTTCATGTTTGTCTTCATATTTTATATGCCAAGGGTTTTATCTACGTATGTACATAAAATAAACCTTTAAACACTTGCAGTAACTTGAGGGCTCAAGTTTCGCAGAGAAAAAGTTTAAAGTTAAAGTATTAACCTTAAGTAACTGGAGATAAACATTAGCTGTCATCTTAATGTTGCTTGATGTCAAAGCAATTAAAATGTCTTAAAAAATAACAGCCATATGTTACACTAAGTTTTCTTACCACAAATCTGTTTATACGAACAAGAGGCAGGGGAAAGTATTTTGTCGTAGAGAATCAGTACAAGATTTGCCTGCATTTATGATGTTGAAACAACAACTGCAGTCTCAGCATTTGCGACGCTAGGAGCACATGTTACGGCGAATAGGGCTACTCAAAACTACACAAATGGGAGGTGTGGTTATCATTTATTTGAATAATAGGATTTTGCCTGGATGCAATCTGGCTATCTGAGATTAACTATAACATCAACGATTAAAGTTATGTGTCTTCTAAACGGCTCAAGTCCCAACAAGGACCAGTTCAATAAGCAATTAGCTGTTACTTTTGAATCATAGGCTCCACGAATAGGCCAAGAATATCTCTGGAGTCTGTGAGAGCATGCAGGTGAAATAGAGGAGGCCACCCAGCACACACTCTTGAATTTTAACAGACTCCAACTTTGTCCGGTCGAAACGATAAGGCCGTGTAGGGCATTTGATTCTAACAAAAGAACACTTTCACGTCTTTTCCACTGAGCAATTTCATTTGTGCAAGTGTTAATTTAGCTTGGAGAAAGATAGAGACATACACGTTTTCTCTGTCTTTCTCTCAGTTGAATTCAAAACTTGCGCGATTAAAATTGCTTAGTGGAGAAGACTTGTTAGCAACATTTAGTAGAGACTACTTAGAAAGTTTTAAATTTATAGGCTTTAACTGTAAAAGCTTTAACATAATAATTAATACAAATTTTGGTCACGACACTTTTTGCATTAATAAAAAATTATTATATAATAAAAATACGACTGAACTTTGACGCTTAAATGCCTTACAGCCTCTCTCTCTCTACAAACATGGTAATCAGTGCTGCCAATTAAGATTTTACACTCAACTTTTTTAAAGTTAATTAGTATATTGTGACTTCACTTTAAATATTGAGCTCTTTGTAATTAATTTTATGTGAATTAATTTCAAATATTAAAAAATTTTCATTAAAGATCAATGTTCATTTTAAAACTCAATTAAAACAATTATTAACATGTTAATCTGCTTTTAAATAAAGAAATATTGTAAATTTAATTGACAATAATTTACATAATATTTCTATATTTTTTTTGTGTTAAATTTTAACACACATTGTTTTTTCATCTCTGAGTTTTGTTTGCGTTTTAAATGAATATATGCTTTCAATGCAAATTTTATTTGCAGACGCTGTATTTTTCATTTAAGAAAAAAAATTTTTAATAAAAAAAATAAAATTAATATACTAAACAAGTTTTTCATAAACAAATCTTAAATGTCTTGAGTAAAAAAACTAAAACAGTGGAATCTGCACAAACGTGAGAGAATAATAAAAAAAATTGGACTGTTAAATTAGATTGGTTTCTTTCTCAATTTTTATTCAAAAAATTATTATTAGATGTCAAATCCTTAATTGAAAAATAAGCTAGAATTACACTATGCCAGTTTGGCCGTCTTAGAATGGTAAAAAAATTTATTTGTGATCATGAATAAAAAATACGGAAAATACGAATTCGTGTTAAATGAACGCTTCCGCTTCGTCACACTAAATTTAACCCTATAAGTTTTCAAACATTGTTTATTGTTATAGAATCAAAAGGAGGGCAATTTGAAAGTTTTCTGACTTAATTTGAATAAGTTATAATTTTTCAGTAAAACTAATTTTTCAATTCTCACAACAGTCTGCTCTTGTAGCTCGCTTAACTTAGTCCATCTTTTTGCATTTTCCATTTCTATTTTTCAAATAGGCCTGCACGGTCACCAACGTATTTCTTCCTCCCTTTACAGCATCTACCAAAGCTGATATCCTTAAATCTGTTAGCACTTCATTCTTTTGCCTATCAATCTATAGAGTTGCTAATTTGAAACTCATGGCTACTCTTTTTGAGACAAACGTTCTGAATATGATTTTTATTGGGGATCGACATATTTTTTTTTTTTAATTTAATATTCCTTTGAGTTTTCTCAAGGTCTTTAAGGACCTGTTTTCAATTATGAATTCTTCATTTTTTGCTACGTGTAGAAATTTATGACACAAGAAATTATTATTGGGGACTGTTACAAACTCTCGCGGACTGCCCGAATATTTCGACTTTATTGTGCTGGTACCGCCATAATGAAATTTGTAGAATATTTTCTTCAAAATTGAGATTAACGAGTTAGGATCTCTATAGTATTTATTAAGCACTCCCTTGCATTCAGTGATGGTCCTTTTCGAGAAAAAAATTATGTTAATTCTATCGTAAGGAAGGACTAAGAGCATCCTGCAGAGCGGTCTATCTATGCCTGTAGTAGTTTATCTATTTCTAATTTGTAGTTGCCAGAAAAGCACTCTCTAAATTTCCATCCGCAGTATCATTTTCAGCAACAGGCAACACAACAAACCCAGATAGACTCATAATTCTGCCAAAATTTCAAGTGCTAATGACAAACAATCGGTCTAAGTTTCATTTAATTTTTAATCGGATAAATTGTGGTTTTACCGTGGCGTATTTATTATGGTGGTTGTCGATTTTTGGCTTAAACAGATTTAAAAAGAGAAGAAAAGTTTTCCTACCACGATGAGGTCCGTTATTTATTGTTACTGAAGACGTCTTAGTACAATATCAGTGGAGGTCAGTGGAGCTAAAGTAGAGGTGGCATCATAAAAGCATTAATTACAATAACAAAACCTTTGGTAGAGTAAAAAAGAGGATAATGAAAAATGGATTATAAAGTTATAACTTTTACAAAATGCATTGTTTGTTGTGGCTTTAGCTCTTCATATGCCGACATTTCATTGGTTGGTAAAACCAAATCGTCACGTTGAGTATAATTGTTTGTTGTGTTGTTTGTATAAAAGCATTCTAAGCCTACTATGATTATGTAGTTGTTATAATTCATACACAATATTGAATTCTCATATTGTATTTGATTTGTGTGGCATAAACATCCGAGGTTGAATGTTTTCAAACTGCTTAAATTTGACTGACGATTTGGTTTTAGCAACCAATGAAATGTCGGCATATGAAGAGCTAAAGCCACAACAAACAATGCATTTTGCAAAAGCTCTAATTGTTTTTAACGATTAGTTTGGGAGAATATCCCAAATAATAAATTTCAATATTAAGTGTTATAACTTTTCTCTAAAAGTTTACTTCAAATAGCTTTTGGGATAAATACATGTGGTTTACAATTAATTATATCCAACTAAATAAATGGTGAAAACTAAAACCTATTTTATAGAGAATTAAAAAACCTGCATTTGTTTAATTTATCGAGGTTTCACTGTATGTACTGCAGCAATGGTACAAATTTCAAACTATTATTAATGTCTGGCACATCGCTAACAAATTTCATGAACTCGTTTTTAAGTTTTTTCGATCTTCTTGGGGTCTTTCTTTCATTTATTCACCGAATCTATTTGAAAGTATACGAAATAAAATTGCTGAAAATGTGCATAAACGTTCGCACACTTTTAAATTTATTTGAAATATTCATATGGGAAAAATTAATATGAATAGCTTTTGTTGTATTTAAATTTTTTTCAAGAAAAAAAAATCGTTTATTTTTAGGTTTCAAACATTTTCAAGGTTTGTTTAACATTAAGCAAACATAAATGAAATAAATATGTATATAGATCTTATTCAAAATATGATATAGTCATCTTCTTAATACAATAAAATCAATTGTAAAATAGATTGTGTTGTAATTTAAGCTGAGTTAAATTAACTTTTCGTGATTTTTGTGCTAATTAAATTAGCTTTTGGTATAAAACAATGTCGCCTATTTGGAGGTTTAACAACAAAAAAATTAAAAAGGCTGTTTTTCTATTTTTCTCACAAAAACTTCTGTTTAGCGAATAATATTTAGTTGAGGTGTAAATTAAAAATAAATTATTTGCGTGATTTGTTTACATTAACAGGAGTACGTGTAATTAAAATTGAAGGAAGTGAAGCATAATTTAAATTTTTACTAAAAATTCCACATAAATTTAAAAATTTACTAGCTTCTATTGAAAATCTAGCATCACACCGTATTTTAACTAGGTTGTCTGATTAAAAAAGAATTTTGGACAATGTTGTCAATTTAGAGGTTTTTATCATTGATGGATACTTAAACTAGGTTAATTAATTTAAGCTAACTAGCTAGTCGTCAAATTTTAGTTTTCTGTTATTATTAAATGAATTACTTAAAAAACAAATAAACATCATTTTATAATGGAGTCTGATGGATTTTGAACTCGATGCTCATAAAAAAAATATTTGTACGCGCATTTGTTTAACAATACATACAGTTCAAGAAAAATATTCATTCCTAGTAATAAGATTAGAAAGCAGAATGGGAAAATGCACAAGCATATGGAAAAGGCGTATAGTCAAATTTTTTTGTAATATTTTTTTCACGTTATATTTTTAAAAGTTTATAAAAAATTTTCATAAATACAATTCAGTAAAGCTCTAAATGAAGTTAAGTAGGTTACTTCTCTCGTCATCATGTACTACAAAGTTTTGATTCATTGAGGAAGAGGAGTTTTATTACAGTAACCGTATTCATAGAGTCTGAAATTCCATACGATATGGTAACAATATTTACAGAAAATTATGCAATTTATTATAAATAATAAATAAAAATACTTTATTCGTACAGCCATAACTAATTTCATTGTTTACTTATCATTTTATATTCAAATAAAATTATGCAGAAATTAGAACATTTCAGATACTGGAAATAACCGAGGAACTAAGTGGTTCTAATATCTGAGATACTACTGTATTACGAATAACTTCCCAAGATTTAAATGATTTAATATTATTTTATTATTTGTTCATTTGTTTAATAAAAAGAAATTATTTAAAATTTTTAAAGAAATAATTTTTCAAGTTGAGGATGGTACTCGATGAGTACCGAAATATCGGATAAGCTTATAATATATAAATTAAGTTTATTAAATTAAAATAAAACGGTCAATAAACTAGAACATATAATTTTTCAAGTTGTTAATAAACCCAATTAACTATTACAAGCTGATCTCTTAATATTTAATTTTACTCCTATCAATATTTTATGAAAAGATATTCAAATTTAACATTCAATTGTTGCTCTCAATTTGTTTCCTGGATCAAATCTAAACGATATTTATTTTGATATCACGTAGGTTAGGTTAGGTTAGGTTGATTGGAGGGGTGTGATAAGCCCATGTCATACGACATACACTTAAAGCCAGTGAAGATTGTTGCGCGCTCCATTTAATTATCAGACACAAACTGCCAAAGTTCTGCGGCAGGATTCGAACCTGGGACCTTCGCACTACGAGTCTAGCACACTACCTACTATTCTACGAAGGTCAGTTTCAGTTGATATCACGTAAGTTTTAATTGAAATTAATTTTCTTCTCGAGTATGGGAAATTTGTTTAGCGTTGATGGCAATACCGCTGACATATAAATTGTGGACTTATGGCGTCTGCTTTGCTTTAAAATAAAACCAACTTTTCTTGCCCTTTCAAAAAGAAAAAGGAAGTTTAGTATCCTTCAATAAGCGGAAACTTATTAGGAAAGACCACGCGATCCTACAATAGAATTGAAGTTTTTAAATTATAACCATTAATAGATTTTTTATAAGTGAGCAGCAAAATGTTAACTTTTTTCATAAAAGAAAGTGCCATTAGTATGGAAAACAACTTAACGCCAATAAGACTTTAATTATAACAACGTTCAAGAGTTACAATTAAATTGTTCTTCGCAAAAAAGGATTCTCAAGTCAAGCAAGGAGTTCGTTGATTGTTATATTATTGCATGGTTGGTTATTGCACCATATAGCAGAGTTCTGATCGCTGGTTTCTATATATTCCACAGAGACAAACCAATGATTTCCTTTAATATTTTTGAAAATATTTTAGTTATATTAACGCAAGTTATCTACTGATGATTTTCAGATTTTAGGAAATTCCAAATGAGTTGTAAATTGCAGATGTCATGCAATACAACAAATTATGGATTTGGAGTTGATTTTATGATTTATGCGAATGAAAGAAAATTGTATTGACGGAGAGTTGATATAGAAAAGGGATCGGCATTGCAGTGTTTTATCGTTTCCAATTCGATCGGAAAATCTCTTTTTGACAGTTTATTTCCGTTTATTTATTAAATCGGATAAAAAAAACTTTATAATAAAAGTATTTACATCTATTTTATTATTATAGATTTCATCAATTTCGCAAAAAATCATTTGTGACTTAAAAATTTAGCAAGAAGAACATTTTTAAAACACTTACCAATTAATGTATCTTTATTAGTCCAGCATATGATGTCAAGAATTATTCCGAACAATTCGCATCCCTTAACAAGCACCAAATTTTTTTTAATGTTGGTTAAAATTTCATTAATTTGAAAAAGTTAATACAAATTGGCACATTTTGAATCATTTAATAAACTGCTTTGAAAATTCAAAAATTTGATGTTTCAATCTTTTTTTTAATTTTCTTTTAGTAAATTGATTTCCATCCAAACATGTTATAAATTAAAAAGCCAAAACAAAATTTTTAACAATCTATTTATGTAAATAGCATAGAAAATATCTTGAAAGAAGAAACAAACAAAAAATAAAGAAATAGAAACCGTTAAATGACCGACTTAAATTTCGGAGCAAAAAAATTTGAGAGAGGGAGCAAAAAATTATAAAACTTTATTAAATAAGCCACTCATTAGAAAAAGAAACAAACAGTATAAACTGCAATTAAACGCTGGTGTTAAGAAATTTTATTTGTAATTAAATTATATTTTCTTTCTTTTGTTGTTTTTTTATATGTTATTAAGATCTATTTTTCTTTCTTTTGTTGTAAATAAGTGTTTTTTTTTCTTAAGTTAAATTTCCTCTACGTGTTAAAATTTGCTTTTGTCGATTTCCGGCGTAGCGATGTATGGTCAGACGATACAAATATTTGGCCATATAATGTATAGACTATTTCATTTTAATCAAGCAGCAAGTGCTCAATATAAAATTAAAGGTTTATTGGTTGTCATATGAAATATTTGTTAATTTTGCAGAATCAAGAATATCACAATAAATTTGCAAAGTAGTGCCCTGGCTGGACATATAAATCTCGTTAGTTTAAAATAATCTTGGTAGAGAAAATTGACAATATTATCCAGCTTAAACTTAAAGTTCAAAGACTATATCAAAACCAAAAGGCCTTCCATAATCAACCCTATTCATGATACTATCACCATTGTGCCCAAGTGGGTTTTGGCAACAAGCCAATCAGCCGATAATTACAGAAAATGGACATTATCACTTGTAAAAATACACTGAAAATTATGAAAACCATTTCGCTTTATAGATACGGTGACCATTAAACCCATAAAGAAATAGTGTACACATATATGTATGTATGTACATACATACATAAAAAAGGAAACTAAACTAAAAATGCATACACACATACAAACGAATGTAAAAATATACATACTTTACTTTTGATATTTCTCTACAGAATGTATTTTCTGCAAAACATCAGCTCTATTCGATAGAAATGATTTAAATTCAGTGCAATCCATTTCAAAATTGCATTTTATAATTAAGAGAGATTCTAGTGTTTCCAATTTCATTTGAGATTTCTCTGAAGTCCATATATTATTAGACATAGAAAAAACCCTCTCTGTTGGTGCATTTGATGCAGCCAAAGAAAATGCAAAATCCACTAATTTTAAAATATTTTTATAAGGAATATTGTCACCACAAATATTTCGCTGTTGTTAGTTTTGTTTCCCTCCACAGAAAAATTAAACAGTTATTCAAACTGGATGAAAAAAAAAACAAAATATACGTATGTGTGTATATGTATGTATGCATGTGTATGAACAGCTGAAGAACTGACAAATTCCCTTCTTTTCTTATAACATATGTACATAGTGGCCAGATTATTTTTTATAATAAATGAGAATGAAACGTACAGTTTCCAAAAATATTTATTAATGACCAAGAATAGTAAATAGAACAGAAAAGTGAACAAAAGTGTACACATGAAAGAAAATATGTTTTAAAAAATGGGGCAATTGACAAAAAAAATGTACAAATAGTGTACATGAAAAAAATAGTGTACAAGAGGTTCAAATAGTGTACTGTCCACTATAATAGTGAACGGATGGTCACCGTATTTATAGAGGAAAATGATCACAAATCAGCATCCTATTTTGGGATTACAGCCTTCAAGCGGTATATTCGAATGGCATCTGGCAGAGACTGAGTTTCAATGAAACAACCCAAGACCTTCTGAATGTGCATTGAATTCTTGTAGTTTATACCTACGGTGACCATTAAACCCATAAAGAAATAGTGTACACATATATGTATGTACATACATACATAAAAAAGGAAACTAAACTAAAAATGCATACACACATACAAACGAATGTAAAAATATACATACTTTACTTTTGATATTTCTCTACAGAATGTATTTTCTGCAAAACATCAGCTCTATTCGTTAGAAATGATTTAAATTCAGTGCAATCCATTTCAAAATTGCGTTTTATAATTAAGAGAGATTCTAGTGTTTCCAATTTCATTTGAGATTTCTCCGAAGTCCATATATTATTAGACATCGAAAAAACCCTTTCTGTTGGTGCTTTTGATGCAGCCAAAGAAAATGCAAAATCCACTAATTTTAAAATATTTTTATAAGGAATATTGTCACCAAAAATATTGTCCTGTTATTAGTTTTGTTTCCCTCCACAGAAAAATTGAACAGTTATTCAAACTGGATGAAAAAAAAAACAAAATATACGTATGTGTGTATATGTATGTATGCATGTGTATGAACAGCTGAAGAACTGACAAATTCTTTTCTCATAACATATGTACATAGTGGCCAGATTATTTTTCATAATAAATGAGAATGAAACGTAGAGTTTCCAAGAATATTTATTAATGACCAAGAATAGTAAATAGAACAGAAAAGTGAACAAAAGTGTACACATGAAAGAAAATATGTTTTAAAAAATGGGGCAATTGACAAAAAAATGTACAAATAGTGTACATGAAAAAAATAGTGTACAAGAGGCTCAAATAGTGTACTGTCCACTACAATAGTGAACGGATGGTCACCGTATTTATACCACTAAATAAAGATAATACAGTGGAGGCTCATAAAAGTTAAGACACACAAAAGTTAAGAATACGGAAAAGTTAAGCAGCTTTCTGTCACCATACGGAACTCTAAAAAGTTAAGTGCTTCTTAACTTTTTTGAATAATTTTTTTTATTTAATTTTTCTATTTTTAACATCATTTTGAATTCTTATATGTATGTCGATTGTCGCATTAATATACATACATATGTATGTAGTACTATATAAGTACATGGGAAGCATAAAAAAATTCAACACATATCCAATCCTCATTTACTGTTATAAAATTTATTACATTCGTACGTAATGTTTCATACTATTTTTGCATCAGTTATTAGTTTTCTTTTGATCGTAACAATGTCAGCAGCACGTAAGCAAAAAAGGTTATCAGTTGTCGAAAAATGCAAGATTTTAAAAAAATTAGATGAAGGCGTTTTGGCTAATCGATTGGCCATGAATTTTCATGATTCTGAATCTTCAATTTCTAAAATTAAAAGAAACAAAGCAACCATTTATGCTCCAGTGTCAGGTACATGTGACGAAATTAAGAGAAAGTCTTTACATAAGGCAGAATTCGTGGATTTGGAGAAGGAGCTGTACAAATGATTCTTATATCAACGTGAAAGAAGCTGTCCACTAAGTGGTCCTATTTTAAAAGCTAAAAATTAATACATTTGCATACATACATATATACATGTGTATTAAATACACATTAATAATATATGTATATACAATGAATAAATACACGTATAAACACATACATTTTTCATATCACGGAAAAGTTAAGAATTCGGAAAAGTTAAGCACCCCCACAACAAACTACTTAACTTTTTCGAGCCTCTACTGTAATAATAAATTACCTATCATAATTTATTAGTAGCATAAAACATAATTCTATTCGTAATTCTAGAGTTATTCTCTTCTTTTTTTAATATCAAACTAAAAATTTTGCAATGATGCAAGATGTTCACTAACTCACTCCCAATTTAAGGACAGTAATTGAAGATACGAGTAAAAGTAACATACAATCATTATAATGATCACCAGTTTCGTGTCAATTACCAGAAGCGCGTCCGTCATTATGATCAACCACGGCGGAGTTGGTATCGCTCGCATGTGTCGGCGGCTAAAATATAGGCTTAAATTCATTCTTTGAATAAATAATAGTTTTATGTATTTTGTGGAGTTTCCGAAGTCAGAAATAGTACCACGACGTAGATAGGACTCTCTAGGTGTCCCACCCTTCAGAGAATAAATTTTGTAACAACAATTCTCTCCTTCTTGTTGAAGTTCTCTTCTTTAAAAGCTTGTAGAACACCACACCCTAAAAATTTTCGTGGTTTGTAGACCTTTCTAGAGAAATTTTTAGCTATTCTCATACAGAAAATAGCGATTTGCTCCTTCCTCTATACCGAAAAAAGTTAAATGAATACATATGTAAACATTTAAAGAATTTATGAAACATTTGTCAAACTGAAACTTGCGTCCTCGGTTTCTAAGGAAAACTGCCATTTTTAGCAGGTAATTCTTACGCTTTGAGCGATGATAGGAGCTGTTTGCAAGCGTACCCCTCTCAATTCAGATATAGAATTTCGATCCTATTCTCCAGGAGAAGAAATTTGCAAAAGCGCAATAATAGGAAAATAACGTTTAATTTATAATGTCACTAGAAATAAAGTCTACTAACATTTTGTGGCGTAGTGGGGTCGAATTCAATTCATTGTGATTTGCATTGGCAAAAACTACACAAAAGTGCAGTAAATTAATAGATCTTACCATAAGAGCAAATAGGTCTGTCTAATAATTTTTCCCAATAAATTTTTGTTCTTAGAGAATTTAATATAATTTTCTTTTTCGTTACAGAGTTGTAGCCATTCAGGGGTTGTATGTAGCTACTGTCTTTAGGTACGCCCATTGTTATTATAGTCCAATAAACATAAGACTAATTTTCCGGTGGGTTTGCTTTTTTGATAAATATCCCTCGATCTTTATTTTCGTAAGGTATATACTTAAGTATGTAGTTATATGCAAATGGTCGAGTAAAATCAATGTCTTAGTGCTACCAATATAAAAGCGAAGCTAGATTTTAAAATTTTTTGTTTATAACAATAATTTATTGCCTTTAAAATGAGCGAATATGAAATGGGACGTACAAGCAGGAAAGTGTTAAAAAAAACACAAAAACGATTTGGATGTTTTAGATGAAAACGAGAATAATAGAGTTGCTAAATCACTAGAACCACAATGACTTGTTGGAGCTTCACTTGCTAGTTTAGGTAATTCGAAGACCTTCCTCGTAACAAGTTGACGTTTTCACAATTATTTGCCAATTGTTTTTAAGCATCTTCTTTCGTTACTATTATTTTATTTTTTGCTAATAGTTAAAATTTTTATTGTAATTCAAATAAAACCTTGTTTGGATTGGAGGATCTTTTTTTGTTTTTATTATACAACATTTTCATTGTTTTTCTTGACGTTGGCGTAAAAATGCCGTTTATTTTTATACAATATTGTTAATTTGCATTTTATTAAAAATTATTTCTTATTTCTTTACTTTTACATGAATGTGTATGTATGTAAATATAATTTTACTTCTTAATAGTTTTGCAAAGATCGCACAAAACAAAAGCTATTCATTCTACAATAATAATTGCACGCCCACATACACATACAAGTAGATACTAAATAATAATGAAAAATTATAATAATTTTTGTTTCTTCTCTTTTTTTCTTTGTAAATTTCCCGTTTAAGAAATCTTTCTGAAGTACATACATATGTAAGTATGTGCTATGTATGTAAGTATGTATTATATTTTTTCTTGTAATAGAAAATTCTTTTAAATAATTTTTTTTGATATGATTTTTTACTTTATACATATTTTTCTTTTTGCATTAGATCAGTGATCTATTTTTATCGTTTAATACATCCATATTTATATATTAAAACACATACTTAGTAATTGAAAATTTTATACACAAACATAAACACACACCAAATTCTTAATAAACGAATTTCAAACCGTTAAAATACGCGTGTTTTGTTAAAAAGAACAATAACAAAACAATGAAGAACTAATTCGCATTCGTTTCACAATATACTATTATTTTGAATTCCGTCTACCCGTTCAAACTGTTTGGGCCGGCTGCTAAATGTAAACTAAACATGCTTAAACTTGTCAGGCGAAAAAAACACAGTGTTTTTAGTGCAGGTTTTGTTATTGTAAACAGTGATATTGTTATTGTCTCTGCTGCTGCTATAATTCTCCAAGAAACGTAAATGTAAGAAACGCATGTAAATGAAGGTGCCAAATCAAGTAAAAATTTTAAGAGTCGCCGAAATAAATTTGTGTTAAGAAATCGTCTATTTGTACATTCTCAGCTTTTAATGAATTTCTTAACCTTTTCTAAAGCATTTTCACCAATTTAAAATCTTTTTAAACGTGTGTATTTTTTAACTTTTTTTAATGTTTGTAAATGCATAACTTTATCATTTGTAAACCGATTTACAATTTTTTGTTTGCTTGTAAGCGTTTGCTTGCAGGTTGGTCTTCAAAATCACAAATTAACTATCGCATAACTTCTCCATTTATGGACCGAGTTTCAAAATTGTTTTTTTTTTTATTTGAAAGAGTTTTTTTGTATTTAGTTCCCATAACTTTTTTTTTCGAAAATCGGACGGCCAATTTGTAGCCCGATTTTGGAAAAAAAAACTTTTTTTATTTGAAATTTAAGTAAGAATCGGATGGGCAAAGTGCCCACCTGATATAATGATTACAACATAACTCCGCCATTTCAAAAATGTGTATTTGAGAAGGTATTTCAATCTTTCCTGGGTAAAATATAGATTAATAATAGATTGTATCGGGTTTTAAACCAACACGTAGTTGCTTTGGTTTAGTAGTCTGTTAGATGGGCTCTTTGTATTGAAGTCGTTTTTTTTTGCAGGAATGAATATAGTAATATAATAATATTGAGAACATTGTCTTTTTTAATTTTATATTTCCAGGGAGAAGAAAAATGTGTGCCACTTTTTGCTAGTTCCAAGAGTCATAGGGAAATAAATTCCTAATTTGTCTTCGGAAACATCATGAAACGGTGGTTTCTAAAAACAAAAACTGTTTTGTAGATAAGTACACACTCCCATATACATGAGTCTTCAGACTTCTTATGAAATGGTTGGAGATACTCGAAAGCCATATATTTCTTTGAGATTAAAATGACTGGTGTAATTTTTCCTTATGGTATTTTAGATGATTTTTTAGGGAATGAAATGCAGGCTGATTTCCCATAAGAAATAACATTTTCTAAGATTCAAATAAAACTCATGTTGCAAATAATCAATACTTATTTTATCTAAGATTTATGTTATTTAAGATTGAGCTGAAATACGACTTTTTTAGATTTCACTTTAGTTCAAACTCCCAAATTATTGTAGATATGTATATAACCTTTATAGTTCTATTTATGAGTTCTATGATTATCGTTCATATAAAATGTAGTAGGTGTTTAATTCCATATTTGACCGAAATGGTAAATAATCCTCTCAAGGAATTCATTACCTTTAACAAAAGATTTTCTTACATATTTATAATATCATTAAGTGTCTCTTGGAGCTAGCTCACCTATATTTCTCTTTTGTATGTGTCTATGAATTTTGTTCATTTAATCCAATTAGCGACTATTGTTGATAAATAGTAGTGTGTCATCTGTGAATCAAGATCTGCGAAAAATATGTTTAGTGTCTCTGCTATTAAAACTTGAATTTATTTTAGGAAATATTAAAGATAACACTGGAGTTCATATCATCTTGCGAAATTTTATCTTATATATTGACTTTCATTCCTTTGCTTCTCTTATTTAATTTTAGAAGCGGAAAGCCCAGACTGAAAAACTTTTAATTGTAATTGATGTCCAGAATTAATTTATCAATCAGTTCGGAAATAAGATTAAACCAAAATGGTTTAATCCAATGTTAGTCCTTTATTAAGAACTATCTCATTGAGTAAAAACCCATTTCAGTTTTCGAAACTGAGTGAGAATTTAATTTAAAAAAGAGATTTAATTCTTTACAGCATAATTATATAAGCAATTATTATTATATTTATTTTAAAAAGAGTATCAAAAGCCACCGATCTCATATCTGAATGCACAGCGATATCATGAAAGTACAAATTCTTGGGAGTCTAAGAAAATTTTAAGAAGTATTAAGCCAATTCGATTTTATGAAATTAGCATGACTTCATTAATTTCTTGAAAAATAATTCAAAATCTAATTTTATAATAAGAAAGTTTAATATTAAATTGATTTTAAAAAAATTTTCAAATTTGCAACACAAATTGCTGGTGCAAGTTTTTCATTCTAAAAATCGTTCGAACGTCAATAAGTCTGGCATCCTGTCTGGTAAATACACTCTTACAAATTTCTCTTTCTTTTCTAACTTAAAATGGAATGAAACATGTTATTTGAGCGCGTGAAATGCTGTGGACTGAAATTCATTCTTAAATTTAATATTTATTTTTTTTTTATTAGTTGTTGTTGTGTCAGTTGTTTTTTTTTTTGGCCACGCTATATAAAAAACGCACACACAAAATATGCTCAAAAAAATGTTCTACAATCGAAAGAAAATGCATGATGAGATGATGGGGCTGTTGGTATGACAGAATAGATAAGCAAGGTATTCGTTTGGGTTTGTGGATAAGGGAGCGAGCGAAAAGCGTTTGGGCAGTGGTGGATGTTTAATGCAATGCATGGCTGCATAACCAACTGGTTTTTGGGCCTTATAAATACATACATATGTACATAAGTACATACTTATATGTAGATATATACATACATACATACATATGTATATGTACATACTGTGTGCTATTACATTTTTTGTGTGCTTTTATTAAAGATTGTTTAACACGTTATTTTGTGTAGAAAAATAGCAACAACAAACTACTACAATGGACTAGTAGCCAAAGAATTGAAATTTTAACTCTTGACTACAAATAGAACGAGGGCCGAATGAGAACATTTTTTATGCAAATGTCAATTTGATAAGAAAAACGTTTTGGATTATGATGATGTCTGAATGAATTCTTCTTATAGGAACATAAGTATGTACATATGTACATAGTATGTACAAACATATATGCAACAGACTACTAATATTTTCTATATACATACATACATACTTATAATGAATTTGAATGGGATTAAACTTATTCATTCGGTAGTCATGTTGGTTCAACACTGGTTCCAACAAGGAATATATGTATTCGATGTAGGACCCTTTAATATATTGTACGCAACAGTCATCACAAAAAGGGTCTGATTGGATCTATATAAGACGATTTTTCTAAAACTGACGGTATGCACAATGAGTCAACCTACAGCTTGAAACCTTAAAAAATTTCTTGCTACAACTGTTCTTCCAATTATTTTTTAGAGTTACTATCCCGGTCAGCCACATGTTTTTCACTATGAAAGTCAAGTTAAAAAATTTTTATAATTTGTGTTAATGTTGTATGATTATCTAACACTGACTACCAAATGTTATACTACTTTATTTTCCTACTTTATTATCCTACTCTGTTAATCTTTTTATCTCCTTAAGGTGAATTCACCGGTTCGTTCTGCAGGAAAGTATTGTTGAGAGACAATTTTAGTTTACTGAGAGTTTGCTCAAAGAAGATTCACCGGAGTCGAACAAATATTCTGTAGAAACAAAGCTACCATATGCAACAACTCTGTAAATGTTGTGTGTCACTTTTACAAGCCGGCAGCACAGTGGCAGTTGATTGCAATTTGCTTTGTTTTAAATTAAACAAATTTTTATAAAACTAAAATATAGAAATGAATAAAAGTCGAGTGCTTGTTCTAATAGCTATTTTGTTAAATAAATATAAAAAATTTACAAATATACTCTGTATATTATTATACATACATATGTACATATAATAGGATGTGGCAGCTCAGTTCAATTTTGCATAAAAAATGTATATATCTGGCAGCACAGTTCAATTCGTTCGGGACGATAATTAAAATTAAACCAATTCAAGCAAAAATTGTTCCGCATTAAATTTATTCTCTTTCTCTCACTCTCTCAAAAATAGAGACGTCAAACTACATATAAAAAAAATCGTTCGGAACGTTCAGAACGAACCGGTGAATTCACCTTTATGATTACATTTATTAGCGCCTACTTCTTAATCGTATTTGTAGGTATGTCATAATTGTAAGTTTTTAAGTTTAATTCAATAAAGTTGTTTAGCTGAAGCTAAAGTCGAAACATACGGAAGTGTTTTTGATTTATTAATAGGCTTGACACTCGGCACGGTTCGTCCACGTATCTATATATATACATACATATAAAAAAAATTTTCCAACGAAAATTTTTTAGCAGCTAGAATTTATGAAAAAATAACTTTTCAAATTGCCCTCCTTTTAAACAATGAGCTTGAACGTTGGCATTTTAAATTTTTTCTTTTTGTTTGTTACAATGTTTTTATTGTTAAATTTTCCTTTACTCACGGGCGTATGAAAACTGCAGCTTTTATTGTTGTTTGTTAAGCTTGTGGTTGCTGTTACTTTCAACTGATGATTGGTAAATCAATTTTATTATTGTTTCCATTGTTGTTGTTGTCGTTATTTATTATCTATAGATTGGGTATGAGTTACTTTAAAATTAAGCTATCGTTAATTTTAAAACATACTTAAATTCCAGATGAATTAGTATATTTTTGCATGAAAAGAAACAAAATATGTATGTATGTGGCAATATCTATTTTAAAAAATGTGCCCAACTACTTATATTATTGTACATACATACATACTTACATATGTATGTACATATGTATGTACATACATACATACATATTATTTGAAGTTTTTTCTTTTCAAATGCATTCGGTACCTGGTCGTGCTTATCAAGTTAACTTACACACATCTACAGTCAGACACCAAATCAATTTAAGAAACTCCTTCCCCCTCTAATTGTTAGACGAGCCTATTGTCAAGCACACCACATGCTAAAAAAAAGACAGTAAAGTTTCATTTGTGCATGTTCAAGTCCACAATGTTGGCAAATAACAGTGGGCTTGTTAGAAAAATAAATGCAAATGTAGTAAAAACATTAATAATTATTGGCCTCATTGTGCCGTCAGAAAATTTTACTTAAAAATATTTTTTTTTTTTTTAAAATTGGGATATTTAATTTTTTTTTTAATACGTACTACTTAAATATACCGAAATTCAGCGATAAGTGATGGTTAAAAAAACAGAAAAATGATTTTTTTCTCGGCAACTAAGACTATATTCATTCAAAATAAATTAACAAAATAAACAATAATTAAATTTTAATTGGAGCTTTTTCACAAAGTAAACTTTTTTATTATACTATCGCTAGCGATAGTTTATATTGCCATTGATTATTTTTTATAGTCGTTAACTGTCGATATTATCTTAAATAAACCCACTGTGCTTTATCGATGTCATTATACGAAGCTAACGCTGTTACAACGTTCCCGTTACGCTTGCATGCGTGACAAAATCTATATACATAAACACCGGATTGAACAACAGCGAAAAGCATACGTACAGAGATACGTATGATTGTAGGGACATACATACATACATATGTACATACTTACGTACATATTATGTATCTAAATATGAACAATAGACAAAACATTTTCATATGAACGTATGTAAGTATGTATGTATGTATGTTCATAACTTTGCATTTACAATTTTTTATACATAGTAAATTTAAAATTAATTTTTTTATCTAAAATAACTTATATATACATACATATGTACATACATATATGCAATATACTTACATACACATATGCATATACTTGTGCAAACGTAATTACATATGTTTATAGGCGCAAACGAATTTACATATGTACATATGTATGTATTTATAGACTTATTCATTCTCGCCGGATTGTAAAAGAAGTGGAAAACACCAGGGGTGGAAGGATTGATACTATTGTATTTTCTTTTATTGCATTTAATGTTGACAATTTCTGCAATATTGTATTTATTTTATACGTTAAACTTTACTTCCGGTTGCAGCAAACTAACGTAACCATTTTAATTACATTTAAACGAATTTGGTTACTCATAAGCGTTTTGCTTACTTTCAATTGGCAATATAAACAAATCTAATTAAATTTGTTTTTAATATTTGCTTTACAAGTTAAATTTTGTTAAACTATCCTTAATGTAAGGAGTACTATAACAAACCACATTGATAAACAGTTTATATATGATTTTGTTTTAGATTAAGCAGATTCATATAGACTATGTATTGTTTATTGTATTTGTATTTTGTATGTTTTTATAGCTGAATAGAACATATTGCATTTTAAAGCTTTTATATAAAAATACTAGGTTGAATGATTTATAAGAAAACTGGTTGAAGTCCACTGATGAAATGGTTAGCACCAACAAAATGTCAAGCAGTTGGATAGCAATTGCTTGAATTATTTTTCTTTAATATTAAACATATCAATTTTGAGTATTTTTATATCAAAATATTTACTTAGATTTCTTTACAAAAATATAATAAAACATGAAAAAAGCCACAACGCTACTTTTAATTTTTAATTTTTGGAAAAATTCTCGACTTGAAATGAAAAACATCCTGATTCAAATCACGGGAATGAAATAAAAATCACAAGTTAGGAAAATCCAGTTCAGTTAAAAAATAATATTAATAATAATAAGCCGGTAGTTCAAAGGGGAACATGTTCTTTTCTAAATAAGTATATTAAATGTGTAAATACTTATGTATCAAATATGTTTAATACTACCATTCTTTGCAACTGTGTCAACTATTTTATTTATACAAATAAGGATTCTGATCTATATTATTTTGTTTTCGTTTACATATTTGTGTTTCTGTGAAAAGTTTATAAAAATCTGTAAATATTAATATATCGCAGACTAAATAGAAAACATTCACAACTCAAAATTTTTAAAATTTACTTTTTTTCATCAAATCAGTTCAGAGTTTAACTACTGCAAAAATGTCCTTTCCATCAGAGTTTTTTTTAGCCCGAAAAATATCGTTATGCCTGTTTTACTTGTGTCGCTTGTACATCATTAAGAATTTTTTGTTTTTCCAGAAAATGTTGGATTTTTTTATTTTTGTGATTTTTTTGTATTTAGTGTGGAGTAACTTTGAACTTTAATATTTCAAGTAACTAATTTTAGTGTGGAATAACTTTGAACTTTAATATATCAAGTAACTAATTTCGTTCTATTCTAAGCTCGATAGAGGAAGGTAAAATTTTTTCTTAATATCGAACAAAAAAATTCATTTTCCAGCTCTGACGAATAAATTAGATTACAACAAAATATTGCTTCCATACACATGTTTGTATGCATGTATGTATCTAAGTGTGTGTATATTTAAAACTCCAAAGAAAAGAAAATTTCTTATAGACAATAAACAAAGCCACTGTGTTTTTCTTAATTTTCTTTATTATTTTGCATATGCAAAACAAATGCTAGTACGTGTGTGTATGCGTGAATAGAAGAGGTAAAATTGGTGGACACATGAATGTGTGTATGTATATATGAAGTTTGTTTGCTCAATTATTGTTAGTAAGTATTATTGTTGTTTCTGTAATAGAGTAAAAATTAAACAAACGAGTATTGAGTACTTAATATAACTGTATTTTCTTTAATAAATGGAAAGAAAAAGTGTTGACGACCACTTGTTGAAAAAAAAACCCTATAATTGATTTTTTGCAATTTTAATGGGTTTGTGTGTAAATAGTGTTAAATTGATATTTTTGATATACATATGTACATACATATGTATGTACATATGCACTTGTGTAAGTACATACTTATGTACGTATTTGTACATACGTATACATACATATACATACATACATATATTGATATGTTTGTTGTTGCAATATAATGCGTATTTATATGTACATATATCAGGGAATGACAATGCATGATCGCTTTGACATCCCCGTGACGAAATACATACATATGTACATAAGTACGTCATCTCTATACAAATAAACTGCAGTAAATTGGTACATACATACATTAATGACATAAATACATATGTACATAAGTATGTACTTATTAACATATGTATATGTACATATATACATATGTATAGGGATTTATAAGTATTCGAAATTCGTATAAAAAAGTTTAGTATACATACATAAGTACAATTTGAACTTTAGCTCACACGTATTCGAATGATTCCATGAGTGACTCCTTGTCATTTTCTGGTACATACTTATGTATGTAAGTATGTATGTATGTATGTTTATAAGACTAGTATTCCGAACCAACTAAATTCTATAATTTAGCAACTATCAAAGTCGTAAGGTCTAGTGGATTAAATATACTTATGTATATGTATACATACCCTGAAGGAAATGTCACTAGTGATTCACTAGTGATTCACTATTGACAAAGTCGCCAGTACTAGTGACAAATTATACCCCAGCCAATGCTTTTTTCTGTTGACATTTAACATGCACTTGTCATTGAAAATCCACTACTGACGTTGGAACTAGTGACGAACTAGTTCCAATGGGGCCATATGACGACCGTAGAACTAGTGCTTCCCTGTAGACATTGTCACCAGTATTATTAACATACTCTACACAATACTTCTTTCTATTGAAATTTAAGATGGACTTATCATTGAAAACCCACTACTGAAGAGGTCGTTCTAATGGGTCCATGTAAACAATTTTTGATATACATATATCCCTACAGTTTTAGTTAAAATAAATGATTAAAAGTTCACCATAGAACAAATAAACGCAATTAAAAAATGAAGAGGCATAAGCGTGCTCTCAGAAATTTCTCTGCTCATCAAACAAAAACTTGTTGACAACTCCGTTGACGATGTCTACATATGAGTCACCAAAATAGTCGACAAAACTGGTGACTTGGGTACACTTGTCCCCATGTTTCCTTCAGGGTACATACATATGTACATATGTATGTATACTTATGTGCATACACATGTATATGCAACATTACATTATACTATACCAGAGACATGAAAGAATTTTTATGCCTTTATCAACTGCCTGTCTATTGAGGGGAGTGAGAACAGGGTTTAGTATTTTTTTATATTTTAAGCCATAATAATTTTATATTTTAAGCCATATTTATTTATATACAGTAGAGCTCGGTTGTAATGAACTCCACAATATGACAGTAAATAAAATTAAAATTAATTACATTCGTTGCATATTTTTCGCTATATTTATAAAATGTTTTGAAATATTTTCAGGAATTTTACATATTTTATATTAATTTTAATTGCTGACTTTGTCATATAATTGTAAAAAGTATTTTAAGAATTTAGAAAATTTCCGAGAAAATTTTGTTCGTTATAAGCTTAAAATATGCAAGCACTTTTGTATTCTTTAATATTGAAAAAGAATTCACTGTAAGAGAAAATTCGCTACAACCGATGTTCTTTATAGGTGTAATAATTTCGATGAACTATTTGCGCGAAACTATTTGGGGCCATAGAAGTTGTTCGCGGTAAACAAAAACTCGCCATAAACGTGTGTATGCTATAACCGAACTCCATTGTATACAAACGTATTATGTATGTAAACTAATTGCAACTTGCAACTGCATAATAAAGATTTTAGCAAAAATAGTGAAAAAATGTAACTTAGTGCACGTATAAAGAAAATAATTTATAAAAAAAACCGATAATGAAAGAAATACAAAAATGTCACCTATGTATGTATGGTATATATGATATGGAAGTATTTTTTTTTTTTTTTTTTTTGTAGAGAACACTACGCTTAATCTGATGTCATCTCTTGATTATCTCAGTGATTTTCAGCTTAGGGACACAAGTGACATGCACAACATCAATGGTGCTTAGCACGCCCACCGTTTAGCTGCATATACAAGTTCGCAAGCTCTTAACTGGTATTCATATACGGCCGTTTCACACTAAAATACAAGTCCTTAGATTTTCATTGGACTTTGTAAGAGAGAGAAACCAAATGAAAATTGTTAAGATTTCCAACACAAAATCCAACGAACGAGTAGTAAATAGTTAGTCAGAATTAAAATAAAAACATGTATACATTTTTTGAAGTTTTTTTTATAAATTTTTTTTTAATGATTTTGTCTTAAGGATTGTAAAATTGTTTCCGTATTATTTGATATATTTATAAAATATTGCTTGAGTTAAGTTTTTGCCAAGTCTTAATACTCAGTGTGAAATAGGCTTTAGCAGTATCACATGAGCACTTATCCGATTCTTGCACCTGCCTTAAACTGAGCTTAAGTACATTGTAGAGAAATTAAACATACAAATTTTTGACTACATATAAAATTAATTATTATAGCTTATTAATTTCAATTATTTATACCAAAGTAACATATTTAAATTCGCCAAAATTAATAATTAAAATAAATTCAAAGTTCATTACATGTAATAACAAGGGCATGTAAGATTTAGATGCACATATATGTACATATTACGTATAAGCAAGCGTTTAAAAAATTATTCAGAAACATTCGTCGATTAAATTTTTGAACTCAATTCGTACATACATACATACGAGTGCATATGTACTATATACCAAATAACAATGACTAGAGCTTTCATGAAAGTTTCGCATATATATGGCGACACTGTATAAAAACTAAACTCCCATCTTCTTCTTGTTTGGTTTTTCCATCATAAATACAAAAATATAATTAGATATACAAAATCTCTATGGATTTTGTTGTAACAGTAACATTTGCATTACTTTCTTGCATTTTTGGGGCAGTTAATGCAATATTTTGTATGAATAATGTACTCAAATGATTTAGAAAGTGACTGATATCCGCATTGTGAATGTAAGCAAAAGGCACTTAAATACAATTTTTGTATGAAAAAGAAAAATCACATTTGTGCAGTTAAATACAAAAGGCAGTTAACAGCAATGCAGCTAAACGAAAAGTATTACACGATTTTTTTAGTCATTTTGCAATTAATGTTATTTCCAATCATTCATTTTATATAAAAAATATATTAATAATAATAATTTCTGGGAAGACGAATGATTTTTTTTTTAATTTCGATTAAAACTTATGTGAATGATGTTAATGATGGGAAACTAATAAATTATTTAATTCAAAGTTCATAAGATAGTTCGATAGGAAATGCAAAATTTTAATATTTTTTTAGAATTATTTATGTAAACATTCTGAATGGCAACTTTATATAGAATACTTCCCCCAGTTTGTCTACTTAAAAATGTAGAGATTTCTAGCATTAGTTTTTTTGTATACAATTGAAACAAAATACTTTTAATGGAAAACTTACCTAAATCACTATATAATGTTGTATTTAATGCAATATCCATGGGGCAGGTATCTTCAGAATCTTCTTCTTCCTCTTGTAGTGTAGGCGGTCCATCCCACATGATTTTTGTGGTACGACGAATGCGATCTAAGCGCACGCGGGGATATTCATTACACATAATATCGGTTAACTAAAGTTGTGTGGGGAGGATAAGAAATTATTTTCTAAATCAATAACTTGAGAACAAATATTAATGAATTTGTTAGTAAATAAATCTTAAATAAAAAAACTCAAAACTAAATTATACAAGTCCCTTTTTCATAGTCTTACTGTGCAAGCCAAAAATGTTGCGACAGTTGGTACAATTTGAGAAAGTTGCACACGAGATTTGTTAAGTGCGTGTGGGGTGGTTGCATGAAGTTGATAAAAATTTGCTTTTTTTGCAAACCCCCAATGTTAATGGACATGTCGCACAAATTTCACAATAATATCCGGTGACATCTCCCGCTCAAAATGATTTCTTTACAGAATGAAGCTGTACACTATGATCGTAAAAGAACTTGTACTATTTGGGGGCAAATCACCCGGTTTACCGACCGAGTTGTAGCAAGCGTCGCAACGTCTATTACGTCCTTTTTCAAAATTATGGCATTGTTTAAATTACTTAAATAAAGTAAGGCTTCAACCAATTTTAAGAAAAAGTTCTACAAAGTTGTACCTAAATATCCTTTATTTTTCAAATCTTTCTTAGTTTATAGAATGCGAGTTCGTTTAACATTTTGATTTTTTATACAAATCTCAAACGTTTGGTAAATGTTTAATTTTACAAAATGTTTCTAATCGCTTGAAAATTGTTGAAAAATTTGGAGTTTTTCTTTTTGTTTACAAATGTTACGTTTTACAAAATAAACGAAATTAACGTCCACATTTTATAAAATGGAATGTTTCTAAGCGTTTGAAATTTTTGTGAAAAACAATCCCACGAGTTCCCAATATTTCTCTTACAAACTTCTAATGACTCGATTTACAAAATTATACCCTGAATTTCATATATGTATGTATTTCCTTAATTTTATGCAGCTTTTCTAAAATTAAGAAAACAAATTCTAAAAATTTTTTCTGAGTTCATAACGAAGTGCACTTTAAGAAAAGAAATTAATAAACTAGAATTTTGAAAAGTTCATTGAATTTTATAAAGCGAAGCGTTTAAAATTTTTATTAATAATAATGATGTATGTCGTTTAATATTGGGGTTTATCCATACAATTTCATACCTATAAACATTTTGTCTAAATATTTCTTTGCATAAATATTGCTTTAAAATATACATACATACACACATATACAAAAAAAAAACATTTTTTTAATATACTTTAATGTTTTCAATATATTGAAATAATAACGATAAAAACTAAAGACACTACCAATTCAAAATTTAAGCATTTGAAAATAAATATACTATTAATTACTACCCACCTCCTTTTTAGGCGTGGCCGAGAATATCTAATTTACATCATTTTACACAAGTTAGCGATAACATTAGCATTAGACGTTTTTTTAGTCCAAAATTTTGTTTATCAATGTTACAATCACATTGCAACAGTTCACAGTGTTACAGTGTTTAAGTGATTTAGCAAACATTTTTTGTTCAGTGTAAAATGGTGAGTGTGGAAAAAGGTAAACAAAGTTGTATGTATGAGTGCAAGTTTTTTTTTTAAGTGAGTAAAATAGAAGAAGGAGAAGAGAAATAAACAATTTTACATTAGTTTATAAAAGGTAATTACATATTTGGCTTTTAATTACAATTACAATTAATATTAATATTATTTTTTCTATAATATAGAGGAATTACTCACCGATATCTCTTCACTGCAATATGCGGTGAATGATTGCTCATCCTGTTGCAGCACACAGTAGAGTGGACCCCAGGGTAATGTGATTTTTTGTTTGCGTGTCAATTCACCCTCAGTTTCTGCAAGAAATGTGGAAAAAAATATTGGTACAAAATTAGAATTTAGAATTAGAAAATAAATTTTTCCAAAATATGTCTTATGATTCCGTCTGCGGAAAATTTAGGACTTTATTAAGTACATAAAAAATACTTCTAAGGAATTAGTAAAGATTTCATCTTAAAAATATTCATTCACAAGACGCTCATTTACTTTAAGAACAGCATAACTTAGCAAAACCGCATAACTTGCAGAAAATGGGTTTTGTGGAGAATTATATTTTATTATTTGTTATTCTCTTGTGTGAGCACAAATTTTTTGCACTATGAAATTTGATTTGACAATTCAATTTGCGTTTGCTTAAAATTTTCCCAAATTTTTTTATTATTTATTTTTAAACGAATTTCCAGTATTTTTCATTTTCAAAGGTAATTTCCCCGTATAAATTAAAAACAAATCCCTGGTATTTTAGTCAAACTGTAAACGTATGAAAAGAAACACTGGTTTTCAATATCCATCAAACAAAAACAATTGTGAGGCATCCTGTGTTTGTTTGCAGATTTCACGCCATCTATTGTTAATACCGCTTAACCATTACCATGAACGCACTACTCAGCCTAGTCATCAACCACAGCAACATGCATAGTGTGTCTGCACTAAGCACGAGAATACTGGAGTTTAAACTACTCAGAAAGCAAATTACAAAAGTTTAATTCATCTGTTTTCCCATTATTTAACGGGAAGTTTATAAGATTTTATTGTGGTTGTTGCCTTCAGCGGATAAAGTGATAAAAATTCATAGTTTCAAGTTATTTAGCGTTTACACATGAAAGCAAAAGTTTTATAAACACACCACACACATACACTTTTTTACTTTTATTTACGTTTTTGTTACTTTCAGCTCAGTTTTCAACGAAATCGAAATTTTCAAGAGATGATTTTTTTAAACTTTTTGAAAGCAAAATACAAAAAACCTGTTGAAAAATTCAGGACTGTGACATACATATATTACTTATAAATTCAACTTGTTTTGCATATATACAAGAAAAATTATAATATATATATTTCTCAAGCAAATATAAAGAGAAAAACTTGCCTTAATTTAGAACATAAATCTCATGAAAATATAAAAAAATTAATGCATTGTTTGTTGTGGCTTTAGCTCTTCATATGCCGACATTTCAATTGTCTCTAAACCAAATCATCAGTGAAGTTTAAGCAGTTTGAAAACATACAACCTCGGATGTTTATGCTATACGAATCAAATACTATATGAGAATTCAATATTAAGTATAAAAATAAATATTAATTACAATAAATATCAACCTAAAGAATTTTGATGTTTTAAGCCATTTTAACAATAAGTTTCCTCTTTGACGACATTTGCACTACGGACTACATTTTGCTGCATTGAGTTTTATTTCTTTCAGTTTTATTATCAAAATTTACTTTAAATATTATTTTCTGAGTTTTATCTTTTACTTAAAAAATAATACTTATTTTTCAAAGTTTATTTTTTACTTCAAATAGCTATTTCGTTTAGGTTTATTGAATTCTGATCAGACAAAATTTGTTTAAATTTATATTTTCTAATATTAACTAATTTAAGAGTCCATATATATACTCTTATCTGGTAAATTATATTATAGATAATCATTATCTAAGCAAAAAAAACTTAATAAATAATCGTTATTTTTAAAGCAATAAATAACACTATGCAACAGAATTAAAATATTTTTATGACATCTGATGTTTTATGGTTGCCTTTCTACAAAGCAGTCAAAATTTGAAATTCTATGGGCAAGTCTTTTTTATTTCATTTAATATTTTTTTAAATGAAATTCGGGATTTTGGAAGATGCTGCTCCACCGATTTTATCATATATTGGGAACGACTTGTCCAATTTTATTATAGAAAACAGCAAACAAATTTTAATTTATATTACATTTAAGCCATGGTGATGATTTTTTATATACTCAACGATTTTGAAATTACACAGATCTACCTACCTGCTGAGCTATTTTTGGCAAATGACTTTTTTCTCTGGTTCTCACAGAGACCATATAAGTAAGTGAATTCTAGGCATTACCACACTCATTCAATAAACGCAAGTAAATTTCTTAACCGATACAAAGTGACATGAATAAATATTCGAATTTTTTTCAAAAATTTCACTTAATTGTGAACAAAAATTAACATTTATCCGACGATTTTCATTGAATACAATATTCAACATAACTTTATGATCTTGTAATAAAAGTGTAAAATTTTTGCCGTTTTCAAAATTTTTGAATTATTTTTTTAATGAAAATTTTGCATAAAAAGGAATGTCCATTATTGCGATATGAATAATTCCGAATCCATTGAATATATAAAAAAATAATATCAGCATGGGTTGAAGGTAATATAAGCTAAAAATTTTTTTAGAGTTTTTTACAACAAAATTGGACATGTCCTTCTCAAGTTACGTGAAAATCGATGAAGCAGCCTCTTCAAAAATACCAAATTTTAGGAAAAAAATAAATATAAAAATTTTAAAAAATTTATCAATAGAATTTCAAATTGTTATTATTTTGGTATTTTGGTATCAAAAAAATTTATGGACATCTTTAGAATTTTTCTTGTTGCCTATTGTAATCATTAATAGTAATTCTTGGAATAAAACTTCTAATCGTTGCGGTCCCTGGGTTATATATTCGGCAATATATAATCCATATATTCGGTAATACATATATAATTTATTTATTCATAACAAAAATTATTTCTTTGATGTTTAAGTTTTCTGTGCTTTTAGCATTTTTTAAAAGCGAGTTAAGTCTAGTAAGTGCAGCAGCACAATAAATTGTTCAAAAACGCATAAAATGCCACAAAAAATATCACCAAAAGAGGGTTAAAAGCACCAAATGCTTTTTTAGATATTTTTTCTATAACAAAAAGTAAACATTTTACAAAAAATTAAGTTTTTGCTTCTAAGATCATCGTTTTGAAAGATAAGCGTTTCGAAACGTTTGAAATTTGTATGAAGAAATTTCCATTATCAAAGAAATTTTCAATACTTTTTCATAAAAATTTTAAACATTGGAATTATTGCGTTTCATAAAATGTAGCTCAGACAAACAGTAGCTTTAAAAGACAGATTCAAAAAACCTCGATTTTAAATACCCAAAAAAAAAAAATCGGCAATGAAAATTGGATTTTTCATATATTCTGTGAAATTTTACAACGAACAAATGCGAAATAAGTAAAAGTAAATTTCTAGAGCAATAAACTTTAGCTACAATATATCAAAGGAAAAATTGTATTTTAATATATTTCAAATCAAAATTTCAATCGTTCATTCTATCCATTTTGATAAAAATAATATAAAAATAATTGTCTTCAGTTGCTTATTTGCCTTTTTCTTATGTACAATATAATGTCCTGTTTGTTTTTCGTATTTAGTTAATTTTTATTTAAATTTAAGTTGTATTTTAAATACAATTTCAATTTATCAGCCAAGAATTAAAACTTCTATTGAAGAGATATGACAATATGACAGCATTGCAAAACTTCCAAGATCTCTTATAGAGTTTTCCAAAACCAGCTGTTTAATATAAACAAAGAAAACGATTCTAATTTAAAGACAGAATAAAATTCATGAAATACACATTTGAAAGATTGAATAAAACATTTTTATAATTTTATTTTTCATAAAACTACTCGTACATATTAAAGTTCATTTTGGCGAAACGTAAGAAACTTTCGTTGATGGCCCCAAATTACAAACAAAAACACAATCATATGGTCAATTTTAAATAAGCAACGTTGGCTGTTTTAAGTATCATTTCAGTTTCATATGAAAAAGTACTGAAAAAAGGAATTTCGTATTTAAGTAGATCTTCAAGATGAATGACATTTAAATGCGAAGTCAAAAACTGGCCATAAATGTTTGATTGTTTGATTTATTTCATTTTATTGTCTTTCTAGTCGCTTTCAACGCCTCTCGCAGCCATTCTGTTCGTTTTCAGCGTCCAATAAACATTTGAGTTTTTTTCTTGGTTTTGTTTTCTTGTTGTTGTTGTTGTTATGGCCAATGTAAACCATTTGTTATTCACAAAAAATTAAATGAAATTTATGTTTAAGTCAATATGTGAATATAATGATAAACATTGTTGTAGTTTTTGTTTAAACATTTCAAAAAATTCCAAATTGATTTTTATACAATATTTGTTTAAAAACTTTATGATTCTTTCAAAGTTTTATTAAAAAAATTAGCATTTATGAATGTATTTAAAGCATGAATAAAAAAGTATCAAAAAATTCAGCAAAATATGAAACGTATGGAATTTCACAAATTATTTTTATACGTGTATGCGAGTGTGTGCTCATAATTGATAATTCTTTTTTTAATTTTGCTATTCACTCTTTTGAATAAATTATGTTTGTTTTTTTTTTCTTATATTATGTATAAAATTAGTATGTTTCTTCTTAAATTGAATAATAATTTCCTATTGTATGTTTGTTTTTGTTACTATTTTGAAATTTTATTTAAAGAATTGTATATAAAAGGCTTCAAAGTATATTTAAAACACACAAAAACACCTGTTGAGAGTTTTATTTAAAAAAATATGATTGATTAATTTACTTTTGTTAACACAATTTTAACAAGTAGTTAAAGCAAAAAATAAAAATGGGCGATTAAAGTGTCAAAACAAATTGAAAAAATCAACAGCTTAGAGAAAATAGTTGTAGGGTTTGTAAGTTTTACGATCTATGAACTATGGCGGTAAATGAGTGCCCGAAAAAATCATGCAAAAATTAAATTTTTGTTAAATTACGCGGCGAATTGTGTTCAATTTTTAAGACTAGGAAGACAAAATTAATAACTCTCAGCAGATATCGAAAAGATCTTCGCTTCGTACATAAATAACGATTTATGGGAAAAGGTGAGGGTGATACGCTCACTTTTTTTCGTACCCCCATATCTGATGATTGAATTCTGACGTTTTGACCTTTGGCGTATTCAAAGACTTGTAGTAGAATTTATTGACAAATAGTTTTGTAAGACATATCAGCCCACCATATCATGGTATAAGAAATACAAGGTAGTGCCACTTAAAATATTTTGACAAGTATTGGGTTTTTTGAAATTCAATTTACTTACAATTTTTTAGGAGGGCGTTGCCACATGTCGAAAAGGGATAGAAATTCCCAGAAATTTCAATAAAAATTGTGTAGTTTGAAATGAATAAAATTTTGTTGCAAATTAAACCTTCAATTTATAGAAAATCTAATTTTAATGATATCAAAATCTAAATATATGAAGAATAAGTGGACAGGATTCCGGTACGTTTCTGTTATACTTTTATTGGGATAAATTAGACTATATGCTGGTAATAATTAAACTAAACTTGACGTCAATAAATAAAAGGGTGCTGAAAATCATTTAAAAATTATTAATTATTACATTTAATTATTTTAAAATTTTTTTAATTTTTTTTATATGTACGAAAATTGGTTTTGTAGTCTTTGTTCAAACCGCAAATTTTAAATAATGTTCTTCCTAAAAAAACCTTTTTACAATAAAAGAATCTAAATTCAATTTGGACATATTAGTTAAAGTTTTCAAATAATCTTGTTTTGTTGATACAAAGTTTTCATTAAAACTTAAAAAACAAAGTTATGTATGAAATAAAAACCATAACAACCATTTAAATAAAAATTTTTACCGAAATCGGTATTTGAACTCCAATGGCGATGGGTGGTCATGTAATCCACCTTTTGCCCGAATTGCACTAAAAAAATTTTCCAAACAATCTTGGTTTATTTTGTGTGTTAAAATGAAATACATAGAATATGTTTCTTTGAGGAAGTTCATTAGTAAAGGTAGAGCGTTATTATTTTGCACTATACCGCGTTGAAGAGAGAAGGTTTCCTCCAACTTTAAAAGTATACAAGTCCTTTACTGTTCTCGTCATCGCATCCAAAACTTCATTTTGGGCTACTAACGACATTCCGTATGCTTTACTGAGCGTTTGCGAATCTTTAATCGGTGTTTTAATATTAAATATATCGAACCAATCACTTATTACTTATTTTGAAAACTAACTTCAGAAAAGGAAAACTGGGAACATTTAAAACAAATACCGTAGCACTTTTTTAACAAAACCCCTTAGTTGTCAAATGGCAATGTGTCATAAAAAAAGAGAAAGTAGTTCTACCTTGTATTCTTTTACCATGCACCATATCACTGTCTTAGGGGAGTTTTTTTTGTCACTGTTCACATAATGGAGAAAAAAGAATTACAGCGTTAAAATGTTTCACAAAAGTGTGGCTCGTAATTTTTTATTTGTTTTCTTTATAATTTTTTTATTAGGAATGATTTTTCGTCATTTCACGTCACTTGGAGTTTTACATAAAATTGCAGAAAATACCATAGAAAACACTTAAAGAAATTGCTGCTACAATTGTGAATAAGTAATAAGGTGAAGCCTTAAACATTATATATATTTTCACTTATTTCTGGGGTTCATAATAAAATTTTGTATTTAAAATGTATTTAAAAATGTATTTTACAGCCAATAGTAAAGTTTTATCACAAATATTTTTTATCCTGCTATATGGCTGTTTGAGGGGAGTTTTTTGCCCCAAACTCTCTAGCGAAAAAGTTGTTTGCGTTTCTTAATTGTAAAACCTTTTGTCGAATACTAAAACTTGATCAAATTAAGAGAAGCTGCACTTTAAGTTTTTTTTTAATAAACTAAGTCAACTGCCCTAAAATCTCAACTGTCATTGATTTCGAGCCTAATTTAGATTCTGAACCATTTTTATTGTCAAAAATTTCCTCCATAAAATGATATTTGTGATTTTCAGATCATTTTTCTTAAAACCTATACTGACTCTAAATATAATCGATACTATTCTGTTAAGGCTTTCACGCCTAATTTTTCTCCTCCAACGACATGTGGTGCCACACAGCTTATGTCACATTGGACATTCTGCACGAGAGATTTGAGAGCATGGTCTTTGCAAGTGGTGGTGTTGGTATCTGCCAATGATATCGTGCCATTTGACCCCGTTAGACTTTTTCTTGTGGAGTTTTCACGAGTCTTAGGCTTATTCAAATAAATGGCAAACCACAACGGCCTCAAAGCCAACATGCCAACGTTCAACAGTACCCATACTATCAGCTAAATTTAGCCAGAGTCATAGAAAAGGGGACGTTTCGTATGCGCGTCACCCAGCAAAGCTACAACGGACATTTGCGCTATGATATATTCCATACATAATGGCCTGTATGGGTAGGCCATTATATAGTCCTATCAAATGGATTAAATAAATTTAATGATATCTCTCACACACACTTTATTTTATTTAAATTTAAATATAGGAAGAGCTTAATGAAAGACCCTTTAATTTCTTTAAAATAAATTAGAAACATTCGACCTTTTCCCGCAATGAAGTAATCAGCTGAGGCTTTTGTTTTTCTTACATCAAAGTCTTTGTCTCCAGGTCCGTTCCTCTTACTAAGTTTTTACTGATTGTTACTGCAAAATGTTTGTGTACTGAAAAAATTTTTAACGAGGGAGTGAATAAAGAGCGCGCATACTTTTTTGCGAATTTTTAAAAATAAAGATATTGAAAACAACTGAATCAGACAGTGCATCTACTTTAAATATAAATTGTTACTAGTAAAGCGTTCATTTACTTTTTACAATTTTTACGAATTTAGGAGAGTAATTTCGCAAATGTTGGCGTTACTCTCTCTGTCTTTAAAAGTTCTTACTGGGGGAAGTAACCCAAGTAGCATAAAAGTTAATGGTTTAAATATTTCTACTCCTCTAACATTTTATCGCCTGCTGCTTTCATTCTGTTAAGAACTTTTCAGATTCGCACAATGTTTACATCATTTTTTTTTTTTTTTTTTTTTAATATTTATACCCAATGCATCATTTTATTTTTAAACCATTAAATGGTTTGAGGCATTATAAGCAAGTAAGTAACCTATTTAGCTTCAGGGAATGGGGGTTTGGAGGATGCCTTGTCGGCTGGCGCTAAATGTTTAAAAAATAACAAAAACAAACTTTATTTAACGTACAAGACGTATGTATGTATGTTTGGAAAAAAAGCAAAATCATGCGCTGCTGAAGAAAAGAACACAGGAAACGAACTATAAAAACGCACTCATGTGTCAAATTTAATAATGGTTTTCGAGTTTTTTTTATTTTTCTTCTTTTTATTTTATACTTCTGCATTCTACTTAGAAAATATCTGTATATATATTGAATGATTTTTTTTATAATTACCAGAAAAACCACAACTCTTTAAATAGTAAAGGAAAACAATAAAAGACACACAGTCTTGGAAAAGCAAATGACCTGATTAGCAGTGATTTTATTTTAAAGGATTTAAAAAATAAAATATGTATGTACACAAGTAATGAATTAGAAGCGCATTAGGTATGCATAACAATACTTCTCACGCTTTATTTAATGTTAATATTAAAATTTATCAACGGGAGGGGGGTTACTTCTGCTATTGCAGTGACCGAAATCAAAGATCTTCTAATAATTATTATATTATATTAGAAATTTAGCTCAATATAATGTATTTGTTTAAATTAAAAACATAAAAACTTCACATACTAGTTGACAATGCAGTTTCTATTATATTTTTTTATTCTCTAATTACAGGTTTAAGTCAAAGTTTATTCGTAGTAAATTAGGCCTATCTTAGATGAAAGATGTCTCTGGCATATTATGAAGAAGAAAAACAAAATGTGAACGTGAACACGAAATGATTAATTTCATTTTATTGCCAGTTTGCTGTAATATTTTGCATATGTTTTATTGAAAAATATTGAAATAAATCATAAAAAATTCTTTACAATTAAATAAAGTTAATAAAATATTAAGAAATCGGACTTGATTCCTGTCTCTAGTCCGTAAGGAAAAAAACGTATTTTTATTTTGATAAAATTGTTTTAGTTAAAGTTGGCAACATTGAAATTTTCGACTAGAAATTTTAACGAGAATAATTTTTTATTATTATTATACTTTTTGTTTTGAATAAATTTCCAATAAATGTGCACTAAATCCACTCAAGGATTAAAAAAGTTGATAATGCATACTCGTAGTGCATTTTAGGAAAAATCATTCTTAACATTAATATTTTCTAATTTTTATGGAAATTGAAAAAAATATATTCTTTAACTTATTCTATAATTATAAATAACTAGCGGGCCCGTTGCCTGCTTCGCACGGCAAAACAAAATAAGAAAAGAAACACACTTGTTTTTAATAAAGTTGGTTTTGTTCCCAAAAACACACTCACTTCACATATGCACCGCACACACATGCGTTATCGGATTTTAACCAAACTTCATATAAACCATATATGGGCCACTGCCTACGACGTGTATAACTTTGGTTGAAATCGCTCGACGCGTTTATGAGTAGTTCGGCGACGTACATATACGGACTTATTTTTATATATATAGATTTAGTTTAGCTTGACAATGGGAAAAGTTCTTCTAGAAATTCCAGTAGGGACTATTCTATATGTCCAACCTTTAGGTATCCGTATAAGATATGAAGCGGCTCTCGTAGCGAAACGTCTACAGGTGATGGGTCAATAGATTGAAAGCGTCTACATACATATTAAACTATGAAGACATATTGGAACTTAAACGGCTTTACAAAAATGTCGTATACGTCAGACCGAATACCTGAGACACTTCTGAATCAACCGCATTCTAGGCGTACGACTGTAGGGAAATGTTGCTACACGGGTGGTTCTAAGCTAGGGAAAAAGACTTACTTTGGATTATTTATCGAAGAACAAGAGACCGAAATTCAGGCGGAAGTAGCCAGGCTGAACACAACACGGTCTTCCAATCAGAATCAGAATACGGAGTGAATGGGATGGCTCATTGCAAACATTTTTACGGAAATCAAAATGGCAATTAGGGCGATTGGATCTATTTTGGATTATAAAAAAACGATTAACGATTACGAGGTACGACGCAAGATCCTTCTATTCTAGGTTACGATCCATCATATCGTAATCAAAAATGAGCATGCTAATGACATGGAAATCAGCGCAGAGGGTTTCGTATAGTAACTGGTCAATGCGCACCCCTTTGAGGCTGCGAAAAACTTGGGCGCAAATACTGTGGAATAGCGGAACTAAGGCTAATACGATAAAAGTTCTATTGGCGACCCATACGGGGAGAAAACGAGGGTAAGAAAACCTGAGTTAAGCACGTTTATTGGAGTCGTAAAGGGATACTCCAACTTACGAGCAGATCCGGAGCAAGACGAATACAGGGAGGACACTGAGACAGTGGATCACTTCCACTGTCATAGCTTAGTTTTTGTGATGGCGAGATCTCAATTTTTGCGGATCTCACCCTACCGGACACTACTCACCTCAGGAGTATTGACTGGATAAAATTTTGAAACTACTTGCATGCCATGCACGAGTATGTCTTTTGTTTCGGCCATTATCCTCTCATCAACCTTTACTCGGACATTGCAACAAGCTCGGAGAAGGTGAGGGTGTACTGCATTTACGAGTAGAAGAAACAATAATTTATATAAAAATGTTGCTATCATAATACAACAAATCGCACCGCATTTTTATAAAAAAGGTATTCCTTAAATTTTTATATCTTTTTTGATTCGCTCTTTTTTACTATTTCTGAATATTATTTTTGTTAACTGTTTTCTTATCCACTTGTTAATTTATTTTTTGCCGCAGAGGAGCACTTCCACTTTACAGTAACTTGTTATTTTACCGCTATTTTAATTCTTTTATGAAGCCCCCGGCTACTGGGTTAAATTATGCATAACAAAATTTAAAAAAGAATAAAGAAAGCAAAAACTATAACTAATAAATGTGGAGAAAATTCATAAAAATTTAAGTTGGACATGAAGTAGAACTTATTTTATTTTATTTTCACAAATTAAGAAACTAATTAAAAGTTTGATATCAAATTGAACATTTTGTTGTTTTCGAATGTCAATAAAAACAACAAAAAAATATAAAAAAATTATTGCTTTTGTTAGTGCGATTTATTTCAAATTCTTGCATTTTTATGCCAAGTTTACAGCCATTAAAGGGAGTGCCTACTATTGCACATGATACAAAAAATATAGAATTCATTAAGTAGAGGTTAATGGCTCATATTACGGTAATAATGCTTACAATTTTATTTTATTCATTTATTTTTGCTTTCTTTTATGTTCAAACCTAAGGAAAAAGAAAAAAGAAGGAAAAGCTTTAGTCATGCAGACACTACTGATGAGAATTAGTATATAAGCATAAGAGGTTCAATGCTTTTCAAACATGGTGGTGTAACGCAACTGATAAGTTTAGATTTATTTCCAATGAAACACAAACATGTAGACTGCGTGGCCCACAACAAATAACAATTTTTGGAGTTATAAAAAAAAACTTTAAAATATATTTAGATGACTTACACAGAAAAAATTATTGCTAAACAATTTCAAACAAACATTTTGGCTAAAATAAATTTTATTTTCACTCAAACTTTTCTATTGCCCCTGTTAATTAATATTGGGTGTCTTTTGAATTCAGAATTAAAAAAATTCTGTGCAGGCCCGCATTCACACAAAATATTTACTGAAATAGAGAATTCGGTTACTGCAAGTTAAATTTAGGGTTTTCTGTGTAGAGAAGATCTTTCTCTTGTATGTACGAGGCTGGTTCAATTAGTCCATGAGTTTTTGAATGAAACACAGGCTTTTGGATAAAAAATCATTTTATTTTTCAACACACGTCTTCTCCAATTTTTTTTATCCCTTTATAAGATTTAATCGAAATCGTCAAAATAGTAATTTGTTTGTGAAATGGAATCAAATTTCTTTCCGCCGAGCCATTTCTTCAGGTTTGGAAACAAGAAATAGTTACTCTGTGCTAAATCCGGAGAATATGGCGTATGAGGAGCATTTTGCAGCCCAATTCATGGAATTTTACCATGGCATAATATTCGCCATTGATTGTTTTATCCTTTTGAAGGTATTATACCGCGTATATAAAAAAAAACGGTCGCCATGACTCAATTGGCTGACAGGCCCACCTTGTACGATTCACTACCAGAAACTAAATACTGTTTGGTTTCGTCTATGGTTGATGAACGCTAAACACTCCAGCGGAGTTGTCGATTGAGAGCAAATGCGGCACCCATCTTGCGGAAAGCTTCCTCATACACAAGTGGTCATTTAAAATTGTAACCATTGACCCGTGTGATATGCCTATGGCTTCTACAATGTCTCGAACTCTCAATCTCCAATCGGCCATCACCACATCGTGAATTTTTTCAATTGTTTCGACTGTAGAGCCTCAATTGAGCATCCAGAACGTTCGGCATCTTCCATTCTCGTGCGGCCACAATAAAATTCAATAAACCACATTTCACCCTTGAAATTGGTGATGCAGAGTTTTGATAGTATTTACCAATCTTCGCCTTGGTTTTCTACACAAAAAATAATGCTTAATGAGCACTTATTTGCATTTTTCCTCAAATCAATTGTCAATTGACAAATGCTTCTTGACTGGAGCAGTTTTGGCCTTTCATCTAAAAGGGCGGGGGGTTCAACAAGTCACGGAATCATTGAGCCAACCTCGTATCTTTAAATCAAAAATTTTATCTCCAAGTTGCACTTTCGTATTTAGCACTACAACAGCATTTAATGTGTCACTTTTACGAAATATTTAGCTTTTTCAAAGCGATTTTTTTATTACTGACAATTACTGTTAGAATGCAATCAGTTTCACTGAGAGAGAGAGAGAGAGAGAGAGAGATGAAGTGTTGGATATAGAAACATGTATCCAGTGTGTTGGGATTATTTAATTTGTCGGGCCTTATTTCATTTTTATTAATGGGGCCTTATTTGCTATGAAATAACATCCATCTTAGAAAATATTAAGGGATTAATATAATTTTTAAATGGCAATACTATATAACAATCTCTCAAATTAAAAATAAAAATTTTGTTTCAATATTTAACCCTTGCGGCACGAGTGTTACAGATACGAGTATATACTCGTATATGCCCACCGTCTAATTATAAACATTTTCCAAAGTTGTAAATTTCCTTTTTGTAATGAGAAGGCACAAATTATTGGATTCGATATCGGTCGAAATTTCAATACAATTTAAGAAAATTGTTTTTTTTTATTGATCGGTATCGATAGCCGTAATTTACCCCCAAAGTTCTCTTTATTATTATAAATTGTAATTCATAGGATATAATTTTAAGGCTCAGTTTGCATACCTTTTTTGAGACAACCGGACTTGAACCGCCATCATTTAAAATTTTTGGCAATTATTTCGAAGTATTACAAAAAATATATTGAACATGACTTCAAAACCAGTGAAAAGAATAAAAAAAATGAGAACATCTTGCCATGACATTAGAAAAGATTCGAATTTTCAATACTTCAGGATCACAAGTTCTGAGTCTTGTTCTTGGAAGTTCTAATAACAAAAATAATTTTCAGATCGAGTTGAAATAACGAATGCAATTTTATTCATTCTTTAGGATGGAATGTTTGAGTATGCAGAGACCAGGAGCAATTGAGGATTATTGAGCTCTTGGGGAAGGTAAATTTAAAATTTTTTCCAGTTACGTTATGAAAATCGATTTCGTTATAGGAAATTTCTTTTTCTTTTCCTCTGGATTGGCGCTTCTAATCTGTTAAAAAGTTCATAAACTTGTAAACAAGATTTCGTCCTTCGTTATACTAGTCGGTAGTGTGCTAATACATAAATCTAGAGTTACAATTTCTTCTAATTTTGTAACCTGTCCTCTCTATCCTACTCCTTTCTCCCTTTTACAAGGAAGTAACACCTTAAGTTAAGTAGTAGGCATTAATTGCCTGAGTGTAACTTCTCGATTCCCATCAAAAACTCTGATCTCCTTCACTATAACGATTGAAGGTTTGGGTTACTTTACTCTGCATGTAGTCACAACACAATTCAATTCAATAGTATTTTTCTTAGCCAAAGTGTACCTCTAATTATAAGAACTACTGAACTTACAAAGTTGCACATTGCAGAACTGTTAATATTTTTTTGTTAATATTTGCTTTGGATTTTTATTTTCTAATAGGAAAATGAAATTATAAACAATTTGTATGTTATAAAATCACTCAATAAAACAATTTCTTTTCTTCATTATACACTCTTTATGCTTTTAATGCTGTTTATGATGTGTAGCGAGCCCTAACGTTTGTCTAGAAATAAAATTACGTAACGTAAAGAAGCCTAATAAAAAAATATGAAATAAGTTTAATTTTTAATAAGAATTTATTTCGATCATTTGGCTTTATTATGCGATAAGCTACTCTTTGTTTCATATGAGATCTTTGTGAAAATAGTGATAATTTCTTTATTGACTATTTTATTATTAGAGAAGCCTATAATTTCCAATAGTATTAAGAAGAGTAGGGGCTGGCTAAGTTGTCCAATAAGAGTTGAATTTTTTGCTCAGCCACTGTTGCCAAATCAACATGGCCCACTTATTGAAACACTTTCGACTTCAAACAATCGACTCTTCGATGTTTCAGGCAATAGTCAAGGTCCCTAAGACAAGCGCTAGCCGATATCATCCTTGTCGTACGTAAAACTATAAAGGATAATGTAATGCAGATTTTCTTTTACTCAAATTTTCAGAAGTTTAACCCTCTCATCGAGATCTAATTAAATGAACATGGAAAATTAAATGAGACTTGTTCATTGTCTTCTGTAGGAAATTTTGTTTTAAAATGAAAAAAATTTCCTGAAGAAGAATCGCCCAAAGAGACATCAAAATATTGGCATAAAATTAATTTAATTTTTATAAAAAGATCTAAAGCGCGTTTATGATATAAAAGTTAAGTTGATTTTTTTATTATTTAATTTAACTAAAATTTCGTTATACATAAGAACGAAATTTTAAGTCAAAAGAAATTCCTCCATTTAATTATAATGAACTAAGGGTACGTCCGTAAATGCATCACTGCACTGCATCAGACAAACAAACTTTATCCACTATAGCGATACAAATCAAATGACGCCCTTTTATTATGTTACTATTGTATACAACCCGTATTTAAAATATTTTTGACACCATTTGCTTCACAAGTGGCAGTTGAGAATATTTCACATTACGGTTGCACAGTACAGTACTGCATTTACGAACGTACTATATTCAAATACCAAGAGAATTTTATATGATTTTTATTAGATGTTCTATTCTATACCCAAATTCGCAAAGTTTAGTAAAATATTTGGTTCAGTATAGTGTTCTCGGTGAATTTTAATACGACGAATATTGCGAATATTTGCAACATTTTAAGCTAATCTGACTGGTGGCTTACCAAAATGTTCGTTTAGAACTGGTTAGCCTAACATGGGAAAGTAGACTATAGAGAGGGAATTAACTCTAGCATTACATATAGTCAAGTCTTATATGACCTACATGGATGATCCAGTCACTTGTACAGTCTGTACCAGTCATTTGGTGAGTGTTTTCTTTAATCTTCATCTTCTGCATAAAGTGGCATTGAAATTTCACTAAATTTTCTTCATTTATTTACTTATTATTTTTTCGTTTTATTTTTATAATCGATTTTCTAATTTGTATCAAGTCACTTGTTTTGAAATTCTTGTACATCTTAACATCATCTTGCCATTTCTGACATTTACTTTCTGCATTTCTTTTATATTATTTTCTAAAATTAGTTTCACAACTGAATATTAAAAGATAATTGCGTTTTAGCACGTTTTCTCCGCTTTCATGTTTAAAAGAAGAGTTTTAGCAAAAAGCAGATTTTGAAATAGTAAAATGACAAACTGAACGTAAAATGTTTTGACAGACGTAAAAGTCACATTGAGTATAAAATCAGAAATGTAAAGAGTGTAAAAATTAAAGAAAGAATCATAATGTGGAGAAATTTGACTAAGAAAAATTACTGACCAGCGCAATGGAATGAATACCTTTTGATTTATATGATTGAACTCAAAACTTTTTTAATGTAAGTCATAGTATTACACAGCTGGTCTTTATTAAAGTTTTCATTCATTTTTTCTGTTTTATTCATCGTTTTGTTTTCTCCGCTTTAACCATTGACCTTAAACTTTAAAAAGTATTTTGTACAATCTGATATCTTGGTTTATTAGTCCAATTCAAAAGCCTCAGAGCACCATCGCCAACACTATCAATCATAAGAAAACTTTTTGACATTGAATTTTTATTTTATTATATTTTATGAAGCCATTAATAACAAAATCGTTTTCACAAGAATTTAAATATGAACATGAAATTTAATATTTGCTTATCGCTTCGTAATGAAAAAAAGAAAATTATAAATATTTCAACATAAAAGGAGGAAAGTATTCCCTATAGTAGAGGGGTCAATGTATTCTCATGAATTGTTTTATAATTAAATTACAAATAAAATAAAATCGAATAACAAATTTTATACACTGACATATAAAATGGAAATTTATGTTAATGACTTGTTAAAATGGGATTGATTATTAATTTATGCACATGTTTATTTTTTTGCTTTTACTTTCAATAAAACAGAAGTGAGTGGGAATAATGAAATCGATATGGAAACTAAGGATATCATGATACATGATTAATTGGAAAAAGATGCTTAAAATAGATAATTTCAAATTGTTTGACATCCATACACATTAAGTTCATTTTATTAAGAATATAAGCGTTATTTTTAAAAGCCACAATAATCTTAGAATCCGATCAGACTCATTTAGATCAATTGGTGTATTATGACACCACGGAAATTCTGATAAAGCGCAGACGAAACTGAGGGAATTTGCAATGAAGCGCATAATATGACGAAGAAGTCCTAGAAATTAAAATGATAATTAGTCTTCCTGATAATTCTTCATCAATATTGAGGCAGCTGTTCAACTTTAACCCTTTCAGCATGTTAGCTAGTGTCCGCTCGTCACAGTCATCAATTTTAATAGTTGTCAGTAGAACGATTGTGTGTTTAATTTTTGAATTACAATTTTGCAATCATCTCTTGAGACCCATCTCCTTTATTTCCCCATCAATACTGCAAGTAGGTCTGAGTTTGATGGAGAGTAATAGCAAACTCGTATTACAATTCCGATTGAACCCATTTAGCTAGCTCATTAGAACTAGCGTTCCCAGGGAAACGCATGATATAAGGACATATCCAGGGATAGTCCTTATATCAAACTGCTCAGCCATCTCACCGAGTGATGATCGGCAGTCGGAGGATTTAAGACAGTACGACTATAAGAGTAGATATAAACGGCCGAGGTCGAATTTAAACCAATCCTACACCTCTTTGATAGAAAGCTTCTTTAATTTAAAAAGACTTCAGTGATATCGAAGCCGTTGTGGAATTAAGATACACCATCTGTATAGAAAATCATTTCTGTTCTTCCTGGGGTACCATCGCTCCACGCATCATGGCTCTTTATAACAGTTTATAACAATATCTACGTATAGATATCTCTTCCTTAAATGCAACATAGTCATGTCTAAAAATATCTAATTTGGCAAAATGCGATCAGAGTTTTTCAAATGTTAGCCTCCCTATCGACACTTTGTAGTTCTGATATTTTTTGCAGATTACTTTCATCTCAATAACATATCACTTTCCAAGTATATGAAGCAAATAATTTCAAAGAATTGTTTAATAAATGAAGAAATATTTGATATTTTAAAATAAGTTTAATTCAAACTATTTTTTATTTACCTAATAAATAAAATAAAAAAACAGTCGCAGTTTTTGGAAACACTGAGGAAGACTTTTTAGTATAAAGTCCATATACAAGACAAACAAAGAGTAATACTTATTCTATATACAAGATTAATGTCTCGAAACCATGATTAATTATCCTATACAATCGTACCATTCATTCCCAGAAAAATCTGATGGAATTATGTCTCACTTAAGAAAATCGCAACCAAATCTGTTGTCCATTGTACCCTAGCACAGAAAATAGATGTAAAAATATTGGCTTTACTTTATATTATAATCATTTTAAAGGTACTCATAGACTGTACAATATTATTGAGTATTTTATTGCTTTTATTATTGTCGTTTCGCTCCACACTGCCCAATAAGCTGCTCAATATTATTGAACGAAAAAGTAAACACACATACGAGTACATACTTACATACATATGCTTAAGTAAATGGTGAAATTAATTTTTCGTGATATAAAAAAACTTAAGCAAATTAAACAATTTGTCATTAAATAATTTACAAAATACAAAGATAAATTATTATTGTACAATGTTGTCAACACATTAGAATATATTCCTTTTTGTGCAATATAAATCAAAACACTTTTGATTTGCATTTAAAATTCAATTTGCGATTTATTTTGAGACAAACTGAAGTTCATCAGATGTTCTGCAGAGACCAATGCAAGGAGATAAATATTTTAGACTTAAAGCAGCGTTGTTATACTTTTTTGTTAGTAATTTTATTTAAATTTTATAGCTGCTCTTTCTGTAAAAATAGTGAGAGCTCTTATATTGGGCAGTTCCCATAGGAGGAAACCTCCAATAACTGGACAAATTTCTTTGAAGGTGGCCTTATAGTGACAAATGTGTACTTGCCTCAGAAGCGGACAGCTGTCAATACCAGACAAAACTAGGGCAACGGTGAGTGTCCGTTTATGGAAATTTTTACGAAAATAGAAAGGAAATCTCCAAATTTTAAAGGTTCAATTATAAGCAAGTAAGGTGCTAAAAATAGTGGAAAAGAGATCTCAAAAAGTACACAAAATATTATAAAAGTCTGAAAATTACCCCTAATTGAACTGGAAGATCAGTTTGACATGAGGAACTTATGGCACAACTGCAAATAAAATTATCTTTATCACGAAATAGGAATACAGATACACCAGTTTTTTATGTGTATAATTTTAACAGGTCCATTTATATATAATTAATAATAATTAATATTTTTCTTAATTTCTTTTACGCTCACATTATACACCCAATTTTAACTAAAGTTACACGATAAATAATTCTATAAATATTTTTTGTCAAACGAAAACTATCAAAAAGTAAAAAAAAAACATAATTTATAACAAATTGTATTTGATTTTAAAAAGAAACGAATAATTAAATAAAATCATTTTACAAGTGATTTCTGAGAAGGAAATTAATTCCATTTTATGAAATACATACATTTTTATCTTGTTAAATATTACGAAATCGTGAACTCAAATTAACTAACACATAACACATAATGAATTTTCCAAATGAATTGCAATTTCATGGGAATTTTATAATAATGAACGTTTGAAATAAGGCATTATTACTATTAGTCAAGTTACTGTAGATGTTAATATTTTATTCGCATGATAAATATTTTGCAATGTTCTTTTAATATTTTATAATAGTTATACAAGTATTCTTTTCAAGTTTTTGCATAACTTACGATTCATAAAATATATCAAGAAATTATGTTATAATTATTGGAAAGAATAGTGCATGTCTTGATTGTTCTGCACGCACGTTTAATGTAAATTTTTTTGAAGTTTCTTCTTTTTCTCCCCACAACGAGACTAACAAAAATTTCATTATAATTATTATACTTTTTTTTTTTTGTTAAATTCGCATGTACGAGAATATGAAACATAAAATAACTGCTAAAACAATTTAGAGATTCCAAAATGCGTACAGTTACAGCAGTTATTTTTTCAAACCTTAATGTTGGCAATTCAAAAGAGATTTTCAAAGGAATACGAAAAAAACGCAGTGTTGGTAACACTGATCTAGTGTGGGCAGAGATGCCATACTAGTATTTCGGAATACAGTTTGTTACAATTTGATTACGTTAAATGATGTCTCAGTTGGTAACTTTGTTTTCATGGAGCCTGGGGTTTAAGGCTGGGGCACATAGAATCCGTCATCCGTCATCCGTCGACTTTTTCAACTGACAGCTAAGTTAAAATACAGGTTTTGTTATGAGCTTGGTTACATACAGTACGTCTCCTTCAACGCAACGTATGAAAGTTGGGCAACTTTTAACTTTTGACGTACGTTGAGTACTTTGACAACTATCAGTTGATTTTTTGGTATGTTTTGTTTTAATTAACAATTGATTTTTTGGGTCTGACCAAAAATCTTCGACTTTTATCCATTATCTCAAGACAGCTTGAGCTTTATAAAGCAAAATTATAATTAAAATAAACTCCGTAATTTCTTCAAAATCCATAGAAAATTTTTACTCTTTAATAAAAAGAAATGTTGCAAACATGTAAAAAAAAAGCAACTGATTTTCTACACGTTAACAAAGTACTCATTGTGCCAGGCTCATCCGTCATTGCGTTAACGTCAGTTGAAAAAGTCGAAGGATGACGGATGACGGATTCTATGTGCCCCAGCCTTTAAGCATCGCATACGATATCAAGCAGAATTTAACGAAATATTTCATTTTGGTATCATGGTGATTAGCTTAGTCGACACGTATCGAATCATTATTCAATACAATAGATATCATGTGTGGTAATTAGACCCCTCATCATTTGAAGGGTGATGCCGCAGCGACAAAATGATGCGATTCAGGTTTGTGTATGAAAAGTGCAATAAAAGTTAGCGAACAAATATTTGCAAACTTTTACTTTCTACATCTGAAGTTCTTGCGTATTTTTATCGATGAGAAATGGAAAATTGTAGATTAATCAAATTGAATTCATGAATTAATTGAATTAATCAGACATTTGGCTTCTTGGAATTTTTTAATCTTACTTTTATGTATTTCCACTGTAGCATATTTATGCTACATTTTAAGATCACATTTGTTACGAATCAATGAACAAAAACCATTGCCCAATTAAACGCTAAAGGGTTCCCTAACTGTTCCAACAAGAAAATAATAAAAATTATGACAGCGGATTTACGAAAGGAATTCGAAATAAAAATCCAAAATTTTCGCTTCATAAAAGAATTTAGAAACTTTTTAACCACAACGATGGTACATAATAAATGGAAATAATTTTTTTTTTTTTACAAATGAACATAATTTTTATTACGGGCTCCAGTTCAAATCTCATCAGATTTTTCTAGAGAATGATGTTTATTTATGTTTGATAATTAGAAATGAATTTGTTGATTAGCATGCAAAAAAAAATCATTTTACGAACATCAGTCTTGTTGAACCTTCGTAGTGAACAGACGTGTTAGCGGAGTTTTTTTTTTTCTCATACTAAGCAAACAAAAATACAAACAAAAAAAAAAATATTCGTAATAAGTACTGATTCGTAATAAGTACAGTTTTTGTTAAATTTGCTTTACTTGCATTAATAATATTTTTCGTATAAACTGAAACAACAAAAAAACAAAAAACACAAACAAAGTGACTGAGGAATACTCTGCATGAGTACCTCAAAAACAAAAAATTGTGAAGTGAGTTCTAACGGCAGAAATGCCTATTTTACTGTGAGTTCTGAAGCTCTTAATGCAAACAATAAAAAGAAAAAATTGGATGACAGTCTTTTTCTAACGGCAAAGCCAATTTTACGTGAGCAATCAAATTCGCTTACTCCGATGCCAAGTAGTGATTCGGTAATATTACCATTGCCTAGTTCATCGTTATTTAAGTCAGCGCCATTATCCGCTCTGGGCTCGTGTTCATCACTTAACCCAGTTATCACAATGGACGATAATATTCAAAAACCTAAAGTGCCTGTCGGAATGGACAGATATGTAACGGTAGTAAAGCGCGGGCGAAGCCCAAATTCATCCAAAATCTCATCTGTTCCGAAAATATCCAGAGACAACGACGCCGCCTCAGCTAATCGTCAAAACCGGTTTAAAATATTACAAGATGACAGCGATAAACCCGAAGAATCTTCGAAAAAAACTTCAAAACCACCACCAATCTATCTGAGACAAAAAAACTCGAACACACTTATTAAAAAACTAATCTCGGCCATTGGTGAAAAGTCATTTCACATTGTTCCAATAAAACGTGGTAACATTGATGAAACAAAAGTTCAAATATATGATGAAAAAGACTTCCGCAAAATGGTTAACGAATTCGAAAAAAATAAAACAAGTTTCTACACTTTCCAGCTTAAGAGTGCTAAAGGCCTACAGATCGTATTGAAGGGCATAGATTCTTATGTTGTTCCTGAGGAAATAAAAGATGCTCTCACCCTCCAAGGCTTTAAGGTAAAAAATGTCTCTAACATTATAAACAGGGAGAAGATCCCCCAACCCTTATTTCGCGTTGAATTGGAGCCAAATGATATAAAATTGAAGAAAAATGAGACCCATCCAATTTATAATTTAAAATATCTGTTATACCGGAAAATTACAGTCGAAGAACCACACAAGCGCTCAGGACCCGTACAGTGCCATAATTGTCAAGAATATGGCCATACGAAAACTTATTGCAAATTACCGTCTGTTTGTGTTGTGTGCGGTGAATTACACAACACTGCTATTTGCAATAAGTCGAAGGACCAGAAGGAAAAAAAGTGCAGTAATTGTGGAGGTAATCACACTGCTAACTACAGAGGATGTCCTGTATTCTCTTTTGTGAAACAAGCTATGACCCAAAAGCCTAAAGTAACTCCAGCTCAAGCAGGAAATACGTACTCCGCTACTCATCCCCTAATGGCCCAACCAATCACTTCACATGTATCGTATGCTGACGCTGTGAAGATCAACTCTATTCCCGTTCAAAAAGTGTCACCACCAAACAATACAACAAACGCAAATGCAAGCTTTAATTTCAATCGCCTTGAAGCTACTATTGATAATCTGGTGCAAACTATAAGCAACTTTACGACAAATATGACTAGCATGATGCAAGAAATGCTGCGAATGCAGAACACTCTGCTTCTAGCATTAGTTAACAAGCCATGAACACGTTAAAGTTATGTTTCTGGAACGCTAACGGCATTCGCCAACATAGAAACGAACTAGAGCACTTCCTCACGGTGAAGAATATTGATGTAATGTTGGTATCTGAGACTCATTTGACTTCGAGAAGCCTTTTTAAAATGAGTGGCTACACCTTATATGATACAAAGGACCCGAGAGGAAGAGCATGCGGAGGATCAGCAATTCTAATAAAGTCAAGACTCAAGCACTATATTCTTGAGAACACTTGTGAAGACCATCTACAAGCAACAAATATTTGCATCGAAAATTTTTGTTCAAATCTTGTGCTTTCATCAGTTTACTCCCCTCCCAGATTTTCAATCAGTGAAGATCAATACGAGGATTTTTACAAAACTCTTGGCCCTTGTTTCGTAGCAGCTGGAGACTACAATGCAAAGCATACGTTCTGGGGGTCGCGTCTTATTACTCCTAGAGGTCGAGCATTGTTCAACACAATTTCAAAAATGGATTTGGATGTCATTTCTAGTGGGGAGCCCACTTACTGGCCTACTGACATACAAAAAATTCCGGATGTTATAGATTTTGGGGTCATGAAAAATATCCCTAGGGATTTAATTCATGTTGAAGCTTCACATGATCTCTCCTCCGATCACTCTCCCACGATCGTTACAATTTGTAGCCCACTAAGAAGTGACTTACCTGACCCATATGTGAAGATGATACATCGTGTTAACTGGCTGGGGTTCAAAAAATATCTCAGTAGTCATTGTACGGAAAACATCAGGCTTAGAACTCCCGATGATATTGAACTTAACATTGCCAATCTTACCGAGAATATTAAACAGGCTGCTAAACATGCCACTACCTCCCATCCGCAGACTGGGTTTAATAGAATTTATTCTGCGGACATTGAACGTCTCGTATGTGAAAAAAGAAGAGCTAGAAGGGAATGGCAACAGCACAGATCGCCCCAACATAAAATCAGACTTAGAGAATGCACTAAACGACTCCAAGAGTTGCTTTCAGCTGAAAAATCTGCTTCTCTTAAGAACTACCTGGAAGGTCTCGATGTCACTGCAGCATCTAATTACTCCTTGTGGCGCGCTGCTAAAAAGCTTAAAACACCCGTTGAGTCTAAACCACCCCTGCGCACTTCTACCGGAGGTTGGGCAAGAACTAATACTGAAAAAGGTAACATATTAGCTGGTCATTTAAAAGACGTATTTACCCCAAACACATGTACTGGTGCTGTTGATTTGCCGAGCGTAGTAGCTCTACCCCCTCGACCCATAAAGTTTAAGATGCTTGATGTACAAAAACTAATTGCTGAAACCAATCCAAAGAAGGCCCCGGGTATTGATGGAATTAGTAACAAGATGCTGATGCAGTTGCCTCGTATTGCTATTAGAATCCTGTTATTTATTTTTAATGGCATTTTACGACTGGAGTATTACCCACACAGCTGGAAACTTGCCATGGTCAAAATGATTCCAAAGGCGGGTAAAGATCTTACTAAGGCTGAGTCATATAGGCCAATAAGTTTGCTGTCAACAATTTCGAAGCTCTTCGAAAAACTTCTCATGACAAAATTGTCCCCAATTCTAGCTGATAATGGATGCATACCGGACCATCAATTTGGTTTTAGAAGTCAGCACAGCACCATTGAACAATGTCATAGATTGGTTCATTTCATAAGAAGAACATTTGAGGGAAGAAAGTATTGTTCTTCCCTATTTATTGATGTCTCTCAGGCATTTGATAAAGTGTGGCATGAAGGCCTAATTCTAAAATTGAAGACATATCTACCAATAAACATTGTAAATCTTTTGGAAAGTTACATTATTGCCCGGAAGTTCACTGTCGTGGAAGGAGACTTCATGAGTGTGCCCGAAACCATTTCATCTGGGGTGCCTCAGGGGAGTATACTGGGGCCAGTTTTGTATTTGATTTATACCTGTGATATGCCTTTGAGCAGTAATATCCTCACCTCTACATTTGCCGATGATACAGCCTGCCTTAGTATGCATGAAAACCCTCACGAGGCATCCCGTTACCTCCAGCAACATATTAACCTGTTGGAATTGTGGTTGAACTTATGGAGAATAAAAGTAAATGAACAAAAGTGTGTTCATGTTACATTTACCCTACGAAGAGACACTTGTTCCCCCATTCAAATCAACAATCAAGTTGTTCCTCAACATTCACATGTGAAATATCTTGGTATTCACCTCGACCGACGGCTTACATGGAAACACCACATTGACTCTAAGCTGACACAAATGAAGCTTAAATTAACCCAGATACATTGGCTGATTGGTAGAAATTCTACCCTCAGTCTAGATTGTAAACTTTTAATATACAAGTCGCTTTTGAAGCCGATATGGTGTTACGGAATTCAGCTATGGGGCACTGCTTCAGCTTCCAATGTAGAGAGAATCCAACGAATGCAAAACAAAATATTAAGGTTAATAACTACGGCTCCATGGTACTTGAAAAATTCTATTTTACATCGTGATTTAAATATGCCACTTGTGACCGCTGAAATTGCAAAATATGCTGGAAAATATTTAACAAAACTCGAGTTCCATCCTAATCCCCTTGCTCGTAACATCTTGAACTTTCCTGGACACATCCGCTTAAAAAAGAGGGACACTACGGCATTAATACGCAACTCTCCAGATGAAATTCTTTGAAAATATTTTTTGTGCGTAGCATGAATTTTATGTATTATTAATTATTATCACTAAGTTTATGTCCGACACTGGTTGGGCCTAATAATTATTTATATATTTAAGATTTGAACACTTATTGTTAGTTCAATTATTTGAAGATACAATAAACATATATTAGCGTGAAAAAAAAAAAAAAAAAAAAAAAATTTTACGAACATCTCTTGTGTTAAAATCTCACATATTATTTAATAAATTTATGTTTAAAATAATTTATTTAAAAAGAGAATGTCATATTATTGAAACAACTTTATTGATTCCCAGCACCCCATAACTTTTTCACTTGTCCAATACTCATGAGATTTATTTTTAAATAAAAAAACCTCACCCTTAGATACTTTCTCTTTTTAACAGAGGGGCCTCAAAGAATTCCACACATATTTTGCCACTGAAGTTATATGCTTGTCGTCCATATGTGCGTACTTATGTATATCAATGACATTTCTAATTTTATTTATACACACAACTTGCACAAAATATTTTATATCTAGAAATAAATAAATTGGTATAAAGAGGAGAATAGTTTCATTATAAAAACTAAATACAAAATTAACAGAATTTCTTATTCAAATAGATTTCTCTAAAAGACTTTATTCAAATTCATTTTCATACTTTAGATGTATTTTGATGTAATACTCGTACTTTACCATTTCTAATACCACATTCATGTGTCTTTATCAGTTTGGTTGGTTGTTTGTCATATCATTTAAATTAGAGAAAAATAGATGTACAATTTTGTGCACATTCTTCCTGCGACACTTAAAGATTTTATACAAATTGACCTCTGAGATCTAAACACCCGCACAAAACTTATACAACTTTAACAACTTTAAACGTCATGAGAAGTGATACTTAAACATATGTACTTGCAACGATGTACACTAATTTAGGAGTAAAATAGAAGCGTTAATTTAATATCACAAAAACAGGGAGGTATTTGAATGGGAGCCGAATAACATTTGAATTTTCTGAAACACGAACAACATTTGCTCGTTTAATTGAGTGAAAGAAAAGCGATAAGTTTCTCTCTCATTCCATAAGGCACAAGTTCGAAGGACCATACATTTATTTTTTTCTTTCTCAATAAACTAGCTGCTAAGCCAAAAATAGGATTCCTGTATATCCGAATATCCGACCAACACTAACGGCGAAATAGGCTGGGTTGACTCTTTAGTGATTCAGCGAACCGGAACAAAATGGATATGAGGTGAAAGTTTTTGACGTTTAAAAAATTAAAAACGCAGATTTAATTTCGATGTCGTGGCAGAGAGAGAGAGAGAGGGAGAGAGAGACAAATATATCGGTTTATTATGCTTCTTACTCTTCAGGTGCATTGAATTTTTGCATCACCAGAAAATTATTATCAAAACAAAACTAAAATTGATGTCGCGAAAGAAAATGCAATATCTTCCGTCTCCACACATCTCTAGTCTACATTGTGCAACCGCCAGCGAAATGAAATTTCTAGTTTTTTTACGTACTGACCATAACAGCGACCATGTTTCCTACATCCTGTCACTAATCTCTATCTGACCGTTGGCTTATTGTCCAAACGATCAAACTTTTCTTCTGATCAATGAATTGCTGGCAAACTAAAGTAATGATGGCGACCGACTCAACGAAGAAGTTCACGTTGCATATTTACAAACTGAGCCATGCTTTCAATAATTTTTTTTAATAATTTCCACACGTGCCTTTGATACATGATGAAGTGGCAAACTGTAATGAATATTTTGGTAACTGTATGACATTAGTAATTTTCACAGCTTCGGAATTATAATAATTAAATAAACTCTTGTTGTGAGTCACATCTAGTTACTGTATGATTATTTTTGAGAGATTTTATTTATTTTTAGTTTTTAAACGAAAGAGTTTTAAAATACTGAAATCTACTCCCTATGTTGATTTTCAAATAGGCAGTCTTGGCTGATTTGCTAGAATTTATAGTTAATTCTTGAAGATTATGTATGACATGTCTAAATTGTTTTAAGATCGTGATTTTTTCATAAAGGCTTCACTATCGGCAAATCCTAAATACCCCAGCGAGTACATTAACTGTGAATGATGGTGTTCTGCGGAATATCCTCTTCTGGACCTCATGTGTAGCATGTAGTTGATCCTTAATACTTCCTTTTTTCTTATTATTCAGTAAATAGTATAGTAAGCTAAAACTTCATAAGTCCCCCGTAAAATAGTCCCCTTGAATGTACCACTCTGTCCGATCTACTCAATTTATGCTGAATGTTTTTTATTACTCAAGAACTTTTTTCATGTTGGATAAAAGAAAGACAAAAAAGAGTTTAATTATCGTCAATTAAGGTTTTAATTGAAGTTTTCATATGATGTTTCTCTTTTGTCTTGCAGAAATGAATAAATAAAAAATAACTACGAATTTAATTCTAAAGAGAGAGGGAAAGGGAAAATATGAGGAATAAAACTGCGCAAACAATAAGAATGAATGCAAGATGAAGTAGCAAATTTTAAAGAACTATGATTTCAGTTTAGAAATTGTGGGAGAATATTATTATTGTTATATTTATGTATATATACGTGAATTATCCCCATTTGCATTTGAATAAATAATATTTCCAGGTTATTAAATTGCTTGCAACCTCGTAAATAGAAAAAAATAATAATGAATAACTCACATCAAAATCAACAGCGGCCATAAACCTAAAAGAAAAATCTACAGACAGATTGCTTCACAACAAAATATTTCAACGTTTTGACATACTATCTGTCAATTTGAAAGTCAGACAACAATTCAACCGACAGTTGGCCTAAGTGGTTGAATGTTTTCTTTTTGCGCTAAAGTTATTAAAATGTATGTATAAATATTTAAAGAAATATTAACAACAATTTAACTGTTGGTTAAACATCAATTAACAACAAAAAGAGTTTCTTTACTTGGCTCGTTTCTGTTTTTGCCTATTCCATAAGCCAACTTTTAGCTCAAGTGAGCTCTAAAGCAGGTAAAATAATAAAACAAAAATAAGTATTTTTAAGAAAAAAAATGCCATGAAAAGAATATTAACCAAAAGCCAAAACTAATAAAACGGTAATGTAAAGAAAAAAAATTAAGAATAACTCTGAACGACTCACGAAGTGCGCTATAAATTTTTGGATATATAATAAATAAATTAAATAATTTCCAAAATTGTTTATACATTTTGGAAGTTAATTCATTAATTTATATTATATATTTTATTATTTATTACATTTCATTATTTCAATTCGTTCTTTGATTTAACGGCTCGTATGTGGAACGAGCTCCCTGCAGATATCTTTCCTGCCATACCCACCGTTGAGAGGTTCAAATAGAATGTCAACAAGCACTACTGCCATTAGACTCCATACCCTATCCTATTTTCTCAGTTTCAGCACAATTCACTGCATAAATAGGGGTCATCCCCTGAGTACTGGTCCAATTGAAAAAAATATCAATTCCATTTTTTTCCAATCTATTTATTTTTCTTGGGAATAACACAGTGAGAAAAAAATATAAGCTGTTCTTGAGGAATGACATTTTCATTGTTTCGAAAGTATCCGTAATTTTGTCCTTCTTTGTCAAAATCATTTGGAAATATGGTAAAATCACATCTTTCTCTGCATAATTTTTTTTTGCATTTTCATGATTTCTTTAGAAGTTCTTTTTACTGTGTCCCTCTCAAAATCATTTACACAGCTACACTCTATATGTATTAATGTCGTTGCTTTTATAAATCCCAATTCCAAGTTCGATTCCGAATTTGGCTGGCATCTGATTAAAAATTTTGGACTTATTACATTTTATTTGCGATCTATTTCACTTTTTTTAATTTAGAAATTTCTCATAGCGAAAAAGATATGCGCAAGCCCGGCTTCACATTGTGAATTATGTACGCATTTCTGGCTTTCAGTGAGTATTTTCGAAATCGGCTTCGTATTCCGAAGAATTTCTACATTTTCGGTCTTCTACAGGATTCAACATTTTTTTCTTAATTCCCATGTGAAAAACCGGCTCAATTTTCTAAAGCATTTCTATGTTTTGGCCATTTTTTGGACTGATATTTTTGAGTTTTATTTTATTTTCACGGGAGTTATTACCTCAGTCCCAAAATTTTTATTTTATTTGACTTTCTGATTTGGAAATAATTTTAGTTTCTTTGAGATTTATTTCATAAGATTTTGTTTGGGATAATTTAATTTTTCTAGGTCCTATTTAATTGGTAGTTATTTCATTTGGAATTATTTCGTTGGGCGTTATTGCATTTTAGCCTTTTAATTTAATATTCCTCAAATTTAAGAGAATGACGAATTATTAAATATTTTGAAAAGCAAAAAGTTTTGAAACCTCAACAAATTCAACAGGACACCTGTTCTCCATAAATTATCCAAATGACACTGCTTTTAATATATCCTGGTTATGGAAAGAAATGAAAGTTTATATACCGAGAGCAGCACCACAGGTAGTAGTATTTTTTATTAAAAATTAAATTGTTGTCATTTAAAAGCAACAAAAAAAATAAATTCGTATTCTTTAATAAGCGCAAACTTATTACGATTAGGTGTTCTAGTCCAGCAAAAACGTTTAATTTTTTAAATTATAGCGATGAGTATATTTTTATTTTGCAAAGTAGTCAACAAAATACTACACTTTCATCAGAAAAGAAAATACCATACATACATTTACAGAACTGGCAAGGGAAAGCAGACAGTAAACTTTTGTTTGAAGGTCACAAAAATTTGACAGCTCACACAAAGCTGGAAGCTTAGTGAAGGCAGGTTTCGTACTGTAATACAGCTATCTGCCTGTCATTTGCCCTATTCTTTGGAAAAAATATAATTTCTTCTGTCTATTTTAACGCAAGATCAGGGAAAATACTTAACATCGCGGGTAGAAGGAAAAAAGATGCCACATAGACATACTAAGAATTGGAGGAGAGTTTAGCATTCGGTTCTCTCTAATAATGTGTGGAACCAGTAGCTCTAGACCTTCGATGATCCTCGATAAATTGTTGGTTAAGGATTTCATATTCGGCCCAGTACTAGTGAGTTGTTGGCGCTACACAAAGAAACCGCCACAACTGCCAATCGCCAATATTACGTATAGCCGTAGCTATTTTATGCGGAGGATCATGCCATCTCTGAGCCAAACGCCCAACTGGACGCTTTCACTCTCTGATTGACACCATCGTGAAGTTAAGCCGAAAGGCAGGCTCTTACGAGTACATTAATCTTGGTGAAACAACCATATTTGCAACAAGTTCCCACAGATATCAGAATTTAGGTTTATGAAGTGTGAAAATTTTTTTTCGCATTATGCAAAAATTAAATAATTCTAGATCCGCACTTTTTTTGGTTTACAGCAATTCCACTTGAAAGTGTGAAGAGAAAATTGAACTCATCAAAAAGTCAATAGAGTGGAAAAGCCTTTCTGTTTAAGACAATCAAGATAATACGATTAATGAATATCGATCTGGCTCATGGTCCGTAGCCATCTGTTTAGTAAGTTCACATGTGTGTATATACTGAGGAATAAAAATTTAACGAAGGATGTCATGAAAAAAATCCCAGATCCAGTATTTTATATGGTTTAGAGCCCTTCATAGAGTGAATCTTCAGGTCATCCTCACTTTTAGATGGAACTTCTCGAAAAGAAGGTTTGTGAAGAGGAAAATCCTTTTGTCATATGATAATAATGGTAATGGATGCTTCTAAAACTTTTCAGTTCCGTACTTTTATGTGATTTACAGATGCCCTCATACTGAATCTTTACATAGAAAGAAAAAACTCGTTGGAAATTTATTTCGTGGAAAAATTGTCTACCATTTTAAACAACTATGACCAACGTTGTTTTGCATCACGTCGGAGACTTGTAAATTTTCTTGCTTTTCGTTTAATTTATCTAAAAAACTTTATAATTACATTTGCATACGTGAGACGAAACAAATAACTAGACAGGAAAAATATTTAAAAATACTACAAAAACCACTAAAATTGTCTCTAATCGGTTAAATCGACTAAATTTAATCGAAAATAGCAAATTTTGAATCAAACGAATAGTTAATCGGGTAGCAATTATTCGTTTAAACGATTGAATAACCTACAAAATTGATTTTTTGTCAAGAAAATTATTTTTTATTACATTTATTAAATTCATTATTCGCATAATATTCTCCAAAATAATTATTTCAATATTTTTTATTATATAACGATAAGTTGAAATAAGTAATAAAATATTATTTTCAAAAATTATAGCAATTATACCACTTTATAGAAGTTATTAACACTTTAAACAAGATTTTGTTATCTTCCTTTGGAAGTAATGAAAATTCCATTCCTTAAGAGCTATTTCTATTTTTTTTTTCAAAGGAATGTATATTTGTTTGATTAAGATAATTTCTTTTTTAGTATATAACAAGAAATATTTGCTGAGATTTCTATATATATTTTTGAAAATGATGCTGTACGACGTGATAAGCGCCAATGACATTAACATTTGAAAGACCGTATGTAGAGTAAACATTTGGGAAAGACAAACATTATTTAAAAAAAAACAGGCGATTTACAAAGTGAAGTCATTATTGCAAACCAAATACGATCTATACAAATGTGTGTCTTTTTCTAACTATTTAAATAACATTTGTAATAATTTATATGGCATTTAATGGAAATTGTGTCATATTCGCCATAAAAATATTAAAACTCTACAATTTAAAAACGTAAAAGGTGTTTGAACCATTTAGTTTTTATTTGAATTAAGTACTTCCAACAACAATTAATGGAATTAATATAATAATTCTACTTCTCATAAATTTGATATTTTTTTGAAACAAAATATAGAGGCCTGTTTAATACTGCCAACAAATTTGGAAATATTTTTTGCTCCTGCTTTATTTTCATTTCATTTAACTTGACTTTTGCATTATAGTGTGAGAATTTTTTCATTAAAATAGTCTGAAAAAAATTATAATAATTTGTAGTCTATAGAGTCATAATGGGACCATTGCTTCTGCCAGTTTCTTTATAAATATTTTCTATGAGTAGAATTAAGATCACAACCACCATGATCGTTTCGTTAACGTCATCTCACCATGATCACACTGCTTGTGTCTGCTGGTATGTGGTAAATGCAATTAGTTTTTTTTCGCATTCTTTTATGAGATTAATTTATGTTAAATGATAATGGCATAAAAATTACTCTATTGTAGGAAAATTAATACTCCTTAAAAGAAGGTTACAAAAACAAGTTGACAGCTCTGCGGATTGTAAACTATACGTGGGTATGACTTAATGTTTTATATTTATTTGATAATAAAACGAGTTGATACTTTTTGCCCAAAAATACAAAACTTCAGAGTTTAGATCAAGTTTGCGTTCTGTTACTCAGTCTCTTAACATGCTTAGTGACCTATTGTAAGCTTGAATTTAAGATCTCGTGAATATATAATGCTGAATACACGATAAGGAAAGCCTCCTCCTAGGAAAATCTTTTGCAACAAAAATATATCTCAAATTGCATAATTTATATTAGATGTACAACTCAGCTGATCAAAGCCTATTCCAACAAGCAAAGCATTTGTCTGGTTAAAAATAATGAACAAGGGCGCAGTTTATTAATGACATTATGGTACATTTTATCAGAACATTTCAGCCATAATATTGAATGGCAGCTGTTACTTATTCTTGTGTAGGCTCTGGTATCACTCATAAATTCATCATGTTCCAGCTAAAGATATCAGACAGAAGCGATTAATATCGAATGGCGTGTTTCTTCTTCAATAGTACTGGCAATTATGTGGGTAGACAGGCCTATATAGGCTACACAATAATTTCAATCAGTTTCTGGCTGATCTCAGACACTCACTGACAAGACACCCACTGATCAGACTTTTAATAGCTTAAATATTTTTAAAAAGTTCGAAATTTTTAGAACTTAATATTTAAGCTATTAACATTATGATCAACTGTATTGGCTTAACCTCGAATTTAACTTCAAGCTGTTCTAAAAACTAAGAAACAGAAGATTCCCTAAAGTATAGTAAAGTCATTCCAAAGTGTAATAAAGAAATGTTAGTCTTAATTAGTTCATGTACAAAATATTTACTCAAATGAATTTTTTTTTTATATCCTTGATACATTTTCATATGAGATTGCTTTGTTTTTAACTGATTAGGGCAATATGGATCATTTGGAATTATATAATTTTTTGAATCACTTCAAGGCTTTTTTGATTAACTTATAAAAAATCTATTTACAAGGGATTGTGTGCTTTTTCCTAATAAGTTTGCACTTATTAAGGTACACTAAGTTCCGTCTTTGCTTTTATGGGTATATATGTCCATTTCACTCCTGGAGGATACATAACAATGTGCTTCCAATAATCTCGATCTTCGGCTGGGTGCTTGACTTCGTCTCACTTCATACGCAATCTCGAAAGTACAATATCATCGTCTGGTTTACGGAAGGTGTAATCTATCCAACTCCATTTCCGCTTACTTATTTCCTTTGTAATAGGCTGCTGGTTTGAATATTGTTACATGCCAGAAAATCCGTAATATTTCGCGGAAGCATTTGTTGACAATAACCTGAAGGCATTATATGTCACGTGGTGCCATGTTCCAGGTCTCGCATCCATATAACAAAGTGGATATTAATTGGAGTTATATAGTTTGGTTTGTTTCGAAATATTAGATTTGCAAATCGAGTTTAACTGGGCAAATGCACTCCGTGCCTTATTTATGCGACTGGATATATCTGCTGCTGAGCCACCAGGTGTGTCAATTGTGCTACCCAGGTAGGAGAAGGACTTAACATCGTCAATATCTTTTTGGTATATTTATCTTCTTTTTCAAGGGGCAAAAAATTTTACACTTTTTTCAGAGACGAAAACACCATAAAGTAAATTACTTTTTTTGCTATTTATGCTAAAAATTATTGTTTTATTGTAATTTCAAAAGCTTCTTTACATGATCCTGTATTAAAACACAGGATGGCCACTCTACTACCTCTCAACTTCCCGTTTAAATAAGAAATGAGAAAAAATTCGCAAAAATGTTTGTTTGACGCTTTCAAAAGTTATTAAACTTTAAACGTATTTTTAATACTTTTCTCAACACTGAATATTTTATGAAAATGTTAAATCGTTTATGGTCTATTGCCTAGAGGCGATTAAATAATGAAATTTAATTAAAAATCAAATAAATAAAAAAGACGCAATAAAGAAAACTATCTGAACAATTCCATTTTTGCTAGAAAATTCATTAATTAAGAGCCAAAAATTATTATTTTTTTTTTTTAATTTTGAAAGTAAAGTTTTCTACACATGAAAATCTCTGAAGATAAAAAAATAAATAAATAAAACTAAATAATTTCTTATATGTTTAACAAAATGACATAAAAAAGGAAAACAAGAAAGAAAAAATAACAACAAAAACAGATTAAGTTGCATTTTGTTTGGTGGGGAGGGAGTTGCATGAATGGAACCAGCAAAAACCGTGAGTGAGCATTGTTTATTCACAAGATGCGACAAAGATTTATAAATACACGGGTACTTGTAAAATGCATTAAAAAAAGAAAAAACTCTGTAATGGAAAAAAAACAACATTATATTGAATGTCTTGTGTTTAAAAAATGGAAATTGCAGTCAAGCAACTTTCTTTTCTGCTACTAACTTCTTTTTTTCGTTTGTTTATTTTGGTTTTGGCCATACACTCAGTACAAAGTTGTTTTCAGTTGCGCAAAATCGAAATCTGTACAAACAACAAGCCCCAAAAATACAGGTTTCCATGCAAAATAAAATAAAAAAAAAACAGCAAATAACGAATCTCAGTTTCATTTAAACTTGCTGGCCGGTTGACTGACTGAATTTTCTTTTAATTTTCCTTTCATTTATTACCAGTTGTATTGACACTTTTTTTGAAATAAGCACAGCTGCAATCAAATAAAGAGCACAATCCAATAAATTCAGATGAAAATTGTACTTCCAAGTTTGCTTCCAAGCCATACACATGATTAAGCACAAGAATTATGAATTAAAACATGAATTAGAGTGACAGGATGAAAAAAATGTTGTCAACTTTGAAATTGATATATGAATGAAACAAAAAGTTGCCAATTTTCTTTTCGGACTAAGGAGGGGGATGCATCGTGGTTTCGTGGTAGCAAGTGTTTGAGAGAAACATACTCCCCACGTATTCTAATTCTGTAACATAAAGAACTACAGCAAGGAAAACAAAATGACAGATTTAAAATATGCGTAGACTTCAGTTTAAGAATAAATTACTGAACGACGACTCGTAAACTATATGTATTACACAAAAAAGCTAGAAACTTCCACTAAGATGATGTGCAGCGAAGTTGGAATATTGATATGTTCCCCATCAGCTCTTCAACTTGCTGATCGAGAACAAAAGCATCAGAACTACTATTACTATTTCGAAAGTCTTTTAACACAATCCAACTTTTTTGTACCACTACTCACTATTCCAAACACAATAATCGACAATTTCTATCGGGGTCAGCAAAGGTCCTTTCAAGGAATGTAGTTCGAAGACTAGACATTTTGAGGGCACGTGCTCCAAGGTCTTGTCAGGTAATTTAGGAGATCTGCTTTGGGTGATCTGCATATTATTTATATTGTTGCAACTTAAGGTTGCTCTTATTGAGTATTATTATCTTTTCCGATAATAGTAAAAATCCTTGCTTGTCAGAGCCCAGCCAAATGTATATAATGGCGAGGAATCTCCAGCTGTATGGATGTTAGTTATCAGTCAAATGAAGATTTTTAGTTCCATCTTTAATATTTTATTGTATGTTGTTGGTTTAGCTGAGTAGGTTAGGTTAGGTTAGGTTGATTGGAGGGGTGTGATAGCACATGTCATACGACATACACTTAAGCCAGTGAAGGCTTGTTGTGCGCTCCCTTTAATTATCAGACACAAAATGCAGGATTCGAACACACCTTCGCACTACAAGTCTAGTACACTACCTAGTCTACTAAGGTCAGTTTGGCTGAGTATATGTCTGCATTTCATTGGCGCTAAGCCAACAACAAACCATAAAATATTAAATAGTTATTTTGGAGAATATCTCGAATAACAAATTTAATAAAAAATTTAATAAATAAATTAAAAAGAAACTTGAGATTTGCTGCTTCCTGACTTGACGTGGGATCATTTTAATGCCACTGATTGAATAGAACATTGTGAATAGAGGAATAGTAGCTCTTAAAACGATATTGCATTTCGATCTGATTCTTTCCTCTGTATTCTGGAAAGAATACATAATTTTTCAGCTCCACTTAAGGATTTCTACGAAAGAGTAAAAATCATGTGTCTATGTGCCACACGGAAATGTGCCACGGGAAATGTTTGAAAGGTTTCCGTTTTATTTAATGTATTTATATCCGCACAGAAGCCGTGTTTGCCTCTCCAACCAGCAGAATATGGATTCAATGCCGGAAAATAGTTTTAACTTTGAAACTATCCACAAATCGAGGTGCCCTTAAGACCAGCAATGTTTATTGATCACAATAAATGATAAAAGGGAAAATTCTAAATAAAATAAATACACAAACGCGATAAGACTTCCCAATTGAAAGGCCTTGGAATTTTTATCGCTGCACAAATTATTTGGCAAAACTTTAGACGTGTCTCTCTGATGACATAATTAAAATTGTGCTATTTTATTAACCATGTCTGTGTTTCACACTTTTCATAATCTATGAATTAATAATAACTATGAATTTTTTTTCTATTTTAATAAAATCAATACCAATTATTTTCTTTTGCAAATTGAAATGGAAACGTTTTTGTGATCAAACATATAACCAGTCCTTATCTGAAAGATTATGAAAAAAAGACTTGACAAATGTTATACAAACAATAAAAAACTACAAACAATATTATTAGCCATTGGCCAATATATTCCAGTCATGTCTAATTGCGGAAGAACTGTGCTGTTTTTTCCTTTCAACTTCATTTTTCTTTTCTCAGACATTGAGATACGAGCAACACAATTGTCTTGAAGACATAGTTAAGCTCTAGAGCTACTTCTCTTAAGTTGAAGCCTGATTTCATAGTTATAAAAACATTAATAACGTGAACAAATGTGGCAATAAAATATTTCAGTATCTATGCAGGTATTTTTTCGTCTTGTTGTTGTAACTGTTGTAGCTGCTTTAGATTATATAAATAATAAAAAAGTATTGCCTGACATGCAACAAGTCTCAACTATCAACAACATGTTGGTATCAGACGTTGCTCGCAAAAAATATTTATAAATGCAAATCAGGCTAATGGAGCAAAAATAAAATAAAATAAAAAAATAAAAATATTAAAAGGAATATTATTATAAATTAATATGAGTTTTAACTTTATTGATATTATGTTTAATTTTCAATTATATATCCTAAATATGTCATTAATGAAGTATGAAACATGGCCAAATAAATTACTTTAATTTGCAGAGTGGTAAGAAAAAAATATTTATTTGATTTAAAAATGCTGCTGCATTGTCTGGTATGATACTAAAGAACTTCTAATATTTCGAAAAAATGTAATGAAGGGTTTTGTAATAAGAGCAGGCAAATAATGGGCGTTTAAGGTGGTCATTATTATTTTAGTAATTTTTTTCTTAATTTTTGCACCAATTCGGGACAGAATAGGATATTCTGCAAAATCAAAGCCCCAAAGTGTGATGACTAAACTCAAGACTATCAGTTTTATTCTATTCTATTATATAAATGAGCTTCGAGGACATTATCTACAGCAACTCCTAGAGAATTAGGCCTCAATAACGTATCTTGATTCCAAGATCGTCAAAACGAAGTGTGTGCAGGCATTCAATCTTTAATTTTGCTTAAACGACATCGCTTGAGGATAGGAATAAAGCATGAGAAAATTCGGAGGAACTAAATAGCTGGCTCACCCCAAAGCATTCCTACATATTTCTAAAAATGGCACGAATATTCCCTTGGTCTAATTATCGAATAAAATAAAGAGGACATCGAACAGCAGTTTTTTCCTTACTAAGAAACAATAAAACAAAGTAATTCGTAGTTCTTTTCGAAAAAAGCTTACGCTTCCAAATGACTTTCCAACGATCGGTAGAGTCGATTGTCTGACTGCTCGATTCGATATCAGAAAAGACAGACGTGCATCTAGACTGGAAATATCACAGGAGAAAACAGGAAATGAATCAATTTAAAAAAAATTAAAGTAAAAACTTCAACAAAAACCTTTATTATTTCAGAAGGGAAGGTATTATTTTTGTCTGCCTCTGGTTTCGCACCTGAGCTATACGAATCGGTGAAAGGTTCCCAATTACTCATAGGCGTCGGAATTTTCTGAACTACGTCGGAACGCGTTATTGTTTAATTTTCAATCTTCAGTAACTCAATTAGTTGAGATTCACATACATACATCTTGATTTCAGAATTTTAACAAATATTTGACAAAACAAAACTGATGTTCTTGGAACATTTAAGTGAGATTTTAACAAACTTTTCATTCAAATTCACAATGATTCCTATATGGTATAACAACATTATTATCTTGTCAGAAAATAAAACTTATTTTATAGAGTAATTTGACAAGCCAAAAATATTATATTACCCCTAATAAACATCTTGTGTTTTTCCCCAACTTCAACTTTACGTGGGACTATAAATAGAGATTTAATTTCTTTCTTCTTTTAGTAGTCGCCTTGTCAAATTTAATACTGTCAACTTTTATAGGAAATAGAAGTAAAAACCAAAAAATAATTTAAAGAAACCAAAACGGAAAACATTTAAAACTCAAATAATTTGTTGTTTCAAGAAACACAATATTTTGTTGTTATTTTAGGAAAATGTAGACTAACGTATATACATATAAACCGAAACTTGTCTATTTCCCCCCTGTTTATAGAAACCAAAATAATAATTTTCACTAAATTTTTATTTTTTTAACTTCAATTTAATTTTCAAGTTGCGCTTTTCTAAAAATATGTTTTAATATAACAACAATGCGCACAAGTAGTTTAATTTTTCGTTGTTCACAGTTCTTTATGATTGTGTTAGTGAGAATAAATGCATTTAAGATGATCAGGGAGGGACGTCTGAGATTTTAAATAAAAATGATATACGAGTATGCAATCAAAACTTAAGAAGTCAATTAATTTGAAAGCAGCTGGTCAAACATTTCGAAATTTTGCCACTCATCTCGAGAAGACTGAAACAGCAACCTACAGCAGCCAAGTGTATCGCCTGAAGTCTTAAGAGCCGCTGTTGCTTTTCTAAAAAGCATTTTAGTGAAAAAGTATGAGGAAAAATTTTAATATAAACACAAATTCTGAAGGCTTATCTGAAGAAATACCAAAGTGTTTGCGTGAATCGAATATTGAGTAGTAGGGTGGTACGCTATCAATTACCCTATGAGCTTTCTAACATCCTAAGATATCACCGATTTTAGTGAAAAACATCAAACAAAGTTAAATAGACGACACTATTTTTAAGAAGTTCCTTTTAAATACACAAATACCACTAGCTACAGCCTGCATATTGCCAATGTAACTTGGAGTTTGTCCAAACTTTTCTAGGCCCCAGCGGGAAGCAATTAGAGGAGTCTGAATTCTATTATCTTGAGGACATTGTATATAATATTGTTACAGTAACTGCTGAGCGCTAGAGTATCATAGTTAATAACTTTCATTGCAGTTAATTGATTAGTTGAGACCATACTAATACGGTGAAATACGACTCGTGCGATAATGTGATCCGAATTTTAAATCTTTAAAGCAACCCGATAATATATATTTATAAATATTACGAGTTCTAAGCAATCGCAATACGGCTATTCAGCTCACTGTTAAACTTGTTGGAAATTTCGACAATAGATTAAGCACTTTCGGAACGAGAAGGTGTTTCCAAATGCTCTCGCCAGAATGATAGAAAGAGATTTATATATGGTATTAGAGTTTAAGATGGTATTCTAAAAATTTATATCCAAAAAATTTCCATTTCATACAACAAAAAGTATTTGCACTTTTGCACTTTGCACTTTGTTACATGTTTTATTTTCAAACAAAAAAAATTGCTGAAGTAAAAAGAAAATTTTGGAATGAACGTCATTTTATTGAAGCTTGTATTTTCCCTTATTACGGAGAGTATTTGTACAATTATTTAAAAATGTATGAAAAAATTATTTAAAGTACGTATATGGACTTTGTTGATAGTGTGGCTTCAAATAATTATCAAAATAATTAGAAAAATGTTTGAAATTTTGAAAAGCATTTTATAACAAATTATGTATTGTTTTAGTGATATTTATAAAAAAAAATTATTTTTATTCATGTTTTAGTTCATACATTCATTTAAGTAAAACTCTTTTGTTTTATTAAACTCTATTCTTCATTTATTTATTCGATATTTCGATCACTATCGGTTCTCTTCATCAGGAATTTGATTAAAGCCGTATTTTTATTTGGAAATCACAAAGCTTACGAAATGTATTTTTGTTTATATTTTGTATATATATTATAAAAAAATATTGTAAACAAAATTGTCATTTATAAATTACAATGTTGCCTACTTTGTGTGTAAAGAATTTTTAAAGCAAATCACATATTTGTTTTAAATTTATACTTTTAAAATTATGACATTTCGGGTGGTTCTACTTTGTTTTTTTTTTTTTTTTTTGTAATAAAAACGTTTTAATTAAATACAAAAATGCTTAAGAATATGCAATAAAATAGCAGTTGTCATTTAGAAGTTAGTTATAAAAGTCTAAACAGCCAATATTTGGAGTAAAAATATTATTTATTAGGAAATTAGTTTTTAAAGCCTTTTTATATTTTTTATTTATTAATATATTAAAGATAAGTTTTTGACTGTATCAAAAAATGTTGGCCATAGACGATTTTCTTGTCTAGGATCCTTCAAACATGCAATTTTCATAACGATACAATCACCAATGCATTATAATCGTTTGCGAGCTAGTTCTTTCTAGATGCCTGGGATACATGCACATGTATCTAGTACTAAGAAATTGCAACACTGCAAGGGATGCAATTTCGTATACCATTTCAGTTTACTAGTTCCCTATTCATGGCCCACAAATCTTGATTTGATACGATCAAACTGTCAACTGTTCAACTGGTGCAACTACAATTCTATTTTCGTTTATGTTCTTACATTACTTTTTGTATTCATTTCTACCGCACAATTTCGATCTGAACTACGTGATTAGAGACAGTTTAATAAAAAAAATTTTGGGCTCTCGAGACTAGCTAATATTAATATAAAATTTTTAAGTTTTTACATACCACATTAAAATTTTTTTTAAAGCACTTACCTAAAAAGAAAAAGAAAAAAAACAATATTAGTATATGTTATTCCTAATTGAAGTTTAAATTTGATGAATAAATAAATATAGATTATTGAAATAGTTTTCAAAAAGAAAAGAAAATGGTTCTGCAAGAACTCAGACATCGCTTCCTTGAAGGCACTTCCTCAATAGAATAAGCATTAAACTAAAACGATGCCCGTATAAAAGAGTTTATACCCTTAATACCGCATCGCGAGAGGGAGAGCAGGACAATAACAGAGGAGGTGATCAATACTTTTCACCTCCTCCTTGTTCCGATAGCTTCTACACAAGTCATTGTAACGGAGACTTAGTCTCCTGGAATGGACTCCTATATAAATAACAATGCCCAGTCAAAACCACAACAAGTGTGCGTAATTGATCCCGAGAAAATCCCTGTAGGACTGCAGATCTTCTGCAGTCACATCGGAGCCATGTCGGCCTTGAGATCTCGAAGGTTACCTCACTTCATGATCTAGGCTGAGCGGTTCGTAACGTATCATAGTACGGTGCCTACCAGTTGATCCGTATACCGATCGCTCAATCGAGCGGGCCTGGCCAGTTGGTCCAGAATAACGTTAATGGGCATTACTTCATGCCCGTTTAGCCAGATTATCAACTCACGTAAGATATAAGAACATAATCACTGAAGTCTAAATTATTCGCACGGAACCAATTAACATTCTTCTCAACCTGTAGCCCAGGGCGAAAATATTTCTGATGCCGTCAGTATATACTGATAAGTCGCAATCGATCTATTCCCTTAAGAAGTAGATTATCACTAAATGTGGATTCACCCATTCGTTCTGAACGAAATTTTTGTTGTGAGACAATTTAAGTTTACTGAGAGTTTGCTCATAAAGGATTCACCCACATCGAACAAATGTTCTCTGGAGAAACAAAGCTACCATATGGAACAACTCTGTAAATGATGTGTGTTACTTTTACAAGCAGGCAGCACAGTGGCAGATGATTGCAATTTGATGTGTTCTAAATTAAACAAATTTTTATAAAATAAAAAATATACAAATGACCACTTGAATCGAGTCACTGCAGAAAGCTGTGGCTCGTACATGAGCCTTTCAAAGAACAACTAATACAGTTTTCATAATACGTCACACAAAACTTGTATTATTGCTTCTCACCATAGACCCACTCTTATTGGAATAACCTTTATTTCTGCTAGAAGAAAACTTATTATTTTTACAACCTAAAAATAAATGAAGAACTGTATAATAAAACAATCTGGCAACCCAAATATTGGCTTCATATAACTGTTACATTACAGCGTTGCCAATAAGAAGATTCTTGAACTTTTTGCCACTTCTTTTTATATATTTTTGTTTTGATTTTATGTTAATTTAAATCAATAAAACTTCTCGCGTTCTTGCGTTTGTAGAGAAGCAACTTCCTCCTTTTCCTGTTACTTCTTGCATTTTACATTGAATTTTATACAAATAACAGGAAATTTATTTATTTCTTATTATTCACACTATAGAAGTTCTTTGCTGTCGTTCACATCTAAAATTCTGCTAGAGGAAAAGAACAATGGCCAAACAAAAAAAGTCTGAATCAACAAGTAGTTTGCAACAAACAGTATAATATAATTTTCTTTGATTAATATACACCGCTGGCATTCAGCAGAAGATGGAGAAAAGAATAAAAAATTAACAAAACATACTACAAAAATGTTACGTGTAATGTGCAAACTTTTAAAAAGTCAAATGATTCTTTCTGGAGCTTAGCTGCTACTTTAGCTTTAATTCATCGTCTTTTTCACTTTGAAACCCACATTATTTTATATATTTAAAACCTTAGAGTTTAATCTTTATTATTACTTTTCCTTTATCACTAAAATTTTAATGTAAATGAACTATTTTATTCACTACTTTATTTGAGAGTAGTGTGGGCTAAAGTTATTTTAAATTTATATATGTAATTTATATAAATTCCTAAGTTCGTTTTAATTTAAAAGATTAAGAAATTAAATATTTTTAAATTCAATATTTGGAATGATGATTTTAAAAGTGAAGTCGAAAAATGGTTTAACTTTGCGTTCACTTAATTATTGTGTTTTAGTAAATGAGTGAAATTGAACTGTGTGATAGAAATACTTGTAACAAGTCTTTATTTTCAATAAGCCCTCTAATCAAATCAGTTCAACACAGCCTCACTTTATTGAAAACGTAAGTTGTACAAAATTTAGCACAAACCATGGAGATGAACCATTAATCGTCTCAAGAAATTTTTATTGCTGTTTTCGAATATATTTAATATTGAAATGTATTATTTCGGCATATTCTCCTCAACTATTTGTTAATGAATGTTTTCAAACTGCTTAAAGTTCCCTGACGATTTCGTTTAGCGACCACAACAAACAATGCATTTGGCAAAAACTCTAAGTTTTAAAATATATTTAGCTTTCACCCATTATTATGATAATGTTGGGGTGTCTTCGAATACTGGTACATAGTTAGTGCACTAGACTAGTAGACCGGCAGTTGCAGGTTCGATTCCTGTTTAAGACTCTGTGTGTTCCTGCAGACAACCCAAGTAGCTACACAGTTCGAGTTTGTTAATAAAAAAAATTATTAAACACACGAATTCTAAAAAAATACATAAACATACACGTCTTCGACCACATTGTGTATCTGGTCCCAATTCCTATATTTCGCCTTCTAAATGAAGCTAGACTAATTTACAATTTCTGGTAATTACTACACAGTTATCTACTCATATATGTATATTAACTGCAAAATCAAAATATATGGTTTATGTCTCTGCTATTTAAATTTATTTTCTCAGACATTGAGCCCAACTCATGGAAAACGTTGTGGAAGACAAGAGAGAACTGTAACTTTCCAGTAACACGTAAGACCTCTGTGGTGCTTTATTACTCATACAAACTGTGCTTTCTCACAAGAATTTGTACAATCGCATACGATCAAGAGCTCCCTTCCTTCTCATGCGAGTGGGGCTGAATATTTCGGTGATATTCTTCAAAAATATACTCGTATATAAAATGTCTACCATGCAAATTAGTAGTTAGAAATTTCGGAACATTTTGTCAAGGCCAAGTGCGGAGTCTATTAATTTGCGAATGGACAAACCAAAATTGTATGTCCCAAGCAACTGGCAACTATGACATCAGTCATATGTATGTAAATACATACATACGAGTAATTAGGTCTCTTGTGTATACATATGTACGTTATTATGAGTTTGAAAGCAGTAATAATAATTGGAATACACACACATTTTAAAATGATTTAATAAAGAAAATAGTTGCCTATTTGTCAAGTTATTATATACTATTAACATAATACCACAAATCTTTATTTGAATATCCATATTGGCAATAAGCCTTTCAAATTTGGGAACGCTAGGAAATGGCTAAAAAAAACATCAAACAAAAATGCTTTATACCGCCATATTGTCATAAGGATGACAACTGTAATTCATCGCTGTCTCTCTGTTATTAGTAATTTTATACGTGAAGTTAACAAATTGAAAATTAGCAACAACTTTATTATGACGACAGTTATAATCATGCATACAATATGAGAAAATTAACAGACAAGATTTGCAATATAATTTTCATGTTATTCACACATTTCAAATTAATTTTTTATAGAAAATATAAAAAACACTAATACAGAAAATATTTTTATAAATGTAACATAACGACACCAACAGTCAATGAAGTGGGTGGCAAACTGAAAAGTTTGCATGGAAAAGTGAATGAAAATCATTGAAGTATGACCGTGAATAATATGCAAGAAACGAAGTAGTCGGTAAGATGTTAAATAATGTGGTGCTTGACAAAATTCCGGAAAAAGATGGGTGTGTTTTGTAAAATGTTATTATTTGATTTTGCATGATTTCAGTTCATCATCGGTACGGCATTTTGAGGAACGTGTTAAAATTGTGTTACAAGTTTTTATGACTTTTATTTAGGGTAAATTACTAATAAGATTTTTTGTTTTGTGATAATAATGTGGGTTAACAACTTTGTTTTCCATTGTAGGGCATTTAAAGAATATGACTTTTGTTTATAAAAATGTGAGTCTAGCTGACATTTAGCTTTATACCATTAATTCAAATAGACAATGTAAAACTTTTCAAAAGCTGCCATTTGTTGTGTTCAAATAAAGAAAATGCCACACTTAATTATTGCTTCGCATACATTGTGACTTGCTTAATAAAAGCTTTACACAAAAACTAAATATTTTTAGCTGTCGTATGCAAAAGAAAATTATGAAGAAAATTATATTAAATTATCTAACATTTTGCAAGCAAATTGTTTTCAAATTCTTACAACTGTGCCTTCCAAGAACACAGTGTCTTACAGATTTTAAAAGAAGCAAAATTTAAATAAAATTTCATTTAAATAAATGTCATTATCAGTCATTAAACAGTTTGACGCCCATATTCATTTACACCTCTTTCAAAAATTTCTCCACTTTTGTCTAACTGTGTTTTCATTACATTCTTGTTTTTTTAATTAACAACAACAGCAACTCATTTGACACTAAATAGCTTTTGCTTACCATGACATTTAAAATTATTCAAATATTTAGAAGGAAACTTTTGCTCTTTTATATATATATATATATATATATATATATATATATATATATATATATATATATATATATATATATATATATATATATATAATTAAATAAATTTGTATTCTTAATTAAAAAATTTTTTTCTTTGCGCATTTTCTATTTTAACAAAAATTGCAAATTGGCTTAGTTTACCTTAAACTTAAATCATTCTTTTATTGCCAATTAAAAAAATAAACAAGCTATTTAACCTTTTTAATACCATTGGCCACTTTAGAGTCCATGTGAATGCACAAAACTATTTAACAAAAACATTCTTAACTGCCAAAACTTCCTTAACTAACCAAAATATTTTTCCAGTTCAATATTTGTAAATAATATCTGCATTTTCCCCACCGATAATACAACCTTTGACTGAAAATTGTTCAGCAATTTTTCTTATGTCAGCATTTCCTTGACAAACTGTATGTAGTATGCGAAAGTATCTATAACTTCATGACCTCCAATCATTCATACAAGTTCAGTGACAAAAAGCTGAAGCCATTTTTAAGAAATTAATTTTTTAATGCTTCCGAAGTATCAAAGTATTATTAAAGCAGTATTTTTAATTTTTTAAATTGATTAATCTGTCACAGTGCTAGTAGGTAGTAATTTTTAAAAATAATTACTATTTATTTAAATTAACATGAGTAAAAATCATTTCAAACCCTCGCCATACAGATTGTATACAACTTCCAATTCAGCGAATGTGAATAAAATAAGAGACTTCTTTCAATATAAATGCAGTGTGAAAATTATGGCATTACAATTCCTGCATTTTATGGACTTTTTAGAAGCTCTTTTTCACTGGATATAAAGAAAAATTTAAACTCATTTTATAATAAAGAACTTAACCCAATTCTCAATCCGAAGCCAATCATCTTTGCAATAGCAATTTCCAAATATTTTTACAACACTAACAAATAAGACAGCTACGGCTACAGCCTTGTAACATATTAATATTGATTATGAAAACTCACAGTTACCAGATGCCTATAAAGTTAGTTTCTAATTTTCTATCAATCAATTTTAATTAAAAACAACACAATTTCTATTTATACGTCATATTTTACGAATTAAACTCAAGGGGATTACCACGTATACCATTTCGAAAGAAAATAAGTGCGAATTCAAAAAATTCGTACCATGTAGTACAATTTTTGTTTTGTTTTTTTTTTTTATAAATGTAGTCTATGTATGATTTTAATATAAAGTTAGTCACTTGGTGATTTTAAGTTTAAATGCTAACTACTACGGTTCCAAGAAAAATTATACGTAATGATAGCATCACCTCAAAGAGTTCTAATCAGTAAGTTTATGTGAATGATGAAACTGTGTTCAAAAATTCTCAAACCAAAGGATCATTATTCGCCTTTTCAGGCAGTTTTTAAAGGCCTCTTAATTGTAATTTGTGAATATTTTTAATTTATCCCACAAAAAAATTATTTTTTGTAGTGATCATCATTGATGATGATGGTTATCTTAAAAAAAGTCCAATCAGTAAATTTTTGTGGCTGGTAAGACTGGGTTTCAAGAGATTCACCGCAAGAGATCATTGTTCCTCTATTATAAAGAAAGCTCATGATTGTAATCTGTGAAAGGATTAAAAAAAAGTAGACAAGTTTGTTATTTTATTGTATAGGAATTATGTCCTCATCCAAAAAAAATATTTGTAGTGATCATCTTTAAAAAGTTCTATCAGTAACTTTTTGTTGGTAATAAGACTGGTTTCACAATACGAAATCATTATTCTTCTTCTTAAAGTTTTCTCTTAAAAAAATCCTCATGACTGTAGTATGTGAATAGCCTCAATATAAGTAGAAAACTTACATATTTTAATGTATAGAAATTAAAAAAAATGTATCATCATTGAAAGAGATTCCGATCAGTAAATTTTTGTGGTACAACTTGTTTTGAAAAGTTTCACAGTAAAAGAACATTATGGAAGTTCTGAATGCATTTGCTCAGTTTTATCTAAAAAAAATAATAGACTGTGAAGAGCCTTATATCAAAGTAGGCCACATTGAATGCTATTTTTTTATATATGTATGCATATTCTAAGCAATCACGTGACTCATCATTTAAAAAACATTTAACACCTCCGCTTTTTTACTACATCTCACTGCAACATGTTAAACATGCAATTTAACAATTACTCTCTGCAATATTCGAAACAAAATGCAATATTCGGGGGTGTCATACAACACTTAATTGGGTGTGTGGCAAGTTCGAAATCATCTACGTTAACATTACTATTGACATTTTTAGCGATCATCTGCCTGGAAACTTTTGTCTGATTGTCTTCCATGCTTCTCCCTTCTCCCACTCTCTTTCTCCCATTACCCAGTTGTCATTACAAAAGTGTTGACATTATTACCGTGTTAAAAATTCTATGGTGGTTGTAGTTATTTCTTCAATTTATTTTACCTTTGAATAAGAAAAAGAAAGACATTTAAAGCTACATGAATTTCGTTACATGACGTTGTTGCTAACACCAGCATTTTAGCATGAACATTGTCACCTTGATTTTTTTTTAGTGCTAAATGGCGAAAAAACATACGGCAAAAAATTGCCTGCAATTTGCACGAGCCATTACAAACCAACGAACAGCATTAAATGCATTTGTCAATTGACTGGCTGGATGGATGGCAAAGTGATTTGCTATATGCAGACGAATGTCATGTACAACGTAACGATGTAACCAACATATACAAAATAAAATGTTGTTGTCAAGGTACATATATTTACTATTTATAGGATTGGAAGCACATATAAATGACTATTTCAGTCTTCTAATCCGACTGTTAAAATTTGTTTATGTCATACAAGTATGTACAAATACAATATATTTATAAATTTTTTCCAACCTATTTAAATAAGAAGAAAACAAATGTAAAAATATAATTAAGAAAATAATCAGGTCTATAGAACAGCTGATATAAACATAAACATTTTTTCCTATCAACTATTTTATACGTATTTATAACTGCTTGCTTTTTCCTAATAAGTTTTCACTTATTAAGGAACACTACATTTTTTTCTTTTTTAACAGCAAACAATTTTCTACTATTTTTTTAAACAATACAACTCAAATATTTAAAGCACTGAATGACGAAGCTTTTCACATATAAGCGTCATTTTGATTTAAGACAGTTCTCTCGTGTAATAAAGCAGTTTCATGAAAACTTTAAAATGGCTTAAAGTATGTACATATATGTCATGTAAAAAGTATTACCTATCAAAAAAGGCTTGAATATATTTAATAATACACAGATGAAGAAAAAGAATATGTTTGAACACTTAAATTCAAAATTTTTGTTTGCGAAAGGTTTTGCTTCAATAAATTTTTATAAAGTCATTTAATGTTGTTTTCTAGTGTCAGTCTCTGCTACAATTGTTTAACTTGAGACGTGGTCCGGATCTTATCTTTAGTTTATTTTTATTTTTAATTTACTTGTCATTGTAGTTGGTATAAAAACAAAGAAATTTTTTGATTTGATTTGTTTAACTTTTAGGTAGCCTACAACTAAGTCACGTTGAATATATATATATATATATATATATATATATATATATATATATATATATATATATATATATATATATATATATATATATATATACACATATACATATATATATATATATATATATATATATATATATATATATATACATATATATATATATATATATATATATATATATATATATATATATATATATATATATATATATGTATTTATCATAATGTCAATTTTTATTTTTTATGAACTCCACATATGGGTGGGAGTTATTAAGAAAATTTTGGGATAAATACATTAAATCATTAAAAACATTTATGAACTGAATACTAAACAGATTGTGCAATTGTTAATAATGATTAAACGGCTTACAAAATTTTTTTAATATCACACACTTAATTACAATTTATTAACAACATACATAGTATATATGTATGTACGTACCTTAATTCGACCTTTGTAAAATTAAAAAAAACAAAACTTGTTTATAAATTCCAATGGCAACGAAAATCTTTAGAGTTCAATAATATAATTTATATGTTGTCATTTATTATATCGCCTTAGTTGGATCCAAATTATATACCGAATGTATTAAAAATGGCATCATTATTTGTGGAGGCGAATGCTGACTAAGAGGCCCTTTATTAAATACCCACATCAGGGATGGATAGCTCGGTTTAAAAAAATTCACACAAAAATTAAAACCAAATGGCAAGTATAAATTATATTTTTTTTGGTTGTAGTACTTTATTCCAACTGAAACATATACTCGTATATCTCTGTCTACAGTAAGCCCTGGGCTGACGCATGGGACTGAATTAAGAAGATAATTTTTAAATCAAGCACTCAAATGAATTAGAAAAAATACCATATAAAAATCATTAGTTTTAAGTTAGCAAATATTTTCCACTATAATACAAATGAAAGAAATGGAAGCCAAGCCTAAGGAATTAGATTTTCATTGCTTGCATAGTACCCAAGGAGGAATTTTTGTAACCACTTTGGAAGTTTAAGCTGACACACTCTGTATTGAAAATTTAAATTACTTCTAGAAAGCTGTTCAGTTCTGGTCTAGTTTTATTAAATAATTTTTTTTAATATTTGTTTCTTTGGATACCAAAGACTATAAAATAAATATTCTTTTTCAAATATTTATTTCTTTAAAATAATATTACTTCTTCTGTAATTTATAAGAAGCTTATCATAATTTAGGAATTTTTGTGTTTATAAATTAAATGACATCGACATTTATGACACGCGCATGTCAATTTAATTACTGTATGAGTCATTTTCTTTTCATCTCTTATTGGTTCTCTTTATGACGTCATTTAACACCAATGGACTTGAACTGAATTAATAGCTTCAAAGAGAATATTTTACGCTGTATTAAGAAAATTTATCCAAATTTATTTACAATTATCATTGACATTTCCGTCAGAAGACGACACATTTTCCAACAGGAGATCATATGATAATTTACTCTATACATAGTCTCATCCTAATATAAAATAAGAAACGATCTGTTTCACTCAGCGGCACTGCGATGCCAAAACGATCTTTTATGACACAGATACATATTTAACTAAATCATAATGAAAGTAAGTGGAGAGATCGTAGAAGCTTGTCTAATATCGTATTTTAGTTCAAAAACTTATTAAGAAAACTGAATTTATTAATTAATTTACTTTTATGATATCTGTTAATAATTTTGACGCTATAAGAAATTAACTATACAGTGGAATTTCATAAATATATAAAAACATCTTTTGTAGATCTTTTTCTATTTGGACCGGCTCTGGAGCTAATTTCTCTTAAACAGCATAACAAGCTGAGAAATATTTAAATTTGGCCATAAAAAAGCTAAAAAGCCCACACTGATCTGAGATGGCACAAAGTACAATTTTTGTGGGCAGGGAATTTTTAATAAATTTCTTTGTGAACATAATTTTCTTGAACACTTCGGTTTCAAATATAATGGGACTCCAGAAGAGAGAAATATGTTTATTTTTTTATGTGTTTCACGATTAAAAATTATAGGAAAAGTAAATCTGATGGCCCTATGCTCCTTCCAGGAGTGAAAGGAACATATATAATATAAATCCGCTTACGAAAAAAGAAAACAAAAATTTTCGGAGAATTTAGTTCTTTAATCAAGAAGATATTAGTACATGGGCATATCTAGAAATGCTAACAATAATAACAATGCAACTGAAACAAAAATTTAGAGACATTAATATGAAAACAATATATGTACATATTTTAGTACCTGGATTTCATTTTTTATTTTAGACACATTGAGTATACATATATAGACATACACGTCCATGTGACACATTTATATTTATATGAGTGTACATATCACACACGTACAATATTTATTAACACGAAGAATAAGTATATTTAGTATCAGTAAATCGACCACATGCCATGAAAATTGTGTGAACAAAAAAAAAAAATACCTAAAATAAAATTTTAATCAATTAATATGCGCATACGTATAGACGAATACATACATATGAGTACACACAGCGTGCATATAAATATGAGATGTAATTTTAGGAAATGGCATTGATTTGTAAAACATATTCGGACTCTAGATAAATATAAATATTAAGTCTATTTATGAATCAACAAAGCTTAAGTGAAAACACAATTGCTTTACCCTTTCTATCTATTTCTATATATGTACATATACATATATACATACATATTTATTTAAAATTTTAACAAGGCGTTGTGCTAAACAACTTGCGGGAACAACTACGCCGAAACAGTAAGCCGAAGTGCCATAAAGTCAAACGAGGCCGCAGCACTAAGGCAGTCCGCCAAAGTAGATGCTGCCTAAAAGGTCACCGAAGACACTGTGAGAAACTTCTTATCATAACTTAACCGTGTTCCAAAAGAGGTTCGGAAAAGAAGTGTTTCAAAAATTTAAACTGATTTTTCGTCACGGAAAACTTAATACACTCAATCGAAGTACATACATATTTTCACAATCAATATGGCCTCTTTCTGCCTCATATGAATCGGTTCAACTGTTCCAAAACATATACATAACTTAAATGACTATAAGTACCCATAAATGATTATAAGTACCCAGCAGTAATATTCATTTTTTTATTATGAGATGCAAAATTTTTCGAGAATTATGAATAGAAAATTAGAGATCAACGGCCGCCTGCCTTAAGGCTCACATTAGTTAACAAATACGTCTAAGCTTTTGTTTAAAAATTCTATGCAAAACACTACTTTAACTATTTGATAATTTAAGAAATTTTATTGGCAAAGCCAACGTAATTTTGGTTTTGCGTTGTATAAAAACGATTACAACTTAAATCGAGTACTGAAATATATTATTTTGAAGCAGAATAGACTATTTTAAAAGTTGTCATTTTCTATTATGATAGTATAGTATATTTAACTAGCAAAGACAAAAACCATATTTTTAGTAGGGCCAAATTCCAGTTAACAGAACTTCTTAACCAATTAATAGTCATTTAAATTCGAAAAATTTTGGATGTGATACCAGATCCACTTTTAACAACATATGGAAAAGGTACTCCAAATAGAAAGTTATAAATACATGAAACTTTAAGCAAAGCTGGAAACGTAGTTGCCACAACTCTTAGGTTAGGTTAGTAGGTTAGGTTGATTGGAGGGGTGTGATAGCCCATGTCATACGACATACACTTAAGCCAGTGAAGGCTTGTTGTGCGCTCCCTTTAATTATCAAACACAAACTGCCAGAGTACTGCGGCAGAGTACTGCCAGAACCTGCGACCTTCGCACTACGAGTCTAGTACACTATCTACTAGTCTACGAAGGCCAGCCTTAATTATTTATTGTTATTGCCATTTGTTTACACTTTTACCCAGAAAAATTTTGAATTATTGTTTATTTTAAAACTTTCTGAATATTTTAATATTCTATTGTTTGTTGTTGGCTTAGCTAGGTATATGCCTGCATTTCATTGGCGCTAACCAAATCATCAGTACCCTTTAGCCAAATCATGATTGAAAGCATTCATATACCTAGCTAAGCCAACAACAAACAATAGAATATTAAAATGGTTATTTTGGAGAATATCTCGAATAACGAATTTGATAAATACTTTCTGAATATATATAATTAGGTTTTATTTTCAAGACTACTTCAGTTCAAGAAATGAGTTATATATGTTACATCATTTTTAACATTTTGTGACTCTGATAACCGCAGATGTATTGGCAAACAAAACAAATCAGCTAAGGACTAAAGAACTAAAAGCAAATCAATTTTTTTTTGTAAATTGAGCGATGTTCTTAAAAATTTATAATATTCACGATTATTTTGTGTAAAAGACAAAAATAATGAAAATCAACACTTCATATAAAACATGAAAAGAAATTATTTGGTAAATTCCAAACGAAATACTTATGAAAAATTAGCGATTAATTTAAATTCGTCAGTCGCTTAGCTTAAACGTTTCAAATCACGAGATTACATTTTCAGTGATTTGAAATCACTTTCATGAAAAGTGATTTTCAGAATATATTCTTGAATATGTCGAGGAACAAAAACAAAATGATTTTAATTCTAATCATCTATATCAACTTTCTTGGCATCAATATCCTTAGAACTCCTTTAATTATTTCTTAATACGACTACTAAGTGCTCCAAATTTGTTGTTGTTTAAAATCACGAATGTCAAATTAAAGCACAATTCGATTATAGTATGGCATGTTTACGAATTGGTAATAAACACACACTTTTTAATATTATTAAGCCGAAACATTTTTTTAATTGCTTTCCAGTCACAAATTTCATTTTCAAATATTAAGATTTTGAATAAAATTTAATGTTAGAGCTGACAAACCAGTGTTTGTTGAAAATTAATTATTTTTTATTTTGCTTTTATACTTGTATATTTTTGGTGATATGCATATTAATTATTTTTAGAAAAAGCTAATAAAATAAACGTTAAATGTAAGAAAAAAAATTATTTTAAATAAAACGTTTCGTTCTAAATTATAAGTTTAACCTTAAAACAAAATCTGGTTTTTACTTCTGTTGTTTTCTTTTTTCTATCTTTGTTTCTTCTTTTGTTTCACCTTTGTATGTCTTCATTGAAAAGCTAAACAGTTTTGACACGATTATTTCGGCTGCTTAAAGGTTTATGGTCATGGTTTTAGTTTCGTTTGTGGATTTGTATTGTATATTTTTTATAAATCGTTTAGAGTGACCTAATTTTTTTCTACATACATAAATAGATAATAAATCATCTATAACAATAGAAATTTGTAGTGATTTCTAGTTATTTAGGCTATTTATTCATTCAATTACTACAAATTCCAGATTTTGTTTGTATTATCAAAAACGCTACCGCAATCAGTTGCTGATTTCAATTGTTAATCTCACATGCTGCAAACAAATTAGCGCACTACCTCCATGTCTCCGTCACTGTTTACAGTGTGAACTAAACTATTATGCTTAATTTGATGAAATTTAGAAAAACTATTTTCGACAGCTTTGGTATTAGAATAGTGTCTGGTTGTGTTTTTATAATTTTATATTAACTGCCATATTTATTTCTTACTTCTATTCAAACACCACCCAGCAAGCAACATTGTGACTGATCTAATCACTGATATACATAGAAAATACTATACACTTTCTCTTTTAAAATGTCTTCTAATGAGAACAGGTAAATTTGAAATTTGGAACTGAGCTATTGATTTATGGTTTTATTAAAGAAATTCTTGTCTTATGTTAACAATGATGGTTAAAGACTGTCTAATAAGTTATAACCTTGAAAGTGTTCTTCTCAATTTTTCTTTAACGTGGCTGGACTCCATCGCTATATATCTATTTGATTTGAGAAATAAATCGTATAGTTTTAAATTGCAATATACATATACGAAATGACTGCACAATCAAGCCAAGCAATTATCGCCTCGCCTTATCATGAAGGAAAAAACCTCTCTACTGTCTAGGAATAAAAGACTGGTGTTTGTGGTATTTGGGCAATATCTCTTTGGTAGATCTGCACAGAGGTTGGGAGCTAAAAGACAACGACTTCTGCTGTAGCTGCTAAGACATAAACAGGCATTAAACTGCAATGTGTAATGTCTAAGTGAGTCTGATGGAATTTCGAGTGATAATCTTACCTAATGCAAGGAGAGAATTCTATCAAGGAGTCTAAAAAATATTTCAAACAATAATTGAATTTTATTACAAAGTGTATTGCGTGCACAGCACATTTTGAACTCATATATTAAAATATTCACCAGATATCGGTATTTTCCTTCGGTTAATTTACTACTGGCTGAATTTAATGCCTTTATCACCGCCTTTGAATACCAGTTCTGAATATGAATTTATTGTTTATTATTGGCTTAGGTGAGTACACGAGTAAGACTGCATTTCATTATGGTATAATCAACTAAGCCAAAATAAACAATTAATTTTTAAATGATTATTTTGGACCATATTTTGAATAATGAATTTAATTAATATTTGTGTAGCAATTTTTGCACAAAAGTAAATGCACGGGACCTAGTGGTAGCGAACTTACACCTCCATCAATAAGGAACATAATCTATCGGGTTTTTCAATAGGTACTTCTAAACCTTGATAGTTGATAGCGGCAATATTATTTTATCAAAATGGATTTTCTATTCGCATAACATTCTGCGCGCTTCGTACCCATTCATAAAAATGGGTACGTCAACAAACCAAATTGCCGAATTCAGGATGATGGCAATCCACCAATGGATTGTGGATTCCACAGGATGGAGCTGCATGTTAAACAGCTCATGCCAAATTGGACATTCTGCAAGACGGATTTTAGGGCATGGTCATCTCACATTGAGGTGTTTTGAACTAGCCACCAAGATAGTACAATTTGAACCCGTTAGAATTTTTCGTATGAGGTTTTTGCCATACGACATACACTTAAGCCAGTGAAGGCTTGTTGTGCGCTCCCTTTAATTATCAAACACAAACTGCCAGAGTTCTGCGGCAGGATTCGAACCTGCAACCTTCGCACTATGAGTCTAGTACACTAGCTACTAGTCTACGAAAGCCAGTTTTCACAAGTCTACACGAATAAGCCACAAGTCACATCGGCTCTCAAAGCCAATATAACCCATGCCATAGGTCAAATTTAGCCTGATTTATGTAGTAGAGTCATGGAAAATTGCACATTTCGGATGTGCACCACCCGGCAAAGCTACGACAGACATTTGCAGAATGTTATATTTTATACATAATGGCATCGGTAGGAATTCCAAGTTCTATAGGAAGTGCTTCATAAAAGACCCTGTAGAAGTCTTAATTCCTGGAAGATCAGTTCACTTAAGCCGAAATAAAAAATCTTGTCATTGACACAGAGATATCTTCCCACCTTGTGGAAATATTGTCACTTTTTGATCCCATAATTTACCTCACCAATAACTAGACCAGGACAAGTCCCCGAAGGTTCCTCACCTATAATCAGACTAATACAAGTCATTATAACTACCGTATATCCATGAAGCTATCTCAACAACAACTATACTACGAAATGTCTTTGTGGTTACTAAATGAAATTTTGGCCAACACCTAGTACAATTTCCTCCAATTTAAACTCCATGCAGCCTCCTACCACTATTGGCAACAATGTAAAGATGGCGGCAGTCACCAAGATGATATGCCGCCGGAGGAATCCAAATTCGGCGTGAAAAACTCGATTATCATGACACAATTAATGTTCATGATTATAAATCTATGTTCCAAAACTCTCACCAACCCAAATCCCTCACTGCTAGCATAGTATCACTTGAACGAATTGTTATTTAAAGAAGTATTCCCAAGTTTTCTTTTAATCGCTTTCCTCGCATTTGACGAAGTGAAAGCAACATCTCAATTATATTTTGTATAAAATTTTTGAAGCTAGACCTTTTTTGTTTTTTAGATAATGAAGAACAATAAAAAAAGCTTTCTTCTGTTCAGTGCACAAAAAAATTTTTGCCAAAAAAAGTTTCCAAGTAAAAGTTATTTTTAGTCAAACTTTTCTATTGTCCCTGTTAATTACTTGATGGAGTTTTTAGAATACAAGAAAAATATTTTTAATTTTTACAAAATTCTCTGCAGGTCCACATTGACACAAACTATTTACTGATTCAACGAATTTGATTACTGAAAATAAAATTTAGTGTGGTGCAACTGTCAAAATGTAATTTTTTTAGTTTAAAAAATTTTTTGCCACCACTTACCGCGATATGACGACCAAAGCAAAGCTGATGAGAATTTTATGTTTATGTTTATTTATGCAATGACGAACATTTTCCTAAAATTATCGTCAGTCAGTGACATTTATGCACTGACGTCAATTGTCTCCACTGCCATTATATTATAATCCTTCCTTACACGAATTTGAATAAAAATCTACCATGGTATCCTTAATGTTGCGTGCAAGTGTGTTATTAAGTCATGGCAAGTCATTTGAACTAAATTAGAAAAATTTGCAGTTTATTTTTTTTTATATATGACAAACCTGCTGTCATAGCTAGTTGCCTGTTGTTCATATTTTTTTTTTTTTTTTTTTTTTTTTTTTGTAATACCACCAACAACATTGTGTCAAGGTCATATTGTGCTGGGACTGTGTCATTTTCCATTTCGCTTATATGAGTTTCTTATTCTTGGTGGACGTCAAATATTTACATTTCAATTTTAGTTGTTAAAGGTTTCAAATATCTTGCCTCATTTGTGTAAGTATGTATTTACATACGTGTATATGTATATGTGGGTTCATGTAAATATGCGGATTAAAACCAAATCATATTTAGTTGTCATGACTGTTGACATTTCGATCAATTTGAAACGTTCGTTTGTGGTTAGAATTCGTTTTGTTTGCATAAGCTTGTTAATTATCGCTGTTAGGCTCAAATTACATCTATTTTTTTAAATCAAAATTCCATATATACCGCAAAGGCCTTATCATGCCGTTGAATTAAGGATGTGCATAAAAATTAAAAAGAGCACTATAGAAATGAGCTTTAATTGGATCCTGGGTTATATTGGCCTGCAACTGGCTGTTAGCTTCAGACTTTACTCCAGACTTTCGTTGACAAAAATTAAAATATATATGTCTAAAAGGATCAATTCGCCACATAATTCTTGGAGAATTGCCGGCGAATGTTAAAAGTCGGCTGTAGTCGATGTGATCCTTAACATGTTAATAACTAAGACTTTTACGTAAATCTTATCAAAGATATGTTTGGATTCAAGCAAGAATCAGATGTTCGTAAAAAATAATTTTTATAATTGTTATTCTTCAAAATTTCAATCACATATTAAAAATTTTAGCATAAAATTTGTAAAACAACTTTCAGCTTTCGTGTAAAAATATGAAAATTTTGTTTTAGAATAGAGAAATCATTTTATTAGTCGGCAACAGATACCAAACCAAAAACATTTTTGATTTAATGTCAAACCACATAAGAAGTATTAGAATAATTTATTAAGGAAATAAACAAACAAAAATTGATCTAATGGTAATGTCTGTCAACGTATGCCAACAAATGTCCAAGTTGGACTTTCAAGAAACGCCTTTAATGGTGCAATATTTGTGTATATATCAGTTTTTGCCCGTCTATCGTTTCAGCTATAAAATACTACCAATTTTTTTTTTCTTATAAAATTATATGATAATTTTAATATTGAAATTTATTATTTCCTGATATTCTGCCCGACTAATTGATAAAACAATTAGAGCTTTTGCAAAATGCATTGTTTGTTGTGGCTTTAGCTGTTCATATGCCGACAATTCATTTGTCGCTAAACCAAATCCTCAAATTGACCAACGGGCGTTTAATTATATACATGTTGCAAGAAAAATAAAATAGACTCACTTTGAGTATAATTGTTTGTTGTGTTGTTTGTATACATTAATGAATTCTCATATTGTATTTGATTTGTATGGCATAAACATACGAGGTTGAATGTTTTCAAACTGCTTAAAGTTTACTGGCGTTTTGGTTTAGCAACCAATGAAATGTCGGTATATGAACAGCTAAAGCCACAACAAACAATACATTTATATATGAAAATCGCTAAATTTAATGAAATATATGAACAATTTTTTCAAAATTGGATCATTCATTTATTTAGTGCTGAGAATGTTGCTGACGAAAATTAGATAATTCCAGTTACATTGCCGGCGACGGCTTGTTTAATGAAAATAAAGTCAGCGGTTTTTAAACAGTCGAATTGAACTTCTACATATAAATACTCTAAATACTAATGTAAATTTAAATTTTTAACAATTTATTTGTAATTAATTAAAAAGGAGACAATTGCATACTCATCTTGATCTATGATCATCCGGAATGTAGAGCTATAAATTTGAGAGCCTACAATAAGAATAATGAAAAATGCAGTGGTTAAGTATCACGGGAAATAGGATCTACAAAATTTTGTCTTAGAATATTTGCCAGCTGTTCTAATCATCTGTTTTCCCAAACGCATGGTGTCTTGAGATTTCTAATATTTTCATGTTATCTCATTCCATATAAACCTTAGTGAGATTATATCTTACTGATCTAGAACATGTTATAAACTTTGTCCTGGATTGAATATTTTCGATGCCCGTTTTATGGTTTTTTTATGCTTGTGCTTCATTACTAAGCCCACGAAAGAAGGAACTTGAAAGCTTTGCTCAAAAGACTGCTTCTTGTTCACTGATACTCGGAATATCCCACCAACTGATCGTTCTAGGCTTGTTGCTATTTATCAGACCCTGTTGGTAGAGTCGTGGTCTTTAGTCAAGTTTTATTACAATACATTTTTGATCAGTGTAAGAAATTTAACCTGGTAGACTTTTTTTCATTGTAACCAATGATATTTTAAGGGTCGTATATTTTTTGCCATCGATTGAATTCATAAAAGCTTTCATTATATCATTTATAATAATTTATTATTTGGCGCAAATTCATTAAAGATTACCCGCTCCACCTTAAAAGGTTGAAGTACAAAAATTTAACAAAATAAAAATCCCAACAACTTAAAAACTAAATAAGCAACAAAAAACACGCTAAGCATGATAAATTAATTAACGTCATCAAACTTTAAATGCCTGACTTTCACACCTTAATTTACCTGTTTGGAATCGTTTTTAAAAATACAATTTTATCAGCACATTTTAAAAAGAACTCATAAACATTAAAATATTTTAATAGTAACAACGTAGTGTAATGAACAACAGCCAAATATAGTACGAAACAGAGAGAGAGAGAGAGCGAGAGAGAGATAAAAATTAGAAAAGGAAAATGCCTTTTAACACACTTGTAGTTTTACCAACAACTTCCGTTTGACGAAGAAGAAAAGGAAAATTGAGACACATTGTATGAATGAATGAAATTACTGTATGAATAAGTGTCTGAGTGACCGGTTGACTGACTAACTGACTTAGAAGGCAATGAATTGTTTTAAAAACACGTTTATAATGGGCAAACAGTGGTGGGACAGGTACCACACATCTATCGGTGAACATGAGTATCATGTGTAATTAAATAGGCTGGATTAAAAGGACTTTTGAAATTGTATTGAAGGAAGACTTTATCTGGGAATGTGTGTGAAGATAAATTTAACTAGCAAAGACAAAATCCATTTTTTTAGCAATGCGATGTCATTTTATTTACAAAGCTTTTTTGTTTGTTTCAAAGTACCCAATTATTTACTTTGAAAAACTTCCCGATTTGTTTTTAAAAAAAATAATATATAAATTCCTTCTTTTATTTCTTTTTAATACTCATAAGTTTTGCATTCGATACCATTTAGCCATTTATTAGTTGTTTCTAATTCTATATTTAGCCATTATTGGTGGGCGTAAATCTGACAACGCTGCCTATGAGGTATTCGAATGCTATTTAACTGGCCGCAGAAAGATTGTGATTTGCTCAGTAAACCACACAGAATCGAAGCAGTAGCTTCTCTAGGCAGCATTTTGGGTCCTATCTAATACTTGACATTTGCTTCTGACATGACAATCAATGGTTAATAATCACTCCTCAATATTTGCTCACGATGCAGATTTTTTAAACATCCACGAAAACCATCAATAAACATCCCACAAATCATATCAATATATTTCGCAGTTGGAAAAATTACTTAAAACATGGCGTATAAACATTAAGGAACATAAATGTGCAAATTTCACAACAACACTATGAAGTTAAACATCTCGGTATTCATCTTGACCATCATTTAACATGCTCAGACGGAAAGTTGATCCTGATGAAATTCAAAAATTTTCAAATTAATTGGTTTAACGGGACAAATTCAGCATTAAATCTTGATTGAAAGCGTCTATGAAAGTTGAATGCAAAACCAATATGGTGCTAGAGGATTCAGTTACGGGGACTTGCTTCCGCATTAAATATAAAGAGAAAGCTTATAGACGAGAGAAGTTGCAACAAATAATATATTCACAAAGTTCGAAGCATAAAACCATGTTTTCAATTCGATAGCATATGCGGCCCAAAATCCATGTTCTCCAGATCGCACCATGGCAAAAGGACCCATGAATATCGTAATGGGTATGGCATATAGGCATTGTAATAGAGTACGACAGTAATAGTTAAAAGTTCTTAAAATAATCTCTTCAAAATTCATAAAAAGGATTTACTTACATTTTTATTGGATTGAAAACGAAATACCAACAAGCTCAAGCCATTCAATGTGGTCTATAGTTTCCTAACTATTGGTTAAACACTACTTACAATTCTTAAAAGACTTTACAGCCCATCCTCTTAGCCACATAAGTATTCATTTAACAAGAACTGTTGCTGAAGAAGATGTAGCAGTATCAGTCAGTGATGACCTACACCACCTACCTGTTTTAACCAGCAACAACAATAAATTTTTCCTCCAACGTAAACAACAAATCGAAAGCATGAAGACAATCTATTTTATCTGTCTATTGTGTCTACTCAATTTATGGTTAAATAAGAAAAACCGATCAACTAGTAAGTCTATGATGTTGTATTTTTTTTTAACGAACGCATAGGAAAAAGTGACATTAAAAAACATACACATACACATAGTTTTACTGCTAGTAAAATTATGAATGGCGTAGATATAATGTGGAACAGCTGCATAAACTATGCATGAGCATATGTTGCAACTTCACTTGCAGGAAAATGAGGCTAATTCGGCGGTTTTTGATGTAAATGAAACAAATTTTAGTCATTTTTAATTTATTTGTGGAAAGGAAATATTGAAAGAATTATTCTCTAAAAAGAAATCAGGGCTAGAACTATGAACCTAATGAAAATATGCTTACATTTAGATAAATATATTTGCTTATTTATATTTACTCCGCAAGAGAGGCCCATTATTCCTCGGAAAGGTGGCTTAGCATTATCAAAGCATTCAAAACATTATTACAGCATTTAATACGTCTTTGAAACCAAGAAAAACCAAATTTAATACAAAGAGGCAATCGAACGAATTACAAAATCGAAGCAATTAAGGATTAGTTTATACCCCGATATAATCCATTTCTGGTTTATACTTTGCTCCCAATAAAAGAATTTTGAAAATAGGCCCATAAATGGCCACTTTGTCCGCCTGATTTTCACTTGAATTTCTGTGAAACCAAATTGCGAGCTAAACTTACTTGCAAAAACTGACCTTCGTAGACTAGTAGGTAGTGTGCTAGACTCGTAGTGCGAAGGTCCCAGGTTCGAATCCTGCCACAGAACTCTGGTAGTTTGTGTCTGATAATTAAAGGGAGCGCACAACAAGCCTTCACTGGCTTAAGTGTATGTCGTATGACATGGGCTATCACACCCCTCCAATCAACCTAACCTAACCTACTTGCAAAAAAAAATTCAACCACAAAGGAGGGAGTTATGCGATAATCAATATTTTGGGGGGAGGCAACTCGTCCGTCTGTTTATCGAGAAAAAAAATCATGAGACCAAACTACAACCAAACTCTTTCAAACAAATATTTATTTTGAAATCGGCCCAGGCATGGAAAAGTTAAGCTTGTGTTAATTTTTCGGGCGGGCAAATCGGATCATTGTAGGAATTTCAAAAAAAAAGAAAATAGTGAACCAAACTACAAGCAAACTCTTGCAAACAAATAACAATTTTGAAAATCTTTCCATGCATGGGAAAGTTATGCGATAGTTAATTTTTCGGGTGGGCAAATAGCTCGATTGTGGAATTCCCGAAAAAAATTATGGGACCAAACTATTAGCACACCCTATCAAACAAAACAAAATAAATCGGTTTAGAAATGATCAAGTTATGCGTGTACCAACATTAAAAAAAAACTTAAAAAATACACACGAATTGAGAACTTCCCCTTTTTTGGAAGTCGGTTAAAACTAGCCTTTTCTTAACGCTGATGACGAATTGATGTTCTTTACGAATTTATGTTCTTAAGAGCCTTTTGGACAATATTTTTTACCAAAATTGGAGCTATTAAACTTCTCTGTCCCTAATCTATTGTTTTGATTTCCTTGTTTAGAGTTGTAAGCATTTTGGCGCCAGTATCAAATCCTGAGCGAATTTTGGCATACCCTTTGCTTCCTTAACTACTCCCCCCCAAACGTTCATAAGTGTAGTTATTTATACAATAATTTAAATTATAAATTAAAAGCGCTAAGCTGACATCTTCATAATGCAACTCGCATTTGTAAACGTGAGAGTGAGTGGTCCAAAAACAAAAGAAATCGAATGTAGAAGAAAACTAAAGTTATTTCAGTTGTTGTTGGTTACACACACCATAAATTGTACACCAATGTTGATTTAGGTGCGGCTAAATGTGTTTATTAAGATGAGTGCGACGTACGACGTCGCATAGTACGATGCTTAAGATTTTCTTCACTAATCTTTATGATGATCATTATTATACTCGTATGTTTGTAAAAGTCAACCTAGTTTACAACCTGTTCACAATAAACATGTGTGATTTTATTTTGTATTTTATGAACTTCGCTTTTGGCAACATTTTCTAAACCAAAACAAGATTGTTAAGATCTCTAAAACAATAGCAAATAAAATAAACAAAAGCGATTGAGAGTCAAAACAAATTTTTACCCATAGAATTTAGAAATTGAAAAATAACTCATAATAATTGCAAGCAAATAAACTGAAATCAATTGAGTAGTACATTTTATGAAAATTTATATTGTTATTATTATTATTTATTTAATAATTAGGATTAAATGCAAATTAAAGATACCAGTTCATTTTTAAAATAATTTTTATGCTTTTGCTTCTGCACTTAAAAAACTGTCAAAACTTTTTATTGTTAATGGTTTTGATGATATACGAATGATTTGACGGAAAATATTCTCCAGTTATAAATGTGTCCGTCCAGTTAGTTGAAAAACAAAACAAGAAATACTTTTAAATATTTTAAGTTTAAAAATATATGTATATTCACAAATAGTTTTTCCACAGATTGATTAAAGGCTGTTGACGGGAGTAGATGATTATTCTAGAAAATCATTTTATTTCATTCTTTAATTAATTTAGGCAGGTATTATTACATAAAAGAATTTGAATTAAAGAATATAACTTGCGAAAAAGTTTTCTTTAAAAGATATAATGTCCACATATAAAAACATTTTTCAAATAGAGGTGGTCAATGTTCCACCACCAAGTCAAAAACGAAATTTTGTTTCTTCTACAACTCTTTGAAAATCTATTCCAGATTAAAAATAATTTAATATTTCTTCTACAACTCTTTGAAAATCTATTCCAGATTAAAAATAATTTAATATTTCTCTAAATCCACACAAGAACTTATTTTTTGGTTTTGGATTTTCCCATTTCCTTCAACTTTAGTGTTGAAGAAATCTAAGCAGAGTTTTAGTTTGCAGTTAGAGGGCTTACAGGATTAGGTATATTTTCAGTACCGCTGCACAGTTTATCAGCATAATTTATTTATATCATCTATAGTGTTATTACTTTCAATTAATGATTAAAATTTATTTCTATAACAAGTAGTAATTTTTACACAAGGTAAATGTGTAAATTTCATCTAGACAGAGTTTACTCAGTCCAACCCATTTGATCACTTGATTACTTTAGTTCAGATTGTGTGATAATAGTCGTTTCCAATCACAATATCTTTATGACCCTCATCAATGGATTTCTTTGTATATTTAAACGTTGTACCGCGATCTCCAACGTTTTTATTCGCAAGTATTCTAAACGACAAGCAGGTGATTTGCATTCTACTAAGAAATCTCGGCACGACAAGTCAAAACGAAAACGTAAGCAGTTTTATACACGTTTGCGTTTCATTAAGAAATTTCTCTGTCACGTATGCGAAAGCAAATGTCAAAATCAGTCACTGTGGGTGTAAACATTCGTCAAGATAATATTAACCAATAAATTTAAAAAAAAAACATCAAAATATAAACCAAATGCAAGCAAATAATGTTTCATTTGTACTCGTATAAGATAAAAAATCAGCGTTAAATCAATTGTATTCATTAGTGTCGCTCAAGCGACAAACACAAAATTTTACAGTAGAAGTGTGTTTATTAACTGCTTTTGCTATAAGTTGCAGGGTACTGCAAAATTAAATTTGTCGTGCCACTTTGAGCGATTATAAAACTTTGGGATTTGATATTAGAAATCGTAGATTTTTAAATCGATGAAAATGTGGAAATAAATTTTATGTTACTGAAGCTTATTCCGCGTTAAGGGCACGAATTTGTAGAGGAAGCATTCCATTTGGTGCAACAATAAGTGGATAGTTAGTTATTACGAAACATTCAAATTACCAGTATTTTTCCAAAGAAATAAAATAGTCACTTCTGAATTTTGTTTTCAAATAAACGCGAATTATTTTAAATTTTTCGGCTTATTTTATTTAAAAAAACAAGTTCTAGGAAAATAATATGTTATAATGGCTTAATAAATAAAATTAAATAACTTAAAAAAGTAAACAAATTTTTTGACGAAATTAAACTTATATGTAATGATAGAATTAGTTGGAATTTGATTGTAGAAGCCCTATGTTCCCAAGTGGAATAAAAAAAAAAAGAACTAAATGACATATCATATATAAAGACCTTCCTCACACTACTTTAGTTTTTTGTTTACATTCTGCTGTCACTGTCACTGATTGCAAATAAAAATACCAGAGTGCTAAATTATTTATAGTGCAATATACTCTTTTTCAGCGATTTTCTTTTTTAACTGACGATTTATTTTTCGATTTTACAATATGGCAACATAGTAATCATCAGAAGTGTTACGTTATGACGTAAGACTGGGCGAACGTTATGTCGAAATATATTGTGGGGTGCTGTTTCGAACAAAAGTGAGTGACTGCTTTACGTTCGCTTAAGTTTTCTTCTTATAATTTTAATTTTGTATGTAATAATTTCTCATCTATAACAAAAAAAAACTCCTTCAATTCACTTTTTCTTTATCTAAAGTTTCAAATAAATTTCATTGCATGCCATCAAAGCATTAGATTTCAATAGATTTCGTTATTGTTCAGTATTTGTCTCAGAAATACACGCTTGCGCTTATGATGTCAAACATACATATTTTACCATACTTATGTACAAATACGTAAGTATGTATGTTTGTTGTTGATAAGCAGTGTCTTCCTAACGTAGTAAACATAACCCAGTTACGAGTATCATGTGCATAAATTTTCCACACACAAAAATAACTGCTATGTAAAACAAACAAAGGAAAAACATGTAATATTTTTTATCTTAAAATAACTTATGCTCAGGAAGTTTATCTTTTCTTATTTTTTGTTTATTTTATTTTAAAGACAAATAATTGTTTGTCAATTGTCTTGCTTATGGTACCAGGCAATAAACTAATTAAGGATTGAGGCACTTGCTAAAGGAAATAAAGAATCGTTAATGTCACCGTTTTAGTTTTAGTCAATAAAAAAGATAAATTATGGTTAGAATTTCTGTTCTTTTTTTCAGAATAAATAATTAAAGGTTGTTATGGTAATAAATATAACTATTATTAGCAATGTTATAGTAAAGGAATTTATAAATTACTTCTTAATGGCGTGATATCCTTCAATTTACTTAATCTAGCGAATTGGCATTCCTACTCTAAAAAATAACAATTGTGGAAAGTGCAAACGGATCCAGATACACCACCTCCTCAAATCCATTTCCTACATGACATGTATCTATCCATGTTGTATGGGAAGTGTCCGTCGTATTTAATAAAATCAAATTTATTTTATCACATATAAGATACATAAGAAATCAGTAAAAAAAATGCCTGAGCGATCGCCAAATATTGCCAATATGGTCACACGAGGAGTTCGAGGAACTCAAAGCAAAGGCAGACAAGCAAGCAAGAATGATTGCTAAGTAGCCAGTGGTCATCAAGCTTAGATAGAAGAAGCTCATTCTTAGTTGAGTTCCTACATTATCAGCCCAAATTGTTATATAAGAGGCAAAATGAGACCGCACCAAGTCCATGACGTTGCAGTGCATAATTTTTTCAAGGCTGATCGAAAATAACGTCGATTACTACCGAACAACGATAACCGATTTTTTAGTCCCCGATTGAACGGTGGGGCAGTGGGTAACATCCGGTTCCAATAGGTCCGGCCTATTTAGCCACAGCGATATTGTAAATATATGATAAATTTGAAGGCGCATATGATAGTTTAGCGATCTATTAAGCCTTTTTCGCCGCAGTTTTCTAAATTTAAAGATCTAAGCCAAGGAGCAGCAATAGATTTAAGCCTCCAAATTCAGGCTATCGCTAAGCTTCATTATATCTCTGCAACAGAGTTCCTGAAAATAGCACATCTCGGATTGCTGCCACTATTGGAAAAACCTGTCAGACTTTTGAATGATATCAACATTCACACCGCTTTGAACGAACTGCATCGTATAGGCTTTTCAACGAACACAAACTGCAAAGCCATTTTTGGTTCGTCATCTAAAACGTCTAGAATCTTTAGTAATAAATGAATCAGCAACCTTAAAGTCACTAGTCTAACACTCTCTTCTCTGTAATTCGAGAAATCTGGGCGGTGCACCTTCATTTCTTTATTGTGATAATTTCTGTAGGAATCTTTATGAGACAGATTTAATCTTCCATCAAAGAAGAGAGTACCATCAGTATATCGCACCTATTGTTGCAGTCCAACTTGAGCCAAATAGTTTTCGAAATCAAACAGGAAGTTTGTGTGAATCATTCGATCTTCGACTATGTTGCACAATGGATTCTGAAACAACCGAAATTATTTCTATGAATCATCTGGTCTTCGCTGCCCTATAAATTTCGTAAATTAATCACTTTTTTCATCCTTCGTAATATACTCAAAAACAATGGCTGTCGCACCAAATACGCTTAATGCCACATGGCATTTGATTGTCGCATGTACATTATAACCCAAATGTTCCACGGCTATCAACTATTAGTGCCTTCAAGTTTTTTTTTGCATATGTATACTTTACGTTACTTGTTTAAAAAAAACTGCTGTTAACTTGACATACCGTACTAGGAAATACTGTTAACTTTGCGTTCTTTGCCTTAACAAGAAACGATCTAGTTTATTGACAGAACTCTTTTGAATTTTAAAATATTTCTGTTAAATGTTTATACTTTTGGATTCAAAAAATTTTTGTAATAAATAGTTTTCTTACACCATCATTTGAAATATAAGAACTAATTGTTGTTGTAAGTATTTATTCAATAAAAAAATTTAAATCTTTCGAACCAAAAAAATTAAACTGTTTACAAGAGATTGTACGTACACTTTTTTTAATTAAATTCTTTTACCACAAAAAAAGAGTATTATATATTGGCAGTTACATTTTTAAATGGCATATTGTGGTTTTGACCATATTTGCTTGATTTTTCAGGCCGTTTAAATGCTGTGGTAAGAAGCTATTTTTTATAAGAAATGAAATTAACTAGATGACTTTAAAATCAATATAAATATAAAGTTAAGCATGAAACTCGTATTATAGTTAATTTGTTTTTTTTAATGAAAATTATTTTGTGGCATTGAATTGATCATTGACATTACGTGGATCAATTTATGGGGAACTTGATTAGTATTCATTAGTAACCACATATTCAAAATGAGTTTATGTCTAATTAAGAATTATAACACCGTTAGCGCTGGAAAATTTAAGCGAAGAGAAGAAAAAATTAAAAAAAAAATTATTATTAAACTGGGTCCCATTTTCCATTGATACACATCTCTCATTCATATATATTCAAGATGTTTACTAATTAACCATGAAACACAGATTTTACTACATACTTAATTCGAAACAAAAAACTTTATTAGCCAAGAATTTTTTTTCCAGATTTGAATAGTCTAAGTTTTGGGAAGAAGATTCCCATTCGCCTTTATGTCGTTTTTGTTTCTGTCAAAAATGTTACGCATATTTTGATCTTCATGCGTACTTCTGTTCTTTTCTAAAAAAAATATGTGCCCTAGTGCAAAGTGAACATGTTGTAGAAGAAAAAGCAGTAGTGCAAAAAAGAACATGTTCTCAAAAAGTTTTGCAATAGTTCAAAAGCGAACATCTTCTAAAAAATGTCCAGTAGTGCAAAAGAAAATATGTTTTAAATATTTTGCATACAAAACTTGTGATTATACAACATGTTCTACACTCAACTTTGTTGCAGGTTTACATGGTATCATTTTTTGTAACTATTAAATATTTTGATTATACGAATAACAACGTTTTCATTCTGATAAAAATATTTTCATACAAATGGGCAATACGCTTTAGATGTTACTGACACCCTCAAAATGTGAAGTCTTTTTAAAGTTCACATTAGAACATACATTTGTTTGAGAGATTGAAAAGAAAATTATATAAATTTTTTCTAACAATAATGTAAACGAAAATACAACAAAACAAAAGGCTTATAACTATAAAGCAGTTACCACAGTTGCATAAAAGGGTAGTATCTAACTTTGAAATAAATTTCACTGTAAAATATGTTGCATATTTGCATGTTTACGTGCAACATTGTACTACTGCTTATTTTTTTATCAACAAAAAAAAAAAAACAAAAACATGTCGGTGGGGAGCACAAACACAAATAATATTTTTGTCAGAAACGCTTAATTTATTTTCACTAACATATTTTGTTTTTGTGTAAAAATTTTTAAAGAAATTAATAAATTTTAATATTCATATGGACCTCAAATACATCTTAGTTTAGAAACTATTACAAACACAGTCGTCATCTGATGAATATGAGAAATTTATTTAATTATAATAAGTGATCACTGATGTAAGCATTTAGAGCTTTAAACGCGCAAAAACGTAAGTGACAAACACATAATTTTGCAAGAGAAACTTTTTATTAAAAGATTTTGCACTAAATTGAGGGGCTGTAAGTGTCCGATTCCATTTTTAATGGTTACAAAATTTTAAGATTTAATTTTACTGATTGCGATGAAGTGAAAATCGGACTTTGTCACTTACGTTTTTTTTTTTTGCTGCAAAAGCACGATTTCTTTGCAACATACTCGTATAATTATGTTTTGTAAAGCGCTTGAACAGTGTAAATATTTTTTTAAGAATGAAACAATTTATATTCCAAACAGTAAATGCACATTAAAGTTAAATGTAACATCACGCATAAATTTTTGTTCTATTGTGAGCTTAAAAAAGGCAATTCAGTAACAAAGGGTGGTTTTTTTGTAACCAACTTTTTTTGGCAACATTGTTTTTGGCAGCTCAGCTGTTTTCGTCTAACATGTTGCTGTTAAACATGTTCAGTTTGGTCTATAATTTAACCATGAATCGACTTAAAAACGAATAACGCTTGCAGATTATTGAATTTTATTATCAAAATGTACGCTCTGTTAAAAAAATGCATAGTCCACATTTTTATCGAAAAATTGTTTGCAGCGACGAAGTTCATTTCTGATTTAATGGATACGAGAACAAACAAAATTGCCGCATTTGGTGTGAAGAGCAACCAAAAGCATTGCAAGAACTGCCAATGCATTACGAAAAATGCACTGTTTTGTGTGGATTATGGGCCAATGGCATCATTGGCCAGTACTTTTTCAATAACGACGAAGGCAGAAAGGCGCAGCACGCGAAGCGATGGCCCAATTGAGAGACGAGTTCGGTTAACAGTTTATTTCACGTTTGGGGGCGGTTAATTCGCCGCCTAATCGTGCGATGTAACGCCTTTAGACTATGTGAAGGCTCATGTCTATAGGGATATGCCCACAACGGTTGACGCACTGGAAGCCAATATTGAATAATTTATTCCTGAGATACCGGCCGATATGTTGGAGAGAGTATGCCAAAATTGGACCCATCATATGAAACATTTGAGACGTAGCCGTGGTCGAGATTTACATGAAATCATTTTTAAACAATTGAATAATATAGATCGTTTTATCGACTCAAATAAAGATTTCATACATTTCTCTGAATTTAATGTATTTCTTTATAAAATCCAAAAGCTCTTAATACATCACCCGTTATATAATTATGGGAAATAAAAACGTCTTTAATTTTTTATTTATAATTAATAACTTTCATTTTACCCTTTTTATTTTTCTTAAGGTCGTTTCTTATCATTTATATTTCTAAATCACACTTTAAAACGTTTGAAAGATATAAGTATTTATCGCCACATTTTATGAGTGTGGAAAGGCGATAACAGTAATTGATTTGCTTTAAAATATGGCGGCATTTTATCTAGTATGGCTAAACTATCTGGAGATTTTATTTACACGGGTAAAATAATAATTGTAATTGAAGACCAACTAAATAAATATTTGCAAAAAAAAATTTTGTTTTAAAAATAAGAGCAGATAGTTTTTTTCTATTATGAATCACAATAAATATGTATAAAAACTTGACTGATAACGATAAGTGCTAGAAAAGTTTTATTACTTTTGTTGTTGTTAAATAGCCAGACATTGAGGAAACTTTGTTAACTTATTAAATTTTTAAATGTACAATTATTAAAATGATAGCAAACACGACTGTCGTTTGAGAGAGTAAAAATAATAATGGCGTTTTCATTTCTGAAAAAATATTGTCATAAAAAGGGGGAAAACGTTTTATATTTACTGACAGCCCCGCAAAGTGGTGCTTTTTTCAAACTCAAAATAGAAAAAAAAAACATTTGTTTGAAATATTTAATGACGATATATTAAAATTTATTTATTTTTGTATAAGCTGGGTCACAAATATAAGTGTCATAGGAAATAAATTGTGACACGGTTGGACGGGTAGTATAGAGGCTCTACATCCGCTTCGATAAACTAACGAAAGTGTTACTTGTATAGTCATTTGTAAGATTAATATAGCAATTTTTTTTTAAGTATTTTATTTTTATACGGTGCACCCAGTGAGAAGGGTTGGAACCCCCTGGGTGTTGCTCTCAGGATAACGAGCTGGACGGAAACCTCACTGGTCCCCGCGACCGTTAAGGAAATATGTTGAAAAGGAAAATGTTGAAAAAAATTTAGGCAAACCTCTTAAACAAAATATTTAACACATTTGAAAAAAGGGTACCATCTAACCCTGAAATAAAATTTAGTGCAAAACAGGTAGCATATATACATGCTTTATATTTACAAAAGAAAATATTTGCAATACTGCTTATTTTTTGTAAAACAGAGTACAAACATACAGGAGGGGCAAAATACATGTAGAATTTTTGTTAGAACAGAAAACGCTGTAATTCTGTAAAAAAAATACAGAACAATTGCAACATTTTTGAAGTACCAAACACAAAAATACTTGTAAATTTCTACGCTTAGAACGAACAAAATTAAATCGTACCATTTGCCCACTAATTTTCTAGGAAGTTAAAGTGATCTTCTTCAAACTTCCTTAGTTTTGTTTATAAAAAAAATACGAATATTTCCTCCCGTTAGAGCGAACTCTACCTGAACGACCAAATTGCCCGATCCAATTTATTTCATTACAATCGTACTCCACTGTATTGCTAGCAGTACACAGAATGGAACTTGTTTGAACATTTGTTTGCTTATTAACATAGATAAACCAATCCTGAGGTAAGAAGGTGCCACTATCCCCCAGAACAATTTAAAAATCCTGCCAAAAATAACTTTACTGAAGTGAACTTTTTCCTTTTAGAGAACCCTTTAAGGCCTATAGTAGAAAAGTGATCAAGCTACCTGCATTTTATTGCTTAATAATTAGTTTAAGGTTTTCTGATGCTCAAATGTAACATTATCAATTAAATTCAATTCTGGAATCAATTGAATTTCTAGGCCTAAAAATGCTAAACTTTTGCGAAACCGAGCCGTCTGGTGATTGAAGACAATGACGATTTAATATTTTGTAGGTTTTCAGCAATGCAATAGTTTGTATAGAAATATTTGCTAAAGATTTGGCAAATTTATTTATTATCATTGGTTGAAACTTTTCCTAAATAAAGATATTTCCAATAAGTTCGCAACTTTTTGAAGTGATAGGGTAATCATCATGATGAGCTTTATGACAACACTCTGTAATCTAAATGAGAGTTTATTAGTCCTGCTATTTATACTTTCGTAACTTGTTGTTGTTAAGTTGTGCAGCCCACAATCGATTCGTTAGAATCAGCAGGTCGGACGAAGATATCGCTGCTGTCCCCGAAAATACGCAGGAAAAACCCACGACTTTCGATGACCCGAAGTGAGCTCACACTTCCATATCTATTCGATCGGGGAGGCACTACATGCACACATCAATCACTATAAAAATATTCTGCAAGAACTATTTAAGGAATGGTTCCCTCTGGCTGATATGATGTAAATTAGCAAACCAAGTTCAAGTCACTAATCTTATTCTCGTTAGTTTTCGGAAGTCTCTAGTCTATGTCAACAAGTTAGAATCGATCGGTATCCTTAATCATTAATTTAATACAGGCCATCATTTCCATTCGTCCAGTTCAATAGTAGTAGTTCGGTAAAAAGGAAAGGCGGATATTTGAGCAATTCAATGCTAAAAAGAATTTCCTTAACATAAACCGTTTCTCTTTTTCGATAGATCTACTATGCGGCAAAGTCATGAATCTCTTAGATTTGTAACGCGTTAGAAAGTTACGACGAATATGTAAGCCAATAATAAAAATTTCATTAACATCTTACGTACAGCTTGTTTTATTTCATTTCAACATCGATCGAAACATTATTCGTAAAAATATGTTTGGAAAATATTGTTATTTTAAAAAATGTTTGTTAAATAGTAATAAAATTTAATCATTCATCTAGTAACGGGGAATATTCCCGTTGTCTTAACGATCAAATTGATGTCAAAGTATTTTCTTTCAAAAAAACTAAAACTTTAAAAATTTTTGTATGCCTACTCGTACATAAATACGTACATATGTCTACATCATTATAGAAAAACTTGTCTCATCGTACTCATCAAAATATGTTCATCGGAGCTTCAATTTGATTGAATTTTTAAATTGTTTTGTATATAAGTATGTAGGTTAAATATTTTTGAATAAATAAATTTATTTAAAATAGCACATGTCTACATTTGTTTATTTAAATAATTAACGAACATGTAAGTATGTACCCCACTGTTTTACGAGACACAATATCAATAAGTTGTACATTTTGGATTTAATCAGTAGTATTGAAAAAATAAACTAAATTAGAAATACATGTACATATATTGATTTTTTCGATAAACAAAACAATCTTATGTTTGATGAATTTTTATGTTTAATATAGACTTATAAAAATAGGAATTCAAATTTATAAATTGATTGATTGATATACTGCGCACCGGCCAATGCCATTTAATTTGACAGGTGACAGCTGATTTATGTTCAATTAATTTTGTTATTACTAACATAGCATATATTTGTTTTTGTAATTTCCTTAAGAATTTATACCATCGTTATACAAAGTTCGACTTTTTAGAATCTACCAGAAGCTTTAGCATGGTGTCTAAAATACTAATCAACAGTCTAGGCCCAGAAAGAAGCAATTGCCTGGAAATCTAATCCTGTTGTTTAGGTTTCAATGGAACCCAGGAAGGATATCACGATCGCTAATAAAATGTGAGAAAAGATGTACTTCCAAAGATCTGATCTGATCTGGCACCGCCAAAAAAAAAATCAACAATAGCAAACGCCTTTTAATTGACTTAAATCTGCTTATGAGACTTCGAGCTGTATTGAAGGAGTCTAAAATGCACTTTGATTCCTTTGGAAAAGTGTACTCGTACCGATTTGTATGATTTGTGACATTAACGAGTTGAAAAAGGTACATTTCCTTAAAAATGGCCTCATTAATTTTGAACATTTGCAACCATCTGGAATCGAATTATCATCGCATCATGTTTAACACACAGTATGATTTTCAATCCTTTTTTCCTTTTTTATTAGATGTTTGACATTTAACTTTAATTTTCGAATTTGTAAATAACTACATCTATATGCATACGTGCGTTTGGACGATTTAATTTTCGATTTAGAAATCGTTACCTTCAGTTGCTACGGATCTAAGTCCACATTTTGTGAAAATTTACTTTTTGATACATAACGATACTATTGGTAAAAAATACATCATTCACAGAAGAAAAAAATACAAATGCAGTAAAAGCTCCCATAACACACATCTCCAATAGCCAGACGAATTTTGTCGAACCAAGCGATTATTTTTTTTTCTACATGAAATTCATTCTTATAACCGGACGTAGAAAATAGATTTAAAAAATTTCGATTATCCCCATAAGCGGACACAAACAAAAATTTTATCAACTCTGAGTGATATCTCCCTGGGATAAAGTTGGTTCGGCAATTATTAATCACTACTTTCATAAGTCTGCAGTCTCAGGAGTTTATTATAGTCTTCCGAATTTTGCTGCCCAGACTGATATTCCACTGATAACGTATGAATGTTTACAAAAAATGTTCGATTAATGAAATGTTTTTAATGAATTTCTAAAAATCTATAAAAGTGTCTATACTGAAGATAAATATCGTATTCAAGAGATATAGACTCTGAAGACGATGTTGCTGTAGGCATAGCTGAGTCTATAACTTCGTATGATGAAGCGTTGAAACAAAATGAACATTTGAAGCATTTTGCATGAAATGAAAAGATTTTGTGTATCAAAAAACGTATCGAGACATTTTGGAAATCAGCAGATCAAACCAAAGCTGTAGCAGTCTACTATAAATAAAATTTTTTAACTGGATCTCCATTAGTTTACTAGACTGTATTATAAAAAAGTAATGAATTTAAAATAACAAAAGATGTGTAAAAAATGTGTACATATCTGATAACCGCACAGAAATTCTAGGACAATAGGAGCTTTCATTGTATTTCGCATTTATTTATCGTACGATTTCAAAAAGTTTTTTCCCTCTGCTATAAAATTTGGACTTAGTTCTATTGTAACTGAAGGTAAGGAAGTTGCTCTCGAAAAAACTCGACTTTAATAGCCCTACAATTACATCTGATAGGTTATAAGGCTCACATAGCGGCCATCATACATGCAAACCTGGCTTTGCATCAGCCGTTTTGACTTAAAATGAACGACATAAATTAATGAATGCATATAAGAAATCAATCAAAAGTTAAAAAAAGAAACAATTCATACCTAAAATGGTAGTATTTCAAAGATCTCATAATAAAACAGTACTAACAATAACATTAAAGTCTTGCCTTTTTCAGTGACGTATTGGACCAGTTTTTTATGTCTACGAGTAACAACCCTTTTCCGCATCAGATAAAAACATTTCTCGAAGACTAAAAATAAATGCACACACATATGATTTATATTAAATGAAAACAAGTGCCCGAAAAATATATGAAATTGATGCACTAGAGATGAGCTCCACTCACGTGATTAGTATGCTCACGCATAATCGTATTTAATATTTCCTTAAATCAGTTTAACGTGTTTGATTGAGTATAAAAGTATCACAGTAAGTGAGTTCGCATGAATTGAATGACTTGCCACATTATGATGAATGTAAAAACGCAATTTATGTTAATGTTACCGGTATTTGTGTAACTACTTATGTGGTATAAACATCAGAGGTTGAATGTTTTCAAACTGCTTAAACTTCACTGATAATTTGGTTTTAGCAACCAATAAAATGCCGGTATATGAAGAGCTAAAGCCACAACAAACAATATATTTTTTTAATTTAATGAAATATTTATGAAACACTTTTCCAAATGAAATTTGAGTTATCAACATTTTATAAGTATTATTAACAAGTCTCTTAGCACTTTAGTTAATTTTTTTTTCATTTTTTAGTGAAGTATAAAACAAAACAATCATATGAATATTTTCCATGAATAAAAAATTGCAAAAAAAAACCAACAATGCAAATTCAACGATCGAAATTTTGTTCAAAGGGAACAGTTTTCACGTGAAATTTTATTCACGATATGAATGAATATATTAATCAACCCCATCGTGAATAAAAAATGGAAGTTGTATATCGTAAATTTCCCGTGAAATTTTTGTTCCCTTTGAAGAACACCTGTTCTAAATAGCGTATAATTGTTCACCGAATGGAAAAATCAATAGGGATTTCAAAACTAAAAACAATAAACACCGAGCAAAAAATAAAAATATTAATAGGATTATTGACATAAAAACTTTCAAAGTGAAAAGCAAAATTGAAACGTGAAAAACAAAATCAGAATCAGAACGATGATATTATTGCAAGGGGAGGAAATTCCATTAAGAAAAATTACACGTGGATGTTTACAAGATTCATATAATAACTGATAGCTGCTAGTCACATGGTAAGTGATTCAATTCAACGAAAACTATTTCATTTTGAATTAATTTTTGTTTAGATTTAACCAATATTGCAGAGTAAATCAAGCGACCTTTTCATTCATTCTATATGCACTCAATAATTCTTTGCCAGCAGCGAAAAAATAAATTACGATTATCTGCTACAAATACAAATTCCATTATTATAACGGGTGGCGCAAACGTAATATAAAAATTTTAATTGGATGCCATGTTTGCAAATGGCGAAAAATTTCACTGTGATGATATTTATGATGTAATTTATAGAGATATAGACAGAGCTTTTCTGAGCTCATTTTTCATTTATGCCAAAGTTGCAGTCAGTTCATTACTTTTGGGCCACAACATTTATAATAAAATGCCCTCTTTTTTCATTTTGTAGATAATTCTGTGAGAGAACTCCAAATTCTTGTCTAAAAACAATTTTTACAATTTTTAAGGTTCTAATTGGAAGAAAAAAAGTCCTCACATGATGTACGTGTATTTATACAGCTCCCACGCAAATATCAAGTGAACAAATCGAAGGGAAAAAGTGAATAATTTGTGGGTAAAAAATCATTCATGATAAGGGGAGTTTTTCCCTTAGAAAGTTTTTTGATCTTTTTCCAGGGCACCACAGCAGTTCCGTCCATTGAACAACCATTATTTAAGTTTTGCTATTAGAAAAAACCCCAAACCGACATTTCTTTCAAAGGAATGTTCTCTGTTTTAAATACTATTTAAACTAATGTTTGCCAGAATTCTCATTTGGATAACATTTAAGTTAATATAAGTACATATTATAAATTAAGCTTTAGCCAGGTAATGAACTCAATACATTGGCTCAAAAACTATATTCTTCAAGCCTATTCGATTTTCGTTAAAGGAGCGCTATTAACTTTTTGAAGCATTTTCTATCTGTTAAATTGCGATCAAATTACTTTAATAAATGTGAATTATTATATAATTATTTGATTAAGATGTAATGATTATTAACTGATTATTATTATAGATAATCAAAAAAACATCCGGGATCTCATATGATTACGATAAAATACTTAAAAAGAGTCGAATGTAATAAAAAAATATTCCAACTATTTTTATAAATATTTTTGGTACTGTTTAATTATTTCTAAAGCCTTTTGCATTGAATGCTTTATCAAGGACAAGGACGATAGTGCTCATCCTGATATTATCCATAAAAAATCTAGCAGTATTTAATTCCAGTTACCTTTTTCATAACCGGCACATGTTGATAAGATTTCTTCCTATTAAAATAAAGTATATATATTATTTTAAACCCATGCAAATTCTTTAAATTTTGCATCCAACTATTTTTTAAACTTGGCATTCTCTCAAACAGCAAAGAAACAGATTGATTGCCATAAGCTGGTATGACAACGATTCCAAATTATAGTAGGTTTTTCGTGAATATACCCTTTTGTAGAACTGTCAACATCTAGTTTTGATTTAGTTTATTAATATAAATATAAATGTATTTATGAAGGAAAACTAATACTAGTTTCATAAAAAAATTCATAATCGAAAATATAAACATATTTCAAGCGGAATATTTATTTTTTTTTTGGGAGATTTAGATACAAGGACAATTGTTTTAAACAAACTTTATTAAATGCATAAAAGGTTTTCTCAACTCATCAAACACAATCAAAGATAATTATAAAAATAGTCGGATTATATTTGTTGTTGATTTTTTCAATTCCTTTTTGATGATTTTATAGTAATGCTAAGTAATTCCAATTATTTTTCTATAATTTGTAATCATAATGTATTACTAATCATGCAAAGCTTGAAATTATCGTAATTTAATCAATTACAAAACACTTGAAACAGAAATAATCTAATTACTAAGCACTACAATTAATAATCATTACTTCGACCTAGACATCAGTTGAAACCGAGGTAGAATATGTTTTTAATAAGTTCTTTATAATAATTTCGTTTTTAACTATATTATGATCATGCTTAGAAATTTTATAAATATGTCTTATTATAAATTTGTAAAGCAAAATATTTGCCCTTATTCTGTTTGTCGTCTTCGACGTCTTCATCAATATATTGTGGAATCAATGTCGACAAGTATAAAATATTATTTTTAGACTATTACTATTACTAAAGTTTATAAAATGACAACTAGCCATCAATAATACATACTCAATTATTGTCAACAACGAGCACACAACTGCCAATTTTTTTAATGTCGAGTTGATTTGACGGCGACGAGGACAATTGAAATAAGGGGGATTGTTTTTAAGCCATACAAATTGTTTATATATGTATACCCTTAAGACTCAATGACAATATATATATATTGATTTAATATTATGGTCACTGACCTTTGTAGACTAGTAGGTAGTGTACTAGACTCGTAGTGCGAAGGTCCCAGGTTCGAATCCTGCCGCAAACTCTGGAAGTTTGTGTCTGATAATTAAAGGGAGCGCACAACAAGCCTTCACTGGTTTAAGTGTATGTCGTATGACATGGGTTATCACACCCATCCAATCAACCTAACCTAACCTAACCTAATATTATGGTCACCGTAATCATTTTTATTCCATGCATGCATGTACTCGTGTATATCGGTATATTATTTACGTGTAAAAAAGAGGGTGATACAACGCAACATTTACAAAGTGGTATTTTAGCCAACTTAGTAGTATAGTTATTAATTTTCTAAATCCTTTTTACAAAAATTTTTTTCGTTGTAGAAAAACATTTACATATTAAATATAATTCTTTTTCGATCGTCTACTACTAAGTATATATAATAAGAAAGAGTATTTTACTGATATTCTCTTGCTTAATTTGGCTTTATATTTATATGTAAGTATGTATTTCTAATTAGCTTTTTATATAAGTATGTATGTATGTACATATGTATGTATGTATATCTAACTTGACATTACCCGGCGTACGAGTATTTATTTAATGATAAAAATCAGTGTGGTCTTAATACTTGATTTTCACTAGATACTCACTCGTAGTATTACTCGTATTTCATTACAATTTCTTTAAACAGAAAAAAGTAAATAAGAACGAAAAAGCTTTTAATTATATTTACATTAATGATAAATTTTAATGTCATCATGGAAAGCAGCGCTAGTTGTAAACACTACAAGCCATGTTGACAGACAGGGAGACAGACAGACGTACTATCTTTCCTACTAAGTTGTGTTCAAAAGCCTGTTGTTTTTGATTTTTTTCTCCGTTGTTGCTGTTATTAATAACGACAACAACACAATGATGTTACACGTCTTACATGTCAAAATTTAGGCTAACAATGGAGAGACTAAAAGAGCGGAGTCAGACTTTTTGATTCTTTTGATTCTTTTGCATCTTTTTTTGACATTTTTCTTAAATTTTTTTGTTTACACAGTTGTTGTTTTAATTGTGGGTTAAAGTTGCTTGCAAAATTGTACTTCTTTCCCTCTCTTTCTTTATTTTAAACATTATTATTCTATAAATTTTAATATTTTTCTTTACTGGCTTGAATTTAATCATGTACATACATACTCGTAGAGGAATCTGAAAGGAATCATCATGAAAGTACAATTTCCGTAAACTGTATCCACTCGTACTGTGTATGTATACATGTGTACGTATGGATCATGTATGTATTGTACTTATACGTAGGTTGTGACATGAAGTACGAGTACAATAAAGAGTTTATTTTTATTTTTGTAGGTGTTACAAATGGAATTGAAGCATAAAAAGTAATAAAAAAATAAATAAATTCTAGTCGTACCTTATACAGTAATCTTGTTTTTTTATTTTATGCGTTCCTTTCTATTAGAACTTTTTTTCACAAAAAGAGAGATATAAACAAAAAAAATTATTGTAAAGAAAATAAAATAATTGAGCACAGACACAGTTCAAGTTTGTTTCTATGTTCTTTGTTACAAGACGTGTATAAAATTTCTATGATCATGTTAATAATCATAACGTAACGGTCTTTCATTATTAAAAATATGTATGAAATATGTGTGAATATTTCTGCTAATAAAGTTTTATAATTTATACGTTTGTATACAATTTGGAAGACTGTCAATTATATGTCATGATAGTAACAACAACAGTGAAAACCAAAATTCTCTTTATGATTACAATTGAAGTAAATGGCTACCCTCATCAAATTTGCAAAAATAATTGATAGCGTATCCCTCGCCCCACAACGAGAAGAGTTCACTTTTAAATAAAACTGAAAAAAAAATAATAATAATAATAATAATTTTGTGCAGAATTTTTTTTGTCTGCAGAGCGATCTATCTACGCTAATGAAAAGGAAATGTACTTACTTTAGTTGTTTTCTTAAAGGTTCACAACATAAAAATTAAATAAAAAAGACACAAACTTTTAATATCAATGAACAAAAGATTTCATGCCATTAAAAGCAGATTTAATAAAGTCTCAGAATGGAAAATTTTGACGTTTAATTAATTCAAAATTCAGATTTTGTTTCGATGTTGAGGCAGAAAGGTATAAATATGTACATATATTGATTTACATCGCCAGAACGTGAATATCAAAACAAAATAAAAAGATCAATGTCGGACAGGAAAGAGGTGAGTAAAAAATACAATATCTTCCGTCTTCTGACACCTCTGTCTACTTTGTGATATGCAATAATACAAATAGATTTTCTAGTGGGGAAATCCAATGAAAATTTTTAAGACTGTCGAAAGCTTCAAATTTGTAGTTTGAAGATTTCTGCATAATGCATATAAATCCACATTTCTTGCAAAAGTTGCTCGATGAGTGTACATAAGTATGTATACGTCAAGATTAGAAGACCTAAAGTATCATTCTACTTCAAAAAAAGTAGAGTTTGAACATATGTACATATGTATGTCCTAAACGCAATTTTCTGGTGTAGGATAGTGCTACGAAAACATCTCTATCTACAAAACAAGATAGTATTATGTAAAATGTACGAGATATATACCAAGGAATGTAGAACTATTTACATTTATTGATTTAAAAAATGTCAATTTAATCAATCTTCAATTACTTCGTCAAAAAAAACTTCTTAAAGTCAGTTACTTCATATAACATTTATATCTATGGAAATGTCCGTGTGCGGCCCTTATGGCTGTTAATTACTAATTGTTTCTAACTTGTGTTCTCCTGCAAAAGCTTTTTAAAGTATGCATATATTAAAAACATCAATGAATTATTTATAAAAGCCAACAACGTAACGATCTCGAGGTTTTAAACTGGTTATCAAGTAAAACCATTTAATATATGTAATTATTTGATCAAATTATAATATAATACTCCGAAGACAATCTGCTCATTAAGATAAAAATTCAATGAAACGAAGTGTTAAAATAGCATTTGAAGAATTCTATATGCATAGTTTTATAGTTTTACAAATGATTATGTATTGTACTAGTAGTCAAAAGTGAATAAAATGCCCTGGTCCCCATACAATAAAGACAATAGAAACGGAAAACAAAAATAAAGCAAACAACTTAACCTTAACACAAATATAAATTTAATGCTAAAAAAAACTTATCAGAATAGCCTAAGTTTTTATTATTAATCCTAAAAAAATATTTAGATACTTATTCACTTATGTATGTACATATATACTCACCACAAACATCCAACCAACCCTCAACACGGCTGGGGTAGGTAATTTCTGTAGCACGATTAAAATAAGTACGCCGGCCCATTGTTTTGAGTGTTTGTTAAGATGCTGTTGTTATTTTTATATGAAGAATGAAGGTGGAATCAAAATTTGTTAGTATGTAGTTCAATTTATCACAATTCTAAGATGCAATAGAACTAGAAAAAATAAAATACACCTTTTCCACCACACGCATATAAAATACACTCTTCGTTGGAAAATCTTTCTTTACCACACTTATTTATTTACTCTCTTTCTCTTTGTGAAGGAGTAGAAATATCTAATCAGAGTAACATGGATGCTGTTTAGTAAAATGAATTTAACGGTGTGTTTTTTTCTGTTTGTTTTGCTACATCACAAATGATTTGGCCGTAGAGTTGTATTTTATAGTATGCGTAAGTTTGTTAGTAGGCGGTGGAGGTGGTTGTTCTTTTTCATAAATTATTTTCTATCATTCGTAGATTTTCTTGTTATTTTATTAGAGATTTGTACAATTCCAAGCAGATAAGTATGCTTTTTATTCAAAATATTCTAATTCGATTAAATTTATTTTATTAAAAATTTATATTTTTGTGATTTCTCAATCATATTAAAAATTCAACGCTAACTTAACAAAATTTACAAAACATTTTGGGTTAAAATAATCTGGAAAAGAAAGAGAGAAAGAAAAAATTAGTTTTATTACAAACAATTTTCATATATTTAAAAAAATACGTATATTTGATTAATGTATCATAAGTAGGTGACAATAATATTAGTACAAGTCCCAAATAAGTACAGAAACAACTTCCAATTAAATTTCTTTAAGTTACACAAAATTTTATTTTGGAAATATATTTCAAATTTTTTTAGAAACCTCTACGATTTTTATGCAATTTATTTTTTATTCCTAAAACAGATTATTTTTCAGCATATTTTTTCAAACGTTTGTTATTTTGTCCTACAGCGATTTTCTTCTTATTATTGATTTTTATTTGGAGCTATCAAGATTTTATATCAATATCAATTAACATATTATTTACTTTTATACATATTTATTTATTTTATATACGTATTCTGTAACTGAAACTTCCGCTTGTAATTATCAACATTCAATAGTTGGTTTCAATAATATTCGCCACTTATTGACCGGAATTATTTTTTATTAACAATTTAAGCCTTTTTGTTTCAAAGACTAAATTTAGTTTTCCAGCCATCATGCAGTTCTTCACTTTTGTAATGTATGAGATATATTTAGATAATCGCATGCATGTATATATTCATTTGGTTTACAAAAAAATCGTTGATTTTTATTTATCTAAATAACTTCGACGTAACTATTTTTCCTTGTAATTTCATTATTAAAAACAAAAAAGGCAAAAAAATTAAAAAATTTACTTAAGTTACATGTCTAGTATGTTTATTGGTTTTAACAGAATTTAATACTTTTGTTTATTTAAGAAAAACAGCTGTTGTTGTATTTATTAAATTGTTAAAAAAAAAATATTTGAAAAATTGTATATGTAGATATATGTATTAGTTTATATTGTCTGTTTGTAATTTTTAAAATAAACATTTTATAAAAAAAATCTTCAAAACTTTTAATAAGCACACTTAAACTGGAAAAAACTGTTTCGAACAAAACGTAAGAAAATTCGATGATAATGTTTAAAATCGTTAAAAACTAGAAGAAACGATTTAGGGCAGAGTACAAAAATTCGATTCAATCGGAAATTTTATATTCTAATAAATATTTGCATTAGAAAATCACTGACATAAACGAATAACAGCTTGAAGTTAGAAACCGTATTAGCTCTAAGAAAGGAGTATAACTCGCAAAAAATTAACTTAATACCAAATTGGAACCTAAAAAACAATCAAAATACCTGAAGAAAATATGCTTTGACTTAAAAATTACTACAAAAGAAACAAATTTTAGCTTTCTAAAAATCTGAGTATTAGCAAAACAAACAACAAATTTTAAGTATAAAAAATTTGGTTGCAAATTCTTTCTTTCAAAAAGAAATATCATTAAAATAAAGTTAATTATTTTAAAAAATCATTTAATGTGTTTCATATTTAGGCGAAGGGTATAAAAAATTCGTCTAGTTCTCATACGTATTTTATTCCAAAACCGTTTAAACTAATAAATTGTTTACTTCATATATTGAAAAAAGTCATAACCAACTTTTACTGGACGATTGTTGTATAAATAAATATAAGCTATACCAACGAAATAAATCATGTGTATTCTTAGCAAACATTCAGGACAGCAAACAAAACTGTTTTATTTGCCAGTAGTTTCTTAAATCAAAACCATAAGGGACAACTTTCTATTTTGTAATGTAATTTAGAAAAAATAATTATGATCAGTAGACAGAAGATCAATGATCAATAGGAATTTCTTTCGGAGCATTTCAAAATAAAAACTAACATGGGTGCTTCGATAGGCTAGTGGGTAGTCTACTAGTCTGTCAGTGGAGAGGTTCTGTGTTCGATTCCCATCTAAGACTCTGGTCCGCTTCACTACAAATGAATTATTGTCTATGTTACTATGTTCGCTAGACCGAAGTTGGAATTTAATTTGTAATTGTATTCATAACATTTAAATAAATTAATTTAAAAAATACATGCCTTCTTTCGTTTACTCTGCTTCAATATGTTTTTCATAAGCAATGTTCAATTGGACAAAATATCACGTTTTATAATTCTTTCAAACCTCATTGCTATTTTTCTAATCTTAATTATTTCTTAATAATGCAAATGAATAGAAAAAATATATTAGTCAATTTACATATTTGACTTCAATAATCATTTAATAATAAACTGGATATGAAATGAATGAATTTGAGGCAAAGCAATTCTATGAGGATCGTAATAATTATTGACATAGTAGTGCTAGAAGATAGATTCTACTAAAATTTAATATCGAGCCGAAAGGTATACAAAATTAGGCCGATGTGGTCCAATCATGTTTTTTAGTCAAATGAAAAATGTCTAAATAAAAAATATTCATTTGTTAGAACTAAATACAAAATCTCTCCGCTGTACTATTTAACTAAAGTCATGGAAAGATCATACATAGATGTTTTTTAGTACTTCATAAAAATTTTAGTAACATCGCTGGATCAAGAATTTTTATACAAACAAAATAATTTTGTTGGAAACATGTTAAAGATCGCAAAACATTATTAATATAATTTTACTTAGATTATTTTAAGCAAAAAATGTTATTTAAATGCAATTTATTCGAATATCTGATATTTATCCGAATAACTCACTCGAGTAAATTTTATTGTTATAACTATATATAATCTGCAATAAATATACGAAAAATTCGCTTTGTTTATCACAAGATATTAATTTTATTCGAGTTAATATACTTCAATCACACTAATAAAAACTAAATTTCAGTGAAATTATTCAAATTATAGAAATAAGTTTAGTAAGATTTTCTTAATAAATATTATTCCAATTAATTTCACGAGTAATATTATTTGAATAAAACTTTGTATTTTTCTTTTCGTAAAAAAATCTATTTAATAAGTACAAAATAATTTTGAAATTGCGACAAATGCATGCTGAAATTCTCACAGAGATTTCGTGATTCCAACTATAATGCAAACGATGCCCATCTCTGATCTATTTCTATAACAAAACTTCGAAAAGTAAGAATATTTGTATTCATAAAAACAATTAGAAGTTCTAATGTTAATAATTTTCTATTCGATGGGATATTTTTTTATTATAATAAAACGCAAGGAATTTTTTTAAAACATTACAACTTCTAAGCCCCATTTAATATGCATAATAAGTTTATTGACATAGATAAGCCTGTCTGGAGAGTGCTAAGGCAACCAATAGAACAAATTTAAAAGAATTTCTAAATTTGTTATATTAAAAAAAATTCTTATAGAATTTATAATAGATGACATAATTTTCCTTTTCGTTCAAAAACGTAGAGCTCTCAGTTACGCTTATGATTATATTGTTTATTAAATTTGGAGCTTTTAAAGTGATGGCTTTTCATATATAATTACAAGGCAAATAACCTTTAGCAGGATTATTCTAACAAAATTGACTTCCATATGATTTTACACACTGCCTTTTTTATTTTCATTGGCGTGAATTTGAAATCAAATATCAGCAAAACTTTACAATTTAACTATTTGGGTACATATACACATGTACTTTTATTTATAGAATTGTGTGTAATTTGTTCAATTTTATTTAAGATTTGCAAAGAACCGGAACTAACAATAATTTTAAATCGCTTGCTTTAAAGGTGATGAGAGAGTTTACGTTAAATAATGACATGTCATGATATATTAAATGACACTTGCACGAGTATTTGTACACCAAGGTTGCATTTACTAAGAAAATAAATCATTTTTTGCACAACTTTTTCTTTTCACACACACGCTCAATGAATAATTTTATTGATTTTTATTTTCTTCATGCAGTTGTTCATAGGTTTTCTTATCAGAAATTTACCACTACAAGATGATGACAGTAAATAGAGAGATAAAATTTGTACAAGTTGTTTTATGCATATTTGTTAAGCAAATGTGTATTAAACACAAATTTGTTAACATGTAAGACACAAAAATCTTTTTTTATGTATTTATCAGTTAATTAACTTGTTTGGTGACAACTTCACTTACTTGATTAAAAACATCTTAGTACATAAACACACATTCAACTGCAAGTTAAACATGCTTGTTATTTAAACACTCAAAATTGTTGACGAATTTTTTAGAACTTTTAAGATAAAATTTTAAAATTAAACATACTACTACTACTCCCTTCCCCCTGCAAAAAAATCCGTAGTTATTAAAGCAATCGGCAGTTGTTGTTCTTGTTGTTGTGTCAGCAAAGAGAAGTGACAAAATCCACACTGATTCTAATCCACCTGTGTATGCATACACACACAAACACTACTAATGCACTCTTGTTTTATTATTATTTTGTTTTTTTCTAATCAAATTTGCTTTAAGAAATTGTATAGAAATATTTTTTTCATATGGATATTCTCAACAAGCAAAAAAACACAATTGGTTTAATATTATTACATTTTCAATTTAAAATACTTTTTATTCACATCTTTTTTTATATGTTAGCCATAAATAATATCTTTTACTATTTCATTAAAAAAAAGAACGAAACAAACATTTCGTATTCTATAGAATATATTCTATATGTACGTCCATACAAACAAATGTATGTATATTTTTTCATGCACACGCGACACACACTTCCGTCTAAACGATTCAGAAACATCCGTTAACCGCGGTTGACAATACTCAACTAAAAATGAAGTTGTTAAAGATGTTTTAATAAACCACTATTTGATTCAGCAGCAAGTGTTTGTATGTGGAATACCCAAATAACAACAACTAGAAACTCACCACACTTTAGTAGGTTTTTAGTAAGAGAAATAGTCCACCATAACGTCTTTCTCTTTTAAACCATGAAGAAGAGCAAATTATTATTAGTTTATGAATCAGGTGTAAATTAGTAAATGGCAAATCGATTTTGTTGTCAATCGATTACGGTTGCAATCGACTTTGAGTAAAAATAGCAGATATTTTAATCGATTCATGGTAAGCGATTGTATACTGAAATCGATTTTTAAGACTACAAATTTTACTAAAAGAAAAACAAAATAACGGCAAGAGTGCTAAATTTCATATATTTATGTCTGTCCAGTCTCTTTTAATAGCCAATACTTAACAAATGTGAAAAATTTCTGGTGTCATTCTAGAAAGTTTAGTATGCAAAGTATTAATAAAGCAAGATCGCTCAGAGGAAAAAATTAGTTCAAACCGAAGTTGACAATATTTGAAAAATGTCCAAAAGGCAAAAGGAGTTCAATGTTCAATTGGTAAAAATTATTTCCTGAAACACATCGTCCGGGGCAAAAATATGTATTTTGAAACATTGTTCAACGACAATTAACGAAAAATCAGCCAGTAACCATGACAATATCTGAGGATGAAAGCTGCTGAGTAATAAACTGGCATTATTTTACCTAGTCACAAAATCAATATTTTCAGCCCAGTAGCAGTCAAGTCGATGGTGTGCTAAATGAAAGTCCTTTTAGAATTGCCCGCCTCGTAACTGAAAGGACAACACTGCTCCTGTGAAGAGGCAGCTGTCAGTTGACTCATGACAGATTTCAACAAGCTCCGTAATTTAGTTTGTGTTTGATAGCAGAATACCTAGTGATTTGAGGGGAATATATGAAAAAAGTGTATTTTGTGTGCTCATTAAGGATTATTTTTTCCCAAAAAAAAACATCACTCAAACTAAAACTTAACTTGATAAATACTATGAGAATTCTGCACCATCAAGTTCAATGGTAAAAAAAAGTGATTTGCTAAATTTCGTTGTGGCTGTATAAGCACGGAAGATGCCGAACGTTCTGAAAGTCTCTATACCGGAAACAATTTTTTTTTTTTTTTTTTATTACTGAAGCTGCCTAATGGCATTTACAGTAAGTAATAAAATCTTAAACTATTAAATTGTATGGGTTGGTACTGCCAATGCAGTACTCAACATATAGTTATAAAAAATAAAAAAATAAAAAGTTATGTCGCCAAATCGAAAGTTTGCACCCTCTTGAGACGTCTATGACCCTCAAATGAAAGCAGGCCCCTCGCTAATGGGTTAGGATGAGCAGCAATTTTTGTTACGTAGTTCATACAAGATTTTTTAATTTCTTCTCGTACACTGAGAATATTCAGGTCCTTGTGAATATTGTTATTTCGGATGAACCAAGGAGCGCATGTAATCATTCTTAAGATCTTTGATTGTCTTCTTTGTAATTTTTCAACGTTAGATGCTGATGCGGATCCCCATAGCTGGATTCCATAATACCATATAGGCTTTAGTACTGCTTTATACAAAAGAACTTTGTTGTTTAGGCTCAGCGTAGACTGTGCCCCAATTAGCCAATAGAGCTGGGCAGTTTTAAGTTTGAGCTGCGTAACTTTGGCTGCAATGTGGTGGACCCACGTAAGACGTCTGTCGAGGTGAATTCCCAAGTATCTTACTTGGCTTTGCTCTGGGATCCTTACACCATTTATTGTAATAGGAGGGCAATTGTTTTTCCTCAAAGTGAAAGTTACGTGGACACATTTAGTGGGGTTAACCTTTATTTTCCACTTATGCAACCATTTTTCTAGTTCAGTTACGTGAGTTTGGAGTTGTTGTGATGCCACTTCTGGGTGTTTATGAGTACTCATGAATGCTGTATCATCTGCAAATGTAGACGTATGTGTGAGCGTATTTGTAGGAAGATCAGCGGTGTATAAAAGATATAGAAATGGCCCAAGTATGCTCCCCTGAGGGACTCCTGCTGAAATTCTTTTGCATGAAGAATACATTTTTTTGGATCGTATTACAAAACTTCTATTTGTTAAATAGCTCGTGAGCAGCTTGTGGACATTCGTGGGAAGAAGAGTGGAAATTTTGAATATAAGCCCATCATGCCAGACCTTGTCGAATGCTTGGGATATATCTATAAACAACGCAGAACAATACTGCTTTCTCTCAAACGTTTCCCGAATTAAGTTTGTTATTCTATGTACCTGTTCGATAGTACTGTGCTTTTTTCTAAACCCGAATTGGTGATTAGGGACTAAGCTTGTTAAGTCCGTTTGTGACTCTAATGTTGCCAAAGTTAACCTTTCGAATAATTTCGAGAGGATAGGCAACAGGCTGATGGGACGATACGATGATACCTGAGTTACATCTTTGCCTGGTTTGGGGATCATAACTATTTCTGAAAGTTTCCATGATGATGGAAAATATCCAATTCTTAGCATGGAATTGAAAATGAACAAAATATTTCTCACTGCCAAGTTTGGCAGATTGCTGATCATTGATGTTGTGATTTTGTCGCTACCAGGGGCCTTTTTTGGATTCAGATCTCTGATGGCAGCTCTCAATGCGGGTAGTCGTATTTTCAAGGGGTTAGCAATGGATTCTTGAGCTACAGTGGGTGTAATAGATGAGTTTGTTTCATTAGGGGTAAAAACCTTCTCCAGATAATCAGCGAACTCTTCAGCTTTATCCTTGTAGCTTTTTGCACACTCTCCATTTTTTAGGCGTATGGGCGCTTCATAGGCGATAGGGCGTTTCATTTTTTGGACTGCCTTCCATAAGCTATAATCGGTCTTCTCAGTTGCATCTATATTCTGCAGAAAGTTTCTGAGATGCAACTCTTTTTCTGCCTTAAGAGCGTCCCGTAATTTCTTTTGACATTGGTTTAATTGTGTCTTGAGGGAGGGGGAACGAAACTGCTGCCATTGGTGCCTTAGTTTTCTTTTTTCCCTTATAAGAGACTGAATGTAGCATGATGCAAGGGGGGGGGGGCATTTTTTTAGGCGAAGAAGATGCGGGTGTTGATGTTCTGGCTGCGTCGATCAATATATTTGTGAAGAGACTTACAGCAGAATTAATTTCGTTTTCAGTTTTTAGCGAAATATTTTGTGGCAGGTGTGCGCTTACGTACATTTTGTACTTTAGCCAGTTTGTCCTTTTATTTGGAAACAATTGAAAAAATTCATGATGTGGTGTTAGCCGATCGGAAACTGTAAGTGCCATTGGTTGTGGAAGCCATGGCCATATCACATTAGTCGGTGGTTTCAATTTTGAATGATGACTTCTGTATGAAAAAGCTTTCCGCAAGATAAATGCCACGTTTGCTCACAACCAACTACAAAATGCCAGTAGTGTCAATTGTGCATTAATTCGCATAAATTTCATTAGATATTTATTTTAAAATAATTTAAACTTACAATAAATTTCAATCTGAGACGGGAAAAGACAACTGAATGAATACAACGATTTCACTCGGGTAAAAGCAAAAAGTTTGAATAAATTTAATAAGTTAATTAAAAACAAATGCAAAAATTGGTAACAACTACAAATTATATGGAGAAGCATAAGCGAAATAAATTTTAAAAATTTTTTTAAGCCAACGCGATTGCAATAATGGATACTTTAAACTTCGAGCAAAGGAATTAACTTTTTTCCTCCATTTGAACATGCGTATGGATGACACATTCACTGCTAAAACATCTAAAATAGTCTCCCGCTTATTTCCTACTGTTTACCTCATACATAGATACAACAACAAGTATATGAATTTTTCAAATATAATTATAAAATATATTAAATAAAGGTTTTGTTATGGAGGCGATGAAATAATGAAATGAAAGATCTGCCTAAAACATCGCCGCTGTCCTTGAGAGTGAGCTGGATAATCTGAGGCAGTCGATTTCGCGTCGGTCACAAGAGCTCGGCGTTTCGCTGACTACAACTTGGCACATTTCGCGTTGTGACTTGGATCTGCACCCGCACAAAATTCGACTGAGCAGGGAGCTGAAGGTAAAGAAACCATAGACAACGACCTGTGTTCGCTGAAAGAGCCTTGGAGCAGTTGGAAATTTTCATTAAAAAAATCATATTCTGCATTGAGGTCAGTTTCTTGATGAATGGGTACGTCAGCAAATAAAATTGTCAAATTCGGAATGATACCAATTCACATGATATCCAAGAGCGTCCAATGAATACCGAAAAAGTCACTGTTAGGTGTGGATTTTGGGATGGCGGCGTCATCAGTCCATATTTCTTTGAGAACGACATTGGTCATGGCATCACCGTTAACGGCGAGGGCTATAATTACCAATTTCTTTTGGCCTGGATTGGATGGTATGGATATCAACGACATGTGGTTTCAACAGGACGGTGCTAAGTGCTACACAGCCTGTGTTATATTGGACATTCTGCACTAGGGATTTGAGAGCATGGTCATCTAACGTGGAGATATTGGATATTTCGAATTTGCCCCACGATTAACTTTTTAAATTAATAAAAAGATTTCAATGAGATCTCACACAAACTGTTTTATTTGAATGTAAATATAGGAAGCGCGTAATGAAAGACCATCTAATATACAAACGCAAAATGCCAAGGTCGTCGATGAATAAACAAGCCGAAAAAACTTTGGGTTCAGAAATATTTCTTTCATCTCTTCTCTATCCATATGGTGGCAACTTTAGATGAGGGCATTGAGTTCAACTCCTAAACTTTTTACATGCTTGCCAATGAAACAAAGTATGGTTATCAGAGATAACAATTTTAATATTTGTCAGTAGAGAGAACAAAACATCCTGGCGATCTTGCAGCCCATTTTTGTTGCTCATCTTTTATTTTTTTCCTCTTCAATTCTCCGCTTAAGCCTCAACTTGCAATGAAGTTATAAAAAATCCAAATATTCCATTTGCCATGCAACCCCTAACGTTATGCCATCAGTATTAAGGTTTCCCCGTATGCCGCTTTACCCGGGTCAATCATTATATTAAACTGCTTAGCCATCTCACTGAAATATACGCGGCAGTCGACTGATTTTGTTTTCCGCAGTTTGAGTTGTATGACATTCCACTCTAAACTAATCCGCCACCTCTTTGATAGCCAAATACTATAGTGAAGGAGGAAGGAAGCTTTTGCGCAATCAGTATAACCCCAAATCCACATCCTCATGGTTTTTGAAGCCATCTCTTTAGATTTTCATGGCTCTTGTTCTTCCAAAGGTACCTTTACGTTATGCATCACGAGCTGGTATTTTTGGAAGCCAAGTATGGTTCAGTAAACTCTCCATGTATTGGATTCAGAGTGCAGTACCTTGCAGCGAAAGGACCTGTGTCCGCTGCACTATGAAGTGCAACTCAGATGTATTCTAGAAGTCATTGCCATCTCCTTATCAAATAAATCCAGATGTAGATGTGTATACCCAATGCATAACAGTGAAATAACAAGTCTCTAATGTTTCTGCAACATATCAAGATATGTATTCTTTTCCAGACCGGACCAACATAAACTATAACACTATATAAGGGAATAGGACGTATTATAGCTGTGTAGATCTATGGAACGAGTTTCAGGTGGCAGGAGTTGTAATTGCGTTATTTACTTTCTCCAGAACACTTATCTTAAAACTCAGCTCTACGTACAAAATGACACCAATATATGTATACTGCGATAAAAAGCAAATTTCGCAAATAATTCTAATGTTTCCTCCACCATGTAAAATTTATCAAACATGGAAAACCTTCCCTGAATTATTTTTTCTTTCTACCAGAAATCAACAATTGTTTTTATTAGAATCAACGAATGTTGATAATGAAACTAATAATGCAGGCAAATCTTGGTAATAAGTTTTGTTTTGCACATTCAATAACTTAAAATTTTTAAGCCTTTAATTCTGCGTCTGATAAGCACTAAACGTCAATGGCATGGTCTATAAAATTAATGAAGTTCAAATGTCAATGGCGACTTAGGGAAGTATATGCTTATAAGCATTTGAACTCATCCTTTGCATTATTTTCGCCGGGTGGTTAAAAATTTACCAAACAAAATACACATACTTATTCCTCTCACAGGACTAACAACTCTTGTTGTTCAATAAATAAACAGCTTCAACTTAATTTTGTACTTAAACAAATGTGTAACCTTAAACTATATAAAGTGTAAATAAAAATAATTTTGCAATAAACCCTAAAATCAATATTCAAAACTAAACAGAGAGAAAAAAAATCGTTGATATTGTGCCAAAATTATGCCGCATTAAAACAACAATCTACCAAACAGCAAAGCCATTTTAAACAGATTTGTTCGTTAATTCGCACGTGACGTCATTATTACAAACTTTACACCGACTGTATGGATTAAACATCCCTCTTAAGGTTACAGTGATAATAAAAATGAAATATCACACATAATCTTTGGGAAAGACTCTAAGCAGAAAATCATTGTATTTGTGCATTTTACAAAAAAAAAGTAATAATTCGAAATAATTGCAGACATTTAGTACCATTTCGAATGCAATTGGAACAGTTTTTCAGGGGTTGAAAATATATGCAATTCATGTGAACTTTCTCAGTCTTTTTTTTTTTTTTTTGTTAACCACCCACCCCTCAATGTCTGATAGATAAAGATAATTCGAAATAATTTATGTTTAGTCACGTTTAGCTTAACTTCCCGGGGTGTGTTATTAGAACTTTTGCTTTAATTAAGAGTATTTGAGAGTGCTGCAAAGATTTTCATTGAAGATTTTGTGATCAAAGTCAATAAACAAATTACAATATCGGAAGGATAGTTATTTTAAATTAATTGTTTGTTGTTTGAATGGGTAATAATTACTAACTTTCCTGTAGATGTCGCTCATAGGTTTCCTACTTTTATATGGAAACCGACTTCAAATGGTCTTCAAAGTTATGAAAATGTTGTGATTAGGATCCAGAAGATGTACAATCTGTAATCATTTCCAATGATTTCAGCACAGGCTTGTCATTGCAGGATGTTCTCATTCAAGATTCCTATTCACCGATTTGGACGATATCTCCATTGAAAGCAATAGATTATGGAACTGATATTGAAAGTGAACTAAGAAATGTAGACCTAACGTCACATAACAAAACAACTTTGAAAGAAGAAACTAAAAAGAAACGTTGAATCATTCACCAGAAAACATGAAGGTTTTTCAAATTTGTAAAGAGTTTTCGGCAGCAAATTACAAGATAAATTTTCTGTAATTCGAGATACGTTGAAATGGGTGGTGAGCACAAAAATATCGGTGGATTGAAAAGACTATTTTGAAGAGGAAATTTCAAATTCCAAACTATACCGATTTTCGTTCTAATAATTAATTATACGAATGTAAATAACATTTACTGCAATACGCTGAAGCCGAAACCATTGCAAAAAAATTAATTCCAAGACTATGTGTGATACTGGAAGAAGTAAAAATGAAAAGCGTGAGGCTGAGGTTCATATCCTCTTAGATGCCTAATTGAAATTATTATTTGGAATAACTATACACTTATCCATCGATTTACACGATTTCACTTTTACAGGATTTCACTTTTTAAAGATTATTTTTTCGTGTAAATTGAGATTTATGAATACCTCGATTTATATATTTTATTGAATATTTTTGTCTCTATAGGACGTTCGAGTCAGTTCAGAAATTATAAATGAAGGTTTAGAAATGGGTAGAAAATTGGCAAATCGTTTTCTAAAAAATGATCCGAATGTTGAAAGGGCAGTCGCATTCCAAAGACATATTAACCAAGGCTTAGCACAATATGTGGAGGTTTATAAATAGTTAAACAATAAATCTACACAGTTCTTAATTACAAACTTCACTTGCATATCGAAACGACCTGAAATCATCAGAAGCAGAAAAAGAAACTGCAGAAATATTATCTAGCGACGACGAATAAATTAAACACATATTTACAAAATATGATACGAATTACATTAATTTTGTTTTTGTTTTTATGAATAGCATTTATTTTGTTTAATGAATAAAGGTTTATTTTTATGTGTTTTGAGTAAACGCTTCTGATATTTTAAAAACTAAGTTGAAATACATATATAATTTCTAAATAAAATCTATTTTTTACGCGATTCTGCCTTTATTTTCGATTTACACGATTTTTCATACAATAATTTCAAATTTCGATTTACACGACTTTCTCAGGAATGTATCTACCGTGTAAATCGAGGGATAGGTGTATATTAAACTCTGCTCTGTAGGTTTAAATTAAAATATGAACATTTCCTTGCTAACTTTGGAAAATTGCGAATATTAGCCCACTAATTTACGAATACTAGTCTATTTATATACACATTTCAGTTTTCATTTATGTTCTTTTCTTTATAATTATGTTGGTTTTTTGTTAAACGGGCTTTGTGAATAATATTACACTTAATCGCATTTTAACAAAAAAACTAAGAAATGATTTATTTTTGCCGATTTTTGGTGCCCTTTTTCCCTTAAAGAAAAACCTTTAAAAAAATTAAATGACTTTTGCCGATTTACGATTGCCGTTTTGGAGATGGAGGCAAAAAAATCTTACAACTCAGATTTTTACTGGAAAATGTTCGCGTACTTACTAGTAATATTTTTACTTGTCAGGGCCATTGTTAATACTCGACGTTGGCTAGGGGTATGCTTTTATCAGACGGATAAACAGTTATTCATTATTACAACTCTAATTTCAACTAAAATTGAGCGATAAGTTAAAGGCAAGTTCATCCTACCTGTAGCTTTTACGCGAGGTTTAATCATTTGAAGTTGCCTTACATTCTACTTTATCAATTACAACCATATAAATTTCGGACCGCTTTCTGCCCGGTTGAATTAAAATTTCCTTGGAAGGTGACATTTTATATCATGTCTCAATTATTTTTATGTACAAAAACTAAATTAATCAAAACATTTTTTTTCATAAAAAGCATACATGTACGAAGAATTTTAAAGAAGTTTTTAATAATTCAAATAAGACCGTATATGACCTGGTGTAGCCCTACCTTAAAAAATACCTTTTTTGTAAAGGATGTTTTGTGTTTATAAAACACAATTTTGTAAAAAATTTCATAATAATGAAGAAATCGTAAGTATTTTTTAATATATAAAAACAAAAACAAATATACAGCCCAATTATTAATAATAATTCTTTAGGAAAATGTTCCCTTTTCTCATTCCTCCTATTGTGAATTAAAATTCCATTCGAGTTTATTATCTGCCTGGCCCACGATGTCGAACGACATCGTTCGCGTACTTAAATACATTCAAACCAAAAACAACATTTTAAAATTTGTTGCTGTTTCAAACGTATTTATGCAAGCGAACGATGTCGTTCGACATCGTGGGCCAGGCAGTACGTCTATTACCACGTTTATACGCACGTCTTATTTGCAAATAGAACTATTTGCAAATAACTAATTCACTGTTTATACGGGTAATTGCATACAGAACTTATGTTATTATTAGTGATGCCATTGACGAAAATATGATTGTTTGGTAAGTAAAACACAAAAAACGTTCATAAAGTGGCAACGTCTTACTTTTTATTTGCAAATAGTGTCGTTATTCACGACTTGTTTAAGTAAGTTAATAAGTTACAATAAAAAAGTTATACGGCAACATTCTTCTTTTTTATTTGCAAATAAGACGTGCGTATGAACGTAGTATATGGGAACAATTTCGACAGTAAAAGGTAGATATTCCAGAGAGTTCTTTTCTCCAATTAATCTTGAGGGGAGTGAATGTATAAATGAAAGATTTAAGTTAAAAAGATAATAACGAGGCCTATTAAATATGGTCAATGAAAGTCAAAGGCAGACCACTCGTTCGCTATCGCGACTTTGCCAAACTCCATAAGAAAAGACAAACGAAATTTATCATGTATAGAGTTTGACAAATTCATGAGGTAGTGGGAGAGCGTTGAATAAATAATTTATTGCGTTAAACTAGTTTTTAAATTAAAAAATTTCAGTCAGTTTGGCAAACCTTTATTAAGACAAAAATTTATTTTATGTATGTATATCTATGCCATGGAAAAAAGATTTGTATTTTTAAAGTCATTTATTTAGAATAAAACTGCAATAAATTATTTCTTATTTAAAATAAGTAGATTTCCAAGAAGAAAATAGCGCATATTTGACTTGCAATTCTTTGGCTGATCTTTCGGTTTATCCCTCTGCAAGCATTTGAAATCCCATACTATACGTATATGTTTTTATTACGAGACAAAATCATTTTTAATAAAAACGCAATTAAAAACATCTAAGTTTTAATTTCTTATAAAATAAAACACCACAAGCAAAACAGCTGATTCTGATTTTTTCAGCCCCTTATTTACTTATTCACGGAGTTACTACAATAAGAGCAGTTCTATTTTTCGGGGAATTTCGAAGTGAAAAATTCCCCAAAGAAATTCATTATTGGACTAATGTTGTCGAGTATATCTTAGTTGAACTGCATATATTGTTACCCAATTGAACATAGTTTGGGTTTATGGGATAATAATGTTTATTATTCTTTATGTGTTTCCTATGATAAGAAATGAAAGTAAATTTCAAATTAAATACATTGTTTAAGAAAATTAAATATAATTAAGAGGGCAAACACCATCGATATAATATTAGAGATAGTTTGTGCCAATAAGTTTGAAGTAAACTGTGCGGAATATTGTACCTTTGGGACGTAATTCTAAATGGTAAATACTTCTTCCTTCTGAATTTCTAAAAAGAAAAGGAGTGTTAGGCATTTTTCTTAAATTTATCAACAATAATCAAGCAGTGCAGCTGCTTTAGTTACATTCATTCATTCATTACAGTTCATTTCTTAAAAAACTTTGCACTACTAGAACATAACAAACACCATCATTCATTTAAGTACTAGGGATACTATTATCTTTTCAGGGTTTTCTTCTACAGCTTATGAAGTTTGTAAAGATTTAAAAAAAAAAATTTTTAATAGTAGCAACATTTTTTAAACCCCTATTATTTTTTCCCAACACTAATTTCGATAACAAGCCTAATAAATTATACCAACAAAATGCCTGCCCATAACTTATCATCGTACCGATGTCCTTAGGAATAACTTTGAATGACAATTAGTTATTCTTTTAATTTTAAAGTAGAAATCTCAAAACAAAATATTTTTGCCAATTAACACTGTAATTTTGAGTTTTTAAATTTCATCAAACATGATAAAAAATGTGATTTGAAATGGAAAAAATATTTTTCTTTACGATATTAGATAAAAATGTTGGGAACCGAATTAGATCAAGATTTTATTAATTAAAGACTAAATTAAACACTAAAAATATGTTAGTAAATTTTTTGTCGTTGAAAATATAGAAGAAATTATAAAATACATACATACGTATGTATACATGCATTGAAAAAGAAGTCAGTAAAAATATTTATATGTACTACATACGTACATTAAATATTTATTATTCAAGCATAAGGCCTAAAGCAAGTTCACACAAGGTAACCTCATCAAGGCAACAATCAAAGTCCTTGTGATATTTCATACTCTCGGCAGTGCCAAACATACTACAAATTTGTTTTGTAAGGCAGGTGAAGGAATATATGATAATACACAATATTTTTTTATACAATGGCCACGTTCGTAAGAAAGTCAGGGAAAATTTTTGTGTAAATTATTTATTTCGAAAAAAACAAAAATTTATAAAGATGTCGACAAAAGCAAATCATGAAAATTTTTACACAAGGTAGACAACGAGCGAATTCATCAACTGATTTCTTGAGGTTACTTTCGGCGAATTCGCATTGGTCAAGTCAGGTGATGACAAATTATTTATGAATTCCTTTCTTTTATCGACAGGTTAGTAATTTTTTTTTTTTTTAATTTCAATATTAACTTTTAAAATTGTTTGTTGTGATTTTAGCTGTTCATATGCCGACATTTCATTGGGCGCTAAACACACTCATCAGTGAACTTAAAGCAGTTTGAAAACATGCAACCCCATCATCATATGAACAACTAAAACCACAACAATGAAATTTGAAAAGTTAATTATACAAATATTTTATGGATACAATCCTGATAAATTTTAATATAGTTTTATTTTCAAATAATTTGCAAAAATACAATCCTCGTTTTACACGAAATTTTTATGCGAGTTGTTTGGGACCGTGTAGTTAGTTTATTTTTTGTTGCTAATTTCCTTCACATTCTTTAACAAAAAAATTTTTTGGCATATGTTTAGCATTTCACAACAAAATGTCGAGGCGAAGTACTCTAAAGTTTTTTAAACAAATAAGCAAATCAACAAAACAAATGGACATATTTTAGCATTCAGTAATGGAAAAAAGTTCGCCTTGATAAAGTCTATTTAACATGTCAAAATAGCTTTAGTCAAGGCCCATTAAAAAGGTCTATGCAACAGCAATCACTTCGCCTTACATATCTATACTTCTATACTAATATTATAAAGAGGAAACATTTGTGTGTATGTTTGTAATGTTTTCACACAAAAACTACTGAACCGTTTTCAAAAATTCTTTCACCATTAGAAAGCTGCATTTTCACTGAGTGACATAGGCTATATTTAATTAAAAAAAAAAGTATTTGCCAGGTATTGAAACGGTCTTTATTGAAATATTTTTAATAGGATAATTATTAATAAAAAAAATATTAATAAAAAGGTATGAATAATATGGTTTGATTATTGTCGGTACTTTTATTATTTTTTAAAATATACATATGTACATATAAAATGTAAAAAAGTAGTTACAGTGGCATAACCACATTAGTTGGACATGTGGTATCCCGGACTTTTTTGTAAATATTAATACGTTTTATAATACTGTAGAATATTTTTTCGTTCTATCATAAATAGTTTCCGCAGCGCAAGCGATGACAGATTTTTTTAAACTAATTTTTCCACACCTTGGGTTACAATAATGCATTTTTATTAGGGATCCCTATTTTTTTATGAAATATAGCCTATTTAACTCAGTGAAAATGCAGATTTTTAATGGTAAAAGAGTTTTTGGAACCGGTCCAGTAGTTTTTGTGTGAAAACATTACAAACATACATACAAAAACAAAAAACACAAATGTTTCCTCTTTATATTTTTAGTTTAGATTATCCTATTTTTATATTATTTTACTTTTTTTGGAAAGCCGTTGTCATGTTCTTCAAAACGAGATATCAAACTCTTAAATCGATTATGTAGTTCCGAAGATATTTACAAAAAATCTATGTTAATAATGATTCAATATCAAAATTTCAAAACTTTCGAAATGTTGCATTAAAAAATCCGAGTTTTTGGTTTATTTGTAAATTTTTACATCATTCGATAACATAAGATATTCCGCGCTTACTAAGGTGCAACATTGTACAATAAGTTAAAGATCTATACATATAAAACAGGATATATATATATATATATATATATATATATATATATATATATATATATATATATATATATATATATATATATGTATATGTAACGTATGGACTCCAAAACTTTATGATAGGTATTCAATGGATTTTTATTTAAAGGCCGTAAATTTCGTTAAAAGCTCAATTTAAATCGTGTGGTAATATAACACTAATGTTTGCTTAGGGGCAGCAACGCGGACCGGGTCAGCTAGTATTTTATAAAAAGGTCAAATATAATTTCCTGAATATGATACTCAATGAATTTTGAGATATTTAAAACTAATTAAATATTTGTACCAAAGCAGTTATGCTTGAATAGTAAGCAATTTAAATTAGTTAAAAAAAGAAGAAAAAACTGGAACAAATAGATATAATTAAATATTTACGAAAAATGTGCTAAAAATAAATTTAAAATATACCGAAGATGGAAATTAGTGAGTTCATCACGAACATTTTTTGGTTTTAAACTCGATACGTTTTCAAAACCGAATTACATCACATTTGTACCTGTATTTACTTGACAATATATGGTAGCATTTACTTGTTAAAGGAGTCTGAAGGATATATTAAAATTTTGACAATAGGATTATAAACAACAAAACGCGCACAGCACGGCTCGGGAATGACATGGGAAATCGCGCATCAAAACTTAAAACTCGCCTGCAAGCGATGTGCAAAAGTTTACAAATGGATCCTGCCCCACTGCGTCAACATAAGACCAACCTTATTGAAAATACTTTAAGATTATTGTTTTGTAGTTTTTATACGCATTTTTTATATGCATTTTTATTTATTTATTATTATATTTTTTCGCAGTGTCACGCTAGTTGAGCGCCCTTTAAGACTTACACGTTCCAGAGCATATTAACAGCAATTGCTAATTATAAAAAAGTTAATTCGATAATAAAAATAAGTTCTTAAAATTACTCTCTCTAGCTGTAAAATTATCAGATAGGAAAGGATAAACTTAAAGTAAGAAAGTAGGAGAAGGCTAATCTAAATGAAATTATTTATATATAAAAAATGAGCTTGTAGAAATTAGTTGTGCTGCTGTACTAAATGAAAGAGGAAACTGGTTGATAATCTCAAAATGTCACGCAGTACAGAATCACAGTTAATACTTTAAATAAAAACGGGGTTTCAATATAATGATATAAGCGAGGTTTGTCAATAAATTCTTGCAAACAGAACTAATTAATACCTCAAAACCCACAATTTAGCATGTTATATAAACAAGTTGTTGAATAAAGTTAAAGTTGTATTTGTAAATCTAATTTCCTGATAATATCCTTGGCCTTATTTAAAGTGGCTGGACCGGTAGAGTTAGAAGTGGACATTTTATATAGATCTTGCATATATTTATCTATATTGTCCACAGTGGCACCATTAGGTGCCGTGGGTAAGGGCAAAGCACTCAACGCCAGAGCTAATTTTCTTTTCAATTTATCCAAATAAATTTCCAGTAATCTATTCTTCTCTTCCAGCTCGTTGTTTTCCGTTATCATTTTCTCTACACCGAATTTCATATTCTCAACGTGTTTCTCTAACACTGAATTCTGTTGCTCCAAATCCGTTTTCGATTTCCGAAGACCACGCAATTCCATGTCGTAGATTTTATTGTGTTCCAAGAATTCATTAGTGAATATGGGTATTTCGCCGGGTGTAGGGGTCACTATGGAAGACGTTGAAGTTCCCGCAGAAGCAGCCGCTGATGGCAAAACATTTGTGATATTTGTGATGGAAGTGGGCGGCGTGGGTGTACGTTTACGTTTGATTTTATCATTGTTAGCCTTATCCATGGCCTGGTATGATGTTGAAGGTGTGGGCACAATTTCTTTAATCATCTTATCCTTCGAATTGTCTTTTGTGGTCTTTGTATTTTCATTCCCTTGTGTTTTATCTTTCAACACAGATTTGGCAGCTGTGGAAGTTGTTGCAGTAGCCGACGAACTGGGACTACTGTTTTCAGTCGATTTGCGTATTTTATTTTTAGCCAATTCACTGGCTAAAATATCGGGTCGGGATTTAAGAAAACTATGCAATTCCTTAACATATCTGCAAAGAAAAGTTCGCAAAAAATAAGCATTTTCAAAACGTGGTTTTAGAGATCAAGTGCAATTGCTTAATAGACATGAGATTTATGTGTTACATACTTTTTTACAATTGGTAAGGTAAAATAAAAGTTTTTAATATAAAAGATGGATGATTGACAACAAAATGTAATCGGAATAAATTTTCGAAAGTATATATTCCGAACAGCAAGCAAATATGATGAATTAAAAGGACAGTCATTAACTTTAACCAGTAGCAGTTAAATATTTTCTACCACTTCAATAAAGGGAAGTGATAAGATACTATCATTGGCGTTTTATCATTCTAAAACAAAAACATACTGAAGTAGAAATAACATTATATGAGAATGATTCGTATAATTGTGCATATTATTTAAGACTCTCCATTTTAATACATACATATGGACTATACAAAATAAGAAAGATTAAAAAGAGATTCATCGAGATTTACAGGGAATAGTTTTTTCCTCATTAAAAATAACAAGGGAAGTTGCACTCTTAAAGATTTCTATATAAAGCTAGCGGACCAGGCGAACTACGCCTCGCCCCAATTTTAAGCCTTCAGACAAACTTTCTATTTTTTCATGTGAGAAGCCATTGAGGAATAATTTCAAACAAAATTTAATACAAAAACTCGATTTTGAATTTTTCCAATTTTCCGACTTTTCCGGAGGGAGGGAAAAACCTTCTCCTCGAAAATACGAACAACTGACAAAAAGTTTTACAGAAATCGGCCCAGCCGTTCTCATTTTATGAATTATTGGATTTTGCCACGCCCCTCCGCCCACAGACCGAAAATCAAGTGTCACCCGCCCGAGTATTCTGAAGGTTTCCTGAAAATTTCGTCAAAATCGGCCCAGCCGTTTTGGAGCCATTACGTTACATACATACATACATACATACATCCAATTTTATATATATAAAATAATTACACCAAAAAAATTATAATAATAATAATACTAATAATCCGATACACAATCTTGTGCAATTGGTCTAGCATTATGGTATTTGCAAAATGCTATACTTTTACTCTACAGTAACAAAATAATCGAAGGGTAATGCATAAGAGGTAAATTCAACAGTACAATAACAAATACAACTCTATCTTTACTAAATATCAAAAACAATAGAACAAAAGTAGAAAGGAAAATATGCCAAAGTTAATAAAACAAATATGCAAATAATCAAATAATCAAAACATATGAACAAATTTTGACATTGAGCAACGAGAGAATATTGAAAAAAGTCATCAGCTGCGCTGTCAATTTTACCTGTTATGAATTTGCATATGCTTCTGTTTTGTATAATTATGTTTGCATAAATGCAACACTAAAAACCATAATGTTGCATATACAACAATTAATTGAAAACTGACAGCTGACAAATTTCGAAAGAAAAATTACAAAAGAATATAAAGACATCGCCAAAAGTATCGATAAGGATGGACCGACCATAAATAGACCGAAGAGAGTTCAATAGAATTATTAAATTATCTTCAAGAAATTCAGAAAGTAAAGTTGCGAAATATCATAAACGGCTTATAAACAACGGCTTGCAAACCAAATAAATTGAAAACATTTACAGTTGCACGAATTTGCAATCTCAAATACACAAGATTAAGCTTTTGTCTATTATAAATTACTTTTACCATAAAACCTACAATGGCAAATAAAAATATTCTCGACAACATAGATAATGTAGGCATTAAAAATAAAGCTTTTATATAAATCATGTTTATGAATTTCTTAAATTTGGTAAATTTGTTTAAATGCAGAGTTTATTATTTGTCCGGTGTATTGTACATAAAAAAAAATCTTTTTATGCTATGTCTAACTCGGTTAAGCAAACGCTTTTAAAAGAAAAAAAAATCGCTAATAAGAAAACAAATATTTCAATTTTTTTTTTTCAAAGCAGTTTAGTTTCCTTGAAAGTAAATCCTCTAAAACGAAAAACCGTTTAAGCGAAACGCGAAAATCTCGTTTAAACGTAAAACAATTGCTGTAATTTGCTATATATCTTATATCTGAATTCAACTGTACATATTTTTGTTAAATAAATAATTTTTTATTCGAACTTCAAATAAGAGTAAGGTGAATGGATGGTGATTGCAAAAACTTTGGCGATATGAAATTCTGGAGAACTTTTTACAGTTTTCTTGTTTGATTCTCCGCATCCAATTTTTCAAACAAAAGGAAATTTAATGTAACAAATTTTGTTGAATAAATGTACGAATAAATCTAAAGACTTAATTAATTGTAATTTATTTATTTATCAATTTCGAACATTTGAGCATTTATGAAAAAATTCATGAACATTAATTTTATAATTAATTTTATAATCCTTTTAATCAAAATTTTAAATGTTTGTCGATTGGATCGATTTTGTATATTGGTAAATAAGAAGTGAAATTCTATAAAGCACCGATTGTAATTGGAGGTGCTACGGCACCTAGTCCTACTAACGCAATAGGAAAAATATAACCATATTTAAAAAATTATTACGTTTACGTGAAGGCTGGTCGCCAGTCCAAACTTACTTTGCGAAAGCGTAGCAAAGTAAATGCATTAGAAAAACTGTGTACCATCTGATTGCACAGTCATCTATCTATTATATATGTATTTCACTCCAACTGTTACATTGTGTCAAATAAAAAATTATTAAAAAAAATTTGCATATATTTATTTGCAAAATAAAAGCATATCGGTCAATCATGAAGCCAACATTTAATAAATTGCAAGGCTTGCAAGTTACATTTAAGTAAATCTTATAAAGTCCTAATAAAATATTATTCACGCGCTAAAAGCAAATGTTTAATATTAGTCGATTCATTTATGTTTATGTCATGCAAAAGCTTACGCCGGGTAATCGCCTTCTATTAATAATTTTATCTAAAACTCTTAATGAAAATAAAGGAATAGTGAATTAATATGTCTTGATAAAAAAAAAATTTAAATCACTCAAAAAAATAACTGCTTTCATTTAAATTTTCTACTCAAGTCGACCGTTTGGATTATAGAAACGGCACTTAAAGACAAAACTAGTTATAAGTACATACTTGAAAAATAACATGCTAATATAGAAAGCGGCTATTATAACTTTCAAAACTGGCCGTAAGAAGGATTTAACTACATCATCTGTATGTTTGGCCACTGCATGTTTATCAGTAAAAGTTGCCGCATAAAAATTGTTTTAAATATAAATGGCAAGTATGTATGAAAAACATTTTTTTCTTATATGCGTTATTTCAGTCAAATTATTCAATTATTTGCGTACCTTACTTTGATATTATGATGAAGATTGACTTTATGATGAAGAATAGTTTAACATGTTTCTTATTTAATTATTAACCGAACACGATTCTTCTTCATTTATTTACATATTTATTTTTTATATTTTATTAACGAACTTTTAATAATTTTCTTAGTATCCAATTGCATCTGATTTTTTTTTTTTTTTTTTTGCTATTTACATACTACATCTTTCAATTATTGCATTTACATATTTACATTAAACATTTTCTTTAAAATTTTATTTTATTTCCATTAAAGCAATTTGGATATTTTATTAATATTTGCTCTAATTAATTTTCCATTTATTTTATTTATTGGCATTTTGATGTATTTTATTTTATTTCTACTTATTTTATATGATAATTTTATTATTATTTTTTTTTTTATTAAAACCATTATATGCCCTTTTCCTTAAACACACAATCATACACACATTTTATTATATTAAACTATATTTTGCTTTAACATTTCTTTTTAAAGAACATACACATCAACATTTTCTAAACATAACCAACAAATTTAAACTGCTAACTTTAACATTTAACCTTGAAAAAAGGTGCTCCGCCGGCTGAGAGTTCTTTATACATACACTAACACATTACCACACACACATAGCCAGTTGTAAGCAGTCAATTGATTTTTTATTGTAACCGCCATATTGCTTAGACAAACATAATTATATTTTTTCCAATTGGATTTTACACGAATATATAGATTTTCGCAAAGTTTTTGAACAAAATAGTGTAAAATATTTATTAAATAAACACTATTTAATACTTTTTTTTGGAATAATGTGTTTTTTTATTGATCTCCAATTTATTTAGAAGGAGTCATGTCTTAAGTTGTATACGCAATTGTTAAACAGACGAAAAATACTAAAAAAACCGCAAGCAAATGCACACAAGAATAAAAGAGAATGTGAGAGAATTTGGAGTTGCCAGAATTTTACTAAATGTAATTGGGAATCAAGTAAGGAAACGGAATTACGTTTGCAAAACATAATTCGTGTGCGTGTGTGTGTTATGCGTGTATATGGTGTTAAGGAACATTTTTATGGAATTAATTTGTTGATTTTAATTTTACATTTTATTTTCTATGCTGCTTCAAATTAGGTTATATTTTATTGCTTGTTCTATTAACAATTTTGATTTTAGTCTAAAGCTATGTACAGACGGTTGTAAGATCTGACAATATTGTCAGTAAAATATGCCTTACAATGTCTTGCAACTGTGTGAACTGCCAATTTTCGTCTTACAATGTTGGTAGAAAAAACATTGTCAGCCTATTGTAAGCCAATAATATTGTTAGATATCTGCCAATCGTGAGAACACTCTTCTTTGCTATTGCCAGGTAATTGTCAGACGTTGTAAGTTCATTTTTTATTGGTAGGTGTGCTTAAAGTAATGCACCTGACAATGGAATCATTGTCAGACAAATATTTCTACTGGCAACACTGCGCGCGCATAAACGTAAATTTAATGTTTTAAATTTTCTGGCAATGCCGAAAAACAAATTTGTTGTACAATAATCTAACAACCGTGTGAACTGACAATTTTTATTGGTAGGTAAATTTATTGCCAGACAGTTGTCTGACAATGAAATTGTAAGCTTTTCTTACAATCGTCTGAACTAACAATGTACCTTTTTGTAGCCATATTGAATTGTCAGAACATTGCCAGCACGTTGGTAAATCAAACATTGTCGGATCTTACAACCGTCTGTACATAGCTTAAATAAATTTTTGTGAACCCGTGTTTATATACATATATTCCTTTACAGTTAATTAAATTTTTCGTAATCACTATCTTGTAAAGCAAATGGAATAAATTCATTTATAATATGATTATAATATTATTATAAATGAATTTATTCCATTTGCTTTACGAGATAGTGATTACGAAAAATTTAATTAACTGTAAAGGAATATATGTATATAAACACGGGTTCATAAAAATTTATTTAGACTAAAATCAAAATTGTTAATAGAACAAGCAATAAAATATAACTATATTATAGTTGGAGTACTAGTGCAACCTCTACTTTTTGCTTTCAGCGATATTATAATAAAAGGTTTGGGTCTAAATTGCTTTTCAAATTAAATGATTGCGTTATAGGTGTATAATGATCTAGCTTTTTCTGAGCTATTGTGCGTCGAAAAAAATTCATAGCTCGAATTGGACATTCATTATTTTTTAAGAATGTGATATTATAAAGAAGGAATGAAGATGGTAATAGTCAAAAAAAGTTTGCGTTCAGTAGTTGAAAAATTATAAATTTGTCTTTATAACTTGTCATAAAATACTTGCAATATAACATGGAAGTTTTATCCATTTACATAAGTTTATATATCGCAATTTTAATGTAACATAGTCATGTGTCAAAAAAATCAAAATTTCTAAGTTACAGGATAAAAATTTTCTTTATCCTGTTTATATGTATATATAATCCTGTTTATATGTATGTATAAAAAATTATAAATATTATGCCATCCTTTAACACGACATAGTCATAACTCAAATAATCCATACTGTTCCATTCTACGAGTGTAATAATTGATTTCTCCTTCAGTTTAAACAAAAGACTTCGAAAATTTAAGTAAAGTTATATGACTAAAGAATCTAAAATATTGAGTTACTGGGAAAAGTGTTCCTAAAATCATAAAATCATAAAATCATCGCACACTAAATACAAGATTCACAATTCAAAAAATCCAACATCTGCAGAAACAAAAAACTTTTGATAATGTACAAGCGACACAAGTAAAATAAATTAAGGACAACGGTATTTTTGCAGCCACGGAAGACTCTGAACAAGAATTTTTTGTAGTCGTTCAAGATTTCTGATGTGTATTTATTTGTAGAAAAAAGCGATTTTGATTTAGTTGTGACTGTTTTGTATTTAGCCTTTAAAAATAAGAATAACATATATCTAAAAGTAAACCGAAGCTAAACCAAAAGATGTCAATAACACTTTGTTAACTATAATCACATTTTTTTACAAAGTTCGATTTTTTACATATATAACTATATTTCATTAATGAAGCGATATATATATATCACATTTTCCAGAGAATTGTTTTTAGTTTATTTATGGTTAGTTAAGATTATATTGAAGATAAAACAAATAATAAATAGTATATAACTCTCGTTGATGGAAAATTCTAAAGTTTTGCATAGTAACTCACAAAAGAATTGAATCTCAAGTTAAATAACAAATATTTGTTGAAATACAAACTAAAGGGACGAATTAATAATATTATTATGTGTTGCAATTTTTATTATTAATGTTTTTCATTAGCGATCAACCTAATATGAACATTGAACAAAAAATATGTCTCGCACATCAATTTGGCTTGTGGAGACCGCTAATGTTCATGTTTTCTTCATGTGCTGCCATTGTTCTCCGAATATTAGTTCAAAAAATCATGAAAATCGTGAAATTAACAAATACATACAGAAATCCAATTAATCAACGAAACACGGTCCGCGAAAAATAAAACACACACATACGAAAAATTTATGATTTGTCTGTTCATAGCAACACGTTTTCGCCACATACAAGAATATGAGCAAACGAACACCGTTGCTCTGTCTGGGCTATATTCATATATTGGTCAATTCGATTGCAACAAAGTCGGTATAAAATATTGAACTATTTGTGTGGGCTTAAACCTCAAAAGTAGATAATTTTAGCAGAAGGGATGCAAAATGTCTTTTGATTTTAAATTTTAAAAATGTTTCTTTGAAATTGAACCTACTCTGAAATTTAATATCAATTTTGATTTTAAAATATAGTTCCATTCTTGTCAAGGATTATACTATACAAGATTTCAGTATTAAAAAAATATATTTACTAGAGCGGAAATACAAATGGACCATTTATGCTAATGAATAGTGTACTTCCCAATTAAGCGTTGTCAACTTTCAGAACTTTCAGTTAAAAAAAACCAATTGAAATAGCAACTATTTGATCGAGAGTACATAATAATAAAATTTTGAAACCAATAAAAATTTTAAATACCAAGAAAATAGTTTACCTTTGCTTGTCAACATCCGCTGCTTTTAGGTATGAAGACTTGACATCAGAAGGCAAAGAATGCCATTCCTCGCCAATCATTTTGTTGTGCTCCATGTGCGTTTTCGAAGGATATTCTTTGCGCATCGATTCACGTCGGTCATGCATGTAACGTACATAACCTTTATGAATACAATCTTTTATAGTTTTCATTGTTTTACAAGATAAAACACTTCATACCTGTCAATGGCAATTTGGGTGCACCAGCTGCATTAATTTTACGTCTTTTCAAACGAAAATGTTCTTCATCATTTGTTGCACCGGCGCCCATACTACGCCTTTTTTGTACTTTACCCGGTTTGGAGGCAGCTTCAGTGGTCGTTACATCTTCGCCATCCGACAAAGTTATAGTGGGCTCTACTTTTTCTGATTTAGGAGAAACAGCTTCATTTTCCTTTTTTGTCAGCACTTCTTGACGTATATCATCTAATGCTATAACACCATCATCCTCATCTTCTTTTTCTTCTTCCTCTTCATCAGGTATATCTATTACCAATTTCTGGGAAGTATCTTTTTCCTCATCATCGTCGTCATATTCTTCATCCTCTTCGTATACAATTGTTTGATGCTCCTGCTGTTGTGGTTGCTGCTGCTTTTCTACAGTTTCTTCGATTTTTTTCTCCTCCCCAACATTCAGTTGTAACTGCTCTTGTTCATGCTGATTTTGTTCTTGCAACTGATTGCCTTCTTGCTGCTGATCAAGCTGTTGTTGGTGTGGTTTTATAATTTCATGGCCTGTATCATTTACAACCGATTCTTCGTTAGTTTCCTTCGAATTTTCCATTTCTCACGCTTGCCCTAATGTTTTCTTGTTTGGTTTTAATTGCCTTGTATTTTAACACTATTAAGAACACGTTGAACTAATTTTTTACTTAAATAATATGATTTTCTTCGCAGACTGTCACGCCGCGTTTCTAGGTAAATACAGGTGTTGCCCATTAACTGAAATTGGTGACTTAAAGTTGCCAGTTGTTTATTTCACAATACACAAAATAACGACATTCATTATATTCAAACAAACAATCTTCTTCAGGCCACATATACACATATAATTGCAATGCAATAATTATTAAAAAGATTATCTGCGGTATTCATAAAAATTATTGTATGTTTATTAAGGGCTTATTTGACAAATTTCTATGGGATATTTGTCAAATAAACCTTTAATAAACATACAATATTTTTTATGAATAAGGCCGTATGTATTTTTATTAACCTTGACTCAACAATAACTAATTTAAAAATTTATAATTTTCTGAGTTACTAACGATTGAAAAAGTATGGCAGCATTATATGAGATAATAATTTCCATTAGTATGGCAGTTAAAATAATGCATAATGACAACAGGTAGCCTCAGCTCTGCCGCTGCATAAGGTGTATGCATACATACACATATATTGAGTACTAGGACTTATGTAGGTACATATTTCAAACATTACAAGCACGTGCAAGGTCTGCTTTTAAAGGTTTGCGTATGCATCTCTCAACAATAGACATTCATTACTATAACTTAAGGTAGAGTTAGTAAAAACGTGTCGTTTAAATTTAGAATTGTACGAGCAGTTCAACTTAAGTTCGAAACGTTTCATCACAAATTATTCTGTCAGCTGTTAGCGTTTTGTTGTCAATAATATCAAAAATGTTCGTTTTTATTATAAATTTCGTTAATTAATTTGTCGTCACGGAGGAATCAAAAAACGCATGGCATAAGCGATACATTTTAATTAACTCGATATTTGCTGTCAAACTCTATACACAAAACATCGTTTAAGTATTTATATGCAGTTTGATATTATCATAACCGCGCATTTGCGAAAAGCCCTTTCTACCACAAACCATACTAATAGTCCTTCAAGGTGACTATAAAACTTGTTAAATAATATGAAACTATGACGTGTGGAAAATAGTGGCACTTGCTGACCAACTACGAACACTTGTTGCTCTCATTGATAATGCTATATTCATATATAGTGTTTAAATTGCTTTATATGTAACTTTGGTATACAGTAAAGCTCATTTAAGGCCAACTCCAATATGAATAGTACGTCATTCGTAGTTTTTTTATAAACTTGATGTCAAAACTAAAAATATATTCATACGATAAGGATAACCTTTCACATATTTGTACGATTCGCTACGCCAAGGTCGCTATAATGAAGATTTATATATGGATATGTTATCCTAAGTGTTAGGACTTTGCATCGATATCTTATGTTTTTTAACAACATGTGATCCATACGTCACTTCATCAATTTACATAAATTTTGACAAGAAATATGTGTTAAAATTTAAAAAATAAGTATTAATTCCACATTTGATGTTATAGGATACTAACTCTTTAATATTCCACAACGGCAGCACTATTCAATATTTAAGAAGAGTGAGACAAAAAGAAATGCAATGGTCCTAATACACGATCATAATATTTGTGTGCATTGTAATAGAATTGGGTGAGTAAGCATGCTTGGATGGGTTAATCGACTGTGGATTAAAGGTACTGGATTTGAAATTTTTCAACAAGCTTGTGTTAATTTTAAATAAGACTTCAAATCAATATAAAAGATGCGCAGTATGATATGATTTCTAACAAAAAATGGTACATACATATACAAAAATTGCATAGTTAAACTGAGGTAAATTTGATATTATTTCCTATTTTATCATATACGAGTATATTAGTTTAAAATTATTATCTTTTTGTTTATTTAAGTCTATCAATTTATCAGAATACCAATATTTCAATGTCCTATAGGGTGAAAATAGTTATATAAGTAACAATAATCATATGGACAATATTGAATATACTAAATTTTGGATATATCCAGTGTTTTGAAATATTAGTATATTATTTCGTAGAACTTGTGCAAGCAACGTAACCTTTTAGCTGGAATAATTATAAATCATGAAAAAACTTTGCACATTTGTTCCAGGTGACCTTAGCTAATCCAAATCGTCAGTCAACTTTAAGTAGTTTGAAAACATTCAACCTCATATATTTATGCTTAAACAATCAAATAAAATATGAGAATTATCTGTCGCTTATCAATATTTAAAGTAAATAACCACAATAGGCCTAAAATTGTTTTATACAAACAGCATAGCGAGCAATTTATACTTGATATGGGTCTTTTTTATTTTTCTTAAAGCATGTATGCAATTAAAGATTATGGATGTATTCTAAGTCTATTGTGATCATCAATTTTGTATCATTCATATACGATAGAAAGTTCTCATATTGTGTTTGATTGTTTTGGCATAAACATATGAGGTGCATAATTTTTTAAACTGCTAAAAGTTTATTGACGAGTTGGTTAGACGACAAATGAGATGGTGATACACCCAGTTTACAAATTGCAACTTTTAATTCAGCTGTGAGAAGGATAGAAGAGGTAACACTTACATTCTCTATCTTTCTCACAGCTGAATTCAAAGTTGCGCGACAAATGTTTCCGTGTGTGCACCAGCTGACATATGCACAGCTAAGTCCACAACAAACAAATTTTAAAAGTTAAAATATTTGTTGGGTACAATCCCCGTAAACATCAATATTATGTATTTTTAATTAATTTATTTTATCTATATATTAAGCTGCCCGTCGTGATTGCCCGAAGTGTTTTTCATATGCTATTGACGTCCTTGTCATAAGAAATGTATCTCTATATGAATAACTGAAAATTCATCCAGCGCGTGTGTTATCCAGCCTTGTGTGAACATCCATCCAAACGAAAACGAATTTTTTTCTTTCGTGTATTGTGGCCCTAAGAAAGAAATGAAAAGCAAACCTGTAAGCGCTGAATCAAAAAACAATTTTAGAGGGCCGCTAAATCTACAATTAGTTGCTAAAAGAACGCGTATGAGACCCGATGGTGATTCAAATTAAAGGAATGTGAAGTTAAAGAGAAAAAAATCAACAAAAAAGCCATAAATTAAAAATATGAAGAAATGTGTATCAAATATATTTAAATAATAGTGGATACCACATCTCTAGATACAACCATATTTTAAAAATTGTGGAAAATAACACCATTAAACTAAAACAATTAATAGAAGTTGTCTATCTGTAAGTGAAAGCAAAAACACAATGATAGTTTTTATAAAAAAGGGTTTTGAAGTACATGCCCATTATTGTGTTTTTAAATATCATACAAAATAGTATAATTGCATACATATACTTATGTATAAGCATGTATACATATTTAGCAGCATACGTACATAAGTATATATTTTTTCTTAAATTCTTACTGGACAATTCAATAAAGAAAGTAAATGTGCATCGATTACACAATAAAATTCTATTTATATTGATATGTGCATAGATGTACTTACATACACACATATTTATGAATGTGTTCTTGTGGTGCATAATTCATGTATTAAAAAAAATATTCTTTTGGTTAAAAGAGTTTGCAGTGATTTATTGTAAATGCGGTGAAGCAGCGAGTACAAATAAGAAACCAACAAAAAACTTGTTTTTCATGTTCCTTTTTTTACAAGTACATATTTTTGTAGGGGGATACTCCCCTGTTATTCAATAAAAAAAGCATAAATAAATAAAGGCAAAAACAATATTAAACAGAAATCATAACAAGAGTAACTTACATGTACATATGTATACTTTTGTTTGTAGAAAAGGGAGTTCAGCACGTCTACTTTATAAACACATTCACCTACACAAGTAAATATTTCGTACATTAATACTAGCGTTGCCGTTGTGGTTACTTTTATTTCTAAGTATGTGATTTCTGAACTTTTCCATCTTAAATGTTTTGATAATCAAAACTGAAAAAGTTGATATGTACATATGTATGTATGAGTATATGCATAAATTTGGAAATAGAAATCCAGTGTGAAAAAGTACTAGAAACGGAGGAAAACTATACTATAAAAAACAAAAAAAAAATCCAATATACCATTAAATAAAATTTAAAAAAAAAAACATGAAAATTAGTAAAACGTTTATGTATAATTTGTTAAATAATATTAGTATTAATTAATGTTAACTGTTCTGTAGAGAAATTTAAATTTTTTGTCATCTTGGTTACAAAAATATTTACTCATGGCAATATTGACCAAGCACTCATATTCCGTGAACAAGCACCGATAACAACAAAAAAACATTTAGCCTAAGGAAAGAACAAAAACAATGTTAGTGCCAGTTTACATTGAACGATTTTTGTCGCTGCAATTTTTGTCTTTCTTTCTTTAAAATTGCATTTGCGTTTACATTGAACGATTTTTGTCGCAGATATTTTATGCATACATAGTGCCAGTTTACATTCAACGATTTTTGTCGCTGCAATTTTTGTCTTCCTTTCTTTAAAATTGCATTTGCGTTTACATTGAACGATTTTTGTCGCAGATATTTTATGCATACATACATACATACGTATGTAATTTTTGATATTTTCTTTTTTAAGTATATTCTTACGGTAAACAAACAAGGAATTTACGTATTACGAATTGCGGGAAAAAGGAATTGCAAGAGTACATGCCTATGTGTACTCTCTTTAGTTTCTCTCTTCCCCTATTAGCTCTATTCCCCCTATTTACCTACAAACTAAGAATTGCAGCGACAAAAATCGTCCAATGTAAACAGGCACATACATACATACGTATGTAATTTTTGATATTTTCTTTTTTAAGTATATTCTTACGGTAAACAAACAAGGAATTTACGTATTACGAAATGCGGGAAAAAGGAATTGCAAGAGTACATGCCTATGTGTACTCTCTTTAGTTTCTCTCTTCCCCTATTAGCTCTATTCCCCCTATTTACCTACAAACTAAGAATTGCAGCGACAAAAATCGTCCAATGTAAACAGGCACTTAAAGAGCAAATTTGATTTTTATTGTCCATAAAAATAAAAAACAAAAATATACTTCTAGGACTGCCAGATGTGGCGATTTTTAAGTTCTTTTTGTGACCAAATTTTCTGTTTAGCTTCGTGCCGACTTTAAAAGGATGTGACAAATTTTTGGCGATTTTTTCCCATTGAATGAATTTGTTGGTTGCCAATAAATTAATTTTCGTTAATATCAACTGCTTAAAATGATGAAAATTCTCAAAGCATTTACAATAAATCATGTGACGAACAAATCACCAATTTTTATATATCCAACACCGAAATCACAATCTGATCACATGGACATAGAAAGCATACACGAATAATATTTCCCACAATAATAACTTGTTTTCTTGAAACACTTTTAAACCTTTATATTTAAATGATATTGAAATATAGACAACTGGATGATCACGTTTAGCTATAAATATAGCGAAATCTTTTATGTTCGATAGCAAGAGATTAAGGAATTAAGATTGAAAGTGAACTAAGATAAAGATCTAACATCATATATACAACAATTTTGAAAGAAGAATATAAAAAAGTTGTAGAATTGTTTACCAGAAAATATGAAGCCTTTTCAAATTTATAAAGGATTTCTGATAGCTGAATGCAAAATAAATTTTCTGTATGACTATTTACACTAAGCGTTTGCTCATGAAGTGTGTTGCAGGAAACTTTACCTATATGTCCACATAAGGCAGAGGTGTAAGAAGTCTTAAAATTTCAAGTTTGGCTATATTGTTTGCTTCAATATTCCACCTATCAGCGAATAAAAGAAACATATTTCTTGAATATATTTCATTAGCTTCAATTTTCAAAGATTTGCTACATTAATTGGGAAAACTATTTTAAAGATGGGGCTAAGTATTTTTTGTAGCAATGCTTGTGTAGAAAGGGTATTTTAAATAAAGAACTGGGCCAAAATTCGTTCGCGGTTTAAAACCAGAAAGAACTTTAAAATGCTTTAATTATTAGAATAATTAATTACCTATATGAATGTAAATAACATTTATTGCAATGCGTCTGAAGCGAAAACATCTCAAAATATTAATTTCAATTTTATATATGACACTGAAAACAGTAAAAATAGAACGGATGAGTTTTAGGTTTATATTCGCTTAGATGTTCATTCATAATTACTATTATTTTACATGATTATATGAATATTTGTGTGTTTATAACATGCACAAACATTCAAAGGTATATGTATGTATGTGTCATTAAGAACACGTTTTAGTTTTCATTTGTCATATTTTCTAGACATTTATTTTGGTCTCTGTTTGGCGAACTTTTTCTCTCTTAAAAAACCCTTAATAATGTTTTTGGCAACCTTGCCGATTTTTGATTGCCGTTTTGGCGATAAAGGTAAAAAAATCTCACAACACTGTTTTCTATTTATGTACGTGTATAAACGAATGAATGTATGTATGTACATATATAAACACATAAAATAAAAGAAAAAAAAAACATATGTATGTATGTAAAATAAAAGAGGGGTACATATGTTCTCCTAAGAAAGCTTGATAAAGAAATGGTGTCAAAAGGAGGGCATAAACGAGTTACATACACGTACGTACATACCTATGTATGCATATACATACTTATATATCTATTATTTACATATGTACATATTTACATATATAAAAAATGCCATCATTTATATTGTATGTACATACAATAAATATTTAAATAGCAAAATAAATAACATTAAAGATCAAAAAGTAATGTGGAGGGAAATTAAAAAACTCATTTTAAAAAGATCTCAAAATGAAATTAAATCTGTGATATTTAACGAAAAGGAATATAATCAAGATCTCAAAATAGCTGATAATTTTAATAATTTCTTTATAAGTAGTATAAAATGTATTAGAGATGATATAAAAAATGTGCAATATGTAAATGAAATACCGGTGATAAACTCTCAATTTAAGTTTCGGGCAATAACATTGGATGAACTACGAAAAACATGCAAAAATTTGAAAAACAAAACGGACTATAACAAAATATCAATTAAAATGATTTTGAACAGCTGGAATATAGTAGGAAAATTTCTCCTTGATATAATTAACACATCCATGGAAATCGGTGAGTTTCCTGAAAACTGGAAAATATCAATGGTAACACCAATTGAAAAAGTTGCAAATACTAAAAAATGCGAGGAATTTAGACCAGTAAATACACTAAAAACATGCGAAAAAATATTAGAGAAAGTGGTAAAGGATCAATTGGAGCAATATATTGAAAGTAAAAATATACTATCAAAGTACCAATCAGGTTTCAGAAAAAAATTCTCATGCGAAACGGCATTAAACTTTTTAATAAACAGATGGAAAAAATTGAAAAAAACAAAACGATGGTAGGCATTTTTTTGGATTTTAAAAGAGCGTTCGAAACAATTGAAAGAAGTCTACTTCTGCAAAAATTACATAGATATGGAGTTAGAGAAAAAGAACTACAATGGTTTAAGTCTTATTTAACAAACAGGAAGCAAATTACCAAAGTAAACAAAGCAAAATCGGACATAAAGAGCAATGACTACGGAGTTCCACAGGGATCAATTTTGGGAGCATTATTTATTATATATATAAATGATATGTCGACCATATTAAAGAAAAGTGAAGTTGTTATGTATGCTGATGATACACTTATTTTCATGGAAGGAGAATCATATGAACAATGCTATGAATACCTGACAGAGGATATGGAAAATGTAATTGAGTGGCTTAACATGAATAAACTTAAATTAAATGAAAACAAAACGAAAATAATGGAAATAAATACGGACAGCAACAATATTTTTAAAATAAACAATAAAGTTATAGAAAAGGTTGATCACATAAAATATTTAGGTTTCATAATTGATAAAGATTTAAAATTTAAAAAGCACATTGATTTTATTTGTAAAAAAATCGGCAAAAAAAAATTGGCTTCAAGAGAATCAGAAAACAAATCTCGGTTATAACAGCAATAAATATATACAACACTATAATTAAACCACATTTTGAGTATGGGTCAACAATATTATACACGTGCTGTACAACGAATCAACTGGAACGACTACAGAAACTGCAAAATAGGGCAATGAGAACAATATTGGGATGCAATAGATATACATCTATTCGGTTCATGTTGGAATCTTTGAAATGGCTCAACATAGAACAAAGGCTAAAAATGAACACTATCTGTTTCATACATAAAATAAAAAGAGGAGAAGCACCGGAGTACTTAAGCGAACAACTGAAATATGTGGGAGATTTACAACCGTATCAACTAAGGAATGCGAACCATTTTAGAATTGAAAGAGTAGCGACAACAGCAATGCAACGATTACTTTTCTATAAAGGATTACAACTATACAACTCTATGCCAAATTATATAAAAAATGAAGATAATTTTAAATTATTTAAAAAACATATTATTAATTTTGTTAAATTTTATTCCTAATTGAAGAAAATATTGCTAATAGTTTTGTTAATATAATTACATATATGTAAAGTATTGTAGAGTATTTTAAAATACTAATAAAGATTTTATTCATTCATTCATACATACTTATAATCAGGGCTGGGCAGTATTTGAAATACATGTATTTGAAATACGTATTTAAAATACAAATACGTATTTTGTATTTTGTATTTTAAATACATACAGATTTTTAAGTATTTTGTATTTTGTATTTTAAATACATTTCCTGAAAGTATTTTGTATTTTGTATTTTAAATACATGATCAGCAAGTATTTTCTATTTTGTATTTTAAATACTGCAAACCATGTATTTTATCCGATCCACTGTTGTAGGAAAATTTCAATTTCTTTAAACCGTTAAGAACAGACAATTCATCTATAAAAGGGATTAAGATAGACTGACTTCCAATATTGGAGCATGGTAGTAGACCAGTGTCTCTAATTTCATCATTGGCATAAGTAGATGAAAAGAAATCTGCAAAAAAGTTACTTATTTCAGCATCCTCATCTGATTCATTTTCATTTAACTTCATTGTAGGTGGAAAGAACTAGATTTTCTTTTTAAATTTACAAAATTGTGAAACGATTCTTCTTAAGGTTGTTTTTAATTTTGACGATATAGCTGTTATAGCAATTCTGATTTAATTTGTTATATTCGGCACGAGCAACTGAGTATTTAGCAAAGTCTGATGCTGATCCAGATTTTTTATACTTTTTATAATATTTATTTTTGCTATTTTTAATTTTAGAAAAAGTTTTAGTATTCCATGGCGGTCCAAAGGAATCTGAACAGGTTTTTCTTGGAAAACATTGGTTCAAGATCAAATATATCCTTTGTAGAAACTCATAATAATATGATCGATGACATCAGCTTTGTTTTCAAAGTTAGAAATTGACAGTAAACTACTCCAGTCAGTATTATAAAGTAGCTCAGTTACCCTGCTATAATTCCCTTTTTTTGAAGAATAAGCTACTATCTATCGATTTTTTCGCAGAATGAGATGTATATAATGAAAAACATGAATTTACTAAAATTATAGGATGATAGCGGTCTTCTGGCAAAGTGAATGAATCAGTGCGAAGAACAGAGGTGTCAACATAATCATTTACAAAAACCAGGTCTAAAAATTTAATATTATCGTTATAGCTGCCATTCATCTGATAAAGATTCACATCTAGTAAGCAATCAATAAACTCAGTGTATTTCTCATTGGCGCCAGATTTATAGGGCGTGAATTAACCATTATCAGTAGAACGGTTCCAGGAAATAATAGGCATATTAAAATCACCAACTGCAATGATAGTGTCATTGTGATTAGACATTCGCACAACGGAGGAGATAGTGTCCGAGTGTTTCTGGTAAATTATTTCAGGTGAATTATGAATTTAGTGGGTTGGCTCGTACGTTGAATAGAAGATACGGTACTGTCATTAACAATACATAAATACATACATACATGTACATGACGTGAAAGTATTTTGTATTTTGTATTTGAAATACTTCCAATAAATGGAAGTATTTTGTATTTTGTATTTTAAATACATAAAGATTTTTAAGTATTTTGTATTTTGTATTTTAAATACATTTCCTGAAAGTATTTTGTATTTTGTATTTTAAATACATGATCAGCAAGTATTTTGTATTTTGTATTTTAAATACCGCAAACCATGTATTTTGCCCAACACTGCTTATAATATCCCATTACGTCCCATTGTAAAAAGCAATTGTTGACTCATCCCAATATCAACTGCCTACCGGCTTAAAATAATTGCAAAACGTTTTTTTAAAGCTTTAAATTTTTAAATTAAATAAGGTTGCTTTTTTGAAAAAAGTGTAACATCTTCTAAATGAATTTAAAAAATTTATCCATTTACATATAACTCTAATTTTTAAAATGTGCACGTACTTACACATACATATGTATGTGTCAAAGGGCACTTAAGTTTCTTTGTTTTAGAAAAATGAACACCTTAAAATAAAACTCATTGTGTAATTGTAAATTGTAAATTAAGATTTATAATAATTTATTAAATTAAAATTTTGGTAGCTAAAGGAATACTACTTTTGCGAATCAACTTTAAAATTCTAATTTTGTTATACATATGATGTAATGAACTTACATACATATGTACATACTTTGAAACTTAAAAAGTTTGAAAACGTTAAAAAAATTATAAACGATAATGTAAAAACGTACATGTACATACATACATACATGCATAATATGTACATATGTACATAAACACCAAATCGACGACGAAATACATAGGTGGCGTAATTAAGTCGTATGAACCGTTTAACCCCTCACCTAAGTATGTACATACTTACATATATAACGGCTGGTCCAAGTAAAATAATCTTTTTTAAAAATTATATAAAAAATATTAAGCTTCATGTCTTTTAGTATATTATGGCTTTATTAAAAATTCCCAATCATGTTCCCATGATTTGTGGATTAAATCATATGCATGTGACTCGAGGCTGGTTTCGCAGTAAGTTATCCTGTCAGTCTAATTTTTAAAAACTCTTGAAGGTCTGTGGAATGGTTAGACCATATTAGCCTTAAGGGTTTGGATTATTCGCACAGCATCGCTCTTTGACGGCACCCCAAAAGAATACAATGGGGTCAAATCGCAGCTCCGAAACGTCCAATTGAGCTCGCCAAGACGGCGAATAATATAATTATCGAAGTTAGTGCTAATAAGATCGATTAGTTCAAAAGCTGTGTAACATGGTGCGCCAATCTGCTGAAACCAAAGATTATCCAAGTTCATATCTTCCATTCCAGTCATTATCTATGGTTGAGTTGTCTTCTTGATAATGTCGTTTCTTAACAAAAACGCCAAGATGGAAATTTATGTCAAATTCGAGTCTGTAGCTGAGCCCAAAACTGAAAAGCCATAACGAAGCGGTAGTTCGTTTGCCCTCAATCGCTGAGTCAAAAGGAATTTGTAAGCCTTTCTACAAAATTCTCGTTTATCTGCTGCCTGAAATGGTGATTTTTTAACATCGATAGCGAGCCGTACCGTGGACCATGACTGCTGTCCACTAGTAAGCCAGCGTGACGAACTTTTTACACAAATTTACGTACTGCACTCTCGGTGGCTGCTTCATTTCGTCCACAACTTCTTTTTATTAAACGCACAGTTTGGGCAACACAGCATTCATTTTGAAAATAAGTTGGAAGTATTTCCAAACGTTGTTTTAGCGTACAGATGCTCATGTTGGTCCGCGGTGGTATGATACTGACTGATAGTCAATATTTCGCAAAGAAAATATTTATTGATGTCAAAATAAAATACGATTTGGATTTGGAATTTTTATGAAATTAATATAGGGAAATGTCTTTAGTGGTTTTAAAACCGTCGGTCTGTGGTTTAAAAACGGTGTAAAATTTCTATTATTTAAAATGTCATTTATTTAGTGAAAGGTTTGTCATTTATGAATATGGATCGTTTAATAACCAAAAATTGGGTAAACATATTTACAATTTACTACAAAAGGGGTGGTTCAAATGTGGTTACTTTTTGAGCATTACGGGTTGGTTATGGTCGTCATTACCGACCTATTGTGCAAGGAATTGGCAAGATTATAAAGAAATTCGAAGAGACTGGAAGCGTTATAAATGTGTTAAGGCCACGCGCTGTCGAAAATATCGCTTCTGTTAGCGAAAGTGGAGAATAATCCTAATTTGTCGATTCCACGGCGTTTTCTGCCATTGAGTCTTAACTTATGGCTTATTAAGGCGTATTTAACATGCGGATTTGCACCTCTATCCATATAAAGTCCAACTCACCCAACAATTACAATTACACATTCAGAACGTCGTAGATATGCATAGGCTTTCAATACTAATAAAAATTTTGTTCAGAGATGAAGCTAATTTCTTACTTGGTGGAAAAGTCAAGTGACTGTTTGCTGCGTATTATGGTGTGGATGTGTCATTGGGCCGTACTTTTTCGAAAACGCCGCTTGAAGAATGGTTTAGAACGCCAAGGTCGTATAATAAAGGACTTTTTGGGCCTGCAATTGAGCATTATGAACTGTGATATATATAGTTTCAAGAAGACGGTGCCACGATTTTGGCTTTATTGCATGGGAAATTTCCAGAATGCGGAATTTCACTTTTTGGCGACATCAATTTTGCCATAAATATCATGCAATTTAACGCTGTTAGACTTTTTTTGTAGAGCTACGTCAAATACCATGTCTACGCGGATAATCCCCTAACGTTTGAGCATTTGAAAACCAACATTCATCAAGCTATCGCCGAGATACCGCCTGAAATGTCTGAAAACTACCTCAAAAGGCTCTACTGCTGCAACCAATCTAGAGGCGCACATTTAAATGACATTGTATTTCGTACGTAATGGCAAGATCCCAGCATTACAATGAAATTAAAATTTAATCAAAATCATGTGTGTTTTATTTAATTTTACTTTTGACAACGAAAAATGGATAATGCATATCACTACATGACGTCATTAATTTAAAAACTAGTTTCAGAGAGAACAAGTTGAAAGTTTTCTATTCGCTCACAAATTAATGAAATGGTAAAATTATAAAATAAAAATACAAAATAAAAGATGAATATACTAGATATGTACATACATAAGTATATGTATATATGTATGTACATATGTATGTAGATACTAAGTGTATATGTTTTTTACAATATGAAGGAAGAGAACGATATCACGTTTGATTACCTAAACATTTTTAACTAAAAGAATTTGTTTCTTTTATTTATGACGTTTTTGCCACATATGAGCGCCACAAATTTACTAATAAAAATAAAAGACACATACATACTTACATACTTATGTACATATATGTATATGCATAAATTGAAATGTAAAAATTTTTCTGGCCATTTTACCACTTTTACCTATTTGATTCTACATATATACATATATTTTCAGTATTTTTTGTGTTGAGATAAAAATCTTTAAAATATGTACAATAGAAAATATTTTTGTGTCCCTATTATTTTGTTCAACATTAATTTTGACAACTGGTATAGTAAATTATAAAAAAAATTGCTGTCGTTTTTATATTGGAGTAAAAATTCCCGTACGTTATTTTATTATGTGCCTTGAATGGGTGTATGTACATACATATGCATGCATGTGTACCTTCAAATGTAAATTTCTTTTAAATATTGATGATTTTTAAACTTTTAAAATGTATGTAAATATTTAATAACAAGAATACGACTTTCTTTCTTCTTTTCATTGTTAAAGTAAAAATCTCTTAAAAAACCATTTGGCTTTGTTGTATTTCTCACATTAAGTTTTCTTTGTAAGTAATAACAAAAATTGTGTTAAAAGACTTTAATAAAAGATATTTGCAACGTTATAATGATCACATTTGCCAAGAAGTTTGCATTCGTTTATGGTTTTACAAAGAGATTCTGTTTGAGGTCATTTAAGTAATTGACTTGAATTTTTATTTCATTATTAAAACATGCGGGAAAAAATGTGAGCTTAATGCGTCAGCTTTTTATCAGTTCAAAGCTTTTGATAAAAAAGATTACAGATAAAAAAATTCATGATAGAAATACCCGACATTGTGTTCACTCAGACGTAATGCTTTCAGCTGTAAATACCCAGCAGAAGTCCTAAGATAGTGTTATTATTGGCACAGTGGATCAAGATTTGTTGAGCGTTAATAGAGAGGTAAAAAGTTTTATTGGAGTGTAGTGAAATATGTAATTTACTAATGGGAATTGGTGTGGCCACACTATAAAGACCTTTGTCACTATAATTTTTAAGAACTAATAGCGTTTTCTTTTTTTTAAGTGTAAGATTTTTCACCCTAGAAGGATAAAGAAAGAATATGTGTTTATTAATAAGTGCAAATTTACTTTATTAACGATATTGATAAACTAATTTTTTTTTTGGGAAATTTATAATATAAATCTTGCACTTTTTTCGGAAAAGAAAACGGCATAAATTAATTTTTTCTATTATTGTGCTATTGTAAAACCTTTAACTTCTTTAAGTTCTATTGCCATGCTAGAATGCTAAAAAAATGTAATTTATTAGGAATTATTTAGGATACTGGCACAATATCGGATATGACTAATGGCGCCTAAATGACATTTTAAGTGCGGAGATTGAAATTTCTTGACCTCTAAAACGGATCTTTTATATTTGCATATATTCCTCCACTCTTTTATAAAGAGTGAGTGAGTCCGTAAACCTCTTCTGATAGACTGTGCAACCGTAATTAATCTAGCCGTTAATCAGAACTGTTAAAGAATGGTACTCCTTTTAAATAGAAATGCGAATTATTTAAGCAATTCTGCCACAAAAAAATTAGAATTAAATGAAAATATGAATACATACATAATGAATTCAAAATGCTTGAATTCAGTCATTCCGTCAAGATAGCGTCTGGAATTAAAATTTGAATGAATGCATCGTGAAGTAAAAATTCTTGAAATATTCGAACTTAAAAAGTGAATGAAAGAATGAACTACATGCCTTTTACTTTGAATAAACACGATAAACACATTCGAATTTTATTCAAACAAATGTATTTGAGAATTTTAATTTTATGATAAATTCATTGAAATTTTAATTCCAAACATTATTTTGGTAATCAGAATGAATGCAAAATTCAACTTTTCAAACAATTATTAAAAATGTTTTTTTTTGGCAAAAATAATGTATTAAAAATATTTTTATTCATTATAAATTCATTTAAATTTTAATTCAGTACTTTTTCTGTATAAAGTAAGTATTTTTCTATACGAATCCATTAAATTTTAATTCAGTACTTTTTCTTGACAAAATGATTGCATTGAATTTAGGAATTTTCAATTCATCATAAACGCGTTGAGATCAAATTTGAACGAATGCATCGTCAACTAAAAATTCTTGAATTATTCAAACTTAAAAAGTGAATAAAAAAATCAACCATATTTCTTTTACATTAAATACTCGATGAACACTTTCGAATTTTAACACGATTATTAATTTTTTTTATCAAATAAATGCATGATGAATTCATTAAAATTTTGATGTAAAACATTATTTTTGTAAACTAAGTACGCTTAAGAAATTTTAGTACAAAATGAAGGTATTAAAAAAAAATATTTTAATATTTATTAAGACGTTAAAAAATTTTTAATTCATTACGAATTCATTTTAATTTTGATTCAGGGGCTACATTTTGTAAAAATTTACGAAAATTCCTTTCGTTTATTTGCAATAAAAAAATTAAATTTATACAACCAACTGATATGAATCTTATGCCCGATTATGGTTTACAACAGTTGTTATTTTAATGTTGTATTTTTTAAAATGCTATTATGGTTTACAACTGTTGTCAGTATGTGTTGTTTGCACTGTCAAAACTCTAAAACAGCTCATTAGGTGTTGTTTTATTAACATTACAAGTTGAAAATCAAAAATAGATTAAAAAATTTAAGTATGCATATAAAATAAATAAATAAAAAATAATAAAAGAAAACAATAAAATAAATATTTCTTAGCAAAATTACAAATAAAAAACAAATGGCAAAGCTGGTTGAGCTGATGACAATTAATCCAGATATTGGCCGAGGTTAGCTGCCATTTGCATATAACAAAATACAGCTCAAGGGCAAATGGGATCATTATACTGAACAATTAAATGCCTTGGGTCAACAAATTAGAAATACAGTGGAGGCTCATAAAAGTTAAGACGCGCAAAAGTTAAGAATACGGAAAAGTTAAGCAGCTTTCTGTCACCATACGGAACTCTAAAAAGTTAAGTGCTTCTTAACTTTTTTGAGTAATTTTTGTTTTTATTTAATTTTTCTATTTTTAACATCATTTTGAATTCTTATATGTATGTCGATTGTTGCATTAATATATGTAGTACTATATAAGTACATGGGTAGCATAAAAAATTCAACACATATCCAATCGTCATTTACCGTTAAAAAATTCTTTACATTCGTACGTAATGTTTCATACTATTTTTGCATCAGTTATTAGTTTTCTTTTGATCGTAAGAATGTCAGCAGCACGTAAGCAAAAAAGTTTATCAGTTGCCGAAAAATGCAAGATTTTAAAAAAATTAGATGAAGGCGTTTTGGCTAATCGATTGGCCATGGATTTTCATGATTCTGAATCTTCAATTTCTAAAATTAAAAGAAACAAAGCAAACATTTATGCTGCAGTGTCAGGTACATGTGACGAAATTGAGAGAAAGACTTTACATAAGGCAGAATTCGTAGATTTGGAGAAGCAGCTGTACAAATGGTTCTTATATCAACGTGAAAGAAACTGTCCACTAAGTGGTCCTATTTTAAAAGCTAAAAATTAATACATTTGCATACATACATATATACATGTGTATTAAATACATATTAATAATATATATACAATGTATAAATACATGTATAAACACATGCATTTTTCATATCACGGAAAAGTTAAGAATTCGGAAAAGTTAAGCACCCTCAAAACAAACTACTTAACTTTTTCGAGCCTCTACTGTATTAAAGAATGGCAAAGATTTAGTTTTTAGAAAAGTGCTGAGTTTTTGTATCAAAAACAAGAAATTATCCTTGTTTATGCGGAAAGTTTTTATAAAACTATAAATTATGTTATTGTAATTAGGATATTGTAATAACTTTTGGTTTTATAAAAATTATACATACTTATTCTATATATGGTAGTTCCAATGCACTTCAACTGTCTCGAATTCTTTTCCGGATACGTGTCATTTTATTTATGTGTGTTTTTTGTTATTCTTTTATTCATTTCTAACAAAATATACGCTTCTTTATCTTTTTCTTAATTTTTTTGCATGCAGGTATGTATTTTTATGGAAATATGTACTGCAAATAAAATGCAACTCGTGACATAAACAATACCGAGATGTTGTAAACCATAATCAAAATATAAATTAATGTTGTGTTGTAGCCGAAACAACACACCATTTAAGTGTTGTAAACCATAATCGGGGCATTAGTTTCAATTAAAAAAATTGTGGCCCCAGCTATTTTTCTAGACAAAATGATTACATTGACACATTTTTAATTCATTATGAATTCATTAAAATTTTAATACATTTTTTTCTTGACATAATGATTTATATTATTAAAATTTTAATTTAGAACCTTTCTCATAAAATGAGGAATTGAGGAATTTTCAATTCGTCGTGAACGCATTACAAACTTCATCATTTATTATGAATTAATATTTTAATTTAATTCTGCACAAAAATAATGCATGTAACTTTTCCCATTTATGATGATTAAAAAAAAAGAAAACAAATATTTATAATTCTTTTATAGCTCTGTCGTTAACTTATGTCTTAGTGCATTCTCTCTTGTTTTAGTTCATTAATAAAATACAATTCTTTGTTTAGAACTTTACTACTTAAATTGTACTTGTACTTGCATACATTATTGAATGCAATTAAGGAAAAAAAACTAGATTAAAAAAAAACACAGACAGAATATGTCATTTGAATAAAGAAAAAAAACTAGGAAAATGAGAAAAAAGAAGCTAAATGAAATGCGCCTAATTATTAACATGTTGTATTCAATTGAAATATTTTTTATTTTTTTTGCTTTAAGATTAAAATTATAAGAACATTATTTTATTCTTTCTATGCGAATTCTTTTTTATTTCATTATTTGTTGTTTTTTCTTTGCTCTTGTAGTTTGGCAAAAAAAAATTTAAACTAAATATTATTGCCCTTTGTTCGGCCATTGCTCTGGTGTTAGTATTTTTTTTTTTTTTACAGGGAGTTGCAATTAATTGTTGCACAAGTTTCTATAACAAGAAATATTTTTGAAAAACCTTTAACTTTTACTCCGAAAACCATTTAAACTATACACAACCTTATGAAATTATGGAAACTCTTGTTTCTAAAAATCCATCCAGAATTTTTCACAAAACTTTGATACAGACTAGGTCCTGTAAGAATCCATTGGCTAGTATGTCTAAAGGATCCATTAACATTTGAAAATGTAGCTTCGTCAAGTTGCCAGTTGCTGAAGATGATGTAGTTAATGCTTTTCGGGCAACCACGAATTCTCAGCTGCCGACTAAAAACCAGATTGAAGTTTATTTGCTAAAATTCAACAGCTAGACAGTCGCAAGGAACCTATTAAACACACTCTTCCTGTTCTTTCGACACTGTCCACTATAATAAAACCTGGACCGTGTGATCTACATTATCTTTATTCGAAATATATAGAGCTTCCTTAACACCTCTAACCATACTGAGGATCCCAGAAGTCATCTACTTATATCTCACAAGTCTTAATTGCTGAACACTTTAGTGTCATTCAATAATTCAGCCGAGGGAATATTGATAATTCTTTGTAAGTCTATTCCTCCGAGGGAGACTCACAATATCTTGATTTTATTACATTCAGGGATATAGAGGTACCATATTAATGCATGGGGATGCAGGTTGATCAGACTTATTACTAATAACATGGGAATCAGTAAGACCATACAGGACTTAACCTGAACTAGTTGGTGGTAAATTATGTGGCGGATATAGTCAATGCTACTAAACATTTTTTAAATCACAAAAAGAAAATTTTTAAACAAAAAATTAATAGTTTCGTTAAACAAGAAAAACACAGTGCAACACGAAAAAAAATAACCATATACGGACACCACTACGTGATAAAAGACTAAAAAAAAGACCCCTGTCTCCCAATTTTTCCCAAAGTCATGCACTTTTTTTATGGGCCGCCAAAGATTTGGGGCCTCGGTATCATTTTCACAAAAAAGTGATCATTTTCTCGGGCTCATATCTTGCAAACCGTTCCGAATTTCGATTTACTCTCTGAGGCAAACTTGTAGCTCTTGTCATAAAGAACAAAAATTGCGAACATATAAAATCAAAAAAACTTCACCTTCCAGATAAAAATCGCAAAAAACTTAAAAAAAATTCGATTTTTTTACCTTTTTCTCTTGTTCAGTTCCATAGGTAACAAACCGTTCAAAATTCAAGGAAACAATCAACTACAAAAATTTACCTAAGATCTCAATAAACAAATTTCTACAACATATAAACTTCCTGGGAATAGTTCTGAACACCGTTTAGGTAGCGCTTAGGTAGCCGCAAAAGTGAAAAAAAATGACGCGGTGAAAGTTATATAAAGTGCTACAACATAATTCGTACACAACAGTGTATATGTTGTAGAAATTTGTTTATATAAAAATATATATTTTTTGCGCTGTTAGAAAGTGGGATAATCCTTTTTTCGTTTATGTAAAATCTTCAAATGCTTTAAATATATTGATTGTAAAGAAGAAAAACTGCAGCGTTTATAGTTTTCCGTAGCCGTTAAAAAATTAAAAATTTTGAAAGAAAACTAGTTCAATTCAAAATTTGGAAAGAACCGATTGCAAAAAATGTCAATTACGGCAGGGCAGAGATTAAAAGAGAAACCATTTCTATTTTGGAAAATTGGTTATGAAAAATCGTCATAATTAAATACTTGAAATCGTAATTTCTTTCAGAATGTTAGAATTTCGATAGTGGCTACATGATCGATCCATACAATCATCTACAAATATTGCCTACTTGCAGGAATGGTGACGAATACATTGACCCATCTTGAGACTATCTTAAGATTCGACCGGCCCGAATCATGGAGTATAATGGCGTTTTCGCTCAAATTAAAAAAAAATATTCTATTTCTGGATTGCGTTCGTTTTTTTTTTTTTTTTTTTTTTTGAAAGTGCGTTTATTAAAGAACACTAAATTATCTTTTTTTCCTCTTTGAAAGGACAAAGCATGTCACACTTTATTAGAAAAGAAACCGCTAATGATTACATGCACACAGGACGACTTTACCACCTTCAAAACAGAGGTCCTAATGATGATTGGACTATCCACATAAGTGTCGATTGATCTAGTCTCCGAGATGATCTGCTGAATCCAGAGAAAATAACAATACTTTTAGTAAATCAATGCAACGTACGAGTGGTAGCAAGTAGTAGCAACGTTCTGCTGAAACCAAATGCCATCAAATTGAAATGGGGAAAAGTTAGCAATCACTGTTTTCCGTTGATTATAATGTTGTGACATCATAATTTTTGAATTGGTACACACTAAGGACTTTAACGGCTCATAAGCGCAGCAATTCCTGACTTTCTGAATATGCAGGTTTTTAGAAATTGCATTACTGATTAACATCGCAATAAATACTTTTCAAAATAAATTTGAACAACTTGTGATCGGTTTCCCGCTGTGAATTGTCAAACTAAATTACCGATAACCGCTATATCGGTTGTCAAATTCTCTGAATCCATAAAAGTATCATCTACTTAATTATGTTATATATTTTACGTCCACAGATATAAACGAATATTTACTACCTAATCAGCTAAATTTTAGAGATGGGTGAAAGCTTTAAAGCTCTGCTGTGAAAAAGCTTGCAGTGTTCTTTGATAAATTAAAATGAAAGGCTGGTTGTACTCCATCTAAACTTTCATCATCTTTATACTTTACACTTGGCAGGTCTTTGTTTGTAACCATTCGCGTAGATAAATGTTTGTGAGGAGCGCTAAGCCACCCCCAGGCCCCATAGAATTTTTAATACATACACAATTTTCTTCTTTGTTCAAGGGCTATGGCCCTCTCCATTAAAACTCTATAGTTAATGTCTAAAATCCATTTTGCTTTCTAACAAAAACAAAAAGAAAGCAGACAACAAAGCGCAAATAAGATTTCCATTCCCTTTTTTTGTAATATTTTATTGGCTTGATTACTTTTACGAGTGGCACTTGTAGACGTTGGTCTTATGGGTGATATTCTTTCTATTTATTTTTCTTTCGTGAATAGTATTTTTGTTGCACTTCTTTTTGCAACTAGTCTCGTCTAAAAGTCTGCACTATTTCATGCTACACAAAATGAAATGGAACATGGTATTTTTTTTGTTGCGAAATTATTTGCAACTACTTTCTTTGGTGGCGTTTTTAAACTTTCCCTATGAAATATTTTCCCATAAGGGCAGGTCGATCTTGAATTACTAGGTAAGAAAATTCTTGTTTTATATGATTGGCCTGTTTCAAATAAGACATTATAACTATGGTGCCTATTTTGACATATGTATCCAAATTTACCTTCGGTTGCGCGACTTGCTAGTTTTTGCTCAAGCATGAACTGGCTCTCTTCGCTCCTAGTTGGTACGTTTGTGTAGCTTGAAAAGTGTGAAGGAAGAGAAACAAAAGCATACATATCTAGTCTAGGTTACTGGATTTGGTTCCGTGTTAAACTGCCTCGATGCCTAAATAAATTAGTTTATTCCTTAGAAATATATGGCAGATCTTACAGGAATAGCATAAGAGTACAAGCCGTCCTATGTTTTGAGGGAACCGAGAAATACTAGATGAGGTAGTGGAAAATTTCTTACTTCTTTCATTCTGACAGCTTCTACAGAAGCCATGGAAAGGAAAATTTAATCTCGTGGCATGGGCAGTTGTCAGTCAAAACTAATACTAGCGCGGGTGGCTGATCTGTAAAGCTCGACTCTAGGACAGATTTCTCGTATTCATATCGTGGCCAGGGTAGCCTCGAGATCGCCTTCAGATCTCCAAAAACTTCCTAAGAAATTAGTTTTCACCAGCAATCTGGCATAATTGACACTGGTTGATCTGTTGCCGAAATTCTTAATTGTTATGCTGCCTTGGCTATCTATCTTATCTGTAATAACATCACCGGGTACATTTTATATTCTTGCAGCTCTAGATCTGAATGTCTTGTCACATTGTTTAGAGACAACCGGCAATCAAATTGTACGTGATATAGGCATCCATGGATCAAGCATAGATCCTAAATGAATTTAGGTTTTAAAAATTGGTTAATTGACCCTTTTTGGCATAGACTCACGAATAAAAGATTCCAAATCTTACATCTGTTTTGGTCACCTCTACGAGATATAACTACCCTTAAATCCTTTTGCACAATGTCTTATTGTAGTGCTCGTTCTGTATTACATACTTAGCTTGTTTCTGCTAGAATTATGACTGCCGAAAAACCTACAGCTGCGGGTTTTTCTGTTTACTTTCACAGATAGTGATGATGCTCTCGGTAAATCTGAAGTTCCAGACATATTGATACGGTCTGATTCCATATCGAATTTCGGCATCAACTGTTAGACTTCAAATATTAAAGACTATCGTAGCAGCCGGGAGATGCACTTAATGTGCAGTAAAATTTTATCATTTGGACGTGCTGCTTTAATATTGTCATTTCCATGAAATTTCACGCTAGTGACTAAATAATAAACAAGCGAAGTGCCAAACGAGTGGATAAAGTAATATTTCCCCTCCAAAAAGATCAAAACATTTATCTTCTGATTTAAAAAAAAATGTTCCATTTAAAAGTTCTACATAAATTTTAGGTGGAGATGCGATTAAAAAATGCAGACTAAGACAAACAAAATATCCGCCACCTCGACCTACTCTTATTAGAAATCCCTTTACAACCTCATCATGATATTGTTGATTGTTATCGTCATCATTGCCACCATTATTATGGGCAGCGTGCCTCACTTGTGTTGCTTATTTAAAGTGTGTAAGAGCGCATGGTTCATACTTTGGAATTACGTACATTCATTTATCTATATGTACATACATATTTACAAGTGTTGAATGCTGATGCAATTTTTTCAATTGCTGCCACTGAGAATTGAAAATGTAAAGAAACTTTTTATGGCCTCTTATTTTTTTAAGTGTTTGGAATTTCAACTTATTCTGTGCAATATAGCAACCAAAGAAAAATATCTCATTTATAAATTGATAAACAATGAAATAGAACCTGCAAGAGGATAAAAACGTAAGGGAACATTTTCTAAATATTTTTTTCTTTTTAATTGAATAAAAATATGTATGTATGTACTCGTAAATTCGTAAAACATCATTTGGGATTTTAAAATTTATTTATTAATTTATAGTAGGCTTTAAGCTACTGGCTGCCATTTTATTATGAATGAAAAATGAATTTTGTTTTCATAAAGAGTTTGTTTGAAAGTGTAAAATTGACGACATTAATTGGAAAAAATTATATCGGTCAAATGGTCAGTTCCCGAGTTGATGTATAATTGCGCTCATTTTGCGGAATTTAGAAATGTTGTTCGCAAAACATCTGGCTGCGAATTGGTGATTTCTTCCTCAAGACCTGCAATGCAGTTTGTTCTGGTAAACGCGAGATTTTAAAAAGCCCCAAAGAAAGAAGTCTGGTGCTGTTAGATCTTGGGATCTAAATTATACATCGTTGTCCGAGCTGTGCGAGCGGATGTTTCGTCCTTATGAAACCAACAATGATCGAGAATTTATGAAATGGTCACCATTTACGTCGACGTCTTCAAAAAACAAAAAAAAAAAAAAATTAGGGCTAATCACTTTTTCACTGCGAATGTCCCACCAAACAGTCACTTTGATGGAATGCAAGGCCTCCTAATGCATTTCATGTGGATTCGCTATGCCTCAGAAAACCAAAACTTAAGTGGAAATGAGCTTCGTCGCTCATTATGATTTTTTTAAAGAAATTATTCTCGTCTTGCACCAAGTTCAACAGATTATGGCGTTTTGTAGGGGAACTTGTTCAAATCTTTCACCAAAATTCTTTGCAACGAACGTTTGCTGATTCGTATATATTCAACGTAAATGTAAAGCCTCATCTTAATTGAAAACAAAATTAAGCCTTTAATTTATAGTTTCAGTGGTCTTAGCACTGGCTTCAAAGATCTCAGTAGATAACGAACGCATATGATTATATTTCTTTCAAGTTTTTTTTCTTTTAGAGGCTATTCCTGAAATCGGCAAAAGTTTTTAAGTCATTACGAATGAATTTTTTCGGAGTTTTTAATTTTTTCGGTGCAAGCAATTTTATTTTAATTTGCGATATAGAGATTTTGTTGTTTCTACTCATTTCTTCAAGTTTGGTTTTTAAAATTATTAAATTTGATGCAAATAAATTATTTTTTTGTTGTAAATTCTTGGTGTTATTTTTTCTATCTGAAACTTTGCATTTCTTCGGAATTTTGAACAAGAGTTTAAACGTATTTTTTTGTATTTCTCGTTTCTCCGGAGTTTGGCTCCTTTTTCCACTTGCTAAAGCTTGTTCTCTTTTCAATACAAATATTCGAACTAACGAATGAACGAGACTTATAAAAACAGGCAGTTAATTTCCATGCCTTTAAAAAGACACTATCTTTTGTAATTTCATTTCTATTATCTAAAGAATGTTTGTACAAATGTAATTTTTTATTGTCTATAAAATTAATTTGATGTTTATTTTCGGTAAACAATTTGAAATTGTTTTACATGTATTTGCGATACATATAAAGGGTGATTTTTTTAAGCGACTTCGGGTTTGATTTAAAAAAAATTGGAGAAATGTAAGAAATGTAAGAAATGAGTCGATAGAACGATATACACAATTCAATGTTTACAGATGATTTCATGTAAATGTTGACTGCGGCTACGCCTCGAATGGTTCATAAGCTGGGTGGGTTCAATTTTGGCATACTCTCTCCAACATATCGGCCGGTATCTCACGAATAAATTATTCAATATTGGCTTCCAGTGCGTCAACCGTTGCGGGCTTGTGCCCATAGACATGAGCCTTAACATAGCATAAAGGTGCTAAAGCGCCCGATCAAGGCAACCAATTGACCGGCCCCAAACGAAATCGCCTCTCAATTAGGCAATTGTTTTACATGCTGTGTGGCACCGTCTTGTTGAAACCACATGCCAGTCAAGTCTAGCTCTTCTATTATTGGCAAAAAAAAATTAATAATAATTGTAATCATCGCACTGTAGCGTTCGCCATTGACAGTAACGTTCCTGTCTTCGTCGTCTTTGAAAAAGTACGGACCAATAATACCACCAGCCCATAATCCACTCCAAACAGTGCATTTTTCGGGATTTCATTGGCAGTTCTTGCAATGCTTCTGGTTTCTCTTCACACCAAATACGGCAATTTTGCTTGTTCTCGTATCCATTCAATCAGAAATGAGCTTGAACACAATTTTTCGATTAAAAAAGTGGACGATGAACTTTCTTAACTTTCTTATAATAAAAAAAAAAACACAGACTCCATGTCCTTGCCTGCAGATGGAACTGTCTACGATTCTCCTATTACAGTGCACTGCTTTCACTGTTCCCTTATCTCAGATGTGAAGTGGTGGACCCATGTCTCATCGATGCAAAAACTTGGATTTACTATGGTGAAACGTTGACGCACCTTTAATTGAAAAAATCTTTATAAACTGCCCATTAGATTTTATTATGAATTGAATAGTTTTATTGTTGAAAGTACTTCTAAATAAAATGTTGCTGTTGTTTTTAATGTTGAAATACCGCGAATTAAAGGTCAATGCTAATAAATCTTCACACATCAGCGAATTCGTTTTCTTACTTTTGTTAAGGTAACGTCAATGACCTTATCATTTTGATGCTCAACTGAATAACACTTAGTGCTTCATTTTATTTAATTTAATTGTATTCTTCTTTGTTAATCTTCTTCATCAACAAATATACGTATTCTTCTGACAAAACGCTACGTTTCTTAACTCTACTTGAATTTTAAATGAAGTTCTTGAGTTCTCATTACAAAGAGCGGCACTATTTTTATATGAATCTTATAATTATTATGAATTTTTTAAAAAGCTTTTGCAAATGTTTAACTCATAGAATTGAAAAGAATCTATTGTTTACATTTTTGCATGTTCATAAACAGATATTAATTTAACTTTTAAATGTAAACAAAAAATTCTAGCCTTGTCTTTTATACCTTGTCCATATTATTTGCAATAAAAAAATGCTACTTACGAGTTTAAGTAAAATATCTTATATGCAATATTTTTTAAATTCATTATTCGAGATATTCTCCAAAAAAATTTAGTGTTGTTGTCTGCGTTTCAGCAAGAGTTTGAATGCTTTTCAAAAGTGATTTGGCTAAAGAGTACTGATGGTTTGGCTGGCACCAATGGTAATAATGTAAAAGTCTCTCGTATTATTGTCATTCACCCAAACATTTTGGGATAATCTACAATGGAAAATTTAAATATAAAATCGCTTGCTCTTCGCGATCAATTTTATTCAGCTCCAACAGACGTAATCACACGCTCAAATCGTCCATGATGAATGTCTGTTGTTACATTTCCGGTGCTGCACGTAGCCCTTCCAGCTAGAACCACACGTCGTCCACAGTTAATATGACTCAGTTCGAGCCAAAAGAAATTGGTAGCCATTGATCTGTGGCCATCGCCGTTGACGCTAATAGACCCTTTCAGAATTGACATCTGGAATTCTTTAGGAAGACAAGTCTTTGTTGGCTATAACATGGTTTGTAAAAATTGTGTAACGTGTCCTTTCCGAAATAAGTTTTTTTTAAGAGATTATGATGAGATTATATGAGATTATTTGTCATTCATTCGCTAAATTCAAGTTGTCATGACATCATTGAATAGCTGATGATAGACTTTGCAATAAAAATGTGTCTTTGCTTGCAACCATTTTACGCCAGATGGAGAAGATTTTTAGTGTCGTCTTTCCAAAGTATGGTGGTCAAACGGGAAACAAGTGCTTTTGTATGTCCAAGAAAAAAAAGATCAGTTCTCAACTCCTCCTCGAAATTAATGCATATATGGTATTACGTGAATCGAAATCTAGTTGATTTAACACCAAGATCGTACGGCTGTACCCATGGGCGTAGGTGGAGAATTTTCTACGAGATAGGGTCTGGCGGGTTGCCACACACAATCCTTAAACGAAGAGGAAAATGATATCATTTGCTAGAAATTCTATAAGAAGGATAAAATTCCGGCGTCACTAAATTTCTTTTAGGGGGTCTCAGCTCTGACAGACAGGCCTATATACGCCTCTTAAAATTAGTCGTAATCTTGTGCTTGACAGTGTATAGGCTTAAATTCACTGGATGGCAACCGAACTTCAGTTGGATTGCTAATCGGCAACCAGAATTTTGTAGTTCCAAGTTTCAATTACCGAAAGTCCTCTGCATTATCATTTGGAGGACTATTCTATCAGATTTTCACGTTCTGCATTATCGTTTTGTGTTCTGCGTTATCATTCATAAACGTTTGGCAACTGTCAACTGAACTGGAAATCGAATTCCATCCATAATCGTGCCATTAGTAATCAACCTGAAATAAACTTTAAAATCTATATTTATAAAATTCATTATTATTTAATGCTTCGGCTAAAGAGTATTGGGGATTTGGCTAGCGCCAATAGCAACAACAAACAATATTTATTTTTAAATTTATAGAACTGCACTTAATGATGTACCCTCTTGCACGTCAATCAAACGTGCTGAATATTGTTTATTATTTTATTAGCACATGACCAGCCTTTGTGCTTAAAACCCAAAAAAAAAAAAAAATTAATTCATTGTTTATTTATTATATTCGTATTTTTTTTAATGTGATTTCATTTTAACTAATATTTATAATGATTACTAATAATTTATGTTTCCTCTCTTGTTTATTTTTTTATAGCTGCTGTTTGATGAATGAAAAAACCCAAAAATTTATAGAAATCACTTGCTTTGGCGGAAACGTAGGTGAAAGTTAGTCAATTTCGAGGAGAAAAAAAGTAATCATTAAAATTTGCCCATTTAAAAATAGAAGTTAAAGTAGACAAATAAAAGCCGCTTTATTTACATATTCTATAAATATGAATAAAGCGGGCAAGCACATACAAACCGGCGTCAATAATGGACCACTATCAGCATCACCCAAGTCGCCTATATTACAAACTACAAACACCAGTGTGGGTTCAGTGGCACAGAAAAATGTTATCACTTCTATAATGAGTTTTTTACCAGATAACAGACCGATTACTTCATTACAGATCGTGGAGGATTTTGAAAAGTAAGTTAATTACACCAAACGATAATATGAAAATAAAGTATAATTTATAATGTGCGAGGGTGGCACTATAATTAATGGTTTTTTTTTAAAGTGTGAAATTTTTTTTACCTTTTGAGAGGAAAAAAAGGAAATTTATTATTCATTAAAAATAGTCAATTTATTAGGAAAGAACATACAATCCTCTGAGGGAGATGATACAGTTTTTTAAATTGGAGTGGTAAATAGATTTTTTTATAAATTGGTCGAGAAAATATTAAACTTCAGTTTGGTTGCCAGTTGCCAAACGTGCATGTCTCGTGCTAAAAATTTCAATGCAGAACATAAAATGATAATACGGGTCATAAGAACTGTAATGAAAATATTAAAAATGATAAGGCAGACCGCTACTGGCAATTTAGACAGGTAATTTAAACTTTCTGGTTGCCGAATAGCAACCATCTGGTTGCCATTCATAATCGAGCCTTTCATTTTCTCTAGTATGAATAAATTTCATGATTTTCTCTATTTTTAATGAATTGTCCAGAATATGGCAAAATGAAGAGGCAGAGGAAGCAAGAAGCAATATTTTACTTTCTGTGCCTCTTCCTTCCACTAAGGACGCCACAACGGATCGAATGCTTTTAGGTCATGTACCCTTTGCCACTTTCACTGAGCCGACTAACTGTAAAGGGGTTAACTTCCGCATGAGAAGTAGTGGGTGATTTTCCATCTGAATCTCAAGTGGGATAAGGCAGGCATAAACTCGATCCTACTTGTTCTGCTTTCTAACTCTAGTCCCCTTTAACTCTTGAGTGCGCGATATCTGCCTGTATAACCTAACCTAATTATGATTAATTGGTGGATTGCAAATGATTAGGAAAGATGTAACAGCGATGGCAAAGACACCGTCTATATTTTTAGATATCATTGTTGTCATATATTCCGGGTGCAATCGGAAGCCCCGTGGACTAACTACAACCTTTATGAATATTTCTACGAAATTGTGAAAATTATGCTACTGGCAAAGCCAGTGCCACTTTCTGAAAGAAATAATGGCCTAAATGTCCAAACCTATATTAATACAGAGCCAGATAGCTGCATGGGAAGTGCTGACTGACTCTTCCTCCTCTTCGTCGAAGCAGCTCCTTCATTGGTCACTATAAGAGAGTAGTTGACGTTCTGACATACATAATTTATTGCTTAAAAGAGAAATGGTCCTTCGGCGTTAAGCCGTAGAACTCTTACAACCACCAAAATGTCCTTTCTGCAAATATGACAAATGAAAATTTCAGAAAATCAATCCGAAAAAAAATTTACAATAAGGAACCATGTTAAAATGGCATAAAGAAACCTGTCTGCGACAAACTGCTTTCGTACTCTAAAGATAAAAAAGGATATTTAATTACTCATAGAGCTTGTTAAATTTGATCGGAGAACTGGACTATGTTGAATAAGGAGGTTATCAGATTACATTGTCAAATCGCATAATCTTTGAAAAGCGAATTTATTTTACCTCTGTGAGAGTTAAAAGTGTTTTCAAATCATTTACCCTTATCGTAAATAAAGTTCCATAGAAAATGTTGATCGTTAATTCTGTATTGTTGTTGTATTTTTGTATTATTTGTTCAAAAGTAGGAATCCTATACATCAATTGTTCTCTGTGGTTTTGATCAATTGAAGAGTCGATAATTAAGTTGTCAGTGTCGTGAAATCTTGTTATCCTGGGACACCTGGCCCTTGTAAAGTTATTAAGTTTAATTATCCATATTATATATTATTACAATAATCTCTCTCTCTCTTTCTCTTTTAGGTGCCCCAAAAATTTTACTCCCATCAATCGTACCTACGATCAAGATTCTGATGCCGATTTATGGTGTGAAAAAATTTTAATTGGCCGCAAAACTACACGCTATTTGTGTTTATCGAAGACTGAGGGTTTGCCGGAATATGTTGTGGAAACTTTAAAGTATGTATTATTTATTTCGTTGTTGTTTATTTTTATTTTCAAGTTTCCACTACTGTCTACAAACTCCTTTTAACTACATTCATACATATTTTTCTTCATCTTCTTTGTCATGGTTTAAATTTGAACTTAATTAAGGCTACTCAACTCTACTCCCATTCGAGAGTTAATGCGATGATGGGTGCTTTTTTTTTGTCATTAATAAAGTATTTTTCCTTGTTTAAACTTTTGTGTGTTCATACTTTAAAACTTTTTTGTTTAAAAATTACTAGATGGTACTTTAAAGTTCTTTGTTGTTGGAATTGATTTAAATTTTTTGGTTTGTGTTCATTATGTACGTTGGTAAAACTGTAGTAATTGGAAAGCGTTTTGCAATAAGATCCAGTTGCAGTCTCGGAAGGTTTTCAATTTTAATATTAAAATATAGATTACAAACGCAGTCACATAAAGTTAAAGGAGAGATGTAAAAAACTTAAAGTATTGTTTTAATAAACGTTTATCACAATATTGTATAGAATAATGCCGCTCCATGCTTGACAGAAATACATACATATGTTTCACAATAAAAGATATATGTATACCGCTCAAAAATATAACAAAAAATTTCTGATGGCTGTCAAAAGTCTAGTGAAAATCAAATATAGATTCAAAGCTAGGATTGAGAGTGCTGTTTCACACACGTCAAGTTTTCTTGCTCAAGTTTCAATTCAGCTCGAAGAGAGAAAGGAAGAAGAATACATACTCTCAATATCGTTCTCCCAGCTGAATTGAAACTTGAGCAAGAAAACTTGACGTGTGTGAAACAGGACAAACTAATACTATATGTATATTCAAGGATTAAAAAAGAACAAAACAAAAATAAACAACAAAATATGAGCTCCTATTGGAACTTTAAGATGAATGAACATAGAATTCCGGTAGACTGTATATAATATATAACTTCGTTATAATTTCTACAGGTCCATCATTCTGGGAAGGTTTTTTTTTATTACTAACTCTTCGATGTCAAATAAACAAGATTGAAGAGCATGTTCAAAAAATAAGGCTTTATTATTACAGTGAGCGTTTCCCCTTAGAGTGTTATTTTAGTGATTCCCTACATATTCATGTGATTTGCATCTAGAAATAATACCTCGAGCGGTAGTGGGGCCGCGGTGTGGTAAAACGTAAACTAGCTAGTATCCTTGTCTGGTTATTGGTAAGACCTCATCTGAGACTACACAGTAGCTGCGTTTCAAGCGCAAATAGTAGAATATATTGGTGTATGCTGTGACTAATTTCTACCCTTCATCAGGTGCCTCCAGCAATGGGTTTGTGCATAGACCATACACAAATGATTATGCTATTAGGTCAGGCTTAAATACAATTCTTGTTCGTGGATGTTCAACAATTGCTTCTCATATTGGCGGTCATAGCGCGAAGCATTTAGTTTAACCCGTGGTACGACTACTATGAGGTTGAGCCAGTAATAGTTCAACGATAAATGACAAACGTTAGACGACATTTTGCGTATGAAATGATGCTTTTTTAAGGTCGACCGAATTTGATATAATCTGTTCTGATTTTTATCAGCTGACATAGATAAAATAGTATATTTACCGTTGAGGAACATTATTGGGAATACATGGCTATTTAAACAAAAAAAGTTGGCGCACACGACAGCTACAAGGTTACAATGTATCGCCAAAATGCTACTGTTACAACGGACTTAAGGCCGTTAAGCATTATTGTTGATACGTGGACACTTTCGGGGTATGATTTTCCCTAGTAAAAATAATATAATAGTTATTTTAAACCAACATAGTGTAGGCCAGTCCTTAATAATTTCACATTGTCGAATTCATTGCCAGAGTGCAAATTCCATACAGAAAAGCAAAAGTTTACTTATTCTTTACATTTATTTCAATCCGCCTTTAGTGAAAACCTCTTTGCATGAGGCAAGCATTTAATTAAGTTTGAAATTCTTTTCGCTTTTTTTGTTTTGCACTAAGTACATTTATAGCTGACGTAGTGATTGGAAAAAATCGATCAAATAAACAAACTTATTTGAAAGCATTAAATCTTACATTAATGATACTTGCAGCATATTTTCCTTTTGTTTACAAGAAGTTCAATTTTATGAGCTTAATTACAAAGTTCAAAATACTTTGCTCATTATATGATTATAAATAGAAAAAATAATGTGACTTGATTGATTTGAATTGAATTTTTTTTTCAAAGTGTCACTTGTAACTATTCTGCAGAAAGAATTTATCAAAAAGTGCTGTTATTCTCGAAATGTTTAGCTTTTGGAATAGATGAAAAAAATCAATAGAATCGGTTATAAGGGCCTGTGACAATCATACTGAAGTCGATTCCTCGATGTAAATACTCGAACTACAACCAAATCTTTTCACTCCTCTGGAAAGATTTCAAGTAGAGCCAAGAAGGCAACCGGTCATTATACGCCGACATCTCCCAGAATGGCATTTCTACGTCAATGCATAAGACGGCTAAAGAAGTTTGGAAATTCAAGGTCCATTCGAGTTTAGATAACTTGCTAGTTTAATTTTCGTTCTCGGAGTGGACATTCTCTGCAATCGCTGTTAATAAAATACTCTTAGTAAAAATCCCAGATTCGAATTTGCTGTTTAGAATCCTGTACGAGGGATGTTCGGTCTTGGAAGAGGTTTGAAGATGAATATACGGATCGTACAAATACTTGAAGTGTGTTTCAGGCTAAGACTTAAGCGGTCTTGTACAAGCTGGTAGCTAAGATATGTGACATGAAGCGAAAATGTCACTACTAATGGCGATAATCGTGTTCAGATAAAACCTTTTAAGCGATTCCTCACAAATCATGGCAAGCTCTAACTTATTACACCATTTATGACAAACTACTATGACTAAAGTCGGCAATTGATGTGGAAAATATCGGAAAACCTATCGATCATTCATTACAAGAGAGGACAAGTATCAACCTACTCCTAAGCACAAAAGAGTTGTAAAGAGTATTGACATATTGATAGGTGCAAGCTTGAAGGATATAGAATCATGTGGAAAATCCAGTTTTTATAGCTTATTCGAGAACGGAGAGGCTTAGGAACTATTCGTTATATTAGATGAGTATACGAGTACAACGTTATAACATTATAGGCTTAATTGATGGGTAGTATAACATTGGAATAAACGAGCTCTTTGGATAGATCTATTACATTAATGCTGTATATCACCTTCTTCAACTAAGCGCATGTTAAGCTGGTTATACATCACAATAATTCAGGACCCGATATTGCGAAAGTGGTCTAGACATAACTTCTTACTTAAAGTGCCGTATAGGAACAATTGTCAGGGAAATTATATAATTAATTAGGGTGCATTGCAGGGTCATTTTCAAGATGGACATTGAGACTGCCACAAGCTTTTCAGTTTCACTGGAGTTAGCCGATTTCGGTAACATATTTTAAGTGGAGCTTACACAATTACCGAGTCAGCCAAAAAATTTAGTAGACTACATTAGCGGCCATGGCCGCAGACATACGCGAGTTTTTGTAGGCTGCAAGCCTACAAAGCATTTTATTTCGTCTCCATTAAATTCTCTCTACATTTGGTGCCGAGGCAGTGCCCGATAACTGAATACCATAATATCATATTGGCTTTAGAATAGAGTTGTATAGAGGAAGCTTACAATCTATACTAAGTAATGGATTATCTTCCAATAAGAAAATTAACTTGAACCGCTTTTAAGTTTATTTGGATTAGCTTTGCATCTATGTAAGAGGGCGATTAAGGTGAGTATACCGATATTTAGCTTCAGAGGCAGAATGTTTCCCTGAGTAGTGGAAATATAAAATGAACACATTTTTGTGGAAATGTAAAATGGAAACCTTTTTGCGCAATCACGCACGAATTTGAGCCACTGTGCTGCGATTAGTGCAGATAAAAATATCTAAATTAACATGTGACCCTTAGAAAAAAATTGGAAATCATATATATTCAAACATATGAACGTATGAATGTAAACTTTGTCGTTCTTTTCAAGAACGCGAGTTTAGATCCTCGTCCACTTTACTATCTAAAATGTTAAGCTTTCCACAACTTTACATGCAAGCACAATGGGCCTAAAAGTCTCGGAATATGCACATTAAATTGAAAGCGGGCCTTTTAAACTGACCTACGACGTAGTCTGTTTTAAACACCAGTCAAATAAATTCTGCCTTTTTTTGTACATAGTGCTGCGTGTCTTATTAAGAAGAATGGTACAATTGGATTCATTCTTGAAATTAACATTATTAAATATAAACCTTGTTTGATATAATAATTTCAGTAAAACAAGTTGCAAGAATCGAAATGCCTATGAGTCATGAAAATAATAGAATTTCGTTTTAAGTACGTTTTATATCAGCAACACATGCATATGTAAATATGTATGTACATATATTCAAAAGTATGCATATACATATGTACGAGTACATATACATATGTATGTATACACGCATACTTACGTATAAAAAATATTAAAATAGACAATTACAAAAAAAAAAAACAATGAAATTTATTGTATTTATTACCTCGCAAATGAATTGCTAAAGAAGATTATACTCGTATGTATAATAAAATAATGAAAATCACTATCGATAAAGAGCAATATAATATATAGTGGAAGGAAACATATTTCTCCCCTCTAAACGATTAGAATACGAGTATGTACATATTAACTCCTTTTAGTTGGTAAAGAAAATTTTAAAAATATTTTGTTTTATTTAAAACTTCCCTTCCAAGTATTCACGTTGGATTCGCAGTTGGAATTTATATGTATTTTCCTTATAAGAGAGTTATTAAAATAAAATAATGCGTAGTTAAAAGATTTGGAAAAGGTACCGATCTTTGTCATTCTTGTTGGAAAAGGTTTTTCCATCTCTGACAATGACAAAATATTTAGAAAAACGAGTTCTCAGGATTTACTATCTCGAAAATGCGATGGATCGTAGGGACGCAAGATGGATCTAGGTAACCGTGTTGGAAATTGGGTGTCTACCCTCCATATACTATATATGTATATATATTGGCACAGCTCTTATATCGTTCCTTATGTTGTGTGTAAATTTCCACAAAAATACATCTCACATAAGTTAATAAGTACGTGTAAATTGTGTGTTGAAAATCGGGGCCTCAATTTATTTAATTCTAATTTAGATCTGCACAAGATCTTTTGTAGCAATTTTTTTGTGAAATCTGTTCATAGTGTTGGCAACGATCTCTCATCAATCCTTATCTTTAGGAAAGCTATTAAGTATGCCTAAAGACAAGATAAAACGTGAAATGAGATGCGACTTCTGCGGATTTCAGAAGTCTACAGTGGCATAGAGATGGATCAAAAACGGAGGATGGAGTAGGGGTTTGTTACTTTTGGGTGTTCAGGTGCAAAGAACCCACTTAAATCAAACAGAAATGTTAACAATCACTAGTCGCGTTCATATTAATTTAAATAAACGTCCTAAGAGTAATTTTTTCATAGCCAAGCCACTCCGACATCTCTGCTTTCGTGGAGATTCTGACCAATTGGTTGTTTTGGAGATACTATTACATAGTCTGTAAATAGAAAACAAAGTTTCCATTTAGTGGGTACCTCGATATAGATTAGGGTAACGAAATAATGAATGAATTCGGATTAATTGGTCAAGGGTGATTACACTAATGAGGCGGAATGAAATTTTGATCACAAATGCTAGTATAAGACATGCAGATACATTGATGGGACCACTATTGTCCAGTAAAATCCTGGAATATAGCTGTTGGAATAAATTTGGCCAAAAGACCAATAATACATAAATCTTGAAAATGATTCCCCTTCAGAGCATTTCGTAAACCGTATCAGGTTTATCTATGGCACATTTCTGCGACTCTTTATATTCTTGTAAAAGCCTGTAATACCTGTAATTCCCACCACAGAGAAAACTTATAGACATTCCGATATTCATTTTATTGTAATATATCCCACAATTGAGCCCTTGATTTTGAAAGTGGTATAAGTCATATTTTCCTTGTTTCGAGGAATTTAGAGTTTTACATTTTAAAGGATTATAAAATATAATTGTATTATGGTATATGATTTTTCGATAGTAAAGTAGTGCTAACAAACAAGTATTTATTATGATTGTGAAATTTATAACCATTTTTAAAAGGAAATGTGGTTTTGAAAGGTTGAAATGACTTATACCACTTTCAAAATTAACTGCAGCACTTCATGAATGACTTAAGGAACAATTTTATTAGTAATTAACATTTTATTCATTTCAAGTAAACTAAACAAAGTAAATTATTCATTAGTATTTATGGAAATAAAGTGTTTGTGAAAAATTGGTGGGATATAGGGTAGTAAATCCATCATATCTTTGTGTTTTTCTTCTGTTATTGATCTGATGGTTGTGTACAATGGAAGCGAATCAATATTTTCGTATATTCGACGTCTTCCTCTTTTAGTTGAGAGGTCTAATACTTTGAATTCGGAATTTTCATCCAAGGAAATTTTATAAAACATCTTATATGGAGCATTTTGTAGAAATCTGATCCATTGTATTTTTAGCCAAGACACAGCTTCTCCATGGATGTTTTTCTTTCTATTATTCGTTGATTCCTTTAGTTGTTGTGTCGAAATGAAATCTTTCTGAGCCATTCGTACTACCAAAAATGGGGTTTTCTTTTTCTATTAAATTACAATAATGCTCAGGTATGTATAAATAATTCGATTTTCTTATTTTAGTTTCTATCAAACCAAAATCGCGATCATTTGGCAAAAAAGAATGGCCGGGTACCATAAATTTATGATCAACTGTTTCAACATTATTATCAGATGACTGAACAATTTTTAACCAAATTAAAGCTGTGTTAATGTTACGATTTTGTCCTGAACAGGTATCACTGTAAGCTATGACATGCATAATTATGTGAATTTCGTGTCCTCTTTCTTGATTTCAAGTTGCTTTCTTCCATTTGTAAGGGTTCGAAATTCAACTCTAAAGTATGAACTGATTCATCTGAAGACGATATTAGTCTTATTCGTTTCCATTTCTTGGGAGCATTACTTATACTTCTTCGCCGTATAATGTCTACAATTAACTATAAATAGTACGTTTTTACATTAAAAGGATTATTTGATCATACCTGAACCGCTATCTGAAGACATGACAAAATTACTAATAATTATTTTCCCAAACTTTGTGAACAGACTGACTTATACCACTATCAAAAGAAACAGTAACCGTATTTTGTTTACTTACAAAAAAATAATGACATTTTATCGAGTTAATTTTCATGGCTAACTGCTAATCTCTTCAGATTATGTTATTTTATTAGAATTTAATATGAAATAGAAGATAAAGTAGATTTTTAAAATTTTTGACTTATACCACTTTCAAAATCAAGGGCTCAATTATAACAGCCAATAGTGCAAATGGTTTTCTGCCAAAGGCAGCACATTGTCCCCATATTTCATTTCGCTTGAAAAATCACGAATAATAAGAAGGAATTGAATTGAGTCTCCCAGTCTTATTTTTAACTTCTATGCCATACATCTGCACGTCCGTTTATCCTTTAAAATAAATGTGATTTTGAATATATCATTAAAGTTCCTTAGAAATATGTATGTAGTTGGTGATGGGCTCTAATAATTGTTCTTCTCTATTTGAATAATATGATACTTGGTTAAAATGTGTGATGTCCCACTGTGCTGGATATATTGATATATGTACATATGTATGTTTAGAGTTGAGAATATTCAGATATGTGCATATACAGGGTGGCTCAAAGTGATGTTATAATGTGAATTGGCTGCCAATTTTGCTGATGGCACCAAATGTCACTGGACATGTTTGATATAGATATATAGAGAATTAGTTGTCAACAAGTCATAGAGCGATACACACCTCAAGAACGTGGAATTATTGTTACTTATCATTTGCTTATGAAAACAGAGTTCTTTTTTCATTTATAACAAAATTTCTGCCGGTTCATATATAAATTTATTTTTGCGCCACCCGCTATTTTGCAAAATTGGAATAACTGGGAGTACTGGCTTCTAAAATCGGTCATGATAAGAAACAATAATACGTGGAATCCTTTGATAGCAGATTATGAAGAAGCCGATCATTAGGCTGAGTACAATGACGCTTCATTTTTGTTTTTGGAAATAATTTAATTTTCTTTTCTCATTATCATTTTCATTTTAATTTTAAAATGAAATAAAACAAAGCAGACAAAAATTGGAACTTATATCATTTTATATGGGACTTATTTCACTTTTTTATTCTTTTTGTGATATTTTCAAAACCGATTTAGCTTTCTGGAGTATTGCCGGCGTACGACCAGGCGTGCTATATCATAAATCGGCTTCGCAGGACTCAGGACTCAAGGATTTTTTCCTCTGTGACATCTCCAAGAGCGACCGTATTTGATTTTTATTTTATTGGGACTTATTTTAGTTTTTGCCTGCGGGTTATTTTTCATTATGAGAAAAAGTCCCATAATTTGAGACTTATTTAATTTTCAGATTTGGGAGTAATTTAATTATGAAAACTTTAAAGAATTTATAGATATATTTACATAAGTACATAAATACATAATTATATATGTATAAATACATAATTATATAGTTATTGTAAATACAAGATATGAATAGAAAGGGCAACAAATTACATTAGTCAATTTCATTTTGATGCTATAGATCTATAACATTAGAAAATCTCAGAAAAAGTCTAGCGAAGTCGAATCGCACGAAAGTCGTCCATGGTAAATAGCCATTGTGCCATATGTTATGTGGCATATACGAGAATGTGCACCGTCATATCGTTGAACAGTTAGTGAATTTCCTCGTCCCATGTATGACAATCAGTTTTGGCAGATTTTGCTAAAAATGCTGTTTTCTGTTGAGTTTATTTATGTCAGGTTTTGGTAACATTATACTTTGCAACTTGTTACACTGTATGTGTGTATGTTCTTCAATCTAGTTTTCACATATGGAAATGTACATATACATATGTAGGTTAGGTTGATTGGAGAGGTGTGAAGGCTTGTTGTGCTTTCCCTTTAATTATCAGACACAAACTGCCAGAGTTCTGTGGCAGGATTCGAACCTGGGACCTTCGCACTACGAGTCTAGTACACTACCTACTAGTCTACGAAGGTCAGTAAATGTACATATACACCTTTTTCAGTTTTTCATTCACAGTAAAAACTTTTACTTAAAAATTTTCATCGTCTATTTGATGGGGGCACAGAGTTTTCTCATTTTCTTTTTCTTTCTTCATTTCTTTTTCGAATATGTAGACAAGTACATACACTATTTTAAATCATTATCAAAGTTAATTTCTGTTTGTTTTTTTTCCTCTTTCAGAGTAATTGCTGAAAAGATAGCGCCGCCCAAGGAATTTTCTCTATTGTCACGTACGGCCGACACAGAACAAAAGGCTTGGCGAAAACGACAAATCGCCTACAAGCTTTCAAAGCGGGGGACCGTTTCCCAAGCAGTCACAGATATAATTTTATGTTCAAAATTAAAAATTGCTCCGGAGGGATTTAAATTAGCAGGGTGAATATAAAAGAAAAACACTAATCAGCCAAACAAATATTTAATTAATTCAATTTTGCTTGCTAGAGACATAAATGGTATATTAGTTTGTTATAAAACTGGAACCGTACCGGTACGTTTGCCGCCACCCGTACCTGACATTAGTGCGCCATTAACAGCAAATACTACAAATGGTACAAGTGAAGTGGAGAAGGCTTTAAATCGTTTAAATCTTCACAATGCAGGACAAGCTTTACGAAATCCGAAACAGCCGGTAGGTTTCAAAACATTGCAAGCAGTTTTATTAATTTTATTAATTTTTAACGTTAAATAGCTGCCGCCTGTACCCAATGGCGAAGAACACGATTACGAAGAAATTCAACATTCTTATCAAATAAATTCACCACAAAGGCCAGCGCCTAGGCCGCCCCTTAACACTGTCCCTAATTCTACAGGCAATTGCGTAGGCACTTTGGGTGCTTATACCGAACTGGAAGGTGTGCCATTTGTTATAAATTCTATGCTTAAATCTACTAATCAAAATGAGGTGAGACTTTTCGAATTTCCTTACAAGTTTTAAATGTGAATTTTTAAAAGTTAAATAACGTATTATTATTATAATTTTTTTTCTATAGTATTCAACACTGCCACAGCCAAATGACTTTGTGATTAAAAAAGATCTCGATTATGATTTTCAATTGGAGCGTCAAACTTTGTGTACCATGAAATCATCGATTTCCAAAAACCCTTTTTTTAATTAAAAAAAAAATATTAAATAATTGAAATACCTTATATAAAGTATAGAATGTTAAAATTTTTTAAATTTAATAGCAATTAAATAATAATTTAATTTAAATTTTATGAACTCAAGTCCTATTTTAATTTTTCTCTTTTTCTTTTGTAATTATTTCTCCTTTATATAATTATGTGTTTAAATAATTATGTGCTGAAATTGCGTTTTAATCACAATTATTTTACTTGTATATTTATTAATTAGGTTTGTTTTAAATTTTATATAAACTTTAATTGTTCAAATCATTATATATACATACTTTTATTTAACTTTCAGACCACATCTGATTACCTGAACTCAAATTTCTAAATGCTTTATTTGGAAGTGTATTTGTTAATGAATTTTGTGATTTTAATTATTTTTATAAACATTAAAACTATATCGTGATATTCAGACCGTTTGGTTGAATCATAAAAAAGACAAAAAATATTTATTTGATGTTTAAAAACATATTTTTTTGTTTGATAATTGTGTGATTTGATATCACATAAATTTAAAAATATGACTGCAAATAAATTGATGATATTCGACCTTTTTTATTTTAAATTAATTGAAATATTTTATTGAGTTTGAGGTCTTCTTTAAAAAAAAAACAAGGTTAGGTTAGGTTAGGTTGATTGGAGGGGTGTGATAGTCCATGTCATACGACATACACTTAAGCCAGTGAAGGCTTGCTGTGCGCAGGATTCGAACCTGGACCTTCGCACTAAAAAACAATATTTTGATTTTTCAATATTTCAACACCCTGTGGGTGTATGAAATTTAAAAATGTTTATTCACTTCCTCAATTGTCAATATTTTGTATTGAAAATATTTAAACTTTTTTCTTTCGTTTTTGTTTCAAATTTTATAAAATATTTTTTCCTGAAGCAAAATAAAAAAAATATATTGTTTTTTTTTTTAAAGAAGATCTCAAACTCAATAATATGTATAATTCAGTTAATTTAATATGACTCTGCTCTATTATCGAATAAAGTAGTCTATTCGATTAAAGAAAATTTAACCGAGAGCAGGGCTATTATTTGTTGTTGTTTATTTCTTATAATTTGGTAACATACCAAAGAAATTTTTTTCAATTTTTCCAGGACTATGAAACTGTAAAATCCTTTAATATTTTAACTGTGACGTACTTTTGTTTTCGGAAAAGTCATAAAATTGCCGCTGATATTCTACACAAAAGTTTTAAATCCATAAAATTTTTTTTAATTTGTTTGTTGTGTCAACATGTCACTAGTCGCTAAACCAAATCGTGAGTGAATTTTTTAGCATATTGTATTGAAACTGCTTGTTGTATACTTCTATATACCATATACATACATATATTAAGTTCGACAATCATATTATCTATAACTTGGACTTATCTTATCAATGGGCCTTGGCCAATAAGTTTAACGGTTAGAAAAGAAAATCATATGAGATAACATGTGATGTATTCTTGAGGCCATCTGGTACTAAATAAGGCGTAAGCAAAAGCGAATTATTAAAAAATCAGCTGTCAAACTTCAATTTAAAGCAATAAGCAAAAAACATTTTTTTATGGAGAAGGCATTTTGAGTTTGGAATGATTTTCCGTCATCCCACTTAAAATTTGGTTTGTAAGCAGGCCGGTTTCGGCTATGTGCCATCTTCATTGTTCTTTCCCTTATTGTAAAAGTAAGATAAATAACACTTTATGTTTACAAACCGAATTTAATGTGTAATGAAGAAAATTCATTCCAAATTCAAGCAAACCCCATCGATGCATTAAGTTTGCTTATCAGCTGCACTCCTGCATAGACCTTATACCTTATGACGTTCTCTCTTATGTAAAAGAAGTGTAAACATTCCGTGCACTAATTTTTTCCTATATGAAAAACCTCATTAAAAATGGATTTACCTTGCGTACCCTATTAAAGCAACTTTATTTTATACGAATAGTGAACTCCCAATGGCTTTAACTGTCAAAAACCAAGAGGCATAAATATAAGATGGTGTCATAGGCGAATTAAATTCGCCTTCATGTGTGTTTTGCTGTTGCTGAGAGGCCAACGAATGCATTATAATAGTGGTATAGATTCAAAAAATCCTTAGTCAACTGCGTCCTTAACATCACATTATATAGTTAATTCGCATGGGCTAAAAAACTTATAGAAATTTTTTATACAAACTCAAATGTTTGTTAACATTTTTACAGCAAAACATATAATTTTGTATTCATAAACAATTTTAAAATTTTTGTCCACAATCTAACAAGTCAATTCACAAATCGCATTATTAAAAATTATTTTATATGTTTAAACCTACTATGATGGCATTGTCGCTAATGAGTAATGGATTAATTATCTTTTGTATAATTTATTTGTTAAAAATATATGGTACACATGCATATGTACTACTAGTTTTTTACATGTCGCATTAAAAATATCGATTGGGAAATTAATATTATAAAAAAAAACATTTTTACTATATATTATATTGCAAAACTAAGGTATTTTATAAAACTAAAGATTTATTTATACATATAAAAAATTACATTAACAAAAAATAGAATTTCATGTATTTAAAAAAAGTTGAAAAGTTTTTAAATTTAATGTCAACTTAACATCAAAATGTTGAGCTCTGCTCAGTGATTGAATAAAAATATAATTAACAGTTAGTAATTAATGTTCAAATTATAAAACAAAAAATTTCATTAATCCGTTTTTTAAATTTTTAAGCTTAAGGTCTTTTATTTTTTAAAAAATTTAATTAAAAATAACGGTCAGTATTTCGATACTCATTGAGTATCATCTTCAGGACAATTCTCTGAAGATGATACTCAATGAGTATCGAAATATTGACTGTTATTTTTAATTAAATTTTTAAAAAAATAAAAGACCTTAAGCTTAAAAATTAAAAAAAACGGATTATTATAAAAGAGGTCGAAAAATATAGATACATTATTAAAAAATTTCATTTGTATATATTTCCTGAAATTGGAATAATGGTAAGTGGAGTGACTCATTTAGATGGAAATTATCAGCGAGTGTAATTATAGGGTATTAATATTGATGTAGTGCTTAAAGCTTTAAATTACGTTGTACCTTACGTTCTCATGCAGTAATAGACGTATTAAAGTTTTACTTGACATTGGGTTATTACGATTAAAAACGATGATTTTTACCATATGGATCAAATCTCTTAATATAAATTTAAAACCTATTACAAAACCTTGTAGCTATCGGTACAGTGTCCTGTAAAGGACTAGATATAAACGATGACTCAGAACTCCAAATACGACAGGACTAGAAATAATAGCTGGATTTATGTCCCAAAATTGCACATAAAATTTAATTCAAAAGTATAGTTATGTGACTAAATTTATGTTTTGTCTGAAGGATAATTACATGTTTGGATATTTTTCTCAAGTTACAAAAAAATTATGGTGATATGTATTAAAATCTGAATCGATATTTAATACCGTAGTTTACCCCTGTGAATTTTAGCAAAAATAATATTATTAATTATAAACGCTATTTTTCTTTCGGCCTTTTCTTTTGTTTAATTATGTTAATTTAATTTTTAAGCAGTTATTCCAATTTCTTCTTCCCTGAAGAATTTACACAGAATGTAGTGAAATATTAGAAATAAAAAACATTTTATATTTAAAAAATGAGCCTGGTGCTTAATAATTATATTAACACAATTACAGTATTAAGACAAAAGGTTTTTTAAATATTTTTTACTGTTATAAAGTCTTAAACAAAATGAACAAACCAAACATGTTTGAATACTGATTTCATATTGGGTACTTTGCATGCACAATTAGTCACACATCACTAATTTCTTCAAATTTATTACTCGTTACTTGTCAAAACGCCATTTTAAGAATTTTTCTGAGAAAGTGTTTTCTGTCCTGTTCGTGACGGGTTAACGTGAAAAATCTAATACAATTCACAAGTAATATTATTAAATAAAACCCAATAACGTATTTACGTTAAAACCAACAATAAATGCAATCGCGTAAAAGTTCATTTTAATAGAAATTGAAAAAGTTGCATTCCAGGCCAATAATATATGTATATACAAAAAAACATCAAAAGTAAAAAAAAACGAAACGGGAAGAATTAGCGAAAAAGTAGATCTCATTGGAGGTTTTCTCAACACACTAACAATAGTGAATTGCAATACAACTACCAACTTTTCGACATTTGCAGTGTGAAAGAAAGAGATAACTATATAAGTGTAGTGAGAACGTATAGAGAATAGTTAATTGCAAGAATAAAAATCCTTATTTTTTGCTTTTACTTCAATAAAAGTAATCTTAATTTTGTTATAAATTTAATATTTTTCAATTAAAGAGCAGATCAAATGAAATTTGTCCCAATTGTGTTTTGAATGTAGAAATTTGGAAAGGATGTGTTCGTATTAATGGTCTTATTACGTCCATTACTACAGAGATCAACGAACTTCCTAAAGCAGAGGAGTTTAAAGAAATCAGAAAAGGTAAGGTTTGAATTAAAAAACTGGAAGTGCCCAATTCGAATTGTCTAAAATTGTAACCTGTGAAAAAAATCTCATTAATAAATTAATATGTATATATATTTTTTCTACAAATTCATATCAACCGGTGTTTATGATGCATTTTATGCATTAAATGATTAAAGGGTTGCCGGACTAATTTGCTAAAAGTTTTTTTCAATGGCAGAGGACGATTTGGTTTACACAATGTACATGTTGCATTGTAGTTCCATTATTGTTAAAATGGAGCGGTTCGTTTATGGCCTTATGTAGAATATTTTTTGTTACGCAACAGGTACTTCTGCTTTCACGATAATGACCCTTATTATCTGGGCAAATCGTAGAGTCTGTAGACTAGTGCAGCCATGAGAAATCTTAATGCAAAGGCTTTTGATCCTCTATTGTGAAAGGACTATACAAGTTTAAGTATAAATAAATTAATTCTCCAAAATAAATAAATTTAACATTCTTTTTAGAATTCACCACAGCCATCACTTAAAAAACTTCATTTAGAACCATTTTCTAGTGTAAGTTTTAATCACTGTTCTAAATGCCTAATTTTTAGACTAAATATTTTATCTAAAACGACTGACGAATATGTGCAAAAATAGAAATACAAATGAATATACTTATATACGACAATACAAATACAGTGAAAAATAGCAGTCATTTTCAAGGAATGATATTTTTATTGCTTCCAAAAACCCAATAGTGAAATTTTTGAATGATATATTAGTATTAGTGTAGTGAATTTTTTACGAAGTCTGTCACTTGACTTCGTAAAAAATTATGATTAAAAAACATAAACTTCTTTAAAAGAAAAGCTGGTTTCTTTAGCTCTACATGAAAATATTTATTTCTTAAAAAATAAAACTAATGAAAGAACTATTTCGCACAAAAAAAAAAACAGAAATCTTAAATATAATCAATCCTAGTTATATAGAAAATTATTTTCTTTGCAGAAAAACACAAAATTTCGTTTTTTCAATATAATGTAAATAACTTCCAAATCGGTGAATAGGAATTTAAAAAGAGAACATCCTGCAATGAGAAGCCTGTCTAAAAATTATTGGAAATAATCCAAATTATCACTTCTTTCGGAATTTAATCACAGCATTTTCATAGCTTTGGAAACTTTTTACTGGAATAGAAGGCGAACGTGCATTGAAGCAATTGTAGTCTCTGTGAATTATATTAGTGTTTGTTCCATAAATAAATTGTTAAACAGCAACCACAAAATTTCATTAAAGAGCGTTGCAGTAAAAGAAGGAAAATGCTAAAAACCTTATATGACTGCTTGTGGCTTTTATTAATATTTCACTTATACATTTGCAGATTTTGTGTTGACAATTGGCGTTTTAATGGCGCTATTGGGGTACGAGGTGTTTATTAATGATTACGCGGTAAAATAATGTATAATTACCTTTGTTTTCAATTGCAATGCAGTGAGTATTAGCTTGTCCTAGGTCTGCTCTAGTGGAAAACATTACCATTAATTCTACTATTGTTTTACTAGTATAGAAACGAAGATATTTTCTGTTTTCAAAAGGATATATATATATACATTTTGTCAAATTCGTTATTCGAGATATTCTCCAAAATAACCGTTTCAATATTATATTGTTTGTTGTTGGCTTAGCTAGGTATATGCCTGCATTTCATTGGCGCTAACCAAATCATCAGTACCCTTTAGCCAAATCATGATTGAAAGCATTCAAAGCTCGTATACTTAAGCCACAGACTACAAACACTATATGAGAATTCAAACAGAACTCAATCATATTTTCTATTTGTAATCAACAAAAACACAAAAGTATAAATAGCTTTAGAATGCTTTTGTACAATCACAACACAACAAACAATTATAATTGACTTGCGTCTTTTTGTTTTTTATTTTTCATTGCCTTATAAATACTTTCATTATCACCCAACGGGCGATTAATTGTAAAAAGGCGTAAAAAGAAAAAACAAAAAGACGCAAGTCAATTATAATTGTTTGTTGTGTTGTGATTGTACAAAAGCATTCTAAAGCTATTTATACTTTTGTGTTTTTGTTGATTACAAATAGAAAACATGATTGAGTTCTGTTTGAATTCTCATATAGTGTTTGTAGTCTGTGGCTTAAGTATACGAGCTTTGAATGCTTTCAATCATGATTTGGATAAAGGGTACTGATGATTTGGTTAGCGCCAATGAAATGCAGGCATATACCTAGCTAAGCCAACAACAAACAATATAATATATATACATTTTGCTTATTATTTGATACGATTATATAGATAGAATAAAATTATAAAATCAGCCTTTGAAATACATCGAGGAATTTTGGGTTACACTTTCAGCAGAGAAGAAAAATATGGCATCACAGTCGTTTCTATTCTGCTACAAATTTTGAGGTGCAAAAATGTATAAGCCTTATCTATTGATATTTTTTTTAATTCTTGTTTAATAGCCCATGTTATATTTAATATCATGCACATATGGATATAAAGAATTCCAAACAATTTTTTTACTACATCCATCATCACGTATACAAAATTGTCTCATATAGTCTTGTGGGTCCCCCTCACTACCAAGAACGCTTTGCTCTTAGGACTGCCAATGCACGTTAAAGTAGTACCGCTATATTCTATTAATAAATCGCGAATAACGAGTAAAAACAAAAACTTTTAGATATCGACGAATGGACAAACGAAATTTACCGACAAATAACGAATGTTTTTCAGAAAGGTTTTACAAAACTGAAAAAAGTCGACAGTGGGCAGCAGCAAAAAATCGTGATTTCTTTTTATAAAATAACACTGATAAGTTTTTCAATTGTTAATTACGAAAATTTCCGTAAAATAAAAGTGTTTCTACAGCTGTTCGTAACGTGTGTGTGGGAAAAAAGCGTAAACTTCGTTTAAAAAATACATAAGTACATATATAACTGTGAATATTGCAAACAAAAAATAGTTTGCGCAAGAAATAAGTTAATGGTCACAATAAATTAAAATAAAAAGCGAAATCGAAGAGGTATAATTACCAATAAATGATAATTAAGTGATTTCAAGGAAGACTGTGGAAACCCGTAAATCGGGTAAATTTTTTTAAACAGTAATTAAAGTTAAAACTGCATCAAAAACAATCTCATTGTTGAAGAAAAAGTTCATTTAACAAAAAAGAAAAACGCACTCGCTGTTTTACAACGAGTAAGCAAAATTAAAAACTAACAAAAAGAGGAAAAGTAGTAGATAGAAACACATCCCTTGGAGCCGCAACCCATTCACAAAAAAGTGAATAACAATCGTCCAACTTACAAACCACAGGAGGAAATTTTGTTTTAATGTAAATTATCTAAACTGGATGAATTAAAAGGGTAAATAGATTATGAATACAAAATATATGTATGTTTTGCATAGCCTAAGCCCTGGATGTATTAAACAAAATATCTTGTTATTTTACTATACGACGCCACCACATTCCAGGTGTATGTAATTTTTTTTGTTTCCTTAATTTTTCAATAGGCTTTCATTGTTTCCTTTATAGTTTTTCTTAGTGTACATTTTGTAACTCACTGTCCACACTTGCAATTTAGTTGCAGCAATTCTTGGTTGTTTTAGGAGAGAGAGGTAAGAAGCTAGGGGAGGGGTACAGAGTTTCGTGTTCTCTGCAATTCTGTTTTGCTTTGCTATCCTCACTATTCAACTTGATGTTTGGTGTTGTTGTATTTGATGTTTTACATACGTTTTTATACAAGAATTGCAATACTAGATTTTTTCTAATGTGGACACTAAAGCAATTCTGCAGCAGAATTGCATGCAACAAAATTGCCAATGTAGACGGGGAGTAAGATATTTTGGTGTTTTCATTCATTGCTTTATTTTGCATTGAGGTTTGTATACATGTTTACCTAACATTAGCTGTCTCTTTTCTTCATCTCGTTAGTGGGAGCTAACACATTTGCAGCGAGTTTTCAGCACTGCCAGGTGAAAGTATTTTTGAGTTGTTAGAATGGAATTATGAAAATAATTTTACTTTTTGTAATTTTGTATAAGTATGTACATATGTACATAAAATGAATTTATTAATAAATTTCAAAAATATTACATGGCGGCATGAAAATTTTTTTCAGTGTATTTTAGGTTAGTTATAATGCCAATAAAGTATGTAACCGACTAGAAACAATGGATGTTAATCCAAAAATAGGTTATCGATGTACTCCACAGAGGGATGTCCTATCGACTCTGAAACTGGTATTAATTTGTCATTCATGTAATTATACCTAGTATGTATATAAGACTGTCTCTAAGCAGCGTTAGGAATTAGTAACTGGATAATTGGAAGTGGTTTTAGTACTAATATGTTAAAGAATGATATTTTATATACGCGAGGAAATAAGCTTTCTGATAAACTAGTTCCGAGCAGGCTGACCCCATTACTGAACGACAGTGGTTGTACTTCGGATCAGCAATTGGGTTTCATTAGCAAACATGGCACCATCTAACATACACACAGACTTGTAAATGTAGTAAGAACTGCGTTTAGCTCTCTTCTTTGACATTTCCCAGGTCTTTAATAAAGTTTGGCATGAAGGTTTAATGAATAATTTGAAGCGGAAGTTAACCGCAAACACTCCCAACTTATTGATAAGCTACTCTACTAGTCGAAATTTTATTATCAGTGAATTTAGCTTATTAAGCATACGACAATCAATAGAAGTTGGTACTATGGATCCAGTCGTGGAGCACGGCCTTAGTATCTAATATAGAAATAAATTCAAACGCGTCAAAATAAAATCCTTCGTATGATTACAGTCACTCGCAGTTTTGTTAGAAATTGGAGCATTCATCAAGATCTAGAAGTAGATCTAGTTGGTTATATTCGCACAGGGATATAAATATATAGCACCTAGAATTATTTTATAATGTTCACATAATGCATTACAAGTTGATTAAATTAGACTCATAAATCAAGTTAAAACTGAAGCCTAAGCAAACCAAAAATCATTTTAAGTCTGACTAAATGTCGAAAACATGAGGACTGAGGCTCCAGAAAATAATTTTCATATTGCTATTGCTTTAATAGTACTTTAGTTGAATAATCAAGTATTCAAAGTTGAGTATTTTTGTTAATTCTTAAAAAATTTAAATTCGTTGCTGAAAAAGTTTAAAATTTTTTTTGCTAATATACTTTTTTTTGCTAATATACATAATGTACTTATGTAGATAATATCATTTCTAAGAATATATAACATGATCAAAATATATATTCAAAATCCATTTGATATTTTAATTAATCATGAATTGGCACACTGTCACTCTTTATGTGTATTATGTTTACGCAAAAAGAGCTACTGACCTCTAAATTTACAGGCTCCAATAGTTTAATATCTCGTCTAAAGACTTAAGTTTTTATTTTTCCAATCAAGGATATATGAAACGTAGGTATACCATTGCATCGACTCAAATAATTTTAGTTTCACTACTTTGCGGCATAGTTTTGGAAATAATATTAATTAAAATTTACTTAATCTCAAGGTCTAATTAATTGGTAAAACAAATTTTATTTTTAACTATCGATATTGCAATACTCATTGAGTATCATCTTCAAAAAACAATTTCCAGAATGTGATACTCAATGAGCACCGACATATCGATAGTTACAAATGGTTTTTTTGCCATTTAAATAAGACCTTGACCTTAAGTAATATTTAAATAAAATTATAAAAAGGTCAAAAATTGAGATATTATTAAAAGTTTTGGAAATATTTTACCCATATCTTCCTAATTTTTATTATAGGTAAATTTTGATAAATAGTATTAAACAGGATAGTAATAATTATCTTATACATATTATAAAGAAATTTGCCAAGAAAACAATAGATTAATTTTGGTAGTAGTTACTAGTTAGAGTAGAGGATATAAAATATTAACAAGTTGGTTAAAATTAAAAATTGCTACAGAACGCAACAGAATTTTTAATAAAAATAGTTATAAATTTTATGCCGCATTGCTAAAATATAATTCTTCAGTTTAATGATCATGGGATTAATTTTCATTAATACATTTTTAGAAATCTGATCATAAAAGCAAATAGAATTAAATTTCTTAAATATTTGTGTTTGGCAGGCAGATTCTTGTACTGACTTCCTTTAAGAATCAAAATATTTTTTTATTTTTAAGTAAAAGCCAGTCGTAATTTGATAATCCTGTCGATGCATTGTAGCATTCCGACGATTTTCCCTGTTACTTTCCATTTTTAAATTAAAAAGAATAGACCAACTAAAACATAAGATTTCTAATTAAATCACATACATTTATATCATCAGAAACTAATTTAAAAATATATTTTCTTCTTTTTCAGGATAAACAGAAGACTGAGGTTTAGTTAATAAACTTATATTTCAAGGATTAACAAAAACTGCTTTTATTAACTAAATTGAACTATTATATATCTAAAACGAAAGTTAAAACACAATTAAAAGAATCTTTTCAAAGTTTCTCAATTAAAAGGACTAGAACACTTTCAATACTCTTCTCTCGGAATTCAAATAACCAAGCAAAACAACAAAATAAACGCAACCAACAAACCTGCCAAACGTTAAATCGATTCAAAAAACTATCCTTTTGTTTTCCCCCCACTAAAAAACAGCAAACTTAACAAAAACATTATACTATTTGTTTATTTTTATTTAAAAACAAAAACTAAATACAAATTTTATTTGCCACAGAAGCAAATTATAAAAAAAGAATTGCAAAAGATTTAAATAAAAAGTGTAGCCAAGAGATAAAATAGTAATTAAACAAATAACGAAAATCATCTATAGTTATTGTTTGAAACAATAAAACAGAACACAATATCTTTTTGAATTTAAACAAATAACAATAATAATACCTAGAACAACAGCAACAAACATCAACGACAAGAATATCAGCAAACAGCACCAGCAGCAGTAGATACAAAACAGATCCGAAGGGTGTGAGGTGCTTGGTGCACGAGGGGCAAGTTAACGCTAATGAGGATCTATTGGCAGCATGAGTACACTGGGGGGAAGTAGGGGAGAGCGAAATGCCAAGCCCAAGTTCTCAGCACTCGATATAAATCGAATGTATAAAAATAGTCGTGTAAGTTTATTTAATAAAAATACTTTTCTTTCTACGGAATTATAAGTAAAATTTTTTAAGCTTTTAACTAAGATCGCAGTAAAAAAAAAACTTTAAAAAGTCATTAAAAGTCAAGATTCAGTGATCAGAAAGTAGTTAAAATATGGATAATTTCTAATGATTTAAACATGGCATTTTCTTATCTATAAAATTAATAAAAAAAAAAATAAAAATACTCTTTCAAAGAGAAGAAAGGGAATTTAGTAATTTTTTGGTATTTAACAACCTTTTGAGGAAGTTCACAAAATCCCAGGATTTTTAATTATGGCGATAAGTAATTTTTATATATACATATAGAAATTGGTCAACAAAATGTTATATTTTTTTCAGAAATGAAGCGCCAATAATTTTTTCGTTGTAAAAAGTCCTTTCACAGAATTGTAAGTCATTTTTAACATGTTTATGTCATGCATTTTTATGCTACGAAAACAATTTCAAGTTGAATTTATTTACCCCTACAAAATAATAGAACTTATCGCTTTACAAGATCGGATTTTTATTTATAAGTTAGTGTTTATTGAAAAGAACTAAATTCCCCTATTTCAGCTTAAAAGGGGCAATAAATGTTACACTTTTTTTAGAAACGAAAATGCTATTAGAAAAAAATGCCATGATTTTTTTTAGTTTAACTCTAATAGACCGTTTGTCTCTTTAAAAAATCAAGACGCAGAATGGCTGTGAATGCATGATGCCACCTGTGGATATTGGACAAATTATTCCGCGCCTTCCATATCCAATGAAATAAAAAAGCCTTGCATTCCACAATACCTAAAGTTTTTGTTACATAAATCTGTTCTATTTGCTAGAAGAACATCATAATCCACGATTTTGTATTCATGGAGAATGTATTAATTGCAACATCATGACACTAAATTTAATAATATTTCTTTCTCAAGAAAATAATATTTATTCGATATAAACACTGGTGACTAGTGACTGGATCACATTACGCATCTTATTATCATAAACTGATAAACTGAAAGGAAGAATTAACACGAAAATAAATACAATATTTATAATTATGTATTAGTATTTTCAGTTAATAACGTTATTCATAAACAAATAAAATTCGAATAAACAAAATGCTGATGTATTAATGTTGTTGAGTAGAGAATACGTAGATGTGATTTTAGTTAATGGTCGATACCATTCAAATTTTAATTGTATTCGTTATTAACTTTTATAATTCATTTACTTTAAGGGTGAAACAACGGAACCTTCAGCACAAAAAAATCAAGTGCCACGTAAACATGGAATGCAATGTTTGGGCAAAGTGCCGTCCGCTCGGCGACCACCAGCCAATTTACCATCCCTAAAAGCTGAAACAACAAGTTCGCCAATAATTGCAAATAATATAACCGGTCAAGAAGGTGAGCTAAGTTTATTATAATTTTTATTCTTTAGCAAAAAGAATAATAAAAAAGTCTTCCCATACAATTGTGTGTTAAAAAAACACAAAATCAGTGGAAAGAAACGAGAAAATGTCTATTATCGTAATTTTGCTAGAAAAATACTTATTTTTTTCAATGATTTTTTTTCCAATTTAGATATTTATTTAATACAATTCACTCTTCTTCCCTTTTCAAATATGTCTATTTATAAAATAAGGAGGCGTACAAATAGCCACGTCTGGAAACAATTCATTAAAGGGTACCAGCATAACTAACAACATCGTCGGTAGTAGCAATAACAGCAGCAGCAGCAGCAACACTAGTATTACTACAAACAACATTAACAGTAATAGTGGCAGTAATAAACAATTTACCAGTAACAGTAACAGTAACAACAACAGCAACAACAACAACAATAATAATAGTAATAATAGCAGCACTGTCATTGGAGTTGGTAGTAAATTAATAAATAACTCTGCAACCGTTGGTAAGAACAGCGGTAGTAATCAATCTCATCAGCACCACAATCAACAGAAGCCAATAACATGGTCTGCTGTGACAACAGGAAACGACAACCAGCGTGGTGGCAAGAATGCAGCCAATGTGCCACCACTGTATCAGAGTCCTCAATTTCAACACGAGTTTCCAACATTAGATGGCACAGTTGGTGGCGTCGGAAACGGTGGCAGTGCGAATGCAAATCGCAGAAGTGGCGCCGAACGAGAGAGGGACAGAGACAAAGATCATCAACAACAACAACATCATCATCAGCAGCAACATCACCACTCGAACTCAAATCATCAAAATTATCATCATCAACGAGGTGGAGATTACCATCATGGAAGTGGAGGTGGCGGTGGTCGTCATCAACATCAACATCATCATCAACAACAACAACAGCGCAACGATGCACACAACAACTACAGAGATGGCAACGACGGAAACGGCGGCGATATAAATCGCGAAATGAACGAAGTAAGTTTAAGACCACAAACAGATGCTGCGGCTTGGTTGCAACAGCAAGAAAAGAATGCCAAGGGTGTTGCATCCGACAACCAATCGAACCATCAGGGCCAGGGCCCCCAGCAGGGCTCAGCTAATAGTTCTGGCGCTGCAGTACCATTACCAATATTAGCCTTGATGCCACCGTTTATGCAGCGCGGAGTACCAGTACCAGCCGGTAATGGTAACACTTCTAGCTCGGGTGGTTCGAATATGGGACGCTCCCAAACACCACCTAACTATCAAAACGGTATAATTAAAGACTCGTCTTCGTCGTCGCTGAATATTCGACCACAACCTCGCGGAAATATGCAAGATTATCGTTCATCAAACACTTCATCGACGTCAGCTAGTAGTTTCCGCCAGGTCACAACTCTAACTAAACGTCCTCCATTACTTAATACTCCCCCCTTACCCACAAATGGTGGTGGAGGTGGTGGTAACAATACGCATCGCAAAGAAAAGGAATATATTATTGAACCAGAAGTTGCTCAGATGCAAAGACCCATTATACGCGAAGAAGATTTGGAACGGTTAAATGCTATCGCTAACGACGACAGTTGGACCAAGCAGGATGAAATTGATTACACGAAGAAATTGACATTTTCGGATGATGAATCGCCTGAAGATACGCCAACCCAGGAACGTGAGCGACCAGTATTCAGTAAAACCAATAATAGCAGTAATCTCAATGATCAACGTAAAAATTCGAATGGCAGCGGTACATCCTCAACCACTGGTGGTGGAGGTTCTGGTAATTGGCAAAGAAAGGATCGTGACAGTTCTGAACGTGAAAAATTGACTAGTGGAGATCATATTGAGGATACTCGTCATCAAAATGGCCATCGACCAACTGGTGGAGCGGGCAGTATTACTCTGGATGCTAGTGTATATGAAAGAGTCAAACAACGGAAGGAGGAGGAAGAACGAAAGGAAATGGAAAGAAAGCAAGCAGCCGCAAGAAAAAAGCAAGAACTGGAAATGAAAATTAATAGCAAAAAGGCTGCAGCTGCTGCAGCCGCGGGTGGTGATGGATATGGAAGTGAACAGCAGCAGCTTCAACAACAGCAACAACCACAAGGTCAAATGTGTGCGTCCTCCGTTGGTTCAATTGGAGATGACAGCCAACAGTCGCGTAGAACCGCTGGTGGTAACGGCGGTTATGAACGTTCGGGTAATTCGGACAGAGGAAGTATTGGAAGTCGTAGCGGAGGCTACGATAGTAGAGATATGAGAGGATCTGGAGATTTTGTTAGAGGAGGTGGAGGAGGTAGTACATCTTCCAACATTGTTAATAATAATGGCGGCGTGGGTGCCAAAGCTCAACAAGGCTCTAAGGTAGTATTTTCGGCCCACTTTCAGTCAAATTTGCCACCACGTTTTCGTCAACAACAGCAAATGCAATCTACGGCTTCCTCTAGCGGTGGCGTAGGTGGAGGCAATGGTTCAGCTGGCAATGGCAGTAACAACTCACAATCGGGAAGATCTGTCTCTAATAATAACAGCATGGGAATAGAAAAGTCTTCATCTTCTTCATCGAATTATGAAAATTCGCGATATATGCAAAAAGGTTCTGGATCACAACGCATGGGCGGTAGTGGACGCGGAGATTATCGTGATAGCTATACAAGAAGTGGCGGCTATCGTTCACGCAATGACAGCGAAAGAGATGAGGATCGTTATCACGGTGGAGGTCGTGGAGGAAACCGCTCTGGTGATGATTACGGCCGTGCTGGTGGTGGAGGTCCTAATCAGTTGTCCAGAAGCATTTCGGATACCTCTCAACGTAAAACAAGTGTGTCGTCCAATGATGATTCTGTAAAACATGGTTTTACTGGAGACTCGAACAATTTCGGCAGCGGTCTGGTGTCATCTTGGGCCGAAGAAACCGACGCTGAACTTAAGAGACAACGCGATGAAAGCTTCTCATCGTCGCATAGCCATGAATCTATACCCATAAAAATATTGCAAAGGCCTCATACTCAGAAGAGCGTGTCCGAAGAGGAATCACCCTCTCCTCAACCAAATTTACAGCAGTCACATCAAAAGCAACATCGATTGAGCGAGAGTAGCGATCATCAAACTTCAAATACATTTGCTCCTACACATATTCTGAGACGTTCTGAATCGAATGATCAAAATAAAATGACTACAACAAATAACTCAACAGATCAACAGCAACAGTCGGCAAAATCAGACGAAACAAGTAAAGAGGAAACGCATAAAAATGAAAACGATTCACAGGTAAAGCGGACAGAAAATGAGACGAGCTCACGGAAAGAACAGTCATCCATTGCAAGTAATGGAATGTCAGATAATACGAAACAACAGCAACATAATCAGGAACAACGAGCTGGGCAGCCTCAGCCTCAAAGAGAAAAACGACCCAGTCCAAGAAGCGGCGGTGGAAGTGGACGAGAATCTGCTAGTGGTGGTAGGATTAATGATAGAGATCGGGTTTCCCATTCTCGTAGTTTTGGAGCTAGTGGTAGTTCCTATCGAGGAGGGCGTGGAGATATTGGAGGATGGAGTCAGCGTGGCGGAAACTCGAGGGGAGGACGGTATCAAAGCTCTGCCAATAATCAAGACATGCATTATTCAGAGCAAGAAAATGAAGATAATGATGATGAGCACCATTACTCAAGTGGTCGTCGATCCGAACGCAATTCCAAGGTACCTCGCAAAGATGGTGGTCGTGGGAATGAGAGAGGACACGGTGGACGTAATAGTGCAAATTCTTCGGACGATAGAGGTTTTGCACCCCGGGGTGAACCATCGCGACGTGGCCGTGGTGGTGGTGGCAGTATCGGTGACAGAGGCATGAGTTCATCCTCCTTTAGGTCAAGATATGTACCTAATTATGATGACCACAAAGATATAAAACGAAACTCTGAATCGTCTGAAAACAATAATGCTGAAGTTGATAAAACAAAACAAAATCAGTTGGCTTTAAGCGCTGGTCTCACAAAAGTTAAAGATAAAGACTCTGAACGTTCTGCACAATCGATGGCCGGAGGTAAACAACAGTCCACACCTCAGCAACAGCAACAACAACATGTAAAGAAATCTTCTGAGCCAGAAAAGAAAACTTCGACTACAGCGCCACCCAAGCAATTTATTGGTAGTGGCCATCAACAGACACGTAATGAAAGTGTTTCAAGTACGAACGAAGATGAACGAAGCACTACATCAAACGCTGGCATTGTTAATCAAGAACGCGAAAAGAAATCTGCTTCTAAGGAAAAAGACATTCCCTGTTCAACGGCTGTACCATCCAGAAGCACAAGTATTGCTGGCCCGACAAGTACTAATTCTGCAGCGAATGGAATGCAACCTAAAAAACAAGATTTACCAATGACATCACTGCCAAATGCTGTTACCCAAGGTACGGCTACAACAGTAAAGCCCATACAGCAACAGCAGGTTATGCAACAACAAACACCAACGATTACTAAACCTCCTCCCGGACTAGGAGGAACGATTTTAAAACCGAACGTCTCAGCATCTAGCATTTCATCGACTTTACAACCAAAATCAGCACAGGACTTACAAAAGAGTAAATCGGAAACAAATGCCGCCGTAAATATGGCCACACAAAAACTCGAAAATGATAAAACCAAACTGTCATCGGTAAGTTCTCTAAGTGTTGACAACAAATCTAGTACTGGAAGTCTACTGATTGATGGTACGCCCGTCAATACTATTATATTCGAAAACACCAATTACAAGCAACAGGCGCAAGCAGCGCAAGTGAAACGCTCCTCCGAATCACTTGTTGGATCGTCGGTTGTTGTTTCAAATGTCTCGGGTGTAAATGTTTCGGTATCAGGAGTAGAAACTCTCACCAACGCCCTCTCCCAAATGACATTTGGCAACTCTACAAAACAGTCCGGAGACAGTATTGTGCAACAAAGTGCTGTGGGTAGCAGCACCGGAGTAACGTCAAATGATTATGATAAAGAAATGAAGCTTGGGTTCTCATTTGGCGATGCTACCGAATCTTTTACCACTGCTACCAAGGGTTTGAACCAACAGCAACAACAAAATGATAATGAACCAAAACAAACAAATCAAACTCAACATCAGCAGCAGCAGCAACAACAACAACAACAACAGCAAGCGCAAGCTGTATTGCAACAGCAACAAACGCCACAACATCAACAACACCAGCAGCAACAAGCACAACAGGCTCAAAACATTATTTCAGCAGCAGATTTAAATATGAAAATTGCCAGTGTCAAGAAGGTGTGGGAAAGTGTTCAGCCAACCTTAACAAGCGAAGCAAATACAGTGCTGCAACAACAACAACAGCTTCATCACCAGCAACAGCAGCAGCAGCATCAACAGCAGCAACAACAAATGGAGGCTGTCGATGCAAGTGGACACATGACAGCTGCTTCATTTGTTGCCGCTGTCGCAGCCTCACAGCAACAGCAACAACAACATTTGCCTCACTACGCTGTGACCGCTGTACATATGCAACACCATTCATTATCTTCGCCTGGTACGGTACCTTCTGCATTTGGCGCTCATGCCTCAGCATTTGATGCAGCTCAACTGGAACAACAATTTGGCCAAGCTGCCGGTATCGTTGTTGGCGCCAGTGATGATAGTTCTGTAGTGGGATACCCCAGCCCACAACAACAGAACGTGCAGCAACAGCAGTCGCTTAAACATCAATCGGATGTAGTTAAACAGCAGCAACAACAGCAGCAAGTGTCGGCTGCAGCTAAACAAATGCAGCAACATCATACTTCGTCAATGGGCATGTCACCGCCACCAAATCTACAACAACAGCAACAGCATCAACAACAACAACAGCAGCAGCAACAACAACAACAGCAGCAGCAACAATCCGCTGCTCAGCAACAAATGCATGCTCCACAACCATTCTATCAAGCTTCACCACAATTCACTGGCATACCTACAATACCAAGTCCACCGGCTGTAGTCTTTAATTCATCGCAAATGCCACCGCCACCATCACAGGGTGGACTTTATGCACCATTCCATTCACTTGATCATTCAAGTCGATCACAATTTTCAGCAGCAGCTGCTGCTGCGGCTCACAGCTTTCCGGGGCATTTTGGTGCTGCCGCCGCAGCAGGAGGGCCATTTAACGCCTATCCTATGCAAACACCACCAAATATGGCAACTGCACCAACACCAGAAATGTATTCCAACCTCACCTCACAATTTCGCATGAGTGGAGGACCCTCACCGTTTGGCAACCCCAACTCTCAACAACTTAATAATCCCAATGCAGCGGCTGTGGCCATTATATCTTCAAATTCCAACTCATTAATGTCAACAGTAGGTTCGGTGAAACCACCACCAACATCACAACAACTAGGAACAATCGGTTCTAAAGGAGCTGGAGGCGGTGGGCCCTTTGCCGCTGCTCAACAATATATGAATCTGTATGCAGCTGGTCCACCACAACATCCACAGGGTGGCCCCCCCGGACCACCTCCTGGTGCCCATCAATTGCAGTCGAACAGCTATTATTCTAATTCTGCTGGTGGACCTAGTGGACCAACAGCATTTTATGGTGGACCACCACCACAAGGCGCTGGAGCTGGTGCTCAAAATTATGGCTTAGCAGCCGCAGCAGCTGCAGCAAGTTTATATGGTGGACATGCTGGTCATCAAGGTGGCCCACCAGGTTCAAGTGGACCCCCTGGTCCACCTCAAGGTCCCCCAGGACCTCAATCGCAACACACGATGGGCAGCTTTAATACGCAATTCATGAACTCACAATTATTAACAGCGGCGGCTATAAATCAATTTCGGGGCGGACCAACGCCGCAACAACAGGCAGCTGCTGCGGCTTACATGAAATCGAGTCAACAACAAACGCATCTACAAGATTCGGTATGTAATCGACATCTATGTCGACAAGATAAAACCTTTTATTTTTTTTACATGTTGCATGTTTTAATCGATTTGTTTTTAATTTTTAAGATGGGCCGTCAATTGAAAAGTCCTTTGGGAGCTGATGTCAGCTTAAATTTGGTTAAACAAGCGCAATCGCAACCAAGTCCACCACATCATAAAAATTATGGAAGTGTAAGTTAAACAGTTTAATGATTTGTTTCTTAATAATATTAACAAACAAGACTTTTTACTGAAATTAATTAAATTTTTCAATATTCATTATAATCTTTTATATAGTGGGATCAAGTAATGCAACAGCAGGCTGCTCAACAACAACAACAATCGCAACAGGCGGCTCAACAGAGAATGACTGGTGGCCCTGGTGGTAACAATCAAAATATGAATCCTAACAGTCGTGGAGGAGCTGGTGCAGGTGGTCCACCAGGATCGCAAGGGTCACAAGGACGGTATCCCACACCCATACAGAGACCCACAAATTATCCCCAACATCCACAGGGACCACAAGTGCAGCAGCAGCAACAGCAACAACAACAAGTTCAACAGCAGCAACAACAACAGCAACAAGCTCAAAGAGGTCAACAGACTCAAAATCTTCGCCAAGGAGGCGGTGGAGGTGGAGGCAATGGTAATGGCGGACCGCAAGGTGGCCCTGGTGGTCCCCAAGGCGGTGGCCAAGTAGGTGCTCCTGGTAACGGAGGAGGCCCTGGTGGTCCTGGTGGTAATAATCAAGGTGGCAACAACAATCCACAATCTGCTAATCAGCAGCAGCAACAGATGAATAAACCCTATTATGCAAACAATGCGGCCAGCAGTGGCCCAAATCGAGGTAATTAAAAATTACTAAGATTTACCTAACACCACACCATACCAACCGCCTACCCATCCCCCATCATCAACATGCTTATCATTATTATCAGTATCGTAAACAAAAATTATCATCTTACAACGATCACACATATCCTCTTCCAGTCAGCACCCGCTCATCCCTTTCATTTCATGCATTTGCATTAAAAATTTTGCGTTCTTTTGTCATATTCAAAATGAAAACTATAATTTAATTACTTAATAGTGCAATAATTGCACATTATTTTTATGTATGTTTTTTTTTTTTTAATTTATGTTTAAATATTGAAAGAGAAATCTAATATTAGAAAGAGTAATGAAGGAAAAAGATATTTTCTAAAGAAATATACACTTTTAAATAATAATAATTAACAGAAAATTTAAAACTTGAATAAATTTATATTTATATGCCTAAAAGCAAACTAAATTACAAATTGGAATTTTTGAATTTCCTCATTGTGAATTTTGAATTTTTTTTGAAATCTGTATTTTAAGTAACATCTGTGCAAATGTATTAATTTTGCATCACTGCATTGTGATCAAAGCACAGCAAGTATTGATTGAACATTTTTGGCAGTATTGTCACAAACTCTGGCAGCGTCGCAGACCAAGGAAACGGAGATATTGAAAATTTAAACATTTGTTTATGACGATATCATAGACCATAAAAAAGAGAATATTTTTCTCTTCTGTTTCCGGATTTACGGCGATAAACTCTTATTCATTTAAAATGGCTTGGAAATTCCTCCAAATATATTTTCTGTGAACATATTTTTCATTTGAAACACTGTATTTATAGAGAGCGTTTTAAGCTTTCAGTTAATATGCAACTATTATTTTTTAATTAATTTGGACATTTTCTGTAATAATATGGCTTTAATCTCATTTTCTGTGGCGTACAGTCAATTACTGATAAATTTACAACAGCAAAAAATTTATATAGTCGTCCTCAAATAACTCATATAATTTTCAATAGAACTTAAAAGAATTTCAATTTATTAAGAGACTAAAATAAATCAGTGTTAGACTATCGGGAGACGCCGCGAATTCCGTTGGCCGCATTCACGGGCCACATCAAATCTAGTATGGGCAACTGTAAAGGACATAATTGATGCTGTGATATCAGTAAAGATTTTTATTAATTTTATGAAATTGCCGAATACTTAAATCGCAAAACGTTACATTTTTTAGGAAACCTAAATGATATATTGACATGTATTACTTCCTTTTAGACATTAAAGGTTAAGGATCCTCCGCTAATAAATTCTTCAGGAATGGAAAAGTTAAATGAACTCATAAAATTTGCTCATGTTCAGGGATCAACTACTAGGACCCAAGTCTGTTTCTCTCTATACTCAATACTAACTGTGAGTCCGTGCAACTAAAATCTGTGCTACCAGTTTTAGATGCGTTCCTCGTTTATAAAATGAATTTACTGGTTAATTCGGTTCTGTATTTGGGCGTGCCACAATGCGTGTGATTTCCACGAATTAAAAATAATTGGTAGTCGATGTGCGACGCCTATCTGGCACCAAATTGTAAAAAGAATTTCAATTGTTGGAGAGAGGCATCGATCGTAATGATTTGGAATTGTTTTGTAGCAAATGGACTGTGATCATTCATCATCCAATACAGTACTGAAACAAAGTTGGGGGTTACTCTATAACACGACTCGAATTTGCATGTTATAAATATTGAATTTCGAAAAAATTTTCTTTCGAATTACAGAGTAATATTCCTGATTCCACATTCTAAATGACCCGAAACACAAATCATTAGAAAGTAGAGAACAGTTATTTAATACTTGATTTGTCCGCGCAAGAACTCTGCATTTCAAAGGATACTTCTTTAGGCCATTAAAGCAGAATGTGTCAGGGAAACGGCTTAAAAATTGCTGTGGAAACTGATTCCTGAGTCAGATGATAATTGAATTTATGACTTGATACGTGGATGTGCTTAAAAATTTATGTGTTCCTTTCACTTCATATAAATATTTGACTTCAAAATTTTAAAGAAATATTGAAATTTCTTTCTTATAAATTATTACAATATTGTTGTTATTCACAGTACTGAAGCTGAGAGGAGGAAGTTTATGTTCAATATACATATAAGTATATTCAAATGCTCTCACAATAGCAATTAAAAAAAATCCTTTTTATAAAGGGATTTCCAAAAAGGGTATGTATGTCGAAAATGAAATTATGAAGAAATCGACTGCCTCGATCTGTGACATAAACAATTGATATGACAGACATTACAGCTAAAAAGAAAAAAAAAACAGATGTCGACCTTTATTGGAAAACCCCTGTTTTTTACAATTTTATCATGCTTAAAATATTCCATAAACTCTTCACACATTTTATGTTAATGTGCCCGCATTATTTGAGATTTTCTAAAACTAACCTCCTTTTTGTACTTTAAAATTTCTTTTCCATTTCAGCTAATCACAATTAATAATGGCAAATAAAAAAGAAAAAAAGAATACAAGCAAAATAATTAAATAATAAAACATTTACAAAAAAAGTAAGTTAATTAATTGCTTTTGGTTTTAGTGAAAAATTTTCATAACAAAAAAAAATCAAATTAATAGAAAACTATTATTACGTAAAAACATTGATAATTTTTTTCTATTAAACCATTAAAATTATAAACCAATTCTTATCTATTTAAAAAAATATAAACAAACAATTAAGTAAAATTATGCAAGAAAAAAAAGTAATTGAAAAAATTATTACCCAAAAACTGAAAAATTATTAACAACGGACTTTATCCCAGAATAAAAAAAACACACACACACACACACGTTTGTAAACCGGCGAACAGGATAGAAACACTTATTAAAAAAAAATATATAAATATATATAAAAGCAAGGACTTATAACTGAAAAAAAAGAACAATTGAAAAATATATAATTGAAATCTTATATTTTAATTAAAACTTATTAAAACGTGGAAAAAGAAGTTAACAAAAAAAAGCACGCATAGCAAAATGTTTTTACTTCTTGTATCTCTATGCAACTCTTAAACAAAAACGATGATTAGGTTAAGTTAACCAACCTATTCTCAACAAAAAATAAATTCATTATAAAAATATTTGATTTTTTTCTTTTTATATTAATTTAATTTTTATTATTATCTTTAAACCACTTTTTATTACAAACAAAAAAAAACATAACATTATAATAATGCGTACTATATATATTTTTAATTTTAGTATAAAATTTCATTTTTTTAATAGTTTATACATTATTAATCAAACATATATATATATATATAAAAGAAAATAATATGAAAAAGAAATATTTTATTTTTTTTTATTAAAAAAATTTTTATACAAAACTTACCAACAATGAATGAAAAAAAAAAAACAAAAAATCTGCCAGGACACAAATATAGATTCAAGTGACGAGATTTAAACAAATTATTCAATTGACGCAATTCAGCTAAAAGTTTTTAAAATTTAAAGAATTCTTATTGAAATTAAACAGTAAATGATTACACCAAATTTTAAACTCAGTTTATTTCACAAATCTGAATACAAAATGGACAATTTGACAGATTGTCCAAATGTCCTTGTCCAAAAAATATAAGAAATGCTAATCAGCTTATTAAATTTTGTTTAGCAAAAATGTCAAAAATTAAAAAAAAATTAAAATCATTGTTTTTTAATTGTCAGTGGAAAGGAAGTGGTTGGTAAGTTAATTACCCGACTTTAAAAAAGTTAATTATTTTCGCAAAAATTGATGACAAGCTAAATTGCAGTTTTTTTAAAGCAACTTTGCAAAACTAATCTAATAAATATATTTTGTAAAAGGCTTTTTTATTAAAATTATATTAAACTGATGCCCAGCTTTCTTTCCTGTTTAAGATCTTCTATTTCGAAATAAAATTAGTTGTCACTTGAAATGCAAAATCTATAAAACTCGGACTTTCCAATATGACTGGGAATTAAGTAAATTGTGTATGACGGAGAAAAAAAATTATTGTTTTTTGAAATATTCAATACATAGCCAACATAGAAAATGTTATCTGTCATTGTATACTACTATATAAGTATATATGTATACTTTGTAACTTTTATAGTACATTTTCATTTCGAAAAGTACTTGTATGCACTACTACTATATGAAGAAATGCTGCGAACTCAAAACAATTTTTTAAGCTTTGTTGAACAAATTTCTTAAAACTCATTTAAACTGTTCAAAAATGCATAGTTAGGAAACTATAACTCATCGACAGGACTACACAATAAAATATAAAAAATAATGACTACATGAGGTTATGAAAATATATAATATTATAAAAAGGAAATTCCTTAATATATTAAAAAGAAAGCGTTATAAACAAATTAAGAAGCATTAATTAAAAAGCCAGCTTATCATTGATATTTAAACATTAAAATTAAATCATGGAAAGGAAAAATTATTCGAAAAAATTGCTGCTAAATGAATATTTATTAAATATAACAAACACAAATAAAAAATTCGATAAAAATCAATGTTTTATAAAAAAAATTCTTAGATGTTTCTTGAAATTAAAAAAAAAATAAATAAATAAATAAAAATTATATGAAAAATAAAACATTCATTCAAAACAAACAAAAAAATGTAAAATTCAAAGTCTTTAAGACGGAATTTCATTCATAATTAAAGTACAGTGGGCTAAAAGGAAAATATATTAAAGCAAAAATTATAATTTAATCTTCACCGAAATCAAAAACTTTTTTGTTGTCCAAGTTTTTATTTTATTTTTTATTTTAATTGATGTTTGCTGTACAACACCCCTGGGAAATTTCCTAACTTTTTAAACTGCCGGCTTCAAAGGGTCCTTTTAATACAACTGCTTTGTTGACTTATATTATCCTAAGCTTGTTATGCACGAGCTATTGATATCACAATATAAACAGTCATTACTATGGGGATCATCTAAATCAGGCAATTGAAGAAGTCTGCTTTAAGCAACATAAAAGATTACCAACCTTAGGATTTCGAAACACTCCTTATAAGAAATTTCCTTGGCGCAAAACTTTATTGAGCTCATTACAAAAAGCAAATCGAACTTTTCCCACAACTTATTACAGTTAATTATTATTTTTATTTTTAAAATTTTTATATGTATTTAATAAATTAAATCCACAAAAAATCATCTTTATATTAAAAACAAATTGTATGTATATCAAAAATCATTTAAACAAATTTTACATTCATATATTTAAATAAAAAACAAAATAAATTTTTTTAATTTTTTAGCTGCTGCAATATTCTCTATATATAAATAAAAAATAATGCTATAATAGTGAATGAAAACAAATAAAAACGTTTTTTATAATAAAATAATAAATTTATGAAAAAATCTTTTTAATTTTCTTTGCATACATATATAAAACGATAAAAAAAAACAAAAACAATTTAAGAATGCATTAAAACCATAAACAAAATTTATTCATTATGTAAACATGAAAATAAAACAACAAAAAAATAATACAAAAATATATAATAATTATATACCTATTATTAAAAAATAACAGCAACAATATTATATAAAACACAACAAACAAAATGGTAAAAGAAATTAATTTAAAAAAATATGAAAAAAACTAAAAAAAATGAAAACAAACTTACATTCTACCCCAAGAATAAAAAACAAGAAAAAAATAAAAAGTACTGTAGTTTTATTTATGAGGAATTTAGTCTTTGTCACGAAATCCTTTTAAGGGAACCGATGCTTGGTGCTACGTCTCGTAAACCTATACCACCGTAAACTTATACCTACTGGGTTTACAAATTTACTTAATAAAAATCAAAAAACCAAAAAAGTTTGAGGAAGAAGACCCAATAGGCAATTAACTAAGTAATTTAACAATAATTAATAAATATACCTTTTAAAGTCAGATGAGAAGTCTATATATGTACATACGTTGAAATCATAAATTCCCATATTCTATTTTTCTACCAAGAGGATTAAAAAAGAATTCATGAAATATTCTGAAATTTCGACCGATATCGAATGCTGCAATTCGCTTCCTGATTTAAATACAACCATCGCCAAATAAGAAGTGGTGGTTTATTTCTGTGTATAATGTTATGTTGTTATGCTGTTTAGGTTGGTTTAACCACTAACATTTTCCGAATTATCTCATATTTAATTAAAAATGTTAGGAACACTTGTCTATTAGTAAATCATTCTGGATTGATTAAATATTTTATTCGCGATAGCTTGTGAATAGAAATCCATAGAAATTATAAAACTATTTTAACTTGGATTTATTAAATTTTGCCCATGATAACAATTTTACCCATATGGCAACAACATACTATAAAAGAAGTGGTGAATTTGCTCCCCTTCAAGGTCATACAATTACATTTTATTAATCCCTCTTATTATGATTGTTCTGAAGTCGTTGTAGGCAATAATTAACTAATATTGATGGCCAATTGTAATTTTATAAGCCATAGTAGTAGTAATATCCTATTAATAATACTTAATAGTTCTCGATAACGATTCCACAATTGCCAATATATTGTTGTCGACTTGATGTGACGTCGACGTCGACAATCATAATAAGGGCAAATATATTTGAGTCAATTGCAAAGCAGCTTTTACTCTCGCGGTCGGGATTGTCTTTTTCTAGGCACTCGAGAATCTTGTGTCGCACTCGCTCAAATATTATGGGATTGCTGCGACTAACGGTATCGAGCTAAATTTTTTTCTAGAAATTTCAAAGTGCATCTGATTTTTAAGGAGTGGATTTACATACATACATACATATGTATGTATACTGTTGGAGACCAATATTATTCTAGCAGCGAAGATCGGGAATTCCTACTTCCTCTGCGAAGTTATGGAATATCTATTCAGGTAAATGCATTGTTGCCGCCAGCCTAATATTAGAACACCAAAAAAATCTATTCGAACAATAAAAATATTTATTATTAATTGAAATCGTAACAGAAGAAGTGTGATTTAATTGTCTTCAAAAATAGAAGAGAATGTGATTAGTTCATTTATAATTCAACCCTCACCACTCCACCATTTATACTTACATAAGTATATCCATCGCAATCACAAACGAAAACTCCGTGCAAGTAGATTTTTCAACAGCAGTTCCACGACTCTGGAATATTTAAAATGAGTACAAACCCGGCAAAAACGGGATTTCGCAGGGAACGACGCCAAAGTAGGTTTATGTTTAGAGTTCAGATTTAAAAACAAAGAACTCAAAACCTCTTAATATCCGAACAATGATTTCACAAAATTTTTAAAATTTTTAAACTTCGCCATATGCATCTTCGAACAAGTTCATTAAAAAACCATTAATGTGTTTATTCAAAGCAGACGAAGATGGGGTGGTTAGGAAAATTTCCTAAATTGCCTCAAGTACGGTTGTAAAAGGAAATCAATAATCACTAACGGAGCCAGAAATAATTTGTAGGGAGGGATATAATCAAATTTTTTTTAGTTTAAGGAAACATAAAATAATGAAAATTTTCAAAATTTTAAAAGATAAGGGCAATGTTCGTTCTGGAGTGAGTAATAAACAGCCAGAATGCATTTTCCTTATAATGCTCTTAAAATTACTTGTACCCATTTTCATAAAAATCGTCCAATGCAATCGAATTGTCGAATAGAATCACATAATAACCTCCCCGTCATTATGTAAATGTGCATGCAACTCGAAACCAAAAGAAAAATACCTTTCGAAAATAATTTTCCAATCGAAAAAAATCTTATTTAACTGGAAGAATTTTTCTAAACTTCTATTGGAAATATGCGATATGATTGGATAAGAATAGATTTAATCTCTGAGTATTTAATGAAGGAGTAGAAAAGTGAAAGCTCTCTGGTTACGCTAATGGGAACAGCCCAATGGTTGTTTGACAATAGTAGTCAAGAAACAACAACAAAAAATCCATGTTGTTTTAAATGTACCTGGATAGTAATGAATTAAAAACCTATAAAAATGACTTAAATTAGCGAGAAATTAATCGGACGAAATTAATGAATACAAAACCAGTAAAAGCTTGATTAACGAGAAAGGGTAAAACAGTTTAATTCAAGAATAAATGGAAAAATACTAATGAGCACCTTGCAATATATAACACATTATGAAAAAATTAAAATCTGGAAAATTAAATATGGAAAAATTAAAATCTGGATTTCATTAAAATTTTCTTAAATTTCTAACTGCCGAAAGAATGATTCGACCAAAAGAAGAAAGTAAACAGAATTAGAAAAAACATTAGTAACAAATATTTTTCGGTCGTGGCAAAACTCTTTCGCTTCGATCAGCTGCTTTTGACAACAACAAATGACATGATAGCGAATTTAAATTCGCCTGTGACACTAACATTATTGCACGTTGGTCATAGCGAAAGCAATAACCTGGATATTAATTATTTGACAAGAAAAAATACACAGATCGCAAATCGAGTCTTTAAAAAACTAAAAGGCAGACATTTTATGTTTTCAAAATGGAATTTAATTTAATAATATGTGAAAAAATAATATTAGATGAAAAACTAAATAAATTAAAAAAGATTATAATAACTGTTTAAGTATTTAATATTTATGTTTGTATAAATATTGCAATTTTTCAAATTAATTGGAAACAATTGCGAATAAATACAATCGATCGGAGTCAGATAAACGTAATACAAAAAAGAAACCAAAAAGAAAATAATTCCGATCGGAATGTTTGACATACTTGACTATTCGTTTCAAAACAATTTAACAAAATAAAAGTTTATTCAGTTAACTGCCCCCAATGTTACAAATTAAACTTTTTATTATATGTATTATGGCTAACTCCATAATTTATTTTGCAATATATTTTCTACGACTGTCGTGAACTATTTGAACTATTCACGTTGTCGAAAATATACATATACACATTTTTAAAATAAATATGCAAAATTATAGAGACTTTCAAAGCCATAATTATGCCTTATTTGATAAAATTTTAAGTGTTTTAATTGAACATTTTAATTTGAAAAATTTTAGATCTGTTTAATACATCTTATTCTGGTTCCATACACACGATTTCAAAATAATACTTGCAAAAAGAAAAATAATTTGACGGCATAATTATAAGCCTTTTAATTGTACTAAGCTTTGAAAATTGGAAATTTTGTCTCATATGTTCTTGGTTAAATTTTAATAAACGTGTATTTATACTATGATAGCAAGTTTAAAACTACTATACTATCTTCAGTAGCAGCAGAAGCTGCCAAGGTTTTCCTGATGTATTAATTATGAAAAATTTTATTAATTATGTATATGTGCGTACATATGTCTTATTCTTAGGCAGATGTGAATTGTGTGAAGGCGGGGTTAGCTGAATTTGCGCAAACAAAAATATTTTATAAAACAGTTTTCAAATGGTACAAATTTTTAACACAGAACAAAAATAAATATAAATTGTGTGAAAGTTAATATTTTGAAAAACTCACCTTTAAAAATTTTATTTATTTTGGCATCTTTTACATCACATTTTCTAACTTTAGGTCTTTAATGTATTTCCAATTTGTTTCTTTACTGTTATTTCTTTATATTTTTAGGTTCATAATTTTCAACCTAATTAATTATTTAATTATTTTGACTTTCTATTATTATTTTTTAATTATTTTTACTTTCTATACAATTTCACTTTCGATTTTGTATGATATAAATTTTATTTTTAATTTTAAGAATTTTTCATTTCATCAAAAGGCCATATTTTGTGTTAAATTTCCATCTTTAATAATTAACACTTATTATTTCTTAATTATTATTATTTTTTTAATTATTTTTACTTTCTATAAAATTTCACTTTCGATTTTGTATGATATAAATTTTATTTTTGATTTTAAGAACTTTTTTATTTCATCAAAAGGCCATATTTTGTGGTAAATTACCATCTTTAATAATTAACACTTATTATTTCTCAATTATTATTTTTTTTTAATTATTTTTACTTTCTACAAAATTTCACTTCCGATTTTGTATGATATAAATTTTATTTTTGATTTTAAGAACTTTTTTATTTCATCAAAAGGCCATATTTTGTGGTAAATTACCATCTTTAATAATTAACACTTATTATTTCTCAATTATTATTTTTTTTTAATTATATTTACATTCTATTATATTTCACTTTCGATTTTGTATGATATAAATTTTATTTTTGATTTTAAGAACTTTTTTATTTCATCAAAAGGCCATATTTTGTGGTAAATTACCATCTTTAATAATTAACACTTATTATTTCTCAATTATTATTTTTTTTAATTATTTTTACTTTCTACAAAATTTCACTTCCGATTTTGTATGATATAAATTTTATTTTTGATTTTAAGAATTTGCCCTATTTTAGGGCAATTTGACTGACATATTTAAACAAACTTGTGCATTATTTTTCTCTTGCTTCAATTCGTTATATTTCATTCCTCGTTAAAATGGCCATATGATGTGGTAAATAACTGTCTTTAAGAATTAGTTCACAGTCTATGATATCCAGGTAATAGCATTTAGTTTGCTTTTTGTTACACACCTTGGCCTTGTGTGGGTTAATTTTCATATCTGTAGCCACACCCAGAAAACATAAACATTAGCAACACAACACGAATGCAGCCCCCTCTTATCAAAAACATACCATCATGACAGTCCGCCATTGACTAATAGAGATTGCGCTGTCAGTTCTGCACTATAAAAAAGTGAAATTTTTAGCACCATGAAAATAATAAATTATCTGTACATACAACTAATTTATTTAACTTCTTAAAATTACATACTTATAATTTAGTTACTTATTAATATTATAGATTTGCTAATACTTGATTAAAATGTTAAATAAATTTAGTGATTCTCACAAAATTTACTCAAACTAAATGAAGAAAGAGAGAATAATAAAAAAAAATTAAATAACAACACAATTGTTTCGTAAAGCCTGAGTGAGTGTGAGCAAGAAACAGCATTAACAACAAGAGAGAATAAGGCTGTGACAATTTTAGAGCTTTGTTGTTCTTGTTTAACAACATAAGATGTGGTGAGGAAATTGTATAGGAATTGTCTTATTTTGCAGCCTTGAGTAGAAGCAAACCGCTTTCCGAAACTTTTCAGCGAGATAGGTGAATTCAAAGGGGAGGTTAAAATTAAGTTAAAGGATAATGTAACACCCTTTGTTCAAGCGGTGCCAAGAAAAGTTCCGTTTCCTTTATTGCCAAAATTAAGGAATGGAATTGATAGCTTATTGAAATTGAAAATAATTGAGCGTGTGGACGATGGAACGGGTTAGTCCGTGGTTGTGGTTGTTCCTAAATCGGAAAATGAGGTTAGATTGTGTGTAGATTACACTCAGTTGAATAAAGCGGTGATCAGACCTGATTTTCCAATATCAAGAATTGAATTATCTTTTTCAAAAATGAAAGAGGCAAGAATGTTTTCAAAAATCGATGCTAATAAGGGATTTTATCAGATAAAGCTGAATCCGGAAAGTCAATTACTTACGTGTTTTATATGCCCATTTGGACGCTTTATTTTCAAAAGGCTTCCTTTTGGCATCTCTTGCGCATCTGAATATTTTGTTTCCAGGTTTAACAGAGTCTTGGAGGGTACAGAAAACTGTATTTCTCATGTTGATGACATTTTCGTTTTTTGTAGAAATCGTACGGAACATGATACCGCACTACATAGAGTTTTAAAACGGCTTGAAGAGGAAGGAATTACAATTAACAAGAAAAATCATGTTTCGGGGTAGAAAAAGTTACATATCTTGGATATGTGCTCTCAGCAAAGGGCGTTTCCGTTGATCCTTTACGGATACAAGCCATCATAAATTATCCATGACAAAGTTTATTTCTAATCGCTCACGGATACTAGTACCCATAAATGTGCTTACGGGTAAAGTTGATTTCATTTGGGGGACAGCACAGGAGAAGGCTTTTCCAGAAGTAAAGGAGCACATGACGAAGACCCCAATTTTGGCATTTTATGACCCCTCAAAACAAATTATAATAAGTTCAGATGTTTCCTGCTAGGTAAAAAACAAATAGTCTCATACATATCTAGAACGATGAAGTTCTAAGCATAACGTGGGCCGCAGAAAAATTAACAGAATACATGTAACTTTTGAAACTGACCATAAACCTTTGGTTCAAGTACTACAGTCAAAGAGTTTGGAAACTTTGACTCCACGACTTCAACGATTTAGGATGCGTCTTATGCGATACGATTACACAGTGGTGTATGTTCCGGGTAAAGACCTGAAAGTAGCCGATGACTTATGGCGGAGTTCTCTTCTTCACCAGAGTCACGAACTAGAAGAGTTAAGAATGGAACAGAAGCTTTTGTTCGGTTTATCGTAAAAAATTTCCCTGTTAAAGATTACTACATAGAAAAAATCAAGAAAGCTCAAGACCAGGACAATTATTATTTCAATATTCTTCTGATGGGTGACCACCGTGAAATAAATTACCAGACTATATGATACCGTATTATCAACACCGGCATGACATATCACTTGTAGAAGGCTTTCTCTTAAAGAGCACTCGAATAATTATACCTAGAGATTTACAGAATGAAGTAATAAATTTTATTCACGTCGGTCATCAAGGCATAACAAAATGCCGCAGACTAGCTCAGATATCGGTTTGGTGGTTAGGTCTCAGTTCACAAATAGAAGATTTAGTGAAAAGTTGCATTGAGGAAAGTAGTAACAGGAAGGAAACTTATAAATGTGATAATTCACCGACAATACCTATGGAAGAGATAGGACTAGATCTATTTAAATGTGGTAGATGGTATCTTATAATAACTGATTTTTATTCCCGATATTTTGAGTTTTTGCCGTTAACCTCTATGGGTGAAGAAGGCATACTAGAAAAGGTGAAAGAATTTTTTCTTGTTTTGGCATTTGTTCCGTGTGTAGAAGCGACAATGGCCCTCAGTTCCAATCCAAATTTAAGCAATTTGCGAATGCTTATCATTTTGAACACGTAACAAGTAGCCCCTATTATAGTCAATCAAATGGTGTTGCCGAATCGGCAGTCAAGGTAGCGAAGAAAATCATAAAAAAATCTAATAACATTCATGAAAGCCTTTTCAATTATCGTTCGACACCGTTAGCTAATGGATTTTGTCCTGCAGAATTGATGATGGGTAGGAAATTTAAATCCCTGCTTCCAATGTTGCCGAGTGCGTTGGAAACCGGAAATAGGAAAAAAGTTTTAATAAAGGAACAGGCTATAAGAAAAAAAAAAACAGATACAAAATTATAACAAAAGACATAGGGCCAAAGACCTATCGGAACTGAAAAACGGGGATAGAGTGTAGATAATTGATCTACGGAAATACGGTATAGTTTTGAAAAACTGAATGAGCCACGTTCGTATTTAATTCAATCTCACAGAGAAATTTATAGACGAAACCGATGGCATCTTATTCCTTTGTCCCATGCTCATTATAAAAATTATCATGATAAAAAAGATTTGTATTGTCCAGATGAAAATTTTATAATTGAAAACAGCGAGAAAGATAAAGCTGGTGAATCAGAACTCCTTGAAAAATCACCTTTTGTAGAAAATATTGAAATTCCGGAAGCTGGACCTTCTCCAAGGAGAAAAAGAGTAATACAACCGCCTGTATGGGCAAAAGATTTTATTTTGTATGATTAATAATATAAAAAATAAATTGTAGACCGTTCTTTATGAACAAAATGTTAACATTTTCAATCGGGCATTAACTAAATCAGAAAAACATGAAACGATTGAAGCAAAATTTATTTAATGTATTATAATAGACCCAAGAAACATATGGAAAAAAATATTAAAAGCATTACTTATATTCAGTATTAGCACATAACAAACAATCAAATTGTAAATATTAATTGGAGCCCTTTTATAATTGTAAGTTGTATAAAAAAGTAAGTGAAGTAGAACAGTGCAAAACATAAAATGTCATTCTTCTACTTCTCCTTTTTACTTCCTTTTTTCCTAACTAACCTTTTTTGTAATGGAGATAAGAACACACGAATTTGAACATGCATATCCATAATGAAGTGGATTTTAATTTATAAATAGAAGTGTTTTTATTTAAACTCTCCCCGCAATATTTTATATATATATATATATATATATATATATATATATATATATATATATATATATATATATATATATATATATATATATGTATATATATATAACATGCATGCATACATATTAGACATGAGATGTCAAATATTCAAAATAAATATGCATCCACAGTCCCAGGTGTGGTTGCACACCAACTTGCTTCACAGAGAAGAAATTTTCTAATAGACTTTATTTCATAAAATATCAAACTGTTTGCACAAACAATACAAAGAACTCATTAACACTTAACTAGATTTTATTTATTTAATTAACTTACGAACTTTCTAGTCCTTTTAACTATTATTTCAAACAAATTAAAGAATAACTGACGGAAAGACGTACACGCATCACGAGAAATTTCTAAAAACTAATGACTAGAGGAAGAGGAAAACTGCAACATTGTGCATGAGTCTGATTCTTAAGTTCAATTGTGAGATAGAATGAAACAGCAATAATTGCATAAATTTTAAGTTTCCGGCGAATTTACTTTAAGGCAACTTTAATTATAAAAAAAAACAACATTGTATTAACAACAATGTGACGAATATTATATGTCAAAATTTGCCATAGAGAAACTTTCGTGTTGACTAGAGTATTTGTATACACAGACTTTGAAGTATCGGACCGAAGACTCGAAGACAGAAAAAATGTTTTGTTGTTGACACCAGCTGTAAATAAACGAACCTCCTTCGTATTCTTTTCATGACGTGTCAAGTAAGCAGAGATGCCGGCTTATTGCAATTATTTCTATTTTGCAGAGAGGGCATTTAGCCGACATTAAAATAAATGTTCAAGTAATTGTTTGGACACTTAATTATGGACATTTGTATTGTTTGTGCTTAGTAATTAATTGAAAGCTGACTGTCTCTTCATATTTGAACATTTTTGAAGTTTGTATGTACTTTTCCTTGGAGAAATAAGAGCGAATTACACACGTGAAATTCGGGTTTAACATGTTTGTCAATAAAAAATTTCTTAATAAAAAAATTGCAGTTATAAAAATAAAATTTTGTGTAGAAATTCATTTTTTAAACTCTAAATCATTATATCGTTATTGATTATTGGTTAATTATTATAAATAGATATAAGATTTTTGATGTATTCTTTGAGTCTCTGATTAAATCGACATTATCTAAAATCTGAAAATATACAATGGGATTCGTTTTTAACCGCAGGCAATATTCTTTTCTTCCAATAATTAAACTTTGAAATAGATCGTCGTTTGGTATATTTATGTAAGATATGAGCTCTGTTCTCGAACCCTAAATTGAGCGCACGTGGGATCCCAATTTATCCAAAAACCTTTCCTGTACTCGAAAATAGGCTAAGTGCGAGACATTTTAAGATAATAATATTCTTTTTCTTCTTGTACGACATGACGCAGTCTCATTTTTTCGGGCAGATTGGGTAAATGTGCAAACAACAGCTGTTGCAAAGGTAAACTATGATAATATAACAACTACAGAATATAGTTTTGTATTCGCAAAAAGTTGTTTTTATTAAGAAGACTTTCTAAATGCACTAAACATGTAAATAAATACACATGTACGTATATGTATATGTATGTACATATTCCCATTTTCAAACTAAGGATTTTATATGTACGAGTACTTTTCAGGATGTGATAAAATAGAAATTTTTTTTTGGACGAAAAATTTTATTTTAGTTTATATACCTTTTTTGTAAAATTTCATTTATTTTCTATTATTTGGTTTTTTTTAGTTTTGTCAAATAATGGAAAACGTTTGTTTTAATGGTTAAGAAAATTAGGAAATTGGCCAACAGATTTTGCGACATTGTTTATATTGAGTGCTTTGAAAATAGTTCGTTAAAAGTGAAAATGAATATGATTAAAGGCCATTATAACTGGAATATTTATTAGAAAGTTTTTTACAAAACTGTTGGGACTGGATATCATTCGTTATAACTGGTATATATTACAGGCGAAATTCAGTATAATTATATTTAGTTTTAAGCTTAATATTATATTGTAATTGCTACCATGCGAAGAAACTTTCATAAGGATTTGTCATAATAAATAAAATAATTATATATGTATATACAAAATAATAGAGTATGAGTTTCCCCCAAACTAGCAAAATATATAAATTTGTATTTGTTACCAAATAAGAAAGGCTAAAGCGAATTATAGAAAGTGGAAGAGTATTGCCGTAGAATGCCCACTTTAGAGCCCTCATTTTGTACCATAAAATTTGCTGCTGGCTCCTCCTTTTTTAAGAAATTAGCTTTGAAATCAATTTTTATTGCAACTAAAAAAATCGTTTATATATGAAAAATATTTGCAACTGCATGAATTTTCTATCTCAAATCCACAAGTTTTAATGTGTTTTTATAATTTTAATTCAAGAACAGAGTGATATACTGAAGTGCAGAGGCATCATATTTCCATAAAAAAACACAATTTTACTACTGCGATAATTTTTTGAACGACGGTTAAGAAGATTTTTAAGACACATTTATAATATATGTGTGAATTGGTAGAATATTCGGTAACTGTTGTACATCGGTACATGAGGTGAATGTGTGCTTGAAGGCCTAGCCACTAGGGTTGCAGATAGAAAAGCTTCATTTTATACGTAGCATACATACCAATGATTTTTGTCACCTAATGACGACAGAGAATAAACGTGTTGATCCCTTGAAACTTAATTATTATTAAGAACATGCCATTTAATTTTGACAGTATACAGTGGACATTTACAAACCCCATTCTTATCCACTTATAATCTTAATTACTCAAGCATGTGTAATTTCCGGAAGCAGACGAAGTCCCAGGTACAGGGTAGTTTGCTATACATGTTTGCATGTATGTGTATAAGAGAATAAACATAATGGCTTTTCAGCTTTGAAAGAGGCGTAACATAATACAATGATGTTTATGAGTAGTAGTATGCTATTGTTTTCTGTAGTAGAACCACATTTTCAATGAACCCATTCATTTAGTCATTCCCCATCGAAATGCGACAAACTTGTAATATATAAAATTTTTGGCAAATTTGATTATATGTACGTTTAAGATATTTGGCCGTATGCAAAAAATTATTTAATTCAGCTTGAAGGTTCATATACAATATTAGTTAAAACCACTTTAAGGCTAACAAACGTTTGCTAAGAAGTCGTATTGAAAATAATTCATTAAACATTTTATTCTTAAAGGAATTTTAGAAATGGCGTACATTTCTTAAATTCCTTTAAGCATCTATTTAAAGCAGATTATCGATGCTCTTGAAGGACTAAAATCTCAATTTTTTTTCGTTTCATTCAATACAATTAAAAAATATATTCCCATTTCGATTTTACTTCACGGAAATCAGATTTACTACCAAGAGCTTCTACATTATAGCTTTCACTGTCTTCTGATGTAATTTCGTCTTATGTTGTCTAATTTGACTTATTTTCTACCAGCATTGACTTTTCCACACACACATATATATATATATATATATATATATATATATATATATATATATATATATATATATATATATATATATATTTATATATATATACTTCATTCGAACCATTGTGAACTTAAGAAAAATAGAACATATTTTTCTATCTCAAATAAATTATATGCAAAAGCTTAAGGATTTTATTAAAAATTGTGCAAGCACTTCGTGAAATATGTCTGAAATCAGTATAAATTGAAGTGGAAATAGCGATTTTAGAAAAAAAAGTAGTTATTACCTATTTCTACAACTTTAATTTTTAGTATACCCCTTAATATTTTAAGGCCTGAAAGTCGTGCAGTTCCAAAAAAATATCTCAATTTATTCCTTTGGAAATAAAGTCCGGTACCACATATAATACCAAAAAATTTTTAAATGAAATATTCCAAATCGATTACTAAAAGACATAAAGCAAAAATATAAGATAAAAGATAAGGTAAAAGGAGACATTTTAAGTCAAAGAAATCAATGTTTTCTTCAGAATACGCCAAAATAAGCACGTAATATGAAAATATGTTACACCAAATTTTGAGAGTGCATAATGGGGTTCACTTGTATAATTTTACATCAGAGAAAATTTAATTGTAGTGTTTTGCAGGTAAATAAGAAATATTAAGAAAACTTTGCAAGAAGCTTTTCTTCCATAATATTTTATCTACAACTCCCTCAAATATATACTTATGTGTTGTAAATTTTTTTGGAAAAAAAACTATGATGAAAATAAACTGATAAATGCGGGATTTTTCTTTTCAGAGTGTAATACTGTTTTTTATGGATAATAGCGAAAAGTGTATTAGGAAATTTTTTAAAGAACCTTTTTAACAAAGTATTTTGTAAATACATGTATACAATATTTGTTGTTAAACAGGGATTTCTCCATTCCCTTAGGTGTTTTAGAATCGTAAAGCCAACAACACTATGCATGACTAAAGAGAGCTCCTACCACAATTTTCGATATAATCAATAACAAAATACGAGTTATTACCCTTTAAAGAGAATATCACCGCAATTATTAATTTAGTTATAAAATTAAAAACCAATACTTATTTTATAAAGTGATATTATTATATCAAAAATCTATATATATAAAAATAAGTCCGTATATGTACGTCGCCGAACTAATCATAAACGCGTCGAGCGATTTCAACCAAACTTATACATTACGTAGGCAGTGGCCCATATATGGTTTATATGAAGTTTGGTTAAAATCCGATAACGCATGTGTGTGCGGTGCGTATGTGAAGTGAGTGTGTTTTTGGGAACAAAACCAACTTTAGGCAACGAGCCCGCTAGTCTTCTAATGAAATTTTCATATTTTGAATATCACCAAAAAGCAAATTACATCATTTATTTCAAATTAGGGAAGAAAATTAACCCACGATCCGAAAAAAAAGTTCACGATCATGTGTGGAACAAATATATAAAAATTAAACGCAAAGCACAAAGTCTTTTTTGTATGATTGTACTGGACCATATAAAGTCATGAGCATACCAATAACTTTTCTGAAAGAATTTAAAATTTTATAGCTAATTTACCTCTGAATCGAACTAATATGCCTTAAAACACGACCGACCCGATAAATTATTTAATCACTTTTTATTAAAATATATAAAATTAATTCCTCTATTTATGTATGATTTTACATATATATATATATATATATATATATATATATATATATATATATATATATATATATATATATATATATATATATATATATATATATATATATACGATTATGTATATAATATATATATATATATATATATATATATATATATATATATATATATATATATATATATATGCATATATTCATATATGTATATAATGTACAATACATGCATACATATTAGGCATAGGATGTCAAATATCCAAAATATATATGCATTCACAGTCCCAGATGTGGTTGCACACCAATCTGCATCACAGAGAAGAAATTTTCTAATAGACTTTATTTCATAAAATAACAAACTGTTTGCACAGACAATACAAAGAACTCATTAACACTTAACTAGATTTTATTTATTTAATTAACTTACGAACTTTCTAGTCCTTTTAAATATTATTTCAAACAAATTAAAGAATAACTGACGGAAAGACGTACACGCATCACGAGAAATTTCTAAAAACTAATGACTAGAGGAAGAGGAAAACCGCAACATTGTGCATGAGTCTGATTCTTAAGTTCAATTATGAGATAGAATGAAACAACAATAATTGCATAAATTTTAAGTTTCCGGCGAATTTACTTTAAAGCGACATTAATTCAGAACAACAACATCGTATTAACAATAAGGTGACGGATATCATATGTCAAAATTTGCTATGGCGAAGCTCTCGTGTTGGCTGGAGTATTTGTATACACACACTTTGAAGTATGCGATTAAAGACTCTGCAGAACAAATACTTCGGCTGTGTTGTTGACACCACCTATAAAATTAATGAGACTCCTTCGTATTCTTTTCATGACGTGTTAAGGAAAGCAGAGATGCCGCGTTATTGCAATTTAACCAGAATTGGAGATTTGTTTACTGATGCAAGAGACCGCGTTTAATTCACTTTAATCTTTAAATTAACATTGTTGCTGTTGCTCCAAAATTTTTTTATTTCATTTTGTGGTTGATACACATATGTACATATATGATATGAGTGAATTTCGGGAACACTCCGAATATATTGGGATATATTGATAATATTTCTGCATTTTCCTCAATAATCAGAATTTCTCAAAAATTAATGTTGTAAAATATTCAAAAATTAAAATGAAGAAAATATTAAAATTTAAATTTAACATATTTTTCTATATACTTAATGTTGAAATTTATTAATTTTGAATATTCTCCGCAACTTGTTATTAAAATGTTTAGAGTTTTTACAAAACACTTGATATTCTTTATTATGAATTTGCTTCTTTTGTATATGTTGCTATATATGTATATTACAAAATAGATGCACATAAAGCTCTTGTAATTACAGTTTTACCTCAGATCGATATTTTTTAAATGAAATTAAAATATTAGTTCCATGCCATCTTATTATGTAAAAAAGAGTTTCAGCTCTCAAAATCACAGATCGAATTCCAAAAGATAGTTTTTTAAAATTTTTGTGTCATTGTATAAATACCTTTCATAGTTTTCGCATGCAAATTAACATAGATTTTCCCATAGAGCGTAAGACGCATATTTTATAATGTAGCTAATAGGGCAGATATTTTTGCTACACTATCAGACTCAATATAAAAAAATATCTATCTAAAGATTTTGCAGTGACATATAAGTTCTTTAAATTTCTGTAAAAGTTACAAAACTTGATTTTTATCAAATTGGTCTTTAAATTCGGCTGAAGAAAATTAATCTCTGGCTGAATCCCGAAATTTATATCAACCAGTTTATCTTGGCATCCCTAATAAGAATTAAGTTATTTAGCAGGGATGGCTGTTTGCATTTTTATTTATTATATATTTACGGAATTAAAAATAGTGACATTTCTACTTTGAAAAAATTTTTATATCAAAAGGGAATATTTTAGAATAAACTCGTGAACGTATAGCGGAATGATTTAAGTGCCATATTCATTTTGATTTTGTGTCCTAATAATACGAGCAGCAGAAGAAACAGGTATATCAATAATTCCCCCTTTTGTGTATATAATTCCACATTATTTATAATTTTTCCAGTCCTACAAAAATTTTTTATATTCGATAATATTTAAATAATTATTTATGAATCAATTAAACCGATTTTGTGCTGCATTCTTTTAATTGAAAAATTTGGATAATTAAGAAACTGAATATGTTTAATATAATGTGACAAATTATTACATAAAAAAGTAAAATAATATAATTTTAAGATGAAAAATTTATTTAATATTGACTAAATTTTGTATTATAGATTTAAGTTGATGCCATATTATAAAAAACATATGTATATATATTCAGATTTTGAAAAATTCTTTGGACTGAAAAATTATGCCAATATGGAAATTTTTTAGCAAAAATAAATATATGTAATTTCATCGTATTTCGTTATTCAAAATGTTTCCATAGCCTTTGGAAAAATTATTGCTATTAGGTAAAGAGTAGCGAAATATTGAATAATTTCATAGTAAAAGAAAGGTTGAAAATTTATAGAAAGACTTTTTTATGCAATTACATTTATATTTCAAAAAATGTTTTCTTAAAATTACTGAAAGTACTCTATGCATTAACATAAATGTTTATTTAGTATATTAATTGGCTCTTTTGCAGCCATATTCCTAAACTTATAATAATAGACCCAAATGATTTTAATTATAAGTTCAACTAAATTTATTTAAATCTTATGGAAGCGCGAATTGTGTACTAAACAACAAAATTTGGTGCGACTCTAATATACATAAGTATGTATATTATTATGTCCTTCATGCGAGAACAACATAAACTTAAAAGGAAGAAATTAAGATTACATACATAATTAATTTACTTGTGCATCAAAATATTACGCGCCAAGGGAGCAAAGACGACCGAACCGAAAATTTATTTAATCACTTTTTATTAAAATAAATACACAAAATTAATTCCTCTCTTTATGTACGATTGTATATCTATACGAATTTGCATTATATATATATATATATATATATATATATATATATATATATATATATATATATATATATATATATATATATATATATATCGTACAAAACATGCATGCATACATATTAGACATGAGATGTCAAATATTCAAAGTAAATATGCATCAACAGTCCCAGGTGTGGTTGCACACCAACCTGCTTCACAGAGAAGAAATTTTCTAATGGACTTTATTTCATAAAATAACAAACTGTTTGCACAGACAATACAAAGAACTCATTAACACTTAACTAGATTTTATTTATTTAATTAACTTACGAACTTTCTAGTCCTTTTAAATACTATTTCAAACAAATTAAAGAATAACTGACGGAAAGACGTACACGCATCACGAGAAATTTCTAAAAACTAATGACTAGAGGAAGAGGAAAACCGCAACATTGTGCATGAGTCTGATTCTTAAGTTCAATTATGAGATAGAATGAAACAACAATAATTGCATAAATTTTAAGTTTCCGGCGAATTTACTTTAAGGCAACTTTAATTCAAAACAACAACAACATAGTATTTGTATACACAGATTTTGAAGTATCGGACCGAAGACCCTGCAGAAAGAATATTTTGTTGTTGACACCAGCTGTAAATGAACGAGACTCCTTCGTATTCTTTTCATGACGTGTTAAGTAAGCAGAGATGCCGGGTTATTGCAATTATTTACATTTTGCAGGTTTCTTTTACTTTTAGCCGACATTAAAATAAATGTTCAAGTAATTGTTTGGAAACTGAATTATGGACATTTCTATTGTTTGTGCTTAGTAATTAATTGAAAGTTGACTTTCTCTTCTTATTTGAAAATTTATAAATTTGTGTGTACACAAATAAATTTCTAAAAACATGTCTGTAAGATTATTTTTTCTTGTAAAAATAAAAGCAAAATTCCAAACGTGAAATTCAGGTTGAACATATTTGTCAATAAAAAATGTCTTGTTAAAAAAATGCGGTTATAAAAGAAAATTCAAAAAAATATCACATTATTTTTGACCACTCAAATAATTGTAAACACTTATTTTAATGATTAGGAAAATTAGAAAATCGGCGAATTGTTTCGTTCGTTAATAATTCACAAACATTTTTTGTACCGTGTACTTTGAAGTTTTAACCGGAATATTTCTGAAAGAATTTTTTATAAAACTTTCGGTAATGGAGAAGGTATTTAATATACGCGATAATTCATTATATCTGGTATATGCTATATCCAAGCTCCACTTTAATTATCTTTAGTTTTAAGCTTAATTTTATATTGTACTTGATACCATATAATATCAATATACATAATCTTAAGCAAAATAAAAGAGTATGGCTTTCCCCCAAACGAACAAAATATATTGATTTGTATTTGCTAATAATAGTATCATTTGTATGTTTGCTTTATTTAGCTCTTAAGACATATTATTTTACTGATATCAATAGTGGGAAATACTGCCTAAGATTTTTTTAATTGCAACAAAAATTGATTTCAAAGCTGATTTCTGTAAAAAAGGAGGAGCCAGCAGCAAATTTTATGGTAGAAAATGCACGCTCTACAGCGGGCATTCTACGGCAATACTATTTCTTCCGCTTTAGTTTGGGGGAAACTGATATCTATTATTTTGTATATATATATATATATATATATATATATATATATATATATATATATATATATATATATATATATATATATATATATATAATTTTATTTATTATGATAAATCCTTATGAGATTCTTAGCATGGTATCAATTACAATATAATATTAAGCTTAAAACTAAATATAATTACACTGAATTTCGGCTGTAATATATACGAACTATAACGAATGATTTCCAGTCCCGACAGTTTTGTAAAAAAATTTCTGATAAATATTCCAGTTATAATGACCTTTAATCATACCATTTTCAAATTACTCAGTATAAAAAATGTCGCAAAATCTGTTGGCCAATTTTCTAATTTTCTTAACCATTAAAACAAACGTTTACCATTATTTGACAAAACTAAAAAAAAAAAACGAATAATAGAATATAAATTAAATTTTACAAAAAAAGGTATATAAAGTAAAATTCCTCTCACTATGAGGGTGAAATGCACAAAAGTACGGGGAAGCAGAGAATAAAATTTTTTGTCCAAAAGAAAACTTCTGATATTTTATCACATCCTGAAAAGTACTCGTACATTTAAAATCCTTAGTTTGAAAATGGGAATATGTACATACATATATACGTACATGTCTATTATTTACATGTTTAGTGCATTTAGAAAGTCATCTTGAAAAAAACAACTTTTTGAGAATACAAAACTTTATTCTGTATTTGTTATATTATCATTGTTTACCTTTGTAACAGATGGTTGTTTGCACATTTACCCAATCTGCCCGAAAAAATGAGACTGGGTCATGTCGTGCAAGAAGAAAAAGAATATTATTATCTTAAAATGTATCGCACTTAGCATATTTTCGAGTACAAGAAAGGTTTTTGGATAAACTGGGATCCCACGTCCGCTCAATTTAGGATTCGAGAACAGAGCTAATATCTTACATAAATATACCAAACGACGATCTATTTCAAAGTTTAATTATTGGAAGAAAAGAATATTGCCTGCGGTTATAAACGAATCCCATTGTATATTTTCAGATTTTAGATAATGTCGATTTAATCAGAGACTCAAAGAATACATCAAAAATCTTATATGTCTTTATTTATAATAATTAACCAATAATCAATAACGATATAATGATTTAGAGTTTAAAAAATGAATTTCTACACAACATTTTTTTTTATAACTGCAATTTTTTTATTAAGACATTTTTTATTGACAAACATGTTAAACCTGAATTTCATGCATGGAATTCGCTCTTATTTCTACAAGGAAAAATACATACAAACTTCAAAAATTTTCAAATATGAAGAGAAAGTCAACTTTCAATTAATTACTAAGCACAAACAATACAAATGTCCATAATTAAGTGTCCAAACAATTACTTGAACATTTATTTTAATGTCGGCTAAATGCCCTCTCTGCAAAATAGAAATAAGCCGGCATCTCTGCTTACTTGACACGTCATGAAAAGAGTACGAAGGAGTCCCGTTCATTTACAGCTGGTATCAACAAAAAAATTTTTTTTCTGCAGAGTCTTCGGTCGGATACTTCACAGACTGTGCATACAAATCAGTGTTGCCAGTGAAATTTCGAGAAAGATACATTTTAGTTTCCAAAAAGATACATTTTTCCCCAAAAATATACATTTTGAAAAGAAAAATTTAAATCCATGTTTAACGTTTAACATTTATTAACATAACAATATTATTTCATATTTATTTTTTTGAACCATTCATTGTTCTCTTTATTTACAGCCATTTATCATTAAAATTGTACATTGTCTTTTTTTGGAGAATGACATGTAAATTATAAGAAATGCCGATAAAACTTTGTCAGAGACGGAAAGCTTAATATTTTATTTCTGTAAATTTTGCGTACAGTTTCAAAAGGTAGGAAATTTGTATCTTTCCTACCTAATGGCAACACTCATACAAATACTCTTGTCAACACGAAAGTTTCTCCATTGCAAATGTTGTTTTTGTTTTGAATTAAAGTTGCCTTGAAGTAAATTCGCCGGAAACTTAAAATTTAAGCATTTATTGCTGTTTCGTTCTATCTCACAATTGAACTTAAGAATCAGACTCATGCACAATGTTGCGGTTTTCCTCTTCCTCTAGTCATTAGTTTTTAGAAATTTCTCGTGATGCGTGTACGTCTTTCCGTCAGTTATTCTTTAATTTGTTTAAAATAATATTTAAAAGGACTAGAAAGTTCGTAAGTTAATTAAATAAATAAAATTTAGTTAAGTGTTAATGAGTTCTTTGTATTGTCTGTGCAAACAGTTTGTTATTTTATGAAATAAAGACTATTAGAAAATTTCTTCTCTGTGAAGCAGGTTGGTGTGCAACCACACCTGGGACTGTTGATGCATATTTATTTTGTATATTTGACATCTCATGTCTAATATGTATGCATGCATGTTTTGTACGATGTATATATATATATATATATATATATATATATATATATATATATATATATATATATATATATATATATATATATATGTATATATATATATATATATATATATATATATATATATATATATATATATATATAAATGCAAAATCCGTATAGATATACAATCGTACATAAAGAGAGGAATTAATTTTGTGTATTTATATTAATAAAAAGTGATTTAATAAATTTTCGGTTCGGTCGTCTTTTTAATGCAGCTGCTCCCTTGGCGCGTAATATTTTGATGCACAGGTAAATTAATTATGTATATAATCTTAATTTCTTCCTTTTAAGTTTATGTTGTTCTCGCATGAAGGACATAATAATATACATACTTATGTATATTAGAGTCGCACCAAATTTTGTTGTTTAGTACACAATTCGCGCTTCCATAAGATTTAAATAAATTTAGTTGAAGTTATAATTAAAATCATTTGGGTCTATTATTATAAGTTTAGGAATATGGCTACAAAAGAGCAAATTAATATACTAAATAAACATTTATGTTAATGCATAGAGTACTTTCAGTAATTTTAAGAAAATATTTTTTTTAAATATAAATGTAATTGCATAAAAAAGTCTTTCTATAAATTTTCAACCTTTCTTTTACTATGAAATTATTCAATATTTCGCTACTCTTTACCTAATAGCAATAATTTTTCCAAAGGCTATGGAAACATTTTGAATAACGAAATACGATGAAATTACATATATTTATTTTTGCTAAAAAATTTCCATATTGGCATAATTTTTCAGTCCAAAGAATTTTTCAAAATCTGCATATACATATCGCACTCGTTCAACAATACTGTATTAACTCAAAATTTCAAAATTTTCAGTAGAGGCAAAAAACTGTTTGATTTTACATTAATCATATATGATAAAACAAATTTTAAGTCTCCATTTTTGTATGAAGGAGTGGTCAGTACAATGGGAAATTTTTCTAGCAGGTAGATATGGACAGCGTTAGTCGTTTTTTAGCAAAAACTGAAAATTTAAGAATTTTGAGTTAATACACTATTGTTGAACGAGTGCGATATGTTTTTTATAATATGGCATCAACTTAAATCTATAATACAAAATTTAGTCAATATAAATATAATAATTTGTCACATTATATTAAACATATTCAGTTTCTTAATTATCCAAATTTTTCAATTAAAAGAATGCAGCACAAAATCGGTTTAATTGATTCATAAATAATTATTTAAATATTATCGAATATAAAAAATTTTTGTAGGACTGGAAAAATTATAAATAATGTGGAATTATATACACAAAAGGGGGAATTATTGATATACCTGTTTCTTCTGCTGCTCGTATTATTAGGACACAAAATCAAAATGAATATGGCACTTAAATCATTCCGCTATACGTTCACGAGTTTATTCTAAAATATTCCCTTTTGATATAAAAATTTTTTCAAAGTAGAAATGTCACTATTTTTAATTCCGTAAATATATAATAAATAAAAATGCAAACAGCCATCCCTGCTAAATAACTTAATTCTTATTAGGGATGCCAAGATAAACTGGTTGATATAAATTTCGGGATTCAGCCAGAGATTAATTTTCTTCAGCCGAATTTAAAGACCAATTTGATAAAAATCAAGTTTTGTAACTTTTACAGAAATTTAAAGAACTTGTATGTCACTGCAAAATCTTTAGATAGATATTTTTTTATATTGAGTCTGATAGTGTAGCAAAAATATCTGCCCTATTAGCTACATTATAAAATATGCGTCTTACGCTCTATGAGAAAATCTATGTTAATTTGCATGCGAAAACTATGAAAGGTATTTATACAATGACACAAAAATTTTAAAAAACTATCTTTTGGAATTCGATCTGTGATTTTGAGAGTTTCAGTTCATAACATTTTATATTATTTTCGATATGAAAAGATATATTAAATATTCCCAAAAATGGCACATTCGTTACATCACTAGTACATACCCGTTTATATGGTTGGAAATATTTTGATGGTTAGTAAAACTTTTGCTTAGATTTAAATATATTCGAGTTTTTTACATAATAAGATGGCATGGAACCAATATTTTAATTTTCTTTAAAAAATATCGATCTGAGGTAAAACTGTAATGACAAGAGCTTTATGTGCATCTATTTTGTAATATACATATATAGCAACATATACAAAAGAAGCAAATTCATAATAAAGAATATCAAGTGTTTTGTAAAAACTCTAATCATTTTAATAACAAGTTGCGGAGAATATTCAAAATTAATAAATTTCAACATTAAGTATATAGAAAAATATATTAAATTTAAATTTTAATATTTTCTTCATTTTAATTTTTGAATATTTTACAACATTAATTTTTGAGAAATTCTGATTATTGAGGAAAATGCAGAAATATTATCAATATATCCCAATATATTCGGAGTGTTCCCGAAATTCACTCATATCATATATGTACATATGTGTATCAACCACAAAATGAAATAAAAAAATTTTGGAGCAACAGCAACAATGTTAATTTAAAGATTAAAGTGAATTAAACGCGGTCTCTTGCATCAGTAAACAAATCTCCAATTCTGGTTAAATTGCAATAACGCGGCATCTCTGCTTTCCTTAACACGTCATGAAAAGAATACGAAGGAGTCTCATTAATTTTATAGGTGGTGTCAACTACACAGCCGAAGTATTTGTTCTGCAGAGTCTTTAATCGCATACTTCAAAGTGTGTGTATACAAATACTCCAGCCAACACGAGAGCTTCGCCATAGCAAATTTTGACATATGATATCCGTCACCTTATTGTTAATACGATGTTGTTGTTCTGAATTAATGTCGCTTTAAAGTAAATTCGCCGGAAACTTAAAATTTATGCAATTATTGTTGTTTCATTCTATCTCATAATTGAACTTAAGAATCAGACTCATGCACAATGTTGCGGTTTTCCTCTTCCTCTAGTCATTAGTTTTTAGAAATTTCTCGTGATGCGTGTACGTCTTTCCGTCAGTTATTCTTTAATTTGTTTGAAATAATATTTAAAAGGACTAGAAAGTTCGTAAGTTAATTAAATAAATAAAATCTAGTTAAGTGTTAATGAGTTCTTTGTATTGTCTGTGCAAACAGTTTGTTATTTTATGAAATAAAGTCTATTAGAAAATTTCTTCTCTGTGATGCAGATTGGTGTGCAACCACATCTGGGACTGTGAATGCATATTTATTTTGGATATTTGACATCCCATGCCTAATATGTATGCATGTATGTATGTATTGTACATTATATACATATATGAATATATGCATATATATATATATATATATATATATATATATATATATATATATATATATATATATATATATATATATATATATATATATATATATATATATACATAATCGTATATATATATATATATGTAAAATCATACATAAATAGAGGAATTAATTTTGTATATTTTAATAAAAAGTGATTAAATAATTTATCGGGTCGGTCGTGTTTTAAGGCATATTAGTTCGATTCAGAGGTAAATTAGCTATAAAATTTTAAATTCTTTCAGAAAAGTTATTGTTATGCTCATAACTTTATATGGTCCAGTACAATCATACAAAAAAGACTTTGTGCTTTGCGTTTTATTTTTATATATTTGTTCCACACATGATCGCGAACGTTTTTTTCGGATCGTGGGTTAATTTTCTTCCCTATTTTGAAATAAATGATGTAATTTGCTTTTTGGTGATATTCAAAATATGAAAATTTCATTAGAAGATTTTTGATATAATAATATCACTTTATCAAATAAGTATTGGTTTTTAATTTTATAACTAAATTAATAATTGCGGTGATATTCTCTTTAAAGGGTAATAACTCGTATTTTGTTATTGATTATATCGAAAATTGTGGTAGGAGCTCTCTTTAGTCATGCATAGTGTTGTTGGCTTTACGATTCTAAAACACCTAAGGGAATGGAGAAATCCCTGTTTAACAACAAATATTGTATACATGTATTTACAAAATACTTTGTTAAAAAGGTTCTTTAAAAAATTTCCTAATACAATTTTCGCTATTATCCATAAAAAACAGTATTACACTCTGAAAAGAAAAATCCCGCATTTATCAGTTTATTTTCATCATAGTTTTTTTTCCAAAAAAATTTACAACACATAAGTATATATTTGAGGGAGTTGTAGATAAAATATTATGGAAGAAAAGCTTCTTGCAAAGTTTTCTTAATATTTCTTATTTACCTGCAAAACACTACAATTAAATTTTCTCTGATGTAAAATTATACAAGTGAACCCCATTATGCACTCTCAAAATTTGGTGTAACATATTTTCATATTACGTGCTTATTTTGGCGTATTCTGAAGAAAACATTGATTTCTTTGACTTAAAATGTCTCCTTTTACCTTATCTTTTATCTTATATTTTTGCTTTATGTCTTTTAGTAATCGATTTGGAATATTTCATTTAAAAATTTTTTGGTATTATATGTGGTACCGGACTTTATTTCCAAAGGAATAAATTGAGATATTTTTTTGGAACTGCACGACTTTCAGGCCTTAAAATATTAAGGGGTATACTAAAAATTAAAGTTGTAGAAATAGGTAATAACTACTTTTTTTTCTAAAATCGCTATTTCCACTTCAATTTATACTGATTTCAGACATATTTCACGAAGTGCTTGCACAATTTTTAATAAAATCCTTAAGCTTTTGCATATAATTTATTTGAGATAGAAAAATATGTTCTATTTTTCTTAAGTTCACAATGGTTCGAATGAAGTATATATATATAAATATATATATATATATATATATATATATATATATATATATATATATATATATATATATATATATATATATATATATATATATATATGTGTGTGGAAAAGTCAATGCTGGTAGAAAATAAGTCAAATTAGACAACATAAGACGAAATTACATCAGAAGACAGTGAAAGCTATAATGTAGAAGCTCTTGGTAGTAAATCTGATTTCCGTGAAGTAAAATCGAAATGGGAATATATTTTTTAATTGTATTGAATGAAACGAAAAAAAATTGAGATTTTAGTCCTTCAAGAGCATCGATAATCTGCTTTAAATAGATGCTTAAAGGAATTTAAGAAATGTACGCCATTTCTAAAATTCCTTTAAGAATAAAATGTTTAATGAATTATTTTCAATACGACTTCTTAGCAAACGTTTGTTAGCCTTAAAGTGGTTTTAACTAATATTGTATATGAACCTTCAAGCTGAATTAAATAATTTTTTGCATACGGCCAAATATCTTAAACGTACATATAATCAAATTTGCCAAAAATTTTATATATTACAAGTTTGTCGCATTTCGATGGGGAATGACTAAATGAATGGGTTCATTGAAAATGTGGTTCTACTACAGAAAACAATAGCATACTACTACTCATAAACATCATTGTATTATGTTACGCCTCTTTCAAAGCTGAAAAGCCATTATGTTTATTCTCTTATACACATACATGCAAACATGTATAGCAAACTACCCTGTACCTGGGACTTCGTCTGCTTCCGGAAATTACACATGCTTGAGTAATTAAGATTATAAGTGGATAAGAATGGGGTTTGTAAATGTCCACTGTATACTGTCAAAATTAAATGGCATGTTCTTAATAATAATTAAGTTTCAAGGGATCAACACGTTTATTCTCTGTCGTCATTAGGTGACAAAAATCATTGGTATGTATGCTACGTATAAAATGAAGCTTTTCTATCTGCAACCCTAGTGGCTAGGCCTTCAAGCACACATTCACCTCATGTACCGATGTACAACAGTTACCGAATATTTTACCAATTCACACATAAAAAATGTGTCTTAAAAATTTTCTTAACCGTTCTTCAAAAAATTATCGCAGTAGTAAAATTATGTTTTTTTATGGAAATACAAAATATGCAAGTCCGTTCATCCGCCTGATGCCTCGGCACTTCTGTATATCTAATATATTTAAAAGAATAAAAAATCAAATACAAGCTTTGTTTTTAAAACCTTTTTCCTTGACCTCTAAAGACATATTATTTTACTGATATCAATAATGGAAAAAACTGCCTCAGTAAAAAATATAAGAGTACCCAAATTGTGAATTAAAATTATAAAAACACATTAAACGTTTTCAAAAACTTGTGGATTTGAGATAGAAAACTCATGCATTTGCAAATATTTTTCATATATAAACGATTTTTTTAGTTGCAATAAAAATTGATTTCAAAGCTAATTTCTTAAAAAAGGAGGAGCCAGCAGCAAATTTTATGGTACAAAATGAGCGCTCTAAAGTGGGCATTCTACGGCAATACTCTTCCACTTTCTATAATTCGCTTTAGCCTTTCTTATTTGGTAACAAATACAAATTTATATATTTTGCTAGTTTGGGGGAAACTCATACTCTATTATTTTGTATATACATATATAATTATTTTATTTATTATGACAAATCCTTATGAAAGTTTCTTCGCATGGTAGCAATTACAATATAATATTAAGCTTGAAACTAAATATAATTATACTGAATTTCGCCTGTAATATATACCAGTTATAACGAATGATATCCAGTCCCAACAGTTTTGTAAAAAACTTTCTAATAAATATTCCAGTTATAATGGCCTTTAATCATATTCATTTTCACTTTTAACGAACTATTTTCAAAGCACTCAATATAAACAATGTCGCAAAATCTGTTGGCCAATTTCCTAATTTTCTTAACCATTAAAACAAACGTTTTCCATTATTTGACAAAACTAAAAAAAACCAAATAATAGAAAATAAATGAAATTTTACAAAAAAGGTATATAAACTAAAATAAAATTTTTCGTCCAAAAAAAACTTCTATTTTATCACATCCTGAAAAGTACTCGTACATATAAAATCCTTAGTTTGAAAATGGGAATATGTACATACATATACATATACGTACATGTGTATTTATTTACATGTTTAGTGCATTTAGAAAGTCTTCTTGAAAAAAACAACTTTTTGAGAATACAAAACTTTATTCTGTATTTGTTATATTATCATTGTTTACCTTTGCAACAGCTGTTGTTTGCACATTTACCCAATCTGCCCGAAAAAATGAGACTGCGTCATGTCGTACAAGAAGAAAAAGAATATTATTATCTTAAAATGTCTCGCACTTAGCCTATTTTCGAGTACAGGAAAGGTTTTTGGATAAATTGGGATCCCACGTGCGCTCAATTTAGGGTTCGAGAACAGAGCTAATATCTTACATAAATATACCAAACGACGATCTATTTCAAAGTTTAATTATTGGAAGAAAAGAATATTGCCTGCGGTTATAAACGAATCCCATTGTATATTTTCAGATTTTAGATAATGTCGATTTAATCAGAGACTCAAAGAATACATCAAAAATCTTATATCGCTTTATTTATAATAATTAACCAATAATCAATAACGATATAATGATTTATAGTTTAAAAAATGAATTTCTACACAAAATTTTATTTTTATAACTGCAATTTTTTTATTAAGAAATTTTTTATTGACAAACATGTTAAACCCGAATTTCACGTGTGTAATTCGCTCTTATTTCTCCAAGGAAAAGTACATACAAACTTCAAAAATGTTCAAATATGAAGAGACAGTCAGCTTTCAATTAATTACTAAGCACAAACAATACAAATGTCCATAATTAAGTGTCCAAACAATTACTTGAACATTTATTTTAATGTCGGCTAAATGCCCTCTCTGCAAAATAGAAATAATTGCAATAAGCCGGCATCTCTGCTTACTTGACACGTCATGAAAAGAATACGAAGGAGGTTCGTTTATTTACAGCTGGTGTCAACAACAAAACATTTTTTCTGTCTTCTAGTCTTCGGTCCGATACTTCAAAGTCTGTGTATACAAATACTCTAGTCAACACGAAAGTTTCTCTATGGCAAATTTTGACATATAATATTCGTCACATTGTTGTTAATACAATGTTGTTTTTTTTTTGAATTAAAGTTGCCTTAAAGTAAATTCGCCGGAAACTTAAAATTTATGCAATTATTGCTGTTTCATTCTATCTCACAATTGAACTTAAGAATCAGACTCATGCACAATGTTGCGGTTTTCCTCTTCCTCTAGTCATTAGTTTTTAGAAATTTCTCGTGATGCGTGTACGTCTTTCCGTCAGTTAGTCCCCTTTCACACACATCAGGTTTTCTTGATCAAGTTTCAATTCAGCTGTGAGAAAGATAGAGAAGGTAGTACGTACGTTCTCTATCATGCTCACAGCTGAATAAAAACTTGATCAAGAAAACCTGATGTGTGTGAAAGGGACTTTATTCTTTAATTTGTTTGAAATAATAGTTAAAAGGACTAGAAAGTTCGTAAGTTAATTAAATAAATAAAATCTAGTTAAGTGTTAATGAGTTCTTTGTATTGTTTGTGCAAACAGTTTGATATTTTATGAAATAAAGTCTATTAGAAAATTTCTTCTCTGTGATGCAGATTGGTGTGCAACCACACCTGGGACTGTGGATGCATATTTATTTTGAATATTTGACATCTCATGTCTAATATGTATGCATGCATGTTATATATATATATACATATATATATATATACATATATATATATATATATATATATATATATATATATATATATATATATATATATATATATATATATATAAAATATTGCCGGGAGAGTTTAAATAAAAACACTTTTATTTATAAATTAAAATCCACTTCATTATGGATATGCATGTTCAAATTCGTGTGTTCTTATCTCCATTACAAAAAAGGTTAGTTAGGAAAAAAGGAAGTAAAATGGAGAAGTAGAAGAATGACATTTTATGTTTTGCACTGTTCTACTTCACTTACTTTTTTATACAACTAATACTGAATATAAGCAATGCTTTTAATATTTTTTTCCATATGTTTCTTGGGTTTATTATAATACATTAAATAAATTTTGCTTCAATCGTTTCATTAACTAAATAATGCCCGATTGAAAATGTTAACATTTTGTTCATAAAGAACGGTCTACAATTTATTTTTTATATTATTAATCATACAAAAAAAAATCTTTTGCCCATACAGGCGGTTGTATTACTCTTTTTCTCCTTGGAGAAGGTCCAGCTTCCGGAATTTCAATATTTTCTACAAAAGGTGATTTTTCAAGGAGTTCTGATTCACCAGCTTTATCTTTCTCGCTGTTTTCAATTATAAAATTTTCATCTGGACAATACAAATCTTTTTTATCATGATAATTTTTATAATGAGCATGGGACAAAGGAATAAGATGCCATCGGTTTCGTCTATAAATTTCTCTGTGAGATTGAATTAAATACGAACGTGGCTCATTCAGTTTTTCAAAACTATACCGTATTTCCGTAGATCAATTATCTACACTCTATCCCCGTTTTTCAGTTCCGAAAGGTCTTTGGCCCTATGTCTTTTGTTATAATTTTGTATCTGTTTTTTTTTTTTCTTATAGCCTATTCCTTTATTAAAACTTTTTTCCTATTTCCGGTTTCCAACGCACTCGGCAACATTGGAAGCAGGGATTTAAATTTCCTACCCATCATCAATTCTGCAGGACAAAATCCATTAGCTAACGGTGTCGAACGATAATTGAAAAGGCTTTCATGAATGTTGTTAGATTTTTTTTATGATTTTCTTCGCTACCTTGACTGCCGATTCGGCAACACCATTTGATTGACTATAATAGGAGCTACTTGTTACGTGTTCAAAATGATAGACATTCGCAAATTGCTTAAATTTGGATTGGAACTGAGGGCCATTGTCGCTTCTACACACGGAACACATGCCAAAACGAGAAAAAATTCTTTCACCTTTTCTAGTATGCCTTCTTCACCCATAGAGGTTAACGGCAAAAACTCAAAATATCGGGAATAAAAATCAGTTATTACAAGATACCATCTACCACATTTAAATAGATCTAGTCCTATCTCTTCCATAGGTATTGTCGGCAAATTATCACATTTATAAGTTTCCTTCCTGTTACTACTTTCCTCAATGCAACTTTTCACTAAATCTTCTATTTGTGAACTGAGACCTAACCACCAAACCGATATCTGAGCTAGTCTGCGGCATTTTGTTATGCCTTGATGACCGACGTGAATAAAATTTATTACTTCATTCTGTAAATCTCTAGGTATAATTATTCGAGTGCTCTTTAAGAGAAAGCCTTCTACAAGTGATATGTCATGCCGGTGTTGATAATACGGTATCATATAGTCTGGTAATTTATTTCACGGTGGTCACCCATCAGAAGAATATTGAAATAATAATTGTCCTGGTCTTGAGCTTTCTTGATTTTTTCTATGTAGTAATCTTTAACAGGGAAATTTTTTACGATAAACCGAACAAAAACTTCTGTTTCCATTCTTAATGCTTCTGGTTCGTGACTCTGGTGAGGAAGAGGACTCCGCGATAAGTCATCCGCTACTTTCAGGTCTTTACCCGGAACATACACCACTGTGTAATCGTATCGCATAAGACGCATCCTAAATCGTTGAAGTCGTGGAGTCAAAGTTTCCAAACTCTTTGACTGTAGTACTTGAACCAAAGGTTTATGGTCAGTTTCAAAAGTTACATGTATTCTGTTAATTTTTCTGCGGCCCACGTTATGCTTAGAACTTCACGCTTAATCTGAGCATAACGTCTCTCTGTCTCAGTCATCGTTCTAGATATGTATGAGACTATTTGTTTTTTACCTAGCAGGAAACATCTGAACTTATTATAATTTGTTTTGAGGGGTCATAAAATGCCAAAATTGGGGTCTTCGTCATGTGCTCCTTTACTTCTGGAAAAGCCTTCTCCTGTGCTGTCCCCCAAATGAAATCAACTTTACCCGTAAGCACATTTATGGGTACTAGTATCCGTGAGCGATTAGAAATAAACTTTGTCATGGATAATTTATGATGGCTTGTATCCGTAAAGGATCAACGGAAACGCCCTTTGCTGAGAGCACATATCCAAGATATGTAACTTTTTCTACCCCGAAACATGATTTTTCTTGTTAATTGTAATTCCTTCCTCTTCAAGCCGTTTTAAAACTCTATGTAGTGCGGTATCATGTTCCGTACGATTTCTACAAAAAACGAAAATGTCATCAACATGAGAAATACAGTTTTCTGTACCCTCCAAGACTCTGTTAAACCTGGAAACAAAATATTCAGATGCGCAAGAGATGCCAAAAGGAAGCCTTTTGAAAATAAAGCGTCCAAATGGGCATATAAAACACGTAAGTAATTGACTTTCCGGATTCAGCTTTATCTGATAAAATCCCTTATTAGCATCGATTTTTGAAAACATTCTTGCCTCTTTCATTTTTGAAAAAGATAATTCAATTCTTGATATTGGAAAATCAGGTCTGATCACCGCTTTATTCAACTGAGTGTAATCTACACACAATCTAACCTCATTTTCCGATTTAGGAACAACCACAACCACGGACTAACCCGTTCCATCGTCCACACGCTCAATTATTTTCAATTTCAATAAGCTATCAATTCCATTCCTTAATTTTGGCAATAAAGGAAACGGAACTTTTCTTGGCACCGCTTGAACAAAGGGTGTTACATTATCCTTTAACTTAATTTTAACCTCCCCTTTGAATTCACCTATCTCGCTGAAAAGTTTCGGAAAGCGGTTTGCTTCTACTCAAGGCTGCAAAATAAGACAATTCCTATACAATTTCCTCACCACATCTTATGTTGTTAAACAAGAACAACAAAGCTCTAAAATTGTCACAGCCTTATTCTCTCTTGTTGTTAATGCTGTTTCTTGCTCACACTCACTCAGGCTTTACGAAACAATTGTGTTGTTATTTAATTTTTTTTTATTATTCTCTCTTTCTTCATTTAGTTTGAGTAAATTTTGTGAGAATCACTAAATTTATTTAACATTTTAATCAAGTATTAGCAAATCTATAATATTAATAAGTAACTAAATTATAAGTATGTAATTTTAAGAAGTTAAATAAATTAGTTGTATGTACAGATAATTTATTATTTTCATGGTGCTAAAAATTTCACTTTTTTATAGTGCAGAACTGACAGCGCAATCTCTATTAGTCAATGGCGGACTGTCATGATGGTATGTTTTTGATAAGAGGGGGCTGCATTCGTGTTGTGTTGCTAATGTTTATGTTTTCTGGGTGTGGCTACAGATATGAAAATTAACCCACACAAGGCCAAGGTGTGTAACAAAAAGCAAACTAAATGCTATTACCTGGATATCATAGACTGTGAACTAATTCTTAAAGACAGTTATTTACCACATCATATGGCCATTTTAACGAGGAATGAAATATAACGAATTGAAGCAAGAGAAAAATAATGCACAAGTTTGTTTAAATATGTCAGTCAAATTGCCCTAAAATAGGGCAAATTCTTAAAATCAAAAATAAAATTTATATCATACAAAATCGGAAGTGAAATTTTGTAGAAAGTAAAAATAATTAAAAAAAATAATAATTGAGAAATAATAAGTGTTAATTATTAAAGATGGTAATTTACCACAAAATATGGCCTTTTGATGAAATAAAAAAGTTCTTAAAATCAAAAATAAAATTTATATCATACAAAATCGAAAGTGAAATATAATAGAATGTAAATATAATTAAAAAAAATAATAATTGAGAAATAATAAGTGTTAATTATTAAAGATGGTAATTTACCACAAAATATGGCCTTTTGATGAAATAAAAAAGTTCTTAAAATCAAAAATAAAATTTATATCATACAAAATCGAAAGTGAAATATAATAGAATGTAAATATAATTAAAAAAAAATAATAATTGAGAAATAATAAGTGTTAATTATTAAAGATGGTAATTTACCACAAAATATGGCCTTTTGATGAAATAAAAAAGTTCTTAAAATCAAAAATAAAATTTATATCATACAAAATCGAAAGTGAAATTGTATAGAAAGTAAAAATAATTAAAAAATAATAATAGAAAGTCAAAATAATTAAATAATTATTTAGGTTGAAAATTATGAACCTAAAAATATAAAGAAATAACAAATTGGAAATACATTAAAGACCTAAAGTTAGAAAATGTGATGTAAAAGATAAAATAAATAAAATAAATAAAATAAAAAAAATAAATAAATAAAATTTTTAAAGGTGAGTTTTTCAAAATATTAACTTTCACACAATTGATTTTTATTTTTATTCTGTGTTAAAAAGTTGTACCATTTGAAAACAGTTTTATAAAATATTTTTGTTTGCGCAAATTCAGCTAACCCCGCCTTCACACAATTCACATCTGCCTAAGAATAAGGCATATGCACGCACATATACATACTTAATAAAATTTTTCATAATTAATACATCAGGAAAACCTTGGCAGCTTCTGCTGCTACTGAAGATAGTATAGTAGTTTTAAACTTGCTATCATAGTATAAATACACGTTTATTAAAATTTAACCAAGAACATATGAGACAAAATTTCCAATTTTCAAAGCTTTGTACAATTAAAAGGCTTATAATTATGCCGTCAAATTATTTTTCCTTTTGATTTTTGATTTCTTTTGATTATTTTGAAATCGTGTGTATGAAAACAGAATAAGATGTATTAAACAGATCTAAAATTTTTCAAATTAAAATGTTCAATTAAAACACTTAAAATTTTATCAAATAAGGCATAATTATGGCTTTGAAAGTCTCTATAATTTTGCACATTTATTTTAAAAATGTGTATATGTATATTTTCGACAACGCGAATAGTTCAAAAAGTTCACGACAGTCGTAGAAAATATATTGCAAAATAAATTATGGAATTAGCGATAATACATATAAAAAAGTTTATTTTGTAACATTGGGGGCAGTTAACTGAATAAACTTTTATTTTGTTAAATTGTTTTGAAACGAATACTCAAGTATGTCAAACATTCCGATCGGAATTGTTTTGGCCCTATGCTCCTTATAGGATCAATGAAAACATATATATAATCTTTTAATATAATATTTAGTTTTTCGTCTAATATTATTTTTTCACATTTTATTAAATTCCATTTTCAAAACGTAAAGCGGTTTCATCCCCAAAAAATTTCTGCCTTTTAGTTTTTTAAAGACTCGATTTGCGATCTGTGTTTTTTCTTGTCAAATAATTAATATCCAGGTTTTTGCTTTCGCTATGACCAACGTGCAATAATGTGAGTTAGTGTCACAGGCGAATTTAAATTCGCTATCATGTCATTTGTTGTTGTCAAAAGCAGCTGATCGAAGCGAAAGAGTTTTGCCACGACCGAAAAATATTTGTTACTAATGTTTTTTCTAATTCTCTTTACTTTCTTCTTTTGATCGAATCATTCTTTAGGCAGTTAGAAATTTAAGAAAATTTTAATGAAATCCAGATTTTAATTTTTCCATAATTTCGTTTAGATGTTGTATTATATGTTCTCCAATTTGTTATATATTGCAAGCTACTCATTAGTATTTCTCCATTTATTCTTGAATTAAACTGATTTCTCTTTTCTCGTTAATCAAGCTTTTTCTGAGAATTAAGTAATTTTTGTAATTTTTAATTCATTACTATCCAGGTACATTTAAAACAACATGGATTTTTTGTTGTCGTTTATTGACTACTAGTGTCAAACATTAGTGAGCTTGAATTTTTCTTCTCCTTCATTTAATACTCAGAGATTAAATCTATTTTTATCCAATCATATCGCATATTTCCAATAGAAGTTTAGAAAAATTCTTCCAGTTAAAATTTTTTTTTTCGATTGGAAAATTATTTTCGAATGGCATCTTTCTTTTGGTTTCGAATTGCATGCATTTAATTGCATTTAATTTATATAAAACAAACAAATAATAAATACCCTGAAGATGGTACTCAATGAGTACCGAAATATCGAAAATAATTTAAAATAAAAATTTAAGACCTTAATCTTAATAAAAAATAAAAAAAAGTTTATTAATTAAACAAAAACGGTCGAAAAAATAGAACATATATTTGAAACAATATTTAAGCTCAAGGTGTTATTTAGTGGTTAAACAATTTTATGTGAAATTATCGATATTGATACTCAATGATGATACTCAATGAGTATCGAAATATCGATGATTTCAAATAAAATTGTTTAACCACTAAATAAGAGCTTGAGCTTAAATAATATTTTAATCAAATATATTTCATACTCTTGGAAAAAAATATTTAAAAGTGTTAAATTAGATTTGATATTTATTTAGTCCTCCAACTATGAAAATTCGTTGACAAATTTGACGTTTTTAACTCTAAAATTTGACGATTTTATCTCTAATTTGCCGTACAGCTGTACTTATCCGCGTTTTGCAAGTTGTATCTCCCTAAAATATCAAAATACAGATTTCATGATTTTTGGGCTAAAAAACTTTTGTAACAAACTTTGGTAAGTATTATAATTCCTGGAGGTGATTTATGGCTCCAGCATTTATATCAAAGAAACCATTATTCATTCGGTAGGTAGATTTCCAAGCCTATTATATTTTTTTTAGATTAATTGATTTATATTACGTCTGATTAACAGCAGCAAAACAGCTGTTTTGAAAAAATAAAAATATTCCACTGTCCAGATGCTTAAAATTAACACCATAACTGCCATAACGTTCGTCTTAGCCCATCATAAAAAAGTTTTACAAAAGATTTGAGTTTGTGCAACTTATTTGTTCTTAATGCGCATAAGCAGCGAATATTTTGTTTCCTTTGGAATTCCGCTTTTCACCAGTACTGTTTCCAGAATTGTTTTTTAAACAATCTGAAGTTATTGTCCCTCAAATGTAGAATAGATATTAAAATGCAAACAATATACATATATATGATAAAGGTCTTTTCGTTTGCTAGAAGTAAAACAAAAAAGTAACAAAATACAAGCTAATTGCACTTATAATATAAGCCCCCTTTCACACACATCAGGTTTTCTTGATCAAGTTTTTATTCAGCTGTGAGAATGATAGAGAACGTATGTACTACCTTCTCTATCTTTCTCACAGCTGAATTGAAACTTGATCAAGAAAAACTGATGTGTGTGAAAGGGGACTAATTTTAATGGATTTCAATTTAGGTTGACATCTCTGGCTATCATACTAAGCTGACCTGTTTGCACGCGTGCTTTTCGCAATCAATGTGTCAAGGCGTCCTATGCTTTTGTGCTCTATAACCTACACATCATATGATTCTGCTTTTTTGACAGATGCCTATAGCGTGAAAAAACGGAGGACGCATGGTGTGGACTTTCCGCTTTACAGTTTTACAGTTGGAATAATTTTGCATTTTTAACTAACATATAGGGTTCAAATAAGTACATATACATATATGTATGTACATATATGCCTTTACTTCTTTAGTAAATTTCCTTTAGCCTTTTTTCTTTAATTTTTTATTCTCAAAACTGGAATTAGGTACAAACTAAAAAACCTTAAACTAGAAAATTAATACATAATTTTAAATAAGCAGATATATGTATGCACATATACGTAGACGTATATAGAAATTATTTAACGTGAAAATTTTTATACTTATATATGTATGTATGTGTGCATATATGTAGCTAAAACAACGAACTGGAAATATTTTGAAAAGAGTCAATGTTTCACATCATATGCAAACTATCATTAATGTTCGTCCTAATGATTCTATCAAACATGTTATTGTATTCATCATGATTATGTAAAATGTCGCCTTAAGCATACATATATTGATGTGTGTCAGAAATATATTTACATATGTATGTATTACTATATTCATTACAATAAATTAATGAGAATAGCTTTTTCTATTTCGGTATATTTTTGTATGAACTTAATTTATGTATGTATGTACATACCTACCAACAAGCCATGTGCACAATATATGTATGTATGTATATGTACATGCCTATGTACCTCCTTATATTCACTACATCATTCTTTTTCATTTGTTTCCTTATTACATGGTTCCTCTTCATTTTAAAATTTCACTTTTAAGAATTATAAATGTAAAATAGTACTAAAATAAACTTTTAACAGAAATACATATGTACATACATACTTATGTATTTACTTTATTATAAAAAATTGTATTTCGAATAATTTTGGCCAACCAATCATGTTAAATACACCAATAAGTACATACATATGTACTTATGTACATAGTACCCATCTTTGCTATCCACTATTAATTAATTTCGTATCATTTCATAATCAACTGTCAATATGGTCCGATTACGAAAAACATTTCCAATATTTTTTGCCCACAAATATAATTGTAAGTACTTATATAAATATACATATGTATTATATTTCTCAATTCAATTCTAAGTTGAAAAACTATGTATGTACTTACATACATACGTACATATACATACATACATATGTACATACATACATAAGTACATACATATCTATATAAAAGTATAACAACATAATAACAACGATTAGCTCACCTTGTTAAAATTACGACCACTATGCATGTTAATACAACTCACATAGACTTTTTTCACCTCATCTTACCTTTAAAAACAAGAACAACAATACATGCAATTTGCATATCATTACACCACAAAACATCATTACATTTATGACTTGGTAATGTTGTTTAATTCTTTCACATACTGAAGCCGAAGAAACAAGTTCCTTCATGCTTTTGCAAATTCTCTTTTAGTTTATTTTAGTTTCTAGACATTTTGATGGTGCGTGTACGTGTTTCCGTAAGGTTTCATTAAATTTATTTAAAATACAATTTAAAAGTGTTGGAAAATTTATAAATTCAGAAAATAAATGAAATTTAATTGAATTATAATAAGTTTAATTAAAGTGAATGTGCAAATAATTAGTTATTTCGTCGCAAAAAGTGTGTTAGAAAATTTCTTCTTACGAATGGAAATTGCTGAAAGCGCAGTCTCTGTTGTTTAATTCCTTTGCAAACGTTAGATTATGTACATACATACATACATATGTATGTTGTTTATTATAAAAAACATTAAAGCAAAGGGGTTTTGAAAATGGATAGGAAAATAAGCCAATAAATATGTAAGTACATAAGAATGTACATAAGTAGGTATGTATACATACATACACTTACACATCTTTGTGCATTTTAATACAGTTACATCATGAGAAACTCGTACATTTGATGCAATTTTTTTTTTACTCAGAGAAATATAAAGGATATAATTTAAAAACAATTTTTATTAGTTAATTTTTCAACTGTTACTGTTAAACTTAAATTTTTTATTAAATTAAGTTTTCTAAAATCAAAAAACAGAATAGTATGCATTTTAATGTCACAGATAAAATCGTAGATTCTTATAAGTATGGATGTACATATGTACATACATAAGTATGTACATACATACTTATGTATATAAAAATTCCAAAAAAAATTATTTCAGTTTATAATCAACATGATACACATTGAACATAATTTTTACATGGTAAAATTTTTTTCTCAGTCGTCCTGAAGTATTCTCTTCCAAATATCCTTATGGCATAATTTTCCTCTTAGGTAAAGAGTTGTAATTTCAATAGAACATTTTTTAACTACGCACATTATTTTGGTAAAAATTAGCATCTTCCCTACGAAACTGTTTTGAAGGGGTCAAGACTTCTTTTAAAATTATTTGTATTGGTTATTAGAACTTTCCTTTAATTATACTTAAATTGAAGTTTTTTTAAGAACAATATTTCACTTAATAAAATTATTCAATATTTATGTACATATGTATGAATGTAAGTATATACCCTGTGGCGAGAAATTAAAAGCGTTAAATAATATATAACTTTAGTAAATAATTAATTAATTCTTGTTGAGTTAATAAAACTGTTAATGTAAATAGTTTCCTTATTCTTAGTGAAAAACCTGTTAGTAAATTGTTAATTTGAGAGTAGAACTGTTGACAGGGTAGTTTCTATTAGATATACTATACACTAGACAAATTTAATTGCGCAAGTTTTCATTCAACTGGAAGAGAGATAGAGAATACACGTACTACCCTTTTCCCCCATCTGAATTAAAACTTGTACAATTAAAATTTTGCTAGTGGAAAAGACGTGATGGTTTTGTTAGTCCCCTTTCACACACATCAGGTTTTCTTGATCAAGTTTCAATTCAGCTGTGAGAAAGATGGAGAAGGTAGTACATACGTTCTCTATCATTCTCACAGCTGAATAAAAACTTGATCAAGAAAACCTGATGTGTGTGAAAGGGGACTTATGACCAGAGTTGTTTGATGTGAGGCTCAAGCAGAATGCTGCATGTGGTGTTGGTGTATGTGTTGTTTGTTAGATTGTGAGTAAGTCCTCTTTCACACACATCAGGTTTTCTTGATCAAGTTTTTATTCAGCTGTGAGAATGATAGAGAACGTATGTACAACCTTCTCTATCTTTCTCACAGCTGAATTGAAACTTGATCAAGAAAACTGGACGTGTGTGAAACAGCACTAAAACGAAGGAAAATGGAAAAAAGCAAGGAATATAACATTGTTAAGAGAAAAACTACTGCTCTCAAAGAATTATTTGAAGAGAAAAAACATAAGGAAAAAGTTACAAAGAGCAATGTTTAAGAAATATCAAGTGTTAAATAGTCCCCTTTCACACACACCAGGTTTTCTTGATCAAGTTTTTATTCAGCTGTGAGAATGATAGAGAACGTATGTACTACCTTCTCTATCTTTCTCATAGCTGAATTGAAACTAGATCAAGAAAACTTGATGTGTGTGAAACAGGACAAAGTTGTGTCATTTGTGATATGTTTAAATTTAAATATATGTATATATACATATATATATATATATATATATATATATATATATATATATATATATATATACATATATATATATATATATATATATATATATATATATATATATATATATATACATATATATATATATATATATATATATATATATATATATATATACAGTAGTTTTCCGATTTAACGAACATTTAACGAACATTCGATTTAATGAACATCGCATTTAACGAACACCCAAATTTTTTCTAATGAGTACCTTATATAACGAACAAAAATTTTATTTTGTACTCGATTTAATGAACAAATGTAAAATAAAATAGATAATTTCTAACAAAAAATAGTAAAAAAAAGAATGAATATAAAAATGTACCATTAGTTTTCTTCTTCTGAAGTTTTTGCTTGATATTACATATTTGAGATTTGAAGATGAGGACGAATGCGATGAACATAATGAAAATGGTGGAGTTTGATGAAACTGAAATTCTAGAGCCAAAAATAAAACACGAAGATGCTATTAATCATTTCGAAATTTGCATTAAATGGGCTCAACAAAACAATATTAGTAGCACGAATTTAATGCTTTTGAGTGAGCTTCAAGAAGATGCCATTAAGAAAAAGATAGCTATTCACAAGAAAAAACATGCTGTGCTCAACCAATTTTTTAAATAATTTGGAATGAAATTCCGCGATTCCGCGGTTGGTTGAAAAACAGACCGGTTTCGGCTACGTGCCATCCTCAGTGTTCTCTTGAATAAATTATTCTTGTATTATAGTGTTTTTTTATTTTTCTTTCCTTATATTTTTAATGAAATATGTATTTTAATTATTATATTTTGAGTTTTGACTAAAAAAAGACAACGCCTTTCCTTTTTTAATTTAGTGCTGGATATAACGAACAATTCACTTTAACGAACAAGCCTGACAACAATTAGGTTCGTTAAATCGGAAAACTACTGTATATATATGTGTATATATGTATATACATATATACATATATATATATATATATATATATATATATATATATATATATATATATATATATATATATATACTTACATATACATGTATATATATACATATATATATATATATATATATATATATATATATATATATATATATATATACATATATATATATATGTATATACATATATATATATATATATATATATATATATATATATATATATATATATATATATATATATATATACATATATATATATATATATATATATATATATATATATATATATATATATATATATATATATATATGTATATATATATATATATATATATATATATATATATATATATATATATATATATATATATATATATGTATGTACATAAAAAAGGGATTATTATAAAAGAGGTAAAAAAATATAGATACATTATGTGTATGTATATATATACATATATATGCAGTTTTCTCAAGTTCCATGTGTTAATTAATATGTACATATGTACTCGTACATTTTCAATTATATATCCTAGGCCCGTTTTAGAAGGAAGTATAACAGAATTTTAGCAACTTAATAAACTTATTTTTAATTCTATGAAATATTTAAATAAAATTAAATAAAAAAGCAGAAGATAAAATTCGATATTAATCATCGTTTTAAAGCTTAATTTCTGTCCTTGATGATTTATCAACCGAACGTGAAATTTAGGCAGCCGCCAATGAACAACTTTGCAAATAAATTTTAAGATACCGCTACGAAGAAACTCAAAATCAAATCAGCTTTTAATCTTAATAACACAACAATTGGAATCGATTAATTCATTTGAGAGATATCGTTATCGAAAAATGACAAAAGAAATATTTTTCGAAAAGCTTTAAAAATTTATTTATTTCATCAAATATGATTTTATAGATTCTATAACTTTTCGGAATATGGAAAACTGCTTCGATTGCAGAAAATTTTATGAGAATCGGTTTATTCGTTCTAAAAATGACCCGAATTGGTGTTAGTGGTATGTTTTAGGAATAATCTATAAGATCAATTACATTTTTTAATATTTTTTTGATAAATGCATTTTTTACCATACCATTATTTATATTAAATGAACAATAAAGAATAAAATTGTGTAGGCATTTTTGATAAAAATTGTTTTTTGCTGTGGTTTAAGCAACCCTATACGTGTATGCCTACATTTCCTTGGTGGTAATGCCAATTCATCAGTAGACCTTCAGCCATCCTGCTTAATGGTCTAATTTAAAAGGCGGTACATATATGATATAAATCGACTCGTTTTAAATATGTAACATAAATGAAAAGTTTTTCGATTAATTTTCTTTAACAAAATTTCAAAATTTCCTTTTCAAAATTTACATAAATTTACTTTAAAATTTATTGATGGATTGTGATTCCAGAACATTCTATGTTAAATAAATTAGTTGTTATTAAGCTTTGGACTTGGTGTCAAAATAGTTTATCATATAAATAAAAGTATTACAACCGTAAGTCTTGATCTATAAATTTTTAATTTTACAGTACAACAAATTGAAGACCTTTAGGTGAGGATACTAAAATGATTGCACGCTGGTACAAAGTCTTTCATTTAAAAATTTCAAAGTCGAAAAATTTCCCGCACAATAGTCGTGAACCAGTCCTGGTCACTACAAAAATTCGGAGTTCGTAAAGATATTGAGACATAACATCATTCCGGTCACGGAAATATCTATTCTAACTTTCATATTTCGGACTTGCTCAAAAAATTCTTTATCCAAGGCGTAAATATTGTTCCTGTAGAATGTTGATATTGTTTGTCCTACGGTTGATCTCAATATTTGAAACAAACGAACTTGTTATGGAAGTGTACAGCAAGACATAAGCTGATATTATGGTTCATAGACAAATATCCCACGTTCACGTTTCTTACTTGTGAAAAAGTTTCACATTTATTAATGGTCATATCTAATTTGTACAATTGGAAAAATGCAGTTTGATTCATGGGCTAAGATAGGCCTTATACTCTAAAAATTTTTTTATTTATTTTCTAGTAAATGGGGGTAATTTCCTTTCCGATTAATATTCAGGGGTTTTAGACCCCCTAAAAAATTCCCTACCTACGCCCGAGGCTTAGTTAAGTTGCCACGACGTACCACAACCTTCACGAAATTGCTAGAAAATCATTGGACTAAAGTCAAAGAGTTCCATAGATGCTATTATCGTGCCCGAACCATAAAAATTATTCCTGGAATATGAAAACGACAATATAATTTAAATTTCGGTTTTTAATCGCAACTTTTGTTCTTAAAGTTTCCATGGAACAAAATCAGTAGGGTTAGTTTTAAATATAAACCGAAATAGTTCATCACATACTAGACAGTCTCGCTAGACATTCCTACAATCGTGTGAATTTTAAATAAAATGACACGCTTTTCAGCCGCCTAACTTCAGGTTGTTCAAGGAATTTCTTAGCTTAGGATTTCGAGCTCTTCTATATACATATAGGGTTTTTTAAAGAAATGTTGTCATGCATTTTTCGGCTATTTTTTCTATAACTAATGGTACGAAGGATTCCGTACTAGAGTGTGCCCATACCTCGTTTTAGAGTCGCTTGGTTGCACCAAAGCTAGTTTTCGGCCATAAAAAATCTAGGCATCTATGCCGGAGCAACTATTGAAGTGCATTTATTGCAGTTTTATTAAGATACAAATATTAATATTCCTTAAAACACATTTAATATTTTGTTTAAAACCACTTTATTTTCTTTCATCACTCCCACTAAGTAGTTTTACTTACAATATACGGAAAAATTAGTAGATCACACAACTATTTCACCAAACAACTCTATTGTAAACTTAATTAATGAAACGAAGAAACTTCCAAGGCATGCAAATTCGAAAAAGAAAACGATGAAAATATAAAAAACAAGGCCGGCTAGCGTCTATTTATATATAAATATGCTTTTCCATCTGCATGTGTGATCGTTAACAACGTTCTGCACCGTTTACAGTACATGGGATAGGAATCGCCAAACAATTTACTTCTTTTTGGGCTTGAGCATGTTGTATGCGATGATCAGACCAATGACGGCATATGTGGCTTTGCCGACCTACAAAATTAAAATTGTAATAAACCCAGCCAATGCCAATTGATTGAATAACACATTTGTGTACGTTTAACTTACATTGGCACGTCCAGCGGTGGTTGTACCATTGAAGATTTTCGACAAGCCAGTTAATTTCTCAGCTTCACCGGCCATTATTGACAAATTTCTTAAAGAATTAACGATAATTGTTTATTTTAAATATAGTTTTCTTTTAATAAAAACTTACTTTCTGTTGCAGACCGTGAAATGTAATTTTCAGTTTTTTTGCAGTAGAATAAATGTCAAAATTTCTAGGTTAGATTTTGCTATGTAAAAATTTCTTGCTGTCAAATGCAGTGCTGTCAATTTAACGACTATACTCTGTGAAATCAGGCGGTTTTTGTTATGTATGAGAAAAAGTTAATGCATGTGAAGTAAGTCGTAGTTTTCGTATACAGAAATATTTTCATATACGTAAAAGACACAAACTAAACATAGACCCGAAAACTTTGAAAACGTGCATAAAGTTTGTGTGAAAGGGAGAGCTAATCTAGTTGTTTTTATATAGATATCTCTTCACACAAACTTTATGCACGTTATACCAAATTTTATGCAAAATATGATTCGGACCCTTTTTAAACGTCAAAGTTGGGTATTCTGTGTATGTTCTGTGGTAAAAAATATAAATATCATAGAAATATTGGATAAAAGCGTAAGAGAAAAAGGAATTCACAGAAATTTTGTGGAGATGAATGCAGCAAATTGTTTTTACGTATAATATAATTATTCGATATGGTACTATTGTAATTACTTTTAGTTTAATTCTTAATTATTCCAATACAATAGCAAATTATATTTAATGATAATTAGATTTTTTTCGCAAATTATGTAAAGCGAATTTTGTACTGGCTGCACATTTAATCTGAATTTGTTCGAAAGCTATATTCGTCAAGCTGTTAGCCTCTTACAAATTAAAGAACCATTTAATTTATCTATTATAAGAATAGATAACAGCTGTAAATTATATATAAAAATTTATATTATATATATATATATATATATATATATATATATATATATATATATATATATATATATATATATATAAATTATATGGAGGATATTGCATATATTAAAATAGTTCGGAATATTCTCCCAAGTAATAATAAAAAATAATAATAAAATACATTTCAAATATTCCAGAGAATTATTGAGATTTAGATATATCTAATTTTCTTCCTATCTTTATTTTTACATTTTGTTGGCACTATCCAACTTATCAGTGGACTTCATTAACATACTTATATTTTTCAAAGCATTCAACTTCATATGCTTATATAAAAAATAACATACAATATAAGAAGACTACAAATTAAATAACCACATTAGCAGTTTGCATTTTAAAATAATTAATTTTAATAATTTTTAATACATATTTCATTTTTTCACTTAACCTGTTAATTATAATGTTCATTATTATTATATTTGTTTCATTTTCAACATACCATTGATCATATACTAAATTTATCAGGAAACAGAAAAATTCTACCTGGAGCTTACCAAAACATTGATAATATAAGATATATTTGTATATAAAGACCACATATTTAAAGAAAAATTTCGTGATATAATAATAATAATAATTATTATTTTATTTTTAATTTTTTCAAGGCGGTAAAATGCATCACTGCTTTCACAGTGGGTCCTTCCAATCTGTGATATGTCGGGCTCCCCTTAGAGCTATACCGACTAAAAAAACCTCCTCTCTCCTCAGAAATAAAATTTTAAATATATTTTATCAATAAAAGAAGCTGCTACAATTGCCCAATTTACAAAGTAAGTTATCATTTATATTGTCGCAATGCTGTAAAAATATTCAAACGAGGTTTGGAAAACAAAAACAAAACAACTAACTTTACTTTGTGAATCCTAAAAATATCACACAATATATGCGATTTATTATATATTGTAATAAAAATTAACAACTTTGTGATATTAGTTGGCATTACTGCCTATACATTCGTGTGAGGTACTGCCAGCTGTTAAAACCATGAAAAATCATGTTATCTTGTGGTGAAATGTTATAGTGCACTGCATTATCCTTACTACAAATAAAATTTGCAATAACGTTACCTGTAGCATAACTTTAGGGGCTCATGTATAATTGTATTATATGCTGCCTGATCAATCAATTTAATTTCCGTTATAAATTTCCGTTAGCAACTGTAACGTATTTTAATATAACATAGAATGTTATTTAGGCAATATTAAAATGATATACCAAAAATAAAATATTTCTTTTCATGAAATAAACAAAATATATCAGACTTTAAGGGAATAAGAAAAAAAAATTGCAATTAGAAGCCTAAAAATAATACGAATATGAATGCCTTTGGGTGCGATTTCTTGGATTGTGGGATCTCGTGCGAGTTTCTGCTTCACTACTAATCGAATTTTGTAGTCCATAGTTAATGAAATAAAATGCGAATAATTCTGTATAAATAGCTCTTGGGAATTTAGTTTCTAATGCTGTATTTACACATAAATGTACTTTTTGGATAGTTGCTTATGCGCAATATTAGCAAAAACTTCACTTCACTTGACAGGAGCCGTGTTGCCGTTTCAGTTAAGAGGCGGAAAGTTCCAAATGTCATAGACTTACTGACCTGCCCTCTTAATTTAAACTTTATTGATAAATATTATGCAAATATTTGTGTAAAAAAAACACGCGCACAATTTTACCTCAGTTAACCGGAAATATCGATCATCTAGAATGTTTCCGGTTTCAACTATCACGTATAAACGCTGCCCATCTGTAGTAACAAACAAATACCAACTCTTGTTAATTTTGTTTTTATTGCTATTTTTGTTAATTGTGTATATCGTATGTATATTTTTTGATCTTTTTTAAGGTTTTCGTTTCGTAATCTTGTTTTTTCTTCAATATATTTAAGAGTTTAAATTACACAATATGCATTCATTATGTTCATATAAGATTTTTTTATTTAAATTTAGATTATAACCACTTAAAGACTAAACGAGAATGCTAATTAAAGCTAAAAAGTATATTTAATCAATTAATTTCTTATGTATATTAATTCTTTGCTTTAATTTCTTAAACATTTAAATAGATCGCGTTTATTTAATTAAATTAGTTATTTCCTTTTGCAGATAATTTATATAATTTTTACATTTACACAGATTAAATTAAATGCACTGGTTATAAAAACTGTTTCGAGTTCATTTTTAATAAAAAATAATTCATAAATTAAAATAAACTAAAATCACAATTAGCTGCTTAAAATTATACATTTTTATCTTATTTATTTACACAGTTTGCAATTACAAGTGTTTTGGAAAATTGGGCCTTATTGTGTTTGGCGAAATTCGTCTACGACTCCAAAGTTTTGTACTAGTTTAAAGAAAAATGTTGCTCGGTATCTTTAGTCTAGTACAAACTGTCGAATTTGCAGTCGAAAGTCGCCAAACACGATAAGGGACATTATTATTCTCAAAAACGTCTATAAAATGAAATTCGTTGTTGATTTTGTGCAAAAAATATTTGATTTTGAAAAATTATGCCTTGACATTGCTACTTGACTTGATATTGTTTTCTAACGAAGCAAAAAGTTTTGTATCGTTAAAAAAATACATATTGAAATTCTTAAAATACTCGTAGCTGTGCAATAGTTGTGTGAATATGAATAATTTTTACTTGACTTTAAAAAAAATGTTAAGGTACTGATCTTATAACGATTTTCGAAAACAAGAGTTCTTATCAGAGGTCCTGGTAAACCATTCTATATGTTCGTGTGTATGTATGTAAGCCGGTTAGCACAAAATTTTGCATTAAATCATTTTGATCTCATTTGGAGTCGTATAAATAAAAATAAATTTGAAATTTTTGGAAAAACAAATTTACCCTCAAACAGAAAATATAGTCAGCCTTGAGTCTAAAAAAAATTGCAGCGATTTTCAAGAGCCTTGTAATATAGAACTGCTCGAAATGGAGCGGTAGTTTGAGTGACATAGACCTGAAACTTCAGAGCACCAAAAGAAATTAGAGGTATCGCATGGCTTTGGTGACCTGTTAATTTTGCGCTAGGGAACCATATTCTCAAATCATTTATAAAAAGTATCCATTGTTACATTCGCTTCTTAGTATGTAGCGTTTTATTGTAGGAATTATATGTGACTTTCGTCTACGAGTATGTAGTTCAATCTAAATCAAAAGAATCAAGTCATCTTTAAGCTTTAGGGGCTGTTGTTTTTGAAGAAGTAAACACCAACGAAGCCACTGACCCGGAATGTTCAACAAACAATAATGTTTTGTGTATGTATTATAAACCGATGAGCCTCGTGTGAATAGCAGCTCTTGTCTAAATATGAGTTGTCACCTCAATAACTTGGATTATATTCTAGAAGTCCTAAAGCTCAATAACTGAACTATTCATGGACGATGACTTTGAGAGCCTGTGCGCAAATGCATTACTATGCTGCATCAACTGCACCGTCTTCTTTTAGATTATCAGGCATTTATTTCAGACTTATCTGGTGTTTGTTTATCGAGTGATAGTTCTGTCGAAACTATCGTGTCGAACTGAACAGTATTAATTGTAGAATAATTTTGTACATGACTGAGTCAGTTAAAAGAGAGGACCACATATTATATTTGAAGGAATGTCCATCGGACACTTTTTTGACGTTTGAAGTGACCTTATACTTAACTCTGTGTTTTATGTTGAACATGTGGCAACGCTACTACGAAAAATATCTCCAATTACAATTGTCATCACAATGACAAATAATTTATATGAATTTTGCATGCAAAACAAAATTAATTTTTTATGTATGTATATTCTGATCTTTATCTCTTTCAAGTGATTCTCTGATTTTGGAACTCTGTTTTATTACAAACATGTGGTAACGCCTCCACGAAAAATATTTCAAATCAACGACAACGAATTTACATAAATATTGCATGCAGATTAAAATTTATTTTATATTTCTTGACTTCTATCACTTTCAAGCGATCCTTTGATTTAGAAAATATTTTTGTGATGTAGGGTTGCCACATGTTTTAAAGTAAAATTAATAAATTGTTTAAAAATTTTATAAATATTTATAGAAGAATGCGTTATATGTTACAAATTTCAATAAGAAAGATTTGAATTTTTCTTATGGCAAATACTAAAAATATATTATAATACAACGTCATCTTCATATATGCGGCTTGTAAACGTAATTGGGATGCGTGCAAGTGCTGTTGCGAAAAAAATCACTAAATCACAAATTTTTTCAAGTGAACAAGTGCTCAAGAAATATCCCTTACTTTTTGCAATACATGGTGATGGAACTAGAAAAATAAATTATGGGTAATATCATATAAGGAAAGTTTGGCATCAAAATTTCGAGATTTTAAAGAGGGCTACGCTCCAGGCCTCCATGTATTTTAAAAGCCAATAAAATTCTATTAACGGAAATATAAGTAGAACTTTTACAAAATTCTAAAGGATAGAGTTTTAAAATGTGAAACAAACAGGCTTAACTACTCGTATGTTCCTTTACATTTTACTTTTTCTATAAAAAATTGTTTTAAGTCCTAATTTAAGTTTTAATTCCTTGTTTAGAAAATTTACAGTAAAACATCTATAAATAAGTTTCATCTATTCTCTACATTTTCCCTTTTAATCATTTTGATATCCTTAATGGGATCGTCATCGGTATCATCACATATATCGATTTCTTCCTTATCACAATCGTCATCATCGTTGTCATCGTCATGATCAGCCATAAGATCATCATCATGGTCATCGTTAAAGCGGGACAACTGTTGCGATTGTTGCTGATGCTGCTGCTGCTGTTGTTGTTGATGCTGATGATGTTGCGTACTTAATTCCCTTTGATGTTGTTCTCTTTGATATTCCTCTTGCCTTCTTCTATGCAACTCTGCTGCCTCTGCCATCATCAATTGATGTTGATGCTGCTGCTGTTGTTGCTGCTGCTGCTGATGTTGTTGATGCAGTTGCTGTAGATGATGTAAATGCTGTTGTTGATTGTAGGGATGATGTTGCATGCCCGTATGATGTGAATTTGTCATAATGTCATGATTCATTGAAGGCACACCAGTCACGCCACTATTATGATGCGTTTGTCCTTTATGCTTTCCCTGATGATGGCTGCTATTGTCGAAGAGTAGACGTGAAATGGAGAAAGAGGAGATGGGCGAATTGTGCGTACTGCCAGCTGAATATGAGGTATTCGTATCATCTGAGGTGGGGGTTTCACGATCACTGTCATCAGATTTAAGGACATCGGCAGCTTCCAGAGACTTTTTGTGCATACCCAAAAGCCAAGGGGCGACAGATTCATCTTCTTTGGCAGATTTAATTATTGTTTCGGGCAGGGGCAAAGAGTGTCTAACCATGGCTCCATACAGACCATATTCAGCCATCTTAGTGCTGTGGCCCCAACATTTTTCGGTTTTGCGCCATTTAGCGCGGCGATTTTGAAACCACACCTGGCAAAGAAAAAGAAAACAATAGAAAGAATAAAAACATCATATAAGTGCATTAGAAATGGAATAGAAAGACCTGTAAGATACTAATATTAAAATATCTCATTACAAAATTAGTTTTCGTTGTTCAGTGAGTTTTTACCATAAATTTTAGGGAGGAGTAATAGTTGTTAGCCGATGTTTGTTGGCTGCAATTTTTCTTATGATTGAAACAGTTCTAATTTTGCTTTCGCATTAGTTTTATTTGATGTTTTAAATTATTTTTTTATTAAGTTCAGAAATGTTAACGTGGCCACCGCTAGAATTGATGACCATACGGGGGCTGTTTATGGCATTTTCCATCACTCTTGACAGAATTTTTGGCGAAAGCTTCTCTTATTCTTGACATGTGTTTTCTTTTAGGAGTTCAAGGTGCGGGATAAGTAATTTGCTTTGAAATAATGCAAAAGTAATTGCACAGGTTTGCTTCGCTTAATATTACAAGTGATCTTTGAATTAGATGATTGGTGGAGCTAGAAATATTTTATTGAGAGGACAGGATAGAAATTTTCGCTTTAAATTATAAAAAGCAATAAATTAACGCGACTGATGGGGGAAGGGCAGAAATTCTGGTATGAGCAAGAGCCATGTTTATCAGGGTGGGTATAGAAATTGTTAGAGCTTTTCCTAGTTTTTCTATGAAAAGCCTTTGTGCAAAGAAAACTTACAAGTTTTCTTAGGTATAGGTTAACATTTTTTCTGTAGCCTTTTAACGAAGATGAAAACTGCAAAATATGTTTATAGCTTTTTCATTAATATTTTTAATTAGTTTGTTTGAATAAAATATATATTTGAATATAAAACAGACTACAAGTTGGCGCAAAAGTAATGTCTTAATTTGAACTGGTTGCCATTTTGTTATAAATTGAAAAAGTGATCTGTTTTTATAAAAAGTTTATTTGAAATTGTGAAATTGATGACATTAATTGAAAAAAATTATATCGCCCAAATGGCCACCTCGCGAGTTGATGCATAATTGAGCTCATTTTAAAGCATTTTGAATTGTTGCTTGCAAAACATATGCCTTCAAATTGGCGATTTCTTCTTCAATGTCAGATTTTAAAACTTTAGATCTGGCGATCTGTATGGCCAGTTCAACTTCTCCAAAACGGGAGATCACTCGACTTATCGGTGTCTCAAAATCTACATCATTTATCGATCTATGTGAGCGTTGCTCCGTCCTGTTGAAATCAACATTATTCGAGACCCAATGCAGCAACTTGCGGCAATAAAATCTCGTTTAGCATCTGTCTGTAATGCTCACCATTTACGGTTATGGTGCTACATCGGCGTTTAAAAAAAATTAGATGCCGCTCCAAACAGTCAATTTGGTGGGACGAAATGGATTTTCATGCATTTCAAGGCGCTCAGCCTCATACTTAATTATTCGAGCACATGGAGCATGGCGACGAAGTTGACACTGCGTTAAAAAGAAAGACGGAAAGTTTGTCCAGTAACCAGTAGCAATAATTCCACGATCTTGAGCTGTGTATCGCTCCATCATGGCGTCATCTTACGCCGACATTTATGGTGATTGCTGCATCAGCCGTAAGCAGAAAAAAACTAATATATCATAAAAGATGGAGCCGAAAAGTTTATAAAATCTTTTCATTTTGTTCAACGGTTAAAAATATGTTTGATATTGTATTGAATTCAATTAAAAGGTCTCTACTCTATCACTAATTTCAAATTTTTAATTCATAAAATGTTGTTTTAATCATATAAATATATAGAAAATCTTATTGCCGAAAATAATATTACCAATCGAAAAATTGGGAAATTTTTCTCGGATAAAACGTTCGAGAACGACTAATAGAGTTCACCCATCGCTCAGTTTGTGGCAACATATCTTTCGATCTCGAAGGTTTGCTTTCTTAGTAAAAGCGAGTCTTTAGCAATATCTAAAGCGAACATTTTTAAAGATGGCTAAATTTGAGCTGAGCTGTACTGGAATGAGTTTAACTTTTACCTAGACTTTTATTTAAATCATAGCGCAGATTTAAATAAAAGACACATACTATTCAATCCCTGAACAGGACAATGCGCGTGATCATCAAGGAATGAGGTGCTTTCAAACCTCAAGCTGCGCAGGTCCTGAAATTGTGGGAAACTAAGATCTGCCAATCACTTTTTGGGCGTTCTTAAATCACGGTTCCTCAGACACATATTTGCTAAGACACATCTTGGTATGATTATTCTTTAGGGAACTTCGGCGATCATGTGGTAGAAGTGGTTGAAATATGAATTGCAGGAAGATATATATTTGTTGAAGGCAGGGGCTTGGATTAGCGCTAGTATTCGGCTTCCGAACTCTTCAGCTAGTACCATTTAGCAGACGCCGTTGCCTATAAGCAGTAGAGGTTAGATATCTTCAGCTCCTTGGTAAGGGGCTTGTGCATGGACCGTGCAGCCATAGTACAAAAATTGCCAACTGTATATGCAGTGGCGATTGTGTACGGGCAGCCGAGTTCAGCCAGTGTTAAAACCATCGTGGGATTAGGCAGAGAAGCATGTATCCATGTTAATCTTAGACACATGAAACTTGTTTAAAATTTCTTAACATATTGATACTTCACTAGAGCAGTACATATAACTGTTTGATTTCGAAAGAAGCTTAACAAATCTTAAAGCTTTCAAGGACATAGAAAATATGCGCATATTTATTCCATCCTGTCTGCTTTTAACTATAAACTATAAACTCTATTTTAGCACCGTCAATTAGAGACAACGGACCAGTAATTAAAAGCCGGTGTTGACAACTAAAAAGTGCCAAATATATATTTTTTAAATCGCCGTGGCGAAACAAAAGCCAAATTATTTTATCCTACCGAAAAATCCAAATAATTACCAAAAAAAAAAATATATTTTAGAACACAAGCAGGAAAATATGTATATAAATAAAATATAAAAAAAAACATTATAAATATTTGCTCAATATTTGCACTAAAAATTTCATAATAAATACACATTATACCCAAAATATTTTTACATTTTTTGTTTTGCTTTTGTTGATTATGTGCATGTTGTATTATGTATTTGTATGTACGTGTGAATGTATGTACATATATGTGTATTCACCAGCCCTGAAACATGAGCGTTTTATAATTTAATTAAAATTTTAAGCTGCAATAAAGCAACAGCAACAAAACAAATAAAACCAATGACCAATACAAAAACTTAACAAAAAGAAAAAAGATGAGATTTAAACAGGATATAAACCGCCAATTGCAGGATATATTTATACAAACATTTAAAATGTGCTTTTTTCAAATGACCTCTTTGTGCCAAAATAAAGATATAAAAAAGTACGATTACCAAAAATTTATGTATGTGCTCATGTACAACAAATTCAGTTGTTTTAAAGGAGATAAAATATTTCTATTTAATTGTAGATCAAATTACATTTTTTTGTCAGAGGAAAAAGATTTTTTATGTGCTGCATTATGATAACGACCATATACTCACAGTCTTCAATTGCCTTATCTAATAAAAATGAATTTTGCGGTTTGTTTTACTAAAAATTTGGTGGTTGCTGGTACATTTTTAGTTTGCAACAGTAACAATTGCCACCCGTAGTTAAAAAACGTGGCAAAACGTTGCTCGTTCTCTGTAATAAAAGTAGTCAAAGGAATTTTTCTATAAGAAGTAATTATTAAGTTTATATTTCTAACTAATTAGATATTAATTGGGAGAAAAAGCAAGCTTTGTGTAAGCTAAACTTGATAAAAAAATAAACTACTCCTGGTTGCCAGAAACTTGTCTGTTAGCACATCGTGTCCTTAACGCTGAAAAAAAGGAAAACGTAATCAACATAATTTCCGATATTCACTTTTTCATCGCAGCCAATAATTTACCAATATTAAAATTAATTAATTGGGCTTACACTTGTCAAATTTTATTGAATAAAATTTTTCGTGTTTTCGGCAAGACAAAGAGAAACTGATACATGTATTCATGTACGTGCAGTTCATTTTATTCTCCCCATTCGTACATACTCGCACAAATACACACACCAATAAAAACATATTCCAACCTCTAGGTCCTAGAGTTAAGAAGAAAAACAAAATTTTCACCAACAAAAATTTACGGGTGTAAACGTGAACGTAACTTCAAAGCAGAAGTTGTAACAACAAAAGTTGATTAAAGTGTAAGCTCGGTCTTGCTTAGGATTATTACAAAATAATCAAGAAGGAACCAAAAGTAATTCGTCTACTTTCAAGATTATTTTCGATTACTTTTGATTATTTCAGAAAACTTTTTCTTATATATAATCTAATCTAAATTACACTCAAAACAAAACTTTAGTCATCCGTACTCGTATTGAGTTTGTGCTCTTGATATTTAAAATGTTGTTGCTGCTGCGACTTCCAGGCCGATATCAAAGAGAAAAAATTTGAATTATTATATAATATGATAAATAAAGGAAAGGATTTAAAAAAGCATGGTGCACAGCTCGGCTTATGGACTGAAAATCCTTGGACTTTTTTTTAAATCAATTCTGAATCCGTTCTTGAGTCAAACGTTTCGTGATTGGATTAAGAAAATCCGTGCTTGGACTGGATTTAAGTGTGGAAGACTTGAGTTTTGTTTCGAGTGTACAACTTCAACAAAGTTATTAGGTAGTAATACGCCTTTTTTAAACTTTCCGTTTTACTTTTCTATTAGCAATTCCCAAAACTAATTACATTAAATTTAACTTGTACATGACATTAAACGGTCAATTTTCAATTTGTTGTATTTTTTTTGTATATGTACATACATATATGAGTTTTTTGTTGTTGTTGTTGTTTAAACTACAACAATATTAGAAACAAAATCCCAAAGGACAACTTAATCTTCTAAAGCAGGAAAGAAACAACTTTAACGAAAATATATTCCCACAATTTCAAGTGTTAACGCGTGTCTACAAAATTACTCTAGAGATTTGAAGGAACAAATGGAATCAAAGTCTATTATCAACACACATCCATATATACAACAAACAATAATGTTTGTTGCTTTTGTGTGCTTTAATGAAAATGATAATGATGAGAAAGAAAAAGGCAGACAAGTTTGAACGAGGGAGGGTGTCATTATTTGCATTTATGGTTTTTGTTAATAATGAGCGAAAAAAAGAAACTATGACGAAAAAATGTAAACTTAATAAATTATTTCCACTAGAATTGACAACACTTAACACCCCTTGTTTACAAAAATACAAGAATTTTAAAAATTTTAAAATGTTTACATTAAAAAACAAAACAAAAAAACAGTTGCATTTTTTAGAATTTGACAGTTCAGCATCTTCCATCCATCCATCCATGCAGCCATCCGCCTATCCATCCCATCCCCTTGTTTGTATTTATGATAAATGTCTTTTTAAAATGTTGCACAAACTTTTTAACAAGTGTTTAAAAATGTTAATTTTTTCTATTTAATAAAATTTTCATACTTGACTTGATAATTTTATTTTATAACCTTTAAGCTTAACTGATTTTTATTATTGTTACGACAATTTTTTTTCTATAATACGAGTACATAAGTATATATTTTTTTATTTTCTTTTTTTCGCCAACGTTTTGTTTTAAATGTTAATTACATAATTATGCAATTTAAACGCTTATTTTTTATTTCATTTTTTCTCTTTTTTTTTTTTTTTTTGCTAAACGGTGTAAAAAAATTAACGGCTCATTGTACAAATTAATGCAAATACCAGACTAAATAATTAATAGCAGCATTGTGAAAAAAGGATGTAGTGCAAAAAAAAAGAAAAAAAAAAAGAAAATAGAAAATAAAAATTTGTAAGGCAAAGCAACAATTATAATTACAATTATGTTATTATCCTGTTATGTTTTGTCACAAGTAATTTCATTATGGAAATGACAGAGTTTTGAAATCCTTTTTGCTTACGACACTTAAAAACATTAAAATGGGTTTTATAAATTTTCGAAAATATGTTAAGGAAATCTCAAAAAAAAAGAAAAAAAAATATCCAATCTGGCTAAAAGTTAAAAGAATTTTTACTTAAATTTAAAATGTTTTAAAAAGGGTTATATTGATTGCAAGTAAAGCTTGCAAATTGCATTTGCTCATTTTAGAAAAACGCAAATGAATTTATTTTTTATTTTCCAGGAAATCTTATAAATAACGTATTACCAAAGGAAATATGTTTTAAAGGATTTTTTTCGGATAAGTTTTTTCGCAATGAAAAAAAAACCGCATTTCCTTGTGGTTTTTGTTGCAAGTAAGTTTTTGCATTTTTAGCTTTGTTTTTGGCTTTAAATGGCAATTTCTATTTTTGTGAACAGTTGTTTAAGTATTATTGAAATACTTCAAATTTATGGACTTCTTGCAAATAAATGAAAACACCCTAAGTACATAATTAGGAAGCAATCTAATGAACAAAAAATCAATCTCATATACCATAAAAATTTGAAATATCTTAGCAAAATGAAAAAAAAAATCCTAAATTGCCACATCGATTTCAACCACAAAATAAAACAATTCTCTCAACAAGTAACTTTCTTTATTGATAAAAAAATAGTGTTACAAAGAGTTAAAAAAAAATAAATTTAATAACCAGCGAATTTATTAACACAAGGTGGCGCAATAGTAATGTCATAATTTGAATTGGCTGCCTTTCTTGCGGATGACGCCAAATGTCAGTGGGCTTTCACATTTATGATGTAGATATATAGAGAATTATTTGTCCATGGATCGATACACACCTTAATAACTTGGAATTAATGCTACTGGTTACTTGACTAACTTTCAGTCTTTCGTTTTAACGAAGTATGATGATGAAGTCGTCCTTGTGATCCAAAAATTAATCGAATATTAAAATTATTAAAAGAATATTCCCTTACAAAGTTTAATCTGTTCACGAATTGCTGCCTGCTGACCGTCAGACAAGCATCACTTACTGCCACGATCTGCTAAACTTGGTGCATGAAGAGGACGATTTTCTTTTAAAAATTAAACGATTGACGAAGTCCCATTTCCACTTAAGGTTTGATTTTCTGGGGCACGGAGAATCTACATGAAATGCATGAGGAGGCATTGCATTCCATCAAAGTGACTGTTTGGTGCGGCATTTGCAGTGGAAAAGTAATTGGCCCTGACACCGATGGCACCACCTTAACACTAAATTGTGAGCATTACAGGCAGATGCTAATCGAGTTTTTCTTTTGCCGCAAGTTGCTGCCTTAGATCTGAAGCAATAATGGTTTCAATAGAACGGAGCAACCACTCAAATAGCTCGATAAACGAAGGAGATTTTGAGACACTGATTTCCAAGTCGACTAATTTCCCATTTTGGAGAAATTGAATTGGCCATACTGGATTTCTTTCTTTGGGGCCTTTTTAAAATGCCGCGTTTACCACAACAAACCACAAACGTTGCAAGGTCTTAAAAACTAACATTGAAGAAGAAATCGCCAATTTGAAGCCAAATGTTTTACAAGTAACGGTTCAAACTATTGTAAGGCGAGCGATATTATGCATCAACTCGGGAGGGAGGTGGCCATTTGAGCGATATAATTTTTTCCAATTAATATCATCGATTTCAGAATTTCAAATAAACTTTTTATGAAATCGGAGGTCGTTATTTATAACAAAATGGCAGCCAGTTTAAATCATGACATTACTTTTTCGCCACCTTGTACTATATTGTAAGTTTAACATTCAACTTATGCCTGCCACTCTTTTTATGGTGCTTTCGTTTCTCATAAAAATGTTACATACATACGTATCCTTATCGCGAAAAAAAATTTTACCGATATAATTTTCGATTTTCACTTTTTCTTCGTAAACGATAATTCACCATCACAAAAATTAGTTGTGAAAATTTTTTGAAACATTAAAAGTGGAATCAGACCTCTAGAGCAAAATCAAATTTACAGTAGTAGCGCTACAGCTTAGCGCAAGGGCAGTTAAGAAAAAGTTTTCTCTTGTGAAATTATGTGCTTCTCACTCATGTTTCTTTTTCGCGATCAAGGCTCAACATTTTGACCCTTCTGCATTTTTATGTTCTGTCCGAAAAAAAAATAAGCATGAATGCATAGATGAACATGTTCATTTCTAAATATGTTGCACATAAAACGTTTAAATATGTGAAATGTTCTGCATTCAACTTCATTTAAGGGTGAGATAGTAGCACTTTTTTTAATTCTGCTAATTAATTCGCTGATGCAAATAAGGTTTGCCTTGCCTTTCCCATGAAGTGAAAATTTTATTAAGAATTGCATTAAATATTCCGTGGAACTATTTTTGTTCTATTGTGATCTTTAAAAAAGACATCACTTTGCGCGGATGTCGGCAACAGATATTTTTTTTCCAAAATAGTATAAATGTTACCAAATGCTTATTTATATAATAAAAGTACCTGAATTGAATAGAAAATTAATAAGCTTATTGCTATTGAAGTACTCGGTTGACCGAGCTTTACTCGGAGCTCGTGAAATTTTGTGTATATCGAGGCACTATGTGCACCCTGTTGTGTTGAGTGTAATTCCATTTTATTTTAATTTTTCTTCTCAGAAACTTCACTCATTTGATATCCATAACATTAAGATGGATCTGCTGAGTCAAGCCGGCTGCCGTTCTGAATTTAGCATAATTAAATTTTATTTTAAGCTCTCTTCTTAGAAAACCCTCTTTCATAAGGTTGTAAAAAAAAAGAACAAACAAACCCCTTGTACAGCCGCTTTCCCCCTGGCTGCACGGTTTATACATCTTGTCTTTGGCGTGGACTTGATGTTGTGCTTCCTGGGGTATAGGGTTATCAGGTTTCCGGACCTAGGCCTTTTTGCTGATAACCCCTAAAAACTTGTATGTTGCTACCCAATCCCTGAATTAGCAGGACAACGGGCGCGCATGCAAGTAAATTAAGGGTAAAAGTGTGTTCGCCCGCTCGTCCGGGTGAGTAATATGGTCTTTCCAGACCTTGACCTTTGGCCAATTACCCCTAGAACTTAATATGTTACTACCCAATCCCTGAAATACCAGGGTAACGGGTGCGCATATAAGTAATTAAGGCAGTAGCTTTGCCTATGCTTGTCTGGGTATTGGTACTACCGATACCTCAGGTTTGCACGGGACCTAAAATCGAAGGTATTTTTAACACAAGGCCGACCAGAGATCCCATCTGGTACCACGGGAACCAGTAGCCCCTAGGACTTGTCCTAGACTGGTTATTGGTGAGGCCCCTTTGGGGATCACGTGGTGGTTAAAACCTAAAGATACGCGGAAAGAGTTATGGGTCAGATGAGTGTGCCTGCAATATGGTGATAGTGATCCAGTTGTAGATGCTCTCTTCAGGCCATATATCTTTAGGTGCTGTTGCTATTCGACAGAGCTGCCCTAATAGTTATTTGCCATTGGAGTTGGTAGGAGGATAGATAGCTCCAGCACTTCAGCAAAGTGTCTGTACATGGTTCTGCAGCCTGTACAGAATTTGCTACCATGTCGCCCCTATTGGGGGCACATGTAGAGTCCGCCCTGTATGTGCCTCTGAGAGGGCCGACTGGGACGGTGGTGAACGGCTTTATTCACCCAGTGCGAAGAGCACCGTCAGGTTAGGCCTTCGTGCAGGTACTGACGCATATTTGTACAGCCGCTTATCAAATGGACGACATTCGACATCTACGGAACGAAAGAAGAGATTTTTATGAAATTTTACAGCAAGCTAATTAAGACAAGTGGTTTCAGCAATTCGGCGGTACGTGACACACAGCTCAAGCCACATTAGACATTCTTCACCAGCGATTTGAGGGCATGATCATCTCGCTTAGAATTGATTTGAATTTGCCACCGAGATAGTGTGATTTGACAGTTAGACTTTTTATTGTGGGTTTTTCTTAAGTCGTAGGTCTATGCGAATAAAGCAGAAGCCACAGCGACTTTAAAAGCGAATATAACCCATGCCATTGGTCGAATTCAGACTGATTTATGCGCTAATAAAAAATTGGAATTTCTTATACGCACCATCTAGCGGAGCTGCGGATGATATTTTCAGAATGTTATATTTTATAAATAATGTCATTGATATTTTTTTTTAAATAAATAAATAATTTTTTTTAATGGTATCTCACACACACTTTGTTTCATTTAAACCTAAAGATGGAAAGCGTTTAATGAAACACTCGTTATTTGTATTCAATTCAGGTACTTTTATTTAAAAAGAAACATTTGGTAATATAATAAAATTTGGTAAACATTAAAGCATTAAATTAAGAGTCTTTTAAATGAGATCTAAATTTTGTGCAAAAGTTGCCAGCAGGCAACAGTTGCAGAAGGCTTTTTATTGCCCCGTGCAGTAATAATATGTCGCTTGTTTTATTGTTATATATTTCTTTTGTAAAGTTTTGATATTTGTCGAAGATCGTTAACATTAACGACTTTTTGCTTTACATCTGTAAGAGCTTTTTTGATAAACGATTCCAATACTTTTTGCAAAGAATAGTTGTAATTTTCTTTATTATTGGAATGGAATTGGATATAAAAGTTTTATAAGTTTGGCTGCGAAATGAATAACATCCGCAGTTGGGGTAATTTTACGAGGTCTGGCCTCAACATTCATTTGGACTCCTGTCAAAATTTGAGTAAGCTGAGTCATGTGATTTAAGGTAAAAATAGAAGGAAAAATGAATTTCGTGTGCTCATTAAGCATAATTCTTTGCGGAAAAAACCATCACTCAAACCAAGGCTACGCTTGATAAATACTATAGGAAATCTGCAAATTCAACTACAATGGGGGAAAGAACGGAAGATGCCGAACATGAGGTCTCCTTATCCGAAACAGTTAAAATAATTCACGATATAGTATTGGTCGATCGAAGATTGAAAGTGCAAAAGATTTTGGAATCTATAGAAATATCACATGGCTCAGAGCTTTTAATTTTGAATGATCACTTGAGTATGAGATATCTTTCTGCAGAGTGTTTGGCGTTGTTCAACCGCAATATAGGCGAGTATTTCCTCCGTTTCGTAACCGTGGACGAAATGTGGATCCACTACAATATACCACAGGCCACACGGTAGTCGAAACAGGTTTCTCTGGGTAAATCAGCGAGAAAGAAAGCTAAAGTAGGGGAATATTATGCCAACTTTTTTTGTTCATTTGATAAAGATTTGAATAAAACAGGTTAGTCCAACAAATTTTCTCTCGAAAATCGGTCGGCTAATTTGTCAGCCTGATAAATTGACTATCGCATAACTTCTCCATTTAAGGGACTGATTTTCAAAAATGTTTCTTTGTTTGAAAGGGTTAGTAGGCCGGTCCCATATTTCTTTCGAAAATTGGACGGACATTTTGCCCGTATACCTTCACCATTTATGGATCTATTTAAACATTTTTTTTATTTATTTGAAAGTGTAGCTTGCAGTTTGGTTTCATGGAAATTTAAGTGGAAATTGGACGGACAAAGTGGGAGCCCAAAATAATGATGATAACATAACTCTTTCATTTATGGACCTGTTTTCAAAAATATTTATTCACAAAGTTATTTAAATCTTTCCTGTGAGTGAAATATAAACTACAAATGAATTATATCGGGTTTTAAACTGACCCATAGTTGCTTCTGTACGATTGGCTCTTTGTATTGGAGTCGGTTGTTTTTTTTTTGCCAGAATTATTTACTTCAGTAATTAAGTTATTTATTAGTGGCCTTAAATATTAGAATGTTTTTCTTACTTAATATTGTAATATATTATTTCGGGATTGCTCCCAACTAATCATTAGAATAATTAATTTTTAGAATAATTTTTTTCTTATTTTTTGTAAAAATATTCAAAATCCAAAACTACGGGGGAGAGGAGTCCTCTTAGAATTGTTCTTAAACTGAATAAAAAATAACAAATTTAATAATATGGATATTAAATATTTCATAACTAAAGAATTATTATTTCACGCACATTTGTCATGTGATAGAGACGAGATGTTTAGTTTATTATCATCAATGGTGAGTGTTGTCAACATTTCTTTGTCACCACATAATTATATCGTGCTTTAACCGCTAAAAAAAGCTTGAGGTACAAATAAAGGAGAAGTATTTTTATTAACTACAAAATTAATTTTGCTCTAAATTTGTGATGTCACTTCTAAAGGTTATCAAATTTTAAGATTTACCTGATCATAGATTATCGATTGCGAAGAAAATGTGTAAATCGGAAAAGGAGGTACTTAAGCCGTTTTCGCGGTAAGGATTGTAATCGTTTGAATAGCGTAAATGTTGCTAAGGAATGCAAATTTTTTTATACTATATTTTAAATCCCACATATGCATTAAAATGAAATCTAACATTTTATTTATTATTTTTTTTTGTATTTTGAGTTTAAAAAGTGCATCCTTTTGGAAGGGTGCTGTGGTGAAATGTTAAAACTGTTGCCTATTTTTAAGAAAACAAAAAATTTTCCAGAAAAAAGGCCCCAATAATTCATAATTATTGAAGCATATTGTTGACTTCATTAACAATTTGACTGACAACTTCACGTACAAAAGTGGCTAAATTAAATTTATTCCTCCCAAATTTTGTGAATTACAGCAACTTTTTAAATTGTGTGTAAAAAACGAGGTAAAATTCAGGTGTGTAATGAAATATATTGTGAGGACCAAAAGTTCTGGGAATTTTGGCCTACACAGTAACATGACAAAATGAGACAAAACTTGCTGGTGAATCACATTCGTCGCAGTCTTAGGTGGTGACAACAATAAAACAAAGAGAAAGGTGGTGGATTTAGAGTACAAGAGAAAAGAGATTGAAGTCGGTAGCGGATGAGAGAGGCAAATAACACTGGTGAGAGGTACTGTGAGCGAGAGCGACAAAGAAGTTGAGCGATTGTTGTATGGAGAAAAATGGTATAAAACAGACAGATGTGGGGAGATCGAGGTCTTTTCTGTGTGGGACGCCGAAGAATAAAGACGTGGCAACTGGCGACTAAGATAGTAGTTAGTAATTCATTGGTTTACAACCATTGAATAAATTAGGGAAATAGTGCTGGATAACATCCTGCATAGCCTGAAGGATAACATCCTTCAAGATAGGAGATTTTGAAGAGAAATAGGGCGAGAAGGATAACATCCTTCAAGATAGGAGATTTTGAAGAGAAACAGGGCGAGAAGGATAACATCCTTCAAGGTAGGAAGTTGAAGAGGAACAGGGCGAGAAGGATAACATCCTTCAAGGTAGGAAGTTGAAGAGGAACAGGGCGAGAAGGATAACATCCTTCAAGGTAGGAAGTTGAAGAGGAACAGGGTGAGAGTCAGAGGATCACATCCTCTATTCAAGGCGTTGAATAATATTCAACAAAGGTGAAATAAAAGACATTCAAGTTGCATTTGGTGGTAGAAGAATCTCTTAAGGGACCGGTTGCCTCGGTATAACCAGAGAACATTTATTTAGTTATAAACTTAGATAAGTAGAAAATATTAAAATAATAAAGAAAAGAAAAAAAATCAATTCAGTCTTAGTCTTATTTCAAAAGAGGACGTGGTGAGGCTGAGTATACCCCGGCTCCAAACCCGGATTAACCGGAGGTACGTTACAATTGGCGCCCGAGCAGGGACTCTGAGACTGAAAGTGACAGCGGAATAAATCTGGTAAAAGAGAAAAAAAAGATAATAACAATGGTACGCACTTCGTGGATTTACCTATTGAAAAAAGAGGAGCTGCTCCAGTACCTGGACGAATTTTCATTGGATACAGCTGGCTCTGTAGAAGAACTGCGGAAGAAGTTTTCGACTTTTGTTTCTGGCGAAAATAAAGAAAAAACTGTGGTGGCCAGATTGGAGGAGCTGGAGGCCAAGCATAGCCGAAGTACAACTCCGTCGTTAGAATTGCCATCATTTACGAACAGCGCAAGAGTTTCACAGCCGATTACTAACCAGGGATCGCAAATCACGTATGCTGCAATGATAGACATTGTACGGAAATGGTCATTTCGTTTTGACGGCGAAAAGGATCCATTGGGTTTTATTGAACGAGTCGAGGAATTGGCAGAAGTGTATGAGCTTAATACTAGCATGTTACCGAGAACTATGCCGGAATTATTGAAAGATAATGCACTACTCTGGTTTCGGAACAACAACAAACATTGGCAAAGTTGGAAATCGTTCAAAGAGGACTTTCTATCTTATTTTTTACCTCCACGATACTTTGAAGAACTAGACGACCAGGTACGAAGAAGAGTACAAAAACCCAGGGAACCATTTAAGAAGTACGTAATAGAAATGCAAAACTTAATGCGATATACAAGGTACACAGCAGAACAACAAGTCGATCGAATTTTCCGAAACTGTCTGGTGGAATACCAATTATATATTCGAAGGACAGACTTCGGAAGCTTGGAAGAATTAATCAAGATGGCAGAAGATTATGAGAGGATCCAAAGTAATCATCCTGAAATAAAGCGTGAATATCGAGACAATCGACAGACAGGACAACGTAGAGAGGAACGCACGAGGCAGGTAGTCTCCGCTGAGGAGCCCATGCCTATTAATCCGCGATCAGCGTGTAGAAGGTGCGGGCAAGAAGGCCACGGGTATCGATTTTGCCAAAACCCAAGTGTCTTGTTTTGTTGGCAATGTGGTAAAAGGGGCGTTCGCACAAAAGAGTGTTGTAGAAAAAATTATGCAATTACCGCGAGTTCGGGAAACGGGATGGGTCCACGCCCGTCGCAAGGAGAGGCGTCGGACCGTTTCAGTCGGCCCTTGCACCAGTAAATAAACTAAGAATTCTTGAGTCCAGGATAGTAGCAGACGTCCAAATAAACAACCATAGAAGGGACGCAACGATAGATACGGGAGCTTCCAGGAGTTATGTAAATGAACAATTTGCGGAACAAATCAGGAGCGAGAGCAACACAAGAAAAATTGAATGCAGCATAAGGCTGGCCAACGGGGAAAGCGTACTGCTCAATGAGGCAATTCGAACAGAGGTAAAGCTAGGGAACAATACATGTAGCATAGAGTTTGGAGTAATGCCTGGTATGATGGACGAAGTTCTTCTGGGGCTCGACTTTCTAACAAAGATGAAAATGGAGCTACGTTGCGGTGATGAGGTTTTACGGCTGGGTGCCGCCACACAAACGGTAAGGTCAATGAAGGATAACCAAGAAAGACAGAATCCAATGAGACAAATTAAAAGTGAAAAGGAAACAATAAGCGATTTTTTGAAGGAAGAGCTGGAGAAATTTAAAAATATACACGGCCCAACTACGATAGCGGAACACCACATTATCCTTAAGGATGACCGACCGGTACGGCAAAGATATATGCAACGGAATCCGGAAATGCAAAGACGAATATACGAGGAAGTAGACGAACTACTTAAAAATGGATTCATAGAGCCATCCAATAGCCCTTATAGCGCTTCAGTCGTGATGGTACCAAAAAAGAATGGGAAGTTGAGACTTTGCGTCGACTACCGCCTTTTGAATGCTAAAACTATAGCTGATGCTTATCCACTACCACGGATAAATGCTATATTGGACCGACTGCGCAACGCGAACTATATTAGTAGTATAGATTTGAAAAATGGGTACTGGCAGATACCTATGGCCGAGGATAGCAAACAATACACAGCATTTACAGTGTCTGGTAAAGGTCTGTTCCAATGGCGAGTGATGCCTTTTGGGCTGACGTCAGCTCCCGCCACCTTCCAAAGGACCTTAGACAGAGTTATCGGACCTGAGATGGAACCACACGCGTTTGCATATTTAGATGACATCGTCGTCCTGGGGAAATCACTAGAGGAGCATATGGCAAACTTAAGGGAAGTATTTCGTAGATTACGAGCAGCCAATCTCAACATAAATGAAGAAAAGTGTAAGTTTTTCCAAAAGGAACTTCGTTATTTAGGTCACATGGTGACACAAAACGGTATATACACCGATCCGGAAAAGATAGCGGCGATCAAGGACCTTCAACCTCCGAAAAACATACGAGATGTACGTCGATGTCTGGGCATGGCATCCTGGTACCGTCGTTTTGTACCAGGTTTCACACAACTCGTTCTCCCGTTAACATCGCTATTGAAGAAAGGAAGACATTTTCGATGGAACACAGAGCAACAAGAAGCATTTGATGCTTTGAAGAAACACCTCATAGGCGCCCCAGTGCTAGTCTGTCCGGACTTCACTAAGCCGTTTACTCTTCAGACGGATGCCAGTAATTATGGTTTAGGGGCAGTACTCACGCAGGAAGTTGATGGACAGGAGCGGGTAATATCGTATGCTAGTCGAAAGCTAAATAAGGCGGAGACGAATTATTCCGTCACCGAAAAGGAGTGTCTCGCCATAGTTTGGGCGGTAAGAAAGATGCGGCAGTACTTAGAGGGATACCATTTCACGATTATCACGGATCATTTAGCTCTAAAGTGGCTAAATTCAATAGAAAGTCCAGTAGGACGAATTGCAAGATGGGCACTCGAACTACAACAGTATGACTATGAGGTACGTTATCGAAAGGGTAAGCTGAATGTTGTGGCCGATGCATTATCCCGTGATCCCATAGATGTTTGTCAACTGGTAGAAGGGAATAGAACCAGCGACTGGTGGCAACAGCGTAGAAAAGAAGTTCTGTTGAGGCCAGAAAAATTTCCCGACTATATGTTACGTGAAGAAAATCTGTACCGGCATTTACCTACAGCAGAGCGAGACGAGGAATGTGCACCATGGAAATTGTGTGTGCCTACCCATCAAAAACAACGAGTTTTACAAGAAAACCATGATTCGCCAACTGCGGGACACCTGGGAATTCGCAAAACGGTGGCTAGAATCACGAACCGTTACTACTGGCCGGGAATGTTTAGGGATATAAAAAACTACGTTAGACAGTGTATTGCATGCCAGAAATTTAAGCCAGATCAACGACTGCCTGCTGGATACATGCTTTCACGTATCGCCGAAGAACCGTGGTCAATCGTATGTGCAGATTTTGTGGGACCGCTACCGCGATCAAAGCATGGTAACTCTATGTTGTTAGTCTTCACCGACAAGTTTTCAAAATGGTCAGAACTAGTGCCATTGCGACGAGCCACCGGCGAAACGCTGCAAAGGTCATTTCGTGAACGCATATTGGCAAATTTTGGGGTGCCGAAGGTATTAATAACCGATAATGGATCACAATTTACTTGCAAATCTTTTCAGAAATACCTGAAAGATCTTGGAGTTAAACAACAGCTAACTGCACCCTACACACCGCAGGAAAACCCGACTGAGCGGGTTAACAGAACAGTCAAAACTATGATAGCACAGTACGCAGGAGAAAACCAAAAAACTTGGGATGAGCTGATACCGGAATTACAACTGGCTCTAAACACAGCAAAATCAGAATCATCAAACTACAGCGCAGCATTTCTGGTCCAAGGGAGGGAACCTAGATTACCAGCCACATTATATGATGAAGTCACACTGGGCACAGGAACGGAAGATTGTCATCCGACAGAAAAGGCTGAAATGTTAAAACAAGTATTTAGCATAGTAAGAAAAAATCTAAGTAAAGCGTCTAAGGATCAGGCAAGACATTATAACCTTCGCCGAAGAGAATGGAAACCCAAGGTAGGCGATTTGGTATTGGTGAAAGACCATCCCCTCTCTAGCGCAGCAGAAAACTTTGCAGCCAAACTAGCCCCAAAATACCAAGGACCAGTCCAAATACAAAGGGAGATTTCTCCCGTAATATTCGAGCTTAAGAAGGAAGGACAGAGACAACCCCGCACAGCACATATAAGTGAACTTAAACCATTTGTAAGTAGACATGCATGCGTTACCTAATAATAATAATAATAATAATAAAAATAAATAATAATAATAACAAAAAAAAAAAAACAACAAAATCAATATATAATGGTAACCGGGGAAATAAATAAATAAAGGGACTCCCTAACACCTGCGTTAAGGAAATTTATATTTAAAAAAAATATATATGTATACATACATATATGTATGTAAACTAAAAAAAAAAATAAAATAAAAAAAAAAATTTTATATAAAATAATAATAAAAAAAACAAAGCAGAAACATCAACACTCTATAGGGGAGTAGTGAATGCTGACGACAACATTACACCTCTTAACTTAAAAAAATAGCCAAAATATACAGCCAACCACTATAGCGTAATTAATCCAAAACTGGAAATCCAAACCACTTCAGGGAAAATATCCAAACATGATCAACCAGCCACATATTGATACAGCAACACCAACAATTGGCTTAAATACAGTTATCTATTCGCTGAAACAAAGTTAATTTAGAGTGCGTAGTATCACAATGAGGGAGAACCAAATCAAATGATAAATGAAGAACAAAAGGTGAAAGAAAGGTCAACACAAGAAGAGTACGACAAAATTACAAGAAAACATAATTGTTCGTATGACGAAGTTAATGCCAAATTAGTGATATGATAGACAACGATAGTGTCACATCAAACAGAGTGAGTGTGCAAACAAACAAAGTAGTAAATCAAATCGCCAATAAAGAATAAAAAAAAAAAAATAAATAAAATAAAAAAATGTTTGACGGAGACATAATCGAATTGTCCGATACGGAAGACGGAAGTATCAAGGGTGAAACTGATCAGAACGGTGAGTGGGAAGGGATCGATTCTGATGACCAAAGGACACTCTCCCAGTCTACTGAGCGATCAGAGGATAAAATGGAAACCGATGTATTTTTTGCGGCTCAGCTAGACCGGTACATCCGCAGAGGACGAAAGTACACCCAGTATATCGCACAGATAGGAATGACATGGACCGTGATAGCCTCAGATAGCGAGGTAGAAGAATCCGAACCGTTACTGGAATATCCAATATCGCCAGAGCGACTAGCCATAAAGGACGGAAGCTGCAGCCCAAAACCAGCAGGCGAAGAAACCGATCCGTTGCAGAGCGAAGAATCCAATCATTTTCAGAGCGAAGACCTACGGCTCAGTGGCATCGACGATGATATGTTATCACTGGGTGACATCAGCCTAAATAGCTTGGAAGAATTGATCCAGAAGGCTATTGATGAGGAACTGCAGAAAAGTGATGGGCATATAAATGAATCAAGCTGCAATTTCAGCAGCATGGAAAATGGAAACTCTCATGCATTGGAGACAAAAGTGGAGCCCCTCAATAAAAACGAATTTGAGCGTTTGCCTGAAGTACTACGCCAAGAGATCTTGGCAGTCAAGACTAAGAAGAAAAGAGTCTGTTTTAAGCGCGAGGTGGATGGTATTGCGTACAGGATTAGAATATCTGCCGCGGGCCAAGTGAGTATCCGTGTACTAGCTGGAGACAAGGAAGAGACACGTGCTTAAATTCAATAGCAAACAAATGTAGGTTAGGCAGAACTAACAATAAGAACAGCAAAATAAATAAGTTAAAAAAAAAAAATATATATATATATATATATAAAAATGTATGTAATAAAATAATTTTGTGTATATAATGATGCATATATCCGAATAGCAACTACGTATTATTTCAATGCGAAGAAAGGGGAAAGTGTGAGGACCAAAAGTTCTGGGAATTTTGGCCTACACAGTAACATGACAAAATGAGACAAAACTTGCTGGTGAATCACATTCGTCGCAGTCTTAGGTGGTGACAACAATAAAACAAAGAGAAAGGTGGTGGATTTAGAGTACAAGAGAAAAGAGATTGAAGTCGGTAGCGGATGAGAGAGGCAAATAACACTGGTGAGAGGTACTGTGAGCGAGAGCGACAAAGAAGTTGAGCGATTGTTGTATGGAGAAAAATGGTATAAAACAGACAGATGTGGGGAGATCGAGGTCTTTTCTGTGTGGGACGCCGAAGAATAAAGACGTGGCAACTGGCGACTAAGATAGTAGTTAGTAATTCATTGGTTTACAACCATTGAATAAATTAGGGAAATAGTGCTGGATAACATCCTGCATAGCCTGAAGGATAACATCCATCAAGATAGGAGATTTTGAAGAGAAATAGGGTGAGAAGGATAACATCCTTCAAGATAGGAGATTTTGAAGAGAAACAGGGCGAGAAGGATAACATCCTTCAAGGTAGGAAGTTGAAGAGGAACAGGGCGAGAAGGATAACATCCTTCAAGGTAGGAAGTTGAAGAGGAACAGGGCGAGAAGGATAACATCCTTCAAGGTAGGAAGTTGAAGAGGAACAGGGTGAGAGTCAGAGGATCACATCCTCTATTCAAGGCGTTGAATAATATTCAACAAAGGTGAAATAAAAGACATTCAAGTTGCATTTGGTGGTAGAAGAATCTCTTAAGGGACCGGTTGCCTCGGTATAACCAGAGAACATTTATTTAGTTATAAACTTAGATAAGTAGAAAATATTAAAATAATAAAGAAAAGAAAAAAAATCAATTCAGTCTTAGTCTTATTTCAAAAGAGGACGTGGTGAGGCTGAGTATACCCCGGCTCCAAACCCGGATTAACCGGAGGTACGTTACAATATATTTAAATTCATTAATTTCTTAAGCAAAAATTATGATTATAATAAAAAGAATTCTCTTAACTTGAACTTGCACAGGCGCTTTTTTGCCTGTTTCTTTGTTTTTTACTTTTGTGCATGTGTTGTGGCTGATGTACACACACACACACATACTCGTTGATATATGAATGTGTATTTTAGTGTGCGGTTGTGTTAGTTGGTTTGTTTTGTTTGCGAAAAGACAGCCATGTTTGTTTTTTTGTTCTTGTTTTTTTACTTATAATCACCATAAAAAGAAGCTCCTTTTCTATACTTATTTATCCTTGAAAATTTTACGCAAAAATAAAAAAGGAAGAAAACTTGTTAAAAATCAACACTCAAACCTTTTATTTACAAATTAATGGCTGAAAATGAATTTTTTTTGCTAAATTTTATTTTACACAACTCGTGTAATTGCTTGAGTGCGTTTTTACGAACTGCTGACACATGAACGATCATACAAGCGAATGCGTTTTATTCAAAGGAGGGCGAAGAACTGAAATAAAAAAAGTTCTCGTACTTCAACCAATTCAGAAATTTATTTGCTTTTTATTAACTTAACATGTACATACATACATATGTATGTACGTATGTATGTATGTAGATGTGTATGTAAAATTGTTTCTGAAGGGTTTTTTTTGTCAACACAACGTTGCAGTTGTTGTTATTGCTGCTGTATGCCATGCCATGTTATCCTTTTATAACGTTTTGCAAATATAGAATTTTAATTGAAGTGTTTGATTTATGTGCGAGTACGTATGCAGAGATGTGTGTGTGTGTGTGTGTGGCTGTATAAGTTTTTGTTGTTATTGTTGTTATTGCAGTATATTGGCAATTGTTGGCAGTTAATTGAATTTTAATTTAATTTTTTTTCTTTGTTTGTTTGTTATGTTTTTGTAACGTTCTCTATCAGGGTTCATTTACACATGCACACATGTGGCATACATGAAGGCGTTGCTAATTTTTAAAGTACTTGTATTGAACTTGTTATGCAACCGCCATAATGTTGCACTCAAAAAAAGAAAGAAAGAAAAAAAAAAAACAAGGAATGCAGTTGTCAAATGTGTCACTGCTCTAATTGGGGTATGATGTTAAAGGCAATATAAAAATTTCCATAATGGCTGGTAGCAATTGACGTCTAGAAGAGTTATTGAGACGTAAGATTTTATTCAAAAGAATTAATAATACCTACACAAATATTATTGAATTTCAAGTTAAGAAACGTGTAAGTTTTAATTAAAAAATTATTTCTTTATTTTATTAAAGATTAAAGGTTTTATTTTTTTTCAAGGACCGGTTGATTAATGACATACTTTTACAAAAATCCAAAAAAAATTTTTTTTGCCTAAAAGTGCTGCGAACACGTGCTGTTTCTGAATACTTTTAACAATTGTTGCTTTATTTTAATTTAAAAAAAAGAAAATTTTTACAAAGAAATTAGGCATTTCAATAGCCTTTATATACATAAATAAAGAAATTTTAAATCAAATTAATTTTGATTTGCTTTGATTGGAACGAAGATATTTTTTTAAGATTTGAAACAAAACATTCAATAATTCAGGTTAATAATTATTTTTTAAAGTATTATTTTTTAATTAGTTTTTAATAGAGGAAGCCAATAAAATAAATTATATTCTCAATTACTAGCAGCCACTTGCAAAGTAGTGAAAAAAAACAAACACATAAACACTGATGATGATGGTGTAGCTCTAGTGTAATAATAATTGGCCTCTCCTTTGAAAAGATTATTAACCAGGATTATCAAATTGATGTCATTGAACAAAAAAATGAGAATAGAGTAGGGCCCAGATGACCACCTTGCCGGACTCACAAAATTACCAGTATTTCATTTAAGTTGCAGATTGCGTTCTTCATAAACGATATGATTTCAACCAACTTAATTTAATTTTTCTTTAAGACAAGTCAGTGCATCATTTCAAAATATAAAGTGAAATAGGCCACACAAGAATATAAAAAGTTTTTATAATTAATTCATTTTACCTTCACAAGAGATCGCTAAAATTGGATTTTGCACAAGTTTTAAATGGACACAACTGATAAAAATTAAATATTTTAAACAATCGATCCAATTCATTTTTCCTTTGACAACTGAGTATGGGATTGGAATGTACTATCAAGCAATAATGTCCCAGAAATAGTATTGAAAATCTACTATGAAAGGGATTCTATTTTATGTATATCTATCCAAAATATTAAAAAAAGGAATATATGAAGCGTAATTTCTCTTTTCATTTCATTCTTACAATAAAAAAAATTTAAAATCGTTTATTAAAAAATTTTTCTGTAGAAGACGCCCAGAGAAGCGTCGAAATATTGAAATAAAATAAATTTGTTTTTTTTTATATAAAAAGACCTAAAGCTCGTTTATGAAATAAAAAAAAAAATTGCTGGATCGACTTACTTCGCTATACTCCTTCTGCATTTACGTTACGTTAGTTTAGGTTGATTGGAGGGGTGTGATAGCCCATGTCATACGACATATACTTAAGACAGTGAAGGCTTGTTGTGCGCTCATTTTAATTATAAAACACAAATTGCCAAAGTTCTGCGCCAGGATTCAAACCTGGGACCTTCGCACTACGAGTCTAGTACACTACCTGCTAGTCTACGAAAGTCAGTTACTGCATTTACAGAGCAGCAAAAATTATTAGAGCTTATTGAGTGGCTTTATTTTGATAGAGGAGGCTTTGAAAAGTTTGATTAAATATATAAAAAAGTGTATAAATAATTTTTTTGCAATTACCTTAATTATTTTAAAATACCATAATATTTTGCGCAGAAGTATTTCTTTTTTTCTAACCATAAAATCTACTATTTTTTCATAAATTTTTCACATATCAAATTTTGGAAATTTTTTTTTAAATAAAACTATAGTAAAATGATTCCAAAATGATGTATATTTGTTTCAAAATATATCTAGAGAAGTAAAAGAAGCCATTGTAGGTTAGTTTCAGTTGTTCAGGAAAGCATATACAGATGGTGTACATATGAATTGTATAAATTCCATGCCTGTTTGTAGAAAAAGGATAGGAAGGAGCTGTATATGAACATGGATTTTAAGTTATATTCTGCATTTTTTTTAAATTTGTATTTCACTGTTGCTTAATTTGTTTTGCATCATTATTTTATTTGAAAAGGATATATGCGAGGCATCCATATCCTTTCTAAAGGTTAAACTCAATCTATTTTGAAAATTATTTGGTCTATTTTGCGACTTTTGAAACTTTTTTATTACTTGTTTTTAGTTAAGGCCAAATCATTATCTTTATAAAAAATATACATGGGAGGTACCAATATCCTTGGGCGGCTATTTTCCAAAAATCTGAAGTTGGTCACAGTTTGGTAATACAAAGTAGCAACGGATTTCGTTTAAACTCCAAGTCTTCTCCTTCTATTTTAATCTAATTTTGTTAGATTTCAAACCACTGTACATCTGAATCCATTATTATGAGTACAACATTTTCGCTTAACGATAGAATGTCTCATTGCAATGAGTTTCGAAAAAAAAGAAAGTTCTATTATTTAGTCATTGTGCTTAAGCATGCAACTTGCCACGGTGATTTGGCATCGGTGATTGAGAAATAAATAATAAATTAAACAAACACCAGATAGAGGATATCCAGATCTATTTTATATATTTATTTTGGCCGCTTTTATCTGCTAAAACATCTTTAAGAGAACCTCATCTGTTTATTAACTTCACTTTGCTTAAGGCAAGTTGCAGCAATCTAAGCCATAGTGGCATGCAATATCTCATTGCAAAGACATATTTTTTATAGTCTTTGTGCTGGTTTATTTAAATATTTATTTCTCAAATCTATTCTTTAATGTCGCCTCCATTTTATTGCCGCTGCAATCTCTAAACTTCTTTATTTCTCTATTTATTTCTATTAAGACTTTTAACACTTTTCAACTTTGTAGAGTTTAATAGAATAACAAATGAAAGTCAAATAACAGACATTGTAATAAATTTTCTGCCTGACGAACACAAGAAATAAACTTTAAATAAATTTTTCTAGGAATAGTAAAATATTTTGTTGTTTTATCTCTGTTTTTAGTTTATTTTTGTCTTAGACTATAAATTTCAAATGTCGAAATTTATTACCCACCTGTATACGGTCTTCAGCTAGACCAGTTTTCATGGACAACAATTCTCTGGCACTGACATCCGGATAGTGGGCATCTTTAAATGCTTTTTCCAATTCTTCCAATTGATTGCTCGTAAATATTGTACGGCCATGACGACGTTTATTTTTCTTTTTAGTGCCACCTGCCGGACCCAGTAGTACACCATCAGGCCCTGCGCCATGATGGTGACCCAGCAGACCATTTGCTGCCGCACTCGCAGAACCATTTAAAAAAGCTTCATGGTGAGCAGAGGGATGTTGATGGGCAGCATGATGATGAGCCGCAGCAGCAGCTGCAGCATGATGGGCAGCCATGGGATGGGCATGAGGATGGCTGTGAGCATGAGCATGATGAGCAGCAGCTGCAGCTGCTGCATGATGAGCCAAAGCGGCTGCTGCATGTTCAGCCGGCGATAGAGTGGGTCGGCTGCTAGTCGGGGTAGTGGGTTGATGATTTGCTGTATTATTGGAATTTGGTGTTGTTGTATTTGAGTTGGAGGAATTGTTTTGGCTACTCGTCGAAGTTGAACTAGATTTACTAGGCGAATTTTCATCTACATTATTGTTGGTATTTTGAGATCCCACATATTCGTTGTTGCCACGTGAGGTTTGGTCTGCAAAGAAAAGTAAACAAAACAATAAAATGCTCTTAATTACATTTCTTAAAATCCTATTAATTCCTAATTCAATTGGTTTTGTTAACAGCTTTAAATTTTCTATTTCAGCAAATTCCTTTTAACCCTTTGTGTGTTTTATAACAAAAACGAAAAGGTCCCATTGACATTCAAATAATCTTGACGCATCAATCTCTTGTTCAATATTCAGGAAACATTTGCCAATATATTTCTTTTTTATTTTTAAACTAACATTCATGCTTACATATGAACATATGGAAACTGCAAATAATTTTATCTTCATACAATAATCTTGAGGTATTTATTGTTTGGTGGGATTTTGGTTACAAGGAAATGGGTTTCATTCAGTCTGCTCTTTTTTTGTCTCCTGGTTCCTTTGCAATTTTTTTTTTTTTTTGCATTTTCTATTCTTTTTTTTTTGGTTATAAAATAACATACATGTGTTGTATTTGAAACGTGCCAGGACTTTTTTCTCGCTTCTTTTTAATATTTTGTACGATTTCATTTTTATTGTTATGGGTGCGGTATATTGTGACAGTTTTAAATGTTGATAAAAGGTGCAGAACAAATGTTTTTGTGATCCATGTAAATGAATACTCTCAGGAAATGTATTTATAACTAAAGTAAATGTCCTTCTTAAACATCTTTGGGAATTAAGCCATTGTTAGGGCAATTATAAGTATAAAGACCATAAAATTAAGAAGGCGTTTTCTTAATAGGTGTATTGTTGTGATATTTAAACAGGGATTTATTTCTAAATGTTAATGTTAAAAAGATTAATTTTATAGATTCAAGAAATTGTAGATAAAAGAATTCATAATTAAACGAAACATGTTAAAAGCGTTAGAAACAAAAGAACCCAAATGTAAACTGAAGCAAAAGCTGATTTGACTATAAGTCTGTGGAAATAAATATGTTTAGCTAAATATTAGCGTTTTCTTTTCTAAAAAAAGGTAACATTTTTTGCCCTTTCAGGGAGTAGAAAAGGTAATCTAGTGCCCCTATTGCGGTTCACCACTCAACTCAGTTTGGTCGTGTGAGAGTCAACCCAACTTATGCACAACCACACTCACTTTAGTTTTTGCGATACACAATAACTAAAATGAGTTTGGTTGTGCATAAGTTGGGTTGACTCTACACGACCAAACTGAGTTGAGTTGTGAACCGCAATAGGGGCATAGGTTTCTTCAAGAAGATCAAAAGGTATGGGCACGCTATTCTGTAAGTGAGTTATATCTTCTTTTTCTTTAATTAGAACGAATAATAGATTTTTTGTACAAATTACTTAACGACACGTTACACTATGTTTTTTTTTTAAATATCGCATGCAATATATTTTTTCTCTACTAATATTGCAAGCATTTCGTACGGAATTCCAAACTTGCAATAAAACTATAAAATTTATAGTTACCGCAACCAAAGTCTTTTTCTTCAATTAATTAAATTTACTAGATAATGAAGACAATACTTGGAGCTACAAACTGCATTTAGATTTTATCTGAATCCATGTTTAATATTTTTTTATAATAATAGCCTCGTGCATTGTCCTCATTTTCTTCTACGTTTGATTAGTTGAGGAAGAGGGCTTGACCACAGGCTCTATATATGTAGGTGGCATGAAGTAATGCTTTAGGAAATAGTTTTCCGAGCCAAATACTTTCCAGTTTTACTAATGAAATAAGGAATAAACGCAACAAAAAAAAAATGGTACAACACCCTATGATTAAGGGTTTATTTCGTTGAAATAAATCTCCGATTTCAGAAATTAAATTTCCGTTTAAAATTACAAATTTTTATTTGCGAGATAATTGTAGAATTTTTGTTTTAATTGAAATATAAAATAGATCCCCAAATATTTTTTTAAGTATTATACCAATAAAATTTTTAAGGAGGTTGCTATTTATCACGCGAAATAAGACACCCAAAAAAGTCAATGTTTTTGCTTTTTGTTGGGGTATTATTTAATGTTTTGCTTGAGATGCTGTTTCCTGGGGAAGCTATTTGAAGCTGGGGAAGCATTTTGAACTCATAGTAATACTTTCAAAAGCTTATAAAACTTTCACTACTCTTGTTCACATATTGTGATTGTTACTCATGGAATAGATCTTCGATATCTTTCATTCTAAAAGGTTACTTGGTAGTTCGATAATGTTGCTGATTCCTTTCAATAGCGTAATGGAGATAAAATAACTCCTTTTTTGTATGTGCGTCAGGTTTCTCTGCAGGGGAATTAGTAGATGTGTTAAGCTCATCCGATGTTTTAAAACCATCGTGGAACTAGGCAGCATTGATATACTACTTCTGATCACTCTGACTAGATATGATCCCTTGATATGTCGTCTATATCTCAATGAAATTAACAAAAACGTGGAGTACATTTTTGATGCCTGCTCATTCAGAGAGGTTAAACTGCATCTCTCTCTTATGAGAGGTATTCAATTTTCAATAGAGCGGAGGCTAAGTAGCTCCAGCTGCATTGAGAGGCTAGTGTATATATAAAATTATCTCGTAGAGGCACTAGTTTATATGTTGAGCTCAACCGGTACTCAATACGTCGTGGAATTAAGTAGTGCCGCAGTTGCCCATGATAATTTTGTCTCATTCTGTCTAGCCATTATGATCTGATATGCGGATTATAATCCCAGATAATTCATATAAACGAAGAATATTACCTGGCTGCCTGTTCATTCACAGGGGGGGGGGGGGGACATGACAACTTTTTTTGGCCAGGTATGAGGTATTGATTTAGGAATTACTTTTCGCGCGTTTAAAGAAAAAAATAAAGATAATCCCTCTTATTATGATTGTCGCGTCGACGTCATATCAAGTCGACAGTAAAAAAAGACAGCAGTTCTGAACTCGTTGTAGGCAATAATTAACTAATATTGATGGCCATAGTAGTAGTAATATCCTATCAATAATATTTAATAGTTCTCGATAACGATCCCACAATTGCCAATATATTGATGTCGACTTAGTGTGACGTCGACGTCGACAATCATAATAAGGGCAAATATTACGTCAGATCTTCAGGTCTATGTATGAGCTACCTGTTGTACGTGTAGTTGCAAGGAAGCTAAAGATCTCTAGAAAATATTTTAGTACTCAGTTGAGGCTGTTACTTGTTAAAACAACTTTAAAAAGCGTATGCCGTTTTTGGTGAGATAATACGACTATCCAAAGAGGAATTCTAGTTGTTATAGATCATCTGAGTGCTTAGAAATTTTTTAAATGGCTGTAAGTTTACCCTCCTTATTGCGAACTTAAAGGTAAACAAAGTGACAGACATTATCGCCAACTGTTTTAATTTTAAAGCTGCCATCGTGGTTTCAATTGCGTAACTACCTTCAACTTTAGCATTTTGTTGTCATTCGTAGCATTTCCTCCTTTTTACTTTCTCTTATTGTTTTATTCATTTTCTTAATAAACGTTTTATTTCTCTGGCAAACAATACTTTGAATATTTTTCTTTTGCCACGGTAATATGATATGGAAAACTCAATGGAAACTATTGTGAATGGTTAATAGAATAACAATAGGAGAGATCTCCTTTCTCCTTACACTTAATTGAACAATTAATTTGCCAATTTAAAGAAAACAAATCCAGGAAATTCATCATCTCCAGATTCAGATTTTATTAAATCAATTAGTTTTGAAAGCAAAAGTAAAATTGATTGAAAGAAGTTGCTAAAGTATCGCATGACCGAAACTAACGAACGAAGAACTAAAGAAAACTTTAGCAGAAAATAAAAAAAGAAAGGATATTAGGCAAACATATGAAAATTGAAATTAATATCATAATAAAAGAATAGCAGCAAACTGTAGCGCTACAGAAAGAGGGGTCAGAGTTCCATTCTGCTATCCTTGTGAGGCGATTTTGTTTTCAATTAGTTACAAGGGGGAGGGATGATTTTCTGTTTCAAAAAACAAAACATAATTGTTAATTGATGTGTATGTAATTTCGTTATGGCCAGTGGTCAGTAAAATGTTGATAAATTTCTCTTTTATTTATTTTTTTTTTATTGTTGTAAAAGACTATAGGTAAATTGTTTAATTAGTTTTGGGATTATTAGCAATTATGAGCAGGGTTAAATACAAAAGGAGTCATAGTAAAAAATATAAATGTAATTATCAAAGAAAATAATTAATCAGTGAACATTAAAGTTGTTAACAATTATTATGCTTAAGCTTATTAGTGTAGATGTTTAAAAAAAGAAACATTTTTTCCCATACACCCAAAGAAAAAATGTGCTTGATACAATCACAATTATAAACTGTCATTAATGTTTAGCTCCGTGTTTATATTACTCGTAAATGTATTATTATATTCATCAGATATATACGAAATTAAAAGCATATTTCTTAATATATAAAATAATTTTTTGTTATATTATTGATAACGTACATCTCCACGGAAAACCACAGCGAAGTGTAGTGTCCGCCAATGGGAGCTTTTAGTGTAAATGAAAGTATGCGTACTTCTTATTTTTTTACTTTTCAGTAAAAAAATAAGGTTATTCTTAAGAAATGATATTTTCATTGCTTCCGATGGATCCGTTAGGGAAATTTTCATACTTCCTAGGATACAATTGACAAAAAAATTAAAATTGCTTCTATAAATTCGAGAAAATCGTTTTAAAATTACTTCTTTTTTATCAAATAAAATATCTTTTTCTTTAAATCTACATGAAATTATTACTTTTCTTGATCCAATAATTATAAAATTACTTTCACATAAGGAAAAAAATCCTGACTATTGGCGAATTTTCACGCCTTACAGATGTGAAGATGCTTGCCAGTGGTAAATTAATGATCCTAATTTAATATAAAATTAGTTGCTATGCAAAAAATCATAAACAAATTTGCCTTTCTAAACAACATAATAAAGATAGCTTCCAAGTCGGTGAATTGGAATAGAAAAAAGAACACCCTGAAGCGGCAAGAGTTTATAATCGAAATTGATTTTAATCTCAATAATTTCATGGCTTCTTTGGAAAATTGTTTCTTTTTATTGGGTTGTTAATTCATTTAAATTCCCTGAATAAAAAATTTGGGGAGCTTTTAGTTTCGCTACGGTTTTCTAAAATCGAGTTTTCATAAGATATTGACATTTCGAGGTATAAGGATGTGTATACATGCACCATCATATATGTGTGTTCATATGTGTGTGTATATGTATGTAGAACACTCCTAAGTTTTGAACGGCAAACCGATGAGAGCAAGATTTTGGCTTCACTTATAGGTGAATATGAACTCATTCGATATTGTACAATTTGAGATATTTTGGAAATAAATTAAAAAAATATATATATTTTTGAAATAAAATCTAACCAAAAAAATTTTATTCAAATGAATTTTTTTCAATAAACCCAAAAATTCCTGGCATAAACATTTGAAAAAATTCTGTAATTTTTCAAACTTTGAAAAGCAATTTCGAATGTTGCAAATGTGTTTACAATCAGTTTATTCGTTTAAGAGACATCGTTGCCGAAAATTTTCAAAAATAATTTTTTTAAACAGCTTCTTCACTTGGGTTTTCTAAGTTCGAATAACTTTTTAGGCTTTTAAAACTGTATCAACTGTCGCAATTGGTTAAATGGCTTGGAACAAATAATTATGGAAATTTTTCGAAAGCACTAATTTTTTTCAATTTACTTTGAAAATGCATCCCTAGTTGAGCTTGATATTAGTGCGAGGTTCCATATTTTTTTATTTATTTATTTATTTAGTATTTTGAATATTTTTTTTATTGTTTTTATCTCAGAATCTGATTTTACATAAATTTTTTAATATATTTTTGGTGCTTTCAAAAATATAAAATAAAAATAAATATATGTTCTAGTTTTTTTGACAATATTACAAACTCAATTTATTTTTCAAGTTTAACGTCTATTTTAATTTTTTAATCGATATTTCGGTACTCATCGAGTACCATTTTCAGGATATTTGTTTATTTTATAAACAATTAAAAGGGACCGATTAAAAAAAAAATTAAAAGCAACCTTAAGCTTGAAAAATAAATTAAGTTTATAATTATTATTATTAAAATGCTGAATATAATAAAATGTCTCAGACTTTGTTTTAATTAAAACAAATTTTATTGTCTCAATTATGTATTGCGAATTATCGAATATATTTTTTCTCTGCGTGTATGTTTTAAAGCTTTGAATACTGTAACAAATTTTGAGATTGCGTCTGTTTGTTAAATAGAACATTGAACTTCACGTTCGGCTACAAATTAATACTTCCAAGTGAAAATAGTAGTGGGGTTTTAATTAGTTTTATTTTTAAAGGTTAAAATTTTTTATTATTAATAAGTTGATAATATTGATTTTTTTATAAGGTAAATGTGTATGTGTGTATTTGTGTGTGTAACGAGACATTTCAATTATAATAAATTCGCACAAAGTAAGTGGGTATAAAAAAGAAGAAAAGTAGCTGAAAGGCATTTTGCCTTAACTTTAGTATTTACTGAGTAATTTTCCACCATTTTGTGCCATATTTATTCCACTTGTTTCCTTTTATATAATATAAATACTCCAACAGCAGCATGCCAGGCTGCAGAGTGATAAGTGGCAGAGTAGAAAAAAAAAATAACGTAAACGGAAATTTTTGTTGACAGGAAATACACTCGAAATTGGCAATTTTGCATTTACGTTAATAATACTCAAGCGTATTTACTACTTCTACTATGACTACTATTAGGTTGTACTGCTACTTATTTTTCTTCTCTTATTAAATGGTAAAAATACTAGATGTTACAACAAAAAACAAAAAAAAAAAATTAAGAAAATTTACAACTACACATTTAGCCATACTAGTGTGTATGTACATTAAATCTTCTAGCAAACAAATACATAAGTGTAAGAAAACGGCGAAAATAAAATGGAAGAAGCTAAAAAAGCAACGTTAAGACTTTTGTGACTAATAAAAATTAATATGTATATGTGTATGTACATATGTATGTATATATTTATATCTCGGTATGGCGGCAAATAATTTAAAGCTTAAGGGAGTTGGAAGAAGGAAATAAAATGAAGTAAAAAAGGTTAGAGAGTATAAGCAAGTTAAAGCAGATATTTCTTTGTAGCCACATTTTCTGGAATTTTTTACAAGCCAATATTATATCTTTTTATAAGCAATTATTTGTAATAGAGACTTTATACCGGGTATTCCAAATACAAGTAAATTACATGAGCTCTGAGGACATGGAGTGTGACATCCTGTTGAAACCAAAGTTTAAGTTTATATCGTCCATATTAGGCCATAAAAAGTCTGTATAAACAAGGCGTTCGTCGTCCACTGATATGGTGTTTCCAATATTTTCGAAAACAAAGAATGGGGCAATGATGCAATTTCTCTAAAATTTACAACAAACTGTCAATCTTTATGGATGTATTTGCTGCTGGACAATGGCGTGCGTGTTTTCCGATCGCCAGATACAGCAATTTCAGATAATAATACTCGTCGTTAGAAAAAAATGAGATTTTTCGGGCGAAATTCAATGACCAATCGGAGCCTTAAACTGCTGAGTCAATTGGACCTTATAAGCTGATGCGTGAAATGCGATGTGTTAGACATCGATGGATACAGCAGCAGCAACATTATCGTCGGTACTCACCGCATGACGACAGGGACCATGGATGTTGTGCACTAGCAAGGCAGTTCGCAAACTTTTTTCATAAGCTTGCCTATAGTATTCGCGTTGGGTGTTTCATTTCGAACAAAACTTCTTGTCAACAAACACACAGAACGGGCAACACTGACAGGTAGTCATTATTTAGGACAGAAAAACATCTTTCAGTGTCAAAATAACACATGATTTAAAAAGATCCTTGGGCTTAAACCGCCCTGTATAGAGTATATACATACATCTGTACGTACTAAATAAATATTGAACGCTTGCTTTTCTATTTTACAATCAGTAAAATAATAAAAGGCAATAATTTGAAGTTGTATAGAGTATCAAATTGAATTTAAACAAAGAGAAAATAAAACTGATTCATGTAATTTGTGTTTGTTCCATTGAAAAAAGTGAGTTTCATGTGTTCGTTAACCAAGGCTGAGCGTGATAAGTACGAGTACCATGGGAACTCTGCACCATAAATTCTGCACCGCGCTTACTTACAGTGGGCCACAATCGCAATCGTGTAACAAGTTAGCAAAAGTGTTTGGCGTTGTTCAGCAGCGATATTGACGAGTTTTTACGCCATTACCTAAACAAGGATAAAACGTGATTTTACCACAACAAAACAGAAACCAAACAGCAGTTAAAACAGTGGGTTTCTCGGGGTGAATCGATGTTAAAAAGTCCGAGTTGGGTTTGTCAGCCAATTAAAGTCATGGCGACCATTTATTGAGATGCACGTGGTATAATCCTCAGTAACTACCTTCAAAAGGGTAAACAAATAAATGGCGAATATTATGACCACTAATTGGATCAATTTAATGACGGTTTGAAGCAAAACGACCGCATTTGGCCGCATGTGCATTTTCCATGGCAAAATTCCATGAATTCGGCTACGAATTAAGGTAGGAATCAAAAAAAAAAAATTGGAGACACATTGAATAAAGTGTATAGAACTCAAAGGAGACGACTATGTTGAAAAATGAAATCACGGACTTATTGAGCCGCCCTCACATTTCTGTAAAAAGAATAATAATTCCAAACGCGCACGATCTTATAAAAGTTTTGTTTAAAACGATTGAAATTATTGGTTCCATGAAAACTGGTTCGCCGACATTTCCCTTTCTTTGAATTATTCCTCTGAAAAGTAGAAATCAATTATTTTGTTTATTTGAATTTACAATTTGAATTCAATAGATCCCCTGAGATAATGAACCAATAAGTTTAAACGAACATTGGTCTATCTGGTGCAATCGTAAGTCGTTAACACTGAATTAATCGAACAACGCGTACGAAATACTTTTTGGGAGGGTAGATTTGTTCCAAGGGTGTCTGTCCTAGACAGGCTTGTTTACAACAATGGCTAAAATAATATTCTGAAGTAACATTTTTCTTAGTCGCATCAACCGATCTGACAAACCATCTTTAAGTTATTATTTTTACGTAATTTTTCTCCTCTTATTTTATTTCATTTTATTTTATTCATTTCTATTTGCTGGATATACATACAAAAATTCTTCTTTTCTTTTATTAATATTTTTCATTAGTTTGCCAATTTTGCAAAAGCTACTGATTGCTAACTAGCATGACTGTTGTTTAGCTATTCATCATTTGATACCCGAGTGTAGTAGATATTTCTGCATCTTCTAACCATTTCATTCATTGTGACTTTATTATTTCCATTCTGTGCTTTAGAAATACAAGAAATATTTTTTGCGACTACATTTAGACTGAAAAGGTAGGGTAAAAATCTGAGGGGAGGAGTAAAGAGAAGTTGGTAAATATGTACTTACATATACATACATACGTATATACATGTATGTATATTTGTTGTAAGAGCATTGTTGGTTTTGTGTTACGCTTATTTTCCAATTTTCTGTTGGCTTTGTTTTGGCTTTTTCCCTTGAGTTTCCTTTTGCTTCATTTCGGTTTTCCTTCAGTTAAAGATTTATTTATTTTTTACTCGTTTGCATTTTAATGATTGTTATGTATTGTGTTCTCGAAAAGCAATTGTGCAGGCTATGAAGTTTGCTTTTCTTTTCTTATTTATTTATAACGTCACTGAAGCTTAAATTAAATAATTGGATAATTTGTTGAGAGGTTTAGGTTTTCTCCTCAACCAAGTACATACATATATATATACACACACACACACACACAGAGGCACCAACTGATGTCAGGATGCCAGGAGTAAAAATGAGGAACATGAAAAATAAACTTGTTCAAGATGTGGATAAATAATATGGAAATGAATGCAGAAAAGCGAAGAAAAGAAATCAATTATTTACAATTACCTGATGAAATTTAATTTAATATTTAATATTTGGGAAAAAGAAAATATTTAAATGATAATTATGTGTTAAAAAGCGTCTGGTCTTAGATGATGATTTTTTCTAGATGATTCGAAGTTTTATTTAGAAGCACGTTTGGAGGCTGTATTCGTTATTTTGAACAACGTTTTCGTTTCTGAAAAAAGTTTCCGAAAAAATTAGTTGCCCTTTTAAAGAGAAACAAAGAGAATTTAATGATCTTTAATAAGGGCAAACTTATTAGGAAAGAGCACATACTCCTAAATATTAAATTACACCAGGGATACGCAAAACAAGGGCGCCGCGCCAATGCTTACGCTCTTTTTTTGTGTACATGTGCACACGTATTGCAGAGAAATAAAAAACATAAATCAGTCTCACTCGAGCATTCAAACACGATGGACGTGCTACGCTTGTTGTTAGAAATTAGCGTTGCCATATGCAAAAAGTGAGATCCCCAGAAATTCATATGAAATTAACCTGAGGAAATACTAGTTCTTATGAACAAAATTTTTATGAGAAAATGGAGATTTAAGATTTCAAATTTAGGTATGACATGAAAATGTCAGATCTGGCAATAGTGATTCTTTATGTGTGTTTGTGAGGGCAAACAAAATGTTTATATGTATTTTTGCCTATCGCTGAATTACACCGATAAATAGATTTTTATATAAATTCATCAACAAAATATTGTACTTTTTTCGGAAACTAATACGCCATAAGTATTTTCTTATTCCGAATTAACGAAAAAGTTTGATAAGACAATGGAAAAATTGTCGGAACAATTAATTGGGATAAAAATTTTGAGATGGAAATTAGAGTTTTTTGATAGCACCAATTAGTTTAAAAAATTTTACTTTTTTGATTTCTGTTGTAGTGAAACAAACTTTATTGTGACTAGATGTACCCTGGCAAGCGTCGTTGTGGATTCGCTCGATATAAAATCATAAGACACAATACCTACAATCATATGTGTAAATAAATTAGAAAATAATAATAAAAAAATTTTAACAAAAGAAGAAACCGACTTCGAAAACAGGCTCTAAAAATTTCCAATAGCTAAAATATTTAATATATGCTGTGAGATTTGAAGACATATAGCTTTTAGTCATCTTGTTACCGGCTTCAAAGATCTCAGTAGGTAAAGCTTATGCACATAAATTATTATCTTGGTTATCTAAAAAATTTTAGAGCCTATCTTCGAAGTCCATTAAATTCTGTGTCAAAAAGCTTTTATTTATTTATGAGAGGTACAACAGTCCCTGCTCTTTCCACATATTGGTCACAACGCGACCACTTCTAGAGGATATCAACTTTGAGATCTCTCAGTATTATAGTCACCAAGATATACGAAATTCGAGTAATAACTTTTATAGAAGATTTCCCTACTATTGCTTCCGCCCAATCAGTTTTTCCTGGGATTGCATGCATTTGTTAAAGAGTAACCCCTTGCTCCTACCGAATAAGTTTTTCTTGCAATTGCCGCATTGACCTCACTATTTAACTGAACAAGATTATTAATTGTTACTTTTTATGTGATGTACCCTTACCTCTGGTTCTATCACATTTGGTCTCATTCCACATAAAAAACGAACTTTCAAAATCTTACCACAAATGTCGAAGAAATCGCTGAGCATAAAAATATATTGACTAATATACATACATACCAGAGACCGGCAAAAATCACGTTTTTTATGCCTTCACTCATGCATAACTTTTTTGTGTCCAATTATTCACAAACACATAAGCAAGCATGCGCGTACGCTCATAATCTTTATTTGTGTTAATCATTAGGAAGGCAAATACAAAAATGCCTATATGAATTTTTCAAGCAAGATTTTAACACAGAAGCTATTTTGAGCGTTTGCATTGATTAAACACAAAAACGAATGGCATTTATTCAACATGCCTTTTCTTTGCAAAGAATATTAAGAAAAATCATGCAATGATATATGCTGGCACATAATCTTGAGTGTGTAGGTATGTATGTTGTTAAACATTGTGGTTGAGAAATAAGGATGCCATACGAAGTTACCAAAAAACGTCGGTTTTACAATAAACTTTAAAAATCGCAATTTTCGGTTTAAAATCGTTTAAAGATCGGATTATTTTTTACTCATTCAAAAAAAACTTTTTATTTTTATAAGAAATACTTCAACCTTGCCAAATTTGTTTGTTTTATTGAATTTTACTGAAATTAAAGTCGTTTTTAACTCCCAAGAATAATACCGCTTTATTGGTTTGGTACATAGATTACTTAAAAAGAAGGGTCTTTAAGTGTATTTTTCTGAGCGCGGTGCGCTTTTTTTTAAATTTCGGTGCTTTTTTTAATTTTTGGCGGCACCGAAGCAAATTCAACAAATCTATTTGTTTCAGTGTGAGAAAAAAATCTTTGTACAATAAAATACACCCGTTTCAACATTATTTTATTCAACAGCGCAAAATTTTTACACGTTTATATGAAAATGATTATTTTCACGACAACACGGCTACATGGCTACACGACCACCGTTGTAGCTGTGGTAGATTTAGGCTAATTTATATTTTTGTGAGCGACAGTGAGAGTGTTTAATATATAAGTGCTTAAAATACTTTACTGTATTTAACAAAAAATAAGAATACAAAACGCATTGCTTATAATATAACCTCCTTCATGTATACACATATACACACATGTCTATATAATTACAAAATGATAATTGTAAAAATCGGGATAATTTTAAAAATATATTTCTTGATTAATTATCTGTTTCAGCGTATCGTCGTAAAAATGCTATTAAACTGTTAAGTCTGGCAACCGTGTTGCCTAACCATTCTATAAACACACAGCACCTTGTGCATAAATGTACAATTGTTGATTTTTTGCCTTTTTCACATTAATGCTTTTTGCATTAATGCCTCTAAGTTTTTGATTTCGATCATGAATGTGATTAAATAAAAATGTGTGCTTTGAAGAGTTGTCCAAAAATTCATGCACACACAGTTTTTAAACACTCAAACTGAATAGCTGCCATGCGGCAACAGATTAAATTTACATGTTCGCAAACAACCCTTATTTTGCTTAGCATAAAATAGAATAGACACAATGTTGATAAAGGCATATTTGAACGTTTGAGCGAAAATGACATGTTTTTCGAGTGTTTGATTAATCTGATTTTTTTTTAATCACCGGTTGCAGGTCTCTGATACATACATACATACGTATGTATGTATGTGTGTGCATATAAATAACCGCCTTATTTTTGAATTCACTTCAAGTTCAAATATAATGGTTAAAGAGAAAAAAGAACACCTTCCAACAGGGCTGCCAGGTTTGGGGTTTTGACCCCAAATTAGGGGTTTTTTTGTTTCTGAAAGGGACAAAACTTTTCATTTGGGGTTTGGGGATATAAAACAAAATAGGATATTTTGGGGAATTTTAGAACAACATGCTCATATAATATTCGTTAAATTAATAAATTATTTTTCTTATCTATTTATTATTGTTTGTTTCATCAGTAATATCTTAAAACCACATACTTGTTTCCGTACCCTGAATTTTCAGCAACAGCTGAAAATTATCACATTGCAAGGATGATTTACATTGAAATGAAAGACGATAGCAATCGAATGTTCCTTATTTTCATTAATCCAATTATTAACGACATAAATCGTTTAAATCTAGGTTTTCAGTGCGACACAATTGATGCTGGAAGTTTGTATGACAAAATGTACATGACTGTTCTAGTATTATGTTCCAAAATATTTAAGCTATCGGTTTTTAACCAAATAAAAGTTTTGAAAAATATTTACAATATATTGGATATATTGAACGACCCAGATCTCTGCTTCCCTTAAATGCAGTAGATTTCGGAACAGAGTTTGAAGCTAATTTGTCAAATTGTTGCCTAGGAAGTGCAGAGATTTTAGTATTAAAAAAAATTGTTTGCAGTATTTAAAAAAACATTGAAAAAATGTTTGTTGTGGCATTTTGTGCATTTTGCAAGAAAACTAATTGTTTCTAACAATTAGTCGGGATATTCTCCCGAATAATAAATTTCAATATTAAGTATTTAAAAAAACTTTTGTTTGAAATAGTATATCGTTTACCTGAAAATCGTTGCATTTTTAAAAAATATAAGTACTTCAGCAGCCAAAAATGTATTAATACAACATCGTAGCCAAAATTTTCTACAATCAAATACGTTTTGCTTAAATTCATGGACGCAACTATTTCCTTAGATGTTTACGAGACTCATTGGAATAAGCTCCCTTTTACCGAATGGAATTATTATTTTAAAAATAATATTCCCCTTAATTTAGTGGAATTTTGGTCAAAAGTTTACAACTTCCAAGATGCTGCTGGTAAAAGACACTACAAAGAATTGGCTCAGGCTGTGCTTTATATGCTTTTGATACCAACAAGCAATGCATGTGTGGAGCGCGTATTTTCAATAAGAAAGTTCACAAAAATAAAACTTCTAAATAGTATGCAGTATGAGCTTTTGGAGGCATTACTGAGAGTACAAGTTCATTTAAATATCAACCAAATCTGTTGTAAACAGTTCAAACCAACAAAGGATATGCTAAGCAATTTTAATGCAGAGAATATGTATAATAGAAACATTCACAAGATGGCGATTCAGACGTTTTTGATGTAAAATGTGTACATACATGTTGAACATGTCTATATACATATGTGCATACATATGAATATACATACATATGCACTTTCTTATGATCTCTTCTAGTGTAAACCTAATTAAAATAATTTTTTACAATAGTGTTTATTTTACAGGGGTTTTTCAATTTTATCAGGGGTTTTCCGGGGAAATATTTTTTCAAATTTGGGGATAATGAAAAAAAGTACCTGGCAGCCCTGCCTTCCAATGAGTTAAATCAATTTAATTACCTCTCTTCCCTCTCCCAGTTCAATGCAGATAAAAACATGTCTTGTTTTTACTTTGTCTTTGCAAAACAAATTAGACAAAAACAAAAACAAGAGCAATAAGTGCGAATGAATTAGAAGAACATATAAACGCTCATAGTTCCCAAAATACTGAGCCGATTTTTAATGAGCTAAACCAATGTAATCATTAAATTTTGATGACCGCTCTTCCCTCTCCCCAATTCAAAGAAGAGAAAAAAATGTCTTATTTTTACTTTTTTTTGGCAAAACCGATTACACAAATCACACGCAACTTGTTTCTTTTCAACTTAAATGCATGAACAATAAATACGCATGGATATTAGAAGCTTTAAACACTCATAATTCCCAAAATACTGAAGCGATTTTTAATAAAATATAGTTTGTGATTTCATATTATTTTTGTTTAGATTTATTAAAAAAAAAAAAACAAAAGAATTATTATTTTTTTTTTAATTTGTACTTACATATTGTCCAAAAAATGCTCTTTAAAGCAAGAATATTTTTTAAATTATATTTTCAATGAAAAATCGCAACAACAATTTCATGTGATTGTGATTATCTCTTATATATCGTAAATGCGATATCATACCATAAAGAATGACATTTGTACCAAGTGCACAAGAAAAAACCACATGATTTCCTTTTTATGCGCACATTTAGAAAATATTTATTTATTTCACACTATTATAATTGCACTATAATTTTCCTATTATTCTGTGCGCATGTTTCTTGGAAAAACTTTGGAGTCTTTTAATCGCAAACAAGCAAAGTACATACTGGTTTTCCAAAAGATAAAGAAAATCAAATGATATGAAAGTGTTGTTGGAATCTTTCATAGAAAGTAAATTTATCCAAAATTGCTTGCTTTGATAACAAATCTTTGACAAACGGCATGTAAATTATTTAAAAGCTGGACTTAGATTCCCATGCAAATATTTATATGCTTTTACTTCACTTTATTTTTTAAATGAGGGATAACGGGTTATCGACTAATTATCTATCCGAATTATTCAATTTTAGGCGCAATGGCGTCGATTTGTAGTTGCTTATTATCCATATTTTTAGCGGTATTTATTAATTAACTTAAGAATTTGTAAATTCTAGTTATTTTTGGTGCCTTACTTTAGCGCAGACTTACTCTAAATCTGGAAATTTTTCATAGCTTGATGATATGTATCATGCGATTCTTTCAACCTAAGTAAGTGCTTCGTTTTATTTTTAATCAATTTTCTACAACATACACATAAGTACTCGGTATTGTATTTCATAAACAAACAAATTTTAAAAAGTTTCGCAGCGAGTTCTTACTTTAACGAAAGATGAAAGGCAACCACAGAATGTTAGTCTATAATGGCAACTGATTTAATTCTCTCTGTTAAAATGCAAATAAATGAATAAAACTTTTCAAAGCTTCTTATGAATAGGATTCTCTTGATAATAAGCTCGAAGAGTCTTAAGGCAGAATTATGCGAACGTCCACGTCCCGTACTAGAACGGACGTTCGTTTTTGTTATTTGAAAACAATGCAAATGCTTACCGAAGTTAAATGTCACGTTGACGGAACGTCTCAACCTGTAGAAAATAGATTTTTACGGCGCCGTTAAGTGACATTCGTAAGACAGTGCTGGCACTCGTATGAATAAAATACCATTGCGGCACATTTGCCCATTTTCGGTACATTGAAATTGATACCATTTTGGTCCATAAAAGTACGAATTGTAACAAATAAATAACAATAATTTATCAATATTAGTAATTTTAACAATAAAAATAATAAATGAAGCTTTACTAAAAAACGGAAAAGCTTTTGAATGAACGTTTTTTCTTTATAAAACATCATATAAGCAGATATATAATGTATCTTGTGCAATATACATATATATTTTATTTCTAAAAACAATTAATATTTCTGATGTTCTTGCTCTTCAGATATTAACATAGAATTTGTAAATATTATTTTAATAAATTAGAACTAAATAATAAAACAAATGTTACCCTTTTTTGTTATCTTGGTACTTTTGCCAATAAGCATTCGAAAAGTGTACCACTTCTACTACCATCACTGTGCGATCAGCTGACAGCTGATTTTTATTGTTTCTATTTACATGCATAAAATAAATTATTTTAAGTTTTCTGAGAATGGACGACGAAAAATTTATCATAATTGTGCATGCTAATGAAAGCCTTTATAACAAGAGATGTACTGGCTACAAAATTGCCGAGAAAAAGAAAAATGTTTGGCGGCAAATAGGTGTAGAAATGAACGTTTAATGAACTTATTTTTTGTTTTTTATTCTGTTTATTTTATTGACGTTTGTAACATTTGTTAACGTTGTATAAGCATACAAACGTCTGTACGTTACGGTACGTAACGTGTTTCTTGCTACAACGTTCGCATAACGAGGCCTTTATGCTGTACGTAAGTCGATGTCGTGGCATCATAATTTGTGTACTATGATGAACATTTGCTATGGAAATTGAGAATTTAGTTCTGACTACACATATTAATTCAATTGATTTATTTTTTTTAGAAATCTTTCCTAGATTTATCTAAATTATCGAATAAAAAATAAGAGAATGATTTATTTTATCTAAGAATTGTGGGAGCAAATTTTCCACTTCATTTTGAATGAAAGTTTGAAATAAAAATTCCTCATAGTGCTTCGTTTGAATCCAAGAATATAATAATACATAATTTTTTTAATATAATATTCAAGATTGAGGTCTTGTATCGTTTAACAATTTTATTAAAAAATAATCCATATTTCGATACTCATTGAGTATCATCTTCAGGACAAGAAATATAATAGAGTTGTCCTGAAGATGATACTCAATGAGTATCGAAATATCGATTATTTTTTAATAAAATTGTTAAACGATAAAAGACCTCAAGCTTGAGTATTATATTAACCAAATTATTATAAAAAAGGTCAAAAAATATAGATATATTATAATCATAAATAATTTTGTGTAAATATCTAAATTATGTTTGAATGACCAATAACACTTAAATACCACTTAACGACATACTTGTTGCAAGTTAAATAAAAGATTTCCCTTGCAGATGTATCAAATAGTATTAAAATTAAGCTTTAAAATAGTTGGAGAAATAAATTTAGTAAAATTGTGAATAGTTTAATTTAGCTTTAGCTGTTCATATGCAGGTCACTAAACCAATTCGTCAGCAAACTTATAACAGTTTGAAAACATTCAGCCTCAGGTGTTTATGACATACAAATCAAATACAATATGAGAATTCAATATTTTATGAGATTTGGTTTAGCGACCTATGAAATGTTGGCATATGAACAGCTAAAGCCACAATAAACGAAGCATTTTGCAAAAACTCTAATTGTTCTAACAATTATTTGGGGAGAATATCCTGAAATACTAAATTTCAATATTAAATATTTAAAACAATTTTATTTTTAAAAATGGCCAACAAAAGACGAGAATATTGCTGTACAAATCTTATATTGAATATAAAGTCAGATTTTATCGCGCTCTCCCTGGTACGTTTGCGAACTCTAAATTCCTTTTTTTCTTTTTGAAAAAGCAAAATATACTACACACTTTTCTTTTAGAAAAGGAAATGACTTTAGTCTTGATTGAGATTTCATTTTATGGGCTAATTTTATTGAACCATTATAAAGGTTTTTTTTATTTTAATTTAGTTTTAAAGATTTTGCAAGACCTAAAATTAGTTTTAAAGTATTTGTCGGTCCTAGAATAAAAATTTTGGACTCCCGACTCAAGCTGAATTACAGTTTTAAATCAGCTCCATGGTAAACGTGTCATTTCCCGAAGCAAAAAATAATACAAGTGAGTCCGTTTTCTACATTAGATCATAAAGAAGTTAAAACATTATTTTGGAATACACATTTCTTACCAAACGTTTGTTAATGTTAGAGTGTTTATTAAGTAATTTTAACTTTAAATTTAAAATAATATTCTATATCTGTTTGAATATGGCCTTTAGCTTTTCGCATTAAACTCAATTTTTCAATTACATTAAATTCGTTCTGGCTAATGTACGTATGTATGTATGTCTGTATAAGCTTTTTCACATGTAACATTTTTTTAGGAAAATTAAAACAAAGAGCACGTATGTAATGGGTTAATAAATATTTAAACATATTTTATACGCACACCATATGTTTTTTTTCTTTCTTATTAATGTTTCACAACCCCTTTTTGTAGCCTGATAAACCTTTCTTCCCTCTCTCTTTATAATAGACTCTCATATGTTTTTAGGTGTTTGCAAGCGGCAGAGTTAAAAAATCGGGTGGTGGCTTTAAAGTTCTTGGCTATAATTTCTTAACTTTTTTTACCCCTTTTTACAAATTAAATACTTTTTTACAGTTGCTTTCTTTTAATAAATTGACTTTTAGGAAAAAAAAAACTGTTAAATTGAAATTCTTATAGATTTATAAGCGCATGTATGTGAGGGTGTAAATTGTTTTTGTTGGAAATTCTTAAGGGATAATGATTTCGTGAAAGCTATGCGTGGTTGGTTTGAAGAGTTATTTAAATATGCATAGATTTTTTTTTTTTTTTTTTTTTTTTTTTTTTGCAATTGGACCAGTACTCAGGGGATGATCCCTAGTTATGCAGTGCATTGTGCTGGAACTAGGAAAATAGGATAGGGTCAATTAAAAAATATTTAGGATCTGAAACAAAATTTATATTCCTACAACAATTAGCTTAAAATTACAAAAAAAAAAAAAAAAATAATTAACAAAACTGCATAATGTCTTGATAATCTTCAAGTTTTAAATGAAATAATAATCTATACCAATGGCATTTTAGGTAATGCTTCCACTTGTGTTAGTGGTTTTACGGTTGCAGGTCCGATTACTGCGAAACAGTCTGAATTTTATTGCCGCCAAGTCGAAAAATAGCAATTTTTGTTTGTTTAAAATAAGGATAAAATTCAGAAACTATTAAGTTTAATTCAGTTATTGTAGCATTCTCCTTAATCCAATAGGCAAAGGTTGTTGCCATCAGTAAAAATTTCAAGTTTTACTTTTATTTTATTGCATTTTCCATAATTTCAACTGAAAATACGTTCTTGCGTCAGGCCAATAAAATATTCTTGTTTCCGCTAATGAGCACTCATACACAATGATTGATCGAACGAAATTGGACAAAATTAGAAGAGTGAGAAGACTTAAGTTACCATTTTTTTATCATTAATGGAAATTTCAAATTTTGTAAAGATTATGGTTGCCTTCCATACATTCCTTTATAAATAACGATAAGAGACCCTAAGCTATGTAAGATTTCATTTCAAATCACAGCAAGGGTATGGGTATCTCTTATATATACTTTTTATAAAAAATTTTAATTACACTAAATTGAACTGGTAAGAACAACTTAGATTTACTAAAAGTCACAAAGCAAAGCTTATATTCTCTGGCCAATAATTTTTTTTAAATCGCAACAACCATATATCATTTTAAGGATAATACTGACCTAGTCTACACTAACCAACCGAGAACTAAAAATTTTTTAAAAATTCACAAAATAAAGCTGCAAGTCCGTGGTCCAGCTTCATAATAATGTATAGCTGTAGGATATCCTTTTGAAAAAATATTATTTAAGTTAAACTAAGCTATAGGGAATAACAAAAATTTACTAAGATATCTTTACTAAGATATCTTTTTGGAAATCATTACCTTTTTGGAAAACACATTATCTGGATTTTTTAGTCACATCATGATAATGAGTACCTTTTATATATCCTTTTTAACCAATTATTATTTAAGCTTTACTTAAATATCAAGAATAGAAAAAATTACCAAAGTCCCCAGGATACAATTCATTGTCTGTTTAGAACTTTTCTTCTATTACAGCAAGGATAATGGTTACCTTCCATGTATCCCTTTTGAAAAGTTATGATTTAATTTTTAATAAGTTTCCTAGAATATAATTTATAAAAAATAATAAAATATAATTTAAACTCCTTTTCTTTTTGATTCAGCAAAAAGGATATGTGTAGCTTCCATAAGTCCTTTTCAAGAAAAATTACGATGAACCAAACAAAATGGAGCAAACATTTCAAATAAATCGCTAAAACTCTAAAAAAAATTTTTATATAAATTTCCTTAAAAAATGTATTTAAAGCAACAAAAAAGTCATTGTCTCCATGTTAATTTATATAAAAAATTTGAATTTTACAAGCTCAATTACTTTATATTATTTACTCAGTTTTTTTAATGTTAATTTTTTAAGTATGGGGTAATGAAGGTATTTCTTAAACGACACTAAAATTTATGCTACTCTTGGACTGAGGATATTATGTGAACGCCTTGAGCTTTCAGTTGCACTCAGCCTACAAAACACCTCCTCTCGGCCCAAACAGAAGGACACAGAAGGGTATCTTTATCTTTTTGTTTGGGCTCTCAAATACTCAAATAGATGCAAAGAGTGGGCGCCGAAGAAGATGGTATTTGCAATTGTAGAAAAGCTAAAACTTTTTGATCCTAACTAAAATGCGGAACACTAAACATACCCTAAAACTCGGGAGAAGGTCGCTAGTATTCTTTTTGGGCATTATTACGGATAACTATACGATTGTTATCATAGGTCTAGGACTCTCTATGCTATTTTAGGAGCTACTTCGACGAATTAAAGGAAGAGTCAGTTCCAGTGGAAACAAAATTGAAGTTATTCTCAAATCGTTGAATAGGAGTTCAAAATCACTTGAAGTTTAATTTGGATTAAATATAAAATACTTTGGGATCCTAATCTCAGAAATTTCATGACTTTTTTGGGAAGCTCCTCAAGGATCTTCAGGAACGCAGGCTTAGACATATTCAGGATTAGGATGTTTCGGGTAGGTGTCACCGACTGATTTTGTAAGCTTTACACAAAATCTTGGATTGCTCTCTGAAGCTTTAAATCCACAAGTTCAAAGGAATGTGTATTTAGTCTTCTAGGCATCATGGTGGGTGTCATGATCTCCGAATGCACCCTATAAGTTTGAAAGCTGTCTTGCCAGTTTGATTTATGTTAGATGCAAGTTAAAGATATTTATTTTTTTAAAGATCAGCTATAATTTTTTTCAATTGATTTTCATCAGTAAAACAAAACAATGCATGAAGGAAGCCTCCTGATTTTTTCGCCTAAGCAGTTGAAGGACAAAATTTTATTAATTTAAATAAATTAATAACACTTTTTTTCGAATGGAGAGCTGAATTATGGCATTCGATATCTATTCATATTCGATATGAATTCGAGAGCGAATACAGCAATTTTTTTCCTGTTTTTAATGAATTGCCGATAATACTATCCATAAATTGCCTCTAATTTTTAGACGATCTAAGTGGCTTTTAGTTTGAATATTCGTTTTTCTTTAACGATTTCGATGCAAGTACTCATGTTGCTGCATTATTGAGAGCTTAAAGTTAACTTTCACTGCAAAGTGTAAAATAAAAATTATAATTAACCATCCTCGTACACGAGTGTATGTACGTTAGTTAATTTTACCTTTTGCAATTTTTTAATAAATTTTAAGGGGATTTTGTTAAAATAAAATCATTGAAAATGAGTAGTTGGATTTGTGTAAAATAAAATTGAATTACTGTATTTTTCGGAAGTTTATTACCAGTGATTTTAATTGAAAAATGAATATAAGGGTAGTTTATTGCAAAATTAATTATAAAATGCCAAAAAACATAATTTCAGGGTTTTAATAACACATTTTTCAAGGAATTTCCTTTCTCAAAAAAAAAATAAATAATAATAATATTGGCAGAACACAAAAGAAATGTGATATTTTCTGGCAAAAATCCTGCAAAGGCAATTAGTTTTCTTACTGATGTTTATCTAAAGAAAATTGATCTGGAAATTTAATTTCAATTGCTCTTTTCTTTAAAAAAAGAACACAGCCAGGCTTGTTACAAGTTTTAATTTTATTTTTTTAAACAACAAATTATTTATTAGATTTTTTTTCATAAAAAACTCTTGAGTCATTATTTTTTTAATATGCATATACATACACATATTTTTTTAAATTAGAAAACCTACACTCTTATTATCTTTTTAATAAAAATAAACATTTCAAATTAGAAATAATTTGACAATTGGTTTTCTTCAGAAGAATAACACATAATTTCGTTCTAAATACAATTATTTGAACAGGTTGTTGGCACTTGAGTGTGAGTACTTGGTGAGTTGTTGGTGTTGTTGATCTTGATGACAGTTGTGTGGATATTTTAGTTTTCCTTCTTTTTCGTGTTCATCTTTCTTTGAATTATTAATTTTGCCTCAAATTAAATTTCTTTTGTTAATTTCCAAAAGATAATTTCATGACGACAGCCTACTTGAGTTTGTTTTCGTTTTAACACAGATCAAAGTATTAAATGGTTTCTTTTTTTTATTAAAGTATTTTTGGAATTTGAATTTCCCGCGCTTTTCTATCTCTTCATATTTCTTAAGATTTCAAGTGTCAAAATAAAATTACTAGGAAACATGTGCCTGGAAAAAGATGCATCAAATATTTGTCTTAAGATGATATGTTTTGTAAATTTCAGCAATTGGTTCCAAAAAAATTAATTTTAATTATAAAAATTATTTTCAATTATTTTCAATTTTTTTTTTGTGTAAAGCAAAATGTTCTAAAATAAACTTGATAAGTATTACAAATATTGCCATTCCAGCTCAAATATTTCCGTTTGGCAGCTTATTAGCTTTTGTTGAATTCTAAAGGGTGTTTTTTTAGCAACTTTCCTTTTGGCAACCCTATTTTTGGTAGCTCATTTGTTTTCGTGTAACATGTTGCTGTTGAAAATTTTCAGTTTGGTCTATAATCGACTTACAAACGAACAGATTATTGAATTTTATTATCAAAATTCATGCTCGGTTAAGAATGTGCATCGCTCACGTTTTTTTTATCGGAAAATTGTGTTCAGCGACGAAGCTCATTTCTGATTGAAATGAGCGTCCATTGATTCACTGGAAGCCAATATTGAAGAATTTATTCTTGAGATACCAGCCGATATGTTGAAGAGAGTATGCCAAAACTGGACACAGAGTATGAACCATTTCAAGCGTAGCCGCGGTCAACATTAACATAAAATCATTTTTAAACATTGAATTATATATAGATCGTTCTATCGACTCAAATAAAGATTTCGTTCATTTCTCTAAATTTTATGTATTAAAACAAATCCGATCTTTGAAAAAGTTTAGCCGATGGTGAAGTCAAATGTCAAACTTCAATTAATAAGTTTTTTATAAGTTTTTATAAGAAGTTTGATGATTATATTCTCTAAGAATTCGCCATCTTGTAGACCCTATTAATGGATTTTGCCAAAATATTTGCTTCAAATAACTTTCATCAAGTTCAAATATATTTTTTTTAAATCAGTGCCCATTTTTTGTTCAAACGTGAGTTAAAAATAAGGGAAAATATGTTTTCCATGCTGTTACACTTGTGGCATTTTCTTTAATGGAAGATAGTGTAATATTTTTTGTCCTCCCAAAGAGAAAAAGGCAATTTAAGTGTCCTTGAATAATTGCAAACTTTTTAAGGAAGAGTGCGCTATTCTCAAACGAAGTTAAATTCACTTGAATTAGAGCAATTAAGAGATTTGTTTTATAAATTAAATAGCAAAATTTTACAGTTTTACTTAGAAAAGGAAACCCCATCAATCAAATATTTGCTGCTAGAAAATATTTGTTCAAACCATAGAAATTATGAATTTGTTTTTTAATTTTTAAATAAGGACTCTCAAGAAAAACAAGAGCTCAAAGCGATTAAGTTCCTCTTGTTTTTCTTGAGAGTCCTTATTTAAAAATTAAAAAACAAGAGCTCAAAGCGATTAAGTTCCTATAAACGAGAGCGTCAAGTATTTTTCCCCCATTAAAAATTCTCAAGTCTCAAGAAGATAATATTTTTATGAAAATTAACATTAGCTTCAGACTGCTTTATAGTCTTTTTAGCGAACAAACGTCATTGCCTATGGTCGTTTTCTTTCATCATCTAGGTCAGTTGAATTTCATATGGGATGTAAACAAGTCTCGTCGCAAAGTTTGTGGTCTGCGAAAGGCCAGAGTTATTGTGAGCGACGAGAAATCGGCTGAGGCGGGCTCTTCGAAATGTAGTATTAAGTAACTACTAGTATTATTGTTCTATTGTGAGCTTGAAAAAGGCTTCACTTTTCGAGGGTGTGGGTAACATGTAAAAGTCGGCAGCATTTTTTTACATAGAAAAACGCCATTTAGAAATAAATTCCATTTGAAATTTTCATTTCCTTCTACCCTAATCAAATAAATTACATATTTATTTTTCTCCATTAAACTATCAATAACATTTCTTTCTTTTTCAGCATTTCAAGTCAATTGGTCAATTTGCTGTTTATTTACACCCTCAAAAAGTTGTGAACATCAACCCAAGTGAGTATTAAACTACCAACCAAATTATAGTTAAGAGTCAACAAAGTATTACTTGTTAGAATAAAAAAAAATAAATAAAAACTACATACGTACATATGGAGTACCTATAAGAAGGTAACATCATTTCACTTTATATTTTCCATACAAAAATTGCTTCGAATTTGTCCTTAAGAAAATACAGGAAAAGATGCCACGCAAAAAAAGTTTCATGGTAGTAACACAAGAATAGCCTTTAAAAGGAACATATGTAAGGACTTGTGGATACATAAGAATAAACATTATAGCAATAATATTGACTTTTTCTGTTTTTCGATAAAAGATAAACAGAAATTGAATTAGCTACACTGAGAAAATTTTCAAGTGCAGTTGAATGCCAATAAAATCAAAATTCAAAAAAAAAATTATCAAAACTGTAAAATTTTTCAAAGTAAATCATCCAAAAATCGTTACACAGCAAATCAACGGTTCTATAAGGCAAAATAAAAACATTTTTCTTAATCTAAAGTGAAAGACTCGTAGTGCGAAGGGCCCAGGTTCGAATCCTGCCGCAGAACTCTGGCAGTTTGTGTATGATATGATAATTAAAGGGAGCGTACAACAAGCCTTCACTGGCTTAAGTGTATGTCGTATGACATGGGCTATCACACCCCTCCAATCAACCTAACCTAATCTAAAGTGACCCCCACATTATAAATACAATATTATTGTATATTTTGTTGTTGGTATTATATATTATTGCCGTCTAGACTTAGATTGGTCAATGTTCTCAAAAAAATTTGGCATAAATTTATATCGGTATGCAATACTGCCAGTAGATTTTCTGAATAATATCCACAAATACTAAAAGGTCCGTTTTCCCCTACACTTTATAAAATTGTACCCCGCGAAAATACCTACGTCTTTTTGATCGACTTAAAAAAATTAGAAGGCAGTCAATTCGCGTGTTTTTTATAAACCGATTTTCAAAAGTTTTTCTTGTTTTTGAAAGAGTTGATCCCATAATTGTTTTTTTCTTCGAAAATCGTACGGGCGTTTTGCCGACCGAAATACTGATTATCACATAACTCCTCCATATATGGACCAATTTTCAAAATTATTTTTTTAAAAGATTTGCTTGTAGTTTGTTGCCATAATTTTATTTTCAAAGCTCGTATTGGCGATTTGCTCCCACCGATATATTGATTATTGCATAACTAACCCATTTATGGATCGATTTAAAATTTTTTTTTTTAAGTGTAGCCTGCAGTTTGCTTTCACAGAAATTTAAGTGGAAAATAATTATTATAACTTTACCATTAATGGACCCATTTTCAAAATTTTTTATTTAAGAAGGTATTTCAAAATAACCCATAGTTGCTTGAGTTTTGTAATCTGTTCGATTCGTTCTTTGTATTGAAGTTGGTTTTTTTCTGCCAGAATTATTGTCATTAAAATGAAGGAGGAAGAAAACATTTGCCCTTATTATGATTATCGACGTCACACCAAGTCAACATCACTACATTGGCAATTGTGGGATCATTATTGAGAACTATTAAATATTATTGATAGTATATAACTACTACTAAGGCTTACAAATTGACAAATGGCCATCAATATTAGTTAATTATTGCCTACAAAGAGTTCAGAACTACTGTCTTTTTTTTTACTGTCGACTTGATGTGACGTCGACGCGACAATCATAATTAGAGGAAATAGTTATAAAATAGGAAATTCATTCCGATATGGTCGATTGCTTAATTATTTTCTTTAACTTTAATTCCTAAGGAAAAAATTAATATTTATACAACTTTCAATGCAATTTATTTGATTTGGCCGGTAAAAAAAAGCAGTGACTTACTTTCAACTGCTTGCAAATAATGAACAATTACACTACATTTATAACAAAAGCTTTGATATTAAACATTTAAGCAAAACTAAAAAAAAAAAATGGAAGGTTTACGATGTTTCAGTAAATCCGGTAAAATCTGCTGCTTGCAACATATTATGATATCCGAGACATCTTAGTAACATTAACTTTTTATTCTACAAAAATCTGTGTTTTGTTTTGAAAATAAGCAAGTTTTATCAAAACTGAAGTTTTAAAGCGTTGAATAAAAAATTATAAAAAATAATACCTACAACTTGTCCGATTTTCCTAACGCTCCTATTTTAGTGTCAAGAATACCTACAAGTAGGGACTTTCCTTTTTTCTGGCAACACTGTTAGCATAAGTAAAACAAAAAATGGTAGTGATCCCACTGTTTGACTTGGATAATTTGACCTAACCCTAATGCTAGATCCATGTTTGTTTTGGAGTGCTATGACTCTCTTCAAAATCTAGACACTGGAAATAAACTATCCTTAGCGTCACCGGTAAAACGAAATAGCGGATATCTTTGCCAAAAGAGCCTCTGGAACTCCTCTTATGGGCCCAGAATTTTTCTGTGGTATCAAATGGTCCTCGATTAGAGGTGATGAACTTTTAATCGCCAAGGGTATGTGGCAGGAGGCTACCGCAGTGAGGCAGACGAAATTGCCATTCTCTTACAAGGAAACTTTAGAATTTAAGAGAAATAATTTGAGACTTTTTAGTGATTTTGCTTTAGGTAAAATTCAGTCTTAATTATTTTGAGCAGGTGTAACTAAGTCCTTCGCTCATGTGCCGTCTATGCCTTGAGGACGAGGACACAACGGCACATATTCCTTGTGATTGTGTTTTTTTTTTTACAAAACAGTAGAATTCAAGTTTTTCATTGTAAACTTTTGTGAGGCATCGGAAAAAGTGGACCGATAGGACCTTTTTCTCATTTTCTCTCACAGTACTCACACGTAGTGGCTAAAAATAAAACAAATTTAGTCAGCCTTACTGGAGCATTATATAATGAATACAATTTATAAAGAGTGATATGAAAATAAATTTTTTGGTTGAAAGAGGGAGACTGGAAAATAAAAAATAACCCACATAATGGAAAATTGCTTGGTCTAAGACAGCATGGCGTAGCTAAAGCATTTTTAAGTGGTAAGTGGGAACTGGCGGTTATGGCTTTTTAACGAAGAGGCAAATTATGGTATTTACTTAAAACTCTGTTAGAAAGACAATATTCCGGAGCAGCCAAATTTCTTCCAAGGAGCAGAAAGCTCCTCAAGCGTTTCTATATATGCCTATGCAAATTAAACAATCACGACTATTATGTAGATCATACTGTTCCTCATGCAATCGTTTCTCTCTTTGTCGCTCTCTTCCATAATGTTTTAGAGTGTGTAGGCTTTATATCTTTAATACCATAATTTCTCTCAGTGTTTTAATCTTATTGTGTTTAATGCCCCTTAGTATTTTTCGGTAGCACTTGTAAATAAAATAACCACACTGGAAAAGGCAAGCAAAAAACTATATATACATATATAAAAAACAAATATCCTAGATAATTCCTAGAAAGAAAAATATTTTCAAATTACAAGAGGTTTTTCCAACAAAAAGCAAACAACAGTTTTTATTTTTTGTGTGTTAAAATTTCCTGGTCATGTTTTTCTTGAACAATTGCGCTCAAGTACTCGTATCTTCTTTTTATATTTTCGTCTGGCAATCATCTTTTTTCTTGCTTCCTTAAGCAAAAGACCAATATGTTCCTGGTTATATTGACAATGTTTACATTCGGTAAATAGACAAACGCCTACATTTTCGCACCTTGATAAGTGTTTTGTGTTTGATAAGTGTGTTAGTGTCTTTTGCACCTTTTTTTCATTTACTTACACTTTCCTTAACGTGTCATTAACATTCTTTTGAACACAATTTCAAAGGTTTGTTTTTATATCCTTAAAGCTCTAGTGTGGTTAAGCAGGTACCATTCATGTTCCCTGGCAGTCGTTCTAAGGCTTTTGTATAATTTTCTTTTCGTCTACTGTTTGCTTGTGCTCTTTATTTGCGTGTATAAGTGTGTGTGTGTGCAAAGGTGTGATATTCTTAAAATACCCTGTATATATCTAAACAATAAGTGTTAAGTCCGGACATCCTTAATTTCATTATTCTTTTCATTTTAACACTGTCACTCTGCACACAATTATCTTTTTTTATATTTTCCTTTATTTGTACAAATTTCTTAGCCATAATTTAATTATTTGATGAGTATTGTGGGTATTGTATTTCGTTTCTTATTCTTAAAACATTATAAAATCGGCAAATTGCTGAAAGGTTAATAGTTTAAGGCAGTGGGCTAATAGTTAATAGTTTAGGGCTGCTAATTTTCAATGCAAATGGAAACAGCATTTTTTCCCTAACGAGTTTGAACTAAATTCGCATTATATTTTAAATTTTTTTTTTTTGGATATTAACTGATGAAGTGAAAGAAGTTACCCCATAGACTGGTAGTGCACTAGATTAGAAGTCTTAAGGGTTAGATCCGTACGAAAGATATTTGGGGGTTTCAGCAGACAAAACTAAATATCATGAAACTGAGCCTCGGATATAGAAAGAAAGATAGTAAAAAGGAAATAATTCGAGAGTTAATGGCTTTTTCTTTTCTAAAAAAAGTTTTACATTATTTTTGCCCTTTCAAAGTGAAAAAGGGGAATTAATTGTTCTTTAATACGTGCAAATTTATTAGGGAAGAGAACGCAATAGTGTAAGGATGTTAAAATTTTCAAAATTTCCTTAACAGAAGCCCTACATACGAAACAAAAATCTGGTCATCTATGCTTGAGCCAAACTGGAGCGGTATCAAAAGTATGTGAAGTACTGATCTACTTAAACCAAGTATGATCCGCTTGAATGAGAAATGGATTCGGGATTGATTTTAAGCAAAAAAATAGACCTGCGACTTAAGACAAGCCGAAAAAAGAAAGACTAACGGGATCTAATCGCACGATCTTGGTGGCCGATCCAAATGATGATAATGCCCTCAAATCGTTCCTGCAGAATGTCCAATATGGCATGATCTGTGGGTCCTATAGCGCTCGCCGTTGATGATGATAGCATGATTAATGCCTTTCTTAAAGAAATATGCATCGATGACACCGCCAACCCAAAATATATACTACACAGGGACTTTTGCGGGATGAACTGGACGCTCTTGGATCTAATGTGAATTGATATTGTTCCAAATTTGGCATTTTATTTTTTTTTTTTTTTTGTTGAAGTGCCCATTCATCCAGATTTTCGCATTATTTCTGAATGGGCGAAGCGTTTGGAACGCTGCCCCAACACAACACCCATTTTGATTAAACATTTTTATCATTTTCACATGTTGTTAAACGCTCTGCCCATCCATGATAATTTTGCAATACAGATTAAATAAATGACAGCCAATTTGCAGAAGTAGCTTGAGCAATATGGGCACTATCATTTAACAAAGTTCAACTCGATACATATGGCATATAATTTTGGTCTTGAAACCGAATTTCTCAATTCGTCACAAGCAAAGGCCTTTGCTACCTCAAGCTCAACTAAATTTCAAATGTTGACAGCACAAAATCAATTAAACGGCACAAAGAAACACATAAAATAACTTTCCGTACTTTATTTAGGAGTTCCATGATAGATTTAGTATTGCGACATTCTCAATTAAATTTTTACCCAAGATTTTAATTGAAAGATGAAAAAAAATCAATTGAGAACGAAGTTTTTCTTTCTGTATAGAAGCTACTAATAGGTAATAAATGATCACCTAAATAATGAGATGCAAAGAACTTAAGTCACAGGATCTGAGCAGGGAGTTTCTCGTTCCATCTCAGCCAAACGTTAGAAAATAAATAGTTCGATGACGTCTTCAATGCCATGCCTGCAACATGCATTGTTGTATAATCATTTGCCTTGCAACAGACAGGTCGGAGTCGTTGTAAGACGAAACTGCACTTTTCAAGAGCTTTAAATTCGAGAGTGAGCTTTATCCTGGAAAATGAATAAAGTGTTTTTATTATCTCCCAATCTCAAAAATTGAGATGAGAGGAACTTTTTTACATTTTTACTTCGATTGAACATTGCACATGAAGAATGAAAACTTTCTTGAGAATATGATGGAAATAACTTTAAATTCCAAACCTTGACACTTGAAATGATAGCGATAGCAAGCTACCTAACTGAGCAGCACAATCTCCTTTTATCGCTCTATCTCTCTATTTATCTCTATTCTATTTATGTATATAGTATATGCAAATGTATGTCTAAAATCAAAATAAATTGCTGTGAATGTTTTTTTGTTCTGTTCGTTATAATACAGAGAAGGCTTGACAACAAAAATATTGGAAGTAGGAGGGGGAGAAAGGAGCTCCCCATGATATGTAATTATTAATTATTCTATATCTGCAGAACTAAAAACCGTGTGCTTTGAAGATAAAATGCATAGTCAGGAAGAAAACTTGCGGGATATGAGCGGGGCAGAGGATAAATTTCTTCAGGAGAGCTACAATAAATAATGAAAGAAGTAATCGTGTTGGTCGTAGTACAAAACCGCAAAATGGAATAGTATATTAAGAGTGTTCCAAGTATTTTTCATATAGTAAATCGACTGAAAAGACATGGTGATGAGCTGTCTGATTTGCTGAACCAAAGATGATTATCCAAGTTCACATTGTATTGTAATGGTGGGACCACTCCATAATCTAATATAAGCTGACACTTTCTGCATTGGCTTTTCCGATCCCCAGATGTAGCAATTTTGTTCGTTGCAATTGTTGCCGAGAAATAAATGCCAGTTATCAGAAAAAAGGATTTATCAGCCAAATTCGATATACGATTGCTTTGCAATATTTTCGAACGTTGTTGAAGCGTGAAGCGACACATTTTACTCCGCGGAGTTATCGTACTGAATCATAGCCGATATTTTATTGGAAAAAAAAACTTATCAGTGTCAAAATAACAATTATTATACGTACATATTTCATTTTACGACGGTGGGTGTGGCGAAGTATATACATGCCAACCTTGCAGGTCCTTTCATGGGGGATGCGAGGGTACTTTTTGATACTCCTAAATTTGGTGGGTAAATTACAAGCGACAATTTCCGCAAATAATCAGGAGATACCAGTAGCTTGAGGCAATATGATAGACCCAAAATGCAGCCGTATTTATGAAATTGTGTCTTGTAAGCCCCGCGATCCCTTACGCGTAAAATTTATTTATTTTAAATTAAAATTTAAAAAAATCAACAGCTAAATAACAAAAGATCTGTGAATAAATAAGTAAAGATTTACTGGGAAAATAAAATTGATCGAGAAAATAGTCGATGAAAGTAAAAGTACACACGAGAAGCACAAAAATGGACACTTTCGAGGAATTTATCGTAAAGCTATTTTTCGGCGCATGTAAAGGGCCATTAAAGTCGTATTTTAAATATTTGTAAAATAATTCTGCACGGTAAGGATCTTTAAAGAATTCGCCAATAAGAGTGAAGGTGCTCAGCATAAGCCTTTTACGAAATATTTGGTGGTCCTTTAAAAGCGATTTTAATTATTTAGTGGCCAAATAATAAACCACGATCCAGTTGATAAGTAACACGAAATTGAACAAGAATATATACGAGTATCATCGCAGAATCTTTGGTAATTTATTCTTCGTCATGCCTAAAAACTTATACTTTCATGGACTTCACCTTGGACCTTTGTACGGCACTTGTGATGGCCCTTTAAAGTGAAATAATATTAGACGGACGGTCCGATAAAGATCTTTAGGAATTTTAGATCAACTGAGATTATCGCCATTGACCATAAAATTGAGTAGGAGAAACTTGTACAGTGGATTTTTTACCACGCATAAAAACTCAGACTTTCGTGGACTCGGCAAATTTTGAAACAGATTTAGACGTAGTTGTTGTATTGGAACAAACATTGTTTTCAAATTGACTTCATTAGAACAAGCGCTGTGAGTCATTTTATACCGAATGCAGTAGTCCTTTTAGGATTCCTTTATTCCATAGACTTACATATGGATTTTTTTTTAAATTGGTTTACAGTAATGAAGTTGTGGAAGTAAGTAAGTAAGTAATGTAATGGCGGTTTGGCCCAGGAGGGCCCTTTGCACTGCGACCATTGTTGATCTATTGTGCTTCCCCTGTCCCTAGCAGTTTAATACGTTCGCAAATAGGATCAGCTCCTTCAGTGGGAGCATTAGCAGATCCTCTTCACTCAGAGTATATGCTTGTAGAGTCCTGTGTCTTCTGTAGCACAATGCCCCACAATTTGCTATCAAGTGTTCCATCGACTCCTCATCTTCACCGCAAGATCTGCAGATCTCCGTGTCAGATAAGCCCATTCTGTATAGGTGGGCTTTGCAGGTGTAATGGCCTGTGAGCGCCCCTACCAGCATCCGTAGGCTTTTCCTGTCCAGTCTTAGAGCCAGATCCGCCCTCCCAGCGTCAAAGCGTAGGAATTTCGTGGAGTGACATAATCCATTGATGTCATTCCAATGTTGTGCAATCCTGGACGATGTCCATTTCGAAATCTCCCCTTTAAGTAGACTTTTGTTGAACCCAAAAGAAGAAGGGCTGGGTCCAATGAAGTTCCCCTCAGCCCCTCTTCTCGCACAGATGTCCGCCATCTCATTCCCGGCATGCCCCTGATGCCCTGGTACCCATATCAGAGTAATCTGATTATGAGTCGCCAGGTCATTGAGCCTGTTTTGACATTCCAGTAATAATCTGGACATGTACGTACAGCCTCTCAGGGCCTTAAGAACCGATTGGCTGTCCGAGAATATCTTAACCCGTATTCCCCTGTGTCCTCTCTCGGATAGGATCTCCACAGTTTCCAGTATCGCGTAAAGTTCTGCTGGGAAAATTGTCGTATCCTTGCTCAATGTTATAGACCTGTGTGCTCTAGGCCCCACTATTCCCGCCCCAACTCCTTGGAGCGTTTTTGAGCCGTCCGTGTACCACATTTGATTTCATGGCCCCTGTGACGCATAGGCATGCAAGTCTTCGTAACCTGCACAGTCCTGCAATCCGTTGTCCGTTGCTCAGTCTTCCTCCACCGCACCAGTTGTGGAATACTTTAAGTTCTTTATAATTGCTCTGCTTTTAATGTCGTTTAATTATGGACAGTGTTTCTTGTCCTTGGCGCTGACACGAAATTTAATTAATCTACAAAATCTTATACGTTTTTAAGAAGAGATATCGCCATAAATTTACCACGAGTTTTAAGACACTCTCTTATATGTTCTTATGGACTTGACCCATTTTTAAGTTTCTATTATCCCTTTTGTATTCTTTCATCTCTGAATTTAATAGACAGGATATTTTTTCTAAAAATTCATATTTGTGTACATGTGTACGTACATATGAAACCCTTTTCCTTAAAAAAAACAAATGCTAATTTTAAAATTTTATTTCTGGCATCGAACAAGAAGCAAAGGGGTGGGCAAATTACCTTAAATAGAAAATAAATTTGGTGACACCCAAAGAAAAATCACAAAAAGGTGTCATATTAAGTGGAATAACAAACGTTTGACGGTTATTTTTTAGGAGCGTGTTTAAATATACATACATGCACACATACATATATAAACATGCGTATGTATGCATACGTGTGCATATGCATAGGACGTACACATACATAAACACATACATGTTTACACCTAAAAATCATTTAATTTGCTGTTTCTTTTATTCTCTTTGTTGCAAAATGTTTGTGTCAAAGTACTATTTAACAACTTAAAGATTTAAATATTCTGTTTGTATTATTTAACCCATTTTTGTTGTTGTTGTCCCTGCACATGATTTTAAATGCATAAGGCTTATTAGGGTTGCCACTTGGTTGCCACTTGTTCATAAAATGTGAATTAGATGTAGTCGTATGTGTGCGAAAGTGAATGCTTGGATTTTGCTTCTTTTCTCGTCAATTGCTGTTATTGTTGTTGTTGTTATTGTTGTCGTTGCTTTCATATTATGTATTCATAAGTTTTATAAACCCATTTTGCTTTTGTTTTGATCTACTACCATCACTAGTAGAGGGATTGTTTTTTTATTGAATTATTTGCGTTCTCACTCTCTCTTTCTCTCTCCCTGTCTTTCTCAATGGGGTTTCTATGTGCCGTATAATACACTGAACAAACTGATTAAGGTAATTTGTAAGATCTTTTTGGATAAAAGGAAATCATTCGGAATGAAATTTAAAAAAAAATCGTATACAAACGTTTTATATAGACTAGAAATAATTGCAAGATTAAAATACTAATATAAGCACTAAATAATTTAAAATACTCTATAAGGACCATTCTACTCTATAAGGACCTTTGAAAAGTTATTAGGCTTAAGTTTCATGCTTGAGGAATCTACAGTACATCGAAAATAATTAGTATATAAAAAAAACTTCCATCAGGCCTGTCAACCATTCCAATCGAAATCGTTTGATTCCGTACTTGCGATTCCTATCGATTTTATTTAACGTTCCTTGAGATTATAAACATTTTTATTTACTCCCAAAAAGCGTATAGTCCTTATTTTGAAAATAAATTTTGTAAACGCTACATAAAAAAAAATTTTAAACATCATAACAGCCTTATTCATTAAAAGAATTTTGGATTTATAAAAGTTTTACTAATCAGACATTGTATGGTAATTTGTTTATTAAACCTTTTATAAGGCCCTGAATATTTATGCACGAAAATTGGTGTAGCAATACTGCGATTAAGAAATACATCAGTTTGACTATTTTTTCCAACTAATTTTAAAAATTATTATATGGAAGCACTTTTAATGCAACATGGCTTTTTATTGTTGTTTCTTGGCTGCTAATGTCAAACAACTATTATTGTGTTGTTCGCATTAGGGTAACCAGAGAATATATTCTTGAGTTTAGATTTTTCTCTTCTTTTTTTTAATGCTCGGAGATGAATTTTTGTCTAATCATATTATATTATATTATAATCATATTATTGACCGACCCTTGGAACCAGATCCCCATGGGGCTTTATTGTTACACGGATGGATCAAGGTCGAGAGGGAAAACGGGACTTGGTGTTTATATAGAAAACACCACGGAACTGTTTTTCCAACTGCCGGACTATTGCACAGTTTTGCAGGCGGAACTTCGGGAGATAACGGAGTGTATCAGGGAACTCAATGTAATGGGGAGGTCAGGACTCGTGAATATATTCACAGATAGCTAGATGACCATCAGAGAAATCTCAGCGGAACGCACTAAATCACGTACAGTTTGGGATTGCAAAAACGCTATTAACAGTTACTCGACACATGGTGAACTGCGCATCATATGGGTGCAAGGACACGCGGGGATAACTGGAAATTAAAAGGCAAACTCACTTGCTTCTAGGGCAACAGAGTTAGATAATATAAGCTTGGAATGCGCGAAACCTTTCGATGCAGTTAAATCCGAGCTAAAGACTTGGGCACATAAAGCCCATTTAACTCTCTGGAATAACGGAACCATGGGAATCGATACAAAAATTCTATGGGGAGATCCAGACGAAAGAAGAACGTGGGAGCTGCTAAGACTTAGCAAGCCCGAACTAAGTAGAATAATGGGAGTTGTCACAGGCCACTCTCAACTACGGGCACATCTTAAACGCATAGGAATAGCGGGAGGAGATGAATGTAGAGCATGTGGGGAGGAGAGCGAAACATTGGAACACTATTTGTGCCAAAGCCCCGCCTTCTCACAAATAAGGTCTCGATATCTTGGGGGTGACACCTTACCGGACATAACCCGTTTACGGGGAATGTGCTGGAGGAAATTAAGGAACTTTGTGAGTGCCACGGAGTTTCTCTAGACCTTTGCGTCAATAATTTTATGGTTAAACCCAAGGGAGCGCACAACAAGCCTTCACTAGCTTAGGTGTATGTCGTATGACATGGGCTATCACACCCCTCCATTCGACCTAACCTAACCTAATCATATTATATTATATTATTCTTTAAAAGTTTAGACATATTCTTAAAATTAATTTAACTTAATTTTCGATCTAAAAATTATTTTCAAAGATGATTTTTTCGAATCGAATTACATACACAATAACGTGGAGGATATTATTTAATTCGACAGGAACATTTGATTGCATTGTCTAATTTTTATGAAAACTCTTTCATACAGTTAAACGCATTGGATAGAAAGGAAGTTCTGGTTGTTCACTGTCCATTCCGGAATAGTTGCTCTTTCTCCAAAACATTTTGAAAAATTGCATTATTTTATGGTAAATTGGACCAGATTTAATGGTCATGAATTGTTCAGTGGAAAAGCACAACGAAAATTTGTGATCTTAAAAAATGAATCAATTTGTGAGGGAGGGGATAAGGTGTAAAATGTTTTACAGAAAAGGAAACACCTTTAAATTTTTCTGGACGGGCTTAGCGTTCTGTAGATTGGCTTATCAACGACAGTGTCAAGTTAAAAGAATCACGACTAGGCTTTAAAAATCATTTATGGATTTGAATTTAGATTTGATTAAGGCTAAGTGACGTGAGTTGACAAGCTACTGTTCGATGAGTCTAAATTTTGAAAGTTTAGTTCTGACCAAAAACTGTTTGCTAATTTCAATTTGTATAATCTGACTTTTCTAATTGGAATTTGCTTTAAAAATTTGTAGTGAAAGGTTATCTAGCATAATACCATATTATTATTATGTATGGGTTCCAGTCTGGTTTGTTAAAACAAATTCATAAATTAAGTCAGGTTAGGTTCAACATACAGCTTTCGTTTACTTGGGCCCCTCTATGATATCTGTTATAGGAAGAAAATGAAAAAAAAAATTGAAAGCAGATGCATCTCGAGTCTATGGCAAAAATCAAATCCAATCTGCTAGTGGACTTCACTATAAATGAAGTTGCAATATATTTAATAATTATAATTCTATTATTCTGTAAGTAAATATTTGAGCAATGAAGAGCTGTTAATCATAGTCAAAGGGATACTTTATTATGTTCGAAAATTTTTACCATAAAAAGCGCGTTAAATAACAATGTAAGAGATCTACTTGTATGTGCTTTTTATTAATAAAGTGATGTTATTGCCATTTTATATTTTTCTCCGTGCAACTCTGTTTCTCTCAGTGTCGGGAAATTTTTTTATTTGTTCTTTCGCTTAGCCCCCTCTTAAAAAAAATGAAGTGTTGCATCTTAGATAGCTAAGTTAGCCCACTTGTAATTGTGGGTTCTTTTTGTTCTCCTTTATTTTCTTTAAATTTTTTTTTCTTATATACAGTAGTAAGCACACAAGTGTACATACGCATCTTTATGTATTTTAATATACATATATTCAAACACATTGTATATATGACATTGAATAGATTTTTCTGCTTTTCCTAAGGCCCTTTGTTATGTTTTTTCGTCATATTTTTTTCCTATTTCTAAGATGAAGTGTTTTGTTACCTTTTTTTCCCCGTAGTACGAGTCTTATGCCTTTTTTACTCGGTTCAAGTATACCCAATGAATGGGTTAAAAGAAAAATGTTTAAGAGTTTGTAAAAAATATGTCTAATTAGCTGAAGATTTTAGCCAGTGTAAAAGCAGACATATGAATTGTAAGTATTTTTAAATTAAATAATTTTTCTATGGGAAAACTTATGGAAGGGGGTAATATAATGTCAGAGAATTACCAGCATGTCTGAAGATGTGCCATTTTTGGCGCTTTGAAGGCACACTTGTAAAAATAATTATATAGTGGAGCGCTTTCCTAGACTAGTATGTGGTGTACTAGAGTAGTAGTCAGAGGGTTGCGGATTTGATACCTGTCAAACACTGTGGACGTTTCACGGTATTTGCTTACAAAAAATTAGAAAAAATGATTTTTATTATCATCATCTGCATTATATAAAAGATTGTGTTTGTTTTACTATTTTAATTTATACATATGTATGTATATACTACCAACGCAACTCTAAAATGCCCACAGGGCTCCATGGCACCAAATTGTTATGAATTTATTTTGATTTGAAAACTAATAAAAATAATAATAATAAAGAAAAATTAATTAATTGAATTATTTTTTTTTTTTTTTTTGGTTGGTCTTAAAAGACAACATATGTATTTTTGTTCGATATTTCTACACCCTATGGGTGTCTTCATCAGGAAATTAAAAATATTTAATAAAATTTGAAACAAAATCAAAAAAAAAATATTTAAAACATTTATTTAAAATATTTTTCTTTTGATTTTGTTTCAAATATTATTAAATATTTTTAATTTCCTGATGAAGACACCCACAGGGTGTAGAAATATCGAACAATGAAAAATAACTACATTTGCCGTTATTATGATTGTCGTCGTCGATGTCACAGCAAGTCGACATCAATACATTGGCAATTGTATTGGCTCGTTATCGAGAACTATTAAATATTATTGATAGGATATCACCACTACTATGGCTTACAAATTGACAAGTGGCCATCAATATTAGTTAATTATTGCCTTCAACGAGTTCAGAACTGCTGTCTTTTTTTCTGTCGACTTGATGTGACGTCGACGCGACAATCATAATAAGAGGGATTGTCATTTTTAAGACCTCAAACTCTAAAAAAAATAATGCAATTAATTAATCAAAATAAAGGTCGAATTAAATCATCAATTTAATAAAGCAAAATGTTTGCTTGGAACACAAAGAAAGTGATTTTCAAATCGTAGATTGGCCGAGAATATCGATGTGCAAATTAGCTCTTGATAAAATCAATTTATGACCGTGACAAGTTGAAACTACATCATTACCAGATCCAGCAGACCCAGAAACTGAGATGAATAAACATAGTCAGAGGCGTTTGCCCCTTGCCAGTATTCAGAGTACATAGCCGGGGACCTCAAAGTTACCCTAAAATTTTGCTATGGTTTAACTTTGCCATGTAAAAGACCATCCCAGAAATAAAAACGTAAGTTATTCTTAAGGAAATGCATTTTCATTGATTATAAGGCATCACTAGTGCATATTCTCAACTTCTTAGGAAGTCAGAAGTTGGCAAAATATGGATTAAAGGTTTTAATTACTTTCAAAAATCTGTAAAAGTCTATCTTCCTTCTGTCTGTTTTTATAAATTTCGTTTGTTCATTCGTTCGAATAGTTATACTGCTTAAAGTTCACTGACGATTTGGTTTAGCAACCAATGAAATGTCGGCATATGAACAGCTAAAGCCATAACAAACAATGCATTTTATATTAATTTTCTTTAAATTTACTTTGAAACATTATCTTTCTTATATTCTATAGTATCTCCTTTTCAATAAAAAGCGTTTAATATTTTTTCCTCTCTCAAGGAGTAAAATGGAAATATTGTTGGCCTTAACAAAGGAAAAAGTTATTGAAAATGGATTAAATTTTTTTCAATTAGGACGATAAATAGTTTTTTTACAACTTTTCTCAGAAAAGAAAACGCCATATGATTGTGACCACTACCTGTACGTAAGACAAACGAAAAAATAAAATGTGACTTTTGGCAAACTTGTACCCATAAAAAAGAGAACATCTCGTAAGGACAAGTCTGTGTATGTTATATTCATTAGAATTGATTTGAATTAGAACAATTTCCCATTCACTACATCTACATGTTCATGACTTCTTCGGAAGCTCTTTTTTACTAGGGATGGTATGTTTTTACTAGGGATGGTATGTGTGTATTGTTTTGCAGTGTAAAAAGTATATTAGTCATTGTATATTTAAATTTAACTCCCTACAAATAAATTTGAAGGTTGTAATGGTGATTGGGGGCTTAGAGGTATTGCAGTTAATTTTAAGTCCATGATTTCGAGTTAATTTTCCACCAAAGCTACCCGTTGTGATCCTCTAAAAAACGAGTAAAAATAGTTTGTCTTTAAAATAAAGTACAATAGAATTTCTAATTTGGTTAGATTGGCAGGCTGCAGATTAAGATAATAAAGCTGGATTTCAGCTCAGTTTAGAAAGAAGCTGGGGAAGAAAGAAAAAGACAGCTGAGAGCCATTTTATACTACTTAACACATCGACTAACATTTCAAAAGTTTTAATGAAATATCTGTTTCTAAGTACACAGAGGCGATGCTACTCTAGCATGGCATATCGATTCTTTTTTCTCCTTCTCATTACAACATACACAAAGGTAATTTTAACGAAGAGCCAGTTTTTTGACCTCGTAGTTGTGCCCACGAGGTCCGGTAATTGTGATATTGAAAAATTAGGGAGTTGTGAAATCTCGTTCATGTACATGCGAGGCCAAAGGATGCTCGTCATAGTTCAGGTTTTTATTAGTTGATAGATATATAAATGAAAATTTTAATTCATTTTGATAATTGTAACAGAAAATTTGAATATTTCATGGCGGCGATCTTCCTTTAGGCTTAGAAAACATGATGGATCACGTATGAAGGATCTTATACCATCATCTAATACGAAACTAAAATCATTTAATTTGCTGGAATAGCATATATACTAGTATATAGTTTTGCACTACTGAGATCCAAAAGAGTCAATTCCGTGAGAAGCGAATGGACATGCTGAAAATTAATTTTATTTAATTTTCATTTATATATTTATATATATTTGTTTGTATGTAGCAATGATACTCTATCAAAGTTTTAAATTTCTAATTATTTTGATTCAAAACATGAAGCACTTCAATAGGACAGACTAAATGATGGTTTATAAATATACCCAACGAATATTAAAAGCATTTTTTTAATTTAAGTTGAGGAGCTTTCTATTTTTCAACAAATATATTATTTCTGAAATTCTCTATCTTGTGATTGCCCATGGATGGCTTTTTCTAATAAGGATGTCGAGTGTAAAATGCAGTTTTCATTTAAATAAGGGTTTTTATTGATTTTCTTAGAATAAATATTAGGTATTGTAAACCATATTTAAAACTCTTGAACAAAAAAATTAAAATAGTTTTCGTGTGTTTTAAATAAATTTGAAAAATAAATAATGTTTACGGGGTGACAAACTTTGAAGCCTCTCGTTTGTCCGTTTCTAACTCTTCAAATGCTAAAAAAATATAATTTTGCAAGGTTTTGCAAATTATACTAAAATACTTTCCATAAAAAATAAAATAATTACTAAAGTATTTCAAATAAAGCTTATTAGCTTCAAACATATACACATATTGTTTACGAGGAAATGAAATATTAAAACTAAATTGTAAATCAAATTGAAAGCTCTCCAAGCCGTCAGCATTTGAGATTTGCCATAATATTGTAAATCAAAATTGCAAAGTAAAATTCCTTAAAAAATTAGTAACAAAAAAATTACATACATGTGTATTTAAAATAAAATACATATGAGAAGTGACAAATTTTAGAGACCTCTACAACTAATTTTCAATTTAAGATCTTGAGTAATTGCAAATTAAAAAAAACCCCTTTAAGCCGTTTTTAAAAAGTGAAATAATTACATATTTCGATAAATTGCAATTATTATATTTTTCGAGTTGCCCCACATGGACACACCGTTCTGGACTGAAAATCGAAAGAAAACACTTACGACCCTTAAAAGAACAATTTTAATGTTAAATGAAATATTACAAATGCAAATCTTGCCTAAAAAATCTTCATCAGTAATAGAAAATCGAAATAGAATATTAAAAAAAAAAAATAAACCTTTATATCGTTGGCTTAAAGTGTAAACCCTCTCCATTTTTCATATTGTATGAAATTCTATATTGCAAATTCGATCTGCGACTATAAGCATCGATTTTTGTAATTTTTGTCTGCCCTGTTAAATTTTCTCAAAGATAGTTAGCAGGTTTACGCTCTAACGCGACGATATTTTATAAAATTTTAAGCATATGTTGGCAATAGGAGGTCGCTAATTTAGGGGGACCTCATACTATAATCCTACCAGCAATACAAGGGATTGCAAATCATTACAAAAACACTTTAAATTCTTAAGGAAAATATAAAAAATTTTAACATTTGTGTATTAAACAAAAATGTTCGATTTTAAACATTAATAATGTTATTTTCAAGGTGACCAACTCTGGGGTGATCCAGATCTTCTAAGCATGATTGCGAATTAAATACGAAAAACTTTCAAAATCATTTTAAAATTTGAAAAGTAATTTAACTGTTTTGTGTTAAAACATTTTGACTTCATTCTAAATATTTAGGAAATTATTAGCTTTAACGAGAACTCCTTTTAACTATCATGCCGAGAAATTACAAATTAAATCAAAGCCACATTGATTTCTTAGAAAAATATAACAAGTTTAATGTTCCCATATGCAATTAAATAAAGTTCTGGTGAGTTTTAAATCAATACCCAGTTTTAAGGGCTGACGGAATCCAAAATACCTCGCATTAGCCTTCCTTCAGGTAACATGCCAAGATAATACTCGTAGGGAATTAAGTTAAGATTATTTTAAATAATTAGAAATGAAACCGGAAATATTAACGTTTGAACTTTAAGAAGATTTTTAAGATAATTTAAAATATTTTTTTATAAAATGGCCAATTGCGGAGCCTCTGCCAGGGTCATGGCATGCGATTTTAACTCCTAGCAAAACCATTTGAAAACTATTTAAAATAAGTGATAATGTTTGTATAATAAATTTTTAGTGACTTTCAAAAATAAATATGATCGCCAAGGTGAACAAAGAATTAAAAACACTGAAAAGTTTTTAAGGAGGAGATCACATTCGAAACCCTCTCAGGATTGTAATTGATATATTAAAACTTGGCAGAATAAATTTCGAAAAATTGGCAATAGTTATCAAAAATACTTAAAACTGTTTGATAATGCACGAATCTTAAATTTTGCGAAAACTAAACATAAATATGACTTGGGAGATTCTGCACGAAGGGGTTGCAAAACAAATCAAAATCAATTTCAAACTGCCTGTGTAAAATTTTATTTATATATTTTTCTATGCTGAACAAAAATGTTTTAAAACCATTTTTATAAAAATGCACTTGAAAAATGTTCTTCCCAAAAAAACTTTCTTAAAAAAAAGAAACACTAAAGAAATTACTCACCCGCAAACTGTGAACCAAAATGCTGTTGAAAATGTCCCCTAAACTCATGCGGCGTGCTAAAGCCCGGCGGTAGAAAACCTCTTAAATATGCAGCAGCTGCCAGTGTGGTCATGTGATGATGATGGGCTGCTGCATTTAGTTGGCCGGCATGATCGGCGGCCGCATAACCAGCGGCGGCATAAAAATTGGCTGGATTAAAAACGGGTAATTGCACATGAGCGGCAGCCGCTGCTGCAGCAGCTGCTGCTGACAAACGGGTGACATCAGGCGATAAAGATCTTGAATCACGATGACGGCCGTGCGACGAAGAGGCAGGTGAAATTGGAGCATTATTACAATCGCTGGGTGTGTGAGCGGAGGGTGGTGAGGAGGTCGACAAACGTTGAGTGGCTGGATGCTGTGAACTTGTGCTGGAATTGTGTGAAGAGGGTGGTGGTGTTGTAGCGACTGGCGGCAGAACGGGATGATGTGGATGCAAATGAACGGGATGAGGATAGCCGGCGGCAGCAGCAGCCGCTGCAGAACCCACACCCAATCCCAAAATTTCTTGTATGGCAAAGGGTGTACGCATTTTGGTGGCTTGCATTTTTACCGACGGCAAACTGTTTGATTTTTAATTATTTTCAAACAATTATGTTTTAAGGTCAAAAAAGTATATTTTCTTATTTTGTTATATTTTCTTTTAATACATAAATCATGTTTTTATTGAAATATCTGTGTTGCGAAAAATTATTGTCACTAAAATAGTTTAGAATGTTCTTGAGAAGATATTCTTAAAAATATTTTTTTATACACGGTTTTAAGGAGCGTTTATTTGCACAAAAACGAGGCATATTTTTAGGCTTGATTAATTTTTATATTGAAGTTTTAATTTGTTAATTTTTCTTTGAAAATTTTCTTTTGAAAAATTCTGAAGGTTTTCTCACAATGTGTTTATAAATTTGTCTTTGAAGACTTTTTATAATTATTGATATTAATAATATTTTTAAATATATTGCACTTTTTGTTGTTATTAGTTTTTTTTAATGTTCGCAAACAATTAGGCCATTTAATATTTTTCTTTTAATTTATAGTTATTTTTTTTTTTTTGTAAATATTAAGCGTTTTTTTTCAAATAATATATTCACGTGCTTTTCTGTTCGATCGGGCGCTATTGATTCACTTTTTTATACATTCTAAAATTCATTTAGTTTCTTTTGATTTGTGTTTGTTTTCTTTTAAAATCTTGTACGCCTCGCTGAGTTGACGAACGAACGTTGCTTATGCTCAAAGCATCAAAATGAACTGAATGGTTGAAACGGATTTTTGCCAAGAAAAAGAGTATCCATGAGTTAGAAATTTTTGCCAAAAAATCTAAAACGCCATATTAACCCTTATATTCATTGAAGGCAAGAAAAGGACAAACTGTTAAATCAAATATGCTATTTCACTCTTATTATACTACATATTTCAAATAAAACCAACTGGAGTTCCATTTGAACAGGGGTATTTTTAAACAAAAATTCCAATAAGTATCTCAATATCTGGTACGAGTATCTGTCAGATAAATTTTTTGTTGCAACTGGAAAGTAGATTATTTTAATTTGAGGAGTATTTTATCATGTTATCCTGCTCTTGTTGATGTTTTATTGAACATTTTCTAGCTCTTTTGCTCTTACGATTAATATTTGTATATTATGCCTATGTATCTGATGAATAAAGTATCTGTGTGCGTTTCAATGTATATTTTCTTATTTTAGATTCCTTTTAAAAAAGTAAAATTTCTCTGTATTTGAGTTTGAAATCTCGTGAGCTTTGTTTTTTCATTTCATTAAAATTTTTAACAGCCACGCACTTTTGGAATCATCTTTTAAAAGCGGATTTTGCTGATATATTCGAAATATATAAAAATATGTTTTCTAAGCGGCATAAGATATTTAAAAAAATATTTTCATTAAAATCAAGTGTAAAAATTATAAAGATAAAAATAAATTTTTTTTTCAAATCCAACTTAAATGTTTTATTTACTGTAAACAAATTAAAAAAAAAAATGGGATATTTTATTTTACCACTGTATGAATTCATAATTATCTTCTATGGAACTAGTAATGGTGCAACAACTTCTTCTAATAAACATAATGTGATTGTTTAAATTATGGTTGCTAATTTAAAAATGAGTTATAAATAATTTCTCGATGTTTTTTTCGTGGTTTTGAAGTAAAACCACGTATGTACATATGTCCCCAAATTACTGGTTTCACTGGGGCAAAATAATAATATATGTATATAAAAATGACCTTATGATTGGAGCCAATATCATTTAAAAAGCGTGTAGAGAAAAAAATATCTTATGTCAACATAAAAATATCCTTAACAACTTTACAACAACGAAAATATGGTTTTTGAAAAAGAAAAGATTTATAGGTTAAATGCCGTAGTGGCAGAAATTCGACCGAACTAAAACAATTCATTTCCAAAATTGTTTTATATATATTTTAAGTAGCAATCCCGAATGTTTGTTTGGTTGGTTGGTGTATTACAATTGTTTCAAACGCTTATTAATCCCAAAATACTTAATAGATTTTAATAAAATAGAAAAATGAGAAAATGGTTGACGAACAGAGTAGAAATTAGTTCAGAATGGTTCTGTTTTGCCTTAAGCCATTTATATAAAACATTTAATTATATTATAAATATTTGAAATTATTTATAGCCAATCCTAGAAGTCGATTTAATTATTTCAAGACTTCATTTTAAAATTTCTATGGCCTTATTTTTAATATTAGTAGATAAGACTTTGAAATGCTTTTTATTGCTTATTTGTAAATGTGTATATTTTAGGAATCTGTTCATTAGTTGCGAAATATATTTCTAAGTTATCCAAATAACTCACATAAAATTATATGAGTCTGATATTTTAAATATATCAAAATTTACTTTTACTTTGTATGGGAGCTACCCCTTCTTTAATATACTAAGCATTCGTTTTCTGCTGAAAAGCATACAGTGATCTAAATAAAATGCATAAAGGAGTTTTTTTTTACCTATAATTGGACATACTTTTCTCCGCGCTCCCGTGCAGTCGGTTTTCTGTGAGTCTAAGAACAGTCGGCTTGAAGTATGATAAGATCTATTCAAACTCACTATGCTTAGAGCTGCAGAAAACTGATTGGATAAGAGGAAAGTAAAGTGTAGTTAGTAAGAGTTTTACTAACAGATTTCAATAAATATCAGATCTGCTTCGTTTGATACAATACCCTTGAGGAAGAGATATTAAAAAAATAGATAGAAATATAACACTGGAGCATGTTGAAGAAGTGGTCTTGAAAGTGTCAAAATATGTAGTGAAAAAGCACAAAACGTGGTCTTAGGTTGACCAGTCATTTTTCATTGAACATATAAGAACATAAGCAGAAACCTCACTTTTTCATTTTATATCCAATAGAAAAGAGCTTCCAAAAGTTTAGGATCGAGATTATTACCATGACTTCGACAAAGAACTTGAAGGCAAGAAGTCCTGTTTTCTGACGCTTATTGATCATTCCAAATTTTTGCAGCCAATATTCACGATCTCTTTTTTGTTTGTTATTAAAGTCATTATATAAATTATAAATTAGATCAAAATAATTGCTCCATTTACAACCCTTTTGTATTTTATATGGTTTAATGAAATATACCCTTAAAAACATCTTATCAGCAGTCAGTTTTTTGTCTCGGTTATATCTTGTATAATAGATAAACGTAAAAATCTGAAAGTTAAACAAGAAATTCGTTTTACAATTATGCACCATTATAGTCAAACCTAAATAAATTAATCCCAGTTATGGATGAAATGGAACTGTATTGTTGTATCGTCTCACCTTTTCATCGAAAGTTAGTTACCAACAATAAGTTTATACCTCGATACAATGATAAATAGTATTGACAACGAATATTTTTATTAGAAAAATAAAAATATAGTCCATAAGAAAATGTTTTTCGATATGTTGTCACATGAGTTACGCTCCCAATTTTTTATTTATTTATTTACTTGATGATGTAAGACATATGTATAGACTAGCTTATAAACCACGCAAAATTTTATTTAATATAATTTTCCTCAAGCAAAAAGTTGTTTAAAAATTGTGCATAGGAACTTTTTTTAAATTTGCCAGTCCTTTTTACATAATTTTATAGGGACTTTATTGACTGTTTGCCCTAGCATATTAAATTGTTTTTACTCTTAAAGGGATTCTACTGATATGTAGTCATATAAATTTTTTTTACGTTTTAAAGGTGGCAGAAAGTATCAACCGATTACAAATATTATTTTTTCAAGTTGCTCATGTTGCAGTTCTATAGTTCTACTCCGAGGAGAACCGAAAAGCTAGCGATAAAACTTTTTCTTAGATAAACCTTTGCTACCTGCATGTAAAATTATATCAGTTTGATGACGTTGCAAAATTGTTTATTTATTGCCAAAATGTTTTAATCTACTGTTCCCATTGTTGTCTTCATATGCTACTCACTGGCGGAGCTAAAAATATTTTTGGTGGAGTGAAGACCGTATTGTTTTTAGTTTCCATTAATTGCATTCATTCTGTCTACGGCTTGTCTACGGCAATTTCACTACTATCCCACACAAGTGCTTTAGGCGATCATAATAATATTGTCGCACATTATTATCGTACATTATTCAATGAGTAGTTATATATATATATATATATATATATATATATATATATATATATATATATATATATATATATATATATATATATATATATATATATATATATGTATATATATATATATATATATATATATATATATATATATGTATATATATATATATATATATATATATATATATATATATATATATATATATATATATATATATATATGTATATATATATATATATATATATATATATATATATATATATATATATATATATATATATATATATATGTATATATATATGCTCATATTCAAAATGTGTGTATGCATAAATGCACATATTACGTATTTATGTATGTATATCCTTATACAAATTCATAAAATGTTTATAAATTATGAAATCATTAAAAAATATGTATGTATGTATGTACTTATGTATGTAGATAAGTAAGTATATGTACATTTATATAAGCACACTCTTGTATATACAAATATATACATACATAAATAATTTGAGTAAAAGAAACAGCGAAAAAACTTGAAAAGAACAATCTCTAAGTGACCATTACACAAAATGTCTGCCATTAAGCTAATCGATAAAGTGGCTTTATTGCCCAGAGTCAAAATGAAACCTCAAACTGAGTAAAGGATACAAAATCACACGCACGATGCCATAAATACACTAATATTCACTAATACTTCAACAGAACAAAAGAAAATACACGCATACTATTTAAACGCTTAATTAACATGTTTCCTAGACAACAACAAGGGAAAATATGGCAAAAACAAAAATCAACAATAGACAAATTTATGATTTTTTTTCTTTAAAATACTCGTAACAAACAAAAACAAACGACTAGAAAGAACTTGAGAGAAACAATGAGTAAACAGTTATTTTCTACTACTTACTTTATATATACATACATACCGACATGCTAATTTATCTACTTAAATTTATCTACTTAAATACAGTTATATACCAAAAACACTTGTACTTGGCGATAAATATTAGTCCAGATAGTCCTGTATATATATATATATATATATATATATATATATATATATATATATATATATATATATATATATATATATATGTATATATATATATATATATATATATATATATATATATATATATATATATATATATATATGTATATATATATGCTCATATTCAAAATGTGTGTATGCATAAATGCACATATTATGTATTTATGTATGTATATCCTTATACAAATTCATAAAATGTTTATAAATTATGAGATCATTAAAAAATATGTATGTATGTATGTACTTATGTATGTAGATAAGTAAGTATATGTACATTTATATAAGCACACTCTTGTATATACAAATATATACATACATAAATAATTTGAGTAAAAGAAACAGCGAAAAAACTTGAAAAGAACAATCTCTAAGTGACCATTACACAAAATGTCTGCCATTAAGCTAATCGATAAAGTGGCTTTATTGCCCAGAGTCAAAATGAAACCTCAAACTGAGTAAAGGATACAAAATCACACGCACGATGCCATAAATACACTAATATTCACTAATACTTCAACAGAACAAAAGAAAATACACGCATACTATTTAAACGCTTAATTAACATGTTTCCTAGACAACAACAAGGGAAAATATGGCAAAAACAAAAATCAACAATAGACAAATTTATGATTTTTTTTCTTTAAAATACTCGTAACAAACAAAAACAAACGACTAGAAAGAACTTGAGAGAAACAATGAGTAAACAGTTATTTTCTACTACTTACTTTATATATACATACATACCGACATGCTAATTTATCTACTTAAATTTATCTACTTAAATACAGTTATATACCAAAAACACTTGTACTTGGCGATAAATATTAGTCCAGATAGGGGAATTTAGAGAGAGAAGTAACCTACATACATACAAAAACTTTTCAAAGAGAGAGATCCATGATTAAGAATAACAACTCTTTAAGCAAATGAGCTGAAAATTAAAAACCAAAATCCTAAAACCTCTAAAGCAAAACCAAAAATTAGTTCAAGGAAAGAACAAAAACTACCCAAAAAAGGAAAATGTGCAACAACAACAAAAAAATCAAAACAAAAACAAATAACAAGAGGAAAGTTTTCTGGCAAAGTCTTTAGAGGCAATAAAAGTAATATTCCAGATTTTTAAGGAGAATTTTGGGATGTTGTAAATGGTGTAGTATGTTGTGTGATAAAATTGAGGACTTTTGTCTGAGCGACAGAGAGAGAAGGGGAGAGATTGTGTGTGATGTTTGGGATTTTTAATTAGTTTAAACACTGCACTAGAAATTGGGTATGACACGGTTATACATACATTTTATATGTAAGTATATTATTTGATATTCAAAAATATATACATACTTATAATATTATAGTCTTAAATTAATTTCCAAATATAAAAAGCAACATATCGCTGCTTAAATACAACATAGTCATATCTTACAAAATCAACTTGCTCGTTTCCATATCGAAATTTCTTGATACACATACATATGTAACTTCCGTTTAATTTCTTATTTCTTTCTACATACATACATATAAATATGATATTGAGAAATGCCTTTTTTTGATATACATATGTTGGCATTAAAGGAGCGATGTGTCTCAAGCGATATATTGGTAGTGGAGGAACTGTTACACCGACGGTGATGGAAGGGAAATAAATGTTTCTTCACTTGTTTGATCGTGCTTATGATGAGTAAATCAGCAAGTATAGGCATTCGATGTCAAGCGTGTTGTTGGTGTACATATCGATCCTTAACTGCTCAAAAAACGTAAGTGATAAACACTTAGTTTTACAAGAAAAGCTTTTTTAAACGAATTGAAAAAAGGGGTTTTCAATTCGTGTGTACTTTTTAAATTTTTATGTTTGAAACACATAACCTTATAATTTGTGAGGCGTTTTAATTTTTTTTTTGTTTGAAAGGGCTTACTTACATGATGGCCCCATAATTTTATTCGAAAATGGAACTATTTTGAAAAAAAAACTTTTTTATTTGAAATTGTGGCTTGCAGTTTGGTTTCATAGAAGTTTTATGGCAAATCGGATGGACAAAGTGGCCGTTCAAAATAATGATGATAACATAACTCGTTTATTTTCGGCGCGACCTATTATCAAAATTTTTTCTATTTCAATCTTACCTTTTAGTACAATATATAAAAAAATGAATTTTATTGGATTTTAAACTAACCCATAGGTGCTTTAATTTAATAATTTGTTCGAGTTGATCTTTGTATTGATGTCAGTTTTTTTATGCCAGAATTTTTAATATTAACTGCCTTTACACTAAGTTGTTGGGCTATACTAAGTCAAATTTTGCTGTAAGATAATATATAATATAAGATAATATATAATATATAATAGATAATATTTTCACAATTAGTATTAATGATGGTAAATTGCAATGCAAAATTGAAATCGAGAGTTATGGCAGTTACTTTGCAATAATATAAAGTATTTTATATCATTATGGCACCGTGTCTGCACAGCAGCTAGAGTGATAATAAAGTATACTTTTTATTTCCATCAGATGAGTATATGTGCAATAATTCCTTCCATAGTTTAGTATTATTTATTGTTAATTTGTTTTTTATAATTTTTAAGATTAAGGTCTTTTATTTTTTAATTAAATTATTTAAAAAAAAGACCTTAAGCTTAAAAATTATAAAAAACAAATTATTATAAAAAAATGTCAAAAAATATATGTAGATACATTATTATTTATTGTTCATATATTCAATTCCATACAATTTCCATAAGAAAAATAAAATTCTATAATTTTTCTGGTAGAAGATTAGTACTTCAAAGACAGATTATCTACGCAAGTGTGAATGTGTTATAGAGTCGTCACATTACTGAAGCTTGAAAGTCAGAGTCTTTCAATAACTTTATATAAAAAAAACAAGAATTTGAGCTTCTAATTTGTTGATTTATCCTTTTAATATAATATCAGACTTATATTTCATTCCAAATGCATTGAATAGTCGTTTGTATAAAAGATATATCTCCTCCCTTTCTCTTTCTAAAAGTGATCACCATTTTCTATTAAATACTCCAACTCTCTACAAATAAAAGTATTTTTAAAAGAAGATGAAATGTAAAAAAACAACAACATCAAAGAGAGTGCACTGAATAAGAAGTGCATATTTGCAAAAGTGTGTGTAAGTGTGCGTGTGTGTTTAATGTGATTTGTTGTTATTATCTCACACACATTCACATGTATGGCAGGCTATCATGGAGGCCCTTTTTGAAACCATATGAGTGTGAGTGAAAGAGTAGGAACCAGAAAAAGGCCACTTGTATGCAAATGATGCATATAAATCAAACAAATACATGGCACTTCAAAATATTGGGGGAAAAAAGTTGAAAATATTACAAAGAAACATTTACATTTAAAGATATTTTTTTTCAGCTGTAAATAAATATTAAATCAAGAATATAGTGATAAAAAATGTTGCTGCTTCTTCTGCTTTTAATAAAAGAAACACATGCCGTTCTAACACAGACATACTCTTCAATATTTAATACATACTTATTTCAAATGAGTGTATTTGAGCAAAATGGATTTTAGTTGTTGTGAAAGTATTTCCATGTAAGAAGTCAGGCTGAAAAGTTTTTGTTGCATTAATAAAACTGCAGTAATTGTTTCGGCATGTCAGAATTTCAGTTTAATAAAAGATTAAAGCATTTTTTATGGAGGTAAAATAAAAGCTAATTTATTTAAATAAAACATTAAATAAATGTAATTTATTCTTGACTTTGTCCGTCCGATTTCTGTGAAACCAAACTGCAAGCTAGACTTTCAAATAAATTTTTTTCCATATCGGTCCATAAATGAAGGAATTGAGCGATAGTTAATAAATGGGAGGGGGTACAATTTTCTTCTTTAAGAAGTTTTGTTAATTAATAAATTTTACTTACTTTCTTTAAGCTTACGGTCTCTCCTTTTTTAATTTTTATTATCGATATTTCGATACTCATCGAGTACCATCTTCAGGAAAATTGTTTACTTTATATAATGTAATCGATGATAACAGAAATATCGATAACTAAAATTAAAGAAAGAGACCTTAAGCTTAAATAAAATAAGTAAAATTTATTAATTAAAATAAAATGGTCAAAATACTGGAACATTTTTGTTAAATGCTTTTTAATTCTTAACAAATTCGTTATGATCTAATTTGGATTTCCCTCCATAAATGAATAATTCAAAAAGTTTTCATTGTACTTCCTCTCTGTATTGGCTAAAATCCAATTTTAGTGAAGTGTTAATTAAATTTCAAACGTTTGGATGTAGAAAAATCGTTCCCAATATAAACGGACGAGTTTTCATTGCATTGTCACTCAACTTTTAGTGATAATAAATTCTCAAGTGTTCGGAGGGATAAAAATAGTTTCTAAGAGATTTACAAGAGTTTTCATATTTTTTTGCATACTGGTCAAATATCTACTTTTGGTGACATTTTAATGTGTTTTCAAGAGTTCGAGTGGACAACAATGGCTCCTAATATATTCGAAGAGTATTCATTTTATTGTCACTGGTTTTTTTATTCTTTATTAAAATAAACCTTTAGTGATGTGTTAATAAAGTGTTCGGTTGCTCTAAAGGAGAAATATATGTCTGTATATCAGGTTTAACTTTAAAAAATATTATGATAAATAAAAAAAATTTTCTAATAAATTTTCGGTTGACCCTCCTACATGAAATAATTTTTTTTTTCAGTTAAGTGGGCGTTCGTTCATAAATTTATATAAATGCTGGTATAGGAAAATCATCAACAATATCCACAACAACAAAATGCAATAAACGAAAAGACGTACAAGAAATAATATAATATTTGATTGTTATGAATGCATTTAAGTGCATTTCCTTTTATTTTCTTATAAAAATCAACAACAACAACTTCAAATAGACTTACCCATTTACCGGAAAATGTAATGTATTTTCAAGTAATTTTCATTAAAAAAATAATACTTAAAAACAACAAAAATTAAAAGAACATTCCCTCCACCTCCACTAAAAACAAAAACATCAAAGATAATTTTAATTTTGTTTATGGGAAATAATGCATTAAATATTCCTTTCCTATTTTATTTTAAAATAAATTTGCATTATATACATACCCTTTTCCTTACAAAAAAGTCTGTAAATCATGTTTTAAATAATTGCAACAAAAAAATCCATTGCCCATAAATAATGTTTTAATTAATTTAACCACAAATGAATTTATTGTAAAACTAATTTTGCCTTTAATGCAAAAAAAAAACAACAAAATAAATACATATAATTGAATCATTTATAATTTATAATTAAATAAGAGTAAATTTATTTATTTATTTTGTCAACATGTAGTTGAATATTTATCAGCATTTAATTGTTGATTAATTAATCTTACAAATTGAAAGTGGCCATAAATGCTAAATGGGTTAATTTTATTGCATCTGATGTAAACGGTTTTTAATTATGATTAAGTGTAACGTACTTCAAATAGTTGTGCAAGGCTCGTATGGCTAAAGCAAATTTGATAGGATCAAATATCAATGGCTTTGCTGCATGGGCTGGCAGAATTTGACAACAGCTCGTTACTATTGATGTGTGATTTCAAAAACTCCGGAAAGAAATGGATCTAGTCTATTCCAATCACACGATCTGGATGATATATTAAAATGATCTTTGCAATTGGCAATCCTATCCCCAAATCGCTCAAAAAAGAATATTCCTTTAGATTTTTGCTGTGTAGCAAGCATTCCCGAAATCTGCTTAAGCGAAAGCGAAATACATTTTGTTTGCAAAGAAAGCAAGATTAAATGAATTAAACAACGCTTAAGAGAATAAAAATTATTTCTCCAACCAATAAAATGTCACTTTATAAAATAAATATGAACTCAAAATCTGCATATTCTTGAAAATCAGATTTAAGAACGCTATCAAATTTTAGTTATCGAGTTATATTGAATAAGCTTCCGCAAAAAAGGAAAAAATAGAAAAGAATTTTAATCCTTGCAGGACTTGAAACGATAATAAATACAGCACTAGAAAGCACAATCGTTGCGTTCTGATCATAAATGTAGCCCAAATATAAATTTCGATATCAAGGATAAATGGGAAGTATTGCACCGAATGAAACGAAGCTTACACGGGAGCTAACAAACACAACTTTAGAAAGTTATACTGCACTTGGATCATAAATATGGCTTAAATATTATTTTTCAATTAAGGATCTGTAGAAGGTAGATATGTCCTTTTATTGAATGAAGCGAATTGATGGAGAGGTTTTAAAACTGTAATTCTAGGAATGTACGCGTAATTTCGCTGTGTTCTGATCATGATTATTTATAAACGTTAAAAAAATGTAATAAGCCTTGTCAAATAACAATGTCCTTATATTGTCGGATTTACAATATATTTATAACAGATCATACAAACACGATTTTAAAACTGTTTGCCGATCTTTCCACTATTGTGGATAAATTTGATTTCTGAAATTAAGGATATATATACGTATATAGAAATATATGTCCTTGCATCGTACGAAATGGAAGTTGCAATACTTCAATCACTATTTGATACAATTTGAATACAATTGTAGCAAAAAATCTAATCTCTTTAAAATAAGGATATTTGGTAGGTGTGACATGTCCTTTAGCCGAATTAAACGTAATTTAGTAAAAAACTCAAAGGTGCAATTTAAGGAACAATTGTCATTCTTTCCTGTTTTATAATTTTAAACGTATTGAAAAATTTATTATTTTATTTATCCTTTTACTGAACGAAGGATAATTTGTCACTGCTAGAAAATATGTTTTAGAGCCACTTGACGATTTTTGCTTTTATCTGATTATAATTGCAGTTGAAAACTAACATTTTAATCATTTTAAGAATATATAAGGATACGTGTGTCCTTGTACCAATTCCACTCAAAATGCAAAATATTCTTTGTTGTCTGGATATCTTATATCAGTATGTAAATTTTCATTTCTCTACCATATTTCCTCTAATTTTGCCGTTCTTCTATATGGGACAAAGCGTTGTGTGGTATTGCATTCGATCAATCTGAAATTCCTCTGAAGCACAAAAGTTGATTTATTATTTACTAAGTCGGCTGTTTCCAATTAGTATTCCACGCAATATTGAGGGTAGATTTAGTTCCACCAACTATTATGATGCCGCACGCAATAATTTATGACTTATTAAGAAAACTTTTGTACAATACGATTTATTTTTTGATTTTAATACGAACTTTTGCGAGGAGTTCTTCATCAACTTATATTTTTAAGAGTTTTAAAAATGATCAGTAAAGGTTGATCTTCCAGGATTATAAAATAAAACTATAACAAATAGGACTTAATATGACACCCCATTGGAATATCAAGCGTATGTACTTTTTATATGCATGTATTTATGTAAAATTCGTTCAGTATATTTTTGTTGTATATTTTCATTTCTAGTTCGCCACATTTCTCGACCTAGAAGGAATAGTGAGCGAAGATTAGGCATTAATACAAGGTGGCGTAAAAGTAATATCATATGCCCAGTTTTGATAAAAAAAATTTCGACAGTGTAACATTAATTTGAAAAAATTATATCCTGTGGTGCTGTATAATTGCACTCGTTTTACTTCATTGCAAATTATTGAATCGTTATCGCATTAATTTTTGTGGATTCTCTCTAACGCGAAGGCGTTATGATGCCGGAGGGCATCAGCACCAATTTTCTCAGTCGAACGAGCAATACGAGGCCGGCTACTTTTTGCGCCATCTGTAGTTTGCATGAGGTGCTCAACCAAATGCTCAATTGCTCAAGCACATTGAAATCGGCGAGGAAATTCACGCTGCGTTAAAACAACAGAATGAAAATTTGTGAAATAATCAGTAACAATAATTCTGCGTTCTTAAGATGTGTATCGCTCTATGGCTGGTTGACAACTAATTCACTATACCTCGTATATTTACATCATGAATGTCAAAGCACAGTGACATTTTGCGCCATCTGCAATAATGGCAACCAATTTAAATTATTATTATTAATGTTACTTCTGCGTCACCTTGTATTACTTAAGTCATCATTTGTAACAAACTTCATTCATTATAAATGTTGGTTATAAAAAAATTTACACAAAAGTTGAATTACAAAATATGACATTAAAATGATATTTGGAAGCTCAGATGCTAATCATTGTAACGTAGTTTCAAAAGCTGCACAGATCACGTTGCAACTCGTTGTCTAATGATATTTGATACATGATCAAATTTCCTCGCACGAGGTAATAGAGATCATCTATTAAAAAGTAATAAATTGGACTAATGTTTTTCTAGCTAAAATTAGAAGTTGCATGACCAGAAAACACTATGACATGACTTTGTAATGTAATGGGGGTTTGGCCCAGGATGGCCTTTTGCACTGCGACCATTGTTGATCTATTGTGCTTCCCCTGTCCCTAACAGTCCAATACGTTCGCATGACTTTCGTTCTAGAGGTATGGTTTCTAGATAATTCTGGTTGTAGTTGTTTGTTGAAAATATGATGGCACTAGCATCTCATGTGCCTAGTACTAGACTTTCTAAATTTAACCAGAAAATTGATCTTATGATAAGAAATCCAGTAGCCTCTTTATGATAGACTCATGGTGTCTGTAGCTTAAGACCAAAGTTAGAAAGAAAAAACTAAAATCAAAAGAACTAAAAACTTAACTTAAGAGAAAATCGTGGAAAAAGTATATGTGGTCTAAATACTTTTTTTGAACTGTGAGTGGTTCCTACTGCTAAAATCTTGATACCCACTTTAGAAATAAGGATCAACAGATTGCTTTCCTTTCAAAATAATTCAAAATCACAATTCATTTAGAACATTGTTTATCGAGGCTGATTTAACTCTTAAAAGAGACCCTCCAGTTGAGCTTCGCATACTAGTGGCAGCTTTGTAAACTTCTTGTTGTATAGGTGTCCTTGACACGAGATACAACCTGCCTTGTAAAGACATTTGCTGAACCTTTCAGAATGAGGAAGAAGAGGACACTGTTGAGCATCTGTTATTCCTCAACAAAATTTTTTTTTCTCGTGAAGAGGGAGTCTGATGCGTAATGTAGTATGAATTTGCATATCCGGCTATTGGCATGGCTTAAATAGAACTCGAAAGGGGACTTACTTGCAAGCTCTCGCAAACTTTTTTGGGACAGCTCCCAAAAACCTTTAATGCTTTAAATTTATTGTGAAATAAGGTGCCTTACCTTCTGCCTTAATAATATTTACCAACATTGATTTTAATTGTAATTTTGTAAATTGTTCCACAATTTTCTAAACAAAAAAGACTAATCCATTAAAACTTTTTGATATCATAAAAATAAAAATTAATATCTGGAAATTCAAATTACTTGCATTAAAAAAATTGTTTTTGTTCTTACTAAGATTTTGATTCCTCATTTCATTAAATCCTTTCAACACTTGCATTCGGTTGCTAATTTCTCAATCAGAAATATTAAAAAATTTCACACAATTTTGCAGCAACTGAAAGGATCTATTGGACTGGTGGCTAATATGTATTTCACACTTTGTTTGCCTTTTGTTTTAGCTATCAGCAGCCAATATCCCTTTCGAATTCCCCAAGGGATTTTCATTGTCTTCCAACCATTATATTTATTTGAAAATAGAAGGAGATTCCAAGAAGCTAAAATGCAGCCTTTCAATTTATTGTGCATATATTTGCGGTGAATTTTAATTTATTAAGCAGACAAATGTTTTATATTTGCAGAAATTTTAAATAAAAGTATTGCTAAAATGAACAGTCTTATTAAAAAATAATAATAATAGATGCATTTGCTAGAAACAATTTTGTTAATAAGACTTTTTCAAATTTTTGGCACTTTTGCTGGGGTGTTTGAAATATTTTTAATTTGAAATATGGATTTTTATACAGCATTACTTACGGTTTGAAAAGTTACAAAAGCTTAAGGAGACTGGATCTCAGCAATATATTTCTTTATTATAATTTTTATAATTTTCACTTCAAATAAATAATTGTAGAGGTTTTTAATACTATTATAAGGACTTATAGCGCCTCTGTTCGCTATAAGTCCTTATGTTTACCCCATAGACACTCATAACAAATCTCAATCGTAATGAAATTAGAAATAAGTTTCCTTTTTTGTCTTGCTATAATATGGAACATCCCTTATAACTGCCTAAACTATACAAGAATGCCAAAGGTCCCCGCATGAAAAGACCAGACATAGAATTATAACTTTTTATTGCGAGGATCTAACAAAGAGGTGAACTTTTATTCATAATGGTGACAGTGACACTTGGTGACATCCTTCATTCTTATCCTGCAGAATATATAATTAAGCTGTCCTCTTCCCGTTGGCTTAAACTAGTTACTAGTACACTAAGTGACAGTGCTTTCAATATTAATAAACATACCTGTCATTATGGCCTAACCACACAGTGCTCTTCAGACCTGGTGAAGTTATTACTCCCATCAAAGCACCGTCATGACGGACGCTACTCCGCCATAAAACTGACAAATATATGCATGTGTGCAACGACCCATACACAAGCTCCTTGCTGAGGAGTTGGAGCTATGTTACTTCCACCACAGCATAGGCAGCTGCACATCCTCTAAATCAATTTATGTTGCTTCGCAGCATTACGTAGAACAGTTAACTGCTGGTATCAGAAGCACTTGGAAACGTGCCAACAGCACAAGTCCAGGCCCCTGCTTTTGACTAACAAAGAGCTTTTTCACCACTATTACCACAAAATCCCTGAAGGAAGCACTCCGGTACAAGTCCAGGAACTATTTGTTCGGCCTATTAATTGGGGGAATTTAATTTTTTTAATTGAAAGTTCATGCAGCCTGAATTATTAGTAACAGCTCATTCCCTTAGAATTTTCATATGTTCGCCCTTTGCCCTGCCTTATATGCAATGCCCACTGTGCAATCTTGCACGATTCTGCACATATATTAATTCGTTTTTTTTAAACAGACATTAAAAAGTCATTAGGACTTAGATTCTAACCCGTTTTCAAATCTGCGTGATAAGATTCCGTGTTTTTGCATACATTTTTCATAGGAGAAACGAAATTAACTACATGTGGGATATAGACATGTCCTTGCTACAAGTGCAACGAAATTCAATACAGAGCTTTAATAGCAAAATTAAAAAAAAAAATATGATATATTCTCATTAAGAACGTAGCTGAAATATAGTTTCTGGAATATTAAATATTTCGAGCATTAATGTAGCAAAAATCTAGGTCAACAACTTAGGCATACATGAGAGGTCCTTGCTCCGAATGAAATCAAATTATTCTCAGAGTTGAAGACTATAGTTTTAGAAATATTCGCACTTTTTGTATATATTTTGTTAATAAATGTAGCTAAAATATAGCTTTTAATGATGCATGTATGGAAGGCAAGTATGTCCTTGCACCGAATAAGAAGAAAATTGTCCACAGATCTTAAAAGTGCTATTATTGGAGCACTTGATAATTTTTATTGCACCGAACGAAATGAAATTTATCTGAGATGTTCATAGCAAATGTGTGCTTTATTCATATATTCTGATCATAAACATGGCGGGAAGTGAGTTTCTGGAATTAAGGTTATGCCTGGGGCGAGCATGTCATTGTATCGAATAAAACAAAAATTACCACAGATCTTGAAACTGCTCCTATCACTTGACAATTTTTATTGTTTTCTGATCATAACTCTAGCACAAAACTCTAAAAATAAGGTTCTATGGGAGATGTCCTTGAATGTACGGCTGAAATGAGATTTATTATAGAAATATTTTAATACACGTTTATTTTAATTTAATAAGTGTAGCTTAAATATTGTTTCTGAAATTAAGGATATATGGAAATTAAGCATGTCCTTGCACTGAATGAAACGGAACTGGTACAGAGATTTATAGTGCTATTATTGGAACACTTAACAATTTGTTCTGTGTGATAATCATACATTTAAGAAAAATATTCTACAATTAAGGATTTATGGCAGATAAGATTGTCCTTGTACAGAGAGGTGACATTTTTTGCAAAGTTTAAAAGATTAAATTTAGAAATATATTATCATAAATGCAGTTAAAATATAGCTTTTGAAATTAATGATATATGGGAGGCAAGCATGTCCTTGCACTGAATGAAAAAAATTCATAATTGAAATTAAGGATATATGAGATACAGGTATACCCTTGCTCTAAATAAAATTAAATTTACTACAAATATTAAGAACGAAAATTTCATATTTGAATATAAAGATCTATGGCAGGAAGGAATGTCCTTGTGTTTAATGAATAAAATTTGCAACGAATTTAGACCTCAAAATTCGTTTCATATTGGTGTTAAATGTAAAAGAAATCAAATCTTTGAAAATAAGGATATATGAAGAGTCCTTAAAAGGATATTTTCCGAAATTCTGTTTTGGTTTTCAATTAAATATTTTATACGAGTATAGTTTCATCTTCGATTAAATAATATGAATTGTTGATTTTATACATATATGGGGACAAGGCACTCTGGAGGACTAAGCTAAATGGGTTATATGTACGGTGACCATCCGTTCACTATTATAGTGGACAGTACACTATTTGAACCTCTTGTACACTATTTTTTTCATGTACACTATTTGTACATTTTTTTGTCAATTGCCCCATTTTTTAAAACATATTTTCTTTCATGTGTACACTTTTGTTCACTTTTCTGTTCTATTTACTATTCTTGGTCATTAATAAATATTCTTGGAAACTCTACGTTTCATTCTCATTTATTATGAAAAATAATCTGGCCACTATGTATGTTATGAGAAAAGAAGGGAATTTGTCAGTTCTTCAGCTGTTCATACACATGCATACATACATACATATACACACATACGTATATTTTGTTTTTTTTTTCATCCAGTTTGAATAACTGTTAAATTTTTCTGTGGAGGGAAATAAAACTAATAACAGCGAAATATTTGTGGTGACAATATTCCTTATAAAAATATTTTAAAATTAGTGGATTTTGCATTTTCTTTGGCTGCATCAAATGCACCAACAGAAAGGGTTTTTTCTATGTCTAATAATATATGGACTTCGGAGAAATCTCAAATGAAATTGGAAACACTAGAATCTCTCTTAATTATAAAATGCAATTTTGAAATGGATTGCACTGAATTTAAATCATTTCTATCGAATAGAGCTGATGTTTTGCAGAAAATACTTACATTCTGTAGAGAAATATCAAAAGTAAAGTATGTATATTTTTACATTCGTTTGTAATTTACTACAATTATTAAGAACGAAATAAAAGAAATAATTTTTGCTGTGTTCTAATTATAAATTTAGCGAAAATTTCATATTTGAATATAAAGATCTATGGCAGGAAGGAATGTCCTTGTGTTTAATGAATAAAATTTGCAACGAATTTAGACCTCAAAATTCGTTTCATATTGGTGTTAAATGTAAAAGAAATCAAATCTTTGAAAATAAGGATATATGAAGAGTCCTTAAAAGGATATTTTCCGAAATTCTGTTTTGGTTTTCAATTAAATATTTTATACGAGTATAGTTTCATCTTCGATTAAATAATATGAATTGTTGATTTTATACATATATGGGGACAAGGCACTCTAGAGGACTAAGCTAAATGGGTTATTTGGCAAGTCACCATGGTGGTATATGTGATTGGTGACAATACGAACAAATGATAAATATTAATTCTCAATATGAGAGTTCCTTTGTGCAAATGTTGAGGATCTTACGTGAAGGCATATTTTCATATGAATGTGTATAGACAAGCGAAATAGTTGTATGTCGGATTATGCCACCCTAAACGAGGGAGTTACTCTGTCATTCGAACCGAAAGAAAATGTTTTAGACTTTCAATATTTACAGCAAATAGATTCTGAAAATTTTCTCTAGGAATCGAATAGCAGAGTGACACCCAAGGCTCACGGATTTGGGATCCGCAGCATTGTTTCTAAAAGGATAAATGTAAGAATTGTTTTTCTACCCTGGCCTGAAGTCTCTTCAACTTCTTCTGGGTATTGTTTCAATCATGGAGATTGTTTGACAAATAAGGAACTGCTATTGTAAAGAAAAAATCAAACGATTCATTCACCACCAAAAAAATAAAACAAAATAATGATGTTATGAAAACGTGTGCCTCAAAAAGCAAATTTTTATGTTTTATTTATTTACGTATTCAAATTTTATAGAATTAAATTGCTGGTACTCGTACATGCACGTATTATTTATTGGTTGCCAATTCGTGCTTCAACTTTATTTTTTATATTTTCATTTAATGTTGTTTTTTTGGAAAAAGTTGGTGCGTTCCAAAGCATAAAATGCAAAATTATTTGGGTGTTGCTAAAATAAAGTTCAAGTGAACGAAATAGACTTTGATGTTAAAAGTGGGTGTAGTTTGTTAAGATTTCAAATTGAAATAAATAAATACTTGAGCCAAGGCAGCATGTCAAGTTAATGGCTGAGCATGCAAGTAGTTAAATAAATGAATAGAAAAAAGGAAATGCACTACAAACTCAAATGAACTAGTGGGGGTTGGCTTAAGTTATGAATAAAAGGAAACATGTTGGCAAAAGTCTAAAAATGTAATGGAAGAAGTAAAAATGTAGGCCGACTCTGAATTTTCTCTCCCAAAGGAAAGGTTAGAAGTTTCTTAGCCGATGCACGGCTCCTTATTTAAATCCAAAAATCACTACACGCTTGCGCTGATACAAATAAGCAATAACGTAATTAATTGAAGGTAAATGGTTGGATGAGGCTAGAGGACTAAATATCTTAAAACTAATATCCTTGTCACTAGTGCCCGAAATCAATATTGTAGTTAGTGTGTTGCATGAACACCATCAACTTACAGTGCGTAGCAATAAAAATAAAGTGTGCTGTAGCCAATTGCTTTTAATGTGGGTCCTTCGATTTGGTGTTGATAAGAATGGCGTTTTCTTTTCCGAAAGAAGTATAACATTTTGTTGCTGAACTTTTATAGAAAAATGTTTATCGTTCTAATTCAAAAAATGTATTTGCATTGGAATATTATGTGCTCCTTCTTAATAAGTTTTCGCTTATTAAGGGGAGAAGGAAAATTATAAAATTGTTCGAAAAGAAAAAGCCATAAAATATGTTGCGAAAGATCTTAAATAAGTTTGCAGCCAAGTTACTTTGGAAGATTTTGTAAATCGCAATTAGAGTGCTAGCGGAATGAAAACCTTCAGACGTTGTTTTCACATTTTTAGAACATCTTCGTCTCCCTCCAATGGAAGAAGAGCAGGCCAAAAATTTAATAATATATTTCAAATATACAGATGTGCTTGAACCCAAAATTTATAATGTATTTTTCTCTTAATCAATTTCTATTTATGCACTCGAAACAAAAATCAAGTCATTCCATTGAAATCAAACCAAAACAGAGTCGCACGTACGGCAAGTATGGATTTTCTTAAGTCATGTATGCACCGTAGGACACAAGATCGGATTGGAGATTGCTTTAAAGAAAAAAACAAATGTCCAAATTCAAAAAAAAAAAAGACTTAATATAAGGAAGAATTTTCTTTAGATAGGATTTTTTTATTACTTATAATAATTACAAGCGGTATTATGGATGTGAGATGATTTTTGTTATTTGTTATATTTCTAATAGAGAAATTTCTATATTCTTTTTTTTTAGTTTCAGTTTTAATTATTATTATTATTCGGCGCATGTTCATGAGCACAAGCCTTTCTCATTTCAGTCAAACCATTTTAAACATCGGCGGCGCAAACCCATTACGCACATATAATAAATGAGACTTTTCGTACTGGCTTTAAGAATTCCAGGATAGATTTATGTACTGTTCGTCGTACTTCATTTTTTAACAACGATTTTGTAATAAAAGTCGAAAGAAATAACTTTAATTTAGAATGAGTTTTTTCTTTCTCTGTAAATGTTTGCTTAATGGAAGGCTCTTTCGTAGCCACTCATCTCAAGCGCTTGGGGCACTTATTAAATTTTCTAAAATTTAAAGAGTTTTTTTCCGAACTGCGATTTATTCTTTGTCGAATCTATTTTTTCTCATTATATCAAATATTCGTTTTAATGAATTTAAAAAAAAAATTGTACTTCCAAGAAAGCAAATAAGATCTAGGGCTTTCGACCAAGAGGAAGTAAATATTCATATCATTTCTTATGATCTTCTTATTTTTTTTACTCATATTCACTGGTTCTGCGTTCATGTATTCGTATTTCAAATATTATTCTATCCAGAGTATTTTATAAATTCCAGCATATAAAGCACTAAAAAAGTTATAAAAATGCATACATTGTTATCCGGAAGCAGTGTGAACTCGAATCACTTCCACAGATTTCAACAGTGGGTAATAATTAATTGATATTTTTTTTTTCGAAAGATACGTTTTTGTATTGATGTTATTTAAGTTACCAAGCGTTTTGGATCTTTCTTTATTAAACAAACAAATTTATTATTTTCAATACATCGACATCATTTGTGGCATTTTCTTTAAGAATTTTTATTTAATTTTTTTTTATTGTCATTTCGTCAAAAACTAAAAATTTTTAGTTTAATGTTTCTTAATTTTCTTTTTTAATTTTTTTTATCGATGCTTCGGGAAATGTTTTAAAATTTTTATTGTTGTTTCTTCAAAAATTAAAATTTTTCCTTTATTGTTTCTTAAATTTTTTTATATTGCTTCTGTTTTTCACTCCCCCTTTACCAATTTACTTGACATAAAAATATTTCATCTTTCGATAATTGTGTTTTCGGAGTCTTGCTCGTTATTTAATTTTAGATATTTTTAGGATATTGCAAGCTGATGATTTCTCTATTTTCTTCTGAAGTAATTTAACTTCCGCAATGTAAAGTTTTTTATTTTTTATTTGTTATTTTTGTTAATTAAATCTTTTTCTGGCTTATAAATTGTTATTTTGAATTTTTTCCTTCTTGAAACATTTTCCCTACTTTAAGTGATTTTTTAGTCTTTAACTAATAAATAGTTCTACGAATCTTATAAGACTGATTTCAAAAATAAAATTATTTTGTCTAATTTTATAGCCAAAGAAGCAACCAAAACGTTAAAAATGTACACGTCTACTAATTGGAGAAATAAGTAACTAATTTTGGTTAGATATTACCAAAACGGCAACGCTGCTCTGAAGCAAATTTTTTTATACAATAATTTATTTAAAAGTTGCTTTTAAACAAAACCAATCACTTAGAAGTTTCTTTTGGCCATCAGTCAGCAGTGAGTGGTAGTTTTATTTTCTTTGAAATTATTTATTACAATCATTATTATTAATTATCCCACCATAACAAGGATTTAACAATGGTGTTTAAGTGACTGGGCCACTTCAACAAAAACAACAACCATAGTAATAATAATAACAATAACAGCAAGAACATATATTCCATTGTTGTTTTTTTTTTTTTTTTTGATTGTATTTAGTTTTTCATGCTTTATTTCAGTTTCTTTTGATTTTTTTTCATTTTGAAGAAGACAGCAACAACAAAATAGTGACAAGTGTTAATTCTCTGTGTAACACTTATCAAATTTGAAGAAAAAAAAAATTATAAAAAAATATTCCCGCAGTTCCTAAATGAATTTTATAAAAAGTTGAAAAAAGGGAATTATAATTCTCTTGTATTATTGGGGGCGTTATTGGTGAGAAGAGTAAAGAATGGCAGTTAAAGCATGAAGAACATTGTTGTTATTTACCATTTGATTGTATTACACTTAAAGAAAAAAATTCAATAGTTGTCAACCATAAGTTTGTAATACATTTGTTTGTAACATTTGAAAGTTTTATTCATTTATTGAAAGCTTTTTGCCAAGGCCATAAGTTTATGTCAAATGCAATGTATCAATTTGAAAAAAATTGGTTTGATTTCCTTTCAAAAGTCTTAGTTCCAAGCTGCATTTGTCATAAGACGTCAATTGACTTAAACATGAATATTGCAAATTCATTTAGAAGACTTTTATTTATAATCAGTATTCCGTTGACATTATTTTTTATGCCATATATGGTATAGACATAATAACTGACCACTTCTGTCCGAAATCTTTGTCATTAAAAGATTTCTCAACTAGCTGAGCTAGAGCAGGGCAATGATATATAAATTGGTATGTTAGTAACTTTCTTCTCTGCGAGTATATCACAAATTTTTTAACGAGATAACAATATGTATTCCGAGGCCAAATTTCATATATCACGGCTTTCCATTACTGAAATCTTAAGACCAACAAATTGACTTCTTGAAAAGTCTCTCCTATTAGAGAATTCATTGGGTATTGAATCAATTAAAACTAGATTTTCATATTACAAAACAAAGAATTCGAGCAGCTGATTCAAAAAGATGAACATGCGAGTACTCACACGTTACCGCAATATCAAATTGGCCCCACTGTGTATGAATTTTGCTCGTCAAAAGGAGTCGGACTACTCTTGTTGATCACTTTACCCACAAATTTTTATTATTAATGATGTGTATGTCAGGAACTAAAGTCCTCCATTAACTGAAGTCTAGCACTTGTGATCTTTTTGGCTAATGGTGAACGAAATATAAAGTGTTGCGTAGTAAGTTTCTTGGAGTCCTTATCGGTAATCTTTGCTTGAATGTTATGTCTCCAATATTTAGCGAACTGGCAAGTGTAACTTGCTTGTCTGATACCTCCGCCTTTCATTTGTCGAAATTTTTATCTGTACTGATCTAGTCTCCACCGCAAAATATGATTATTAATCTTAAGCGTGAAATTATCACTATGTGAAGTCATATTCATTTGTTGGTTATTTCTTTCGTTGTGACAGTTTCTAAGAATGCGCCGAGATGTGAATTTTTTTCACTTGCTAATGGTCTTAGCTGCTTCTTCCAGGTCTCACGAAGTCATGAGTTGTAAACTTTTTTCTCTTGTCAATGGTTTTACCAAGTACTTACTATCGTCAACAGGAGTTTTTCCGTTTGTCCCCCCATTTTCTTCAATCTATTGTTCACCCTTGTCTTGATCATAAATTCACTTTTATTTCCGTGCAGAGCACTTGTGGGGTATAATTTTTATTTATCTTCCATCAGTTTATCATCTTCTTTTCTTGTGTTTTCTTTTTATTGTCTTTCACTTATAGAATCTTAATACTTTGGTCCTTGCCAGACTTTTGCTTCCAAGACTAATGAGTTACCATATGAATGTTGTATACTTTTGAGCCGTCAACAGTCGATAGGACAGCAGAGTTATATGCCTGGAATCTATCCCATTAAGTCAGCTGTGGCAAGGAACCATCTTTGTAGCATTTTTTTGCGGAAAGGAAGGAAAAATGCATTACTGCATACACGGGGTCATCACTGACCGTGTTATACCGGGGTCTCCAAAACTGGTATAACGACTAAAGAACCCCCTTATGTCCATTACAGTACCATGCTACTGGTAGCCATCAGTTTTCGTCCTGGGACATGCGATCCACGATGACCTCAACATTTATTTCTCCTATAGAGCCCTCGAGTTCTTGCCGTTTCTCTTCCCATTTGAAGCATACGAAGAAGGTGTGTTCGGCATTATCAATTATGTTCCCCTCTTCATACAGGCAGTATGGTGTGCTGCACTTGCGGATATTGTTTAGGTATTTCCTGGGTCAGGTAATAGTTTACCTCTTCTACTCTCCGCTCTAGCCAACTGTTTCTGTTTGGGTGATATCCCTTTGACCTTCGTGGCATTTAATTCTACATTCTTGTTAACAATCTTTGGTAGTTCAACATATTAATTAATTTCTATCTTAGCTTTTTTGAAGAAGAGTACTTTGATGTGAATTGTCTTCCTCAAGAAATTGTGGATAATTTATTGTCGCTCTAGATAGTTGAAGATCATAGTTTATTTCACTTCGTTGGCTTCAGCGCTCAGAATTTAGTTAGTGGGAAAGAAATCCGTAAATCTTATATTGATAGTTTGACATACTATCCTATAGCCGATCAGAGGGTTTACTCTGTTGTAGTTCGTGAAGAACTGCCGATCCATTAAAGATAAGCGCTGGGCGTAATACCTACCATTCACTATAAGTTAAATACATTATGGATTTGGATTGCTGTAATAATATACCAAAAGAATTAGATTGTTTAGTGTGTTTCAACAAAGAACACAAGGGATTGCAGAGTTGGAACTTTGTCCAAAAGATTTCCCAGAGTATCATTATTCTTATACATTCTCTTAGCGCCGATTATAGATGCTTTCATTCATTCTAGCATATCAAATCCTAAAATTCAATTCGAGAATAAAAAAAAAATCATTTTATATTATTAAGAATCTTTTACAGAAATTTGGGGACACTTTTCGCTTGCTTCTTCCCTGCCACCCGACATTTTCTCTTAGTGTATTTTTGTTAATAATGATGTTAGTGATAATGATGTTCACAATTATATTGCAGACAATGAGAATTTAAAAAAAAATAGAATGATGACGTCTCCAAGTCTAATGTAACAAACCAAATTAAATAATCTTCCAAAATGGTTGATGTTCGCTTATAATCCTTAAAAGAGAGATGATGTTGCTTAAGTAAACCACAACAAGAAACACACACACACACCAAACCCAACAATGATAAATGTGGCGTTGAAAGTACGAACGTGCATGTGCGTCTGAAATAGCCAACAATTTTTGTTAGCTCCGCAAGCACTCCGTTTCTTGTGATTCAATTCATTTGTATTAACTTTTCTCAAGAACCTCAATGTTTTGTGGCTCTGAAGATGGTGGGAGGGGGAGAGAAAAAGAAAGAGGGGAGTATGTTTTTGTTAAAGTGAATTGAGGTATGAGAACACATGAAACATATAATTATGAAATTAACGTTTTTACAAGTGGCTCGAATGTGTTGCATGTAGCAAAAGCAATACAACTTCTAAAATCTTCGACAGACGCGAGAAGTGTTTAATTTTTGAGGGAAGATGAGTTTTTGTAAATTTTCAGGTTTGAGTTAAAATTTGATGGCGTTAGACTTTTTTGTGCCGGGTAACATATATGATGCAATATGAATGGCTAGAAATATATGATTGGATTTTGTTTTAATAAAATAATAAGGATGTGTAGACAGTTCTGAGGAAGATGCTTAAGAAATGACAATGCGATCTTTTTTTATATTTTTAATTGAAATAATAAAAAATGGAGATCTGCCGCATTTTTAGGGGGATATTAGAAGAATAGCAGAAAATTGTCAAGTGCATTAATGCAACAGTGACTTCATCAGCAAATTTTACAGTTTGCTAAAGTTAAATTAATAAATTAAGAAATTCAATCAAATTTTTGGTATCTTTTATAAACTGTAAGTTCTTGTTAGATTCTAACAAGAATGTGATTAGTTTTTTCGTAATATGAATATTTATTTTAATTCACTGTCAAACTTAAGTTTCCAAAAATAAACACTCTCGAAATCTGATTAAGATTGTCGTATAAACGTTCAAAATATCGTATTGAGAATACAATTTGTAATGTTTCTTGGAATGTTATTAAAAAAATTCGGATCAAAGCGTTTAATAACTTAGTTCAATTATTTTGTGTAGGTTTAATCGCCCGAGTGCTCGATTTTTCATCTTGATTTGGTAGCTTGGTGTCATGCCTTCTGGGATATATGGGTTATTTAGGTTTCAGGACCTTGACCTTTTGCTAATAAACCCTAAAAGCTTAAATGCTTCGCAATCCCTAACAGACTACGACAACGAACACACATAAAAGAATTCGCAGGTTCTGGTTCGGGAACAATGTGGGATTGAGGTAACCTAATCAATTTCAAGAGACTTACTTGGTGCGACGGAAACCAGTATCGCCCAGGGTGATTATTGGTCATTTCCATTCTGTGAAGAAGAGGTTTGTTGGTTCAAGGCGGGCCCTTTAGATCAGCTTTACTGGGTGGCTTCGTATTTCTACTGCTTCTAACAGCTAGACCTCTATGTGCTGTTGCTACCCAATAGAAACCGCTACCAATAAGCGGTGGAAGTTTGATAGCTCCAGCACCTTAGTAATGGGCTTGTGCATGTACCATGATGGTCATATACATATACATGCTGTTTCCTCAGGGGAAAAGGATAATTTGGATTTCCCATACCTTGACCTTTTGCCGATTACCCATAAAAACGTATTATATTACATACTACCATATCAATGGAATAATAAGGCAAGAGACATACATATAACTATTTAAGGAATATAAGTTTACCTTCTCTAGTCTGGGTAGAGGTGTTGCCGATGGCTCAGGTTACAGGAGCTTAAAATCCGGCAGTGTTTCTTATATATGTGGCAGACCATAGATCTATATGGTGCAATGAAAACCAGTAGTCCCTGGGACATGTTATGGTAAGGCTTCTACGAAGATCACGTGAATAGAGTGGATCCTCGCAGGTGCTTACTGCATTGAATTCACAGCAAAGAGCAGGTTGCGCAGGCTGCGCAGGTTCTGGTTCGGGAACAATATGGGATTGAGGTAACCTAATCAATTTCAAGAGACTTGCTGCGACGGAAACTGGTATCGCCCTAGGCTTATTGTTGGTAATTTCCTTCTGCTATCACGTGGTGTCTGTGGTTGAGATCGCGAGAAGAGGTTTATTGGTTTAAGGCAGGTCATTCGGATCAGCGTTATTGGATGGCTACACCTCTAGATGCTGTTGCTAAAAACTGAAGCCGCAGCCCAGTAGTGGTGGAAGTCTGATAGCTCCATCACCTTAGTAAGGGTCTTCTGTTTGTACCATGGTGGCCATATATAGAAAAATAGTCATCTGTGCGGGGCGGCGGTAGACGCATTGAACTCACCTACTGTTAAAAGCAGCGTAGAACCAGGTCGAAAGGATGGTATCCAGTTTAAACTTCCACACATCTGCGTCACCGTTGCTGCCGGAGGGAAAGGTTATTGCATCTTGTTTTGGCTCTTGACTGCATGCTGTTTCCTCAGGGGGAAAAAGATAATTCGAATTTCCAACACCTTGACCTTTTGCCGATTATCCATAGAAACGTATTATATTACATACTACCAAATAAATGGAATAATAAGGCAAGAGACGTACATATAACTATTTAAGGAATATAAGTTCACCTTCTCTAGTCTGGGTAGAGGTGTTGCCGATGGCTCAGGTTACAGGAGCTTAAAATCCGGCGGTGTTTTTTATATACGTGGCAGACCATAGATCTATATGGTGCAATGAAAATCAGTAGTCCCTGGGACATGTTATGGTGAGGCTTCTAAGAAGATCACGTGGTGGCGGGAACAATAAAGTGGACTCTCGCAGGTGCTAACAGCCGTGTTATGGGTTTTATTTATTATATATAATTTTTGTAATCAAGCGTTAGGTCTTTTTTTTTTTTAAAAATAATAATTTTACTCAATATTTCGACGCCTCTTTGGGCGTCTTCTTCAGGAAATTTTTTTATTAATATGACAATTGAAAAAATTTTTTTTGAAAACTTATTTTACATACATACATAAATGAACAAATTGAAAAAATTTTTATGAACCAATCAAAATTTAATAAAGTAAAAAATTTTTTAAAGGAAACAAAAAACTCACTCGATGTTGTTTCATTGTTTCCAAGTATTCCAGTGGATCTTGCTATTAATATAATAGATGAAAAATGGAATACAATAGAAAGATATACCAACATGAGCAAAAATTTGTTTTTACGGATTATTAGATTTTGTATAATAGATAACAGGTATTTTCAGTATAATAATAAGATATATATACAACAGAAAGGACTTCCAATGGGCTCTCCAGCATCTCCTATTGTAGCTGATATTGTAATGGAAGAACTTCTAGACAAATGCATTGAAAAGTTAAGAGTTAAACCAAAGATATTAACAAAATATGTCGATGATTTATTTTGCATTATATCAGAAAGTGATATAGAAATTATGTTATCAACATTTAATTCATTTCATCCTGATATTAAATTTACAATTGAGAAAGAACGCAACTCAGTACTTCCATATTTAGATTCATTAGTAATAAATAGAGGAAGCACTATATCAATAGATTGGTACCAAAAACCAACATCATCTGGCAGAATTATTAACTATTTTTCTAAACATCCAAAGAAAATTATTATAAATACGGCAAAGAATCTTATAGAGAGAATTTTATCGATAAGTGATATTGAGTTTCATAAGAAGAATAAAGAAAAAATTAAGAATATATTACTTGATAATAGCTTTCCAATTCACCTTATCAATCAATTAATAATACAATATAAAAATAATAGGACAAGATCAGATATTATTCGGGAACAAAAAATTTATAAATCGTTAACTTATGTACCAATGATGTCCGAGAGATTAGAAAAATCAAATATTTTTGATAACAGAAACTATAAAATGGCTCATAAAATATATAATACAGTAGGTAAATTATTCACAAAGACTAAAGATAAAGTAGAAAAATTAGACATATCTAATGTCGTTTATAAGATACCATGCGATGGTAAGAATAATGAGAGATGTGATAAAGTATATATAGGTACAACAAAGAATAAATTGAAGACTAGGTTGGCAGGACACAAGTCAGACCAAAAGTATAGGAATGTTTCAACTTCACAAAAGACAGCATTAACGAAACATTGTTGTAACTCTAGTCATAATCCGGACTTTAGCAAAGTATCAGTCTTAGCTATAGAGAAGAATTTTAAACGACGTTATATGTTAGAGATGCTTAACATTATTAATGTTCCAAGTAATAAGGTAGTAAACTATAAAACTGATACAGATAATGTTGCTCAATGTTATAGGCATTTGATTCGTAAATTAAACTGACTAATAGGAATGTAAAATATTTTTTTATTGTTATTATATAATTAGTATAAAGGATTTTTCATTTCTTCATAGGTTCAAAACATTTTTTGTTTAGTTTTTTGTTTTTTGTTTCCTTTAAAAAATTTTTTACTTTATTAAATTTTGATTGGTTCATAAAAATTTTTTCAATTTGTTCATTTATGTATGTATGTAAATAAGTTTTCAAAAAAAATTTTTCAATTGTCATATTAATAAAAAAATTTCCTGAAGAAGACGCCCAAAGAGGCGTCGAAATATTGAATAAAATTATTATTTTTAAAAAAAAGACCTAACGCTTGATTACAAAAATTATATATATTAAAACAAAAAAATAGTGTTAATTAATTGGTTTTATTTATTGTTGTAGTTTTTATGTTTTGTTGCTTCTCAACATAGCTGGGACAATTGGTCTAGCTATTGGCTCAAAGGGCCCACAGGGCTATGGTGAACCTTTGTGTGCATCCAATGTTAATAGCATCTTAGAGTTGGGTCACAGTGGCAGGTACGGACGGAAATCTTAAACACATCTGTGTAGGTTGAAAATTTGCCGAAGTTTTTTCATTAAGCTTATTATTTTTAATTATTATTTTTAGTTTTTGAGTGTTGTAACGAAATCCTTTAAATGTTAACAAACCAAAGCTTTGCTTTCAATATTGGGTAATTCGGAATTCTCTCGATCTAATAATACATTTTTACTTTCACACAATTTAATATATAAATGCTGTTCTTGTATTGATGCTTAAACTAGTGCAATATCACTTATAGCTCCGAAATTATGGCCCTTTCAAATTAGGCATGTCGGAATTTTTTGTGAAAAATCAGCAATTTAAACATTTTGGAATGCGTTATTAGATTAAAACAAAATTGGTATCGGTGAAAAGCGAAAGACTTGGTCTTTGTAAATAGCTAGTTTAAATGGCCAACCTTCTTATTGCCTTTTGTTTCTACTTTCAATTATGCTGAAAAAGGACTTCTTGTTTATTTAAGCTTTCTATAGAAAATATTTTTATTTGCTGAAAATTTTGAATTGAAATTCCAATGTTCTCAAAAGTTATGATTGTTTGCACTGCTATTTTTCATAGAAGCTATTGAATTTAATATTTATTTAAAATTTCGATTGTATTGTATATTTCAGACACCTAAACATTTCTTTAGCATTTGATACGTAGATGTTAAAAAGTAAAGCAAAATCTGAATCACATGCTGCATTTGAAATTTCAAATAAATTGTGGAATATAACAACTATTATGAAAATGTGTTTTTAACAGCAAAACAAAAAACTGTTACAATTGGAACACTTGGAAACGCCGATTTGCTATTTTCTGTAAAAAAAAATTTTAAAAAGGCAACAAATGCCTTCAGGATAAGGGATAATTTCACTTTTTAGTGATCTTTACAAAATAATTATGGTAATTTAAATTAGTTATTTCATGATACTAAGTCTTACGCTTTTCATTTATAAAAATTTTATTTGAATCTGATGACATGCTCCAAAATCTTGAACTGGTTAAATTTAATAATTTGTCATAAAAATGCCCTAGGACTCTAATTTCTGTATTACTGGTGTTATTGGCTTAAACATCACATAATGTACAGATAAACGGATAATATGATAACGTACTTATTCTAAAAAATGTGGGCATCTAACTTTGGCCTGGGTGGAAAAATTTTAAAAATATTCTCTAGGGCTTTAATTTACATTATTGATTTTTTATACTTAAGGCTTTTTCTTTTCTAAAAAGACGTGTAACATTTTTTGTCTTTTCAAGAAGAAAAAACTTACTAAGAGTTCACTTCTAATACTATAAAAAACTAAAACCTTCTAAATGAGAACGTTGAATTGGGATTTTTTTTTGGCATTAACAATTAAAAATAAAAATGTTACTAATTTTCCAGAAGAAGAAAACGGCTATTAACTACATTTTTGTTCCACCCTCCTAAGAGCTACGATTGTAAACTTATGAAACAACCCATTATGTGCATTTCTTTCTTAAGCAGCCTTGATAAATTACGGCTAAATGAGCAAATCACTGTTAAGATTTTAATTTGTACATTACTTTTGTTTACAAGTAATTAAAATAAAGTCAAATCATGTTATCAAACACACACACAAACGCACACACAATAACCAATGTGCACGCAAGTATGCATGCTGTATCATTTGTACAAAGGGATTTTATACTATTAAGTCCTTTATGATTTCACATATAAGTACATTAAATACACATACAATTACATAAATCATATAATAAATGTTCGTCAACAAGCTTTGTTGGCGTAAAAGAGTGCATGTGGTGAGTATTTTTTGTAAAGAGTGGGAGAAGAAGAGGTTGAGTATGAGTGTTTATAACTGCATTTTTTTTTCTTTTCATTTGTTGTTAATATTTATTTGTGTATGTATAAGTGTGTTCCACACAAAATACCCGGTCATAATTTTGCAATTTCTTTGTGTGCTGAAAAGGAATTAAAATTATATCATTTCCTTATTTTCATGTTAAGTTTTCCAATTAAAAAAATTCTGTTAAAAAAGAAGCGTGGCAGGCAGTACAGCTGTTTATTTTTATTTTGATTTACAAAGAACGAATTGTAAAAAAGCAAGTGGGGAAAAAGTTTACATAATTTGTCCAAACACATGAAAGTTTTGAATGCATAGAAGGACAGGCAGGCAACAGGAGTGAAACTAAAAGCGCATACGTTTATTTTTAATTTAACGAATTTTTTTAACGTATCGTTTTTATTTAGCAACTTTCCACATGAAATTAAATAATATTGTTTTTTTTTTGTTTTTATTTTATTTCCAGATTAAATGCAATATAACATATGAGCTCTAGATTTGTTGGTAAGTGGAAAAGAGATTTAGAAATAAAATTTATAAATTTTTTATGTTTAGTGAAATAAAAATCTTAAATCAATTTAACGATTTTCGCATTTAAAACTAAATGGTTTCTAATACATGACTAATATTATATATACATTTCATTACATCAGAAAATGACGTAAAAATATGTATGATTATTAAAAAAAATTATCATATGAAGTTTTCCATTCTCTCAATGATTATTTAAAAAATTTCTCGATATTGATATTTTTTAATAAAAATGATTAAAAAGAGTATTTTTCAAACAGGTCTTTAAGTGTTTTTATTAATATTTTTTTACATTGTATTACTTAGAAATAATATATTTTAACGTTTATATTGTCATCTTTTTTGCATTCAATTCAAAATTTATTTCGATACCGAAAATATTTCAATAATAGACTACTTGCGTTGCCAAACATACATTTGCACGCAGAACACATACACAACTCGTAAAAGCACGACTTTGCATTCCGTTTGATGATGAGTTTTGGTAGACGAGTGTGTCCGCGACAATTTCGCTGGTTATTCTTTTTAAACGAGGACGCAACAGAAAAAAAGAAATAACTTTTCGAAAAAATCGCCATAGATCTTAATGAGAATAAGCAATTTTACGAAAGTAAAATGATTTAAAAACATCTTTTTCATCGCCATGTACCCTCAGAATTTTCTTTCTTTAGCTTTTCAATTGAAGCGCCATAGTATCAATTCTGTTGCTATAGTCCTTTGGTTTCACTTCCTATAATGATGGAATTAGTTTTCTTCATTTATTTCATGATGGAATAACTTTATAAGATGGCAGCACTAGGCCTACAAGTACAAAAAAATGCAAGATATACATAGAAAGTTTTGGCAAAAAATCCGACTTCAATACAAAGAGCTGCACTGAAATCCTCTCTGAATATGAAAGTGTTATTCTGTAGGTAACTAAAGGGTGGTCCAACCAAAAAGCACGATGTTAACTGCAAATAAAACAAAAAGTCTTTAGAGAATTATTTTCATATTTTTTATTATGATAGAAGGATCTAAGACTTGTTACGGCTTCGATCGCATACCTCTATCCGATGGTCCATATTTTCAATGACGCTAAGACATAATTGAAGTTCAATGTCGTTAATATTTATAATAATTATCTCATCCTTTAGCTCTTGAATTGTTCTTGGCTTTTTGACGTACACTTTTTCTTTTAAATATCCCCAATGAAAGATGTTCAACGGTGTCAAATCACATGATCGTGGCGGCCAATTAACATCGCAACGACCTGAAATAACACGGACATTGAATTTCTCGCGAAAAAGAGCCATTGTTTCGTTGGTTTTGTAGCAAGTGGCACCATCTCGTTAGTACCATATATCGTTCAGATCCACATCCACAATTTCTAACCACAAGAAGTTCGCTATCATTTGCGGTAACTGCTTGGCCGAACTCGTTTTGGAAAAAGTATAGCCCGATCATGCCGTCAGCTCATAAACCACCAAACAGTCACTCTTTGTGAATGCATCGGCTTTCCAACAATCACACGTGGACTCTCATTTCCCCAAATGCGGAAATTTGGCTTGTTAACGAATCCAATGATTTGAATAGTAATGCCACCACGTACAACTATTTCACCACGATTCATTTTAATCACAAAGATTAATTGTTATTTTACATGACGACCTCGTTCCACAGAAATTTTGTTGTATATGAAACAAAAAAATCTTTTGGACGGTTACAAAATCTTAATTTGTCTACAAACCTCTTGCCCTTCCGCTTGCCAAACATGGAAACACCGCCATAGAGTGCACAACAAGTTTGTACAAACTTGTACTTTTAGTACTTCCTTGTCGGCCAAGCCAGCACTTGTTTAGACTAATAGGCTTTCTAATCTTTCAGTATGGTGATCCAATACCAAGATCAGATGTTTTTAACTACACTCATTCGCAACATTTAGTAAACTTAATACATCTTGGCTGTATAGCAAATTTACTTTCTGTTTTTGTTAATTTAAAAGCAAATTTCCTTTAAATATTTTTATTGAAAACAAGGCAAAACAATGGTTTTTATTGTTGATATTTTCTTTCAAATTTATAAAAACAGACAGTTAAATTTTATTAAATAATTATTTTGTTTTAATTTTATCTCCAGTTTCAATTCGTCAAGTATTTTTTAAAGCTTCTTTTGCTATAATCATTTTATAGCTTTTATTAATGGTTGTGCTTTAAATTCAATTTTTATCCTTTTTCGCTGCATGTTTATAAACGTCAGATGCCGCCTGAGTGTTGTGTCATTAAATCGGGGTTAGAATCCTTGCTAAATGTTTATGATAGTTGATGGTGGTTGGTTTTGTGACAGAAATTCGTCCTTCTTTGTACAAATGCATAAATGTATGAGTATGTGCTTTATTGTAAACAAATAAATAGATTCTTTTTTAATATCGTTATAAAGGAATTTGTTGTTTTTAATTAATATTTATTTTTTTTATTATTTTACTATTTTCAAACTCTTTCCTCTGTGTGACTGGATAACACTCCCTAAGTTCGTATTTGCTTCTTATAATGGAAAATGTCACATCATTTCTTCTATTCCTCTAAATTTTTTTCTGTAGTAAACTTAAATGATCCAATTTGTTAAGTGGTTTTTTATCGACTGAAGTAGTTCAGTCGCCTTCAGGGTGTACTTACGGATGCATAAACCTTAAGTAAAAATAAGAGTTGATTTCTTCAATATATATCTATTTAGTGGCGGCTATGATAGCTCTTATTTTAACGATAAATATTCGTGTACATCTCTCGTATAATCTTGTGGCAAAACAGCCAGCCGTAGCCGATGCGTCGACCATTTATTATGAATACCTCGACTTGAATTAAAGTATTATAAAAAATTTCTGAATGAGCCTCCACCACGGGAAGTTCAGTCGAGTCAATTAATGTGGGCTCATGACACAATAGAGCGAGTTTTTGTTTCGTGTGAATCCTTTTTCTATCGGACCAGCTCTCATAGGATAACCCTTCCTACTTATGCAATGCACTAAAAAAGAGGTTGAATGAAGAAGATTAGAGGTAGTAGTGCCTATAGGCTTTCGACTTGAACTTTTCCAAGCTGAAAGAGACAAGGAAGATCTATGGCGAGAGAATATTTCACACACGAATAATTTAGCTAAAAGACGATTTTTTTCTGTAAATAAATACCGATTCGCTGTCACATTAACCACAAATGGATGGAAAACATGTTTGTTGTACACTTATGCAAACGTAAGTATAAACCATACGAGAATTATTTGATGCGGACCACAAAAAAATTATGGATAATTATAATACAAACTAAACTTATAAAGCTTAGCTTATTTTAATACGACAATTAACTTTATTTAAAATCAAAATTCATCATTTTTATGTGGAATTTAACATATTTAATTTTCAAAATATTAATTATGCTAATTTAGTGACTGTTTTTATATCCATTTTCTTTCTCCTTACAAACTTTTTTGTATATTCTACCCTTTAAATTCCAACAGCATAAATATAAGGACAAACATAAAAAATACATTAAATGAAACGTATCGTGAGGGAAATCTGTTTGCAAATATCACCATAATGTAATGATTTCGGAGAATATCAAAAAGTTAAAAGTTTATCCCAATATTGTTCGACTATTGGTCTTTTAGTTTCTCACAAAAATGTTACACATATTTTGCCCCTCATGCATTTTAATGTTCTATTCTGAAAAAAATAAGCGTTAGTGAATGTTCATATCGAAATTTGTTTCTTGTAAAACATGCAAAGATACAACATGTTTTGCACTCAAGATTATTTCAGATATTACCCCTTTTTCTATTGTGCTAACGACTTTCTGTTTATAACACTCTCCACATCTTCCTCATTCCGACAGCTTCTACGTAAGTCATTGTATGGAAACCCCAGTCTCCCGCCATGAACCCCTGTATAATAGTGTCCACGATAAAACCCCAACAAGTGTGTACGTAGTTGTTCCCGAGAGATCCCACCTAGGACTGCAGACCCTTCGCGGACCCAAATCACTCATGACATTCCACAGGTGATCTCAGTAGACCATGCGGTCTGTGCTATCCCATAGAGTTCACGTCAAGTCGGCTCCTTACAGTAGCCAAGCAATATGCCCACCAACTGATTCATGTCTCGAGTAGTCAATCAGTACCGGTCCCTTGCCAACTCATCTACAGCAACATTCGCGGAGGACAATCGATATAGATTTCGACGCAACTTTTAAGTCCTCTGCGGATATCCTTTGGTACCTCATCCAGTTAGTTGCCCCTCTGATAACCGATACTTCAGCCTGCAGTGTAGTGCACTGATCCTACAGTTTGAACTTTATCTTCCTTTGAAAACGAGGGATAAAGAATCCTGCAGCTTTCACCGACTTCTATTTAGATACATCGATATAGATTTCAAGGACACCATGCCGGTTCTAAAAGCACAAATTGCGAAATGCAAGCTTTAATTCTACCTCAAATCGCTTAAGTCTTTAGAGTCCCAGTAACTGGGATACAAACGAAATACATTGTAGAGAGAGACCTATCGAATTTCGGTCACTATACTAGGGCCCCGTTGCTTTGCTGTGTATCCCTGCAGGTCTCTTCTTTTATTAATACATTTAGCGGAGGAGGATTATGCAGAAAAGCGCCCATAGAATATATTGCAAAGGTCTTGATAGTGCCAATATTATGTATGCAAATTGGATATATTGTAGATAAGAGTCTTATCTATGATATGTATTACTTTTCGCGCCCTGCGGCGTAGGTCAGTATTGTACCCTTGCAGAGCTCTTCCGTAACAAATATTTGTGACTTCTGGCAGTGGGAGTTACGATACCGGAAACACAGATGTTCCAAGTTTTAATTGAAATCGTTCATCAATAGTCTAACCCAAACACTACATGATTGGTATCGTTGCTGGTTTCTGCCACATTTAGATTAGACGGTTGGAAGTTATTCAAAGTCCACGTGCCGTTAACCAAGCTCCCGCTCTACATCGAATCCATTAGCATTTGCTGTTTTTTCATTCTAATTTCTCCACACTTAGTCAATTAAACATCTCATGAACTTTCTAGAATAGTTTTTATAATTGCCACAGGAGGAAGGTATAAGGAGCTCTTATGACTTTACATGAAGTCACAGAACCCATGGCCCTACTTGTAACTCTACTTAGAAGCTAATAAATCTTAGCAGCCACAATTTTAAGTGTCAACAACAGTTATGGGAAACTGAATGTAGGAACGTCTAAAAATGCACTTCATTCGTCTGATGTCTCTTAAATTCACTTTTGCAGTTTCTTGTTTCAATTTCCACTTACGAGTACAAATGAAACAAATATATCAAATATACAATTTTTATTTAAACACATTTTAACGCCTCCAAAAAAATTCCATAAAATCATTTAAATATTTTCTCAGATTTGTATTTACTTTAATGTAATTTTTTTCTATCTTTTACCCCTCCAAATTAAGTCTTAATTACTCTGTCCAATCGTATTTGAGTTTCGAAACATGACAACATAATTTACGGCTGATTTAACTTATAAATTCAATTTGAACACAAATTTATAATCAAAATAATAAAGAAGCAGATAATGATTATGATGATGGTGTTGAGGGTCTGTTGATGGTCTGTCCGTTTGTGCCACAACTGACGCAATTGCTTAGCAGGGCCAACGGCAACAGCCATCTACCAACAATAAATTAAATAATTTTTCTAATCAATCAAATCATTCATAAAAATGGTGTTAAGAGCTAAAAAGCACAGGGATAGAGTTGAGGAAGGAGAACTTGAAGCAAGGACGGAAAAGGAAAAGTGACAAAAAATAAATGAAATAAAAATATTAACTTCTTGAAGAAGACAAATGTTGACACTTACAATATTGATAATATTTAACAGTGTTGGAAGGCTTTCTGTATAGATACTAATAAAACGATAGATCTCTAAATAAAAAAGTTTTATAAATTCATTTTTTTTTCTTTTTGAAAGGCAAATATTTTTGCACTATCTTTTGGAAAAGAAATCATTGATAAATACTATGATGAAGAGGCAGTTGCAGTTTATAATTTTCTTTAAAAAAATATATATATTGAATACTGCGTAAATCGTTTCCCTGGTCATTCTACAAAACATTCCAACAATTTGTAGGATGTAGCAATTTACAATAGTACAAAACCGTTTCATTTGCAGCTGTCGCACAGTGCCTTGACTCCATATAGTTTATTGAATCTTAAATAGGAATTGAGCAATAACTATAAGTACTCGAATCTTATCTTTAAAATAATTTGTTATTTATGAGCAGCTGATATAAAAAACTCAATTTCTGCAGATTCTGCTTTTCTTCGACTCTCATGTTCGGCTTAGAGCTATAGTGTCCCTCCTGCTCAGCCGAGCGTGGCCTCTAAAGTTTAGAATGTTGTGGATCAGTGGGGCTTAGTTTTAAACTTAGAATGAATGAACGCGCGAATACTTATACGAATATTTTATTTAAACACCTTTAAATTTGTTCTCTATTAGATGCGGAAGCCACGCCCTATTACTAAATTTCATAGCATCATATTAGTTCCAAAATCAAGTTGCATAATAGAGAATCAGAGTTATAATGGAAAAATAAAAAACTTGTACTCGTTAGTCAAATAAAAAGTAAAGAAATTAATTACTTGTTCAAATTTAATTGTTGTGGCTTTAGCAGGTCGTATTCCAACATTTAATCAATAAACTTTAAGATGTTTGTTTACATTCCGGATAAATTTCAGTACAAGCAAAAACATTAATTTAATGGAAAATTGGAGAAAGCACATGCGTGCCCTTCGAACATGCTTAATTTTAAACGATTAAGTTTTATGTCAATTCAGTCATTTACGTGTATCTCCAAAAAAATTAATTAAATCTGTGAGAGAAATTTTCGAAAATCACTAAAAACTATTGTGATCAGCGTTGCCAAATGTGCAGATTTATCTGTTTTTTGCAGTTTTTTAAAGTACGAAACAGGCTTGCAGATTTTTACTCTAAAAAACAGTTTTTTAACCAGTGCATTTTTTTATTCGTATTGTATTCTTCACAAGTACGACAGCATGATACACGCTACTAATTGTATACTTGTACGATTTGTAGTAACGTCTATACTCAGCATTATAAATTGTACTGCCTTTTAAAAGCAACAACGTGTATTTTTTCTTATTCCTTTTTTTGCAAGTGATATTCTATTTTTTAAATTTAAAGTTTTCATTGCATTGTTTGAATTGTTTGCGAGTATTGTGCCAATTTTTCTAAAAAATTGATAAATATCTAACAAAAACAGTAAGTTTGCTACTAAATAATTTTTGTTAATTCAAATAATTAATTATTTTGAATTTTACCAGATTCTTACCAAGATAATAATAATGCAGTGCCAGCTACACAGCCTTCGAGTTCAAGAAAAAGAAAACTAGGCGATTACAATAAATCGTGGGAAGAAAATGTTTTATTAAAACCGTGGCTAAAAAGAAGTGAAAGCAATTTAGCTTTTCGTAAACTTTGTAATTGCGAGTTAAGAGCGATGGCCGGAATTACAGATTTAAAAGCTCACGCAAAAACATCAAAACACATTGAAAATGCGAAGGCAATTGAACTGCACGCAGGATCTAGTGAAGTGTTTACTTAGTTAGTTTTGTTTTGAAGGTGCAGATTTTTTTCGTAAAAAACAGATTTTTTTTTGGTAATTGTCAGTTTTTGTAAAAAAAATTATGGCAACATTGATTGTGATTGCGATAGCGGAGGATGAAGCAAAAAAAATATTTTTAATATTCAGGATATATTCGTTTCCGGAGATTTACTTTTATAAATTTTGGAAGAAAAGTTCCATTAAAGCGGCTTGTGAAAGTAAACAATGTTTTTTTTTTAATTAATGGCCCGTTTCGGAAAGAAAGAAAAACAATGTGTTTTTGATATTTTAAAAATGAAGCGAAGCTACGAAATAAATTATCGCTCAAATCGCATCTAATTTCCGGAACAAATTGATAGATCGATCGCTTAGGATGTATTTTTGGAGAAGAATTTACTTAATGAAGAGGTTTGAACTGCTCTACTGGGTTCTTTGGGTACGTATATTGGTTGTACGGATAATTTCTCGAGGGAGTCTCCGTTGAAATTTAAATATGAAAAATTTCCCTATAATTTGGCGATTGTTTATTAAAATTGAGCGATCATAAATTCTTTTTTAAATGGCAGTGCTTCCAACGAACCGTTGCAAAATTTTTGTAAAATATTACATCGTGCTATTATTTATTTTAATTTCTAATTTTTAAGATTAGAGACTGTAGAAGAAAATATTATTGTTGAATTATGCAGGTATTTAATTTCTATTAAATTCCAATTGAGTGTCAATCATATTGTCAAAATGAAACGATGACTCCTAAATAATTTCTAACTTCTTTGCACTGCCTAAGAAGAGAAAAGTTGGATAAGAGAGAAGTATACCCTTTAAGTATAAGATCCTACGTACGATTAGGTATTAAGCCACAGTGAATCTCAGATAACAGGGTTTGTATCCTTGATATCGCAGTTATATACTTCTTTTAGGTTTTGCAACAGTGGGTTGCTTGTATGAGTCGCTCTTTCTTCAGAGCAGTACCAGAGGGGATGCTCAATACTCTGTTCTTTCTCCTTAATTGGTAATACTAAGTGCATTAAAAATAATAGATATAATACATGCAGACATAGAGCTGTAGAGAAATCTTGAGATAGATAGAGATCAATTAAATATAGAAGATTAATGGCTCGATTATGAACTGCAACCGGACTTCAGCTGTGTTTTGCTTATTCGGCAACCACAAATATGTATGTAGCTACCAGAAAACCTCTGCATTATCATTTTGAAGCTTGTTGTATCAGATTTTCATGTTCGGCATTATCATTTTTAACACAGACATAAACGTTTTGATAACTGGCAGCCGAATTGAAATTCGGTTGTCATCTATAATCGAGGCATATGTCACAGTAAAAAGGAAAAATACTTCTCTTTAGATCATTAAGCTTAATTTTCTCATTAAAATAAATATGTAAATGTCTAAAATTACTAATTTATCAGGGAGTTTTGTTTACGCTTTAAAATTGTCACAACGTAATTTTAACATAAAAGAAGTCAATTAAATCGGCTGGCGTCAAACAAGCCACCCTGTGGCGCTTATTAATTTTATTTTTATAAACTCGTATTTAATTTTTATTTCTCATATTTGTATGTACTCGTATGTATGTATGTATTATTTCTTTCTTTAACATTTGCCGTTTGTAGAACTCCAATTAATTGTTACCTCGTTGTTAGTCATCATGAGGGAAAAAAATATGTCGCACATGTCTCCAATTAAACTAATGATAAGTAACAAACAAAAAAATGATATCAAAATGTTTCAAATTGTATTCGCTGAGAAAAAAATATATAAAAGCCGAGTGTTGAAAAAAAAAATAACTACTAACATTGTGATACAACAAAGTTTTGCGGATATGACGCGTGATTTGACAGCATCAGGGCATAAAACATCACACTAACAAATTGACAATTAAATAAGTCGTTGTTTTTCAACGCCAAAACTCACGCTTAATATTCTCTATGAAAAAGACGATAGTTTTAGTTCGCTGAGATCTTTGACAGGGCTAAAAATAATTTTAAAGCACGACTTCCTATTGCACAATAACTCTACTGTTTCTAAGGGATGAGTTAAATATTCCCGATGTCTACGACTGTTGGTATGTGAAAGGCTGTAGTTCTTAATCTTAGATGCTTCGACACGCATAGATGTTGATTTTCCTCCTTAGCGATAACCTGGTATTTACGATTCTTGTTGTAGGCTAAGAACAAATGTTGATGGAGTCAAAATGAAGAGTGTCTGTTGGACTTCCAAATTAACACAATGTTTTTCGAGTTACGATCGGCTTTTAAGCGAAGTAAAAACTGGTCAGGATGCCTTCAAACTTCAAATAAACTTATGCGTATTATGATTGGTAGTAAAAAACCGAAAATATTTAAAACTGTTGAAGAAAACCTTAAAATCCAGTTGTATAAGATGTATGGCAAAGACAAGGGACCTTTATATATATATATATATATATATATATATATATATATATATATATATATATATATATATATATATATATATAATTATGATTATTGAAATGACTACAGTCACTGGTTGACAGTCCACTAGCATTTGCAAGGCGGGAGTATTCAGTTTCAGAAAATTGGTTTGAGGATAGACTATAAAGATAAATGGCGTTAAACATATGCTGCTGTAAAGGTATAGTAAATATATTGTTAATATTTCGCAAAGCATTTTGAAGATTTCAATGGTGGGCAGAAGCTGACAACTTGGGTAACTACATTTTCATCATAACTGACCTTCGTAGACTAGTAGGTAGTGTACTAGACTCGTAGTGCGAAGGTCCCAGGTTCGAATCCTGCCGCAGAACTCTGGCAGTTGTGTTTGATAATTAAAGGGAGCACACAACAAGCCTTCACTGGCTTAAGTGTATGTCGTATGACATGGGCTATCACACCCCTCCAATCAACCTAACCTAACATCTTCATCATAGCATATTCTAAAATAAAATACTCTGCAGAAATCTCTAAAGTACATTTTTGGTGGAGAATTTGTTGTTGCACTTTTTTTTGGCACTTGGTATCATCGACAAGTTCTGCCCTGTTCTAGTGCTATTGATATAACCACAATCCAGTGGAGAGATCGAAGATAAAGTGTAAATATCTGTTTAGAAGATCTCATAAATCTCGACAGAGTAGTTGTAAATGTAGCAACTTGAAGACGATCGCACTCTAGATCGAAGGCTTATAAATTGATCAGTAATTGCAGCTTGTTCTTCCTTTCGGCGATTTTTTAAATAATTGAAATGCAGTCTTCATAACCTCTCCATCAAATCTGAGTGATCCTCAATAGTGCATAATTGATAAGTTTACTAGATGGAAGGGTGACAAAAAGTATATTTTTTTTAACCTAAACATTTGGGAGTTGCCAATAAAAGGAAACAGAATAACCTCGCACAAATCATATATAGTCTATGGACATTTGAAAATATGTTCCATAACAGAGGCGGAGTACTCCAAAACTAAGCCAAGTGGCACTTTAACAACAGTTATGTCTTCTATTCATAAATCTATCGTCTATCGCTTCATTTTTACAACTTCCGTGGTAGCAAATTCGCTAGTAATCACAAAAACGGATCCAAAATTGCGATGATCGTTTTGAGAAAAATATATTGGAGTGTTGTACTTATAGGGGGTGGAATTACGAGAAATTTTTTATTATTAACCTTTAAGTATAGCCATTTCCCTCTTTTTCATTAGTGCACATTTTCGTCCGAAGGGAACAACTCGTGCTCAGGAGGATGATTGATTCTAGTCGAAGAAAAAAAGTCGAGGATGAAGTATACGTTGGCTGACATACGATGAGACTGACATACGTACTACGCAAAAACTGTAGCATTCTTATATCTAGTCGTAAAACAAAAATTATATTTAATTATAATTTTGAGCCTTGCACTGACAACAACCTTCAAAACCAAGTCCAGTTGCACAGTTTTTCCAAATTGAACTTTGCGAAAGTCTGAGCATTTGCCAAGAATTGATGGCTTTGGGGTTTGTCCGCATTTTTATGTATAGTAGATATTTTCCAGCGATCTGATGGTATTATAATGATACATTTTCCAGACTTCAATTTGAAGAAAGACAGCCATCAGCATGGCGACGAACGGACAATATCGTTTCATCTGCACGCTCTCGTGGATAGCAGTGATGTTACTCCTATCCACGATCTGGCGTATTATGTATAAATCGATCACCTATAGCTTGGCCACAAATATTGTATAGAGTCGTGTTGCCATGGCGTCACAGACGAATGCTCATTTTGCTAATAAAATGCTATGAAATCAACGTGCTGTTTGGCTCAATTGTGTAAGCAATATCTAAATACTAACCGAGTAAAAGAGGGGACTAGTCCCTGTACAGATCTATAATATACTCAGAAAGGTAATAAGAGTACTACAGAATTGCTTCAAATTAATGAGATAAATATGTTCCGTTTAACGTTGCGAAAAGAGCCACGTGCTCCTGTATTTTATTATATCGGACTAATCATAAAACTACTCTATGTAACCAGCCCCATGGACTACCCACAGAACTATGATTATAATCGTGATAACACAAACGATTTTCGTGTTGTGCACAAATTTGTTAGAATACGATATGATCCATGAATGTATTCCATACGATTATGACTGTAACGACTTCATTTTTGTTGAAATGTACCACATTGTCTAAAAAAATTTTCTAAGAAAGACTATTAACTTGCGGAAAATCAGTAGTCAGATTGCTAAATAAAAGAAATAATTGATAACCGTGATATCTGGAGCTTTTAACCTTGTTCACACGACCATGTCGGTTTGAAACTAACGTAGTCAAAGAGGTACATATTTCCGCTACAGCCGTTGGATTTAAAAAAAAATTTTATAGTCGAAATTGAGCCATTTTTTATTATAGAATAAAGTGCGGTGTATGATATTCAATAGTCTCATTTGTCTTCGGTATTTGTCCTTAACAAATTTTGTTGTTGCTTCAGTCTTTGCTACGTGAGAAATTGCTTGTTAACAATTTTACCATACATCCAGCTCACGTGTAGGAAGAAAAAAGAATAACATACAACTAGTTTCCTATATCCCAATGAGCATTTTAGAAGAGTTATATATAATTTCACATAAAAGTTTTTAACTGAACAAAGTGGTGTTTACTAAAATACTCACACTTCAGTCTTACCTCAATGCGGCACTACCACTCGGTGATCTACACTGGGTCGTCTGCATGCCCAACTGAGAAAATATTTACATAATCCAACATTTAAAATAACAAATCAATACATACCGGAGTTGTAAGTGCACAATCTGCTGCGAGTCCAGCACGTGCGACTATTATCCTTCGTCCCGCTTAGCCCACTTGTTCATTTTTATGCCTGTAGTCCCATCGGTAACTATACTACAGATATAAAGCAACTATTCATGCCGTAAACATCATTCGTGCCACACCCTTCCTTCAACTTTTAAACTAAAAACCATAATTGTATGAAACTTTAAGTGAAAATTTATCACTACGAATCAGAGAAGCTTTTCAGCTCTTGCAACTTTCCTAATTATTAACAGATTTATTTTAGTATTTTTAGATTTTTCTAAAAAAGCTCTAGAAAAATTATAATTACTGCACTATATATGTATATGAATGGCGATATGTATCGAGGGAAGTTGGAATGTTGTGGCACCCAATGGTAGTATACCAATTGTTTTGGTGACAAGATTTTCGTCGGGAACGGATATGTAGTTTTTGAATCATCCATCCAAGAATTGCCAGCCATCGACTTTTATCCCTGTCAAAATTTCGATTTATTTTGTATTTTATAAAGATGTGTCACATTCTCCAAATAAACACCTTTTGAATTATGTGTTATTGAAAGTTTTGTTAGGTTAAGTTAAGTTATATTGATCTCGCATGGACCTTATTGATATTAGCGGATGACAGTATCATAATCAGCATGGCATTTCAGTTCATGTTGCCCATTCCGAACTACTAATTATTTAGAATATCTCATCAGTCTACACAGTCCTATTCTCGATTAAAGTTCAAGATCCTGGAAGGTATGAGCATTGATAATACTATATCTTTTATGGCACACAGTCGGACAGTGGCATAGTAGGTGTTCCATTGTCTCATTCATACCTTCTTCCCTACATCTCCTGCAACTAGTATTGAGCTAGTATCTGAGCCATTTTGACAGCATATGAAGCTGTCCAAGAGCATCCAGTTAATATCCCCACAGTAACTTCTCATCACTGATAAATAGAACGTTGACGATTTAGGATTATAAAAGCCACATATGGTGCCAGAGTCTATGACCTTCTTCAGATTCCGAATTGGTATGCGAACTAACACTGTCTCTTTAGGTGGTAAAGTAACTACCTTTCGCATCCGCCCTCATGTCCATGGACGTAAAATATATGTACCTGTCTGGCGGCACATAATGAATTTATGGCATCCTTGCAATCACTGAGTATCATCAATTGCTTTGATTGACGCTTGACTGTTATTATACAAATTTACGCGTGAGTTCACGGTTTGACGCGTCGCAGCTTTTAACACAGTACTCTGGAAGTCTGCCGTGCAGTAAACCGCAGCTACCACTCCCTCCTTCATCTTTGAACCATAAGCAAAAAAAGTTGAAACTGGTGTTCTTATAGTTAAGACATTTGCGATATCCTTTATCCTTCACATAGTAATGTGTAGTTAATCGCTGAAGTTCATATTCTTCAACAGTGTTTTGTGACCAAAATGTCTATATGTCATCAGTCCCGCTGCTTTTATTGAAGGATATTTCTTGCAAATAAAGATTTCATATTCTCAGGCAGAAGCACTTTAAAGAGATATTTGACTCAGCTTTAACTTCCCCGTATTCAAGGTTATTAATTTCAACCCGACTTTGGAAAAAGGAGTTTTCATCAGATCTCGGCGTTTCGAGGTTCTAGAAAGCTTTCCTGACTATTTTATCGACAATATCCCTTCGGCTGCACATATGTACGTATATGTGTGTATATATATGTGTATGTGTGTAAGCCTTTTAGAACTGTTAAACAGCTTAATTAATTGGAATAAAATCCTTTCGACTCCGTAGGTATCGGAATCTTTCAGAGGTGAATTTTTCGAAAAAATCTAGTATTGAATTAAATTCCCAAATTGCCACAACAATATATATGTTTCCGTCGATCTTATGAGGAGCATAGGGCCACAACAATAGTTGCCGAAAAAAATTTTTTTAAATAATTGACTCGTTCGAAATATTGTTTTAAAAAAATTTCGAAAGAATTTATTTTTTTTAATAACCTAAAAACAGTTTTTAATGCTGCAAATTTAATAGAAATCCTTGGATTCTTTTGAAATAAACCATTGTCGAAAATTTTCAAAAACAGTGATTTCCGAAATAACTCTCAAAATTCTTTCCAAAACTTCTAAATTCGGTTACTGTCTTGAACTTTCACAAATGCATCAAATAATGTACGAGCAATTTTTATTTGTGTCGGCTGGAGGGATATCCTTGACAAAAACCTTCGAAAACAGTTGTTTTTTTATTATATTCAATTTATTATTTCAAATATTCACTTGTCTGGTCTTCAATGGTCAATTGATGATTGAGTGATTGTAGTGATATCGTTTTCGAAAGGGCTCAAATAATTTTTAATAATTCTCTAAAACTTTCCAGAGCTTTCAGCGGCATCCATATCATATAAGAAATGTTTGTAGGGTATTTAAATCGTACTGTGTTACATTTACGTTTAAAATGAATAGTGTAGTAGAGAAAAAAATTTTTTTGTATAAAAAATGTATATCTTTTATGTATGTATGTATATATGAATGTTTTGTGTCATAAGTTAAGTGGCATCATTTTGAAATAAACTTGATTCAATCATCGTTCCAATTCATAATGATCAATATCATCATCACCATCATCATTACGCACATTATTTGCAACGAAATTCATAGATATATAAATGATATGCCAAAATATAAGGATGCACATATACGTACGTATTTAAATACTCGTACTTGTGAATATGTGTGATTGTGTGTAGAATTATATTTAGTTATTTGCTATAGAGAGAAATAGCTTTATGGATATAATACTTACCTTGAGTTTGGTTTTTCATCCTACTTTGGTTACCATTTGGGCAAAGCTTTATATGAATTCATAATCGTAAATATATTTGTTTAATCCTTTTAGTTCTGCCTCAATTTCATGACAAATATGGCTTTAGATTTGTGTATAAAAGCTAGTGGTTTTATTTATATAGGGGCATAAGGAAAATAGTATTGAAATTTATTTAATGCAAAAAATTTCTAAATACTAAAAATATTTTGCTTAGACAAAATGAGCGATTTTTTTGTTCAAATTATAAAAAAACTCAACAAAGCAATGCAATACTTAAAAATTAATATGGAGTTGGATAATGCATGTCCAAAGAATGGTCTTTCCACGGGAAAGTGTACCAGTGAACATTAGCTTATATATTCATATAGGGTCTATATATTTCGCCTATAATCGGAGATAAAATGCTTTCTACTCCATAATAGATATTGTTGTAATTAACCCCTTCAATCAAAAAATCCCTATTTAATACATTTAATTTTATTTCATTACTTAAAGAGCTCAATTAAGAAACAATAATATTAGCAATCATAAAAATAAAATAGCAGACCTGTTCAGTTATATGCCAATTTTATCCTTCGAAGTGACTTCTTTAGTTATGTTTTTTCACTGACCTTCGTAGACTAGTAGGTAGTGTACTAGACTCGTAGTGCGAAGGTCCCAGGTTCGAATCCTGCCGCAGAACTCTGGCAGTTTGTGTCTGATAATTAAAAAGGAGCGCACAACAAGCCTTCACTGGCTTAAGTGTACGTCATATGACATGGGCTATCACACCCCTCCAATCAACCTAACCTACGTTTTTATATCCTGACCTTTTATATCATGTTTAAATTGAATTTTTCTAAAATTAATCACTTCGAAATTCGTTGACCCTTTTTAGTCTTTTCCTAATATGTAATAAATAACCTTTGGGTCCACTTCGTGATAAATAATTTATTATTTTATGTTAAGTACTATTAATTTCTCTTGAAGAAGCCACACAAATTAGTGGCAAATATTGCAAATATATATTTTTATTGTTACAGCAGATTTAAAAGATCTTCAGTACCTTGAATTATGGATTTGCTTTTAAAAATGCTGGGAAGTAATATTTGCTTCTTAAATGGAAAAAAGTTATTAATTTAATATTTTATTGTTTGTTGTTGGCTTAGCTAGGGTATATGCCTGCATTTCATTGGCGCTAGCCAAATCATCAGTACCCTTTTAGCCAAATAATGATTGAAAAGCATTTAAGCTCGTATACTTATGCCACAGACTACAAATACTATATGAGAATCCAAACAGAACTTAATCATTTTTTTCTATTTGTAATCAACAAAAAACACATAAGTATAACAGCTTTAGAAAGCTTTTGTAGTCTGTGGCATAAGTATACGAGCTTGAATGCTTTTCAATCATGATTTGGCAAAAAGGGTACTGATGATTTGGTTAGCGCCAATGAAATGCCTAGCTAAGCCAACAACAAACAATAAAATATTAAATAGTTATTTTGGAGAATATCTCGAATAACAAATTTGATAAATGTTATTAATTAATTTTGTTAGTTGGGTATCAAATTTTATATAATTTTACTTTTCATAAAGGTTTGCCTTTTACACAATTTTAAATTTTTTAATGACTCTCTTTATAAATTGTTGCTGGGAATATTTCCAACATCCCTGAATCTTTCCTAATCATTATTAAATTAATTGCATTCAATTGTCATCTGATACCAATAATGAACACAAAACTACTACAAATATTTATACGGAAATGTCAACTAGGATTAGAGAACTTAAATTAAATGTCACTGAAATGATTATTGTTAGTGTAGTCAGTGGCCATTTTTTCCTTTCTTTTTTTTCTTTAATGACAAAAACGGTTGCTAGCAAAAGTGAAATAATAAATGTCAATTCATTTTATTTGGCATAAAAAAATTTGTCGGACTCCTCCCTCCTTGTCAAACATAATGATAATCGTGTTTGTATTTGTTTTCAACCCATTAGAAAATGACAAAATTTGAAAGGTATTTTAACCTTTTCCTTATTATTAAAATGGCGTATAAAATTTCATGGCTCATTGCAAAAAATAATACCCATTTGTTATAATTAAAAAAAATTACGTATTTGAAGTGTCATTGAAAAATTGTTTGCTTAACGGCCAACAACGACGACAACAGGAGAAAGGAAGTCCTTTTAAGCAAATCGAAAGCAGCAGCGCAGTGTCATTTTCAAAGTAATTGAAACCTGATCATTATGACACAGTCATTAAACAATTCAAAAAAATCTGTTTCTGTTGTTTTTATTCCGTAATAATTTTATATTAAAACTGGAAAGGCCAACCTTAAAAATTTTAATGGATTTAGGAGATACCAGTGGGTCCACAAGCACCATTTGTAAAATACTTAGGAGTTCTTGCGTCTGACGAGGAAGTGATAGGATAAAACAGCTCCTAGACTTTGAGAAGGGGCACTGCTGGTGAACACTATTAATCGACACTGTACGATGGTCTTATGTCGGCACATCTAGCATTCTCCAGTGATGGTGCTGCTTCGACGAATAGAAGGATGATTAAGCCTAAATATCTATTTAGTCATTTTATTTAGGACCGTAAGTCACAGGCAAATGTTTCAGGAAACTTTTAATGAGATCAAATTCCCAAATTTTGCAAGCATATGTACGGTATAGTTAAGCCTCCTAATGGCTTCGGAGTGTGCCCGGAACTCCTAATTGCGGGCTGCATTGGGAATTAACCAAGCATAAATTGGAAGATACCAAGTTTCCTCGAAAGCGGTTTATGTCATCATTTTCATTAAAAAATATCCTCATGCCTGATGCTTTATAGGTAGATTCTATTGAGTAGCTGTGGCTAAGCGTTCGCTTACGGCTTTGAAATTCTTGTAACTGATTGTCGGGACCGTTAACCATATAGACCATTAACCATATCAGGTAGTAAAGCACATGGAGGAATTTCTACCTTAATTGCCTTCTTATTCATAGAAGCATTGTAGCAACCCAAAATGCTGTTAAGGATGTTGCTGGTGAATAATACACGTATATAAGGCAAAATCCCTGACTGCAGAATCCAGGGTAATAGTGAAAGTTCAAAATCGATAGCATAACATAGATCCCAATTATTTTCGTTATCAACTCCATCCTTCCCAGAAGCTGTAATGAATAAAGGAAGACGGCAAACAAGTCCAGCGATTCATACAGGAGTCTCTCTTAGCGTCTATACTTTGACTATAATCAATCTTCTGGCCCGCTCGATTAGTCAAGTTACCTCTTCTCATAACTTTTTAACATTTAAACGCAGTAAATGATTCGCACTTGAACTTTTATCATCCCTTTTTCATTCAGTGTGTATTAAAAAGAGTAGATATCAATTACCAAATATTTTGACAGCAATTGTCAAATCTATATTGTTTTTTATAATCCAAACAGCGAAATTAGAATTTATCTTCTTCTACATACAGGCAAAAAATCAAAAGCTTCTTTATTTTGTCTAAAAACGTTTTAAATTTCAAATGCTTCTAAGTAATCGAATGCAAAAGAAAGGAAATCTTTTCATAGACTAAATACTACAAATGAGTTTGTCATAATTATTTATTTCATGATCTAAATAAAAGCATTTTTCCCATGTTATATAAATGTGTACACCATATATATATGTATGTATGTATGAGTATGTATGTACATTTTTTATAATTTATTTCACCTGATTTGAAATTTCATTTAAAATAAACTGAAATAATTCAAATTGAAATTTCCTATTAAGAAAATTGCTTTTGACAGCAATTACTTCTTCTAAAGAATTAAATTGCTATAATAGAAGAAAGGGGGAAAAAGTAAGCAAACGAAGACGAATATGAAGACAACATCAATGAGTAGAAAAGTACTTATTTGAAAAAATCTTGAAAAGTATAGTGGACATTGTCCACTTTACAAAATAAATTTATTTCGCATGCAGGCTATAAAATGGCTGGTGGAAAAGGCTTGGTAACCAAAATTTAAAATAGATTTTTACAGCCAAAAATTTAATAACTTCGTCAGTAGGGTGTCCTGCCAGATCATAGTGGGCTTGCTAATTGGTCTGATGTTTGGGGGAGCTCGATGCCCATCAAGTACTCTGATCCGCTTAAGAATATTTTTTGCTACTATACTCGACCAATTAATTCTTTTTATAATTTATAATAAAAGTTTTTTAAACTTTAAATTAATAAAAATCAGAACATTAGTACAATTTTAAACATAAAAGTCAATGTCTGTTTATACAGGACATGACAGCTGGTCAACAAATACAATAATACAAAAATTAAAGGTATTTTGTTTGTTAAAAATCGTAACTGACTATAACTTGGAGTATCAGGGTTGGCAAAATTGCTATATATTACTTTTGTGTGATACTGCTGGATAAGTGATAAAACCGAGATAAGTCTTAATTTGAAGCAAATTATTTTCCTTTTAGGTTCCTTCTTTTGACAGCGCGAATACTCAGTTCACAGGTCTTACTAATGTCAAAATATTAAAGTCTTGCAATAACTCAAGTACAAGGTGACGCAAAAGTAATGTTTTAATTTGAAGTGGATGCCATTTTGTTGTAAATAAAAGAATGAGCTCAGTTTTGATAGAATAATTATTTGAAAGTGGAAAATTGATGACATTAATCGGAAAAAACTGGATCGCTCAAATGACTGGCATAAAATTAGTGATTTCTTCTTCAATGTTTTCAACATTTGCAAGGTTCAAGATTTCTGGTGGTAAAAGTGAGATTTAAAAAAGCTCCAAAAGGAAGAAGTCTGGTGCTATTATATCTGGCGACCTGTATGGTCAATTCAAATCTTCAAAACGGGAGAGCACTCGACCTGGAAATTGGTGTCTCGGCATCTCTATTTTTGCACGAGCTGTGCATGCGGTTGCTTTTCCTGGTGAAACCAACTACGATCGCCAAAATCGTTCAGCATCTATCTGGAATGCTGATTATTTACGGTTACACGGTTGGCATCTTCAAAACAAACAAACAAAATTAATAAATGAGAACCAAACACTCTTCCGAGGCCCTATGCTCCTTATAGGATCGATGGGAACATATATATATAAACACTCTTCCACTGCAAATGCTGCACCAAACTTTGAAGGGATGCAATACCTCCTCATGCATTTCATGTGAAGTCTCTGTGCCCCAGAAATGCAAGTTTTGTTTGTTAACATAATCACCTAAGCGAAATTGAACTTCGTCGTTCATTATGATTTTCAATAAGAATCACTCTCTTCTTGTATCCACATTAACAGAGTATGGCAGTAAGAGAACCTTGTCCGATGGCCAGCAGCCAGCAATTCGTGAACAGTTCGCACTTTGAAGGGGAACATTTTCAAATCTTCACCAAAATTCTTTACACCAAACATCTGCTGATGGCTAATTTTGTGCATTGTCATCTCGTTGATGGTTGTGAACTCTATCTGACGTCGTCGGTAACAGCAGCGATGATCTTGTCACTTCTTGCAACATTTAAAGTAGATCCAGTTTGCACGAGGCTCTCAGCCAAACGAATAATTGTACGAGTACATGGAAAGCGACTAAAAGAGGGTAAACGACGACAAAATTCACGCTGTGTTAAAACAAAATTTTTTAAATAAGAAGTAGCAATGATTCCATCTCTCCATGGCTTGTGACAACTAATTCTCTATATGTCTACATCATAGATATTAAAGCATACTGACATTTGGCGCCATCTGCAAAAATGGCAGCTATTTCAAAATAGCTAGTATTAGCGACTCTATAGAAAATTTTTATGAAGAAATAATATACCAAATGAATTTATGTCAATTGTCTGAAGTTTAAAAAATTATTAGCGGAAGTATTTGGCACTACGAATTGCATCCCTGAAGTGAATTTTCCTTTGTTTATAAAACAAAATGCACAGTACGTAGAAGTTGTAGAGAATCGGCCAAAAATAAAAGGAAGCCCTTACATAGGCTGAAAAAGTCGTACGGTATTATCACATTATGAAAAACACTGAGCTTTAGAATAAGTCTACGCTAAAGTAATTCACCAAAAATAACAAAACTTTACTAAAATTCGCAAAAGGAATTTTGTTAATACTTTTCGAAATCCGTGAACCTCTTTTGTTCTGTTTTGACATACTGTCATCTAAGCTAAGCGAATCAATGCAATTTATGGAAAGACTTTTTACTATCGTTTCAAGTTTATATTCCTTAAAAAAAATAAAGAATTATATTTTCGTCAATAAATGTTATTATTTATGTTTAGCGATTTTTCGTCGTTTTTGGACCGGCATACAAAGTACTCGTAATATTAAATAATTTTATTTCTTGCTCGTGATATTAACGAGAGTATTCAGAATTCGCGCGAATTACTCTACAGATCAAAAAAAAAATCAACAACTATTTTTCCTACGCCAAAAAATCACATTCTTTTCATTTGAAAATTCCAAGAATTAAATTTCGTATGAAGCGACATTTTGTCACTGGAAAATGAATTTATTTAAAAACAGTTTATGTTCTTATGTTAGATATTTAAGTACACATATAATGAAGTTTTTTACACATCTGATGCAGTATTTTTTATGGGTTTTTGTCTATGAAACAAAGCACTGTGCAGAAATATTATAGAGATAAACTATCAGCTGAGCTTGTATAATTAGACCTTGACAAAAGTTAAGAATAATGTATAATTTTGCATTAAAAAATCAATTTATGAAAGAATTTATTTATCGCTCTAGCGATCTTCAGCTCATATTAAATTATTAATAAGTGAGATTTTAATTAGAATATAATTACAGTAAATAAAATATAATTTAATATTTTTAATTAAGAATCCAACATCAGATATGATGGCACAAATAAGATGTTTCTGGAAATCTTATAATCAGTGAGATATTATTTATTGTACGATGGAATATATATTGTGTTGTAATTGGCCATACAATTGCAAAGGAAATTAGATAGTATTCTAGGGATACGGAATATTACAATTGCAGAATGGTGGAGTGTTTGCTTTAAAGGGATCACCATGGAAAACTATTGTATGTATGACCCCATCGTAACCGACCGTCTTTGGTGTAGTCTAATCGGTTAATATTTCTCCCATTATTCATGAAATCGTGTTTGGTATTTGTTGTTGCAATCAATGTTTCTGTACTAGTTAGAGGTAGGTCTTGATGTTGGTCTGGAAGTTCGTATAAATGTACTTCTTTACATCCTTTGAAATAACCCTTATTGCGAGGCTGCTCTGCTCCTTTAATCCGCATAATCGTTCCCTTTTATTGCACAGTTACCTGTCATCCAAACAATTTTTATTCCTGGGTACTTTCTGATAATTCCTATCCTTTTTTTGAGCCATAGTACCCATCGTTAGTAATATTTGGAATCGATTCAGTTGCATATATATCTCCTGCTTCATGAATAGCTATCATCTCATCCCTTGTAAGACTGTATGTTAATGTCTCCTTACCATTTGATCACTTAGTGTATATGAACTTAATAGTTTCTATATGTTCCTTAAATCGAGGAAAATAAAGCTTTACATTAGGGTATGTAAGTTTTCGGCTTTGAGTATTTATATAAGGAAGTGTCTATGGCCTTGGAACACCATGTCCAAAGAAGGTGATGTGTTGATTTTGTTTGAGTTGTATTCAAAGGTATTACAGGGTAGTATAAATTTGCGAAGAAACTTTTGAAAAAATTTTGCGTTTAAATTATATATTTGTCTATTAAGTGTTTTAATGTTGCAATCGAAGAGCACATTACTTATGAAAATTGATCGAATCGTTCCCAAGTCGGAGTTTATGGATAACTTTGTGATTATTTTTCTAAACCTGCGTTTTGGTACAGATCCATAAATTGGTAGACCGTAATTAATTTTGGGAAGAGTAAGGGTCTGTATAGTTTCGATTAAATCGCGAGCTTGAAAGGCATTTTATGATTTTCTGTAGTTGCAAAGGACCATAACGTTTGCATTTGATGATTGCAAATTTTTATCTCTGTTCGACGATACCAAGGCAAAATCATAATGGACACATATTTCCGTTTAACAACTGTGTATCGATGAAAACGAAGCATCATTTGAACTAATAAATATTCTTTAAGATTAACTTTCTATTATTTTGTAGTTTACTTTCAATGCCTACTTGCACGCTAAAACAAAAACTCTCACCTACTTCACTTCCTAATTCCATTTATTCCATCAGTGTTTTTTTTTTTCATTCACTCTCATCGATTTCAATCAATTTTCTTCAAGAATAAATACAACTTTTCTGCTATCGCCCCATTCCCCAGCAGCTTGTCGTATTTTTCATACTTACACTGTTTATCCTGTAGAGTTCAATTTGATTTAATTTGTCATGTCCTTTCTCTCATCTTGCTGCTGTTTGTGTCCTTTCCAGTAAACATAAATTGAATCAATTTAATTTATTTAACACTCACAAGTTGCTTCTTTTCTTTTTCTAACAATATCTGCTTTTCTTAATATTTTCAAATTTATTCAATAAGAAAAACTGTTAGAGAAGGAAGAAAAACATCAATATTTTGTAGTAAAATAAAGCAATCATAAAGATAATTCAAGTGGAAAACAAGTCCTTTTGTATCTCAGATTACGTATGTTTTTCTTTACATCATTGTGCTTGAAAAATATTCACAAGATTTGCTTATTCGTTAAATGTCCTTTAAGGATAACAGATTTAGCCATTCAATTACACCTTCACTCTATATTTTATTAAGTGAAGAGTACTAAAAAAAATTCCTGGTGTAAATAAAACGAAAAGTGTTTCATTTGTACATCAATTGTGATGTGAGTGGGTACGTCGCTTCAAGAAATAAAATAAATTTAATTGGATCAATTGAAATGGAAAAGATAAGATAAAAAAATATGATTTACATGTGTGTATGCTGCTCATACGATAAGCGGCTTGAAGTGAAGACTTTAAAATAAATAAATATATTTTCACATAATTTTTGCTTAAAAAAATCCTTTTTTCTGTTTATATTTGAAGATTAATCATATTTTATTAAAATAATTCCACCAAATATTTTCAATGGGTGGGTAGTAAAGACGGTTGTAATTATTCCTTCTGAGAGCTTTAATGTTTTCTGCACCATAATATCACTCACTTACGGTAGCTCGGTAGGCTTGTATACTGTTGTAAGTTCGATTTCTACCAGACACTCTGGTCTATCCCTAAATTATACTAAATTAGGCTTAACAGCAAGTTTCCGTTCATTTAGGTCCATTATTTGATTCTTTTTGGTATTTGTGTGAAGACAGTTGAAGTACGGACAAGTGGGAAAGGTTACAAGAGAAAGCAGAAAGAGATCGGAGGATGAATGAAGAACAATGGTTAAAAGGTTAGAAAAAAGTTAAAGTATTGGCTGTCTTGTTCCCTTAGATTTATGCCTGGAACCATTTTCTAGCACTGATAATCATCCATTTACTGAGAGAAATAGAGCTAATCTACAGAAGCATAAAAAGGCAGAAAATTGTATAGAGAAGAAGGAAATGAAAAAATTAAGGAAATTTAGTTCTCTTAGGTTCATTCTTCGAACAGTCCACTGCCCCTGATGAATGAGTTAAGACTCCTTACACATATTAATGGCGCCATTTTAGCCAGAGTGTCATACGATCGATGACATAAATGGGTCTTTCGCTGCATCTCCAACGAAGGGTAGATGTACAAAAAGTGTATCTATCCATTCAGACAACTTCTTAAAAAATTGTTTTATGTGAGACCCATTAATATGGCATGGTTGCCGTTATAGTTGCTTCTATATGTTTCGAATGCTGCTTCCGCAGGCAGAAAAGAACCCTAGTGCGCCTAGCTTCCATTCTGCGCCAGATCAGCCTGTTAGTGCTGCAGATTGGTTCGTTGAGCCAGCTGATTGGTCTCGAAGATTGTCGAGGTGATCCGATTTTTTTAAGTCTTAAGTCAGAAGATGTGGATGGCCGATTCCGGTACTAAAGTGCCCTTTTCGGCTGGAGCATTCCCCATGTCTTTTCTTAAGTTATACCCATGTTCTCGTACTCATGTGGAAGCTAATGTTTGAATGTTTCGTCATCCCGTTGAAGAACGTCCAGCATTATTGAACCAATTAAGATGTCGTGTAAACTCCCGTGATGAACATAATAGCAGACTTGCTATAGGTAAATGTTAGCTTCCTGGCTTTATATTTGTTATATTAAGTGCTTCCGAAGAAAGGGATAAAATTGTGTTACTAAAAGCAAAATTGATAAATGTAACCCTAGACACAAACCTTATTTATTTTTTATTTATTTATTTATTTATTTATTTTATAAGCTTCTGCAACAAAACTTACGTTTTAATATAGCAGAAGTATAAATGTAGTTAGAATTAATGTGAGTATATTTAACACATGCAATGAGTGGAGATAATTATGTATATATGTATGTTTAAAATTGGATCGTAGTTAGTTATTTAATTAGATATAGATTACATTAACTTAAAATAATTATATTAACTAAAAATAACTTATAATAATACATATTTAAAAAATAATAAATTAGAATATGAACAATATATTTTCAAATGTCACTTGGATATTATAAGGTCAAGAATAATATTCGAGAATTTTCTTTTTAAAAAGTAAAACGTTGCTAATATTCCTTATACAGGGTGGGATAGTATTCCAGAGACGTATAGTAGGTACAAAGAATTGCCAATTAGATAAAAGAGTGTGATATCTTGGAGGTATTATTGTTTTGTTTCTTTCTGATCGGGTGAAATTAAGCCTTTTGTATAAATCCTCAGGTTGCCGTGTAGTTACTACTTTATGCAATAATTGTAAAGTTTTTATATTAAGTAGGTTATCGAACTGAACACCATAAATTTGCTTAGAGTAATAGTTGATAGTGTGTTGATTACCATTAGATTTAAATCCGAATATATATCGTGTTATGTTGTTAAATGTAACTTTTAGTCTTGATTTACTGCAAGTGTCACAATTTGAAAATAGTTCACAGGCATATAATAATTTTGGAACTAAGTACGTTTTCGCTAGTAGCATTCTTATTTTGAATGGTGTACAATGTTGGGTCGGCCACAAAGTTCGAAGCATCGAGAAAGTTTTCCCACAGGCGACTGATATATGGTCTGACCATGTTAGTGTGTCGTTGAAAATTACACCTAGATTTTTTGCTTTTTGTACAATTTTGATTTCCTGGTTGTCAATGTAGATTTTTGGCATTTCTATTATTCTCTGTAACCGTTTGTGAATTAAAATACATTGTGACTTTCCTGGATTAATGCTTAAACCATTTATGGATGCCCATTTCGAGACTCTTACCAAATCTTCATTGAGTTTTTCGTTAAAATCTATTATTTTACTACTTATATATAGCTGAACATCATCGGCATACATTCTGATGCTGCAGTGCATCAACTGATTGGGTAAATCATTGGCATAGATAGAGAAGAGGAGAGGTCCCAAAATCGAACCCTGTGGTACACCCCTGGTGACAGGAAGGAAAGATGAGGTTCCTGAATTAACTTTCACACACTGCTCTCTGCCACTGAGGTATGTTTGTATTAATTTGGAAGATGTTGAGGAGAAATGCATCATTTTTTCTAATTTTTGATTTAAAATGGTATGATCAACAGTATCAAAAGCCTTGGAGTGATCTAATAATACCAAGATTGCCATATATCCGTCATCTATCTCCTTTCTAAGATCATCTGTTACACCAGTCAGCGCAGTTACGCAGCTATGATTTGAACGGAAACCAGATTGTTTTGAAGTAAGAAGATTATTATCTTCAAGATATTCGGTTATTTGCATATGTAGTATTTTCTCAAAAGCCTTCGATAGGTACGGTAAGATAGCTATTGGCCGGTATTCTAAGTTTGTCTTTGGAACTGGATAGACTTTAGCCTGTTTCCATCGCTTCGGGTAAGAACTAGTTGTAATTATAAAATTAAAAATATGTGTCACAATCGGTAATATGTAGGGAAGAGTCATTTAAAAAAAATTTGGGTGAATTTCATCAACTCCTGTGGCCGTAGATTTGACTGATAAGCAGCTTTTCATAACATCGAATTCACTAACACAGTCGAAATTAAATAATCTTGCTGGTGGTTTATTAATTTGGAAGTTATAGTAGTGCGAATGATTAGCAGGTGGCATTGGAATGTTGATAAAATTAGAGTTGATTTCATTTGGGTCTAGAGCTGGGGTATCAGCGATGCGTTTTTGCTGAACAATCCCGATTTCTTTTATGGCTTTCCATGTTTGCTTTGAATTAGTCGTATTGGCGAATTTCTTAGCGTAATATGATGATTTTGCTCGTCTAATTGCTCTTGTTGTAACCTTCCTAGCTAAGCGATAATCTTCGTACAGGTCGTTCGTTCTATACTTCTTCCAGCGTGAAAAAGCGATATCACGATCTTTGACCAGACGTTTAATATTTAACGTAAACCACGGTTTCTGCCTACTTTTAATCGTCTTTGTTTCTAAGGGAACAATTAAGTTAAACAAGTCCATAATATTGTCCTCCAAGAACTTCAGTTGTTCATCCACGGATGGCATGAAGTGTATAGAGCTCCAGTCAATTTTAAAAACTTCTTGTTCTATTATACTTTGGTTTGCATGTTTGAAATTGCGAAAATGAAATTCGGAGTTAGATAGCTGTAGAGGTATATTATATGTTAAAAATATAAGGTCATGTTTGGAGAAACATGGCGCTGAAAGCTGATCATATATTAAGACTTTGGAGACGTCAGAAACAAAAAATAAATCGAGCAGTGTACAGGAAAGCGGAGAGAAATGCGTTGGTGTACTTATGTTTGTAGGGCTTAAGCCAAGAGATTTCATGTTTTCTGTTAAACATGAATCAGAGAGAATATTGCAGTTAAAGTCGCCAGCTATGATCACGTCTGAATAAAGTGGTGTCAAGTTTTCTACAATTTCATATAACGGGCGAAGATCGATTCTTTTATTGGGCCTGTAAACGCTACCAATTAAAACTTTACTTTCATCACAGTGAACTTCTAAAAATATGTTGAAGCTTATGGTTAATGCTCTCGTTGGTAGTGCTTTTTATTTTGCAAGCTAGTTCACGTTTAACATATATTGCTACACCGCCGTAGCCGTCGTCTCTATCATTTCTATATAGTTTGTAGCCCTTCAATAGGACCATGGCATCAGTAATTGAATCGCGAAACCACGTTTCGGAGATACAAATAATATGTACGTCAGAGTTTTCAAATATATGGCGGAACTCATCAATTTTGCTGAATAGGCTTTGGGCATTAATATGGCATATTTTAAGTTCATTTCTTTGCCTACTAAGAATTTTTATCATATTTGAAGTAACGTCTCTGGAGATTGGACTACTATTTCCCGTCGAGATCATAAATGAAACATTTATGGTTGATAGCAACGCTAGTAAAATTTAAAATTATTCTTGTTTTTATAATTTTTATGTGGTTAAATTTAAAATTTGAATAACAAAATTTGGAGATAAGGTACACAATAATCATTAAAAAAGAAAAATATATAAAAAAATAGAAAAAGTTACAATTAGGAAGAAAAGATATTCTATTTACGAAAAAATTGATAAGCATATTAAGGTTTAAGGCAAAATGATGATTATTATCAAAATGTAATTGAAATATTAATGGTCTTATAATTATGTCAAAGAGATAAATTTCCATCCTCTGTATTTGGCGAATGAAACATCTGCTGTATTGTTGAAACATCAGTAATGCATATTGGTTCATCATTTTGCGACTTTTTTATATAGACAATGCCTCTACTTATAAACACAGTGGTTATTATTTTACTTCTTTTTAAACGATTAGCTTGAAGAAATATTTTGTGATTTTCCGGCGTAAGATTTTCGTTGACATAAAATGGAACCGCACTATCAAAACCAATGAGATTTAAGCGTAAGATATCCTTAGAAGACTTAATAAAAGAAGTAATTGATTTGAGAACAAAGTTCCTATCGTATGGGCAATTGAATTTGATTATTATTGCGGGATCAATGATGTCTTTATTAGTTTTATTAGCATTATTTCTATTTTTATTTCTTTCATGGGAATGATTATTGTTTACGCGAAAAATAGCTTTAACACTTGGAGGATTTATTTTCAAAATTTGGCATAGTTTTAAATATATATCAAACAGATTTTCATTTTTGTTGTAAGGTATACCATTTATACGAATATCGTAAGCAACAATAGAATTTTCTTTCTTTTTTGCATAGTTTTTTAGTAACACAATTTCTTTTTTTAATTCATTTGTTTCTCTTGTTAGTTCTATAATTTCATTCGCAGCTGTATTTCTTAGTTCATACACAGTCTTTTCAATATTCGATACTCTTTCAATTGTATTGTCTAATTCGCTCTTTATAATATTAATTCTTTTGTCAAACTCAGATAAAATGCGATCTTCACACTCTTTAACCCTAGAGAGATAACCTACGTCTGAGAGACGTATGCCTTTTTATTTTTTCGCTATCCCTCTCTCGAATGTTTTTGCAACACGTTGCTGTTTTTGTTTTTCTCACTCGTCTAAAGTAGCTTGCCGGTGGTGGTTATTTTGTCGTGGTAAGTTTGATACTCTTTGAGCTTTGGCGGTCGCATACGTCTCTGAGACGTATGGTTAGCTTTTGTGTGACTTTTACACTGGTTTACGTCAGTTCCACTGGCAAAGGACTTGTTAAAAGAGCCGTATAAATTGACTTTGGTGGGAACTATAAGGTCCAATAAACGTGAAATTCCGGAATTATTGAAAAATTCACGATCGCGAGAGGTTGGAACAGCTAGATTTTGTTATGATGGACTTTTAACGCTTTTGCCCTATAAACCAAAGCCTTCTAAAATGTTGTTCATGCTCTCATCCTGCAATGAAAAAGGCACTATCGATGAAAGTAGTGGAAAGCCAGACATGATTTTGTATTATAAACAAACAAAAGGAGGAGTGGACACGCTCGATCAAATGTGTTCAATAATGTCGTGCTCAAGGAAAACTAACCGTTGGCCTATGGCAATATTTTGCGGACTGCTCAACATAGCTTTTGTAAATTCATACGTTATTTATTGCCACAACCTGCAATCTCGAAACCAAAAACCGTCTAGTCGAAGAAATTATATGAAAACTTTATCCAGTTCGTTGACATCTCCATGGATGGAAATGCGCTTGGAGGCTCCTAGTTTGAGTAACGCTTTAAAGCGAAATATAAAAAATGCATTGCCTCAACAGGTTGAAAGAGACAATAATGGAAACAGAGAAGAGCCTGAACCAAAGGAAAAAAGATACTGTTCCTATTGCCCCTCAAAAATAAGACGTATGTCTAAAATGGTGTGTGTAAAATGTACTAAGCCTATATGCGGGGAACATAAAAATGAAGTATGCAAAACTTGTACCTGATGTGACCATATTTAATATTTTTTTTTATTTATCATAAATGTTATATCTAAATAAGCTTAAAAAGCAAAAGAAATGTGTTCATTTTAGTTTTTAAGAAAACGGCAGTTCCTTTTACAAAATACTTGGATTTTTTTGTTTATTTTATAAGAATAGTGAAAATGTGATTTTTTGTTACATAATAAAAAAAATTTCGCCAAAAATGCATTTAAATAGTCAGGAAATGTATAAAGAATCCATGTAAGTACAAAAAGGTTAAAAATATTTCCAACAATATTGTCACCATAAAGAAAAACTATGATACGTCCCATAGACGTATGGTTATCTTCTCCGTAACTTCCAATAGGGTTATCTCTCTAGGGTTAAACATTGTTCGTATCATTGTTTCTAACCTCTCAGTTAATTTATCGAAACGTTTATCCATTACTTGAATAAACTTCAGCGGTGAGTCAGTGTTTGTTACACGAAGAGATTCTGTGTCAGAGAAACGCGATGTTTTTGGAGTATTCTTTGTTGTTGTAGTTTATTAATTTTTTTATTATTGTTTATGTTTTTGCTTTGGTTTCTTAGTTTGCTTTTATACATTGTCAATAATTTAAACACTTTCTTCTGTCTATTTTTAATACAATTTTTAGCTTTGTGTTATTACAACTTATTGTTTTAATTTATTTATTTTCACAAATAATTTTTAAGTGAAAGGAATTTTTATTTAACGAATTAATACAAATTAAACAAACTCAAGAATTTCTACAAGACTCCTGCACACACGTCCTTGCGGTACAACGGAAAATTTGGATTCTTTGATGACCTGATTTTGTGGGAGAGGAGCAAATATGAACAGAAAAAAGGGAATGCAATTTGGGGCAAAATATGGTCCACTATTATCGAAGTTTTCAATTTAAACGAATTTTTTTTACAGTTTTTTAAAATGTCCGAAATCGGGGTCCTCTAAGGTAAAGTATTCAACATGGGTGGACTTAAGTTAATGAAATTGTAGCACAAAGTAGGCTGATGTTTCAGTAAAATTTTCGCACTTTCGACTTAGGATTCTCTGAGCGATGAGCTAATTTTTTTCAGTGCATGTTTTCGACTTCCTAGGAAGTTAAATTGATACAATCTTAGTCAAACTATGGAAAAGTACATACTGCTTATATATATATATATATATATATATATATATATATATATATATATATATATATATATATATATATATATATATATATATATATATATATATATATATATATATATATATATATATATATATATATATATATATATATCTGGTCTTGTAGTATAGTGGCTAGTATACTAGACTAATACCTAGAGGATCACAGAATCCATTCCTGCCGTTAACTCGATTGTTTTCTCTTCTGTTTTCAAATATTAATTTTTTTATATATCACAAGTATTTAAGTAAGTAAGAGACAAGTTAATAGACCCAAGTAAATGAAAGTTGCCTATTCAACCTATAGTATAATGAAGATAACTTGTAATTCAGTTAAGGAAATTAAAAAAAGAAAAATTTGCATTGCCAAGCCCATGCTAAAACTATTTAAAATTAAGAATTTATCTTAGTTCCATTACTGTTCTATCTGCTCATGTGACTAAAGTGTCTTAACTGCCATAATTAAATAATATTTCCAAGTTTAAGCTTAAAATTACAATTAAAAAAATTTATTTATATGAACAAAAAGAAATGGTTAATAACCTAAAATATATTTTGGGACGAATGAAATATGAAGTCCTTACAAAAAGTCGTCTTTTCATAAACATGAACATGACTTCAGATCTTGTGAGCATGATCCAAAAACGTGCAAATATCACAATGACAAGTCTTTGTTAAAATCATTGGAAAATATCCGAATTAAGCATCACAATTTATAGATCTTACTTACTTCTACGGAAGTTTTTTTTTTAACTGAGGCAATAAGACAAGTTTTTATTTGACAATTTAAACTTGTATGAAGAAATTAAAATGTCGAAATTATTACGTGTGGACTCCGTTGGGTTCGAAGTTCTTTAATATTTTAGTGATCCATCAAATATGGAGGTTTCTAATTTACCATCTATTGAACTCATATTACATACCATTTAATATCCTTAGGCATCCCATCCCTTTTGATTTATTATAAACATTTTTTTATAAAAATTCCAACTTTGTAATTAATTATTTAAATAAAACATCTTTGACATTTATACCACTTGAAGCCATGAAAGCAAACATAAAAGAAATGTCAAGCGTCAGCAAATTCTATATTTATGGAATGACAAACGACAACGACAACAACAACTACAATTTACCACGCTAATGAGTGTTGCCAGATCATTATCATAATTTGAGATTTTTAATATGCTTATGGGAGCCAAAACCTTAAACATCATTATCATCATCACTTTTAATATTATCATCATTAAAAAGCTTGAGTAGATGGGGGGTGTAAACAAGGAGCATGACATCAAATGGAAAAAAATCCACTAATTGCTGGTACAATCTCTTTAACAAATAATAATCTAATACTGCAATAAAAAAAGGAAAGTGGAAAAGCCAGCCATGAAAATACAAATTATAAAACGAACAAAGCTAGAAAATGCTAAAAGGTATAAAATTTTAATGAGATCCTAAGTAAATTGATATGCCACCTAAAGCCAAGACAAGTGGTTGGTTGAACGTTCGAAGGATAATAATGATGGAGAAGAAAAAATTTGCAAAACACAAAATATTAAAGAAAAAACTGAGAGCTGGTTGAGGGTATTTCAACATCCTCAATCCACTAATCTCATTATAAAATGCTAAGCAGATATACTTATATATAATTTTACAACAACATATATAGAAGGTCCTTGTCTTTGTATTGAATTATTGTATTTAAATCCTATTGGCAGTCCACCTCTACCTAGAAATGGTTGGCAGAGATTGTCTATCAACGATAATATTGCTTGAGTTGATGACGAATACAATGGATAGTGATGGTGGGAAATAAACTTTTTATATGCTTTTATTCACAAATTGTCCACTTTTCCTTTATTCGAAAGTAGATTGTTTTTTCCTCTGAAGAAATTATTCAACTAGAAAAATAATTTATAGAATAACGAGCGTATTATAAAAATATGACAACAACACCAAGACCAAAGTCATGTTAAATTAGTATGAATGATTTTGGGGAATTTCAAAAAGAAAATATTAAAAAAGACGACCAACTGTTTCCAAGCAAATGTACGAGTCACTTCGAATTTTCTTTTGTCAAATGGTAAATACCAGGACCATATTTAAAATTTTGTAGTACCAAATATATTGTGTCGTATTTTTGTGATTATCGAGGCAAGTTTGTTTAGCCTCCACAACTTTTCTCGTTTTTCTTCCCTGCTTATTTGAAATAAATTGATAAAATTTTTATATTGAAATAAATATAAACCCTGTAGGAACTTCTGAAATCTCCTTGCAATAGAGTTTTTAATCACGTAAATTATAATTCTCGTATATGAATGAAGAATATTTGCCAGAGAGTTATTATATACTTTCCTCTTATTTTTTCCTTATACACCTGCAAAGCCCACCTATACAGAATGGGCTTATCTGACACGGACATCTGCAGATTTTGCGGTGAAGATGAGGAGTAGATGGAACACTTGATAGCAAATTGTGGGGCATTGTGCTACAGAAGACACAGGACTCTACAAGCATATACGCTGAGTGAAGAGGATCTGCTAATGCTCCCATTGAAGGAGCTAATCCTATTTGCGAACGTATTGGACTGTTAGGAACAGCGGAAGCACAATAGATCAACGATAGTCGCAGTGCAAAGGGCCATCTTGGGCCAAAACCCCATTACATTACATTACATTTATATTCCCAAAACCTTGTTGGAACTAGTACTAAAAGTTATCCATCAATTTTCGAGCTTTCATTGAAATTCCCAATTGTCACATCAAGAGAAAAAATGCTGCTCTAGAGCTATTAAAAATAGCAAAGACGTGCTAAGAAATAAATGTTATTGATCCTTAAATGCTAAGAGATGATAAGTCTTAAACTTTAATCCCCGAATAACATGAATTATGCTACAGAAGGATATACTGGACTCTATTCTACATCGAAACAAGTTAACAGACAAAATAACACCACTGGAAGATAAGTTCAAGAGGAGGTGGGCGATACCCAGTTGCGACTATTTAAAAATGTTTATTAAAATCAATTTATTCTAAATTGTTTCATTGGTCGTTAAACAAAATCATCAGTGAACTTTAAGGAGTTTTTTGAACCGGCCTTCGTAGGCTAGTAGGTAGTGTACTAGACTCGTAGTGCGAAGGCCGTAAGTTCGAATCCTGCCGCAGAACTCTGGCAGTTTGTGTTTGATAATTAAAGGGAGCGCACAACAAGCCTTCACTGGCTTAAGTGTATGTCGTATGACATGGGCTATCACACCTTTAAGGAGTTTGAAAACCTGCAAATTTAAAAAGTTCAAATATTTTTTTGGTGCAAACCCTATTAATTTCAATATTAAGTAAAATCAATTTATGTTGTACAGAAATGTTATTTTAAATTTCTTTTTGAGGCCAGATGATGTTTGATCAAGACATTAAAGGGTAACTTGTTTAGCCAAAGGAGCCACTGGAAACCAATAGATAAAAGGACAATTCCAATGGAGTTGATCAGTATCATGAAATCGAAAGAAACTTAGTGATAAAAATTAATTCATAAAGATGTTTGTAACTATAGAACACTGTGCTCAAAAACTCCGTACTCCATACTGTGGCAATATTAAGAATGCTCATAAAATTTTCCAGGTCTATTTGATCTGAAAGAAATTCTCAGTTGGTCACATTTTGATAACTCACAAACTACCTCATCTTTTTCTTTAATGACATCCTTTGCTTTGCCAAAGAAAGGCGCACGTCAAAAGATTATGACAATTTTCCCACCGCATTCACAGTGTCTAAGACAAGAAGATTATTTCTGTTATTCCTTTATAAATGCACGAACACTTCTCGTTTTCCGCTACTTTGCTGCCCTTGTGCAACATAGAGGCAAAAACGGGGTTGTTCGGAGTTCAAATTAAATGGACAAACACCCGCTCACAGCAGGATATGACAAAGAACTAACAATAGCATTAACATTAAACAAATAGTGGCATCAAAAAAAAGGATAACAAGCTAAATGTGTTGACATGTATTTATATTAGAAAAAATAACAACAATGCTGCAGTAACAGTAGCATGAAAATTGTTGCAAAAAGATTGCTGGTAGAAGAGTGAGGGGTGGGATGGGGAATACGAAAATCATTATTGGATAAAAATTTTAATTATAAAAGAATTAAATATATGATGGGAATATAATATGAAATACAAATTTTTATAAATGAAAAAAATATATCACGAAATTGACGGAAATAATGCCTGGACTGGACTCTGTAAAACTCACTAAAGACAATATAAGACACGTTTATGGCTCTTAAATGGTAGGAAACATTCCAAGTTGTGACAATTCCTATAAAATCTTGCCATTTTTTACGTAGCAAAGGAATAGAAGGATATTAAATAATACACCTCAGATCGAACTTTAATGAGTGTATCTAATGCCAGTTGTATTAATTTTAGGCTTCGTAATGTGTTTTGATAATTTCAGCACAGGAAGACAACCTGTTGTCCCCTCCATAAGATTTCTTTATTATGAATTTATGTATAGTAATAGTCACTACTTTTTCAGACAAAATATACATAGAAATAGTCATAAAGTTGGGGGGGGGAGTCTTAATAGAAGAATGTGTGACAAACTGTTTTTCAGATTTCCGAACAAAGATGAACTATCCGTCATTAATTGACTTTTGTAAAACATATATTTTATAAAACAATGGGACTAAAATTCATATTATTTAAAAAACGTTTTGCTATTTTCCACCGATAACGTCAGATTTTGTGAGCGTGTTGTATGTACGTGGGCAGATCAAATAGTCCGTGAACCAGAAACACAGGTTTTTGGATAAAAATCGTCCAATGTTTCAAAAAATTTTTTTATCCCTACCAAAAAATTAAATTTGTCGAGGCCTCTAAAATAGGTATTTGTTTGTGAGATGATTGCATCATTAAAATCAAATCGCAGAAAAGGTGGGTTTGACTGCCGATAAAATCAATGTGACTTTTTTTTTAATGCCAGCGCTACAATCCACATCGACTGCCTTCAAAAGAATAAAAGAATGAATGGCGAATATTATACCAACTTAATGGGTCAATTGAATAAAAATTTGAAAAAAGGACTGCATTTGGCCTACAAAAAAGTGTTTTTTCACCAGGACAATGTAAGGGTGCAAACATGTGTGTCCATGGTGATATTCCATGAATTTGGCTACTGATTGTTCCCTCATCCGCCTTAATCTCCGGATTTAGCCGTGGGTGACAGTTTCTTGTTTCCAAAAATGCAGAAGTGGCTCAGCGGAAAGAGATTTGATTCCAACGATAAAATTATATCACAAACAAATAATAACCTTTGTCGAGGGCATTAACCTGGACAAATTAGTAGATTATGTAGATTATGTTAAAAAATAAAATGATTTTTATTAAAAAATCTGTGTTTTATTTAAAAAGTCACGGACTTATTGACCCACTTTCGTATAATCGACGTGCGTCTTTTTGTCTTTCTTAAACTATTTTTTACAATTAGTTGCCCTTCGGGTAATAATGGTTCAGCTAGAGAGTGTTTATAATTTGTTTAACGCCACTGAAATGCAAAAACAAACAATAAATTTTTCAAAAAATTATCTTCTGAGCTTTATTCTTTTGCTTGGAAATCAAAAGTCTTTTGTTTTATTTAATTTTTTAATTTTATTAAATGATTTAAGGTAAAATTTATCTCCAGATTTCTTAACCAAACTCTGATATATTAAATTAAATTGAATTTTAATTTTCTTTCTCTAAGAAAATAATAAAACTAAACTGAATGGCAACATAAATTTGAATCGAAAAGTAAAGCTTAACTGACAATCATTAAAAAGTAATAAATATTTTATGGTCCCTGGTATTTAATTGTCTTTTGAGAATAATTTTCACCCTCAAGACTATGAAGACTATAATAGTTAGTACAACTTACGCTTTGGAACAATCCTTAAACCAAAAACCACCTTTACGAGCCGCTGCACAATTAACATCTGCCAGCTCATTATTATCAAAATCATACGTACTGAATTCCGCGCCCATTTGATGAAACAAACTATCACCAGCCGTACCTCAGTAGCGGCCCAGTGATATTAATCTGTAATTTTCATTTTTATTGCCCACAACGAAATCGTCATGATGAGCAAATACCTGACGCCCCTCAAAATTTTCCATAAAAACAATCAGCTCCTGGGGTCCGTTATTATTTGTAAGTTCATGTAGATGATCCAAGCCAATGCAGTGCTCTCCGGCTACATTACCGAAACCTTTAACATAATCTTGCCAAAGACGTGTGAAATTCTTCGAGCCATTAACACGCTTGAGTATGATTAGCCAATCGCCAAAAAACGTGAATGGATCTAGTACTCTTGGCAGAAATTTTGTATATGCCGCTATAGCGAGTGCATTAAGTGGCCTCAGCACAAGATTTGGGTATATGTCAAAGATTTTACGTCAGTACCTGCCCGAAGGCCTTACCTGACGGTGCTCTTCGCACTGGGTGAATAAAGTCGTTCACCACCGTCCCGTCACCCCTCCCAGGGGCACATGCCGGGTGAGGAACGACATGTGCGCCTACGAGGGACAACTTGGTAGCAAATTCTGTACAGGCTGCAGAACCATGTACAGACACTTTGCTGAAGTGTTGGAGCTATCTAACCTCCTACTACCCCAATGGCCCGGCAGCAAAATAGTGCCCCCATCTTACCTGAGGCTTCGCCCACCGCAAAACATCAGAGTAGCTTTGTCGAATAGCAACAACACCTAGAGATATACGGCCTGAAGAGAGCATCTACAATCAGTCACTAGCACCTCTTGCAGACACACTCATCTGACCCATAACTCTTCCCGCGTATCTTTGGGTTTTAACCACAGCCACCACGTGATCCCCGAAGGGGCCTCACCAATAACCAGTCTAGGACACGTCCTAGGGGCTACTGGTTCCCGTGGCACCAGATAGGACTCTGGTCAGCCGCGTGTTAAAAACACCTCCGATTTTAGGTCCCGTGCAAACCTGAGGTATCGGTAGCACCTCTACCCAGACAAGCATAGGCAGAGCTACTTCCTTAAATTAAATATATACACGCCCGTTGCCCTGTTATGTTCAGGGATTGGGTAGTAACATATAAGTTCAAGGGGTAATTGGCCAAAGGTCAAGGTCTGGAAAAACCAGATTACCCACTTACGGGACGAGCGAGCGAACCCACTTTCACCTTTAATTTACTTGCATGCGCGCCCGTTGCCCTGTTGATTCAGGGATTGGGTAGCAACATACAAGTTTTTAGGGGTTATCAGCAAAAAGGCCTAGGTCCGGAAACCTGATAACCCTATACCCCAGGAAGCACAACACCAAGCCACCAAGACAAGATGTATTGACCGTGCCCCCCGGGGGGGCAAGATTTGGGTATAGAGTCCGATACGCAATGTCTGGGCAGGCGATCGAAACATATATCAAAATTGGGTTTTAAGCTTCTGGGAGAATTATGGAAGACGCTGTTCTTCGGGGAAGGAGGCATCTCTTTAATGATCCATGTACGTACATTTATGTGCACATCTTTAGTGCCGTCAACTTGTTTATTAATTCAAATAAGTATTTTACTACCTATCGCTTGCAATATCTAGTCTAGTATTTAAAATTTCCACAGATTTTTTCACATTTTCCAGTTGTCCCATAAAATGTCGATAGTATTCTTCTTCATCGAAATATCCCATAAGCTTCAAATAGAAAATTTTAAATGCTAATTTTAATTTTTAACTAAAATAATGCATAAATACCAATTGCTGACAAAGAAATATGTTTAATATGAAAAAATATATTTTTTTTGCCTGCATCTTGTTCCTAGTGACGAAGTAACTAATTTGAATATTCGAGCTTAAATAAGAAATAAATCTTTTAGTTGAAAAACTAAAATTAATATTGATACATATCTGTACATGCATGTTTTTATAATTTATAAGTTCCCCTAGCCTTATCAGTTTTGCACAGAGGTTATCTCTCACTAACTGGCTGGTAGCCGCCATGGGTGTAAGCAGACTAGTCGGAATTGTCGTTGATAGCCCTGTCCCGAGATAGCTAAAATTGTTTTCTTTCTTAAGGAATTTCTAATTCAATGTACAAGCTTCCTTCTCTAGAAAAACCATATTCTTCCGGTAATGTTGATCAGATGATGTGCGTTAAGATAACTCCATCACGTTAGCTACGTTTTCAACGACTCTCTGTTAATAATCATATGTCTTACTTAGGGACTATGAAATTAACAGGTCTCTCACCCAAACGCTGTTAAGTTAACAGAATTAACATAATATGTCAAATGTTATGCAAAATATTTTTAAAACTTCTATTTAATTATTAATAAAAATTTTAGGGTCTTTTAGATTTTCTCGTATTAAATTAATTTTGTTTACAGATTTTTGTTATAATTTTAAGACTGGAAAAGCTGGAATAAATGTTAAAGTTTTAAAAATAGTATAGATTATAATTTATATTTCTGGGGGTTATTTTCTATTGCGAGGCGTAAGAAAAACGGTACCTAACCGGATAATTGGTACCCTTTATTGCGATTACGCATTTTCCTTTCGCATCTAATTTTTTCACTTTCGCAAACCTGGCATTAGTACACTCTGTAATACGAAAGCGTATGTTAAAATCGTTGCGCTAACAAAATATGAAACGCATCGAACTAGGTTACGTATCGCAATAGAGAATAACCCCCTGAAAATCTCAGTATAAATTAATATAATTTGAAATATCTGCTGTCTAAGCTTTTTAGCTTTTTTCGAACTTAAACTATATTTTTATCGTTAAAGTACGTACATACACTAAAAATCTATATTTCACGTTTCTAAACAATTAATTTCTCAAAATCTATACTGAGTCTGAATATAATGAATCTAGTTCTGAATCTCCACTATCTGGGCTTTATGTCGTTAATTTCTGAACATAAGAATTTAGCATTCATTTCCACCGTGGCTCGGTTTCGCATCTTATTTTGTCAATTTAATGTTGTGCCTACAGATTTCTGAACCTTGACATTTTGCTGATAAACCCCAAAAAATTTTATACTTTATACTTCCCAACCCCTGAAAGCACAAAGGGCATGAATGTAAGAGTTTAGGAACGAAGTGCTTCCAATACCTAATGCTCAACGGGTTTTAAAATTTCAATTCTAAAGTTTCTCCAATCACAGCTGACCAAAGGCCTATCTAGTACCAGTGAAAACAGTAGAGCCTCGTACTTGTTCAAGGCTGATTACCGATGAGGTCCTGCGGAGATCACGCGGAGGCTATAGCTAAGCTCAAATCGAGAGAAGAAGTTTTTGGTTAAAGACGTGGGCTTGTGTTACTACTAGTGACAGATTTTAAGCTCACCGTCTGCCAGCAGTTAGATTTCTAAACAACAGAAGCCGCTGCTGTTAAGCAGTGGAGGTTAGATGGCTCCAGCTCCTTAGCAAGGGCCTAGTGGGTGGACCGTGTACAACATTTGTCACCTGTATACCATATGAACCGCCGACCGTATACACCTCCGTTAATACATTGAGTTCACCCAGTGTTAAGAGCTCCTGGGTCGAAAAATATAATCAGTTTATCTGTTAAGATTAGATATCCGTGGGTGCTAATGGGCCGATCAATGATCTTCTTCACTAGGTGCTGTTTTTGCTCAGCAGGGGTGGTTCGGCAGTTGCAGCTGTCTAGTTGCCTATAATAGGGAGGATACTGACCCAACGACCTAGGGTAGTAGGAGCTGCACCATCTTAACAAAGTGTCTCTGTGTGGTCTTGCAGTCTATACAAAATTTGCGACCAATCGGTCCATAAATGATCGGTCCTTTGCATCTTTGGAATTGGCAGTCGGGGCTCAAATGTTGATTCTGAGGGTCAACACAAGATATGGTAAGCGCTTGTCTTACACCGTTCACCTTCAGATCGCCATCGGTCTTGGCTATAGTAGCAGGATCTGACGTTAATCTTAAACATATCTATGGCATTCACTGTGCAGTCATATCCATATCACTTAAATCCTGAGAACTTAAAGTCTCTTAAAGTCTGAACTGATGGGTATTGCCTTTGTTTCTCCTGAAAATCTAAGCGGATAATGGTTATGCTGGCATTCCTTTAACGAGTTTGTTTAGCGAACCGGTTATTTGGATTTGCCCATCAAGCGTTGGGTCATCGTATCCACTTTAGGATGATATATAAATTCAAACTCTTTATTGGTCTAATTCAAGTTTAAATTCTGAATTTTGAGTTCAGGATAATAACTTTTTTAGACTATTTTGAATTAAGAAAGGAACGAAGAGCTTATTATATTAACAAAATGGAAAAGTCCGTAATACTATCATCGTCAGCCTTGATGTGTCTGTTTTTTTTAACTTTTTGGTGGCTTTTAGTATTTTGGAACATCATCACTTTCCGTATGAAAAAGGTTAGGAAAATCGTAGGATACGATCGAGCTGCTCGCTTTACAGAAGAGCAATCAACTGAAATCGAAAGAGCTCGTTTTGACATTCTGCTAGAGTAATTAATTCTTCCTTAATAAAACTAATTTGGAAAAATTATTAACCTGAGTTCATGATTCGACTAATTAAAATTTCAGTTTGTAATTTCCATCATCCAATTCTTTGCACAAAGATGTACAAGAAGCCCGAAGGATTATGATTACCTCAACCATGTTTTTTTAAAAGGTGCAAAAGAATATTATGTTATAATGATGGTAAAATGCTCATTAGGAGAACATTTTTACCATCATTATAATAATCTAACAAGCATTTTGATGAAACTTTGTTTTTCATGAACAAAGTCACACAAAAAAGCGGAAACCTTTCTTTAATTTAATGCAAATTAGATGTACAGCCTCTCAACTACTGAAGCAAATATCATAGTTCAAAATTTAAATGATTCCATGCTTTGATGTCTAAAATTCAGCACATTTTTCATGTCATTATTTTTAAAAACCTTTTTAAAAAATTGAAGCTCTCACTAAACTTTATATTCACAAAGGAAACTCTTTTAACAATAACGAAAGAAAAAATTATTATTACAAATTTTTAATGAATTTGAAATTTTTAATGAAAGTACAAGTAACCGTAACAATATCCCAAAAGCAAAATTCATTCATTTAAATATCAAAAGATTAGAAAAAAATCCTAACAGTAATAGAAAAAAGAGTACCAACTTGAATGAAATTGCACTCAAGCGAAAATATTTAAAAGAAATAAGGGAAAGATATTGAAAAAAAAACATTTGCAACTGGTTTTCAAAACTGAAGTTGGCAACAAGTGTGTGGGTGTGTAACGTAACGCGCACTGTTGCATTTAGACAATGAAGTTGGCCATATTTGGACGCCATGCTGCTGTGTTTTGAAAGCTTTTGTATTTAAGGTTTTTTGTTATTATTTTAAAAGATTTTTCATTTAACTTTTATGCTTCTAGTTATAATTTAATGATAGGTTTTGAATTGAAAAAATACACTTGGGCACACTTGGCTGGGTTTGGCATTTGGCCGCCATGTTTTGTTTTGGCAAAATTGCATATTTAATGCAATTTACTAACAAACAAACTCCTTTTGTATGCAAAAGCAAAAGAAGACCATTTTATTTTAAAACAGCCACCTGCTGTCTTAATGAAGATGTTGCTTTTGCTAAATCAAATGGTTTTTTTTCGCCTTTTTGTTGGCTTTGTTGGCTTTTTCAAAAGCTCTTGAGACGCACATGCCCTCATCCCCTTCATAATATTGATAGAGCCCCTTAGGACCTGTTTCTGCATTTCATTATGTTTTACTAAAAAAATCTAAAGCCTCACACATTTAGTAAATTAATTTTTAAAAATGATTAAGATTTGTAGAAAAAAATTTCAATTCAACATTATGACTCTATCGGAGTATCCTGCTGGTTGTGCCAAACTTAAGGTCGTCTACTTATCTCGGCATGATGCCTAACTTAAGTTAAATGTAAAGTACCAACCCTTTTCTCTTACTTACATGATTGTGAAGAAGAAAGTAATTACTTTTTTTATAGACCACTAGTCAGGGTATGGCTCCTAGTTCGTAAAACGGAATGAGCTTCGCGTACAAGTTTCTTAACCAATGTGGTGACGTTAAAAATAACGAAAGACACACTACGTTGCGACGATGCTCCAGTAAGTCAATAGAGTTGGCTACACCACTGTCACCGAAGAGCTGCTCGGGCCTCTTCTTTACGCGGTCTAGTAACTACGAAATAGATTTTAAGCCACCGGCCCATAAATGAGACATGCTTTTTCCATCACTTTTGAAAGAATTGCTATTAGTCGTTGATGCTTATGATAAAATCTTTAATTTTATTTAAGTTTAAGTTATTACCATAGGCATAGATAGGCCTATATGCGTGAAGGGGGATTAGCAACACCCAGACGAAATAACCAGCTCCCAGTTTTTTCCTACTTGTGGAACTGTTAATGTGGACATTATTTTTCGTTAAAGGTTGCGCATGTTCTTCAACCTAGTAGTCGCATTTAATTTCCTTCTTTTTCGTGACTATGAAAGACATTTAAACAAAAACCAACATCATTTTCACACGGAGCCAAACAAAATTTGAATTCGAAAAAATTATATATAATTTTTTTTTTAATTTTGGGACGCCGAAGGCTATGAAATATTACTGATTTTTTAGAACAAGTCAATTGTAGGTTTATTTAAAATTATTTAATAAATGCATTGAAAAAATGTTTGTTGTGGCTTTAGCTCTTCATATGCCGACATTTCATTGGTTGCTAAAACCAAATCGTCAGTGAAGTTTAAGCAGTTTGATAACATTCAACCTCGTATCTTTATGCCATACAAAACAAATTATATATAATTATATATAATTCATATGCAATATTGAAATTCTCATATTGTATTTGTTTTGTATGGCATAAAGATACGAGGTTGAATGTTATCAAACTGCTTAAACTTCACTGACGATTTGGTTTTAGCAACCAATGAAATGTCGGCATATGAAGAGCTAAAGCCACAACAAACATTTTTTCAATGCATTTTGCAAAAAAACTGATTGTTTCTAACGATTGGTCGGGATATTCTCCCGAATAATAAATTTCAATATTAAGTATTATTTAATAGAGCTGTGCCAAATCGTTCGTTTTAGTGACCGCTCCTTTTCGTTCAATGATTAAAAAAGATCCGTTCGTTCATCTTCGTTCAATCGGTCATTTCTTAAATGTTCCAGTTAGAACCAATGAACGAACGATTGAATTGAACGAAAAGTACATATACTTAGCAAATCAAAATAAAATGTAAACAATTTCAGACTGTGTCTTTTAATTAAATGACATCTAATTCTTATTTTCATTTTATATAAAAAATTAATTCAAGAATGTGTCATTGTTTTTATATTTATTTTTAAGCGCTCGGGCTGGGCAATGAGTTCGTCATTCATTGAGGGTTTAATTTCCATGTATGTACGTACATTGATCTTTTGTTACCATGAAGTTGATCGGAATAGAAATATTAGCCTACGAATTTAGAGCACAAAAAAGATATTAAAAAAAACAAAATTTTTTTTACTAAACAAAAAATTTTTATTTATCAAATACTAGGAAAAATTTACATACATATTTACATATCATTTAAGCCTGAAAAAAATGTACTCAAACAACCCTGAAAAACATAAAAATAGCACTAAACATGACAGAAGCAAAGAACATGAACGACAAGACTTCTGAAAACGAACGAACGAACGACAAAGTGATAAGAAAAAGAGCGGATCATTTCGTTCAGTTGAGAGATTCGTTCAATTTGATCCGTTCGTTCGTGACCGACACAGGTCTATTATTTAATAAAATCACAATTATCAAATTTTTACACTCTATTAGAAATTATAAAAAAAAATTAAATTTAACAAAATTTTTGATTTGGCCCGAGACTATGGCGTTTTCTTTTCTGAAATGGATTTGAAATTTTGTAGATCGAGTTTAAAAAAATCTATCTGTTAACCGCAGCTCCGGCCCTGTACCTTTTAAATTGATCTACATATATTTATTTTTCATTTGCTTCACTTACTTATTTAATATGTATCTGGGTGTGTATATTTGTCAAAGCACTCTAGCTTCACATATTTGTTGACAATAACAAATCTTGTAAAAATATTAATAAAACTAACTGTAGTTTTGTAATGATAATGATAATCTCGATAATGAAGTAATTTTGCTGCCTTTTGTATTTAAATTTTTTATGAAATGTTATTTAGTTAAGAAGTTTTTAGTTTCAGTTGCTAAAATTCTTTTCAATAAAACAGATCACTTGTTAGCACCAACGAAGTAAAAGATTCGTTTTATTTTCATCAGAGTGCTAATGAAATTCTGTAAAAAGGCTTACAGAATCTAACATTGGTGACCCCGACGTGATCTTAATTTGGTAATATATTCGATATCAATAAAGGCTTTATAATGACTGAAAGTCAAGAAGATATTTCCACTGCTAATGGAAATTTATCGACTTACCAAAATAAGGTCATCACTATCTCCAGGCAGCTAAGTAACTTAAATATAGCACTAAGCTCAGTACAATTGAAGGAGTACGAAGCTGATGATCTATTGGTTCGTCTCGAATTCGTCGAGAATCTCAACAACAACTTTGATCAAGCTCAGACCTGCTTAGAGGAAATGGACAACAGTCTGATGCAGAGCGATGCCCGATACAAATTCATGAGTTCGATACAAATTTCGAGTTGAAGGCTAAACTAACTCGACAATTAGACAACGTAAGGAATACAGAAAAACAATCCCATCCACGCTCTTCAACCTTTCGTCAGTTTTCCTTTGATGAACTCCCATCGCACGTTTTACCTAACCGTAGTTCCAGGTTACCTGAATTAAAAATACCGTCGTTTTCAGGATCGTACCTAGAGTGGACTGATTTTTTCTCCATGTTTTGCACCGTTATTGATAAAGACAACATAACAAAAATAGAAAAGTTTCAACATCTACGTGCCTGCTTGAAGGGTGCTGCTTTAGATACCATATCATCATTGGATCCAACTGATGCCAACTATGATAAAGCCATTGAACTATTAAAAAAACGTTTCGACAACAAATTGGTAATTTTTCAATCTCATATAAAAGAAATTTTTAATTTAACTAGAATTGAAAGTGATTTTGCTGTAAGCATTCGTCAACTTAGTGATAAACTCAGTGCACACATGCGTGCCTTGCAAACTATGAGTACCAGGGAGCAAATAGCAGATGGGTTTTTAATCCATGTAGTGACTTCAAAGTTTGACTTAAAGTCTAAAGCAAAATGGGAAGAGGAGCTGTCTACGGATACGTTGCCTACCTGGGTTTCTCTTGAATCGTTTTTAGATAAAAGATGTCGCTTTCTTGAAACAATTGAAAACTCTATGCCTAGACAGCCCTCATATCAAAACTCCAAAAACAAAAATCATGGACGAAATGTTCTTGTAGCCTCTGCATCGGCATTGCGTCTATGTACATTTTGCAATGCTAAAGATCATTTCATATCAAAATGTTCGCGTTTCGAAAATCTTTCCCCAAACTCTCGTTTTAAAGAAGTCAAAAAATTACAACTTTGTTTGAATTGCTTACGAAAAGGGCACATGTTGAAAGATTGCAAGGCCGGTCACTGTCATCATTGCACGTCTAAGCACCATTCGTTATTGCACATATCTCACTGTTCTCCAGTTAATTATTCGAAATCTGAGACAGCAACGGAGATAACAGCAACGTCAACATCGCAGTCAGCACTTGTTTCGTCTTCCTCCTCTCAGTCTTCTACAGCACATGGCCCATGCATTGATTATAATGTTTTATTAGCTACAGCAATTGTGTTAGTAAAAAATACCTCTGGCTCATTTATACCTTTGCCGTGCCATTTTGGACTCAGCATCTCAACTAAACTTTATAACAACTCGTTTTGCAAAACAACTTCAATTGCAGACAAACAAATCTAACATAGTGTTTTCTGGTATAGGGGATAATGCAGTCGTAGCTGACAAATTTGTTGATGTCATAGTGAAGTCTCAAATTGGAAATTTTTCAACTTCCTTTCCTGCTGTTATAGTTCCCTCCATAACTGACTATAAACCTAATGAATGCGCAAACAGAAGCAGCTGGAACATTCCAAACAACATCAAATTGGCAGATCCCTTATTCTATAAACAGGGACGTGTTGATATTCTAATCGGTGCCAGCCTATTCTTTAAACTAATGTGTGTTGGACAAATTCGTTTAAATAAAAACCTACCCATTTTGCAAAAAACCTTGTTCGCATGGGTAGTTTCAGGTGGTGTGTCTACGTCATCAAACTCTTTAGCATTGGCCACAACTTGTAACCATCTAGATGAGAAAGGAGAACAAGATGTGGGCGATCTTATTAAAAAATTTTGGGAAATAGAAGATAATTTCCACGATACATGCACTTATGCAGATGATGATGCCTATTGCGAAAGCTTTTTCAAACAAACAACCACTCGACTTAATTCTGGTGAGTATTCTGTAAATTTGCCAAAGGCCAAGCCAATTAGTGTTCTTGGTGATTCATTTGAGCCAGCATTACGACGTTTTAAGGCCCTGGAAAAAAAACTTAACAAATGTCCAGATACTAAAACGCAATACGTAAATTTTATGAATGAATACATAGAATTAAAACACATGTCCTTACTTTCGACATCCCCTGATAAGAAAGCTCATTATCTACCTCATCATTGTGTAAAAAAGGAAGATAGCACAACCACAAAATTGCGGGTAGTTTTTGATGGTTCAGCCAAATCACTATCAGGTGTCTCACTAAATGATATTCTTTATACGGGACCCACAATACAATCCAAACTTTTCAACACTATTCTACGTTTTCGTTTATTTAAAATAGCACTTACTGGGGACATCTGCAAAATGTACCGATGTGTTAAGGTAACTCATCCGGATGATTATTTGCAGTGTATATTATGGAGAGAAACACCAAATGAGGACATTAAAACTTACAAATTGAACACGGTTACCTATGGCACAAAACCTTCTGCATTTTTAGCCATCCGTGCCATGCATCAGCTCACATTTGATGAAGAAAATAATTTCCCAATAGCTGCAAAAATTGTAAGACGAGATTTTTATGTTAATGACATGATATCGGGAGGTGACTCCGTTGATGAGGTGAGGAAAATTCGCCAGCAAGTTACAGAGTTGCTTAAAGCGGGCAATTTTCCTATTCGAAAGTGGTGCTCTAACGAATCAGCGGTTTTGGAAGATGTGTCGTCGACCGAATGCGAGCAATTTTTCAAATTTCATGATGGAACTGCCATAACGAAAACTCTGGGTCTTGTGTGGAACCCAAAGTCCGACGACTTTATTTTTTCATTTTTACTACCGCCTTATAACGGCATCGTATCTAAACGATCTATACTGTCTACCATCGCCCGCATGTACGACCCCTTGGGTCTTATTGGTCCTATTATGACAAAGGCAAAACTATTTATGCAGATATTGTGGAAACACAATTTGAATTGGGATGAAAGTTTGCCGCAATCTCTGCACTCAGGATGGACTGACTTTATTGCAAAACTATCTCTAGTACATAGTTTAGTGTTTCCTCGTTTTGTTCAAATGTCAAATGCTTTGGTGCAAATTCATGCATTTTGCGATGCAAGTTTGGCAGCATATGGTGCGTGTGTCTACGTACGCAGCGAGCTCAATGGAGTCGTTAGAACAAACTTATTATGTTCTAAGTCGCGAGTTTCGCCATTAAAAACAATCACAATTCCAAAACTAGAACTATCAGCAGCCTTGCTATTAGCCGAACTCGTAAATGTTGTTCTAAATTCTTTTCCAAAGCAATGTGAAGTGCATTGCTGGTCAGACTCTATGATTGTATTATCTTGGCTGCGCGAGGAATCATCAAATTTCAACGTTTTTGTAGCCAATAGAGTAAGTCGCATCCAAAATCTTACAAACCAGATGACTTGGCATCATGTCCCTACGGCTCTAAATCCAGCAGACATTTTATCCAGAGGTGCTTTACCAGAAGAACTTCTATCATCAGACCTCTGGAAACGTGGTCCAAACTTCTTAAGGAAAGACTGCACGACCTGGCCAAAACTTTTAAAATTTATGACTGACTTACCCGAAAGAAGACGAACGGTGTTAGTCGCCACTCCTGTAAATGATTGGTCAGTTAGTTGCAAGTATCACAATTCTTTTTCTCAAATGCAAAGTATTTTTGGTTATGTCTATAAATTCGTAGTTTTGAAATTCGCATTACGTAAAGAAATTAAATCAGGCTCATTAACACCATTTGAATTAAAAATGGGTACAAATTTGTTAATACGTAATATACAAAAAATATATTTTTCGACAGAATATAATGCGTTAAAGGCAAATAGGCCAGTATCAGCATCAAGCAAGCTTTACCCATTAGCACCGTTTATAGACTCTACAAATCTGATTCGTGTCGGAGGCAGACTTGAAAACTCGGACTTAAACTTTGAAGCAAAACATCCCATCGTATTACCAAAACTTCACCCTTTTACTCGTGCTTTAGTAATGGGTTTTCATCAAAAACTTCTACATGCTGGCCCACAGTGCTTACTTGCCACAATCCGAATGCAGTATTGGCCCCTTGGTGGACGAAAGGCTGTAACTGCAGTCATTTCAAAATGCATTCAATGCTTTCGATTGAGGCCCAAGTACGCACAGCATATCATGGGAAATTTACCTCGGGATCGTGTATTACAGTGCAGAACATTTTACACAACTGGCATTGATTTTTGTGGACCCTTTTATTACAAGTCAGGAGTAAGAAAACAGCCACCTGTAAAATGCTACGTTTGTATTTTTGTTTGTTTTGCAACGAAGGCTTCACACTTGGAGCTTGTTTCAGAGCTGTCAACTCCAGCATTTTTAGCAGCACTAAAACGTTTTATTTCAATTAGAGGAAAGCCGCATACGATATGGTCTGATAACGCTACAAATTTTGTTGGTGCCAAAAACGAGTTGTTGGAACTGAAAAAACTTTTCGTAAGTAAATCACATTTGGACATTGTATATCAAGAGTGCCTAAATGACGGTATTTATTGGAAATTTATTCCGCCACGGTCTCCACATTTTGGGGGCCTCTGGGAGGCCGCAGTAAAGGCGGCAAAATATCATTTTAAGCGTGTGTTGGGTCTCTCAATACTTTCATTTGATGAATTGCGGACGTTGGTGTACCAAGTATCTGCCATTTTGAATTCTCGGCCACTATGTCCAATTTCGGACAATCCAAATGATCTGGACGTTATCACTCCAGGTCATTTCTTAATAGGAGCACCATTAACTTCTATCGTTGAACCCGATATTACTGATATAAACATATCTCGTTTAAATAGATGGCAACAAATTTCCTTCATGCAACAAACGTTTTGGAAGAAGTGGAGCACAGCGTATCTTACTCTCCTGCAAGAGCGTTCAAAGTGGCGCACCTCCTCTGCTAATATTGCTAAAGGTGATATGGTCTTACTAAAAGATGAAAATCTTCCACCTCTTCAATGGCAAATGGGTCGGGTGATTGACATCATACCTGGAGAAGATGGAGTAGCTCGCGTTGCAATGGTTCGAACCAGCAGTAAAGAGACGAAGAGAGCTGCCGTATTACCAATTGATAAACACCAAGTTGAAAGCCTCAGCCTTCCAAGGGGGGGGGGGAGGATGTTAACCGCAGCTCCGGCCCTGTACCTTTTAAATTGATCTATATATATTTATTTTTCATTTGCTTCACTTACTTATTTAATATGTATCTGGGTGTGTATATTTGTCAAAGCACTCTAGCTTCACATATTTGTTGACAATAACAAATCTTGTAAAAATATTAATAAAACTAACTGTAGTTTTGTAATGATAATGATAATCTCGATAATGAAGTAATTTTGCTGCCTTTTGTATTTAAATTTTTTATGAAATGTTATTTAGTTAAGAAGTTTTTAGTTTCAGTTGCTAAAATTCTTTTCAATAAAACAGATCACTTGTTAGCACCAACGAAGTAAAAGATTCGTTTTATTTTCATCAGAGTGCTAATGAAATTCTGTAAAAAGGCTTACAGAATCTAACACTATCTATTGGTCTAATTTAAAAAAAATTTAACTGCCTCACAAAGTTCCCCTCGGGGGGCACGAATTGCACATCTTGTCTTGTTGGCTTGGTGATGTGCTTCCTGGGGATAGGGTTATCAGGTTTTCGGTAACATGGTCTTTCCAGACCTTGACCTTTGGCCAGTTACCCGTAGAACTTAATATGTTACTACGCAATTCCTGAAATAACAGGGCAACGGGCGTGCATATAAGTAATTAATGCAGTAGCTTTGCCTATGCTTGTCTGGGTAGAGGTGCTACCGATACCTCAGGTTTGCACGGGACCTAAAATCGGAGGTGTTTTTAACACAAGGCCGACCAAAGATCCTATCTAGTACCACGGGAACCAGTAGCCTCTAGGACTTGTCCTAGACTGGTTATTGGTGAGGCTCCTTCGGTGATCACGTGGTGGCTGTGGTTAAAACCCAAAGATACACGGGAAAAGTTATGGGTCGCATGAGTGTGTCTGCAATATGGTGCTAATGACCGGTTGTAGATGCTCTCTTCAGGCCATATATCTCTATGTGCTGTTGCTATTCCACAGAGCTGCTCTGGCGGTTGCCGTTGGTGAGAGTCCATTAAAATAGGGGACATCTTACTGCTGGACCATTGGGGTGGTAGGAGGTTAGACAGCTCCAGCACTTTAGCTCTGCAGCCTGTACAGAATTTGCACCGTCAGGTAAAGTTTATGACAGGTACTGACGTAAAATCTTTGACATTTTTGCCTTACAAAGTTGCATGGTGTTTCCCCAATAACTTTGTAAGTTTGTGTTAATTAAAGAGTACTCTTTTCACTTTGAAAGGGCACACAAATTTACCCTTTTTTAGCTGGGTCCCAGCTCTTAATAAATCTTATTTATTGAGTATAAAGGGTGTTGCAAATGCAATTATATTTTTTTTAATTAAATGAGCTGTGATAACATCGTGATGAGCTGTGTGATAAGATGCTTTATCCTTCTGAAACCAAAGATTATGCAAGCGTATGTCTTGTCATTCAGGCATTTTCAGAATTTTCAAGAAAAAATCGTCCAATGATACCACTAATTCAAAATCTACTGCAAACTGTATTTTTTTATGGATGCATTAGCTTCTCGACAATGGCGTGCATGATGTCCGATTCCTAAATGCGATTCCGAGATGAAAATGCGCTTCGAATTGTTTTTCAATACTTCCCAACGTTGTTCATTTTGGTATCCGAAAAAATCTATCCTATATTGTTGACTTAATCACTTTTTCTAATTAATATTTTTCCATTGATGCACATTTCGTTCGTACTGTGTGTAAAGCGCTGTATGTCGTTATACTAAGGGGCAAAGTGATGGACCGTTCACTACTGTCGGATTCACTTTATGCAAACAAAATTATCAACTAAATGAGAGTTTTAGCTAAAATTGATCTTAATAAAATCATTTTGAATTTTAATGCTCTGCAAAAATACTACAGCTTTTTTGAATGATTTTTTAATATATAAAATTTTATTTTCCTTGTGTAACCTGTTCCATTTTACAAACTGTTGTTACAGAATCTATAATTTGTCCCTCATCATTTAAATAACTGTCCATAACAGGCCTGCAGACCTTGACCAATGGCTTCGGTGTTGTAGTTGTTATTTGGGGTGTAGTTGTTATAATTGGCCTTCTGGTGGTAGTTGTTGTGGTAGGAGGAGGATCACATACTTCTAGTACGGAGTCCACGATTTCACCCAAGTCATTAAATTCACTATTCATTACACGCCTACAATTAATACCCTTGGGCGTTGAGGTGACCAAGTTTCCAAAATTTCTTTTGGTTGTAGCATAAGCTGGGATAGGTATGGGGGTAACAGAAGCTGCAGTTGGAGGAGCACAAATCAGGTGAACGTTTTCCACTACATCGCCTTGGCTATTGATCTCATATTTCCTAATTTGGCGGCAATAGATTTTTTGAGTGGGAAATGATCTATGGCTTCGTGTGTTGGAATTTATAGGATCTTTTGCCTTTGCCTTCTGGTATGAAGTTTTTATTAGTTTGATAACACCAAGAGGAGATTTAGCTGTTTTTAAACGAAACTTTTTTCTGTAACTTTTTCTTTCTTCCTTAATTTTTTCGTGAGTGAATAAACCTTTAGAAATTTCGGAGGTTTCGGTTGCCTTTTTCACAGAATTTTGTTGCACTAAACAATCCTGCATCTCGGTTATCAGTGAGTGTTTGTGTAAGTATTCGTTTTTATAAGAATTTTTTTTCAAAGTTGTTAAAAAATCCTCGATTCTGGAGGGAGATATTTTCTTGCTCTGTAAGTTAATGAAAAGATTTAAAAAAAACTGACAAGAGAATTCTTTTTTTGCTCAACTCTATTTTTGAACTAACCTTCATTTCTTGTGCACTTTCCATTATTAGACCGTCTAGTAGTTTTGCCTTGAACTTCATTAAGTAATCTTAATAGTAAGAGAGTAATTAAGGCATATTTTTTATAAAACTTTACTGCTGTCATTACTGGAAAATTGTTCACTTAATTTTATTTTCTTAATTGACGAACTAATTTGTATTGACTTCAACTTTGCAGTTGTTGCTTTAATTGCACACTAATTTGATTGATAGATTTTGCATATAGTTTTAAAATTATGCATTTGCAATTTTTATTTGTTTATGATAAGAGAATGTAGTTGAAATGTATGAATAATAGCCGACTTCACAGAGGAGCTACAAGGCATATAATAGTAGGAAGGCAGGCAATGTTGTTAACCCAAATATTCCTCCATTCGCCCTAAACTTATTGCTCATGTGGTTACTGATCAGGGATGCCAGAAATGATGATGTTGATTTTGACGATTTGTTATAGCAAATATTCCAAAAGGACAATGACAACTTTGACCATTTATTAATTAGACTACTTGCAAGTTTCTTACTTCACCGTACCGAAATTCCTAAAACGGTGGAATATTTGCCGAAATACATTATTTTTTTTACAATAGAGTTTTTTTTGTGTTGCTAATTTTAGACCCCCCTTGAATTACAATGGCCAGCTATACTCAAAATGAACTTTTAAAATCTATCTGCCTAGAATATTTGAATACGTGTGAATTGCAATATGTAGAACAGTATTTCTTATTAATTTGAAGCGCAATTTTTCAATATGCGTATCTTCATATTAAAAACAAAAGGCTGTCTTTTAATTCCTATAGAGAGCAGATGTTTCGCATCATTGCGTTTACAAAATTATTAACTGATAACACTGAAATTATGCAATTAAATGAAACATACATAGTTCTAATACCCTGTAGGCATAAAAAGTTTTGATAAATAATTAGACACCCTTGAGCCGACAAAACGAAAACTAATCTAACAATATATGGTTAGTTGTAGCTATTTCCTAGTCAATATCAAGTCATGGCTTCACTAATCATAAGTAAGAAACAAATGACTTGTATTTATGAAAACTAAGGCTCTTTCACTTACCACACTAATGATATTCTTTAAAAAATAAATATGATCTCTTTGTAGCAAATTATATTGATAATAAGCAATAATTTGGTCTTCATTTCTATCTCAGTTATGAAAGAGCTTCCAGGAAGGTGGTGAAAATGCTTAAGCAATGATCCGACATCAGAGCTAATTGGAGTCATTTGCTATGAATTTAGCATGGGCTTGCCATAGCAGGAGGTTATTTTTTTCCTATTCTCCAATTTAGAAGCTTCAACATGTTGAGAAGAGTAATTTGCTTATTATTTCGTTAGGAAAATAATTTCACAAGAATAAGACTTTATATCTGGGAAAGGTAATGGATTATTCACCAAGCGCTTCATATCTTTAGATTAAAATTAAACAAAGTTTGTGCAAAATATCCTTGAAATATTTTATTCATTTGAAAAGCCTATCGATGCCATTATGTTTAAAGTATAACATTTCGGTTATCTGTTAGTTAAAACGCTCCTCGTATTTTTCATTATAAATTACACCTTTTCTTTTTGACAGTATTTTAACCAACTGCGCGACGACTAAAATTTTTCATTTACCCAATTTCTTGTTAATTTTGTTATTTATTCCAAAAGTTGACATAAAAATGTTATGTCAACTTTTGGATTTGATACGGTTCGTCGTTTAATATCGATAGCATCGAATATATATTACGATTTCGTGGTTTGTTACTTCTATTTGTCTTAATTATACACACATTTTTCATTCGCATGACATGTTCAAGATCGACCAAATATTTCTTGGCGTATATTTTAAGAAAATTGGGAGCAAGCGCACAAAGACTTCTTTTGGCAATATTTAGAATGAAATCTTAACCCCGTTCTTCAAAGGATTTTTTTCGCACACAATTCTTTTATTGAATCATTTATATGTTTTGCCAATCATATGGTCATTGTAATTTTAATATTTTTTATTAACTTTCTTATTCACTAACTAAATAGTAAATAGTTTCAAAAAATATTTTTTTAATTTTATGGAAAATTTATTAAGATTTTCTTATCTTAATAAAACATTTGCTTTCTGAAATACGTATGTATGTTTATAGCAAGAAAACGAGAAAAAATTTTTTTAACACAACAGAAGAAAGTTAACCATTCATAAAAAATTTGAAGTTTTTTTGCTGATTAGCTTCTAAAAAAACTGGTTACAACATACACCAGTGATAACGTATTATCGCCTATAACGAACAACCTTTTCAGTCGCTACTATTTTGTATAAATATTTCATACAGATTACTGCGGTTATACCGAACTTCGATTATAGTGAATTTCGCTTAAAACGAATAAAAATATATGTAAATTTGTTTGTCTATAACCAATATAGAAAAATCGGAAAATATTTCCCACAAACGTATTCCCTTTTCCTTAGCTTATAGTAAGGCAACGTTGATGTCATTCAGCCTCCAAAATATATTTTTGCTGCAAAATTTAAACTTGAACTCTCTCAAATTAAGTTGTCGATTGGATTGGAAAGATCCCACTTATTGTCGCTTTTAATAATCCTTTAAGTGTTAGCTTTTAAATTTTTTTTTATTTTTTTGGACTTGCAAAGGTGTTACAGTGTTTGATTTTGAGGTTTTCCATTTTGTGGTGTTCATTATTATGGTTTACATTTAAACGATTAATTAAGCAAATGAATTGAAAAATATTTCCACATTCCGCTGGACTTTGAATCAATTTTTGGATTACATATAATGACAAAAAAAAGCTTAAATTAATACATATCGCAACTTAACCGCAAAAAAAAACGGACAAACACAAAATTTGACAAGAGAAGTGTTTTTATTAACTGCCTTTGCATTAAGTTGAATGGCTACCGGAAAACTATAAGATTTTGTTGTAGTGATCGTAAATTATCGATTGCCATGAAAAAGCCAAAATCAAAAATTCTCGGGGGGGTTACTCTCTATTGTTTGGAGAGAGTAGTTTCAATCATGGACCTTGGTGTTCTGTTGGACTCTAAGCTTAACTTTATTAATCATATTTCTTTGACTGTGAATAAAGCCCGTGGAGTTCTGGGTTTTATAAAACGATGGGCTAAGGAGTTTAAGGACCCATATGTTACGAAACAGTTGTACATTTCCTTAGTGAGGCCTGTCCTTGAATATGCATCCGTTGTATGGGACCCAGTGTATACGTCACATATTAACTCAATTGAGTCTGTGCAAAAACAATTTTTGTTATTCTGTCTACGTACTCTTCACTGGAATCCACTAGACCTTCCACCATATACCAGTCGTCTAGCACTCATTAAACTACCAACCCTTAAAAGCCGGAGGACTATGTTAAATGTATCTTTTATTTTAAAACTGATTAATGGTGATATTTCTTCATTTTTCCTACTCAACAATATTGCATTGAATGTACCTTACCGACCTTCAAGACACTATGAGTTGCTTTCTATCAAATACTTTAGGACTAACTATGCAAATGCTGATCCATTTCGGAGAATGTGCAGCCAATTTAACAAATGCTACAGAATTATTGATTTTTCTTTAAATCTAAATTCAATTAAATTTCAAATTATTACATTTTTTAATGCTTTATAATGTCTACGTTTTTAATGTTTTCAATTTTGTATGTATGTTTGTATGTCAAATTTCATAATTGTAAATTTTAAAACTTCTGTCTGTAAGGATGATTTATCCATAGACATGAATAAATAAATAAATAAATAAATAAGCTAGTTCGATGCGTTTGATATTTTGTTATTGCAAGATATTTGGTTTTAGCGCACGATTTTGACATACGCTTTCGTATTACAGAGTGCACTGATGCCAGATTTGCGAAAGTGAAAAAATTAAAGTAAAATATGTAAATGCAATTAAGTGTACTAATTAACCGATTAGGTACCATTTTTCTTACGCATCGCAACAGAGATTCGATTTGAAATGAAATTGTAAGCTCAAAACGTAGAAAATGGTTTTAGGTGTGACAAAAAACGTATCGATTTCATTTTCCAATTTTGTTTCATTATCAGTTCGTTACAAAAAAATTAACTCTGTTGTTTCCTTGTTATTTGCTATAAATAGAAATTGAAGCCAATTATGCTGAAGCCGACTGCAGGTTGCCAAACATATCTTCGGCCTCAACTAAATTACAATCTTTTGGATCGCGGTCTGCTGAAGCGAATGTTGTAATGAATGGCATATTTCTCTTAATTTTAAATACCTACTTTTATTTTGAAAAAAATTTATTTTTAAAACAATGGAAAAGTCTTGAAAAAAATTGAATACGTTGGCGGCGGCTAAGTGTTTTCTATACATGTCGGCGGTGGATTTTAGCCGATCGTCTAAATTATTTGAAACAAAATTAATTTAATTTACATTAAAGTGTTTGCCAAGGTTTCTGTATTTCTATTCGATCTCCTTTGGAAAAACCATTTGCTAACTGCTGAACTTTTCCAAAAATTGAATAATCATCTCTTCTTGTTGATTATTTATATGCTTTTCCCTATAAATATTAATATGTTTGTAGATAAATCTGTCTTAATTATTTTAAAGGATTTTACTTACATTTTAACATAAGTTATTGCACGCAAATTTTTGTTCGAATACACAAAAAAATTTAAATCGCGAACCCCCGCTTACTTGATTTAAAAACGTAAAAACAACACAAATTCAGTTTTCAATCACATCTTTTTTTTCTCACATTATCATAGAACAAGATGGGAAATCAAATCGATATCGATTTAAAGCAAAACCAGAATGAAATCGAAATAAATCACAACTTTGTACGTTTTTCAAATCGAAAACGATTTCCATCACATACCGGATTATGTTACTTAAAACTTTTCGCGATAAGTGCACGATATATAGTATATGTATATGTGCTGGTATTCTTTGATGCTTTACAAAAGTCATTTGCTTGCTATAGACGTTTATGATAATATAGTTTCGTAAAAAAGTCTAAAATTTTTTCATATTCGCAGAAATTTTTGAGAATTCGGATGCAATAAGCACAACTATGCAATTAATTCGCAAATGGAAACATTGGCTACGCCCGTAATTAAAACAATTTGCAGTCATCCATAAACCTAAGCGATCATTAAAAACTCAAAATTTCCTTAATATTTAGCTCTCAGTTTGGTTGTTTTCTTACCAAGAAAAAAAACTAAAATTGGGAAGAAAAGCAGGTCCTTAGAATTAAAAAAATCTCAAAACCAAATGACAAACAGTAGCCGAAAAATCACATCAACCGAATGTCAACAACAACCTCATCTAACAACCCTCACACTAAACTCATACCAAAAACAACCCTCAATGGTTGTTTTTTCATATTTCTCTCTCTTTCTCTCCATATCTCTCCAACCTAAAAATCTTGTAGTGGCCTGGTATACAATTTTATGGGAATGAGATTGTTTTGTTGGTGCTTGCAGTGGAGTATTAGTGTGTGCATGCGTATATGTATGTGTCTGTGTCGATGTGTTTGCAATGGTTAACTACCTGTTAAGAAAAAATCAACCCTCATTTGTATTATTTTCCCTTTTACTGTTTTATCTTCAGCATTGTGTTTCATGAATGGTTTAATTTTGTTTTTTGCTTCTTGTTGTTGCTGTTTGTAACAAAGTCAACGTCATTGTTTAGTAAAATGCCCCTCCCTTTGCTTAACCATTCAAAATGCTTTTTATACAGGCATTGATTAGTTCTTTTTTCTCTTTTTATTTTTGTAGTGGATAATATACTTTTTTTATTTCATTTAATATTTGGTTAAATGCAAGGAATTATTGCCAAATTTTGGATTTGTTTTGATTATTGCTTTTGGGATTTTTTTTAATATTTTTAAATAATTTTATAAAGTTATAATTAGAACTAATTGCCGGTCTTAGTTCACATTTTAATTGTTATGACTCGTTAAAGCTGAAAATATTTTTAGTTGCTTCAAAAGTTCTGTCCGACACCATTTCACAAAATCTATTCCAAAAATAACCAAAAAAAATTAAAAAGTGCCAGGACCGAAAATCTAGCTCTCGTTGATTTTTCTGCATAAAAATAATTTGTCGCCTCCTAAAGCTCCTTTTCCACCACTGTTTGAAGTAAACTCGTGTAAAAAGAGTGTTAATTGTTGTTAATTTCCTAGCAATTTCTTTATAATTTTTCTAAGCCGGCACCATTTAAAAACGTTGCAATAAGTTGTTTTAATTATCAAGCCTTAGAAAAATTTAATATCTGAATAAACTCTCTGCAAGGACATGCATACTTCTCGTATGTCCTTAATATTTGAAATTAATTTACACCTACGATTATTATCAGTATTAAGTTTTGAAACCTTTAATAAATTTAGACCTTTAATAAATTTCAGTGCTTACCATTCAAGGATATGCTTACTTTGTACAAATCCTTAATTAATAAAATGGAATTTCAAATCAAATAGTAGCAAAAATGTTTAACCATTTTTAAAATTATACAATTTGGTTCTCTGTTAAATTTTGATCTTCATGGGCCTAAGGACACTCGCACCTCTTATATATCCTTAATTTAAAAAAAAAATTTATAGTCAGAAAGCATTAAAGCTTTTTTAACTGATTGCAGAACTACGTAATAAAGTATTTTTGAAAACTTCATTCCAATTAATGCCCCATGACTTGCTCACCTTTCATGTTTCCTTATTTAAAAAAATAATATTTTCAGTTACAATCATGCTTTTAAGAGTTTCTTGAAATTTTTTCCCAACAATTTCTATAATCTGACGATTTAACTATCTGATTTAAGAACATATAAACGTCCTATGTATCCTTATTTCAAAAATTTAATTGCAAGACCAATTGTGATCAGAATTAACAAAAAAATTATAATTAGTGTGGGAACTCACTTCATAAAATGGTCAAAACTTAGTTTCAATAGTTAAAAGAACATATCTAGCCATGGAACTTTTTTACTATTATTTTAATTGTATAGATAAACTACATACTGAATTTTGTATGGACTGGTATACCTTCCATGTATCCTTTATTTAAATATTTTAAGTTCAGCCACAGTTGATCGGAATAAATGGAAAACTTGCAAATATTTTCAGGATTATACAAATAAGCTCCAATGTATCATTAACATAAAAACTACATAACTATTTATAATGTTGCGCAATTTAGATATATGAAAGATTTCACTTAGATCAGTGAGGAGGCAGATTTACCTTCTATATATCCTTTTTAAAGTGGATAAAAACCAACGAAATTTACCTTCCTCCAATTTTTTCCGCGCTTTTTTAATATATTATATAATGTCTAATTTCAGTTTTGCGATTCATATTTTTAAAATATTAACGGAAGTTCCTACCTTCTAATTTTTTCCAATCAATTACAAGAAAAATCAAAAAAAAAATATTAAAATTGATGAAATTTCCTGTCCAATCATTGAAATCATTATATTCTTTCACCTCAACTTTACTTAATTTTCATTTCCTTATTTAATAATTGACTTTAAAAGTTTTGCCACAACCAAAAGTTATATTTCCCTTTACATTAAAAAAGAAAAGGAAAAATATATAAAAAAAAAACTTTTCATTAATGGTGATGAAAAAATTATGTTACTCATGGGTATTTCTTTTCAACTCGTTAGAAAATACGTAGAAAAAAATTTAATGCAAAGTTGAATATTATAAAATACTTCATTAAAATTTTCCTCTTTTCGACTCCTTGTTTTTTTCATATTTTTATTCAAAAAATTTCTATATCTTTTATAAAGAGAAATAATGCGAAATCAACATGTATTTTTATCTCAGAAATAGAAAAATGGTTTTATATTAATGCATATGAAAAAGTGGAAAAAATTACAAAACCTCAAGAGATTTTCCTTTAGGGGCACGAAAGAAAAAAAATTTTAAATGAGAATATTAAAGTCATCAAAGACGAATTATGTCTGTCACCTATTTTTGTAAGAATATTATTGTAAAATAATTGTAGGCTTCATTGAGCCGAATTAAATTAATTCAAAAATCATAGAAAACATTCTATTCTTTATATGTACAAAGAAAAAAAATTATAGAGCTACATGGGCACCTCCCGGACCAAGAGCAATTAACATTTTTGTAAAACCGCAAAATGTACTTTATAATCTGAGCACATGCTTTTTATTTAAATCGCGGCAATGATAGATATGAGTATCACGCATGTATTCCTTTTTGCTGTCAAGAGCAAAAAAGAATTTTTTAAGTCATAAAATATACTTTTTAATTTGCAGGAAGGATATGTGCTCCTCCCATATATTCCATGTAAAAAATATGATTCAACCTAAAAGTTGGTTAAAAGTCGCAAAATATAGTTAATAGTTTTTATACAAGATCTTTTGCAAATCACAGCGAGGATATGTCTACCTCCCATATGTCCTTTTTTTAGAAATGTTACGATTTAAACTGAACCAAGCTACCAAGAACCTCAAATATGTAGGAGCAGTCGCAAAACATATCTTTCTATTTTAGATTTTAGTAAGAGTATGAATATTTATATTTATATTCTTTACAAAAATCATAAGTTACGCTAAGCTTAACTACCAGGAGCGAAATGAATTAAGAAAACCCGCAAAGTTTTTTTAATTCACACACCGTATATGGGTGCCTTATATATATATCTTCTGTAGAAAAATTATAACTAAATCGAAGAATAAGAACATTTGATCAGAAATCACAAAATATAGGTTTTTAACTATGTGCAGGATTTGTTGGAAGTCACAGCATACACCCATTTTAGAAAAACTTTAAGTCAAACTGAGCTACTAAGTATAAAATAAATTTACCAAATTATAAAATAAATTTACCAAATCATTATTCTCTTCAATCCAGTCAAGATTATGGGTATTTCCCATATATGCTTTTTAGAAAAATATCTGGTGAGAGTTTCCAAAAACGGACACTCCCTGTTGCAACACTATTGCTTGGTTGTGACAGCTTTCCACCCACAAGAGAGGTATAAATTTTTTATATTAAGCCTTGCACCAGCGAAATTATTCTATCATTGAAAACCGTTCAATGGTCGCTTTCAGCGAGAGATGTGGAAGGGTTAAGCCTCCTTCAACAAAAAAAAAAAAAAAAACACTCAATATCACTTAAGCCCCGATAAATAATTTTTGAAAAGGCCAAAAGCCGCAGTTAAAATTTTTTGCACTATTTTTATTTATTGAATCTTCTATTTAATTGAACTATTGAAGTCTTAAATCTAAATTATTACTTATTTAAGCCCAGCCAATGCCAGACAAAAACAATAGTTTCCACGTTTTCTTCTGTGTTGTCATCACTTCTCCCGTCTTCGGCTAAGAGCTAGTGTGTCCCTCTCTCTCTCTCTCTCTCTCTCTCTTCTCAACCAAGTGTGGCCTTTTTAAAGTAGAATGTTGCGGGCTAGTGGGCTTGGATGATACTATAGTTTCTTTATATAAGTATGTCATCATGTGTTTTAACCAAAGGAACATCTAGATCTAGATGAATGCTTGAATTTTTATACACACCAGGGGGCTGTTGCAATCATACGGAGAATTTTATTTTGGCTGCTTTAAATTTTTCTCTATTGTATGCTGAGGCGGTGCCCCACAACTGGATTCCATATTGGTTGTAGCATCGCATTGTATAAACGAATTTGAAATATTAAATTTTTATGTGGCCAGTATACTCATAGTTTTCAAGCCAGAATTACTGCCCACCGGGAGTGCATTATGGCCAACTTCCAGTTTCACAGAGATGTGATAAGTTGTGTCATGTGCTACAAATTCCATGAGGAAAACATTCTGAGAGGACTTAATTTTTTCATAGCAGTCAGGTAGACTGAGCTAAGGCAGATCCTCATTGTTGTAGTGATTGAGACCCTAGTGAGATGACAGATATAAGCAACCTCTCATTAAAGAATTACGTTCCACAAACTTTCATATATTTGGCAACAGCTTATTTTCTTATTACCATCGAACTCTTCTCAAAGCAAATGTCTATGAATGGGATCCATGTTAATGCGCTTTCTTTGTAAGACGATGTGAAAGCAAAATTACCATCTCTTGCACCGATTATACAAAAATACAATTGCTAGTCGTGCTGCTGGATTTGCTGTTAGGAACATCTTTCATTAGATGAAGCCTACAGTATGTCATGCTTCCTTGAGAATTTGGAACCATTTTTCATCATATTTTTTCGCCCTTTTTTACACAAAGGACATGTTAAGTACTTAGTTATCGGATGAACAGGTCGCAAAATGGGTAAGAGACTGCTTGAACTTAATAGGATGATTGTGGAGGGTGGTCGAATTTTAGTTACATTTCTCTATCGGTTTTTAGTTGGCAACCATAAATGTTGGATTACCGCCAGGCAACCCAACTGAAGTTCGGTTGCTATTCATTATTGAACTATAAGTCTATTACATACCCGAAAAATCGCCTTAAAGATTGAATTTATTGCCAAACAGACTACAGAGACGACGAAAATATTAAAAAAAAGCAGCCAAGAACTAGATAAACGTGAACTGACGATGCTTAATAAATGGTTTCCTAACAATGCTTAATACTGTGTGAAACAAAAGTTTTAGTTTTACTTTAGCCCCCAGCAACCATCAGACATGGTCACAATGGAAATTACAGGGGAGGGAGTTTATTGAATGATTGCAAAGAATGGGAATGGCTGTACAACACTCTGCGTCATAAAAAATTGCTAAATAGATAAGAAATGTTGCACATCTATTGGCGTACCATTTATGCTCCTTGAATATTTAAGTAGGGGCTATAAAAAGAATTATACATAAATAAATAAATGATGATGACGCTAAGGTATATAATTTTATATACGCGTATATGTGAGCGTTTTTTATACATTTCATGCACAATATTTGTTTGAATGGAGGAAAAAACTAATAAGAAACCCAACAACAATTTTCTATTGAGATATTTTTCCTTAATGTGTGATTATACTTGGCATTTTTTCCTAACAAAAATGTGGCATATATTCTGCTCTTCCTGCATGTTCGGAATTTTTCGAAAAAAAGGTGCAATAGCACAAATAATTAATATGTTCTTTTCTAAATATCTTGCAAAAAAAAGCAAGTAAATATGTTACATGTTTTGCACTCATCTTTATTTCAGGTCTAGTACCACCCCTTTTTTCAACTCCGTTAATTACTTTGATTTTAGAAATAAATTTTTATTTCATTTCCGTTTTCGTGCGAAGAATTTATAAAAAACTTATAAATTTTAATAATAATTAAATATTTTGTTAATATTTATTGCAAATATACTGATGAAGATGAGAAGTTTATATTCTTATTAAATGATCGGTGATGTTAATATATCTTTGTAATCACATAAATATTTATTAAAAATCACATGAACAGTGCAAATGTTACTAAAGACTACAAACTTTGTATTATATATGCAGATCGTTAATATATACTACTACAAGGATGTCCAATGTAACATCAAGCAACTGTTTCTGTGGAATTAGGAGCTTAAAAAATGCACCCTTTGTGAGTGAATGTTTTAAATGTGTTTTTAAGGCAACATAGTTTTTAGAAAATAAAACTCCATTAACAAGAAATCTATTTAATGATTATCAAAGATCAGTGATGTTAATATTCCTTTACAGTCTCAAATCGCTTAAACTGTGTAAATATTTTTAACAAAATCTAAAATTGTTATCTTTTATTCGCAACCCTAAATACACTTTAATATTAAATATTTTTGTTCTATTGTGAGCTTAAGAAAGTCATCATGTTAGAAGGGTGAGTGTAACATGTTACACGTGTTCCCCATTTTTAAGACAATCGGCCCCATTGTGTAAATCGAATCTGGGAACTCTCCTCGGATTTTTTTTTTCGTTTATTTATTATAACATTTAATAGTATACTCAAATAAAAATAAACAAATAGCTTAATATTAAACTTATCATACCCACTGGTCCATAGTCGAACACTCTAGCGTACTTCGGATTACATATGATATTCTTTTTAAATTATTATTATCGCAATATAATCAAACATCTGTCTACTTATGCTGATTTATATATGAATAGGTATATATGTATGTAATGAAAATTATAAAAAAACATTACTTTTCTATTTAATTTATAAAACAAGTTATAGAAGTAAAAAAAGGAAAAAGAATTTTTAGTTGTTGTACCACCAATATCTTGTCGTACTTCGCTCTTTACTGTCTAAGTTAGAAATACTACGATCAAATCTAAATCCCTGATCAGGAACTGCATTTATATTAAATGATTTATCATTAGCTCTTCTATATAAATGATAGAAGATTGGGATTCCACTACAATCCTGTATATATCCATTCCTATCCAGATATATGAATGCTTCAGGGGGAACAAAACCTGATATTAGGGTACTTAATATGTATTGGTCATCAGTATAGTATGGGGCTAAAACAAGGTTGTTAGCTTTACATTCAGTACATTTTAATATATGGTTTCTAATCAATTTAATAATAAAGTTATCAATTCTATTTATGTTTGCAGCATTATACAATTTTTTGTTACGAACAAATTTTAAGTAGTTGCTATGCGGAGATCTGTGCAGTGAGGTACATGCCCTTAAACATCTTCTCTCAAATTTTCTGATTTGTTCCATATAGGAAGGAGAGATATTAAACCAAATAGCACACCCGTATGTTACAATGGGGCGAATCAAAGTCTTATATAACGATATTTTCACATCTTTTTGAACAATTTTAGAGAAGAACAGTGATTTATAGCCAAAAATGCCTTTCTTGCTTTCTGTAATTGAATATTGACATGTTTATTATAATATAAGAACTTTTCCATATAAATACCTAAATATTTAACAACATCTTTGGAAGGGATTTGCTTATCTTGTTGATATGATTTAATTCCAAATTTTTTCCAATTAGTTTTCACATTGAAGTTACATTTGTTTACTGGCGGACGGAATAGAATACTTTCACACTTATCAACATTAATTCTCATGTTCCAATCTGTTGCATACTTTTCAACTATGTTATAGAGACTTTGTAATTTTAAATTAATTTTTTCTATGCTATTATCGGATTGATATATAATAATATCGTCAGCAAACCCAATTATATTTTCAATGCTGTTTAGGAGATCATGTATATACATATAAATTAAATAAAATCGGAGCGTTAACCGTTCCTTGCTGAATACCATTGTCCATTTTAAATGTGCGTGAACTTCTGTTATTATTATGTACCACAAATGTCCTATTATTCAACATTTCGTATAAAAGAAATACCAAATGTGAAGGGAATTTAAAGTGTAATAACTTGTATATCAAGCCAGGTAACCATATGTTATCAAAAGCCTTCTCGAAATCTATAAGGCATACACCAGTGCAATATTTTTTTATTTAAGCTCCAATTCACATTTGAAGCTAGTAAATTAATTGCATGCACGGTAGAGTGTTCATATTTAAATCCAAATTGTTTTTCACATACGATACTCATATCTTTCATGGTCTTAGCTATTAAATTATTCGTACATATCTCGAAAACTTTACTTATATTTGGAAGCAGACAAATCGCTCTGAAATTTTTTGGATCACTGTTATCTTTTTCTTTTTTCGGTATTATAGCTACTTTCGCACATTTCCATGAATCTGGAAAGTATGCGTTATTAAGCATATTATTAAAAAGGGTAAGGTATTCAAAGATCAGTATAGTTGGAATTTTTTTTAGAATAATATTTGGTATGTTATCAATACCAGAAGATAACTTCCCTTTTAGATTTGCAAATACATATAACAAACAGATCATCTCGTGTGATAAAATAATTATTAGTGTCAGGATAATTCAAATCATTTGCTTTTTTACGGTCATTAAAGTCAATTAATCTTGTTTGGTCAGTCCGGTACGTGTGCCTATTATCTAAGAACGAAGAGAAGCAATTGTTAACCTGTGTATGGTTATTATTTCTTAGGTCAATATTTTTTGTTGCATAAACTGATTCAAAATATGATCCAGTGACATTTAATATGCATTCATGGTCTCCTATTATGAATTTCCCAGAATTTAAATTCTTTTCTCTCCTCGGATTTTCTTAAAATGAATCACATATTTGGTAATCGCTAAGCCGAATTCACATAACTTTTCTCGTTTAAAAACCACGTAAACAAACCTGGTCCAAAGTAAATCGAATGTATTATCATTCTAATAAATATCTCCAGAGGCACAAAAAAAATATACGAATATAGTATTTTTATTGATTTCAATCAAACTATATGCAGTTTAATACATTTAAGTTAAAAAATATGCGTTAAACACTCTCTTTACTTTCTTCATATTTTTGGTAGTCGAAATCATTTTTGTCAAAATTTTGGAGGCACCTTAACAAAAATCGCTGTTAAATAATATTTAACGACTGCCGGAAATGTAATGACAAAATTTGAATTTGCTGTCAATTTTGCATTCGACATTTATGATGTAGATGTACAGAGAATTAGTTGTCAACAGTCCATGGAGCAATACAACAAACATCAAATAAGAAAGTTTATTTCTAATAAAATGGCAGGCGCTGACATTACTTTTGGGCCACTTTGTATTCAACTTTGAGCGGACCGAATCACTCGATTTACAGAACACAAATTTGTCAATCTTTCGTTTTTGGAAACTATTCGATTTTAAAAACTAGTCGATTTTTTTCAGAAAAGAAATTTTCATAAGACTTACGGATAGTGGGCTCCTGTTTCTATATAAATTTATGCAAGAACCGGAACCACATGGCTTTCCGCAGAAGTATGCTTGTACGGCATAGGTATAGCGCACTAAAACCTGATTCTGATAAGGTTTTCTTATGTTGTAGTGAATTTCAACATATGGAAGAATTGGGTTTTAGGAGCTTTAGTACGCTATCTATATGGCGTACAAGCATACTTCTGCGGAAAGGATATGGTCCTGGTTCTTTCATAAATCTATATAGAAGTAGAACATTTTCTTTTTTGGGACAGGTTATATCGCTTCAATCAAAAGAAAGATTGTGTCATGTATTGAAAACACTACAAGTGAGGAAAAAACCAGGGTGTTGGTTTACTGAATTCATTCGCGAAATATCTTAGCCCTATCCCAGGCAGCACTATCTGCTACAATGACCTGTCCTTAGAGCAGAAACCAGAGATAAACCCCCTTATCGTGTTTGGCGATTTTCGACTGCAAATTCGACAGTTTGTAATAGACTAAAGATACCGAGCAACATTTTTCTTTAATCTAGTACTAAACGTTGAAGTCGTAGGCGAATTTCGCCAAACAAAATAAGGCCCAAAATCTCTTACGTCATAACTACGATCGCTAGAAAATATATATTGTATATATTCCTCTATGGCGCCAGCAGAATACCCAAGTGAAAAAATCACAAAATTTTCAAAAATTCAATTACTTCATGTTCTTCAGTATGGTCGTCTTATTATTTAAACGAAGTCATACCGATGATTGTTATTTTTCCCATTTTTCGTGTAGGACACGAATTTCAGATGCGAAAATCATGGCATGTTTAAATATGATTCTCAAACCGTAACACTTTTCCGTATTTTACACAGAAATAAATGCTGAAATATTTGTTTCTGCAATTCTTGAGTCTGCGAGAGAGAGAAAGTAAGAGAGAGAGAAGACGAGAATATAAGCCTTATATTATAAGGGAATACAGAGTTGCTTGTACTTACATTTCTCTTTTGTTTTCGAAACCCAAAAAAATGAAATTGTAAAACCAGAATATTACTTTGTGGACACAAACGCTAATTCCAAAAAGAGTAAGAAAAAGTAGAAAAAAAATTACAGGTGTAAATGGGGAGTTTGTGAATGATTATGAGTTACTTCCGGTTATTAGTTATAAACTATTTTAGAGTTACCAGGAGCCGCAGGTCCTGACCAAAGTTTTCCGGTAGCACAACACGTTGAGAGGTCTGAGTACATCACGTCAATGACTAATTGCCATCTTAAACTGTCCAACTCTTCAGACCAGCCAAACTAATGAAGTAAAAATGAAATTGTTTCCTGGCTTAAGAAACGATGTCAGTCATCATTAAAGTATTAAGGAATCACTATTATTTGGTTATGTTGCATTACATTTTTATTTTATTATGGAGAAATAAAAAACCAGCAAAAAAAAAAAAACAAACAGAATAGAAGGAAAGGAAGCAAATGAATACGCTCTGAAAAATTTACATCTAAACAAAAAATTGAACTGTAGCATTTCCACCTCACATGCAGGCGACTTGTCAGCAGCAATATGAATATGCAAAGGACTTTTTTCTCCTTCCATATATTCATATATTCTATATGTGCATGTATTTATTAAACATATTTTTATTTTATGTTTCTTTTTTCTTCTATATCGTTTGATTTCAATGAAAACTCCCTCGATTGAGAGATGCGAGTGATTATTATGAATTTTGCAAATTTTCTTGTGCCGTTTTCTTTTTTTCTAGAAATTTCATTTTGAATTCTTTAGAGATTTATTTAATATATTATTACTTTCTTTGTGGAATATTTTTAGTTTTATTTTAATATCAAGCGAAAATATATTTAATATGCTTATCGTTGCCTTATTATACTTACCATTTTTCTATGTTGAAAGAAGAAAGAAAATTAATAGCTAGAGACTATAATATAATTGCCACAAATATGCCACACACCTTTTTTTTCAAAATTGTCTTTGAAATATATTATGTATCATAGCCGTTAACAATTTTTCACTTGAAATATATAAAATCAACTATGGTTTGCTTAGCACAATGAAATATTATTGCAGGGATCATAATATAGTTGCAGCAACTATGCCACAACCATGTTTCTTCTCTAAATTTTCATATCGCACATTATGATAACGGGAAATCTATTGCTCAGCATAATTTGTCAATACGCCTTCTAAGGGTTGTTAAAAATTTCTTTATTTATATTTCTTTACAATTTAGAATTTTTCTTTAATTAAAATAAAAACAATTTCTTAATAATTGAGTTTTTTCAAACAAACTTTCTTCATTTCACAAACTCATTACATTTGCAAATAATTGTAATAAAAAATAGAAAATTTACAATAATTCGTTTTGAAATAAATTCCTTGAAAAAAATCATAAAATCATCCTCTTCATTGAAATAATAATTCATATAATTTTCATAATGATTTCCTTTTAATTTCCAACATTCATCATTTATTCGCCACCAAAACATCAATACCAAAATAAAGCTCACATCCTTTTCAAAAAGTTTGTTACATACTCATACACTTGCAAATACACGTTTGCCACAAGAGGTTGTGTGTATATGCCACAAGAGGCTCACATATACCAACACAACCCATACCAAGTCCTCTTTCTTCTGAAGTGCTTTTTTTTTTATGGCAGCTTAAGGAAATGATGGGGTAAATAATGCCGGAATACATTATTAAGCGGAATAATTTACACTCAACGACAACAAGGAACCCCTTTCTTCCTCCACTTGATCGAATCGTATGAAAAATTTTCAAAACAAGTGGATTCCTTTTTTTTAGTTTGCTTTTTGCCTACCAATAAAAATGCGTTACTTATAATATTTTTCTATTCATTTCTTCCAATTTATGGACATTTTTTTTCTTTTTATTTTCCTTTTGCAAATTTATGTATTTGATGACAATAAATGGGTTGCAATAAGAGTTTTTTTCTCAAGTTAGTGGAAGTCATCATCATCATCATTCCATACAACTCAATACAAATTGCTTCTGAGTTTGTAATGAGGTACGACTGGTGGGAGATGAGAATAAAAAATGAAAAAATGCTGATGATAAATGTTTGTATAGATGATGATGATAATGATGGCTGTCAAGTGGATTTATTTTCTACGATGGATATTCTCCCGTTTGTTTTCATATTTCATAAATTTTTTTCTCGTGATGCCTCTACCAATGCAGATTTAGTTGGAGAAAACGTTTACTTATTATATTATTTATATATTAATTAGAAGTTCTATAACTTTTTAAAGATCAATTCGTTAACAAGGAAGTTTTAAAAAAAGTGCCTTGCATCTATTTCAAAAAGTACCTTTTAAAAATCTCATATTTCTTTAATTTATCTTAGCAAGCACCCTTTGACAACGTACCTTTTAATGAAATTGTCTTTAAATTATATATTTGAGAATGTATTCCTTATAAGTAAATCTTTAAAGAAAAACGCATTTTGAAAAAGCATATTAAAAAAAAATAATTCGTAACAAAAATGCCTTTAAAAAATGGAAGTTTTTTAAAATTACGTCTTAAAAAATAAGAACAGTTTTAAAAATAATATTTGAAAATAGGACTTTTTGACAAAGTAAAAACTGCCTTATGGAAAAGTGCATTGAAAACCTTACTTTTAAAAAGAGCGTTAAAAAGCGAGAACTGTGAAATAAAAAGTACTTAAAATAGAAAACAATAATCATGATCAACCTTTAAAAATAACCCTGACACAAAAATTTATAATAAAAATAATAAAACAGAAAGCAAAGCACAAAAAGGATCAATTGAGAGAAAAATAACAAAAATGTTTTGAGATATGCACCTGTTAAAACAGGAACATTTTAAAAAGTACCTTTCTAAAAGGTACCTTAAATAAGTACCTTTAAAGTAGTACCTTTATAAAATGTACCTTTATAAAAATACCTTCATAAAAGGACCTTTATAAAAAGAACTTTAAAAAAAGTAATTTTAAAAAAGTAATTTTAACAAAGTACTGGTAAAATTAAGTATGTACTTTTAAATAAGTACCTTAAAAAGGCACCTTTAAAAACGGTACCTCTAAAATAGTATCTTTAGAAAAAGTACATTTAAAAAGATACTTTTAGAACAACTACCTTTAAAAAAGTAGCTTTAAAAAGGTATATTTTACAAAAGTTAATTTAAAAAGTAACTTTAAGAAAACTACATTTACGAAAAGAACCTTTAAAAAAGGACTTCTTAAAAAAGTACGTCTTAAAAATATACATGTCACAAAAAGTACCTTTAAAAGGTACCTATAAAAATGTCAAAAGTGTACTTTTTAAATATAGGGCCTTCTGAAATAATACACGTTACAAAAATATATTAAATTTGTGTAAGAAGGTACCTTTTAACAAAAGTACCTTTAAAAAACAACAGTTCACAAAAGTACATTTAAAAAATGTTAAAAGGGCAAAAAACGCACCATCGAAAAAATCTGAATCATGATATAAAAGAAAAGACTTCCTAAAAAAAATACATTAAAAAAAGAAGCTTTAAAAATGTACCTTTAAAAAAATTTAATTTAAAAAAGTACCTAAGAAAACTACAATTACGAAAACAAACTGTAAAAAAGGAATTCTTAAAAAGTACGTTTTGAAAATACACGTGTCACAAAAAGTACCTTTAAAAAATACCAAAATACCTTTTAAATATAGGACCTTCTGAAAAAATACACTTCACAAAAAATACCTCAAATTTTTTAGAAATTCCTTTGAAAAATGTTAAAATTGTACCTTAAAAAATCCGAAGTCTGATGTAAAAAACTCGGAGAAACAATCATCGTGATCAGTACCGTTAAAAAAAAAAACTCAAAATTAAATGAATTGTAAAAATTTTTAAAATCGAACAAATAAAATACTTAAAATTTCATACCAATTGCTTAAAAAGGGTTAAAATGGCTTAAACAAAAATCACTAAATTTACAAAGTCGGAAAATAGTTTTAAAAAAATCAAAATTCATTACAATATATTTGGAGCCTAATAAAAAAATAATTACCTTTTCAGAATTGTGAAATTTTTAAAACTTTGTTGTTTAAGTAGAGCGTTTTGCAATTCTTGCAAACCTCTTATTGCTCTATCACAATAAATCAGGATATTAATATTTTACTAATGAGGACGATTATAACGATGATTTTATTCGTTTTCAATGATTTCACTTGATGAGTTCATATTGATGACACTGTGTCAAAGATGTTCGAGTAAGAGGCAAGGGGCACAGGGTGGTTTATTGGTTGGCTTTATAAGTCCCAACAACACTTTCTACCCGTGAAGGATGAAAACAACATTTGACTGGCTGTTATAGGTTTTATATACTTACTTAGGTTCAGTTTATTCCATTTCATTTTATTTCCTTTCTGTTTTTCATTTTTTCCTCTTCTTTTTTCAACCAAAATCATAGTGGAAGATTTGCTGATGACTACTTCACTTAATGCAAATTTTCTGAATTGAATTCTGCGACTGCCATAATATTGACTACAAAATTGAAAAAAAGAAGAATAGAATTTCTCTTTTTTGCCTCACTGATTCTATACATTATTCTACTTTTCCTACCTTAACACGTCTTATTACTCAAGGGGCTTAAAAATAAAAATTGCATTTTAAGCTCCACTAGATTTGGTATAATGAATCAGTTAACAAGTGTAGTACACATAGTTGCGTAATAAGAATAAGAAAACACATTTACACTGGGAGAAAAATATTCTAAAATTGAATCGTTGTCTAAGAAGTGCAGCCCAGAAAATATTAAAATGGCGTTAAAAAAAAGAGTAAAATTTTTAAAAGTAGTTAAATTTTTTTGTTAATAATAATAATGATAAAATAATAATGGAATAAACGAAGATCAGAAGCAATAATTTTTTTTTCATATTAGAGCTTTTCCTTTATATTGCCAAGAATCGGGTATATAATCAGGGTGTTTTATTTTCAAGAAAAAAATATAACATTTTTTCTTCCCCAAGAAAAAGAGTGTAATACTCTTACCCCTTCGGAGAGAAAAGTGTTTTTTAATAAGTGCAAAGCACCCCTCCCCTTAAGAGAATTTGATTTTAAAGTTACATTTATAAATATATATTTTTTTACGAATTGATGGAAACATTTCTAGCAATTTTTTCAGAAAATAAATTGCTATAAAAGTGTTAACAATGGTCATTAAAATATGCGCTATGGGACATGACGGGCAACAACTTTTTCAATAAACAACCAGTGAAAGTAGACATACGACTGTTTAAATAGAGGAAATTATGGCAGTTTCTTTTCAATTTTATTTTGCCTTTTCTAAACAGGTGGTTAAACGGTCTTATGTATCCTTAGCGGATTACCAAAGAGTGTAAGAGAAAAAGAGCGAGAGAGAGAGAGAGAGATGGAAATAAGACAAGTTACACCACTTCACATTGATCATATTTCTCTCGATATCGGTTTCTATATTTTCGCTTCCAACATTCAGAGCATGGGATGACACTGTGCTAATGCACAGTGGTCCGCCTGAGACTAAAAGAGAGGCGAAATTGGCTATTTTTAATGCAGTTCCAATATCTAGCTCACTGGTACAAAATAGTCTTGCCAAACTTTATTTGGTACTGGCTATTGATCGAACTTCTTTGCAGATTACGTTTCGTGGCTTCTTTTCATATCTAAGGAAGAACGAATTTAAATAGGTTTATACAAAAATCTAATGCATTTCTAGGAATGCTTTGAAGTTCGATTTAACGTTATTTCTGAACTACTAAGAACAGGCTACAAGAAGCCTTAAATTGAAGGGGTTATCTGTTCACAACTGAATAGACTTCTATGCACCACAATAGCAAGCTTTACTACGATGCTAGTCTTTGTTTCGTATATAAAATTTGCGCTTGTGTGTCACCGGCCCCAAATACAATGCAGGAGCGGATTTAACTTTGACCATTGATAAGGCTTTCATGAGATAGGACTAAGTGCAGGTTTTCGCATTCATCTTTATCACTATGGAATCCAGTAATTTTAAAGGACCCTTCTTTTATTTTTTTTTCTATGATTTAAAAGCCAATCACGGGAATAGGAAACTTAAGTATGTTGGCTTGCGCTAACCGATGATCTAGGCCCATTGAATAGATATCCATTTTGGTGCTTCTGCTATTTGACAGAGAGAGAGAGAGAGCGAGAGAGAAATAAGACGATAAGTAGTTTCAACTCCATTTAAAAATATCTTCACGAAGTAGCACCTGTGTGTCAATTGGGAATGTAGGAATCGTTATGCCCACATAAACTTCACAGGCATCTAGGATATTACGACAAGCTCCTATTTTATAGGCGGCTTCAGTGGATGCCATTGCGGATTAAATATCTCGCCTTTGTGATACCGCAAGCCCAAGAGGAACTAAAATTTTGATGTTCGTTAGAGTTAAAATTTGATATTTTTTCGACTGGACAATACTTGAGTACCAGGTCCGGTCTGGCAATAGATAACGATAAAGTGTAAAGTTGAAAACTGAGAAACTTGGTCTATGGTTTTAATCAAACCAGCCAATGAGAAGTCCTCTGAAATAATGATACGCCAGTAAGAAACACTAAAATCACATGGAGTTATAAAAGGGAGAACGCCAGTTCAAATGAATTAAGTAGTCCTTAAGTATAATGATGTACTGCCTTTTTGTGAATGCTCAAGCTTAAAGAGACTTCTACAGCAAATACGTCTGGCACATAAAAGTGGATGACAGGGCGTGTAAATGAATGAATGAATGTATAATTGCCGTATTTTGACAACTAAAATACTGTGTTTTGAAGATGATGCATTCTGAGTTGCCATCCATGTTAGAGATGAGCTTTGGATTTTTCCATAATTTATATTATGCGTTAGATCATTAAAAGAAAGTCTTCTACCACTGGCTAGAATTTATTTCTGAGGACAAGGGAGTTAAATTTTTGAAACCTTTTCTTACAGTGCTGTAAATGCATGTCATTGCTGTTGACGTAGTTCGCCTTAGCTTTTCTCTCAGTGTAAATATTTTATATGAATAATATGCAATTTGTTTCATTTGTTTGGTTTGGGGTAGTTGGTGGTTTTATTTCTGCTGTTTGTTAAAAGAGTCATTAAGGGTTTCCATAAGTTGAAGGATAAATTTGTTCGATTTAAGTACGCATTATGCAGATTTCAAATTTGTATTATTTTGTTTTCTTTTTCATTTGACTTGCACTTGCGACTTCAGTGCAGTATAATGATGTTAGTTCGAATGCATTTTTATGCAAATGGGTGCGTATGCTAAATTTCAATTAGAAAATTTTTAATTATTTTATATAAACTTTATTTATATCACTCACTAATTTATATTATTTCGCACACACTGCATTGAATTCCAAAAATGTATATTGAATTGAAGGGAAGATTTCAAGTCATTAACCAGATTGGATTTTAGAAAAAAAACCCTAAGACAACGGCAAGTATAAGAAACAATAATGGAAAACACTCATGACAGTATATTTCCCAGTTTAAAATATATTTGAATGCCATAAATTTTTTTCACGAAGCGTGATTGTCTTTTTTAATTATTTTGGACGTATAAAAAATTTTCTTTGAAAATTGAAAAATAAATTCCAAGCAAATCTAAGCTGCAGAAACAAAAGCAATGAAAATGCAACCATTAAAGTAGCAACGTCATAGAATCATCTGCTTTTTGAATAAATCTTCTACTCAATCAATTCAACTATTGGAGTTTGATTTGAAGTTTAAATTTTAATTATCTTATATATATGTATTTCTTTGGTCATTCTCTTATTAAATTTGAAGTCACCGCTGCCGCTGCCGGCAGTATATAATTGCGGAGCGCTCTTCCCTATAGTGTTTTGACAATAGGCGTAATCAGGGTTGGAATATGATATTTTTTTATGAATTTTTGTTGGATCGTGAGCAGTGAAAAAATTTAACAGATCTTAAAAAAAGGCCGAGCCGCTTAACATACGTAAAATTTATATGTGATATCTTTACATTTTGTTCGACGGTTGTCGTATTGAAATCGAGTAACAAATTCTTGCACAGATGATTACTTATTCTGGGATTTTTATTCTATAAATGTTTGCTTTTAATCATATAAAAGCATAGAAAATCCTAACAGTTGGCCTTTTTAATAATAAGAAGAATAATACAAGATGTCTTTAGAGTGAAATTTTTGCGGCAACTAAATGATAATCTGTTCAGTCATTTGAGCGCTCATTTAAACTCATTCAATTATACCATCATTTGACAAAAAAAAAAACGGAAATATGAAATATGTGATTGTATTTACAGACATACATATACCAATTGAAATTATTTTGATAATATTAAATTTGAAACATTAATAAATTATTATCGTATAAACCTTCCCATCTCTGATTGCTATTGTCAACGTATCCAAGACTTGTATGCTATAAATTTTGGCTTTGTAGACTTATTCAACTGTAGGAAATTGAAAACGCTTATATTTTGTTGGCATAGTGTAGGAAACAGTAGCATTTATCCCAGACCTGTTAGACTTACGAGATATACAAGGACAGTTTACAACCTAGAGGCATTTCCGTTAATATGAAGATAAGTTTGGTAAAACGTGTTTGAAATTCCTGAAATTTCTTTTACAAAACACCGCTGGAATTAAGTTTTCAATCAATGCCTTATTAGTAGATAATGACTAAAATTTTAATCGGTCCTCTGCATATACTTATTTTATCAGAACTACAAGTGATATATACAGGGACAAACTTTTGAATGTATATATTCTTTGCAAATTTCTGAAGCAATTACTGGCCCCCTGCTGCAGTTTCTGAGTATAGAACTAGTCCGAGTGACCCAATTTTGAAAGAACCCGCCTTGCAAATTGCAAGAAAAATTAAATATACTCATATCGAATATAAATTCATGCCTTTGTTGTTTCTATAAAAGTATTCTAAGCCTAAGATATTCCTATACTATAGAGAATTCTCATATTGTATTTTAATATTTCGGCATAAATATATGGAGGTAGAATTTTGTCAAACTGCTTAATGTCGGTATATAAACAACTAAAGTTGCAATAAACAAATTTGTAACAATAGAAAAATTTTTTCTGTATACAATCCTGATAAATTGAAATTTTAAGTCTTAAAAAGTTTATATTCAGCTAAAATTTAAGGTAATAAAATGTAAAATCACAGATCAAAAAATATGAAATTACTTGCTGAATTCAAATTCTGAGATAGACCTGGAAGTTCGACGATTGTTAATGGCAATTAAAAAGTTATATTCAGATGCAAATTTTAGCTGAAGTGAAGTTTTCTTACTCAAGTATCATTTCAGCTAGGGAAAAATAAAGCAAGTTTTTTTGTCGCAGCTCAACCAAATCTTGCAGAAGAACACTTGACGTAAGCATGTTTAGCTGCAATTTTAGCTGAATAGAAATTCAGTTATAGTTTGAGGGCTTTTTGTTCATAATAAAAAAACGTATATTCAGCCGAAAAAACTAAAATTATAAAAAAATTTTCAAGTATCAACCGGAACTCGAAAAAATTAAACATGAAGTTAAAGCACACGCAAAGAACATATATAAGGGGTGATTTTTTTAAGAGCTTTCGGATTTGATTTAAAAAAAGGCATATAAAATTTACAGAAATGTATGAAATCTTTTCTTGAGTCAATAGAACGATCTATGTAATTCAATGTTTAAAGATGATTTCATGTAAATGCTGATCGCGTCTACCCCTCAAATGCTTCATACACATATCGGCCGGTATATCACGAATAAATTCTTTAATATTGGCTTCCAGTGAGTCAACCGTTGCGGGCTTGTCCAACACAAAAATAGTTTAAAGGCGTAAAATCGCGCGATCGACGGCCAATTGACTGGCCTCAAACGTAAAATAAACTGTTCACCAAACTGGCCTCTCAATTGGGGCATTTTTTCGCGTGATGTGTGGCATGTACCCTCTTGTTGAGACCATATGTCACCCAAGTCCAGCTCTTTTATTTTAGGCAAAAAAAATTTTTTTAATCATCACACGATAGCGCGTGCCGTTAACTATAACGTTCCTGCCTGCGTTGTCTTTGAAAAAGTACGGTCCAATGATGCCACCGGCCCATAAGCCACACAAAACAGTGCATCTTTCCGGGTGCCAGAAGCATTGGCTGTTCTTCACACCAAATACGGCAATTTTTCTTGTTCACGTATCCACTCAACCAGAAATGAGTTTCGTCGCTGAAAACAATTTTTCGATAAAAAAATGGAGGGTAAATGGACTTTCTTAACCGAGCATGAATTTTGATAATAGAATTCAAAAATCTGCAAGCGATTGTTCGTTTGGTTGAATATAGACCAAACCGAACATGTTTAACAGTAACATGTTGCACGAAAAAAAGCTGAGCTGCCAAAAAGAAAGTTACTAAGACCTTCGTAGACTAGTAGGTAGTGTACTAGACTCGTAGTGCGAAGGTCGAATCCTGGCGCAGAACTCTGGCAGTTTATGTTTGATAATTAAAGGGAGCGCACAACAAGCCTTCACTGGCTTAAGTGTATGTCGTATGACATGGGCTATCACACGTCTCCAATCAACCTAACCTAACCTACTAAGAAATTACTCTTTACATATTGAACAGCCATTAAAAGTTTTAACTCTCTTTTAAGGTTCCCAAGGTACAACTAAATGTCAATATAAATAGCATTACTTGTTTTGGAATACCCTTTGATTTGCAACTTTGTTGGATTTTTAGTGTCTTTTTTTATTAAAGCACCCATTATTATCAATTATCTTGGTAAAAGTTTAGGTCTATAACTATTAAGGTTTACAAACTGAAAGCCTATTAACAACGGACAGACATATAGACGGCCGGATAGACGGACATTTCAGCGAAAGCAATAGTGAGAATTTTTTTTTAAATAATTAAAAATATTTTTTTTTTATCTTTTATTAGTTTTTTTTAAACAATCATTTTTCATAATGCATTTTTTCTTTGTTTTTTTAGATTGTATGAGTTGGAGATAAGAGCTTTTTTTAAGGGAAAGTTCCAAAAAACTTTTTAAAATGACAAATTAATTGATTTAAATAATTTGTTCAATTGCAATAATTAAAATGATTCTGTAATAAACAAAATATATTAATTGAAATAATTACATGTAGTAAAAAGTTTATTGCCAAATTCCTGATAATGCAATAATATATTGTAAAACACATTTTAATATATCTTTTGTTAAAATTTTTTATTGAAAATCATATATTTTTACTAATAATATTCAACCAATTGATGAAACCTTAAATTTAACTTAATTTAACTTAATTTAATACTTCCTCAACGAAATATTTTCTTTTAAAATATTTTTCTACAATTTCCCGTTTTTACAAATAGAAAAGATTTTTTTCTTTATTAAAAATAAAAGAAATCAACTGCAATCGAGTTAAAGTGTAAAAATCGTACAAATATTGACACAACGGAAATTGTTAACTTGGCTGTTAAATCGTATGAAGTAAGCAAACGGAAACGTTAGAAATAATCTAGAATTCATAACAATCATGTGACAAGTCAACAACATTAACTGAAGAAATATTTTTTCTCAGTTTATTTGTCAAACTAAAATGCAATTTCATATCACAATTGATGAATTTCTATTGACACGTTTAACGAGTGCAATGAAAATAAATATTTTGAGTGCAGGAAAGATTTAACTCTATATTGAATCCTTTGACTGCTTTTTTTTGCAAGACAAATGTTAAACAAAATACAATATCAAGCATTAGATCGATATAATAAATATACATGTATGTATATATTAATTTCTGTTTGTCTTTCATCTTCATCCGCATGAAATTGATCTTCCTTCTGTTTAATGCAGCCAAAGTATTCAAAGAATAATTGAAGAAACGAATATTCGGCTGAAAAAAATTCATTCAGCTGAGAACATTAGAAATTTTGTCAATTAATTTGTACAATCTTTTAATAAAACCAATAATTCAAAGCATTTCAATAACATTGATAAGCCTTCTAAGGTGACTTAAATACCAAATATTATTTGCTATTCAGGTATTTATATAGAAAATATAACAAACCTAAATCAATATTCAATTTAAATGAGAAAAAATTGCGTGAATTTCTAAGTCTTTCACGATAAAAATTCTAAAGTTCAACTCAAAATATTATTATTCAGATGCAAGAAATATTATTGAGTGGACCACGATGTTGGGGGGATTCCTTCTTTTCAGTTCTAATTTAGCTGGATGAAATATGGATAAAACAAGTATTCATTTAATGGCCCACGAGGTCGAAAGAATTCCTTCTTTCACACAATTAAATTTAAAGCAAAAGAAAATTACAAAAAATTGTTTTTGTTTTTAATTACATTAAATACTTGTGGGCTAAATCAACATTTACAATCACTGCCAACATCGAATTTATATTAAGAAAGTTTACTTGCGCAAGTGTCAATTCAGCTGGGAGAACGCTAAAGAGAAGAATGCATGTTTTCGCCATTTTTCATCCAGCTGAATTAGAACTGCAGCAATTGCGAGTACAATTGTTTTAGGAAAAGGACATCTAATATCGAATTTGGATTGAGCAAATTTACTTGCGCAAGTTTAATTCAGTTGGTTGAAAGCCATAGAGAGAAAGAGAGAGAGAGATAGATAGATAGAGCTCAATTATAACTTGAACAATTAAAATTCCTTGTGGAAAAGACATGTAACACTAAGTTTAGATTGGGAAATTTTACTTGCACAAGTTTAAATTCAGCATCAGTACTTTTGTTTACGAGAAGATTTCCTTTTTCGCATAACGAAGTGGTTGCTACGGTTGCTCGCCATAGTGAATAGTCTGTTTATGGTGTTGCGTATAGTTCCCGTAGGTGTCGTTGCAGCGATTCGGTTTTTTGTATAGAAGTTGTTTGAGCAGTGTAGTACATTCCCAAATTATGTGATCAAAACTTCATAGTAATTTAAATAAGTGATTCAATTATAGATAATAAATAATTAAATTATATTAATTAATTAATACTTTTTCGTTTCCTTCTATATACTAAACCATTCTGCAACAATTTATAATATTTAATATTAATTTTCTTACTACTTGTGCACAATTCAATTACATTTGGTTCTTTTTTGTTTTGTTATTTGTATTCGGGTAACACCCACAAAGAGACACTACAAATTTAATCTGCCCTTAAAACTGACAATAAAAATAATAAGAAAAAAAAAACAGGAAAAAAGCTAGTGACATGTCAGCAGCAGTATTTGGCTCTTAACTACCCGTAACTTAAATTGCTACTACAGCAAGTACTACGTACTCAATTGTACTGATACAGTTTACCCAGCAGTTCTGAATGTACAAATGAAATGCACTGGAGAGTTTACTCGTCTGTAATATTTTACTTTGATGGACAATTGCTTTGTAAGGAAAAAATCAAAGAAACGATTGAATGGCTTTTTCCAATCTGCGGTAGTGAGTGTGTTGGGTTGGAGAGGGTCGCTTATTCAAGAATCCTTTTCAATGACTTTACGCCCTAAATGAATGGAAATGTAGGAAAATAAAGAAATAAGGAATAGAAGGGCGAGAAGTGAGAGAGAGAGAGAGAAAGGTGAAGAAACAGGTCTTCGATATAAGCTCTGCCTAGGCCGTCCTTATTAATTTGGTTACAATCACCAGAACTGCTGGGTAGTTGCAACATTCTTAAAATAAGTTTGTAGGGGTTCGGTTGCAAGTTGAAAGCTGGCTTTGTTATTTGTGGTTGATGCTCTTAAATAAATTGTATTAAATTGATGTTTATTTGTTGAACTTCATTCAATTATTGTTCTTTATTTGTACCGAATCGTTTTCCTTTTTGTTTGTGGGTGTGACAAATGTCTCGTGAATGTTCTTGATTTATTTACTAGTTCTAGTTACTTAAGATTTAGGACTCTTATTGTATTTAATAACATAAGTGATTAAAATATATTGCAAGAACTTATATAACAAAACAGAAATTTAGTTTTAGTTCTATCTGTATTAAAAAATGTTGTTTAAATTTATAAAACTGGACAGTTAAATGAAATAAATGGCGCATATTGAATTCACTAATAATGTTAAGTTCTTTTACAATTAAGCTGGTAACAGTAGCTGCAGCATATCAAAAAATTCACATTGCTGATTCATGTCTTCAGTTAAAATTTTTAAAATGAACTCAAATTTTAGTACAATTATACAATATTTCGGCACTATATCGTTTTCATGATATTATTGCAAATAAAAACTTCGAAATATTTAGCTGAATATAAGTTTTAAGTAATTCAAACAATCTTCAGTGTGATAATGAGCAAAATAGCTTATATTCAGCTGCAAAAAATTCATTCAGCTAGCAATATATATGGAAATTTTTTGCTGAATTGATTTCCAAAAAATCATTCAAAATAAAAACGACAAGAATGCAGCTGCATCAAATGGTAAATTTATTTGGAAGACATGGAATTCGAAGATTTTACTCACTTCGAAAATTTCACAGTTGAATAGGGTTTAAGTTTTAGAAATGAATAAAATTGTCAATATTCTACTACTTATCGGTGATAAATTATTTTCACGATATTTCAACAAATAAAGATTCAAAGTTGAGCTGAATACAAATTCTAAGTAACTCAAACAACTCAACAATGTGATAATGAGTGAAATAGCTTATACTCAGCTACAAAAAAAATACAATTCAGCTATCAAAATATATATTTTTTTGCTGAATAGAATCATTTAAATTGAAAACAGCTAGAGCATAAGTGCACCCAACTATTAAATCTATCAGGAAAACGTTACGTTTAAGGATTTTCTTTAGCTTTGAAAAATTCTTAGCTGAATAGAGTTTTTTGATTTTATAAATTACTGAAATAAAACTATTAAACAGATATCGATATAAACTGTTAGTATTCTTCCATTTTTCGCCAGCTAGATCTGAAAATATTTAGCTGAATACAAATTTTAATTAACTCAACAACGTTAAATGTGATAGTGAATGAAATAACGTATATTCAGCTAGAAAAATGCAATTCAGCTAGCAATATATATGGAAAAGCGTATATTCAGGTAGAAAAATGCAATTCAGCCAGCAATATATATGGAGAAGCGTATATTCAGCTACAAAAATACAATTCACCTAGTAAAATATTTAAATTTTTTTGCAGAATAGAGTTTATGGAATAATTCAGGAGTGGAACTGTATCAAACACAAAAAAATGTATTTAGAAAACGTGGCGTTTTAAGATTTTGGTCACAGCTGAATAGAGTTTTCCAAGTAGTAGTAAATAAAATAAAGCTGCTTAAGAGATACGAATTATTAGTATTCAGCTGCATAGACTAAAATTACTTTAAGATGAAGTCATTTGATTTTTAGTTTAACTACTAAAGTGATCTATACACTAATTATTATTAAGACTTGCCTTCGTAGACTAGTAGGTAGTGTACTAGACTCGTAGTGCGAAGGTCGCAGGTTCGAATCCTGCCGCAGAACTCTGGGAGTTTGTGTTTGATAATTAAAGGGAGCGCACAACAAGCCTTCACTGGCTTAAGTGTATGTCGTATGACATGGGCTATCACACCCCTCCAATCAACCTAACCTAACCTAACCTAATTATTAGTATTCAGCAGCACTAAAATATAATTAAGCTCTGAAGGAAACAACTACATATGTAGTATGGAAGGAATTTAAAATGTCTATCTGAATTGACGTTTCAAAGTAAATGAATTAACCAGAAAATAATGAATGCACTAACATACATTCAGCCACAAAAAATATTTAATGCCATCCAATTGAATACTCGTATGTTTATTGTATTCAAAAAAATATTGCACAATAAAAAATTTTATTCCAAACTTGTTATTTTATTGAAAATCTCAATGGATTTATCTGTCCGTAATATCTATTTACATTATTAATACTTTCTAACATTTCCAAGAATTATTAAATAATTTGATACATTTCTGGTTTTTGTGAAAATATAAACAAAATATCACACCTTTTAAACACAAATGGCAAATAAACATCTGATCAAATTCCCATACAACATCAAACTCGCAACCAATTCAAATAAATATTAGATAATTTAGACAAATATTTTCAATTTTCTTACTCTTGTACTCATATGAAAAGGAAAACAACAATAATAATAAAATAAAAAAGAGAAGATAAAATCATTTAAACAAATGACATGTCACTCATGCTGTCATCGATTCAAGCAACCATTTATTTCAAATAGTGGTGCTAAAATATGAATTTGGGAATATTTCAGCAAACACACATCAACAAATATGTTTTTTTGCTATGGAATAAAAAAAATTATTAGAGAGAACAATAACAAAAATTAAAATAATACTGTTAAAATGTCACATATGACACATCCATAGCGGCCATTGTTTGTGACACATTTAGGCATAAAACGAAGCAACAGAAAAGATACAAATACCAAGACAGGAATATTGAAAAAAATAGAACAGAATAGAATAGAATAGAATAGAATATTGAAATTTAGGGCTGCTGAAGATTTTTCGTTTCCTCTATAAGGGTTTGGTTTTATCACATTTATTTACAATTCCATCTGTTTATTTAATTCATACATTAGATAAGCAGATGTGACAACATTTAATTGTTATTTAAACTAATAAAATGTTAAAGTAACAACACGCTTAAACTTCGGGACACTCTTCTTTTCCTTTCAAGTCATTAAAAACTTTGCCAGAACCTGAACTTTGGGAAGCGTCAAGGGCGACCACAACTCTGTAGGCAAAAAACTATATTAAAATAAAACTGCTTTAAAAAATAAGAAAAATTAAAAAATAAATTATTCATGTTACATTTTACTTTCACATTGAAAAATTAAAATGCCGAAATTTATTGTATTTAACACTGAACACTGTAACACGTCTTACAACAATCGATTCAGCCTCAACATTAGCCACTGCTCAAATCCTGTAGTCGATGATGCACGAATTATAAGTATTTCATTTGCTTTTACAATATCACGATTGTGGAAAGAAAATCCCATCTTGTGGTTCGCGCAAATTGAGGCATGATTCCCTCTTACAAATGGGGGAACTAAATATTTTATTATCCAGGCCGTTTTAGATGCCGAAATATTTGGCCAGGAGATTGATATCGTTATAAATCCTCTCACCGATGCGTATCAACACATGAAACAACAACATTTTCTAGATTCTGAACAAAATCGCATTGAGACCCTCTCGACAAATTTTGAAATCGTAGACAAGAAATCTACTGTTTCTTTAGGGACTGTGTGGCTACAGTAAATATCTTCTCAAACCCAAGCATTATTGTCATTTGTTCTATACAAATTCCCTGAATTTGAAACCTTTCCAAGGTTAGTTGTTCTAATGAAATGTCTGAAATTAAATCACAGATTCATAGAAGTATAATTGCGATACCAGCAGGAATAACTGCTCCCTAAACAATTCTTCTAGAACTCGAGCCTTTGAGATCAAAACGAAGAATAGAATGTGAGACCTCCTCGTGACCATCCAAATCCTGAAGAAAAAAATTTACTAGATATAATCTGTATGTGTAATAACCTAGACATGAGGAGACTAAAGTTATAGAGTATGAAAACGTCCATGAATCCTCCTACCGTTAAATATAATGTTTCTTACGTCTTTCCACCACAAAAAAAAATCATTTGTTAAAGAACGTTGCGTGGCGCAAGTAGATGTTTCCCCGCCACATTGTATCAGGTCTGCACGATTAGATGGCACAAGCCCTTGATAAAATATTAAATGCTGTAGTGAAGGAAGTAGTCGAATTATGCCCAGACTGCCCAGTAGATTTTTTGGGAAGAGTTTGAGAGACTCTGGATAGATGGTGGGACTATCATTCCTCTTGTAGACCAATATGTCTAATAGACAGTTTTAAAATATTATTCGAAAGTAGGAGACCGCAGCTCAGTGTGGAGTCTGACTTTCATATACGTGACGTTAGATGTCAAGAACACCTTCAACTCTGTAAATGGGGGAAAAACTGTGGAGGCACGAGTGAATCCAGGTATTCTATAGTACCTAGTAAATATTATACAGAAGCATTTCACCGAGTAATGACGGTTGTGAAGCATGTACAGCTATCGGAGGTGTCCCACTAGAATCGGTTCTTGGACCACTCCTGTGAACTTACCAGTGAGAGTGAAGATCATGGGGCTTGTGAGTGACACTGCATTAGTAACTACAGCAGCTGAAGTAAATGAAACAGTACTACGACAAATGCGAGTATGCGAGTATGCAAGTACTTCAATCGTGGCTACCCTCAATGGGACAAGCACTAGTGGACCGTAAGACCAAAATCATAGTTATATTGGGTTTACGTGTTACCAAAATCATATTGAAAACTCGTTGAAATACAGGGGCGTGATGATAAATACTGATTAAGAGTCATATTAACAGTCACTAAGAGTCGTATTAGCTACGTCGGAAAAAGCCCGTTAACAAATATTGTAGGCGACTGGTACTCGCGGGAATAGTTAGGAACGTTATATTAGATGCTGTTAGATTTATATCGAACGATTTCTCAAAATATCCTGTGCATATAGAACACTATCAGATGAAGCTGCGTTTGCCAGTGGCCTTGTGGGAATGTGAACTTGTTTGTAACAACAGGATTACTAAAGTAGGAGCCAGAAAGGAGGTTATCGAATTTTTGGCATTGTGGATGGTCCACCATGACCATGGGTAATTCACCAACATGAGGGTTCCTAAATTTAGACCTTGAATGGAAAGGAAACAAGGTAACCTGTGTTACTACACAACCCAGTCTCTCAGTGCAGATGGTATCTTCAGGCAATACCTTAACTTTAAACTTATAGAGCAACTGTGCTATCCTCATTCTCAGGAATTAATCGAAGATGCTAGACATGTATTTATCGCGTGCCTGATATTTAATATGAAAAAAATTACCCCACAAAAATTAAGCAGTGAGGCTGGAGCAGACAACATTATACAGTTGATGATGCGTTCATTTGCAAACTGGATTCAGTCAGAAAATCAGTCTTCCCTACTTGGCAACCCGACAGAGAAGGCTTTTAGAAACGTTTTGATTTCTTTCGCTAATAAACTTTTTGAACATTCACAAACTTATTTATTTCCTATCGATGATTAGTTTTATATCCTTTTATATCGCTTTTTTATCCCTTAGTTCTTCAAGATAACGCATTGAGATCACATTGGTTCCTGGCCATACAGGGACTTTTAATAAATTTTCTAATTTTAATATTACGGCTTCACACATTCGTGTACAAAATTAAAACTGTTTTGAAACTCCAAGTTCTTCTATAAATTTTATTCTCTACTTTGTTTGCTAAGACATCAAAGTACTTTATTATATTTTTTTTCTTTTTTTGTTTGTTTCTTTAACATAAACACGAGGAAAAATTAAATAAAAAATAATAACAAAAAAAGGCATAAAGAAAAATTATTCTCTTTCAAACGCTGCAAAATTTGCTTAATAAGCAGAAATTTTTCATTTGCATCAAAACTTGTTTTTGATAGACAGTAAATCATTCTAGCATCATAGTCTTCTTTTTATTATTAACAACAATAACGACAACAAAAACAGAATACAAATCAAAAGAATATTATTGCTTTAATATAAAATAGAAGAAGAGGAAAAAACACAAGTTCAAGCAAAAATTATAATCAAAAGAAATTCATGAAATGAAATAATAATTTATTTTCAAATTATTACTCACACTACCAACTAGAGAAGGAACGAATGAAGTGAAAGGAATTTTCTTTTAGAAAAGATTAAAAAGGACACAACAATATTTAATACACGGACTTATTTAAATTTCCAACTATAGTCTCTGATCTGATTTATAAAAATATTTAAAAACACATTTTAATATACATATTTTGATATTTACTCACAATTGAAAATAAAAAACTCTGCAATTCCAACAAGAATTCCTCAAAACAATCATCACTGGCTGCGAGAGAATTCCTTAAGACAAACACATTGAATTGCATATAGAGCACATTGTGGCTTAGAATTCCTTCAGACACACAGCCACACACACACACACACACACACAGCGAAATCTAACCGCGAAAATAAAAAGCTTTATTGTCTTGTTTGTGTTTGTGTCCGAAAAGCTGTAAATGTTTGCAAACTTTCGAATACTTAACGCACAGCTGGAAACACTTTGCAAGCGGCGACACCTTAATTTAAGCCAAGACCACAACCGTAAGGATATAATTTTATTGAATAAAGGGAGAGAATTTCGAATTTTTGCTGCATCTATTAAACTGAAGGGTTAATATGTGAAATTTTAAAATGAGTATAAAATTCAAAATATTCAAATTAACAAATTGCCTTTGAGATAGAAAATCCGTCCACTTTTGAATATGTGCAATTAATTGTTTTGGTTTGATTTCAAAGAACTGCAGCTCACAGGACGCCTGTGATACTTCTTACGTCTCTTTTTAACGTTTATTGAAGATAATTTAATATATTTCTTACTTAACTCATACTCTGTGCATTTTACATGTGGGTAATTACTTTGAACAAGATTTTTATTTTTTTTATTTTTAATTTTTCTAATACCTTTTCTTAATTTTTTTTATTATTGCCAGCTGTCGGTTTGCAATTAAGTGTTTTATATGGTTTCAAGTGTTGTATATATATTGTTAGTGTAGTACTATATTTGGTTTGTGTAGAGTAGTAATATGATGTACCATTTTGCAAATGTTATGTTGCAAGACCATTTGCACAAGGTTGTGTATTGGGCTAATTTACTCGAAATAAATTCTTGAATTTGAAATTTCTCAAAACAATTTGGGATAATCTTCACTTATTTCTTTTTAGGAAATTATTATATGATAGCTTTTATATACACTTAAGCATATGAGGTTGAATCCTTTCCAAATATAAGGGTTGAAAGCACCAACGACATGCAGGAATATGGACTTGAATTAACATACAACAAATACACTACTATATATTGTCTATAACACGTGAGATATTCACACATTAAAAAATTATTTAGAAAAGCGATACCACCTCAGCTCTGTGGAATAAAAAAAAAACTCATTCACTCATAAAAGATGTTTCACTAGAGAATACTTCTTTCTTAAGAATACTTGAGATTTATCCAAACCCATTATATATTCTAAGTGGTAGAGGATGGACACTCTTGCTCTCTGCCGATCGCGACAGAAGTGAAGACAACCACCGTAGAAAAGCTGGAGAAATTAAGGGTCCACTTGTGTATTTCACCTAGATTAGATATTTAATTATTTCAATATAAATTCTGCAAAAAAAAACAGTTGTATTCAAATAACGCTACGCTTCACCTAAGTAGGTGATATAAAAAATCAGGCCATTAATGTTTTTTCTTAAATACGCTGCACTTAAATAACACTGGCCAAAAAATTTGTGCTTGCATTGGCTTGCATTTCACAATATTTACAAATTGAATTTCACTGAATATAATTTATTATTATTTTTAATGTGATCTGGAAATATGGAAACCTTTTCACCAAGATAATTTAAGAGACCTAATGAGAGATCTTGGAATGTCAATGGTTGCTTCAAATATTCTGGCTGCTGGGCAGAAAGAAAGAAACTTATTTATAAAAGAAACAGAATTTTTTTATTGCCTCACAAGAGAACAGAATCTCGTCAAAAATTTTGCTGAAAAATACGATTTTCTGTTTTATAAAGATGTTTCTGGTTGAATGGCTGCAATGGAACTACAAAATCACGTTTCATAGACTCGCCAAAATGGAGTCCAAAATGTGTTTTCTTACATAATGGGAATGTATTGAGGTCGCTGCTTATTTTGCACTATACTTATATAAAAAGGACATATCTACATCTATTCCTTTGGTTTTTGGCCAAAGTTGAATATATGGAAAACAGCTGGCTTTTTTGCGGTCAACTTTCTTTGTTGCAAAGAAGACAATCAAAGATCTTAAGAATGATTACATGCGCCCCTTGGTTCATCCGAAATAATAACATCCACAAGGACCTTAATATTCCCACTGTACGAGAAGAGATTAGAAAGTCTTGTACGAACTACAAGACGAAAATTACTTTTCATCCGAACCCATTAGCGAGGGACTTACTCTTATTTGAGGGTCATAGACGTCTCAATAGGATGCAAACTTTCGACTTGGCGACATAATTTTTTTTTCTCATAACTAAATGTTGAGTATTGCAGTGGCAGTACCAACGCATAAAATTAATAGGTTAAGATTTAAATACTTACTGTAAATGCCATTCGGCAGCTTCGGTAATAAAAAAAAAAAAAAAAAAAAAAAAAAACTTTCTTTTAGGCCCACAAGGCTACACAAAGTAAGATAAAACCGGACTTTTTTTTGGTTCACAGTTCAGATTATTTATAAAATGTACAAACTTCAGTAACACTGCGACAGAGTTTGGGGAAAACACGTAGGATAAGTTTATTTGGCTTGTTCAAAATTTTTCGGAAAATAAGACAAATACAAATTCGTTGAACAAATCATGAGTTACTTCCACTAACACTCAGATGTAACATGAGTATCACCTTACAATTTCTTCACAACCGCATAGACTATATTTCTGCTAAGCTTTTAAGAATTTTCGTATGATTGAGGAACTGAGGAACGATATCAAGGGCTTTGCAGCACACACAAGAAGTCTGATTATTGTTGAAGCATTTAAAACATAAAGAACTTAATGAAACGCCTCATGTGTATTTTTTCCAAACTAGAAGTGCCACAGAACTTCGACGACTTGAAATCCAAAATATAAAAATCAGATGTTGAAGTCTTCATCTTGATCAAAGAATGCAGTCGTTTGCGCCATAGTGCAATTTTTAAAAAACATTTGCATAAAATTAAAAAGAATCTTTAGTTTCGAACTGCATTGATTAAACTGAAAATTTTTGTTAATTTGGCTAAGCTCACAAAAGAAATTTAAAAAAATTATATATCCACCTGCATTCATAAATTCAAAATTACAACTTGTGCGAGGTTAAATAAAAAATTTCAGAGTAAAACAAATTTTGAATTATTTTTAATTAATTTTATTTACTTTGTGCCAACCGTCTCCCTCACGTACTGAATTATGAATTGTGCAACTTCAATTGTAATTTCGTCTAGTCTAGTGGCATAATTTAATTAAAATCACAGCGGCAAGAATACTCCAAAGACTTAAAAAAATTAAAAGAAGTTTGTAAAATGTTTTTGAAACTCTAACCAAAATAGAATTTAAAATTCTATTAAATTTTTTTACAGCAATTTTCTTTAAAGGAATCCTTTGGTCCAACTTTATACTACAAACATAAAATGAAAACCTGCTTAACATTGATTAAAAAAAAGAAGTCCTCCTACACTCCTTTTCTCCCTCTCTACCATCATTCAGTTTATCAACGTTTAACTTTGTGCCATTATTTACACAAACAATATAGAAAATTATCTTTTAAGCAATAATTTCATCATCATCCTCGCTGCCGTTGTCATTTATGACAAAAATGGAATTAACATAATAATTCCTTAACTCCTTCCATGCTAAAGAAAATATCCACCACCCCATTGTAATGACAAAAAATACGTCCTGATGAGTTATTTTTTTCATTCTTAATATTTTCGCACATCATCATAATGGGTTTTAATGTTTTTTTTTTCTTTCTGTCACCATTTTGTAAATCTCTTGAGTATAAACGTTTTATTTTCAAATGTGTTTTTTTTTTCTTGCTCACATGTGAATCCTTTACATTTGTCCTTAATGCAAATTATGATAAAATGTAATCATAAGCACCTACTCTTACACAGCAGCCACCAAACGCCCACTTATTTAAATACGGCTAGCTAGTGGGGTAAGAGTTTTCTGGAGAGGGGTAGGGGGAGCTTACAATCTCTTTGAGGAATGGGTCTAAAGAAGGTGGAGGCAACAAAACCTTTTCCTTAAACTTTCTAGCCATTATTCTTAATTATGCTGCTGCTTAATCCTGCACATATGTATTTGCTTGAATTCATAAGTCCTTTCCCTCCACAGAGATCTGTTAGCACATGTACACTTATGCTTTTTATTTAAAGGTGTATGTGTGTATGGGTGAGTAGTTTGTCCTCTTACTGTATGCGCAATTTTTAATTTAAGTACAATTTATTTTCTGTCTTCTGTTGTCAGTTTTGTATTAATTTTTTTTCATATATTCTAATGCTTTTTTCTACATTTTCTATTTGTGCTAAATATTTTATGAGTTAAAAGCTGCTTTAGCATCTTTTTTTCTGTTGTATTTTAATAAATGCGTTTTGTCTTCTCGCTCCTTCTCCGTGAAAAATAAAATAGATTTACAAGAGCGTTAAAAGATTTCAATGTCTAAAGCTGTCAGTTGCCGGTAAGTGTAAATGAAATCCTCTTATATTAACACACATTTGAAACTTTTAACTAAATGCGGTTGAAAAAGTTGCAGTCAGCAATTGCATTTGTTAGCTTCGTTTAGTAAATCCTGTGGACTCAATGTGTAAAAAAAGTATTTGATTCGAAGGACTATGAAAGAGCCGCAGTCAGCCGTTACAAATGTTGCCTTAGTTTGACAGGTTTCTGGGCTGTGTTTTCTACACCTAGAACCGAAAGTAAATTTATCAATTTTAGATCATAGTGTTTAATATCCAGAAAACTTAAAAGAAAAAAAATAATGACAGTTCTCAGCCCAATATATGTGTAAAAAAAACATGAAGCAGTAAATTTTTTTCTATAGAATTCAAAATTTTTTTTCCAAAATTACCAAATATCTATGAATATGGATTGCAAGAACTCTTTTAAACATATTTTTTCAGGGTATTTATAAATATTTGGTACTTATTTTAATGATTCATGTCTTTTTGTGAAATTGTGAATAGTTTCATCTGATAATGTGGACCGGAACTCACTTATTTTAATGAACTTGAAAAGAGCGTCCTGCATGCAGTTATTTGTAAGAAATTAAGGTCTTATGTCATGCTATAATTATCTTTAAACAGCTGCAAGCTCAGGAGGAATCACATTTTGTTTAGAAACATTCAGGCTCAAAAACTCAGAAATGTTCAAGTTTTGAGTAGAAAGCAGCTTCAGTTAACTTTTACATCTCGGCAAGCTTCTTGAAGCCACTAAGATTCTCATTCTGACGATAATGGGGAATCGTTGGATAACAGTTTGTAACACACACAAAAAACAACAAGTCCTTTAATGACTTTTTATTTATAAATGTTAAGCTTTCTTTTGTAGGGGAATTATAGTTCAACATGATCTTTCATTTTTGTGTACTCGAAGTTTTAAAAGTAGAATTTTAGAGAATGATGTATCAGGTAGCTGTATCGCCTTTTAAGGGTAGCTTTTTGCCCTCTTTCGGGCAAGGTTAAAATGTAGAGCTAGAGGGTTAAAATTCTTTATAAAAATTTTATGCAAATATGGCCATATTTAATTAAAAAACCCACCAAAAATTCGCTGAATTATAAAATCAGAAGCCGGTATAAAATAAATTTTGCTATTTAATTTTTTTTTTTTTTGTAACACATCTTCTAAGTGCTATATAAGTATATAGAGAAGAAATTTAATTTGTATTTTCCTTATTAAAAAACAAATCAAATACGTTTGGACCCTTCCTGGAAATATGAACACATAAGGGGTAAAAGCTGTACCTCAATTAGGTGCTTTTTTCTGTGAATATATTTTTAATTTGTACTTGACATGGTATATAAATATTGTATTATAAGATCCAATAAAACTGAAACATTTACCCTCTACTTAGAAAAGTAAAACCAAGAGACCTGAATGTAGCGCGAAGTGAGTTGTCCTTACTGTACTGAAGTATAATTGTCTATTTTAATTCTTTTCGCTCTTAAATATTATTTAGTAAGAAAGAGAACACTGAAGATCGATTATAGCCAAAGTCGGTCTGTTGACATACCAAATTTGACGTAGGATGAGTGAAAATCGTTCCAAATGCCAGATGAAAACTTTCAAAACGCACATAAACGTATATTTTATCTTAGTCCCCCCTACCAGGCTTTACACTGAGATGTAGAGCGATATTTTTGACAAAACATATCTATGATTTATAGAACTCTCTGATGCAAAGCATGTTGGGAGGGAGAGCTTAAGCAAAAATATAACTTTGTTATCATGTTTGTTTAAGCAAAGCTTCCTTATGGGCTCGCCACTGAAAAAATGGCCATAGACCACAAATTTTTTCTCAAATTATAAATTTTGGAACTGGAGGTCTACATACGAAATTTAGTGACGCCAGGCTCCTTTGGAAATATTTTTTGCTGCGGTTTTGCGATTTTCAGCCATTGTGCAACATCGGCAACGATCGGTTCGAAGGACCATTAATTGTTTGCAAGTGATATTTGTAATTGTTGTCTTTTGCCGACGGCTTACAAGGCGCGTTTGCGCATTTTAAATTAGAAAAACGCAATATGCGTTTCCTGAACGTATTACATCTGCATTTTTAGTACCATGGTGTCTCTTGATACATAAACGTAGCGCCCACATTCCTTTGGTGCCACTTTGGGAAGCATAATTTTTGTTTGTAGGGATAGCCTGGAGAAGCTAGAATCGCTAACGCTGACGTTGTAATCACTGTAACAGCGTCGTCAACTTGTGAAGCCAGAATTACCACAAGTGATCCGCTTAATTACAGATGTTAATTTATTACGTGTTACTGCAACACACGTCATCAGCATTTATTGAGTTTTGGATTTGAAATGAAACTTAAGCATGGAGGCTCTTTGCTCTTTTTTATGAAGTTCTTAGTGAAATTGATATTTTTAAACGCGCTGATGATTCTTTATAAGATCCGAAGGTTTTCCTCATCCGAGATGACTACATTAGCGCCATCTTTGCTTATGCTACCAAGGGGCTTCCTGGTGCCCGTTCAAGCCCATCTACAAGTATTCACAGCCCGCCACTTATTTGGGAATCGTGTTATTCTCTAGTGCGTTTGCAGGTCCTTAATTTACCGATTCTCCTGTTGATCTATCTTCCCTTTACAATCGTTATTGCTTAACTATGAAGACAGATGCTACGAATGAACTTCAAAATGTTATTAAGCATTAATTTTATTGTAGAGTCATTGTTCGAGGGCAGCCAGGGATTAAGCTTAAGCTTCTCGGAAATTGCAGGATCTATCAGTCCACATATTCCCTAAACATTATTTAAAAAAATTATTTTTGATTGAACATCTGCAGTGAGAAACAACACAAATTTTTAGAACCGTCAGTCACCCCATCTACAGTGAGGAGATGATAAATCTCGTTGACAACTAGCAGATAGAAAAGCAATTTTGTAGTAAGTCTCCTAATGGGTGACTGAAACTTATAGCGTTTTCTTCTCAAGAAGAACAATTTTCAACCTTTACAGGACAAAGTAAGGATTTAAGTGAAAATTTGCAAAGAAATACATTGCAACACTCTATGAGATTGAAAACTTTTAAGCAAAAACGTTAAATTGATATTTTGGCTATTGAAAATAGAAATGTTACACCGATAAATGTTTAGAGTAAATAAATCAGCAATAAATAGGCAAACTCAGGTTAAGTTTAACAGTCAGCATTCACTCACTTGGATCCATGATTTGATTCTTTTGTGATACCTGTGATGAATAGAATATGAGAAAATAGAGTAGTAAAGAAGACAGTAGGAATCGAACTTGCAACCCTCTGGCTACTAATGTAGCGTACTGGTCAATAGTCTAGGAGGACATCCCAGGGTGAAATCTAAAAGTATGCAATTTCGAGGAGCCTGATATCCACTTCGGACCATTTGAAGTAGTATGGGCAATCGTAGATCTGAATTTTATATTAGTGAATTATTGAACTGATTGACTTTGAACAAAATTCTTTAGTCTTGCTTTATTACTATTTGCCTTGCCTCTTTGACAAACACAAACTGAGAAAAATCCATCCATTGAAACATTCACGTGCATATGGTGGGAATAGTACGACAACCGCTAACTTGTAGGGGACTTTATTTACTAACAGCATACGGAGTCAAACCGGAGTTTTCGGATTACAGTTCAGTAGAAGAGGATCTGCTTGCTTTCCTGCTACACGCTTTGTCTGCTTTCTATGTATCTTCTGAGATGGATTTATTTCATTTTTTTGAGTGTCTATGTGTCTGATCTCATGCAAATCTAGTACTGGGCTTCATAGAGATGGAAAGGAAATATTAAATGGGAAAGCGGGGTCAGGTTTACCCCTCAAAATATCCTGGATAAGATTTATATTTTCGAGCTCATAACAGGTACTTTCATTATTATTTTTTAATAAAGAAAAAACAATTAACATATTTCATAATGAACTTTATTTGGCATAAATTTACGCAGGATTTTGTTTTGATTTTTTCCCTAAATGGTTTCTAGCCACCTGCATTTTAAGGACACATTGAATAGCGACTGAATTTTAAAAACTCACAATTAAAAATGAATACGATAAGAAGCGTGTAAAAATCAAGTGGATTTTTACACTCGAATTGAATGAATAATTAAAAAATTATGCAAATGTAAGAGGACACACCCACCAAAAGTAAAGATGATGATAATTAAGAAAATTGGAAATAAAAATTCTAAGAATTTCATTATCCAACGAGGCGAGAATACAAAACAGTTAAAAACAATCGAAAACGTAATTGCAATCAAGCAATAAATGCAGTTTCACTTTTAAAAGGATCTAAATCAAGCAGATTTGCTTTGTTGCAGGGATTTTTGTATAAAACCAACAAAAAAAAAACTGCAATTTCCATAATTTCTTTATTAACAGCAGACAAATTCGTATAATAAACTCTTTCTTATTTGTTTTTTGTCAATATTAAAACCACATAAAAAACGCAGCCAAACACCAGCTCGTTTTTGCCACCAAAAATAGAAATTGAAAAAGGCGAAATTTTGAAATTATGAATTCTAAAAATGTAAGAGGGCTTTTGTGTTGCAACGTAGGAGGAGTGTGAGGCCAAAAGTCTCCTCATGTGGGAGGTTGTGGTGAGAAATTGCGAAAAACAAAAACTGTTTTATGCTTGAATGGGTCTTACTTCTATATGATCAAAGGACGACACTCTTGAGAAATTATCATAAAAGGATTTCTTTATGTTTTAATATGAATTGTGTCGCCTTAAGTGTAGAATTTTGTTGTTAAGATTTGTTGTTATATTTGCATTAAAATGATGAATGCCTACAACATTTATTCGATGACAACATATGCAGGATTAATGCAGCTGAAAAAAATCCTAATTTTTTGTTGTTTGTTAATAACTACAGCCAGTCGTGATGTCCTAAGTTGTCTTCTGTCTTGCTCTTGAGTAATGAATTCTTAATGGATATTTTGATGCCTTATTTTCATTATATGTATTCCGATTCCTTACAATAACAACAACAGCACAAAACATTTGATTGTTAACGTGAAACAATTCCTTGAACGGAAAAAGAAAGGATTTAATTTGAATATTGCATAATGCAGTAATTGCGAAACTCTTGTTTCAGAATTTACATTAAAATGCATTTTTATGTATTTGCATTTGTGCATGTATTTAGTTTTAAGTGCATTTCTCTTCCTCAAGGTAGATTTCTTAATTATTATGCCGTTTGCCTTAAAAGCCAATATATTGTATGTTTTACTTAATGAACATTTTTCCTTTCAATTTCACTTAACAATCGTAATGGTGCTTCAATCTGTAATTTGCTGTTAGTGGCGTTAAGATCGAAATTTGCATTTCCATAGAAAGTGTTTTAGAATCTAATGAAATATTGATTTCAACCCACTGGAGGAGTAGAGGGAGATTTGATACTTAAAAAATACGAAAATTTGTTGTCTATTTTCAAGAAATTTCAACTCCTTCGCATAAGAATTAAAACTCTCACAAATCATGCAAGCAGATAAATTCTGTTGACTGTGCATGACACCCCACTCCCTTTCAATTTAATTAATAAGGAACCTACTCTTTACATAAAACAACTATTTATCTTTACTCATTGAATCTATTTCAATTTAAAATAAACCCCGTCTCATATCACATGGATGGCATCACTTGATTTTAGCTGCATAAACTCGACGACTACCGTAACTTCCATTGGTGCATTGAGGTCATTCTGAGGCATGCATTGTACCTGACCGATCCAAAAAAAATTAAGAATTATATATGTTCTAGTTATATTAGATTTCCTTTGTCAAGCTTAAGGTCTCTCCTTTTTGAATCAATCAATCGATATTTCGGTACTCATCGAAAACCAAACAAATATCCTGAACATGGTACTCGATGAGTACCGAAATATCGATTAATAAAATAAAAAAGGTGAGATCTTCAGCTTGAAAAAATAAACTATATTTGTAAAAAATTTTATTTTTAAAATCTTATTTGTTTTCCGCAACTTAAATAAAATATTTATTTGCTATTTCTCTTTCCGGCAATGGCCGCTCCTCACACTAACATGAAAATTATTTTTATTTATTCACATTTAATGTAATTCCTCCTATTTATAAAGATTATATAATTCAAATACAGCTAAAATCCCTATATTTAAAATCACCATTATCCTGGAAAAGAGTCCGACTTACAGACACTTCAAGGACTGCATGTAAATTTAGAAATCAAAACTTGAAGACATATTAAACAATTAAAGAATAGATCTGTTGCCGAATATTGATAAAAGTGCTTATACTATAATTTCGCTTTAAGGTATTAAAAGAGTCGTCAGCTTGAACACGATGTCAACCAAACCGGTCTGAGCCACTGTTGTAATATGATGCTGTTTTTATTGTACCGTCCCAATGGTAAAATTGTGCCAAATTAACATTAATTTTAACAACATTTTTCAATAAACTAAAAAATGCATTAATATTATCAATATTAAATGTGTTTTTAAACTAAATTTAGAGAGAACTAGAGTTTAAACAAAGTGTTGCAAATAAAGCCGGCAAGGGGTGAAATATGAAAACTAATTTTTTTTTTAATATTCTTAAGTAAAATGTGTTTTATTGTACAGGGAGGCTGTCTCCTTCTCTGATCAAACCCGTTTAAAAATTTAATTACAGTCAAGAAATAAAATCGTTTTCGTCCGTGAGCCCAAAAAACTTTTTTATCGATAACTTTCGATTTTAAGGGTGTATTGAAATGATCTACGGAACCACGCCTACTTTAGCCTAGAGTGGGTCACTTTCTTGTTGGGAAAAAATCATCATCATAATAAAAATAAACATGTTAAATTAGCCGCAAGATCATAATTAAAAGTTATTTTAATTAAATTTCCCTCAATTATTTTTAATTATTTACATTTTTAATTTTCGAATGGGTGGGGGATCGTTACTCCATTATATATAGTAAATTACACATTTAGCAAACAATTAAAAAAATTCTACCTAAAATACATTCTCTAGTTTCTAAATTCTATTTGTTTGGCGTTCTAAAAAAATGTTAATATTTTATATTATTCGCCTTCCAATTCATGTTCCAAGACAACTTATAAAAATCAATAAAGGAAATAATATTGAAAATCTTATATTATGATTTTCGAATCGATTAATAATTCAACCGATAACATATTTCCTCAATTAAGGAATTTTTTTTTAACTAACTTTTCAAGCTTGAGCTCTTTATCTTTCAAAAAAAGAAAACAGAAGAAAAAATCTCTTTTCAGGGTGGTCTGGTCACAATTCCTTCAAAGATCCGTTTTACCAGTTTACTTGTATTTGAATTTATAAAGTCAGTCTTTTCCTGATTTTGAAAAAAATACAATTATAATTTTTATTTGGATACAGTAAGTCTTTTTGTTTGAACTAGAAAATAGTTCATTGGTCCCCTCATTCAATAAAATTTATAAATAATTTTCCGTGTATGTATAAAATTTTGAGCCAAGTGGTGGAAAGAAGCCAACAGTCATTTCATTAATACCTGAACTCCAGTAAGAAATATAACCTCATCCTGAAAAAGTTTCAATAAAAATATAATATAAGAAATGTAGAAGACTAATAATTCCACAAGGATAATTCTACTTTTCTATCGATTCCTGTGATGAAATGGCCATATGTTGACGCAAATTCTAATATTTCAAGATCCATATTAATCTTGGAGTGATAAATGCATGAAGAATATTACGAAAATATTAAAAATTTTTTTTGAAAATTTCAAAATTATACCGAAAAAATCTGATTGTAACAGTAAATCACACAACTTTAATTTGTACCAAAAATTGGTACAATCGTACCACAACTCCCAACAGTGGCTTGAGCTGGAGACAAGTGAATCTTACTGCCGCAAACAATAAATATGGAGGGAGTTGGTTATGTCAATATGTTCTTGCTAGGAACGACAGGACATAATAATAAAAGAGTCATGGAAAAAAGTGACATTTGCAATGCAGGACTTATGAAAAATGACACCTCTAACTTTATATTGCCAAGAATTGGATAATATTCCAGTTTCCTCGTAAGGGATAAAGCACTACGTCGCTTCTATATTAATATAAGAATAACCGTATCCTTATACCTTATCCTTTAAGGAAGTAAAATTTTATTTTAAATAACAGCGTCACAAGGATTTATATTTTATTTTAATTTTAAATTTTTCCACAAAATGTTACAGTTTTTTTTTTCAGAAAAGAACCTGTCATTAGTATCTGCTCTAATTATTTTGTTTGCAGCAGATAAAAATTTTTCCCCCTTTTGTTTTTATTAAAAATTCAATGAAATAATTGAAAGATATCCAACAACAAATCAAGTAAGAATAAATATTAAAAAAAAATAATAATTTGCAAATATACAGAAACCAATCACACAAAATCCATGTGCTGCAATTGACTTTGATCTTTTTACAAGAAATGAACATTGAAAAAATATTAAAAAGTGCCTCAAGCGTTAAAAAAAAGAAAGTAGAAAAGGGAAACTGGTGCTTAGAGGAGGGAAAGGATAAAAGGAAATAATTATTTGAAAAAAATAAGAAAAAAGAAATTTCAAAATAGTAATTATAACACTTCAAACAAATAAAAATTGTTAGAAGCAAAAAAAATGAAGTGTTAGAAAATTGTAATCTATTGTTTTTGTGAATTGTGAATTTTCAGAGTAAAACGGGAATTATTTTGTTAAAGAAATTTTATGATTTAATAAAAATTTATTTTCTTCTGCAATTAATTTCAATGACTTTGCTACCAAAAATGTCTCTAGTTAACAAACCAATTTGTTCTTATTCGTGTAACTTTTGTTCCAGCCATAATGGCTTAACAAAATCTTGTTACACCTCCATATGAACACTCTGCTCTTACTTCAAGTGGCTGATTTGTATACAAAAAAAAATCTAATTTTTTTTCTATTGTTTTAATAGCAATTTGTTAGTGTGAAATGCACAACAACAACAAAAATGTTAACTAAAGAAACGTGTGATTTTTCTCTCACATTGTGTTTAAGTAGTTACATGACTTGTTAGGATTTTTTCCAGGACTCTTATGAAAACAACTTGTTAACAGGATAATGAATACATATCCAAAAAAGGTGTTAAATGCCTAGTGCAGGATCCTTGAACAAATAACAGGTGACTTGTTTAAACAAGATATTTTATATAAATTATTTCAAGTGGCGAAAGAGGGCGTTTAAGGCTTTTAAACATATAATTTTATTTAAATCCTTGGCGTCTAAAAAGAAATCTATTAAAAGGCATATTGAGTAAGGCTTTTCCTGGGCAATTTAAATATCTTCAGTTTTTGAAATTTAAGCGTTGTTGCATTCAGGGAGTGATATGATAATCATATTGGTTGAGAGTTCTATTACATAGAGCTCTAATACGGTAACCAACAATCATAATATGGTCATGTTTAGTCCATATACGAGTACAATTTGTTGTGGTAAAGAAAAATTTAAATAAATTTAATTATAATTAAATATAAATATACATAATTATAATTCTGAAGATGATACTCAATGAGTATGGAAATATCGATGGTTGTAAATAAAACTGTTTAGCGATAAAATAAGACCTCAAGCTTGACTATTATATTAACCAAATTGTTATAAAAAATGTCAAAAAATATAGATATAAATTTAATTGGAAGAATATTCGAAACTTTACAAATCATTTTTAAGTAATAATGTATTTAAGAAACAATTTCTTATGAAAATTTTGAAACAAGCACAATCCATTTCTCCATTTAAAAACGAATTCTCTAAGCCCGATTCACATAATATTTCTCGGTTTAAAACCGATTAACCGAAAATATATCGAATGTAGTATTATTATAATAAATAACTCTAGGGACACGAAAAAACTTACTGGTATTTGAAATTTTGTGACTTCTTTATTAATTTCAATCAAATTATATGTACTATAATAGATTTAAATTATTTATTTAATTCATGTGTTAAGAAAAATTACTTGAATATTTAAACTCAATTTTGTCCAACTTTTGGAAGCATCAGAGACAAAGTCACTCTTAAACAATATTTGTATATATTATATTATTAACTTTTTTGATTTAGAAAATATTTAATTCCAATTTGTTTTTGAATCACACGATTTAGATAGAGAATATCAATTTCAAAATTTTTTTATTATTGGAAATTATTCGATTTGAAATGAGATTTACAGAACATGCCTATATATTATTAAAATAGTATTTTATGCTTAAAATTTCCCTATAAATGCAGCCATTAGAGATTTATATTGTACCTTAATTTAATTATTAAAGTCCTAGTTCTTAATGGAAGTTTATTATATCTTTAATTTGATTAGAAATGTTACTAAATCATACATTTTAATCAAAAGACACATTGAAATATATAGGAAATACCAAAAAAATACAAGAAACATTGTAGTGATGTATAGTCAAAACAAATATATTCAAATACCTTCTTCATTCGATTAAAAAGGATCTTGTAAACTCTTCTGTATTCATTATTTTTTAATTAATTTTATTTCATTTGTAGTCGTATGGTTTACTATCATGATAAAAACTAATAATTTTTGAAAATAATTTATTTTATTTCAAAATAATAAATAATTTTTTACATACGAGTATTTGAATACTCGATTAAAATTGGCAAAATGGAATGGGTTGGCCTTATGGCGTTTTTGTTTGTGTCAAAAATGTCGTATATATTTTGCAACTCCTGCATTTTTATGTTCGGTTCTAAAAAAAAAACAAGCAGTAGTGCTAATAGTAAATATGTTGCATATAAAATATGTAAATATGTAAAATGTTTTGGACTCAACTATTCCTTATCCTCCCAGATGAGAGGATATAAGTGAACGTCCAAACAATATAATATATGCTTGTTTGCCCTCCGATTCGATGATATATGCAGAGAAAGTTGGTCTTAAAACAAACCTAAATGGAACAAAAGTCATCCGGATTGGCACCATCAACTCAACCCATCTTTCACTACAAAAAGCGAGGACATTGACTCTTTTTGCTATTTGGCTAGTCGAATTTAGAAGAATGGTGGTTCTGATATGGACATAATGGACCACGTCAACTAAACCAGAGTCACATTTCACACGCTTAATAAATACTGGCGATCGAACAAATAGAATATTGTGTATCGATTGAGAAAGAAATTAAACGTCGAAAGTGGCCATATAATGAAGTCAGCAAAGTTGCACTCGATTGGAATCCGCAAGGTCACCCCCTGCCTGGTCGCCTACGAAACACTTGGGTGAGGATGGTAAGAAGAGAAGTCGAAAGCTGCTACACATCGTGGATCCAAGTTAAAGTTCTAGCCAACATGAACTTTTATATACTTAAGCGATATGTACAATATCAACTGATGTCTATTTTTGATTGTATTCTCCAAAATTACATTTTTTCATTTTGTGCTCTATATACATATAACAAAGAAAATTCATTAAATTATAAATTAAATTACGATAAATTGAGGCAAATGAAAAATATTTCGCTGTCATTTAATTTAAAGTTCTTCGCCTTAAAAAAATTAACGTCATAAAGTCTTTATTAATGATTTGACTGTGATTACTGTTAGAACACTTATAACTTTAAATGTGATTTAAGAAAAATTATTTGAACCATTTTATTTTTTACCTCCACAAAATTTTCCCATGTAGTGTTTTTTTTTTATATAAATTCTACCAGGCTTAAAGCTTTTAATTAAACATCATTTTTAGAAAAAATGCAAAATTAAAATTGCAAAATGAATATTTTTAATGAGACCATTATATAATTTCTTGCAATAAAAGGCAAAAGGAGAAGAAAAAAATCACAGAATCATATAAATAATAAATAATTTTTTATTATTACTATTCCCACAGAACGTTATGTCGTAGCTACGAAGGCTGTCACAAAATTAAAATAGAAATACTATTCTCCTTTGATCTATGTAGATGTAATCAGGTATTTTAGTGAAATTTTATAATATCTCGTATCTAGTATGTGCCTTCGTAGACAAGTAGCTAGTGTAACTATACTGGTAGCACGGAGGTCGTAGGTTCGTCTCCTGCCGCAGACTCCGGGTGTCTCTGCAGACAAGCCAAGTAGCTTCGCTGTTTGTGTTTGTTAATTAATTAAAAAAAAGAGTCTAGAATATCAAAGATGTCATCTTGTTATGGTTGGCGGGACATAAAATTTGGAAATGGCTGTATTAGATTAGTCAGTCAGAAACGTATCAAGCTGCTTATTTCTTGTGATGGCAGAGTACACTGCACATCATATGAACAACTAGAAATTTTTGTAAAAATACTTGAGAGAGTTTCCTAGATTTAAACGATTCCCTGATGATGACTTGTTTGTTGCTGAGACGTAAGAGTGGCTGCATTTTATCACTCATCTATATCTTAATTACCTTGACAGAAAATCTTATATATAGCCCTTGACCTTGGCTTCACATAGGAAAGCGTCCACTTATTACATATATATTTACTTATGTTTAATTCTTCCATCTAAAAAATAGAGAAACAGCACCTTCCGTCCTCAGCTGAGGCCACAATCACCCAGCCCAGGATTTTTGCCGTTGCTGCTTGTAAACAAATCGTGTAGCTTATATCCTATGAACCCCAGTGATCTGGTTGATAAATGATGCTATATCGATAGTGTGGCGTGCTCCAAATCTATCAACATTTTTTGCTTTCGGTGGTGGTGATAAATTCTTTCGATTTATGTTTATCGAAGTTCTTCAGGGATCGCACTACACGAGTTGTTATAGATGGAATCTCATCAAACGAGTTCAAAATTTCTTCAGGGATAACCCAAAGCTCCGTTCAATCTCTTAACCATTTCTTATTTTTTAATGATCTTCTCTGTCAAACTTCCAACTTTACTTTTATGTAGATGACTACAAATTTGTCTTACATATTTATTCAACAATAGACAACAATGGAAGAGCTTGATATTCTTGACACAAAAATTCAGTTTGATGCCCGATAAACGGATTATGTACAAGAGAGGACGAAGAAGCTCATCAGTGACAGCAATGTAGCCGACTTTATTAACTCACTGGGGCATCGACGCAGTGTGGAGTGTGTTTCGTTGCAATGGAGGAAAATTCTGAAGCGAATGAGCGCCGATACTATTCCCTCTATCTTCGTAATAATAACCTATTTTCCTGGTTCCACCACAGTAAATCGCACGAATTGGAGTTATTCCCTGGGTGCTGATCCAAAAAAAAAAAAAAAAAATTGGCTACCTCTTTGTATGGAAAGAAAGGAATATAAGAACTATCTGAGAATTCATCGGCCAAGTGTAAGTACGGATATGTCTTAAGCTTTTGAGGGAAAGGAACTTTTAAATAAAGTAGTCAATATTTTATTTTCACTTTGTAAGGCAAAATAATTAAGAGATATTTGTACTTTTTCGGGAAAGTAAATATCCTAACAGACCTGGACTTACCCCATTCTCAGATCTATATTGTCACATGAAGCATTGTCAGGAGGGCTTATGAATGTAACACTATTGAATAAATTTGGTGTTCGTAACTGCGGAAGGACTCAGACCAGCTGAAATAGATTTTTTTGATAACCTCACCCTTGGTCAGGGGCGGAGCCTATCTAACACTCCTTCTGATCTATGCACACGATTGCAGTGCTAAACGGGACAATGGGCCTTATTATTGGCTACACATTCTTCAGTGCAAAAAGGTCCTAGCATGTAGGACAGTGCTGATAATGATTACATTAGTAGCGCGGTAACCTGGTACGCTAGTTCAACTTTAGCAGTCTGCTGCTAAGCTTAGCGCCAAATTCTTTTATAAAAAAGTGCAACATTGTCCGACATTTCAAAGAGAAAAAGGGTAATTTAATGTTCTTTTATAAGCGCAATTATATTAGGAAGTTGCACGTATTCTTGTGAGAGAGTTCGAAATTTTACATGAGAGCAATAAGTAGATTTTTCTAAATAAATTTATCAACAGAACGTTACACTTTTTTCAGAAACGAGACCACAATAAATTTATAAGTATTTCCTATAACCGTAACTTCAACGATTTTTTAGATGCCTTTACATATACTTCAGAGTAGGTAAATATAAAACGACCCTCGTACACATACCTACACTAACGTATGTATGTACATACATTTGTTAAAAAAAAATTGAAAATATCCCCATCATCAGCATAATAGCAATAATAATAAATAATATGAGTACTTCTTCTTAATCATAATGCCACTACGCTGCATACTACCAGCTACTGCAACAACAGCAACAACAATATTTCGCCAGTAGTAAAATTATTATTATTTATTTTTTTTATTTCTTAATACATATTTTACATTTTTAATTGCAACACTGGTAGTCATATGAACAGAAGTGAAGAATTAGTGAGAGTAGAGCCCGTTCCGTAGAGAGGAGGGAGAGGTAGAGAAAGAATAAAAAAAGAAAACGCATACAGGCTTTTAATTAAACACAAAGTATGGCAACGTATTTAAAATAAAACAAGAAATAATAATTTCCATAATAAGAAAAAAGCAACCAACAATAACTCGTAACAGAAAAATGAAAAAATTGTTGAGAAAAGAAAAGAAAAAAAACAACAACAAAATAATTGAAAATTGCGCAATGCAAAACAACAAGAACAACAAAAGCAATAATAACAAAAAAGGAGGTGGCCATATTAAGAAAAACAAGTTTGAGAACTCGGGTGGCTTTTCAAATGAATACGTAGAAATTCCCATATTGAAAGAATTTCAAGAAGCAGTAGTGTGAATATTAAAAAGGCAGAAAAAAATACACACTGTTCCCTAAAGAAAACAGCAACAACAACAACTGCAACAAGAGCAACAACAAATATAACCATAAAATCCACAATTAACCGTATATTACAAAAGAAGCCATATATTGTTAATACATACACATGCAGAAATTTATATCAAACACACATGCACACGCACGCACACACATACCAACATTCACCAATACTCTTCTTCTATGATGTGAGTGTATGTAGAGTATAAATGAAACTTAAGCCAACCATTGTTGTGATTATAAGTTTCCGATTTAAATTTTCTATATTCATATAAAGTGAGGAGTAAAAGTTCTAGCGTGTGTCACTTAATCTCAACCGTTCGGCACCTGAACGATATGAATTCGACCAGACCAGGATTATATGTAAACTTTTGGCGAGGAAATATTTTAAGTGAAATAGCATAAATGTTTTAAAATAATGCAACAGCTAGTGATGATAGCTAACGGGTCCGCCATCTAACTTATTTCGTGAATGGTAACACATAGCTTATGTCAGATTTGACAGATAATTAGTTTTATCCTTCCGCTGAACGAATATGGTTGTGTATGGTTGAAGCCGACTGACCATCCAATGCGTTTTCGCTTCGCTACGTGGGCCTGCGATCGACTTACACAGAAGATGCCGATTTTGCCAAAAAAAATCATCATCATCATCTTTTCAGATGAAGCTCATTTTGATCTTGGCGGGTATGTAAACAAGCAAAATTGTCGCATTTGGAGCACAGAATACCCGCACGCATACATTGAAAAGCCGGTGCACCCAAAACGAGTCACTGTTTGGTGCGGATTTTGGTCCAGAGGCATAATTGGGCTAGTTTTCTTCGAAAATGAGCAAGGAGTGGCCGTTACAGTCAATGGCGATCATTTTCGGGCCATGCTGAACGAATTTTTGTTCACAAAAATTCAAAAGGAGGATATTGGCAACATTTGGTTTCAACAGGACGGCACTACGTGCCACACAGCCGAAGCTACACTCGATGTTTTGCGCCCTATTTTTGAAGATCGCATTATCAGCCGCAGAGCTGATGTCGTTTGGCCACTTCGGAGCTGCGATTTGACACCGTTGGACTATTATTTGTGGGGTGCCGTCAAAGATAAGTGTTACGCCGACAAGCCAGAGACAATTGACGCTTTAAAGGACAATATTCGCGAAGCCATTGGTGAAATACAGCTGCACTCAATCGATAATGTGCTTAAAAATTGGACCGATCGTGTAGGCTACTGCATGGCCAGCCGAGGCAGCCATTTGAATGAAATTATTTTCAATTTTTAACCGGAAGGATAGTACTTTCAATTAAAAAAAGAAATTTGAGAAAATATTCATTTTATATTATTTAATAATATTTTTTTATAGCATTTTCAAAAAAACGTTATTTGGTGGACCCTTTAGTTTGGAGGGAGAGGAAGGCGTCCTTTTCCTTACATCTGCAGGCGTGCCCATTACCTACCAAATACAAACCATGCAATTTCTTGTTGCTTTTGACAATCTGATATAATCCTGGTTTGATTCCTTTCAAGTATTATATCTTTGCATCCGCTGGCCTTTAAAACTCTTTATGATTTCATGAAAAACGAAAGAAGAGAATTCTAGAATAAGACTAGATACATACATCCCACCAAAATAAGAATTTTCAAAGAAGACAATAACAAGCAATGCTTGTAATCTGAAAGTATTGAATACTCGGATCTCTTCTAATGACCTTAATATAGGTTTTTAATTGTAAGATGTCCTCTATTTTGGATCCTGTTCATTGGATCTGAAGTCATGTTGAAAATACTATGAAAAGACGATTCTTTGAAGTAGTTTAAAGGCTATGCGTCCCATAGTATACTTTGCATATTATTATTGTATGTGAAAGATATCCCTTTTTTTATAAAAAAAATTCTAAGATTGAACTTAAACTTGAAGTTGGGAACGATAATATCATCAGCTGATATGCTTAACACCTCAGCGACATACATACATAAGTATGTATATGAAACAGTACAGAAAGTGGCTGTGAGAGTAAAAGTTTTTGGAAAGACACGGTTGAAAAGAGCTTCCTAGGTAGTCATGAAAATGCAGAGATTGTCATATAGAAATAATGTCTAAACTATTTTAATATAGGCTTGCCACAAAAATAAATCCTTTTCAATGCCCTTAAATATATTATATACATGATATCCTCAACATACTAAGAAAAGTATTTTTTTTAATTTCATATTCAAAAACTAATAAAATATTTGCTACTAGAAATGAAAGTCTTGAAAGGATAAAAACTTGCCAATAGTCACAGTTTGCTTTTTTATGTGAAAGTTATGATTTCACTTAATATTTTGGGAAAAAAATTCATGGAAATATAAATAAAGAAGGACTTTCTTTACATTAAATCAAGGTTTTCTCAACTTAAGTTCCCGAAGTGGAAAAAATGCACTAGTGGATACTTTGAAGAATTGAAATGTCATTTCCTGAGAACAACTTCTATTTATTTTTTGAATGTGTTTCTAGTATGAAACATAAAACTATATATGTTTCTTCAAATGTGACTTGCATATAGTCGTTTGTTTGAAAGCTCAAAATTTTAATAACTTCGTCGCACTTGAACTCGCCAATAATTTGACTTATGGCAATTCTAAGGATATCAATTGACTGTAGCTGATTAATTATGGGACATTTTGAAGCCAAATCCATCTATCGAGCTTAAATCTCATAACAATGGAGCCCCCTTTTTTAAATTCTATATGTAAGACGGAGCCACAAATATTTTACTGGCGCGGGCAAGACGGATTTTTTTTTATTAAATTATGACAAAATAATACGATAAAATAGTGAAAACTTTCAAAATTCTTATTGTCAAGCCACGAACATTCTAGGGTGTGTCCTTTTTATATCAAAGCCTTATGGTCCTACAAGTGTGTTGCTATGTTCTGAAAGTGGAGTGGATAATGGTTTCCTGTTGGATACTTACAACGTTTTTTTCTGATAAAAATGTTACATATATTTTGCCCTCAATACAAAACACATATAAATGTGTGAGATGTATTGCATTCAGCTTTACAAGTATTTCAGGGTGGGATACTACCCTTTCTTTAACAGTGCCAATTACTTTGTTTATACAAATAAGGGTTTATTGCTTTATTTTCGCGTATTGTTTGCTTTTATGTGAAAGTCTTATGAAAATTTTATATAGTTTAATATAAGAACATTAATAGTTCATATTTATATATGGAGATAAGAATTTTATTTAAACATTATAAAAGATGAGTAAATATTCGTTTTCAACCTCACAATTGTATGCTGATATTGCTTTGAATAATTTAAATATTTCAAAAAAATTTATAATTTTTCCAAATACGTGCGTAATGAAAAATATAAAACAGTATTGAATGCAACAAAAGGCAACTATTTTTGTTCTATTGTGAGTTTGAAAAGGTAACAGTTTGCGAGGGTGTGGCTAACATATAAAGAGTTTGCTCCATTCACACGGCAACATTTGTTTTCATTGAAAAGAACACTCTAATGAATAAAGCAATGAAACATATATGGCATAAGTAAATTTTATTTATTTTCTTCAAGCTTAAGGTCTCTTCTTTTTTAATTTTATTAATTCATATTTCCGTTTATTTATTTTATATAAACTTTATATATTATCACTTGAATAATAAGTTTAGGTCTAAAACCTTAGTCATTAGCACTTTTTCTTATAATTTAAACTCATAATCTATTATTTTTAAAATTTTAATAGTAATAATAATAATTATAATAATAACAATAATAATAATTAGAATATTAATAATAGTTATATTAATGATAAATTTAAAAAAACATAATATCATATCATTATTTATAAATTTGACTTTTTTGCTCCCTACTGTTTATTCACATAGATTTGAATTGTGTGATAGCGTTTGTATGTGATTGTGGTTTTTAGCCAACTGGAGTTAGAGGAAAATTTGGTGTTGATTTTGCATGTGCACCATCGCAAGCAACTAGATGACTGTATTATAAATGTATTTCCTCCTATCGCTATCATAGATTTGAGCATCTCACAAGTGTTGGGCAGAATTTTGAAGGACTTTTTTCTTAAAACTAGTTCATTGATCAGAAACAATGGATGAATTTTTATAAAAGTTTTTTTTTTATGAAAATATACGTGCACTTTTAACTTCGTTTAATTTAAGTGTTGAAATACCCAAACAGATTCTATTCCTTTATAGAACTGGCTGCATGATTACATGTATATTTATCTATTTGAGCATAATTGTAATGTGTGCTCGTATTCTATGCCATTATTTTCGTAATCATTTGCCACAAAGGCAAAATTTCACATAATCACTGTTTGTTTGCACTCACATACGCTCACATTTACATGAACAACATAGTCGCCATGGAAGAGTAGCACTATCATCTCTGCCACAAAACTCCAATGTAACAGTTAAGCAACCAACCGAATCTAATTTTATCCATTGTTTTTGTTTATATAAGTACATGTACCCGTACACATAGAAGCGCAGAGGAAGAACCTCCCAAATCAAGCACATGATTATAAAGTTATTGGACATAAAAGGAATGAATCAGTGCGAGGAATGGCACTGTTAAATAAAAGTGTAATTCGTTATGACTCAATTATTTTTTCTTTTTATCACAAAAATTTTTTTTCAATAGTTCAATTTAAAAAAAAAATTTTTTAAACAGTTAATTTTTATTTAAATGTAGAGTGCATTAAGACAATAAAATTATTCCATGCAATTCCTTTTATTCGCTCACAGAAAGGATGTTAAAAAGAAAAGAGAGCAGCAAAAACTGTATGCAAAGATAGTTGTAGTTGTTGTAATAATAGTATATAATTTATTGATATTTTCCTTCTTTATTTGAAATATTTTTTGAGAAGTATATTAAAATTTTTATTGATCTAGAACATTTCTGAAATTTTAATTGGTAAATTTTTTTATAGAAAATTTAAACAATTTTTATCGTAATAGTTTTCTGAAGAAAGTAAGAGCGATTTTTTTCGTATATATATTTTCGCTCACAGGTTTTTATGAATTACGTACCGATTTGGAGTTTCGTTTCCCATTTTTTCAGTGCCAGGCAGATACAAAATAAATAGTTTCTTTCAATTACTCGACAATTTTTCCAACAAACCTTCAGATTTGTCACATTTCTTATTTTTTTAATTGCGTAGTGCCACGCCTATATAAAGCATGTAGTATTTGAGATAATAATTTCCATCTGACTGCTGATTTTTTCACAAGAACTATTTATAGTTCACATGCAAATTTTAAAAGACTTTATTAACTATAATATTTTGCAATTCCACTAAAAAATGCGTAAAAAAATATGAAAATAAAAAGATAATGATCCGAAAGTAAGGTTAATTTTGGTAACTTTTACTGATTTCTAATTGGTGCTTGTCATTGGAAGACATTTTCCTTTTTTATACTTATTCAGCGAAGTGGAAGCTGTCTTTAATAACTTGAGAAAAAGTATTTATTTCTACAAAGAAAATAATTTTAAATTAAAACTTTGTGTTTTTAAAGGACTTCACATTAAGGAGCGTTGATATTCAAGAGTACAACATGTGCAACAATTTCTTTATTGATATTTTGAGGACTGAAATCTTTTTTTAATGAAAGGATATTATTCAGAGCTGATCTTATTTGAGCCAATATGTGAGAGGACCAGCGGAAGGGTGTCTGCTATACAAAGTAGTATTTAATAATCCTTTATCGCGCCCAATTAAGCAGTGAGACTATTCAAAATTAGCGCGGTTTACTCTGCAGCTAATTCACGCAGTCTCAAGAAAATCTTACTGGATCAAGAGCAAGAGAAGGGATAGCCCCATACAAATTAAAACCTAATTATTGTATATTTTGCTGACTATAACAACAAAAGTTTTCAAAGCAAGTATACTCCAGAGGTGGTCGCATGTTGACAAATGTGTGATAGCAGGGAAAGGGTACCTTCCACACTGACCTCTAAAATAATATCCAGAAAGTTTAGAATCAAGGCTTTTTAACTAACAAAAAATATATATTTATATCCTTAAATTACAGGAGAACAACTTATAATAGAGAATATTATTTTCGTATAAGAAAAAATTATAAAATAAAACCTTTCTAACAAAAGAAATTTAGGCGGCTTCAAAATACTTGAAACAAATATACGCTACCTACTGAAATCTTTGAAACCGGTGTCAAGAAAATTGACAACTACATGCAAATTTTATTTCATAGTTTCACTCATCTTAGCTCTAACTACAAGGATCTCTACTGTAACACAAATAATATAAAATTTAATTCGGACTTTTTAGAGGATATACATTTGAAACAGGCTGAAGTTTTTGTTCAACAGCTTTTGTTTTAAAATTTTCTTTTACATGAAAGCAATAGTATCAGTTATGAATTCAAGGAACATAATGTTTTCCTGTAATTTAAAGAAATAAGTATATTGATGCCTCAGTAGGCTAGAGAATAGCGTGCGCATCAGCCTATCAGTGTGAAGGCTGTGGGTTCAATTCCCATCCAAGACTCTGGTCGCCGTCACTACCAATGAATGCAGGCTGTATTAACTAAATTCGTTTAACCCAAGTTGTAATATAATGAACGAAATGAATACATATATTTCAAACACAAAAAGTATTTCCAACAACTATAAGAGAATTCTACGGTATTATCGAGGTACTGTCAACTTAACTTGTCGTTCATTAAGAAGGACATGCATTTCTTCTCGGGGATGCTTATAAACGGTGCAGAAATCCCTAAAATAAAGTCCCATTCGATTCAATTCTAAACAATTTCATCGATTATTAGTCAATTAATTCACGAAGGAAAATCATTCCCCATTGACGAGATTCATACTTGACTTTCGAGTTTGTAGGTGATCTAAGACCCTGATAAGTTTATATGATGAGAAAATCTAAATTTAAATGCTTTTTTGAAATCTTGTCTTTCCTTTTTCATTAATTCAATAATATTTTACAACAGGGATGGCAATGTTGCTACAGTTCTTTTATGTTTGTGCCATTAAAATTTTCAAAGCACAACAATCAGGGTTGGGCAGTATTTGAAATACATGTATTTCAAATACGTATTTAAAATACAAATACGTATTTTGTATTTTGTATTTTAAATACGTGCAATAAATGCAAGTATTTTGTATTTTGTATTTTAAATACATACCGATTTTTAAGTATTTTGTATTTTGTATTTTAAATACATGTCCTGAAAGTATTTTGTATTTTGTATTTTAAATACATGATCAGCAAGTATTTTGTATTTTAAATACCGCAAACCATGTATTTTGCCCAACACTGCTCATCAGGACCTGTAGAAAAATTATTTTCTTCAGCAGGTTTTATTTATTCTCCAACAAGAAACTGTTTGTCTGATGCTACATTCAAAAATCGGATATTTGTGAAAGGAAACAATTGTTTTGTTAATTAGTTTTATCTAATGTATTTTATGCTTTAAATGAAAACGGTGTGTGTATCTCGTATTTTTTTATTTTATTTATTTTTTATTTATTTATTTCAAGTCTATGAATTTACAATTCTTACAGACTGATTACATAGGTATATTTATATATGTATTTAAGTATGCAAACAAAATATTACGTTTTATTAGATTATCATTTAATGAGAAATCAATATAAGAGTAAAATTTATTAAATTCCCTGCAGCTCTAACAAAGGGATCAGAATTAGCATAATTTTTTCTAAAGAATTGTAACACATACCTCATTTTAAAGGCAATTCATCCTAGATTTCTTATATGTAAAGACTTTTTACCGAAAACATTTTGGTCTATCGAAAAAATTTATTTGAATCTTTTGGTGCACAGTACTGTTTCTCTGAGGGATTTTTCACCTCATGGAAAAACTATAAATTATTACGGGACGACACATACCTCTTTTTAAAGGCAATTCATCCTAGATTTTTCATTTATAAAGACTTTACCAAAAACATTTTGGCCTATCGAAAAAATTTATTTGATTTTTTTGTGCACAGTACTGTTTCTCTGAGGGATTTTTCACCTCAAGGAAAAACTATAAATTATTACTGGACGACACATACCTCTAATAAGACCTGCAGTATTATTTTCGATTCTAGTTTGAGCAGGACTAGTACATCTATTAGATAGGTAATTAGTAGTTAATAAAGTATTAACAGGTGATCTTTCGGCGGCTGTAGACAATTGAGTGGGTTGGCTCGTACGTTGAATAGAAGATACGGTACTGGTATTAACATTACCTAAATACATACATGTACATGACGTGAAAGTATTTTGTATTTTGTATTTGAAATACGTGCAATAAATGCAAGTATTTTGTATTTTGTATTTTAAATACATACCGATTTTTAAGTATTTTGTATTTTAAATACATGTCCTGAAAGTATTTTGTATTTTGTATTTTAAATACATGATCAGCAAGTATTTTGTATTTTGTATTTTAAATACCGCAAACCATGTATTTTGCCCAACACTGACAACAATCAAATTTAGTGCTACTGAGAAATATTCACAGTTTTAACAATTTCATAGTTATTTTAGTTTTGCAACTCTTTGCAGATGATTAGATATGAAGCTTTAAGGTTCATCTTATTGGTTCATCAAATTGGAACCAAAAAGAACTTTAAGCGATATTCTTCAGAGAACAGCAAATTTTTTTATTTTACAATTAAATGCGGTCGACAGTGCATCAAATTGCCTGGGAGTTTCCTTCAGGAACTGCTAAGCGATCGATAGCTTCGTAAATAGAAAATTCCACAAAGAAGCCATGGTGTAATACAATTAGTCGAGGTAAATATTTAAGCCGTGGGAAATCGAGACGCTAGAAAAATCCGAAGACCGTGTAACAGTCACAAATCTTGCCGCTCTTAGAAAGTATATATGATATGATGAGGGAGTTAATGTCTAGTCTAGATTAATTAAATTTAAAGAGTAACAATATCACGCTTATTATTTTTTTTATATACAAGATTGGATTATATATAAGTATAACATATTTTTTACTATTCAAATGACTGCTAATGTGCGGATTTCGTAGTGTGTTTTTGGTACAATTAAATTTAAAAAAGTTTAATTTTACTATTCTATTGGTACAGTTTTAAAACTCAATTGTCCATCCCTTTTCCCTACAAACAACATTAGAATATAGGAAACAGCGTTAAAAAATGCATGAGAAAAAATTTGTAATACAAATGTAGTTGACCATTCGTACCAAATCGAAAAAAAATTTAAAAAACTCAAGCGAAAAAGTCATCATATGAAAAGAAACTTAAAAATTCATTAAAACATTTTTGCGATTAATAAACATCAAATTTCGACTATAAGTCAAAACCAATTGTAAAATTATACCATTTATAGTCGATTGTTGAAAATGTGTTAAAAATTAGAAATATGTTCTTTCTAGCTGTTCACCTTTTAATTCATCTTAATTATTATAAATTATTTAATCTTCTGCTGCCTTTTAGTTAAAAAAAATCTAGTTTGTGTCATTGTAGTAGTGTTTGAGTATTATCTTCAGGAAAATATATCTTGGCTGTTCCTAATTAAAAGGCTCATTAGGTTTGAATAATTTAGAAGGAAAGTACGGAAGTATGAAAAATCAAAGGATTTCATTCAGCTTTTTCCCACTGCAGAAAATCAATACAAAAAACATTTAACTTTCTTTTAAGGTGAAGGTACTCAAAATTATTGATTTTAAGGCGTTTGAAAATCTTAACTACCTGTTCTGAATTAAACCAATTGTAGAGCATTGTGTGAAAAACTCACACCTCATTAAAACCTTCTAGTTTTAATAACAATAACAGCAGGACATCCTTTTGTAAGGCAATTACAATAAATGACCATCAACAACAGCTCTGCCTCTAAAATAAACACACTTTATTAAATGTATTTATATAACAGGATTTTCCAAAGAACATCCCAAGAAAGTTATTTACTTGGGTCAAGCAAACAAAAAACATTCTTCTGCAATAATAAGGATTAAAAAGATTTAGGCAAAAACAATTATAAAATTTTATACGAACATAAAATTGACCAAAAAAAATCCTAAAAAGTAGAGAAGCAAATAACTTGAGTTCAAATTAATCCCACTCATTCAGATATTTCGGCATAGTGATATTGGTCTGTCTGTCCGCCTGTATTTTTAAAGCATGTGTAGGATGTGTGACAGGTACGATTGAAATTTCAGTTTAAATGTGTAAAATGTTAGGGTAGACTTGATGACAACTGCTGTATAAATATTTTGACGTTTCAAACAATTCCAAGCGATTCCTTTGAAATTTCCAAAGCATTGTGACAATTAAACAATAAAGGAAATTTGCCATGAAAAAATGCACAGGACATGGGTATCTGAATTAGAAAATTTCGTATGCAATAGGGAAAGAAATATTATTTTTTGCAAGTAAATAAAAAACTTTTAAAAACGATTTTTTTACAAGGTGTTGACAGCTTGACATAATAATTAAAACAGCACCATTTGTTGAATTTTTTTATTAAGAAATATGTTCATTTTGGTAAATTAAGTGACAAATAAATATTTAGCAAAATGTCATGTTGTAAAATATAATTAAAATTAACTGCAATCCATGTGCCAGTAATTGCATGATATTGGTGACTACCAAGTGTTATTCCATCATAGACGTCCTCCTTCGTTTGAACAAGGCTTTCAGAACTATTGAGTTCTACCATCAAAAAATAAGCTCTTTGCATCTGCTTCGCTTTATTCAAATAGAGTTTGTAGCAAATAATTATAATAAGTATTATTTTCTCGCATTCTCTCTATTCGGTCTTACCACTTTTCAAATTGGAAGACTTCCAGCTAATGATTGACTGCTGCCCAGGTAGGCATAGCGAAAAGATTTTAAGTGTGAGTAGAGATTAACCAGAAGTCCATCGTTTTCATCAGATATAAGTCCTGCGTATTAGTTTAGGCATAACATAATTATAATCTTTGCACTAAGTAAACTAAATGAGCCTTTTTTACGAGTGTGGTGTTATCCTCTATCCGACAACGATACTCGCAATAAAGCTGATTAATTCCAACACCGCTACTGCATATCAAATTGACACAGAGGTTGCAAATTCTAAATGTGGGCCTAGAAATAGCTACTTGATCGACCAACTGGAGGTACTTAATCTCCATCACATAAAAAGATAATCCAGTTAGCACATGCTCGATTCAATTGTACCAATGAAGATAGATAGTCAAGGAAGTTGCATGAGCTTCATTACATGTCAGCCTCTTTAATCATCCTGTCAACGCTACTTATCAGATGTTGAACAGGCTGCCAAAGAGTATATTGCTCAACATGCTGTAATTCTGGAGCAAAAGTAAAAAGTAACTGTTAGGGAGGCTCAGTCACTACAATTTTCAGCCCTCGTTGTCTTCACGGCTGATTCTAGAAAGGAAATTGGAGTTGGCGTGGTGTCTAAATTGAAGAATTCGGGATTAAAATGCCTTTCAGACCCCTAAGAGAACATCAGAAGTGTCTTCCATCAAAATAGCAGCTTGTTTGTCAAGTTTTCATAGGAAATCGGAGAGAGTCATCCAATTTATAAAAGGCAGCAAAGCTGCAATATTTGTGAAGGTGTACACTAGATTAATTTTGATCAATAAGCTTCTGAAAGGAATGACGGAACATTCATACCTCACTTTCAGATGGCTACCTGCACGTCGAATCAATAACGGAAACACAAATGGCAGATGGCATGACCTCTGTTTGACAGGAAATATGATGTAAGATGTCGGAACCGTCAACCTACGCGAAACTCTGCTGCCGTCCTGCTGCATGCTGATGCTCTCATATGGTTGGCTTAAGTCAGATGGACCAATTAACATACATATCTAGTGGCTAGAATAGTCATCTTGACAGGAAAAGAGCGAATTAATTTCCAAATTTTTTTAGAATGCAGATTAGGAATTTTGTCTACGAATAATGTCGTTTAATAATTATTGCGTTAGCTGTCGCGATAACAATAACGATGTCCTATGCCTCCACCTTGCTTGATTTGGGCAATGATACCTGTAGTATCCTAACTGAAATGTTGGGCAAGGTATAACGATGGATAAAGTTCTTTATCAAGGCCAGCGGGTTGGTTTTCACGCTGACCCTCCTCAGGTGAATTCATGGCCCATCCTAATCTGGTCTTCACTGTCGCTACCTTGACCTCTGTACCCTATCTCCAATTTATATACCTATCCTCTTCACTTCATCTACACTTTAATATCTATTCTATATTCGTCCATCTATCTGTCGTCTTTATTTCCCCAGGTATTACAGAGTGGACATGTACACTGGAACTCTCAGAGAGCTATGAGCCTAACCTAATCTATGAGCGAGAATCAGCCAACGTTTATTAATATCGTAGGCACTAATCGCACTCGGTTTCTGTTGCGTAGCAAGAGAATCCAGAGAACTCGTCCATGTATCATGTCGTTAAATCCGACGGGGAGTCTCCGATAACTAGTTTAGAAGAAGTCCTTCTGCTCCTACGATGCAAAGGGCTCTTCATTGAAAATTCTCACAATCTTGTGCTCCTTGCAACCTGAGTTGTTTCAATAAACTTGGGGCAATAAAAAATTAGTAAAAAAAACGGTCAATGAAATTTAGAACAACAACAAATCAATTGCACTAACTTTAATAAAGGCTTGTCATTGCAAGATGTATTTTTGTTTCTTCACCAAAATGAAAGCTGTCGTCAATATATCGAGAAAATTTGATTTTTAATTTTTTTTTTTTCAAAGAAAATCATTTTTATTTAGTTGCGACAAGCCCTTTACTATTGTGCGCAAACTGTCCATTAGTCACCATTTGTTATACGAAAGCATAGTCTCAATTAAAAATACAAGGATCTCATGTAATTTAGAGAAATAAGAGAATTTTATTTCAAGACGTGTTGCAGAATAGTTCTGGCTTATAGAAATTATTTGAATTTCAATAATTTTAAAATATTTGTCAGCTTAACTTTCCGAAAGGTAGAATGGACATTTTGAAAGCAATGAAAATGTCGTTGCTTAAGAAGAATTTGATTTTTTTCAATAGAAATTTGATAGACATTTTAAGAACCGATTCGTATAAAAGAAATCAGGAGAGTGTGACTTTTACCGCCTCGAAACCAATCATAGTATCTTTAGAACCCTTTGATTATATCGGGGATAAGCCAATTTTCTCTACTTTTGGACGAAACTGAACCTCGACACATGAAACAGCCTTTGTCCCATGGTATTTATCTCTGGAGCAAAAATCAGTCATAAAATTCAAGAATTTCGAATAACGAATCAATAAACGAATCTAATGCCTTCTCTGGCCGATAACACCCATTGGCTTTAATCAACCACTTTATTACAAACAAAATATTTAAATGCCAAATATAATTATTAGAATTTGGTTTTGTTTACTATAAATTATCTTTTTATAAAATGCCTAGTTTTTTATCGTAAACTTATATTGCAAAGGATAAATTTTATAAATTTTTATTCAATAAATATTGCAGGAGAAGAAGGACTTTCTAAGATTTTATGCTTTTAATATATTTCATATAATAGAAAACGACGAATTAAACGATTTACATAATTTTTCTATGAATGATGTACATATATTTTAATGATTCTATCGTATAAATCATAAAATCAATTTTGAGAAGATGTGAACTCAGTTCCTTTGTATTTTGAAGCAAATAATTATTTCTCATATGGAAGGCTTATGGTGAAAAGCCTACATGCTAAAAATCACAACTTTTGTAGAGGACATAAGGGCAATTTGTTTGCCTTGTTTATTGTTAGGATATTTTAAAATCATTGCTCCGTAATATATTTTAAAATCCAGGACTAAGTACTTAATATTGAAATACATTGCGATAATCTTCGCAACAATAAATTTTTTTTAACTCCAGGACTAAATCCTCCGAATAATTAACTTTTAAAATGTATGTCTTGCTTTAAGAAAAGCATATTTCTCATCAAAGAATTTTCCATAATTGATAAAGTTTAAAAAAAAATTACATAAAATTTTACATTCAGCCCCAAAGCAGCTCTGCGGTGGAGAACAATTCCCGTATCATCTTAATTATTTTTTACCATGGAGACGATTAGTATTCTGGAAGACGAGATCGGAAATTTTTGGTTGCTTTACGAGTAATCGTAGGATACCCTGTAAAATTGATACACTGCCGTCGCCAACATATTCTAAATTATTTAGGAGCCTTAGCAGCCTCCCTAATCGAACCAATTTTATATTATCCTTAACAAATCCGTCTTAATAATGCATTATTGGCGCTCGCATTGCTGGAAAATAGTGCAACAATTTCAAATTATAAAAAAAAATATATTTAATAAATCTGCTCTAAAAAAAGAACACTAAATGCTTCCTTTTCTATTTGAAAGGGCAAAAGCTTTTGAAATTTTCTCAGAAATCAAAATGCCATTGGACTATAACAGATTCCATAATAAATTGAATATGCTATTAAATTTTTCTGTGAAACACCAGATTTTCACTAGTGTGAAATTTAAACTCATTTTCTTTTTTCCATTTAAGCATACACATGAAATGTAAATGTCTTTCAATATATTGTAATGTAAACGTCAACACTGGTGTAGAGATAGAGAATTTTCTGTTGGGGCCTACAACTCCTGAAATTTTTTGTGGGAGGTGCTACAAATCTTCAACAAAACGAAATTTTTGTAATTTATTACAAATTCTATAGGAAGAAAATTCGGGGGGCTGAGTCCTCCCCAGACTTACCATTCTGCTCTTATAAACCTCAAACAGATTTCTAATTTTTTGTTGCAATTTCATGAAAATTTTAGGTTGAATTAAATTTTTCTGAACTACTGATAAGTAGAAGGGGGAGTGAAATGTCCTTGGATTGCTTTAACAAAGACTTATCGAAATATTTAAGCTTAAAATTTTCGAAAGAGTGAAGAAATTCTCTGCGGTTGTAACTCAATTTTTAAAATAAAGGATATATGGAAATTTAGAACATTCTTGCAACGACTAAAACGAAATTGGCCATAGAGCTTTCAGTTAAAAAATAAAACATTCATCAGTTAAAAAATAAAACATACATTGTCTTAATTAAGGATATGTATATGAAAGGCAAGAATGTCCTTTCAGCGATTGAAGTAAATTTTTGCATAGAATTTAATTTAATAGTTATTGAAATATTTGCAGATTTTTACTGCTTCTTAGTCATTGTTCTAGTTAAGAAAAAAATTTTAAATCAAGGACATATGAGAGGCATGAATGTCCTTGCAGCAATTGTAGTAAAAATTGTCATAAAGTTGAACTGAATAATTCTTAAAATAGTTAATTGTTTTGTATGTTGCGGCTTTAGCTGTTCATATACCAACATTTCATTGGTCGCGAAACCAAATCGTCAGTGAACTTTAAGCTGTTTAAACACATTCCATCTTATATGTTTGTGCCACAACAAACGAACACAACATGAGAATTCTATATTGTATATGATTATTACAGAAAACATTATCGTAGTAGGCTTAGAATGCTTTTGTGCAACCAACAATTATAATCATGTTGAACAGCTAAAGCCACAACAAACAAAACATTTTGCATAAACTCTAATTGTTTTAACAATTAGTTGGGAAGAATATCCCGAAATAATAAACTTCAATATTAAGTATTTAAGAAAACAAATTTTTAAACTAAGAATAGAAGGCTGTAATGTCCTTACATCGATTGAAATAAAATTTAATACAGAGTTTCGCTACTTTGTAGTCATTGTTCTGGTTAAAATCAAATTTTTAGAATTAAAGGCGTACTCATATGGGAAGTTTTTAAATTAGGGATATATGGAGAGTATAAATTTACTCGTACCAATTGAGAGGAAATTTACAGGAGAGTTTAATTGAACAATTATTGAAATAGTTACAAAGTTTTGTTGCACTCTGACCTTAAAAACTTCACGAAAAAAGTTTTGCCCTTGATGTCAAGTACTATTCCATATTCCACTCTCCTCTATTGATGACTGAAGTTTCAAAAAAAAAAAAAATAGCGAAGGGTAGTTTGACAATTATATAATTACATGATTATATATTTCGTATCAGCTCCATTGTGCACCTTCGAAAGAAAATGACAGCAAATTAACATTTTGCACTATGAAAAAAATAAGCCATGAAAAAATGACTAATGAGTTATTTTAAAAAGCTTTTGTTCACTTTTTTGATCAACTTCATTTGAATGTTGTAATCAAATAAAAATTTATTTTTTTTCTTTAATGACAGAATTTGAATATAGAGAAGTAAATAGTGAAAATGTTTCTACACAAAAATGATGCGAATAGTCGGCCAACAACGGGGACCGGCCCGAAAATCATTAATGGAATAAATAAATGAAAATGTATGGAATACAATTTTATAATCAACATTATAGAAATTACAATACAAACAAAAAAAAAAACTAAAATAAATAATAATGGCAACCGGAAACGGCTGCAGTTTTATTTTCATTCGTTTTCTCGTTTGTTCATTCATTCATTCACACAAAATTTTAAAATTTGAATAACAAAGTGGTCGCGAGTGGCAGGCGTTTTGTAACAATGAATTACCAACAACCATATTGGAAGAGGAGTGAGTGTTTGAAATGAATTGAATGAGCTGTACTGTATGGATAATTATGGTTGTTGTTTATAGAGTAGCTGCTGCAACTGTGCTGGTTGGCTGCTAAATTGGTTGAAGCTCCCTCCCTGCTTTTCTAACACACTGAGCATAACAAGCAGGCATTTAATCATAAAAATTTATTCTTATGATGGTGTTTGATAATGATGGTGTCTAAAAGAGTCGTCTCTACTTACCCTTAAGATGTTTTCAGGAAAAAATAGAACTGTAATAACCAGGGGTGCTTGGAGTTGCATGTAACTGGCAGGCAGAAGGGACCATTAATCTTCAAAATAACAACAACAACAAAACATTTGATTAACTCATATGTGTTGTAATTTTCACACTTCACATGCCAGAAACATGACCAAAAGAGACACGTCATGTGAAGAATAGAGGGTTTTTTCTTCACTACATAAAAAGCAGCCATTTTTTATTTAACATTTAATATTTGTGTTGTTGTAACTAATTTTGTGTTCATATTGAATGGTAATAACTTTAGTTACTTTTTTTTATGTATCAATGATGCCAGATTCTTTAGTTGAAGAAATAATAAATGTTTAAGAAAAATATTGATATAGAAAATACTATCATAGTATTCCATAGCGAACTATTAATAGCTACACACTGCAGATGGCTAGTGTCCTTCCCATAAGTAGCTGTTCATCTGCAACTTGTATTGGTGTCCATTCGGCTGTGCCACTTTGATGGAATTCTAAGTTGTCTATGTTTCTTAAAGAATCGCAGACGGTTTGATATGACTGTGAGGCATGCCTCACTAACTGCAGGGTTATATCAATGACATCCAATCTAAAGAAGGCAAGTAAAGCGCACAGTGAGAGTAACTACTCTATTAACGAGAACTGAACCCTGTAGTTTCCTTAACATGTGATCTAATTAATTCAGCCTTACTGGCGTTCCTTTTTATATTCTCCTTCTTAGATATTAGAAGAAAGTCATCATTGTGAACTATCCAGTCTGGGTATAAATGTTCCATAATCATCTTTTAGTAAAGCTTTAAAGAGCAGCGCAGATTTTATTACATGAAGGAAGTCGGCCAGAGCTTCATATATTTTGCATTTGACGCACGATGGTCTGCTCCCATATAGCAAATCTGTAAAATTAAGGCATTAGTAGCAGATAGAAAAATGTTTGTTGGATTCTTGTATATGTCAGGATTAAAAAAAATTTGAAGTTCCAGGATAATCGATTTAAAGATTGTCCAGCAATTATATATAATGCATTCGGTGAAAGACCATTTCTAACTCCCACATGCATCCTTCACAAATAAAAATTATGACCAGAATGCAATGAAAACTTGTAACTAAGTCTAAAACTATACAGTTCAACTTTTTGATAAATTTTATTTTGTAATCGGCGTAAGGGTATTCCTACTTCCCATTCATACTTCATTTAAAAAAATTAATTCAACTAGAAGTGTGTGAAGAATGCAGTGAAGGCTTGTAAACAAATACAGTTTTCTCTCAAGTAAATTTTAAAGCAATCAGTGGAAGGATATGCTTGCCTCCCGCATATCCTTGATCAACTGCAATTATGTTCAGAATGCAATGAAATCCAAGCCATACAGTTCGGCTTTGTGGTAAGTTTTGTTGCAATCAGTGTAATCACATTCTTACTTTACATGTATCCTTAATTTTATGAATTGAATATTAGTGCAGCGCAGGCAGGACATAACATCAGCTTCTTGACAAATTTTGAAAGGACATGCCTACCTATCATACATTCTTTTATTAAACTTTAGCTGCAATTGCGGATAGAGTGGATCCAAACTTACATTTATTTTTAGTATTATAAAGTTCTGTTCCATAATAAGTTTTATATGTACCCGCTCGTGCGTTTTTTCATCTCCCATATATCCTTATATAAACAAATTTATTTTCAATTACAATTATCATGGAACAGTTTTTACTACTTCAAGCTAACGCTAAACTACATACCTAGCACTGCAAGGACATTCCCATCTCCCATATATCTTTATTAAAAAAAATTTATTTCCAACCACAATTACTATGTAAATGCGACGCAAATTGAAAACTATTTGTAGAATTATAGATTCGTAAATTTCAACCACAATTTTTATCGCAATGTAGCGAAGAATTGTAACTATTTCTAGTACTATATCTTCAAGTATTATTTCAGCCAGCACAAGGTTTACTTCCCATACAGATACAATTATTTTCAAGTCCACGAAATATGTGGAACACTTTTAAAAAGCGAAACGATTAAGCTGTTTGATAAGATCGCTGCAAGGACATTCCTACTATTCTTAATCTAAAAATTGTTAAGGATAATAAGTCGCGCTTATTCGATTTCGTTTCTGAATGATGTTGGCTTAAAATATGTTGAACACATTTTGCATGTTATTGACACCCCCAAAAAGTGAATCCCTTTTAATCCCCCAATAGAACAAAGCTAATTTCTTGATTTCTTATGGACATTAACGTCTATTAATTCCTTATGAAAAACAACTACAAATAAAAGAAAAAAAGAAAATTATTCCTGTGTGGACATATTGCCACACGGATGGTTTTAAGTTAAGGGCCTGCTTATTATTCTTTATAGAAGAACCAAAGACTGAAATTTACTTTCGCCTGGTTGGCCACAACAAGATCTTTCAAGCAGAGGTCCGTGCAATTAAGGAGTGCGTGAGATGACTTAATGTAAACTTTAAGGCCACAGAGGTCAACACTTTCACGGGCAGCCAATCCATAATTAGACCTGAGGGGTTACTTGTAGGACCAGCTTTGATTGCAAAAATACAATTAAAGATTACGGCAAGATCAGTCTATCTTGGTTGCCGGCCCAATATGGCGTAATCGGGAATGAAGGTTCTATCGGCCCGGCGGTCACGTCCAGAATTTTGCAGATATTGACGCTGATCTAGATCCTATAGGGCCACCCAGGTGACGATAAAACGGGGGCCTTGTTTAAACTAAGGAAGCCCGTGTTAGATAAGTTGACGGGTATCTTGATGAAATACCCCAGGTTGCGAGCATCGGCGCTGCGGTGAAGGATGAACGTAGGGAGAATTGAGGAGTCACCTTCAGTCACAGAGTTCCTATATAGTTATAGATCTTAAATCAGCCTTCTTTACTGGATCATGTTAATGTCTTTTCTCTCATATGACATGAATCTTCTCCTCTTTTCAACATAATCTGATCTAACATAGTTGAAAAATAGGAGTGCATCTAAGTTTGAAATAAAGTTTATATGCAAAATATTTAGAAAAGAACATATTCCTACCAAGCAAACATTTTTGCCAGACTCGAAAATGCCATAAATTGAATTTGTTTTTATCTCTTGGGAAGCGCAACCGATTTTATGCTTTTCTTAGAAAGAAAAACTCCATTAATGTCTGGCCACTTCCAATTTTGTACCCTCATATATTTGCAGTTTTTCGCACTTTAACAATTTTAACTGAGAAGCAAATGGTTTTTAGAGAATAAAATCCTTCAATAATCAAAATTTACGGTCGAATCCATTTTAAAGTGTATTTGCATTCCAAGTGTCATTTCTTCTTCGAATGCTGCCAAAAACGGCAAATTTTCTACCATCATCCATCGTCCTTATTAATACCAAGTATATAAAGGACCCTTTATAACATTTGCTACTGTTGTAATTTTATTCTATTTTGTTGATGGTGGTGTCATGGGTTGCAAGCAACCCTTAATACTAAATACGATTATGAGTCAGTAGTTTCTACTGTTTGAAAATTGTTGGTAGTTTCTATCCATGTGTAAGTGCGTTTGTGTACGTGTTTCTCAAGTGTCATTTCAAGTGGATGATAAACCAATTTGTTAAATACTCATTATGAAATTAGTGTGAATAATAGGATTATTATCAAGTTGAAGGGTGCAATTTTGTATTTCATACTTAACAAACATTTTCGTTTTTTATATCTAATAATTTAATACAAAGTACGCTGCTGTTTGATGATGATTTGTATAAATATTTTTTTTTTACAAAAATGGTGGATGTCTCTTGACAATTTTATTAATAAAATATTTTATAATTTGAAATATCAATTGGTATGAAAGGCCAAATAGTTGCAAAGAAAATATTTGTATAATTTTTCCTAATGTTTACTTTTTTGAGCAATTTCATAATATTTCATTAGAAATGTGTTACTTTTAATACAAATTTTAAGGAAAGCGGTTCCCAGAAAAAAAATCGCCTTTAGGACGAAAAAGAGAGCAAAGAATTCGCTGGACACTCCTTAAATATGAATAGATTTTATCCAATTAAATAAATAAATAAACTTTCTTAACTAGATTTAAGTTGTTTTAAATAAAAGCTTTCAAAACATAATTTCTGCTTAGAAATGTCTCATACATTCTGCCCTGTTACAAAACTGCCATAAGATTTTTTTCTTTTAAAATCACATAAAATTTCCGAGAAAAAATTAATATTCACGAGAAAACAACATTGTTGAAATGGATCATAAACTCAGCAGTATAACATGATTCAATTAGAAATATCGACTACTAGTCAACACAATATTTGAAAGATATGTACACGCGTTTCCAAAAAATAATTTCGAAAATATTATTTTCTTCCTTTCGCTCAATTCCAATTTATCCCTAAAACCGAATAAATTACATGATACTTTTAATATCCTAAGTATTTCCTAAGTCTTGTCTAAAAAAATCGTTATTTTCTCCAAGAGGGGGAAACATATAGTTTCCCCCTTTTTCTGCTCATTATGATAAGTTTTACAAAGATCATCACAGAAAAGTTCCATCTCCCAACAGGCTCATCTTAAAGAAAGAACTGAAACCTTATCACTAATGGTCATAATTAATTTCAAAGGTCTCGTACGAAGGCTCAAAGGACAGAAGAGGAACTTTATAGTTTGACAGAAATCCGTATAAAAACGGAAGCTCCAATTTCGCAACATGCGCATAATTTCAACAGTGCCCTGCCAATACCTCTACAAGCGCTTTTCGCCAAAGTGGCTCATGTCTTGAGAAAAACAATGAGTCGTTAGACTATCTAACATTATCTAAGAAATTAGCACAGAACAGAATTATTTGGGTCCATGAGATTCCTCTGAAAATCTAAATGAGTTTTATTGATTGATTTTCTCCAATCCCGCCAGTCTCGGGATGCCTAAAAATCTAACCTTTACCGAGAAGATGTAAAAACGTAAGCAGGAAAGCTCAATAGTCCTTATAGGGATTAAAGTAATTATAAGGAAGCTCCTACATAATATAATTACAAAAGTTTTTTGGCAATACCGCCACTAAGAAGTATAGCTGTTCACAATGATTCCGCACAGTTTTACTGGCGAGAGAGTCGCCTCGGTGTTGAACCTTATTGACCCCGTTATATTGGTTATAAGACTAACACAGCATGGATGTACTTGGGTCCTTTAGAATACTTAAAGAAGCTTTATTGATTGATTTATTGCAATGTCGCATTGCTCATTGGCATAGATATGGCTGTATGCGGAAGGAACCTTAGACCCCTTTAAAAGAAATTTCGTTTCCCGTTACAATTCAGAAATTTTTTCATATGGAATTTTCAACAAATGACATAATCTTTCCTTTCGTTGAAGGGGTTTACCTTCCCTTAATCCAAAAAAATTCTCAGCGGTTAAAGTGTTGCAGTCTCGGGTTACATAAAAATTGCCCTTTTCTTCGGGAGAATCCTAAAATATCAGAAAGGAGTTTATTATGAAATCTTCTGTAAATGACTTTACGCGGAAGATTAAAAGTGCATATAAGCTCATAGCAGTTGCCCTAAAGGGTGCTATACCCCAAGTGTAATATTCCGTTGATCAATTTACTTATCGCTCTCATTTGAGAATTTCAATTTCTTTACAGGATTGCATGCTCCATCCTAATAAGGTTGAGCCTACTAAGGAGCACTATATAACATCTTCTTTCTTTTTAAAAGCATATAATTTTAAACTTTTTTTTTAACGAAAACTCAATAAGTCTTGCAGAGTCCGGTTGCTGAAAAGTTCACCTTCTCTTTTCAAGGGAGATCCGAAAAGTTGTATTAGGGGTTCCTTTGTTTCCTGCTTTTCCAAAAACTTTTACAATATCCCTAAGCTCAAAAAGCTTTGCCTTGCAGGGCCGATCCATGTAGAAAAATCGCCTTTTTTCCAATTTGAGCGTAAAGTTTAAAAGGGAGAGTATTATAAATTAACCTTTTTATCCTATTATGTGTTCTCCACAATAGTGACTTGTCAATAGTGCTACTTATATAAATTTTTGCTGTGAAATGGTTCCCCCAAATTTTCTCGCTAAAATTTTTACCATCCATCTAAACTTTGAGAACATTCGAAACTCAGTGCATTATAGTGAAAAGGGCTTTCGTTGGCTACATGAATCAAAAATGTGATTGTCAAACAAGAAATACATAAAATTGCTCCTGTACTTGCGGGTCCTGTTTTGAAAATTTAATAAACACTTCGTTGTCAAAATAGTTACTACAGAGCGGTACGAGTGATTCTAAATCGGACAGTAGTCATGGATAGAGAAGTTTTATAAAGATCTTAAACTGGTTCGGGGAGCGAGTGTTTACTCTGTTGCTGTTGCGTTCCTAGTTAAAAGCATTTTCTTTTCTAAAACAAAGTGTTTCATTTTGTTGATCAATTTATAAAAAAAAAATCTATCGTTTCGATTAAAAAAAAACTCCTTTTACAGGATTTCGAGTTCTTTTTTTAATAAGTTGGCATTTATTAAAGAACACTATATTCCTTTTCTCGTGGAAAGGGCAAAATATTTTAGACTTTTTTTTAGAAAAGAAAACTCCATAAGGAAAAAAATATATTTTAAGCAAAAAAAAAACAGCTCGAAACCATTTTGCAACCGCTGCCGAATATAATTGCTCTTCAGTCGCCGTCGTAATCTTTTAGTCGGCTTGCTTCTCTGGTGAGGATTACCGCACAAGACACCTTGCAAGTGATCCACCGACATCACTCAGTATTTTCTCATTCTTGTAGAATTTATAGAACGAAGGAACCATTGAAAGGAACTCATTAAACATATTCAAACATAAAGATAGTTCTCGTAATATAAATTTTTTTTTTGCTTCAAGACCGGGTTACTGTTGTCTAAAGTAGTTAACGTGTTGACTACAAAGCAATTAATGACTCAGAGCCTGGGTTTGATCCCTGTTCAGGAAAAGTCATCATCATCAGCATCATAAGTTTTTCTGATTTACGTTAGTGTGTCGTTGTGTTAATTGTTGTTGGACTGTTTAAGTGATGAAGGTATAGCACTGGTCACTGAACAGTTCCGGCAGCGATTGATACTCTTCTACGCTAATGTACTACATCACGACTCCCTCCTTCGTCGGCTCGGTAATAATGTTAACAGAATCGTCGACGAAGTAAAACAATTAATAAAATGGGAACACATACAGCTTAACCTTAACACCAGACTCATTGCAACTTTGCTGTAAAGAAATAGAGTTGTTAAGATAATTTAAGCCCCTTCCTTCTCTTTTCTCATTTCATCACATGTCCATCTCTTAAAAAAATTAAAAAATTAGCCACCTTAACACTTTTAATGCTTGGTTTTTCATTATTTTTTATTATTAAAGAATGATCAATATTGATATGAAATAAAACTAGCTGAATTTGAAATATTAGCGTGTTATTAATTGGTAGGAATATAAGCCGAACTTTCGATGATTCTACTTTATAAATCAGGCTCAATTCTCCCGAAGAAATGTGTAGATTCTCTATCGGACCAAGATTGAATGACTTGGCTAATAAATATAATAAATATATTTTTTGGTAACGGCCTATAGCTGAGTCGTAAAAAAAGTATAAAACGATGTCGATCTCGAAGTAAAATTTTGTCGATATCAAGTCGCATAATCTTAGTGACTAATTTGCATCATCTTCGCGAGAGCCTTTACAGCAGTTTGCCGTAAGAACAATTTCAAAATTTTTTTTAAAATTTATGAAAGTGCCTTCAAAAGGGCTCCAAACTAGAATATATACTCGTTGTGTTAGGAGTGAAGTGGACTTGATTACAAAATTTTATCGTCATTTTTTCAACTCCTTCAACATATTACTGAAATTTACTTTAAAAAATTCTTTCCTGTGTATTCCTTTAAGTTAATTTCATTAAAAAAAACAGGATTTTAACTTGTCATACACAAGTATATTAGCTTTGAAATTAGCTTAGACACAAACCTAAATTACAATTAGCTATAATACTTAGATATAAGCGCCATCTTGCGTTAACGGCAGTTATTCGTAAAACACAGAAAAGCACAGGGAGTGTAAAACAGGTAATTAAAATTGAGTAAAAGAAATATTATAAAAATTCATTGAAAACCAAAGGGGGAAAAAATATATGAGGAAAATTTTGTACTTTCAGAGAAAAACAAAATTAATTAAAAATTAAAAAGAATTAATTAATTTAAAATTAACAAAAAGCAATTGTAATTTACATTTATTGCAATTGTAAAGAAAAAGGATTCATATTCTCACCACTGCTATAGAACATAGTCCTGGTGAAAGCCACTAGCTGCAACAGGGGCATCAGATGGGGCTTGAGGGTTGGTTTGAAGACCTTGATTATGCAGATGATATCTGCCTCCCTGTTCATAGATACTCCGACATGCAAGATAGGAGTAGGACTTAAAATAAACGCAGTCAAAACCGAAATGATGCCCATCAATGCATCCACCACAATTTTTTATTATTATTATTATTTTTTTTTTTTTTTGATAAGACATGCTGGAAGTTTGATCCTATTAAAATTTTTCGAAAATCGGAAGCGCATAACTTCACCATTTATGGACCGATTTAATTTAATTAGAAATTTGGGGGATAGAGTGGTCGCCCGAATCATTGATTATCGCATGAATTCGCCATTTGTGGACCGATTCACACAACCGTATCCATTTTGTAATCTGTTCGATTGGCCTTCTCTATTACAGTCGGTTTCCTGCCAAAATTATTTTAATAACAAATTAAGAAATATTTTTAAATTTTTTTCCAAAATTGTTTTAATATTAAATAAAAAAGCATTATTACAAAAATTCCCTGTTAGTGAACACACTTCCATACAATTGAAATATGTAGTGTATAATATACGGGAAAAAACGAAAAAATTAATTATAAAGGATTTTTAAATTTATTAAATAAACAAATATTTTCATTATTAGCAATTTATTTCCCATTTGATTTTCAATGAATAAATATTTTTGTAGAACTTCTCAATTTCTTCATTTAAATTCTTACGATATTTATTTACATATAAATAAAAAATAAAATGAAATTTTTTCCAAGTTCGACAAATTTTTTAGCAAATTTCTATTGGTTAAGAAACAAGTTATACATTTCATTACAACAACTCAATTCTCTTACATCAAATTATTTCAAATTTCTTGGCCAAATGTGAAATTCCTAAAAAAAAGTTTGAAACATTTTTTTTTTATAAAAACTCATTTGATTCCGAAATTATGTTTTACAAATAAAATTTATATGCTTCATTTTCATTGGCGCACCCCATGGAATTTCTTCTGGGGAAGACAGAATGGCTGTAGTCTTAAGGAATGTATAATTTAACTGTGTTTTCTATAATTCAAATAAAAGAATTCTGCCTTCCTCTCTCTCCGCAAGCAAACAAACGTCTCTGTCTCCGCCAGTGATCCTTATGGTTATTAAATAAATTTCATGTATAAAAAATGTTACTTCACTTAAATAATCAATGTAAGATATTCTTCACGTTCACGTTTCTGGAAAAAATCAACATTTTGTTAATCAATTTATACATTTAAGAATCTTTTTATTTCTTTAATTAAAAAAATAACTTCTTTGCAAGAATGCGCTTTTCATTATAATTTTGCGCTTAACAGAGAACACTAAATTCCCTTTTTTCAGTTTGAAAATAAAAATTTTTTATTTCATTTTAAATAAAAAATAAAAAAACGCCGTAAGTGTTAACAGAAACTTAATAGACATAAGCTTTATAGGGAGACAGATAGATCGACAGATAAATAGATAGAAATATTAGAAGAAAAATAGACAGAGAAAAACAGATTATAATATACACTGGCTATAACGACATATCGCCTATAACGAACAAATTCTTCGGTACTGGTAATTTTTTGCAAATAGTTCATGCAAGTTAACGTATAACAATTTTCTGTATGCAGGAATTTTCGCCTATGACGAACACTTTTCAAAGATTCCAGCACAAAAGCTTTGTATAGGTTGTGTTTTTCATCTGAATTTGCTTGAATTTATAACATTTTTTCATCATACCACGTCAAATTTCCTTTGTAAAGAGACTGCTTTCGGCTAAGGTCTTTAGTGCCCCTTTCCTTATTATTAAATCGTTTCCCTGTTGTTCTTTGTCCCTATATCGTTACTTCGATTATGTCTGTCCGTTGGTGTATCTCTTAATACCTCTCGTGTTACCCTCTCGTCTTTTTTCGTTTGCCCATGCCTCTCCTGGTATCTGTGTCTCTCTAGCCTCTCTCGGATCTGTTCGTAATATTTTAATTCCTCTTTTTCGTACTCGCTTTAGACTCTCAAGATTTCCCGTATTTAAAAATATTTTCTTCACAAATTGAAAAGAAAATGATGTCAAAATATTTAATAAGGACCTACAAAAATATAAAACAGGATAAAGAGTAAATTTGAAGTTAAATAATGAAAACTGCACAAAATAAATAAATACAACGATTTTATTTTCATTTGTTTCCTGGCAAAAAAGATTATAAATTAATCTCTAATAGCATTATCTTGTAATTAATATTAGTTTTACAACATTAAAAAGGTGCTCTTTTGAGTGTAATTGTCTTGTAGCTGGCAAAATATCAGATTTCCTTTATAAAACTTTTACACAAAAGTTTTTTTTTGAGAAATTCAATATTTATTTTGACAGTTCGCTTTAATAAGACATTAAAAATTTCCAACAGAATATTTAGGTTAATTAACAATAAATAATATTTTACCTAGAATTTAAATTAAAAAAATATATACGAGGAATGATTCATGGTTAAATAAAAATTTCTGCGACTTTTTTCCCTATAAATTAAGGAATTTTTTAAACTGTCTTTCTTGTTTGAATAAAAATACCTTCTATTACTTTTGCCAAATTGAAAAAAAAAAAAAAAATATCAAATTACCCTGGTGGTATGTGTGATTTTTAATAACACTTTATTATGGAGCACAATGAAGGAGAGTAAGTGCTTGTAAGCCAGAACAAGGACTGGTACAGGGAATGATGCCTATGTATGTGTGTGTGTGTGAGCAAAACTATTATTGTTTTTGTTCCAAATTTTCTTGAACGTATGTATTCCTTGCCAAAAATCATTTAACAAAATCATTGAGTGTAAATCCTTGTTTTGTTTAGTTTTTAAGTACTTAAGAAATTGTTGTTATTTCTGTTCTAACATTCTTATACATAGATTTATTTATTGTTTTACTCTATTCCTTGAAAACAAACACAAGCAACTCACATACCCACACACACACACACATCCTATGAGATTTAAGAAGAGTAAATAAAACTGTCAGACAACCTGGTGTGTTTTTTACTTTTATTTTTTTTATTATTATTTTAAAGAGGCGAATATCAAAGTTTTAAAAACTTTTTCACTTTTTTGCATTTTTGTGATTCTAATCAATTGTTTATTTTAAAGAGTTTAATTACTGAAAGAATTTGTGGAATTTCACACTGGCAGTTTCACAATTTTAAGGTTTGGAATGAGTCATGAACTCAAAATGTTGAATTAAGAGACAAAGAAGGACTTTGTTTTAAGGGTTAACGCAAAAACTAAACAGTCGTAGCACTCATTCATAATAATAATAATACGAGGAGTTATATTTTAAATTAAGGACTACAAAATACAATTCAACTGACAAATATGATATTCATACACTTTCTATTTGTTATGTACTAAATGTTCCTAAATATTTCATTATAATATATTATGAACCTAATTCAGGTACGCATTTTCTTTTTTTATTCAAGTGAAAGAATTTTCAGATCAGCAAATTTTACTTGGGAAAGTTTTAATTCAGTTGGGGAACAAAGGAAGAGGCATACACAATTTCGCTTTTTTTCTCCCAACTGAATGAAAACCCGGACAAGTAAATTGGGCCAATGTGAAACATGCCTAACAAAGCTAAAACGTCTATATTAATACTCAATTTTAATTGCGCAAGTTTTAATTTAGCTGGGAGAAAGTCGAGAGGGGAAAATATCCTATCCCAGCTGAATTAAAATATGCGCATACCAAAATTGCTTAATGGAAAGGACGTTTTAGTAAAATTCTAATTTAGCTATAAAAATATTTAAACACGTCGTTGCCACTAAACATTTTAATAGCGCAAATTTTAATTTAGCTGAGAGAAATATAGTTTCTGAAACCAATTTCCGTTTGCTGGTATGCTGTTCAAAAAGAAAAGCATACGGAATTTTTGACATTTATTGCCAATTTCAGGTATGTCGTCACCATTTCTAGAGGACTTTCCGTCAACTGAAACAAAAATTAATGTTAAAGCCCAGTACGTAGTTTTTCCTGATCATATCATATGAAATTTTTCATTTATTTCTATACGTAAAAATTATGCTGTATACATTTGTGGAGAAATTAAGTTCAATAAATCATAAATTTTCAAATAACTAGAAGAAATAAACTTTAAAACTATTGCAAAGCACTCAAAAAAACGTACTTTTTGAGTGTGAAACGAAAATTGATCAAAATTTTCTGAACATTAATTATTGTTCCGGTTGGCGGAAAAAAGTCTCGACTAATTGTTATGACGTCACTGTAATAAGCAAAAAGAAAATAATATACTTTCCACTTTGAACTACATACTACGTATACAGACAAAAAACTAAATTTTTGTTTTCAGTAACCAAATCCCTTAAATCAGTAAACATTTTCTGTGAATGCGGACCTACAAAGAATTTTGTTAATTAAAACAACTACCTAATTAAAAAAAGTTTTCTTGTATTCTAAACACTTAAACTGATAATTAAGGGCGGCAATAAAAAAGTTTGACTAAAAATAGAATTTATTTCAGGCATAATATTTGTCGGCAATTGTTTTGGCAACATTTTTTCTATGCACCAGCCAATGAAAAATCGCTTGAAAGTTTTAACAACCTTAGTTTGGATGATTTTTTCTTATCAACGACTTCTTAAGGGAACATGAAATGTGGGTAAAACTCCCTGTGAAACTTCAGACAATTGTTTGATCATCGAATTTCTGATATTTCGTTTTTGTTTTTTTTTGCCTTAAGATTTAAACACATAAACGACAGCAGACAGCAAGCAGCAATATGTCAAAAGTAAAATCCATGTACATATTTAAATGAAAACGAATCAATGAATCATTACATATTCTATCTGAAATAATACTCCCATATGGTACTATAAGTACTTACATACTTACATAAGTACATATTTACATAAGTAGGTACATACATACATATGTACATACTTAAGTATGTACGTATGTAATTGATATGTACATAAGTATGTATGTATGTAAATAATATGCAATCACTTTTACTTTTCCCTCTGGCTAAATTAACACAATAAATTTAATACATAGTAAGTACCATTCTTACAAATTAACGAATAAATTGAATTTAGAACTTCAATCTACAAAAAAAAAGTCTACTAAAAAAAATCCCTTGAAAACTTATCGCTCTAAATAGTAGCCAAGCTAACGTTATAAAACAAAAATAAGGTCTAAAATAAAGTAACAACAAAAATTTTATAAATTGGCATACTCCATTCAAGAGAATAGGATTTACGCCAAAACAACAACTATTACATACTACTTAAAAACCCAAGAAAACAAACAAACACAAACAAACTCACACACTCTCCAAGCGGCCATCAAAAATTAATGAAAACAAAAACAGTGGAGAAAACACAAGCAAATTTGTTGTAGTTATAAACAAGCAAAAGCAAGAGACTCTTGTATGTTTGTAAGGAGAAATTCATGGAAGTATTACAAAAACAGGGGAATTCATTAAATGGAATTTTTAGATAATGGGAGATACATTTTTCCAATTGGAACGTTTTATATATGAACAGTACATGAGTAAAGAGCTGAACTATTTATTGAAGAAGAGTAAAGTTATATGTTTGTTCAATATAAAAATTTACTGTAAGCATGCGCCATATTTTAATGAGCAATGGGGAATTTTATGAGCAATTCTCTTTACTTTAATAGCTTAAAGGCAAAATAGCCCAACTATATAAAATAATGAAGAGTGCAGCTAGATATCGCCATAGCTTAATAAAAAAATATGTTTTCCTTGCTACACACTACCACTATAGAAGTTAAACAAATAAGGTGGGTATGGTCAACGCCCCTCCCTGTTAAATTATTTTTAAGGTTTCTTGCTGCTCAAATACACAACATGAGTTCTTTTATTGGTTTTGCAAAATAAAAGTTAACCATATCAATTAATAACATTAAAAATTACCATTAAGAGTTAAATAAATACCCAAAATAACTGAGGCAAAGTGATATCTTTTTCTTTGTGTAAAAGTATGACAATTTAATTATTAATTTATTTAAAAAAAGTCTATTTATCGCGCTTATTAAAGAAAACTAAATGAAATCCATTCGAAATATAAAAAATTACACTTTTAATAATCATATGTCAACAAATCTACATATGTACATACATACATATATTTTTAAGTTACTAAGGAAAGAGTGTTCCTCTATATCCTATTTATGTATATGTACTTACACACATGTAAAAAAATCAGTAATATATCTGAATCTTAACTGTATTTATAACAAAACGTTTCGATATGGAAGCTTTAATCTCATTTTTGCAACCCCGACTTTTTTAGATGGGACTATGTTCCATTAAAGTATTGATATACATACATACTCACGTAAGTATGTTTTATATAGACTAGGAATATGCATCACTTTCGGGATTTACACTAGCCACACAATCAATCTTTTTAATTAAGAATCTTAGACGTGAATATAAAAATTTTGTGTTTGTAAAATAAACTCTTATTGCGTGGGTACCCCATTAGCATGAGTGCTCCTTATATGGGAGTTCATGGCTACTAATCTAGATACTTAGAGCAATTGATGTTAATATACTAATTTGCCATATTTTCTATATATGTATGTATGCTTCATAAAAAATATTTTGATTTTTACAAAATGTATTATTTGTTGTGGCTTTAGCTGTTCATATTCCAGCATTTCTTTGTATTTAACAATTAGCTGGGGAGAATATCCCAAAATAATAAGTTTAAATATTAAGAATTTTGGTTTTTAAAATTTCTATCTAATAAAAATAATATTTTGTGTTTATTTCAGACTTTGGAGTTTATTTTAAGGACTTGTAGAATACAGCAAAGCCGTTGGTAAGTTTACAATATTTTTATTATTATGAACCGCACATGCATTGTATTAACTTTATTGCAGCAAGTTACATGAGTAGTTTGCTTAAATAGTGAAAGAAAAGTTGAAAGAAAAATGTTATTTAAATATTTCAAACATATTATGCTTGTTTGATTTTATATTATAAATTACTCCAGCTTAACAAAATATTCACAAGCAATGAGATTTAAAAAAAAATCTGTTTGCGGCAATTGCCCATAAGGGTAGATATGACAGTTCGAATAAAGAAATGAATACGTTTATAGGCACCTCAATTTTTCTTCTTATATATAGAATTTCCAATAAATAACATAATTTTCGTCTTCCCTAAAGGTCTATAAATTCTTCCGAAAATATTCGTTGGCTAAAGATTCTTGCTTATCAGCAAAAGTCATATATGTATGTATGTATGCACGTACTAGTATTGGAAATAAGATGACACTTAAAATTCCACTCGGTAGAGAATCCTTTTTTACTGTAATCATATAACATGCAATCGCCAAAGTGCTAAATTTTCTAAAAATAGAAAGATAGAGAGATGCAACACATATTTTTTGAGGAGGCAAAATTATTCTCTTTTTTATTTTTCATAGTGAAATGTGTTTTATTTTTAATATCGTATTTTCTATTCTACTTTCACATAATAAATTCTTAAAGAATTTAATTAGTTTAGCCGAAGCTTTTTTTATTGTATAAACAAAAAACATTTTCCGTAATTTTCTATTTTTGGCTTAATCCTATTCGACCATATGTTAAAATAACTCTTGCTCAGTTTTTGTCAAAAATATCTTTTTAATTGTTTTTTTTTTTTTTGTAGAGTTGGTAAAAATAGAATTTTTTATGGTGAGCTATTGTAGAGATACGAGTAAAGTTAATGCGCCAGAAAATTTACCAAAGTGCAATGGCGAGCACTCTGTTTTATAAAAAAAATTGGAAGAAAATCGCACAGGGATTCTTTTATCGATTTGTTTCATGTAAAATAGAAGCAAATCAAGTATAAATCAATTTTTATGATGTGATCAAAGGTGAAAAGGGCCTGCAAGATCATATCCCGTAATAAAGAAATAATATAAGATTGCATGCAGGATCATATCCCATACTGAAAAATTAGAAGTATAAAAATTAAAATTGGAAATATGAAGAGCAAGTGAGATTGGATTTAAACATTTTCAATTTTTAATATTTAATACGTCCCATTTTTTGGACACCATTAACCAATTCTTCTTATGGTATATAGAAATACACTACTATAGTAAATATTTCATTCCAAGTTTATATGTACATACATATGTACATATATTTATATACATATGTATAAATTTTTATACTAATTTACATTAAAAGTTACTAAGATTTTCTGTTCAAACTGTTATCTGGGATATAAATTTTTAAAACAGCTGATGGAAGTATCAGCAATCAGCTGTTTTATATTCATCTTGAATACCACTGACTATTTTTCAGTTGTATATTTTACAACTGTAGTAAACTTCAGTTAATTTTCTTAATGCAGAGAATGACAGAGATTCTCTAAGTAGTCAATGCAATCCAACAAGTGTGAACGCGACTTTTTCATATGAATTATAAAGAAATAATAATAATTAAAAAATTTCTCATTTAACAATTATCAAGAATTTTATTATTGTACTGATTTTTTATATATACATAATTCAATAAAAACAATTTGTTTTTGTCCCACATCTGCATATACAATATTTCTTGAACATCTGGGGGGTTACTCTCTATTACGATGCGTATGCGATGCGTAAATGGTACATAATGGGATAATTGGTACCCTTTATTGAGTTTACGCGCATCTGATTTTTTTACTTTCGCAAATCTGGCACCAATGCACTCTATAATTGTCAAAATCCTTCGTTAAAACCAAATGTATCTTGCGCTAACAAAACATCAAACGCATCGAACAAGCTTACGCATCGCAATAGAGAGTAACCCTCCTGTAATTATGTATGCATATCACATTCTACAATCCCTATTCTCTTGCCTGTGCATCCGAAATTTCCTTAGTCTGGCATCATTAAGTTATTTGTTTTGCAGTTATTTTGCTTTTATTTATTTCTTTGACTTTTATTGTTTTCAACTTTTATACGGTTCTTTTTAACTGTGTTTGATACAAAAACAAACAAATTTTTCTAGGCGATTGAGTGAGTGCTTGTGGAGAAACAAACACATTCACTCCAACCAGCAATAATTTGAGTATAAAAGGCATTTTAACTCGTTTTTAGAAGCAATAATTTTTGGGGCCGTTTTTTTGGATTAATTCTTAAAATTTTTTATGCCGTTGTTGCTGTCGTTAATATCGTTGTTTATTTGATTCATATTGCAACTGAAAATGCTGCTTCAGATTTTTTATGGAGAATATTTCATGTTGTTTTTGCGCAAATCTTATAAGTACAGGCATACATTTCTCCCCCGAACTTATAACAAAAAAGTCCTTTTTTATTTTTTATGAGTGTATACTTTTTTAGGGTAAAAAGTGTTAGTGAGTTACGATTCTTGTTATTTTATTTTCTTTTATGAATTTTTATGTCCCGCTGTTGTTCGAGTAGAGATGTTGTTGCGCCTCAGTAGAACGTCATCGTTGCTTAGTGAATCGTCACTACTCAGTCCACTTTTTGACTGTATGAAAACATGTTGTTTTTGCATGTTAGTGCTGCTGTTTTTTTCGCTTGCCGTACAACTTTTTCTCTGTATATTTTTTTTCTGAACGTCTATTTTTGCGATTTTTTTTTGGCTTTAAATAATTTTTTACTCTAAAGCTCAAAAATGTTGGCTGGTGTTTAGTTTGATAACAGTTTAGCGTGGAAATTATTACGAATTTGTTGTACACGTTGTAGAGACGCATTAAATAAAAACAGTTAGAAAAGCTACAACAACTTTAGCGACTTAACAAAATCTCGTGCGTACTATAGCAGCAACAATATACAATACATACATATGTATGTATGTACTATGTACATACATACATACTTATGTATGTATGTATTTATGTACATACATACATATGTATGTACATACTTATGTACATACTTATGTAAATAAAAAGAAAAACAAAACAAACATTCTGGTCTTGTGTTGAACTCTCTGTAGTTGTTGTTGAAATTAATTTTTATACTTATGTACTATATGTACTATGTATTTGTTTTGATTTTGCAGTTGATAAGTACATATGTACATAGTACATATATTTTCGCTATCAGGCTTTTTAAATGTTTTTGTCGCTAAAACATATAAAAGAAATCTAACGTTGTTAATAAAAAAGAGTGCAAAGTGAGTTTCCTTTTTGTTTTATAAAATTAATAGTGTTTGTAAAGGACTATGTACATACATATGTACATACATACATACATATGTATGTACATATGTACTTATGTATGTATCTATGTATGTATGTATTAATAAAAACCTAACAGCCACTAACAAAAAAATTTTGTTTTAACAAATCATTTCAGTAAATGTTAGAAAAATTATCCACACACACGTGTACTTAATTCAATCAAATGTAAGTATGTATGTATGTATGTACATACATATATACATACATATGTACATACTTACATATGTACTTATGTGTGTATGGTATATGTATACATACATACCTATAATTAATTACTAATTTCATTTCTTTTTTTCAATTACATACATATGTGTTTTAAGGATTTAAATGTCCGATTCATTTACATACATAAGTATGTACATATGTACATATTTTTAAACTGTTCGACAAAGTAGATGTTGCGGTGGTAGACCACCAACTACAGTCGGTAGTCTGTTGATCTATTCATTTGATAATGTTGTAGGCTCGTTTTCAGCTGTAATTCGCTACACATATGTGCATATGTATGTACATATGTATGTATGTAAAGGACTGTTCGCTATTTCAATTTATGATATACAGTCTAATTTGGATATGTAAATGAAAATGGGAAATTTCAGGCAAGATTGAATTTTGTACTGGTCCTCGCATAAGTAAAAAAAAAAAAAAACGTTTAGTTAAAACGAACTAAGCACTTCAATTTTTTTCCTGCAGCCGAGAATAGAAAATGCATACATACTTACATAAATACATACATATGTAAGTATATTTTCTGAAGTTATTGAAAATAAACTACCTAAATTTTTTCCGACTTTGGTTAAGATTTACTTTCTAAACTCAAATTGTATCAGTTGCAAGTACTTACATATGTAATAAGATTAATATGCTGTGACTTTTAATGGTGGGTCGTCAGCGATAATTTATTTTCTTTTAAGCGATATTTGTTTCATATACATACATATGTATGTAATTTTAAATTTTAACAAACAAACAGTGTTTCGTTTCAATGGTTTTTCGCGTATTAGGATTTTATTTTAAGCGAAATAAATTCTTTGAAATGATTAAAAAACCATATTTAAGAATTTGCTTTTGGAATTAAGAGACTTTTTCATTTAAATGACATTCGTTTACATGAATTTGACTGCTTATATGTAAATACTTACATGTATATCTACATATGTATGTATGTATGTATGTATGTATATGTACGTACAGTGGATACAGTGAAATTGAAACTTCTGCTCGCGGATAGCTCCTCTAAACTGACAGCCTTCTCCCTTGTATGAGCCAATTTTCTACACTTTAAATCATTAAAATATTATCGATTAACGTCTAAATTATCAGTAGTTTATTAAATTTGTAAACATTGACCTCAGTTGGCTTGTTAATCGTCAAACAAAAACTTGTAGGGCACATACATATGTATGTATGCCACTTGCCACAAGTAACATCATTTAAAGCCATTATTTTAAAAAAATATTTTTTCTCAAACTAAGTGTATTATTGTCTGAACATCATGTCTTTTATCAACATTATTAGACTATTGCTTTCATTGGCGTAGAGGGGATGCATTATCCATGCAAGAAATGTCTATTGTCTTACTCCTCTCTTCAACATTTTAAAGAATCAGACTAATTTATTGTGCTTATCTCACAATCTAAAGCAAAAAATCTGAACTTTCCGCCCCAACAAAATATTTCTTATACTTCATATTGATCTTAAGATAAAAGCTAAGAGGTACCAAGGGATTTATTCCTACTTGATAAATAAGAATTGTATAGTAAAGTTAGAAGGCTTTGAGTAAAATCTTTATATCCAGATCTCTGCCGTGCCTCAGGGCAGTATTTCAGACCCGCTGGTCTTTAATATTTGATATTTTTATTAATATTATATACTACAATTATACTTTTCGATTATTGCAACTCACTGAATGTTCTCATTATTGATTCTGTGGAGCAATTTTTCTTGAATAGAAAAAGCTTTTCTTTAAAAATTTCGTGTTTTCATTGTTTTTTTTGTATCCTTGTCGTGAATAAAACTCGTAATTTACTATTTCTAGTGAACAAAAAAGTTAAAAAAAAAATTTGGCGAAATTTTATACAAACTCAACAACAATTCACTACTGACCATAGAAACTCTGAAAAAAGGGAACACATTTCATATAAAATTTTATTCACTTGAAATGAAATTGTTTTTATTTCTTTCAAAAATTGAATCTCATAATATTGTTTTTAAATGGCTTTAAAGGATCAAACACTTCTTTATAATGGCGTTATATAAATATATCTGTATCATTTAAAAAATTTTTTAAGCGAATCTACCACTACAAACACGTACGTACAAACTCAGATTAAAATGCATATTTCCTATTTCATAGTCTGTTTTAATTATATCTATATATATAAAAACAAGTCCGTATATGTACGTCGCCGAACTAATCATAAACGCGTCGAGCGATTTCAACGAAACTTATACACTACGTAGGCAGTGGCCCATATATGGTTTATATGAAGTTTGGTTAAAATCCTATAACGCACGTGTGTGCGGTGCGTATGTGAAGTGAGTGTGGTTTTGGGAACAAAACCAACTTTATTAAAAACAAGTGTGTTTCTTTTCTTATTTTGTTTTGCCGTGCGAAGCAGGCAACGGGTCCGCTAGTTTTATATAAAATTTCTTTTTTATTGCTTATAATAAAATAAATAAATTCATAATATTGAAATTTATCGGTAATGTACCCAAACAAAATATTTCAATTTTTAAAATTTTAAATACATATAGACCCATATAGAATATAAATTGTTTGTTGTGCTGTTTGTATGAAAGCATTCTAGGCCTACGACGATTATTAATTTTGTAATATATGTACATATACAATAGAGAATTCTCATATTGTATTTGATTCGTTTGGCATAAACATATGAGGTTGAATGTTTTCACACGTTCACTGATGAGTTGGTCTAATGAAATGTCGGCATATGAATAGCTAAAGCTCAACAGAAAACAGACCCAACTGACCATATTTGGGTTTTTTATGAAACTTGAAATAAGTCCTTAAAGAGCATTGAAAACAATAATATTTTATACATGTAGCTGATCCCAGGGAATTTCGTAACTACCTACATCCCTATTGGTTCTATTAAGCGAGGTTGTTCTTTTCTACGCACTTATTTGCGGGTAATTTACAACATTATTCCCAAGTAGGTCATATTTATGAGTGATGTTGTTATGTTTCAAAACGATTTTGATAGACTTATAGCGTCTTCGCTAATGACAAATGCTTTAAAAAAAAGCAATAGTACTTTAAAGAAAATGTTCGGTTTTGAATATGTTGCATATAACACATGTAAATATGTTTGTTGCATATTCTGCATTCAACTTTATTTCATGATTAGAATTTTGTTTGTCTGTGTTGTTATGCAAAAAATGTATATCCAATTTAAATTTATGGATATTAAATATTTCAAGCAACTATTTTTGTTTTATTGTGATTTTCTAAAAGATCTTCCCCCGTTTTATCATTATAAAGTCGTTGTTCCAAATTCAAGTCAATTTAGTCACGCCGTATTAAATCTCTTATTATTTCATGTTGCAATCAATGATTTTGCTATAATTTTTAACTCGAGGTTGCCATTTAAGCCACACTTGGCAGCGGCTAGTCCACAGGGCATCTACTTTCGAATATTTATTTATGTATATCTTTTGTGAAATCTAATTCAGAACATGAAGTTCTTATTGCAAACATTCCCTGGCTCATCCTGAAAGAGTGCAAAGGACATTTGTTTATCACTGTTGAGTTTTGTTTATCCACAAACGTATAAATTGCGCTGCATGCGCTAAGGATTGAAAGGTATCCGTCCGTCGCAAAATGCCGTCATTGTTGTTTGTACTCGTATGTAAGTATGTGATGTAATAAATACCAATATTCAGATTATGGTGCTCTATTGGAGAGTGTTATTTTGGATTAAAGTACCAAGTAGTCATCATCGCCTAAATTACATATTTAATGATTGCTATCATCGCAATCATTATAAATTAAATAGTTTAAAAAACAATATTAAAGTTTTAAAAATTTTCTCAATTTGTTCTTGTTTCTTATACAAGTCGTACAACTTTTAAGAGACGTTTCTATACGTTTATTCGGGGAAAAAAGTTTTATAAGAAGCAAAAACTATTCTTTTTTATTATCATTTGTTTTTTCATTGCAAATTTCGCCTAGTGGAGATTAATACAAAACTAGGGCTTTAGTGCTTTCAATGGTTTTGATTATCTAAATTATCTAAAATTTCATTCCTCAAAACAACAAAAAACCTTAAAACTTTATTCCAAATAATCCTGTCCAATGTCGTAACACATCAATGAAATAAATTTTACTAACTTATATGCCATAGTATATAAAGAACATTGTTCCACACATTTAAATAAATCAAGAAACCGTCGCTCTCAAGACCAGTTAAGAAGGCTAAATGTTCATTATTCTTTTTTCCAAAGAATCTCCACTATTTGTTTCTTATTAAAAAGTGAAAAAAATATATTTACATTTTCTCATATTGTGAATAAGTTTAATTAATTAATCGATAGTGAAACAATATTTTTATTAGTACAATAAAGAATAATAAGAGTAAAAGTAATTTGTGGACTTCCCATAATATGTTCTTTTTTTGCTGCAACATACAAAAAATTGTATTGAAACCCGATTCAGATTACAATATTTCACTTTTAATTCTTGCAAGTTTGCAATTTCTACGAGGAATTTGAAAATATAAATGACTGAATCATAAAGTCAAGAGCACTTTTATTGCCAAACAGGATATTTTCTTGTGTGATGATGAAAGAAGCATCTACTAGTGCATTTTTTCAACATCTCAGGAAGTCAAATTGTATTAAAAATCTAAGTAATTTCTGTAAATTATTAAACGATATAATTACTTTCACATAAAGAAAAAAAAACAAAGGAAATTATTCTCATGGAATGACATTTCCATTGCTTCCAAAGGATCCGTTAGTGACTTTTGTCGACTTCTTAGGATACAATTGACAAATTCTTAAAGTAAAACAGGAATTAGGTTATGTTAGGTTAGGTTGATTGGAGGGGTGTGATAGCCCATGTTATACGACATACACTTAAGCCAGTGAAGGCTTGTTGTGCGCTCCCTTTTAATTATCAGACACAAACTGACAGAATTCTGCGGCAGGATTCGAACCTGGGACCTTCGCACTACGAGTCTAGTGCACTACCTACTAGTCTACGAAGGTCTAGCTACAGGAATTACTTCAATAAATTTGTGTAAACCGATTTGATTTTTTTTAATTTACCTAAAAACATTATTTTTCTTCAACGATAAAATTACTTTCACAAGTAAAATGCTGAGTTCATGGTTATTTGTTAATTCGGAATTTCAAATCAATCCTTGGACCTAAATCGAATCGAGTGTGTTAGGGGTGAACTAAAGCGCTAAATTTCGAACCTTCTCTGCAGTTAAAAAAAGGTGTTTAAGGAAAACATTAAAAAAGCTGTGGCAGAATATTCCGGCTCATGCACTCATATGAATGAAAAATAAATATTTCATCTTAAATCAATAACGCTTACTTTTCCATTTACTTCAATACAAATCCAATTGCAAATTATTACTTTAGTCTAAACGAACATAATACCAAGGATCTTCTGGTACTTTTTCCATAAAAGAAAATCACGTTTTTGTTGATAATATCTATATGTGTCTTAATTCTTAATTCTTTTGGTCCAATAAAACGATTTGAAATTTTATATACTTACCTTTGATTTTGATTAAATTTGAATTACATATGTATACAGTGACACAGGAAAGTCTACATACCCCTTGCAAAAATAGTGTTAACAAAAAATTTAAAGCTTTCTCTCCTTCTAACTCTGTTTAGGCTTCAAGGAAAACAAATACTGTAAAGTCTTAAATTTGTCTCAATAGAAGAAAATATTTCTTTTATTTTTCAATAAATATATACAGTGTGAATATTACGCGGAATAAAATAAACTCGGTCGCGAAAAAAATTTTAAATCAAATAATCAGTTTTTAAGTATAAAGTTAAAAATTATCGAAACTGTGAATACCAATTTCAGTGTTTAAAATGTTAAGAAAATAAGAAGAAAAATTATAAATTATATAACTAAAAGACAACAAAAGCAAGGTGCATATAAGTTTCATTGAAATCATGCCACAACGTTCAACTTTTGCTATACAAGAAATTTTAGGCCTCAACACATCAAAAGTGGCAGCTGCTGTGGCCGCAGTGGCAATGGCGAAACAAAATAATCTCTCACAGAAAGACGTTAACAACACCAAAAATGTTGAAACACTAATTGCAACAAATGGCAAACGGTCTCAAAGTCCAGCAGCCGTAAATGGTGAAAATAAATGTGCGGAAAATGTACAGAAGCAGGATTATAAAAAGTATAAAATTACCAGCGAATCACCAACAACTGCAGCAACAATTAAAATTTCTTCCAATTTATGTAATGCAACAACAATGGCAGAAAATACCCAAACAACGGTAACGGATATTGCAACAACTCCAAACTCTATATCACCTTCAACAAATTCAATTTCATCGGTAAATTCCTCTTTATCTTCTTATAATGAGGAAAGCGATAAGAGGCGTCAACAACAACAACAACAACAGCAGCAGAAACAACAACATCAATTGTCTATGGCTGCTGCCTCTAGAATGGCTTATTTTAATGCCCATGCTGCTGTAGCAGCAGCATTTTTACCACATCATTTAACCTCACATACCACTCGCAATCAACAGATGCAACACCACACTGTTGCCCATAATCTACCACCAGCTTCTCATAACCAACATCCTCATCATCATCATCATCATCACCATGCACATCATTATCAACCAACGCAATTACAACAACAGCAATTTCATCAACATTTGCAAGTAACACAATCACAAGTTGCCGCTGCTCATCATCACATGTTGCATGGCCAGGGTAAGTGCATAAGTATTCAAACAAATGCATTAAATCAACTAAAAATAAAAATAAAAAACTTTTCAATTATATTTTGGTTATTTTGAACAAAGAATTCAAATATTTATTAGCTGTACCATCATCAGATTATTTTACTCAGTTTCTTAAAATTTCCATTGTTGTTCCTAATACAAAAAATAAAAAACAAAAAAATTGTATATCCGTTAAAGCAACACATGCCAGTTAAAGACAGGGTAATAAAAGAATGTAATCTTATTTTTATGCGGAAAAAATGCCATCTTCAAGTTCTTATATGTCAACTATTGTAACTTATAATTAAAATGGCAAGTTAAATGAAGTTTGGAGCTCCAAGCTCCAAATTACAAAATTTATAATCAAAAGGATTGTTCGTTAGAACAAAAATTCTATTTTGCGACAGATTCAGTGGAATTTTAAAAAAAAAATATTGTCAAAGTTTAGTGTAAGTGCAAGTATATCAAGAGCAAATTCAGATTGGCTGAACCATATCAGTTGTATGCGGTGGACAACTCGTCGCGGTTTACAAGCAGACGATTTAATCCTATTCGCTTACTTTCTGGATATAAATCAAGTCGCTTATGAACGTCGAATAAACACTTGTAATATTCGGCAAGTCGCAACTACTGCGAACAGTGTACGAAAGTTTGTCATCCAAATACTGCCATCAAACATTAATGCCCTAGAATTATATTTGCAATTAAGTCTGTTATATTGACAGTAATAATTATGGACAGTAATAATTATATAAAATTATTTTTTAATTGGCTTTATGAATCTCTAAAGAGTGCGCCCTTTATTTCAAAATTAGTTCCTCATGAATCGTATTTATTGAAAATTTTGCTCCTTGGAAGCCTGCTAATATGCAGACGGAAATTCCATACCTATAATGATTGTCGTATAATTGGAACATTTTCATGGTTTTTCATTATTTAAAATTGTTAAACTTCGTTCTATAATTCTAACGATACGTTTGATTATGCGATATGTTATGCTGAACATGCCACGAGTTAGTTTTAAGACATGAACAGCCCAACCTCTGTTCTAGTTGATACACATATGCTGCTGTGCTGTCCGAGGAGATGAAAAGTAGATGAGAGAGAGAAAAAAATAATCTCTGGTCTAAGTTCCCTCGTTCGGTTCGGTTTTAAATTCATGAAAGAGTTAGAGAGCGATATATTTGGTAGATTTTAACTCGCTGTTTCCGCAGAAAGATCAATTCCAATAGACGTAGAAGATATTCTCTCCTCCCTCTTCAATATGACAGCTTATAAAGAAATCTTACAAAAGTGACATTTGATCCCAGTCAACTCCGCTACAAGCTCGCATATTTGATGCTAGTGGATGATCTCTTCTAGAAATGCAGATCACCTTCACTCATATCGGTGCCTTCATAGACTAGTAACTAGTGTACAGGACGACTAGTCCGAAAAGCTCTGGGTGTTTTTGCAGACCAGCCAAATAGCTTCGATTTTTGTGTTTGTTAACTTGTTAAAAAACGATTAGTCCAGATCTCGCAGGTGATCTCGATAGACAATCTGGTCTGCACGATCTCAAAAAAATCCTGATGAGCTCCTTCTGAGATTTTTCTAAAAAAAAAATCTACTTTCGTGTGTTCAATCAATATTTTTTAAATGTTTTTTGAAAACAATAACAATATTCCCTTACAACATATAATAGAAGGTCCTAACTATTCTGATTAGGAAGGAGAGGAAATGAGAATTCATGACAAATATTTCACTAGGTCAGCTGCTCCTCAGGACGAAATATTCCGAATATGAGGAAAAAAGTTCGAAATAACTGAGAATTTACAATGAGACTAAGAGACAAATTTTTGAACCGCTTAGCTGTTCCTGAGGAAAATTTCACGATACAACAATATTTTTGGAATGGCAACTATTGGTCCATTACCTCTCTAGGTGAGCTGAAACAGTTTCAAGGCTGAAGAGTGTGATCGGTACAAATTTACATAAAAAGGGTCTTCTAATGATGTGAGGAAAGGTAAAGTTTCAAAACCGAAACCGTTTAAAATTTTCATTAATATACATATATAATAAAATTATATTGGAATCATTTTATAAAATAAATGTTCCATATGAAGCATTTTTGCTATGATATCTTCCCTATGATGTGGCTCACAATAACAGTGATTGGTGTGGAAAATAAATATGAAATCTAGATTTAGACGTTGACAGAAGAAGTATTAAAGTCAATAAGTTTTTAAAACGAAATTATATAAATCCAGTGGAAACCGGCAAACGTTGTTTGTTCTTTGATCAGGACATAAAAATGTTTGCAACATTTATTCTACCGTAGTGAATATATGTATGGCAAAACTTAAAGTTTTTATTCAAACTGTAGTGCGAACCGTAAAATAATTATGGACATTATTTCATACATAGAATATCGTTACATTCAGTTGCAAAGGAGCTATTTCCACTTATATAAATTTTACAGCAAAGAGAAAAATCTTCTAAAATCTGATGTTTTCAATATCCTTTAGGTCTGTAAATGCATTAAAAAGCGGTGAACAAAAACGAAATATGTATCTGTATTTTTGCATCAAATGAATGAATGAATTTTCATAAAATATGAACTTAGTTTCATTTCAACTGAACGCAATGATTTATCAAATATTTATGGACTGCAGCGATATTTTTAAAATACTAATAATATTAAAATACCCACGGATTTTTAAACAAGTTATTGTGTAAATTTTAGCGCAGTTTGGCCGCAAGACCATAAATATAATTGCGTTATATTAAGTAATAATGTGAACCAAATGAAAATAGTTTTTCATTATGGGCTCGAGTTCAAATCTCATCAGACTCCATTAGAGAATGATATTATTAATTTTCAAATTTGACCACTAGCTGGAGGAACATGCTCATGTTAACGGTGCCATCTCACATCTCATCAGTATCCGAGTCCACCAATTGGGCAGGTTTTATGGGCACTTGGGCAGGTTTGCTTCAAATATTAATGGGATTTTCCAAAGACTTAATTTTTTCTTCAGTCGCAGTCGAGATTTGAAAATTTTTTATAGAAAATTTTTCTATTGTGAGGAGCATCGTTGAATCACCGTCTCTCCAATATAAATTTTGACTGTCTAGATGTTTTAAGCCACACATTCATTTGATGACCATACAAACTTGACTCCCACCATATTTGAACACTAATAGTGTTTTATTTTCAGCAAAAAGTGTAACATTGTGCTTAATTTTATAAATAAAATTCGTTTAGCAGCCGAACTTAAAAAATTATAAGCTCATGTAGAATTGATTGATTTTTGTGGTTACAAATGAACACTAAATTCCTTTTTATATCTTTGAAAGGGTGAAAAATGTTACACCTTTTTTAGAAAAGAAAACACCTTGACCCTTTCTATTGAAAATCCCTTTACATATGCAAATGTGCGCCGATCACTTAATTCTTGGTGGCAACCACAAAAGTTGCATTCAAATAACAATAACAACAATAGTACTAATAATTTCATTGTTATTGTTGTTATAAGGTCCCTAACTACCGAGTACATACTAACTACAAGTGACATATCAAAGTAAAATTAAACTTGACAGACAAGCGCGCTAATTTCCTCCAGTTCCTGTCACTGCATTTTTAAGGCGTTGTCATGCCCGTTATTTTACAATAACAGCAACAACAATATGTGTGTTTGTATGTGCATACATATGTATGTATGCATATGTAAATATGTATGTCAGCCAGCGAATCGACATATTGTATAGAACTGAACTTAAATATTGTTCCCCTGTTTGTTGTTGGAATGTCGTCGGAAGACAAAGTGTCTGCCTTTTGTCTTTGTATATTTCTTTTTAGTTTTTTTGTTTTGCATACATTTTACTCATTGTTGTTTGAAACTTGCAGAAAAAAGGGTTGCAAAAGTTATACACCAGTATTTAACACTATTATTTTTTATTTTGAAGGAATTCCTTTCAATAAAAATATTTTGTATTTAACAATCAAACAGTTGTGTGTGTGTTTCATGCAAATTGCCCTACAGTCGGTTTAACAAGTTTTAAATGGCTCTTGTTCTATTGCTAGAACGAACTTTAGCAGTACTTTAGCAGTAGTTGGATTTTTAATTTGGTTTTTGGTTTACGTTCTTTTATCTATTCTTATGGAAAAGACAAACCCAAACAAGACCGTCAAGTGCCCTTTGGCTTTCAAAAATTTTCATGTCCATACAATTTTTATGAAGTAAAACGGCATCAGCGCAATTAGAAAATCCAATTTTGATAGTGAAGAATCCAATCCAATTTAGAAAGAAAAGCTAGCAACACCAAACAAAAAAAGTGAATAAATAAAATTGCCAAACTATTACAATTATTATTTTTGTTTATAATTTTACTTTTATTAATATTTTTTTATTGAAGAATATGTCATTAGTATTTTGCAATAAACGCATTTTTTTTTAGAAAACACACACTACCCTGTAAGGGAGTTGAATTTTTTAAATTCAATAATTGAAAATGTTACATAAAATAATGCAAGAGAAGCGTCATGTTCTTTTCTGGAAAAGTGTAATATTTTCCTATTTCGTTGCCAAAAAATCAGTTCTCGTTTAGAAAGTTTTAACTTCTTTATGCGTTGCACGTACTTTCTTCGAGAATCCGCACTTAAATCCTTTCTTTGCCTTAGTTTACAATGTAACCCATAATATAAGACACAGGGAATGCTGACGAGGTGTGTTGGAGAAGGTCTATTTGATTCTGTTCGCTGAGCTGCTGTCTTGAGAAATTGGTCAGTTGTTTGCAATATCAATATCGCTGCAAAATATTTTATTGATTTTCTATAAGGCACTGGTTAATCGACCTTGATCTTCCCTTATCCGTTTTTCTCAAATTTATACTATTTACTCATGATTTATTTATTAGCCTCTTTTTGTAAAAAAATGGGGTGATAATTTTAGTTTATTTTTCATTATTTTGAAAGCAAAACAATCTTTCTTAGTTTATTTTTTATTTAAAAAAAAAAAATTAAGCTCAACATAAGTTTTGAATTTGTATATGCAGCCTCGTTTCATTTCGTTGAGACTGAAACCTGATACTTTTGCAAGTGATGAAATAATTAAAAACTGATTAGCATTAAACAATAAATGATGAGGGTTTGCGTTTGTTTTTGGATGTTGTTTTTCTCTATGTTTTCACAATTCAATCAAATGTACAGTTTTGCTTTATTTTTATTGTCAAAAGAATTCCTTGTAATTTGGCTGAATTGTGGAATTTTTATTCATTAATTGCCTTTCATTTAAAACGCAAAAAGAACTATTTTCAGTTTATCTTCTTAAGTGGAACAAGAGCTCTGTACACATATTTGAGATTAGAATTGGAAGTCGATATTCTTTTTTTCATAAAGTAGGAAAATAAATCTATTTTGCATATTTTATACTTCTTTAATCATCAAACGATGTTCTAGAGAACTTATTTAATTTATTATTATTTGCTGAATCTTTAATATAAATTGAACTTTCAAAAAGTTTTCAAATCTTGATTAACTAACCATACTAAGGCAGACCTCACATCACTCGTGTTCGGCCAAAAGTGAGAGTGTCCCTCTTTGCCGAATGTAGACTCTCTAATTTAGAATGTTGTGGGCTAATGGGCTTGAATGGTACTCTTAGTCTTATGTACGTTGCCACATATTTTGCAACCATAGTTTTAGCCAAAGGAACGAACATACAGATCTTTTTGATCTTTCTTTTTCATTACATACCAGGGAGCAGCAGTAATCGTACGGAGTTTTCTTATTTTTTCCCCTTTAAATTTTTGATATATTAGATGTCGAGGCAGTGTTCCATAACAGAATCTTATAGAAACATACTGGTTGTAAGATCTAGACGTGGTTAGTGTAGAGTTTCTTCTAATAAGCCAATTAAGGTGTACTGCTTTCACTTTCATTAGGATAAGTTTTCCATCTGTGTGACTCTTCAATGTAAGGCTACGGTCAACGTGTATGCCATGATATTTAATCTCAGTGTGTTGCAGTACAAACTCATTATTAATTTAAATTGGGGGGCATTTTTGCCTACACAGTAATCGTCAGAAAAATTCAATCTATCGACATTAATTTCATTGCAGAATTATTTCGACCGTGGCCCCCGGGAATAACTAGTCCCCTGTATTTATAAATTTTTTTGATTACATTTGTTTAATTTTTTGGTAGATGGGTATTTAATTGCACATTAATATTAGCCAAATCAATGGCCCGTTTCTCGCCTTTATCCTCCATGTCCTTAGACATTTTTACAGCAGCGTAGTTTGCCTAGATGCCTCTTATGGGCTTTTATGGACAATTATAAAAATTGTATCATCTGCAAACGGTGATATCTTAATATCATTGCTCATTACCACGTATCAAATAGGACCCCGAATGTTGCCCATGGAAACTCCTCCTTCTTTCTATTGGTTATGGAGTGCTTCGAAAATTACCTTCTCTAATTAACAATGTATGATTGTTGAAAAGTTATTGCATCCGGAAAAAGAGACTGTTTGATGAACACTATGGCCTGGAGGTGTCATTGGGCCGTATTTGTTCGAAAACGACGCTGGAAGAAACTTTACCGTCAATTCAGAGCGTTGTGGCCGTATAATAACCGGCTTTGTTTGCACTGCAATTGAAGATTATGAACTGCACAACATGTGGTTTCAACAAGACGGTGCCACGAGCCACATAACACGACGGATTTTAGATTTCTTGCATGGAAAGTTTCCACAAAGTGTAATTTCACGTTTTGACGACGTCAATTGACCACCAGAATCAGGGGATTTGAAGCCGTTAAATCTTTTTGTGGGGCTACGTCAAAGACCATGCCAACGAGGATAATTCTTTAACGTTAGAACATTTAGAAACCAACATTATTCAAGTTATCGCCGAGTTACCGCCCGATACGCGCGAAAAACTTGCATCAAATTCATGCAGAAATTTTTTAAGCGAATCAGGTTTTTATTTTAGAGTTTTTTTTTTTGGTGTAAGTCTAATTAAATAAAACCTTGTCTTTCGTCGCATCGATTCGGTATACTTATAGGCAAAAGATGCAGAAAAATTCTTTAAAGCAACGATAATGGTAAAGCTTAAAGGAAGTCTGCGTCAGTATTGGTAGAAAGTGGAACAGCTCGTTTGCGGGTATCACCAAGTACTCTCTAACGTTTTTTTTTCATAACTAATTGAGTTTTAAAATAATTAAATTAAACAATTAAATGAATAATGTATAGACTAATGCAATCGCCGAACAAGCAAAACACGTCTAACTGCTGTGCCTCTCACAAACAAGCTAAACTCCTTTAAGATACATGTGTTTGAGGCACGTGGCCCGAGAAATTTCAAAATTCACCTTTTCTTTTGAACAGACCACGTATGTATTCATGTGTAATAAATGTTTGCATTTCTATCGCTTTTACGCATGCACATACATGTCTATGAATGAATTACAAAATAGACACTAATTTGTTTACAATAATAAATAATAAACTTTTGCGTACATGTAGTATTTTTATACATTTCGTAAAAACTCAAATACGAGAGTATTGGAGCCAATTAAAAAATTAATCAAAATATTATTTAAAATGGTATTAAACTCTTAAGCGAGATGTACAATATATAAAAAGTTTTGTAATAAAATAAAAATGTCAATTAAAAAAATGTTGTTGAGTTGATTAAAATAGTAATTGAAATCCCTTTTAAAACTGATTAATATATTTATAAGATAAATTTTTACGGGACTTAAATTAACTTTAGTATTCTAAATAAGCAAAACAAAACATGTTTGAATTATTTAATATGGCGTTCACCCAGCCGACAGCTACAAACCGCTTCGAAGAACTAAAAAGTAGAATGCAATCAGAAATTACAATTGTTTTCTTCATTCGGTGGAACCAAAGCGGCGTTTTGGTCCGCAGATAACACCAACACTTTCGCAATAACAATTTTTTTAGGTGTGCTTAAAAAGTTTAAGCTTATAAACATTGCCTGGCCTCTGGTGAGGTTTTTTAATTAACTGAAGCTCAATAAATGAAACACGACACTCAGTTTTTTTTTAACTGTAACAATGATTTTAATGTTGCTGTTACTAATGACAAAAAATATGTTTGTCATTTAATACTATAACAGACCATGACAATTTATCTATAACAATAACAATAAAACGAAACATCATTAACATTTTCAGACCAGAAGACACAATAAAATAAAATATCCGCATTGATACCCAGCAGTTCTTAAAGTGATTATGTTGCAGTTTGAGTTCCATATTGTCAATTTAATGTGATGCTTGTTTCTGGAAAAAGTGTAAAACTTTGTTATTCAATTTATATAAAAAAATCTATTTATTGTTCTAATATAAAATAATTTAACCGTCTTGCAGGATAGTATTTTCCTAAAAAAGAATACTTATTCCCTTTTATATATAAAGGCTAAAATATGTTACACCTTATTTTTAGGAAAGAAAATGTGATTAAATTTGTATTAATTGTATTATAATGAGACGACTGCTACTGATTTAATTCTGGAACCGTTGCCAGAACTACTGGGCAGCAGCGAATGACTGGAGAAGTTACACAAGTGTTTTGTCAAGTAATTAGCGTATGAGCGGATTAAACTCATTTCATATAAAAATGTAGTTTCTGTTAGACTTTTTCTGAAGCTCAAACAGCTTTTGTTATTTTTAAACGGGCACAATGATGTGACAAGATTTTAAATTCCAAATTTTCATACTTCTTTTCCTTCATTCATTTTGCAACGTGAGTTGATTTTTTTGCTGTCGTTCTCATTGTTGCATTGCGGGAAGGTAAATAATTCACTTCCGATGGAATTTGCATTCAACTAGAAAGTCATTGAGTACAGTGGGTAAGAAAGTCAGTTCTAAAAATACAAGGTAAACTCATATACAATTAAATACCTTAGTAAAAAATGTTTGATACAATCGCAAGCGCCAATTATCATTAATGTTTGTTCTAATAATATTATATTCATCCACTGGCCAAATAGAGACTGTCCCCTCAGAATTTTTAATTTAAGGATTACATTATTTTATACTGACCGTCGTAGACTAGTAGGTAGTGTACTAGACTCCTAGTGCGAAGCTCCCAGGTTCGAATCCTGCCGCAGAACTCTGGCAGTTTGTGTCTGATAATTAAAGGGAGCGCACAACAAGTCTTCACTGGCTTAAGTGTATGTCGCATGACATGGGCTATCACGCCCCTCCAATCAATCTAACCTAACCTAACCTTTTAATGGCATTGTTGACAATATAACTTAGAATGCTCGCTTTATACAGAACTTGCAAATTAAAAAATTTTTTTTGCACACAATTACTCGCATGAGGCCAATACTTAAGCGGGCAACGCCGCAGCCGTCTCTGCCTGTGATCTGATCGTTACTAAGATATCAATTTTTTTACCAGTTCGGAATCTATGTGGGGAAACTCGAAACCATGTAACTACTTTTAACAAATAAACTGCTTTTACCCTGTGCGAGTAGTTGAGGGTTAATGGTCTTCTACAATAAAAAATGTTTGCCAGCAGAATGTTTTTTGCTTTATTTCTTTGCTGCTATTTCAAGTTTAAAAAGAAAATATAGTTCTTAAATATTCATTTAATTTTTATAATTTCCTTTTTTTTGTTGTTGTTTTTCATACAATTTCATACTCCTATTTATTTACATTAATCAAACTATACACGTATTCCAATGTAAAACTGTTTAGGAGAAACATCAGTTTTAGTGATTTTTTATTTAAAAGTTTACAGTTTTGAAAATATAATTAATTTTTACACACAGAAAATAAAATAAAACCAACAAACAAACAAGATCATGCAATAAATGCAGCGTTTGTTGCAAGATGTAAATATGATCCAACTAAAGAATTTGTCTTTTTTATAAGAAAGTTGATTAATTTATAAAAAAACTTCATTTTTCAACTCCTTTAAAGGATGTGCGTGAACGTTCCTAATAAATTTGTGCTTATTGAAGAACACCAAATTTCCTTTTTTCGCTTCTAAATTAGCAACTAATAAAAATTAAGCGTAATTATTACTGTGGACCTTTTAAGAGATAAATCGTATTTAATTTCTGTTGTATTTGGATGGCATGAATTTTGATTTAAAACAAAAAAAAAAAAAACACGCAATCAGAAATTTTATGGTAATGGCTCAAAAGTACTCGTATACCTTTTTCACACGTAAATAGATTCGATGCGAATTCGCATCAGTTCTTGCATCACTCTGCATTTTAATAAACTTTTTGGAAGGCCCTTAGATTGAGATTATGATTGAAAATTTTGTAGAACGTTATATTTTATTCTATTTATAGGCCATTACGTTAAATTTTAAAAATCATTAGTGTGATTTTTTTCTGTACAACAAATTAATTTAAAAAAAAAACACCATTAGCTGTCACTTAAAATTTATTTTTATCTATCATTTCGCTGACATGAATCATGTTGAAAATCATCTAATTGGGTGGTCGACGTCAGAGCCTCTTTTCAAATTTCATTCTTTACTCTACTTTTTCTTGTTTGTACTCGTATACTTGAAATAATTAGAAAGAAAAAAATTGTTTTTAAATTTTTGAAACTTAGAAAAAACTGAAAAAAATTTACATAATGTATGTACATAAAAAAACTAAGTGCTTAAAAGTTTTTGTTTTTATTTTTATTCCGGCTCTAGGTCATATATTAAATAAAACTTCTTTTTTTGTTTTATTTAATTTTTTTTTTTTATTTTTTATTCCATATTTCGATCACCATCGGTTCTCTTCTTCAGGAATTTAAGTAAAGCAAACTTTATCGTATTTTATAAGGCAAATTACATGTGATAGTTATCAAAGAACAAATTACAACAAAGACAAATGTGTAAATCATTCTGACAAACACTAGCAGAACGGAACAACATGCTGTTTTCGAAAGCCGCTACACTTTCATCATCAGCGTTCTTGTGTTTGGTCCACTTCTGTGGTGTCAGTTGATGTATATTTCAGCTATTCATACACATTTCATTACACATTTGTCTTTGTTGTAATTTGTTCTTTGATAACTATCACATGTAATTTGCCTTATAAAATACGATAAAGTTTGCTTTACTTAAATTCCTGAAGAAGAGAACCGATGGTGATCGAAATATGGAATAAAAAATATAAAAAAAATTAAATAAAACAAAAAAAGAAGTTTTATTTAATATATGACCTAGAGCCGGAATAAAAATAAAAACAAAAATTACATATCATTAGGTCGGAAAAATTAACAAATATATACTTTGCTTAAAAGTATTTAGCCATGTGCATATGAATGTATTATCATATTTTTGATGGCTAAGAGGAAAGACACTAGAATGATTATTTTATAATGAGAAAATACAAAGACTTTCTTAATTAGTAAGAATAAAAACATATTAAATCAGTCCATCGCACAGAGGAGTATTTGACCCAAAAAGCTGGCCAAAATTATTAAGCGTGTTTTTTGTTTTAAAAGTTTAACTTTTTTGATAGTTTTAGCTTTAGTTTGATAGAAAAAATTTATCGGCAGGTTATTATTGGTTTAGTGTTATTTTTGACACCCACCACCCACCGGCCAACCACCCACCCACCTTTTATAACTTTGTTAGATTTTTTTCTTTTTGAAAAGAATTTAATTTTATATATATATTAATTTATTATCCGTACACGGTATGCCGCGCCACACGATTGTTGTGTGTTTTTATAAAAATTATTTAGTATTACGTATGCCGGTCTTCCCTTCGCATTTCGCCAAAATTTGGTTTGCAACTGTACTTTATTCTAATAGCAACTCAAATTAAATTTAGATAGTCGAACTATTGTAGTTGTGTAGATACAGGGAAATAAAACAGGTTTTTATGGATGTTACAATGTCCCCCTTGTCAAAATTATAATTTATCCAATATTAAATATTAAAAAAATTGGTCTCGTAGCTTGGCTTCCTATAAGGGATGAACAACCAAATACACAAAAACATATTCACTTTTAATATTTATTTTATATCATTAAATACTCATCACATGAAAAAATTAAAGTAATGAAAAAGTTCAAATTATGGTCATGTCATACGTATTTCATCATGGGCGGCATCATCCGTATCAGGAAGAAGTAGTTTGATAGTATCTGATGAAAAATGCTTTTTTATCTTTCGTGCTTTTTGTGTATTGCAGCTTAAAAAAGGGTCACTGCTCAAAAATAACCTATTTAGAACATCATTTCCATGTTATCTCTCAAAGTTGCAAAACTCTTATAATAAGAATTCTGGGCAATAAGTCATATAAGTATGTGTATTTTTCAAAGTGCATTTTAGTTAACAACCTGCATGGGTGCATTTTTTATATACCTATACCGTTTTTAAATGTAATTTGAATTTGTAACGTTTTTAAATTAGGTATGTACATATATAACTATATTTTCACAAGAAATAAAGTGTCCTGGAAACGATCAAGTCTTATATAGATCGCAGGTAAACAAAAACAGTTTAATAGGTGTGTATGCGATTGGTTGAGTTATAATTATTCCTGATAAGACAGTTAGTAAATTTGAATTTATGAACTAAGAACTGAATTTTAAGAAATTTTTTTTAAGGGCAGGTAATCCATCACATTGGTAGTTGTTAAAAGTGATTTAAATAATATTTCACATCAATAATTCGAAAAACACAAAAGTTTATGACGACAATAAAGTATAAGAAAAAGTGCCTTATGAGCAAAAATAGAAAAAAAGATAAAATTTTCAAAAAATCACCAAAAATAATGGCGCAAACATGCGCAAACTTTTTTCTTTTTTCTTAAATTAGAGATCTCATATTTTATTGTGGTATATAACATTATTTGTAGAACAGCTGACCTCACTTTCAAAAACCTTTTCCTTTTTTTTTTTTGGTAAGAATTTATAGATATATGTATACATAATTTTTTTATAATTAATATTTTTAAAATAAATATTTGAGATAATTTTTTCTTTTTAAATATTAAAAATAGCTGCTTATGGAATCTTTCAGGTAAAAAAAAATCAATGTAATACCTCTTTTCGTTTAGCCACAAAAAAATATCATATAAATATCCTGAATTCGAAAAAATTCAATAAAAACGCATGCAATTTTTTTCACTTTTCTGACTTTAACAGTGTCCCACAACTACAAATATTAACTTACAATCTTTAAAATGCACGATATGATGTAGAATTTTGTTTTCTATCGATCTGCGTAATTACTTCTTAGGATTTCATCAAATTAATTTTTGCCTTTTTGGCCAGCTTTTTGGGTCAAATACTCCTCTGTGCATCGGCTGAATAGATTTTCTTATATCGACTACATAGATCAAATTGGAATTTGCAGTCCTTTCATATTGATCCAACGTAAACATATTCTTTGTGATCAAGCAGTTATCTTATGTGTATTTGCCTCAATCATGTATTTTTGTAGAAATCATAATATAGCTGTCACAGCCATGTGTTTGTGTTGCATGTATAAGTGAAGACGGCTATTAGAAAAATGGCTCAAATATCAAAGCGTTTGCTATTCAATGACATGTCATCGTTAAGTGTGTTGGCATATAAACAAAACCAAATTGTTAATTAAAAATTTACTCAAATTATTATTTACATTAATTTTTGGCACGAAAATCATAGTTTAAAAAAAAAATAATAAACTAAACAAGAACGGAAAAATAAAATAATAAATAAAACGGTCCCACTGAATGCGAAAGAAAATTTTGTTAGAACGTTTATATTGAAGACAAAAATATAAAAATTATATTAAAACTAAAAATAATGTACAATATAATCGGGTGGTACAACTACAAATCTCTTTTTAGCTCTTATGTTATACTGGCAGTGATAGGTTTTGTTCGTTTAAAATATTCAGTATCATAGTTCCGCGGACCAAAATGAGATATAGAATTTGGCCAAATAATCATCTTTTTTTGACGAGCCCCAATTTCATTTCGACAGTTGCGTCAACAAACCAAATTGCTGCATCTGGGAATCGGAAACTTCGCACGTCATTATCGAGACGCCAATGCATCCACAGAGAGTGAAAGTTTGCAGAGGCGGCATCATTGGCCCATATTTTTTAAAAATGCTAGAAAATCCATTTCAGTCAACGGCAAACCATGGTTGCAGAATTTTTACTGCATGAAATGGAAGATATGAACTTGGTTAATTTTTGTTTTAGCAGATGATACACCATATCACACAGCTCATCAAAAAATAAATGTTTTTCCGTAATCGTGTTATAAGCCGTCTTGGCGATAATACGACGAGACTTTGTATGCATAATCAGGGTTCATATCTTTTGACCGATTAGTACTATATAACAAGAAACAGTCAGCAAATTCCTTGAAAATTGGACTGACAGGATAAGCAACTACGAAGCCAGCCGCAGCAGTCATATGAATGAAATCTTGTTCCATATATAATGAGAATATTTGTTTTTTATTATAATAAAGCCATAATATACCAAGAGATATTAATTATATATTATTTTATTTGATTTTTGAAAAAATACTTGTGTTTGGACCAGCCTTTATGTACTAAAATCCTCGAAGGAAATTGTCTTTATATGTGGTTTTTGCATAATTTAATAAAATCCATCCGCCCTAGCCATGGCGAGCTATTGAAGACACCATGAATAAAAATGATATTTTATGATTATAAAAAAATTTAACACAATGTACTATCGAAGGCGATTTGGGATATACAAATTTGGCCACTCTCACATTGATTTGAGCAAAACTTTCAAAGTAATACAAAAAAACTTTCTGAAATTGTTCGATAATGATATTTCTCGAATCATAGCATAGTGTTAAAAATTTTCCATTAATATCTCTCGAAGAAATGAAACGATTAGTTAGGAGCTGATTAGGTTTCGGGTTCGAACGGAACGGTAGCTTAAAATTTAGATCGAAAATTCATTTCTTTCGAAGACTTTTTTCACAAAAAGTTGAAAATCTACCTCATCAATCATTCAATTCACGCGATTTCAATGGGAAATGTCATGGAAATGGGAAATATAAAATGCAACCGCGACACCCTCAAAAATGATACCTTGGACTGGATTCACACTATATATTTTTTCCAAAAAAATTTGTTGCATGCAACTTTTTTCATTCGCTGATAGGAAAAAACAGGTATCAGAATTTTCATATGATTCTTTACAACATTTTTACTCTACCTTGTATTTGCAAATACATAAAGTTTCATGCAACAAATTTCATGTAAAAATACCTAATGTAAATACAGACTTCGTCAAGCTCGCAATACAACAAAAAGAGTGGCTTTAAATATTTAATGCCCATATATTGAAACTTATTAATTTTATTTTTTTTTCCAAACAAAAACAAATACGAGTATGTAAGCGAAATTGAAACGAAAACCGTATTTATATAAAAAAGTAGTTATAGAAGGGGATGATATGTAACCCTGAGTGCAGATCATGTTATAAACAGTACGAAACTTTTTTTTCGTTTCGAATCGTAATGCGTTCTATTTAAGAAAAATCAAATAATGACTTAAGAACTAAGCCAATAACTACTTATTATCTATATGCATTAACAAGCTTATATAATATGGAGAAAATTCTCATTTGGTTCATAATCTATTAAATCTATTATATTTCTAAAAGACTACAACCTACTATAGTGACTTGCAACATATATAAATCTCAGCTGAATATTCCCACCCATCTTTTATATTTTATCTTCATTAAGACTACCGTAACCACACTTATTTGTACCATACATTTCTTATTATTTTTGATCATAATAAGATAGCTTTTAATCATAATATTATGTTTGTCTCAATGAAATTTTATACATCTTTTTTCATAACCCTTTATCTATACTCCAACCTTATGAAAAATAAACTGCCCTAAAATATGCAACCAATAAGTGTCTGTCTTGCTTTTGCCCATTCTACTTTTGTATAATTTCTTTTGATTTAAATACTTATTTCAAGTGCATATTCAATTTATTTCTTCTTCTGGTTTCATTGTTTTAAGGTGTGAAATATTTTTTAAATATTTTTTCACACTTTAATTCTTTTTGGCAAAATGAAAAAAAAAACAACAACTCTAAAACTCTGAAGTGTTGAAATTTGCAACAGCCTGTTTTTGTTGTCTTTATATTTTGAAACCCGTTGCAAGTGTACGCTGCTGCACATACACAAAGTCAATTAAATTTTGAACTTCAGTCACTGTTTAAGTGTCACTTTTGAAGGGTTAATTTATGCATCAAATAAAAAATGTAACAAAAAATTATTTTACACAAAAGAAATTTGTGTCCGGAATTGTGTTGAGAAAAAAAATTTATGAAATAAAACATATTAAAAACGTTGAAATTCGCTGAAATTCAATTTTGTTTTATTGTGTTGAACAGACTTTAGCACTTTATAAAAATAAAAAAATTATTCAATTACGTTTGTAATTGGCTTAAAAATTTTAACAAAAAAAATTACTAGAAATATGCTTAATCATGCCGCTATTAAATATAATTAGAAAGTTATTGTTATGAACAGCTTATTTGCGATAATTTTTTATTAACACTTGAGATTTTTTTAATGAAAAATAAAAAAAAATTAAAATTAACCACACAATGGTTTTTGAAACACGTCATATAATTTTTGAATTTGTAGGGCATGAACATGAGGCATAAACGCTCGAGAGTACTGGACATTATTAAGCACCTTCAGGTCTTATTTTCTTTATTGAAGAATAGAATAGAATAGAATGAAGGCAGTTCATTTTACGTTCTCTTTTTTAAGTCGGAAAAAAGCAAACACTCTGAAAAAAAATCTATATGTATACAAAGGATGTTTTCTCTAAAGTTTCATGAATTCAAATTGAAAGAAAGTTATTTTTAATATCAATGGAACAGGCCTTGTGGGAAAAATGATTTTATGGCATTTATGTTTTAATGTTATTTCGGCCACGTGCCCACTGCGGTTGTCGGGCAGATGACACAATCGGGTATTTTCCAATCTCCACACACTTTTCGGCCGTATATCAGCAATAACAATCGATGAAATGTAATTTGACATATTTTCAAAGAAATTTTGCTAATGGCGCTAGATCTTAAAATCCTGTCAGCTAATTATTAGGATAATTAATGTGAAATTATTTGTTCATCATATATTTTTTTAGGTAAATTATTTTATAAATCAATAAATTTCGCCTGCCTTTCTAGGGCGTAAATCTCTTCAGTAAAAAAAATCAAGCCATACTAACCACAGAGCAGCTGACAGCTGTCAAATAGGTTGTCAAACAAAACACGATTGCCAACTCAAAAATGCAAACGCCTGAAAAAAACATCCTTTTCCCAAAAACATTAAAAAGTTTCCTCTATCACCTGAAAATTTGAATAGCAAGTTAAAATTATCAAATTTTATCAAATTATCAATTTTCATTCACTAACAATTTCACTTTAAATTAAAAGTAATTAAAATTATTTGACTCATGAAATTGATATTTTTTCACATTTTGGAAATTCAGAATGAGTATCCGTATAATGAAAATTTTTACAACAAAAAAATATTTACATTTTGCGCTTCCAAATGGACTGCTTTTTTACGTTTTTTTTTTAATTGGGCACTTTTACTTTAGTTAAGAATTCTTTTTTTAAATTACAACTTAAAGAATTAAGAAGGATGTTTAATATTTAATATAAAAATTGTCCAATAAAATATTGATACTGAAAGTCCGCTGTGTTAATGCGAATTCGTTTTTTTATTGCTTCAATGATGATCACGTCTAATTGCAGGTCTAAGTGATATAATATCATTATTATTGTTAGTGCAAGCGTTAAAAGCCATTGAAAATTTTGGTGAAGAAATTGGAAACGAATTCTTAAGTTTACTTACAGTCAAGATCTGTTCTATCCATCATCGACATTATATTCTCAATTACATTCAATTCCTTCGCAGGATTTGAATGCAAATTTCGCATCTAGACTTCATTCATCTGACGTAGAAGTTCAAAGTTAATGATCGAATATAACGTGTAGATTCGATCTTGGGATGATAATAAATTCTTTCTTTCATATTTTTAGAGAAGCATTCGCAACTGCCTCTATTTTTCAAGACTGCCTCTATAACTCAAGCCATTACTCTTCAAAGTTTTTTTTGAAGTTGGTGGCAAAAGTGAAGTCAATTTTGTTATTTCACTAGAGCATCGAAAGAACTGTTCCATCATTACTACAATGTAATATATATGTTCAAATAAACGCGATTCTTTTTATGGATAACATGTTCTTCATTAAGAGTAAATCCATTTATAGTCGATATGCCGGCGAATCGCAATACGCATTACAGAGATAATTCGTTCTTTAAACAAACAGCATAAGCCCACAGCAGAGCTCTTTCCTGTGACTCAACGCGGAAGCGTTAAAATCAGAAACTATCATTCTTCTTAATTTTCTTACTTCCAGCCAGAATACGAATTCGCTTAGCCTCGCCCGTTTAATTTTTTTATTTTAAGTATTATCATATTGGAATTAAATTTTTTGCCATATCTTCGGCTCAAACTTATTGCAGAAAATGCTATTTGCATTCATTTGATTAATTAATTATTCTGATTAAGGCATCTTAAATTTCATACTGTATTTTAACACTTGAAATAATTTTCATATAGTTCGATATTAAAATACTCTTTCTACGCAAGCATCGCTACTTGCAATAATCAGCATATTAAGGGCGACCAAAACTATTCCTTTGAAATGAAGTACAGGGCCCATCTCTATAGTTATAAACGCTAGTCCAAAAATTTAGTAAATTTATTGGTCTTTGAAATAGTTTTTCCAATTAATGCTGCACAACTTTCACAATTGAAGCTACTGTTCACCCATCTAGACTTTTGTGCACATAAACATTTGCAACGTATCTTAAATTGCAGCAAATTTGTCGCTTCATATTTTCTGGTAAACGATTCAACATTTTTTTTAGTTCCTTCTTTCAAAATTGTTATGATATTTTACGCTAGATCTACATTTTTTAGTCCACTTGCAATCTCAGTTCCATAATCTATTGCTTTCAAATATAGGAAAGTGTTCGATATACGAGTATCTATAATTATATTTCTATAATCTATATTTCAGTACCATTTAAATATGACGGTATGAAAAAATTGTTATTGTAGTGGTGATCACACTGTCGATAATCGTTTTCGCAAATATCACTTCGCAAGCGCTTTTGGCATTCTTAAAATTTTTTTGCGATTAATACTAACAAAAACTAATATTTAAGCTTAAAAAATTTTAATAGCAGTATGTATATATGACAACCAAGAGTTCAATCAATACGAATGTAGGAAAATATGTATTTCGCGATCTTCTTTTAAAATTTGCCAAAAATATCGCCGCGGCACCAAACGGTAAACTCGGTTACCATAAGAACTTCAAAATTGACGAGAGATCGCCACATCCGATAGCCCTGCATAACAGGACAGGGGAAACGAACAGACGTAAGGCGAACATTGCTATATCGACTCTCCCATTTCTAGCGGACCAGGTCGCAATTTAATATAATATAAATTACCAAACTAATAACAAACTTTTCTCAATTAACGTAATCATATCCTTGCTCATGAGCAGCAGAAATCAATTTGTTCTTGCTCGTACGCATGTGCGCGATTTTTCTATGCACATATTTTGGCACATGTGCTTGTGTTACTCATGAGTTTGCACCCGCTTTGCATTAATAGGAAATATCCCTGAGTACTAGACCAATACATAGAAAAAAAACAATTTGCCCAAGACTGTGAAAAGGGCTTTTGAGAATTGAGCTTATACTTTCATTAAAGACTTATTTTTTTTAAATCATGTCTCTTGCAAGTACATTTTTAGGATATATCTTTGCTTCCTTCCAGTACAAACCTGCTTACTAGTTAAGCGATTTAGTTAGCCATAGTCGACTGTTTTTATTTCTTAAATAATTTATACTAAATCATTTATTATCTATATTTATTTACAGGATTTCCCCAAATAAAGAACTTTCAAGCAACAGGAGCTGGCCTACCGGGTAAGTTTTTTTCAAAGCAAAGTTCAACTGAGAAGTGTAGCAAGAAACACATAAATAAACTCCCAGTTTTTTTAAGGGGAATTAAAATATACCTTTATTTCCCCTAATTATTATTATTTTTTGTTTAATTAAAACCCAACATATTAAAAAAGTCAATTCAAAAATCCTGCTTCATATGCTCAAACCAAGAAAAAAAAAATAAAAAAGTTTGAAATGAAAACAAACCAAAAAAAGATTTTGAGTTACTTTTGCAGGATATAACATACGTATTTAATATACAGGTTCCTTAACCCTTTGACGACCAAACATTTTTGGCGATTTACTTTTTTGTTATATTTTCGCGATCTATGGTCTAATAGTAGTTATGAAAAAAAATTGTCCTCCTGGGAACCCTCTAAGTCCCCCACTTAGCTTGGCAAATATAGTCGCCTATGGGTTGAAACGAAATTTTTCATCCCAAATTATTTAACTGCAGAAACAATTTAAAAATCAGTTTTTATTTAAAACGTAAAGAAACATACAAGAGATCATAAAAATTTATTATAATTAGTGTTGTTCGTGATAGATTCCAAAGCAATCAAGGGACGTAGTGAAGCAAAGGAACACATTACATTGAACGCAAAAAACATTTGTGCGACTATACTTATTATTGGAAGCACAATGAGAACACCGTTTCCAACCTTCACGTTTTTCCATTTTATGGAGAGATTTGGGTTTGCTTATAAAATGGGTTCCACATTTGGTTGCGGCTGAAAAGGCACGCTTCCTTGAATTGAAGCTACTTATCAACTCTTTGGTTAAAGCTGCCCGAAATTCAATGGAGGTCAAATTGATTGAGGAACTGTTGGCCAATATGAGTTTTTTATATATTATATTGTTATTGTGAACACATAACTCGAAAAGGTCGAAGAACAAACGTAAATAAAAACGCCATTTACTTCTACGATCGTACTCATAATATACTTTTTTTTGATCCATTAGATCGGCACCTCCCATTCCTCTGTTATAGTGCTGAATAATCAGGGGGCAATCAATATCTATTTTACCAGCTTGTCCAGCTACACGTCGCTTGACCTTGAATACCGCTGTTGGGTCAATAAAATTTGAGGCGAGGTAGACACCACGATTATCCATCCATTTGACTACGGAATGACATGAAGTAACTTATGTCCCCTTTTTTCATATATTTATCCGCCGGAAAATTTTTCGGTATGTACTTTCTATTACATCGGATGGTTCCGCACGCCATTATATCATTTTGCTGGAGAATGTGCATTAAGTTCAGGCTTGTCAAGAGATTGTCGAAGTAAACTTCAACCCCTTTTTTGCCAGTGGCTCGATAAGTGGTTTTTTTCCTGTGTAAATGTCAATATTATATAAGTACCCGGTTTCTGCCTCACACAAACACCAAAGTTTGAATCCCTACGAAACAGATTTGTCCTTCATATACTGTTTCATAGCATTATGTCCCTTAAACTTTACCATATGTTCATCGATGGACAGCTTTTTTGAATAAGTATACTCATCCGGCATAGTCTTGTTAATATGATCTAAAATTGGCCGAATTTTATACCCACGGTCACTACCATCAGCTTCATTGTTGTCGCAAAAGTGAATATTAGCTGTTTAACATTAGCTAAAAAAAAGCGCTCAAAAGTTCGAATTTTAATTTTAATTTAGAGGTTATAATTGTAAAGATTTTTAGAAACGTTTATTTTCGTTTTAACCCATAGGCAAACATAATTGCCAAACATAATTTGATTAGTTGTAGACAGCTTGGGGTTTACGCAAACTTATCCATTATATTTTTTGATAGATTAAGGTCGAATCTATAACATAATTGACTCTTATCCCCTTGCGCCCTGTTTTCACCCCTTGGCAGCCCTCGTCATAAATACTTTTTTTGGCCCAATTTGGAGCATCGTAGGAAACAAGTGGGGCAGGATGGGGACTCGTACTCAACCACACTCTTGTTGTCCCAACCCTCTTCTATAAAACAGTCTTTGACAAATTTGCTGTATCTGTTTTCCTCCTGTATCTGTTTTCCTGCTGTATCTGTTACCTGGACAAATATATAATCTAAGGAACCCCGGGCAAGCATATTTGCCTATGGTCGTCAAAGGGTTAAAACAAAAGAATGGCACATTTCCCTTTTGAATTGAGTTTTTTTTTTTCTTCATAATTATTATAATGAGGGTTAAATAAGAAGCGAAACATGTTCTTTCCAATGAATGCAGTAAAAAAATTAATGCATCAGTTTTTCATGCTTCTAATATTTTTTTATAATTTTATTCAGTTCATGAATAAAAGTAAGTAACTCTTTTCATTTTCAAGGCCATTTGTTAAAAAATTATGTATAGAAATTTTATTTGAATGCTAAATCATACATGGCCTCTAATTTTACTTGCTTTTGTTTTCTAAAAAAAAGTGTAACATTTTCTGCAAAAGGAAAATAGGTAATTGTCCTTTAATAACAAAAAAGGTATTTGAAAAAAAAAAACATTTTGAATTACATTTGCTAAATTTACGTATATGCATGTTTTTATATAAATTAAGAAAAAAAATATTGCAGTTTTTTTACAAAACAAATAGCACTTAATTAAAATAAAGGATTTGCCAATAGCAGAGAGGTATGATATTGAAATGTGTATAAAATAGGCTAAATATGAGGTGTACTAGTGAAATATTATTGCATGTTTGGAACATAATGTCATCATAATTTCAGCGCTTGCATTACGCAGTGGGTCGGATTTTAGTGGTCATGTTATTATTTACTCTGCCTATTAGAACCAGCTAAACTACGGCATAAAATTACTGAGTCTTGATAAGTTTCCACAAGAAGAAGTGTGGAGGGATCAAAGCAAGCCATTATTTTGTTTTATCTCCTTGTAGATAATACTGTGCTTAAAATATTAATGTAGGAAAAATGATTGCACTTTTTGCTTTCTTGTTGGAAACACAATTCATTCTCCTCGATATCATTCAATTTGATCCGATCACAGCTGCATAAAGAAAAATATTCTCCCAGAAAGACATTGAAATTATTTTTAAGCAACGACATCTTCACTGCTTCGAAGGTATCCATTAGTGCATTTTTTCGACTTCTCAGGAAGTTAAGTTGTCAAAGCTGTGATTTTAATTTTTAATTAATTTGATGAATCTATCTACATATAAACTTGCATAATTCGAATATAATTTACAAACTTATTTCTTTAAATGTATATTTTAATTCAATTTATAGAAATAAATTGTGACTATTGTAAACTTTATACCTTTTCCACATTAAATCAGACTTCCAATGGTGAATAACTTTTATATTATTTTATTTTTATTAGAAATTATCAGAATTTTATCCTTTTGTGTATCACACTCACTGCATCTTCATGACTTTCTTGAATATTCTTTTTTCTAGTATTTGCCTAAACTTTTTCTTAATTATCTTCGTCTAGATACTATCTCAAATGGAGTGCTAAACATGTCAAGTTCGGGACTTACTCACTCCAAGACGACAAAAATATCAGCAAGAAATTAAGTATTAAAAATTTTCTTATATTTACATTTACGGATTTACGGATGCGTTTCGTATATTTACGTTTATAATGCAATGAATAATATTTGGAATTCGTTAGTGAACATTAGCTTAATTCACAATCTTGTGCAAATGGTATTGTATCTCGGCATTTGCAAAAGAGTCTGGTATATTTTTACTTTACACGAATTTGCACATGCTACATCCTTGCATATATGCAACAGTTAAAATCATTGTTTATATTGACTCTGCGTATGCAACATTTAATTTCAAACTGACAGCTGACAATAACGAAGTAAAAACATGAAAAACAAATCGTAAAAAAATTAAAAATAAAGAAACTACAAGGCACAGCCCAAATGCAAGTGATAGCCCAAATGCAAAATGACAAAGCAAGAAATATTGCAAACCGTATCAAGAAAGGGACATTCATAATTAATGGAAAAATTATACGATTGTGTGAATTTGCAATCTCAAATGCACTAGATTGTGAATTGGTCTACTATGAAAATGACTTCAAATTCATTGTATAGCAATCGTAAAAGAAAACGTCTTGCGATGAAAAGTTCATGGTAAAATCATTAAAATTATCCAAAACTCCCCTAATTCCGCGTCACAAGTTGTGGATCGTATTCATTTCTTTAGAGGTAACTTTATTTGCTGGCTCTATGAAATAGTGTTTAGTTAAAATTACTAATTTGAATACGATAACAAATATTTTTATTACGTATTGCTATGTTCAACACGGTTGCACCCCTTGAAGCCAGTTCATCCCAAGTCTCCAGAGTCAAATTATGGAGTCATTTCAATACGTTAATATTGGCAAATAGCACTTTGCTAATAAAAACAAACTTGGTGTCCTTGCAGGCTTCAACATGACCATATTATCTTGGAGATTCTCCTGATGCTATAACATCTTGCCATAAAGAATTGTTGTCAATGCCTCGAACTGCATGATGGTGTTGCATGCTTGTGGATTTTGTTTTTTCTCACGACCGAACAAATAAATGTAGTACCAGGAGAGTCGTCAAGCTCGCAAATGTTTATTCTGGACTGGTTATTGCTGGTGTTTATTTGGGAATATCATTGTAGCTTAAGCACAAGTCGTGGTGCTTAATATACTAATACGTATACAAATCTTCTGATTCCTGTTTAAAAAGGGTGTGCATTCGCTTTCTTACATGGCAAAAGTTAATTTAAATAGTGATATAAACTTTAAATGAAATTACATTTGTTATTTCTAATTCATTGCAACTTTCAGCACTTCGTTTTTTTTTAGAAAAGTATTTAAATGGAAGGAAAATATTGAAAAAAGTTTGTAACGCACATGTGAGTACAAAACCATGAGTCATTAGGGATGCCCTTATACTACTTTCGAATATTCTCTGAGTAATTTGCAAGTAGACCAGTCGAAGGAATCACCACATACAATGCAATTTCAGTGCCATCATGATGATGCCCTTTCAACATCAAGTTTTATGAAATCTTATTGTAACTGAGGCTTGAAATACAACTAAATCACCCATTTTAATTTTGTTCGGTGTGCAAGAGAACTGTTTTTAGAAATACTTTTGCTAAAGCAATTCTGTGAAGACGTTACTCGCGTTTTAATACCCATCCCATGCTCACTGTTGTCGTATGATCTACCAGATGTGGGAGTTGTGCATTTTGGTTTAAAAAAGAGGTTAAGGACAGTAAAAACTTTGAAGAACTATATTTCTCTGCACTGTGTGATTATTGTTTTAATAAAATTCTTAGCATAAAATGCTACTTTCATATGCATGTCGCAATTTTAGTTTAAATTAAATACCGTCACTTAATTGTAAATGAAGTCAAAACTTGAAATGTGGCTCGTTTTATTTGAAAGATATTTTCCTTTATGTTTGCAGAAAAGATTTTGGCACCAATTTTTTATTTAACTGAACAGAAAAATCTGTATGTTGATATTTACCGTGCAACTGCTTGCTTTCTGACATAACCAAGTCCAGATTTGAATTTAGCATCCCATATTATAAAACAAATAATTTTTCGTTTCTCTAGTCCAAAAGTTTACCAAAATTTGTAAACTTGCGTAATTGGAAGTGTCTGAAAAAGTTATCACTCATAAATATGTACCATGCTACTGTTTTCTGCTGTTGTAGATGATGATGCCATACCAATCATGACGATGATGATAATAATGATGACAATGTGTGTAACGAAAGGGTTAAATTGCTTGTGCAAATGTAAAATTACACACACGCACATATGCATCCATACAAATTTGAACATAAAAATGTTTTTATTTTAGCAGTTGTATTCAATTCTTTTTGTAGAGATTAAAACTTGACTTCACAGAACATCAATACGTGGATACACACTTATACATGACAATTTTGTAGTTGATAAATGCCCATGTAAATTGCATACACCCAACATACTCAACGTCAGACGTATGAAAAATAACGATTTTATTATCCAACATCATACATTATTTTCAATCAATACAATCCTAGACAGAGGTTGGAAATAAAATTTTTTATAAAAACATGATCATTTGAGAGGAAATGCTTTACGATTAAAATTTTTTCAATGCGATATTAAATGTTATTCCCAAATTATTATTAAGCTTTAAAGTAACACGTCCTTAAATTTTTTATATTTTATAAATCTCAAATAAAAAGATGATTGATCATATAAACCATGTTCAAATCTTCACACTGATATCAGGCCAGATTAGAGAAGTTATCAACCAAATACTCTTTTGTATCATCGATATCTCTCGATCGATACCTCCAACCGATTTAAATAAAATTTGTGTACATCACTCGCTAATCGAGTCAGTACATCAGTGGTGATGCCAAGAATATAGGTTGATGGAGAAAGGATAGAGGGCGTAATGCTTATGGACATTCGACTTGAAGTTCTTCACATAGGAGCTGTTCGACTTTTATCAAGTTAAGAACGGTTTAGGTTACATTGGATCAAAGCAGCAGGTCAAATGTTATTTTTTAAATAATTTTTTTTTAGAGTATATTCACAATATATCAAAGTGAGTCCCAATAATATTAAAAGTAAAAAGAAGTTCTTTCGTATATAATTGCAATGTATAATACATATGCTCCAAGACAAACAATATTTAAAGTACTTACAAGAAATCGCGACCGTGACTGAATAAGAACAAAAAGTGGGGATATTGCGAATAGAAGCCCATTGTTTAAATCGTTAAAAATAATTCGAATTTCCGGATGCTTTGGTTATCATTGACTTCTTTAGATCCCATTTTACTCGGAATTTTTACTTCGGGGGCTCTCTACTGATCACAATCTCTGGTTATTATTAAATTAAATTAACTACCGTGTTCGCATCTGCAATATTTGACAACACCGTTAATTGAAGCAAAATACCTTTTCTTTTTGTTGAGAATTCTATATTTTTCAAATTATTTAATTCACTTTCCAAATGCTTGTCATTTGAGATGAAATTTGATATAAAATCGTTCCAAATTTAGAGACTAAACGTCTGTGTTTGTTGGGCAGGATTTCAAGTAAACGTGGATGTGTGTGTGTTTTACTTTTTATACATTCGCACATGTGTATATGTATGTTTCTATTTTATGGATATTATTGCCGTTTTTATTTGTGGAATGTTTTAAGCAGGTATGGGAAATTTACTACTATTGTACTTTTTTCAATACATTTCGATTAGCTTCATTTGATGAAACTTGCAGACTATTTTAAATAAATGTTGTGTTATACTCCGACATTTATATGAGCGATCCACACAGATATTCATGCCTAATGAGTTTGGAGTGAAGAGCAATGAAAAGATCTTCTATATGTATGCACATATCGCTTGTCTAATGGTAAACAGTCAGAACTCAAGTATTAAATTCTTTGAAGTCATTGGGAAATATCAGTATATCCATGTTCTCTTTATAAAAAAATCAGAAAGCTTAGCCGGAATTATAGAAACCTTCGATATGGTCTTTAAATAAAGGTATTCTTAAACGAAGTGTACTGAGTGTTGATCAATATTCTCTATTCGTAGAAAAAAATCGGAATTATATGTGAAACTAAACTAAAGTCATACCAAAAGTGACGGATTAAAAAGAAACAATCAAAGAATGAGTGCATTCAAAATCCATTTTGTAAAAGAAAATGAATTGAATTAAAAATTTTATGAGTCCATAAACTAAAGATTCTGGAATGCATTGATTTTGATGACAGTATTAAATTACATTTTTAATAAATTCATAATGACGATAAACATTTACGAATGTAATCAAGAAACAATTCATTGAATTAGAATTTAAATGGATTCATCGTACTTAACTTATTCAGACTTAAGGTCTTTTATCGTTTAACAATTTTATTAAAAAATAATCGATATTTCGATATCATTGAGTATCATCCTTAGGACAATTCTGTTAAAAAAAAAAAACAGAATTGTCAAGCTTGAATATTATATTAACTAAATTATTGTAAAAAAGGTAAAAAAATATAGATGTATTATTATTCAGATTTATTGTGCATAAAGTTGATGACGTTTGTTTCCTTTTCCTAAAAATATCTGTCTCTAAAATCGAATTAATGTGTCTGAATACGGTTTTTTCAAATTTTTGGGCATGATAAATAGTTTATATGAAAGAAATTTTCATCTCTTAAAAAAGCTAAACTGATGTTTATATTTTTGGGGATAAAATTTGATTTTTTTATAAATTTTGCGCTTACGGCAACAGTGTTTCCATGTCTGGTCTGGTATTTATTGCCGTTACAAATGCAACAAAATTAAACGAATTTTGTTACGCATACACTTACATACACATATTTATATACACATGTACATATACATATCTATGTACATGCATGCACATTATTTACCATTTCATGTAAAAAATGTTTAAAAATGAAAGTGAATCCATTTATGTATATGTTTTTCATTTATTAACATGTGTAACACAAACAGGTTGTTTTACTTTATTTATATTAGATTAACAATTTCGTGTGTGTGAAATTATAGAACTTTTTGTACTCTGTTTTATTAGTAATTCCGTAGATTTATTGCTTCACACTATTTTAATATAATTTGTTCTAATCAAATAAAACAAAGGCAGTAAAGGATTTAAAATCAAAAAAATTTATACTTAAACATATGTACATATGTATGTATGTATGTACGATGGTGTTCGCTTATAATGTATACTATTTATAGCGAATTTCGTTTATAACGAACTCTTTTTTTAAGTTCACATTACGGTTTTAACGTAAAAAACGAAAACTCTAAATCTTGCCGTTAATTTTCTAAATCCTCAAAATAATCATGTAGAATTATTTGACATGGGAAAATTTTTGAATGTTTTAAGTAAAAACTGATTCGATTTTATTTACTTTAAATTGTAAGAAGAAAAAACTATTTACTCCAGTAATAACGAACAAAATCGTTTGCGTCAAAAAGTTCGTTATAACCGTATTCCACTGTATATATGTATGTTCCACTTTTATACATACGTACATATAACTTTTTAAATAATGGTTGATTATAAAAATCTAATTTTAGTTAAAATATTATAGAAGCTCAAGGTCTTACTTACTGCTGGTTAAACAATTTTATTTGTAAACATCGATATTCCGATACTCATTGAGTAACATCTTTAGGGAAATTGTTAAAACAAACACAGTTTTCCTGAAAATGATCATCGAAATAACGATAGGACATTGAGCTTAAATAATATATTAATTAAAATTGTTAGAAAACTTAGTTTATTTTTTAAGGTAGTACTGGATGAGTACCGAAATATCGATAAAAATTTAAATTAAATTTAAAAGACCTTAAGCTTAAAAAATAAATTAAGTTTATTAATTAAAATGAAACGGTCAAAAAACTAAAACGTATATTGTTAGAAAAAGGTCAAAAAATATACAGATATTAATAAATATCTAATGATTTATTCATAAAGCCAGTGCAGAGTTGGAACTTGGCCACTCTACAATATGCAAATTATATTCCCGAAAACATTCACTCATTAACTTTAGATTAACAATTAATGTTATGTTTTTTCTCGTAATAATTTCAATTAACCAACTAATATTATTTTTTTAGGCCGTTCTGCTTGTGTATAATTTGAATTATCGAACTTTTGGTGAAACAAATGACTTTATTGTTTTAAATATTTTAACGCTCTATGGGCATATTTTTCGGAAAAATTATTTGTTTTTTTATAAAAAAGTTCGGTGAGTCAAGTTTCGGGTTGATGGTATAAAAAAGTTGTAAATACAATCAGATTAAGCACATATTATTCTATAATAATATTATCGGGAATGTTTTTTTAAGTTTTTATATCTTTTTTAAGTTTTGCAAATAGTTTTATAGCACAACAGTTGAAAATATTAAAAAAAATACTACAAACTCACGCGTTCCAACTCCGGTTGAATCTGTACGGTTTTGAAATGTCAGCCTTGGCGTCTATCTTTCCCACAGACTCCTCTACGCATTAGGACCCAACTGATCATAGCATTAAAGTTCTTCGCCATCTCACTGAGAGATAATCGGCAGTCGAGGACTATTCATGACTTCAGAAAGGGATATTTATGGTCAACATAGTGGTACAATTGTCAGAGTAAATAACTGACCTTCGTAGACTAGTAGATAGTGTACAAGACTCGTAGTGCGAAGGTACCAGGTTCGAATCCTGGCGCAGAACTCTGGCAGTTTAAGCCCTCACTGGCTTAAGTGTATGTCGTATGACATGGGCTATCTCACCCCTCCAATCAACCTAACCTAACCTAACCTAAATGACAACGGCGGTGGTCGACATATCATTCGATGTCCAGAAATCTGTCACCTATTTGATAGACTGTATCTCTGCTTGTAGAACACAGAAGTGATAATTGTGTAAGTCTATTAATGGGGGAAGTCATTTTAACCTAGTGTGACTTGAATCATTTTCGATGTTAAACAAATTAAAATATAAAAAAAGTTCCTATTTGAGGATTAATATTTATCTAAAAAATACTTTTTTTCATATGGTACCTAAAAGTATGCAGCGAATTATCGGTTAATTTATATTTGTTTATATAGGCTACAAAATTTTTCTGGTATAATTTTACCATATTTTGCTAAATCACTTAACAAATTCATTAGTTACCTTCGTCTCAGTCTTATGCTGTTACAATTCATTAAAATCTATGTTGAACTAATTCAATAACAACCCTTTGTTTGAAGTTAGTAAAAGTGCTAGAGCATACAAACACAAACATATGTCTGCAAGTATGCACTGGTACGTGTGGCACGCCAGTCACTCTTAATAAGCGTAACACACCTTCAAACACATGTGCTTCATAGTTTTTTACAGCAGCAGAAAATATAATTAATCTCAAAGCTCAAGGAAGAGTTTGACGGTGAAAAAACAGCTAAATTGACAACTCTATATTAATTGTAGTATAACACTTTAGTAACGGTAAACAAATAAAATTTAGTTACGTTACTTTTTAACGGTTGTTAACGTTTTGTGTATTACGAGTATATTTGTGTGTGTGGATATATCCTTTTCCTTTCGGGATTTCCTCTCTTTCAAAGAAAATTTAACTTGGCTCAAAAGCCACTCGGTAGGCAGGATGTTAAGACGAGGTGATGATGGGAAAGATAAAGTGTACGGGGTGGGTGTATATGTTTTCTTCCTTTTTTTTGAAAAATGCCAATTAAATTCTTAACTAACTTGCTTTGCAGAGTCTCTCGAAGATGAAAGTTAAGGAAATAAATGCTTTATGTTTAGGAGAGGAAGTTGGCTCTTCATATGAAATTGCCTTACTTGTGTCTTTGTTTTTTTTTTTTTTGAATTCTCTATAATTTTTTGTTGAAAAATGACTTGTATGACGTGAAATTTGTAATTACTGCTTTTTGTTTTAATGTAGTGTAGTATCCTTTCTTTCTTTTGTGGCGCTACTTAGGGTAATAGTTTCTTAGTTAGTCCATAAAAAATCTCTGAAATAAAGTTCCCTAATATGCGTTTTCGTTTGTTTGTAGTGGATATTAAGATGATCATGTCTAATATTTCACTGGAGCTCATAAGTATATACCTAAGCTCTATGGCTGTTCTGGCGTAAGCACCAGCGAAACATCAGACGTTTAGACTAGCCCAAAACCTACAAGAAAAAAGAAATCATAGCAAATATTTGGGAGAATATCGTAAATAGTTTTGAAAAGCAAATTTCTTCTAATTCCTATACATATATATTTTTTATCATTTTAATATTTTAATTCTATCCAGCTTCACGAAAAGCAAATTCGTGCAAATTCTCTACAATAAAATTTTTCATGAATTTTTACTTTTTCTATTCTTTTTAATGCAACGTAATTTTTACTGGCAACAGTTCACTTTTGATTTCTCTCTGAGCTTCTATAATAAATTCTACCTTTAGGGTGTATCCTAAGTTCAATATTTCTTAACCTTTTAACTCTTTGAAATTAGACTTTGTACAAGAATTTTCTTAATATATACATACATACTTAAATAATTTAGACCTACTCTGACTGACATTGTACTCATAACTCAATAGATGACTACTCAACTTTGTTATAAACGTCCTACAAAAGATGAAGGCAAAGAAACCGACGAAGTAAAAAAAAATAAACGTTTTACAAACACACATTAGTAGAACAATAAAAACTTTGAAGTGAATTGTTTTCGTCAGATTAATTTACTTTTAAGGGGGTGACAGACTGATTCTAGCTGGTGCCAACTTTACTGCAAACTCAACAACATTGTAGATACAAAGTTGTGGTGTACATGCGTTCCAGCCTGCGGGGGTTTAGAGGCATTCCGTTATGAGGCAACTTTTTTGACCATAAAAGCACGTCTCATAGAATGAATATTCAAAAGAAGAAAATAAAATGCAATAGAGATACTGGATAATAAGATAATTTACAATTCGAGAAATAGAAGGAAGGAAAGTCTTTTTAATTTTTTGTTTTTCCTTTAATTATATTCAATTTTCAAAATAGCAAGTTGCGGTAGCCTACAAAGGGAGTATTTACAATTTGTTTATGAATGAATACTTATATATATATATATATATATATATATATATATATATATATATATATATATATATATATATATATATATATATATATATATACTTTATAAAACGCAACGTCATAACAAAATTGCGTAAAAAAAATTGTGACATATTTCATAAAATTTTTGATTTTTCGTTGGAATAATTGTTAGTGTGATTTTTATTTCTTCGGGCAGAACAAATTTTCTTTCTCGACTTTGATTATTTCGAACAAAAACAACTGTTGTTTTTTGAGAGAATTAATTGCTACACAAACAGATCTCTAATAAAAAATAGACAACAAATAGCATATCATATAGAAATCAGTAAATTTGATCAAAATTGCTCAGGATATTTTCCCAATTTGCTTACTAAGAAACTATTATTCGTTATTGCTTAAGGTTTCTATATGCTCGCATTTCATTGGTGCTAATGGCAAGTCATCAGTAGACTTTAGCCATCATGTTTGAAAGTCGTTAAAATTCCATCGCTCCTTTAATGCAACACAACCACATCTCACAAAAGTCAAACTTGGCAAATTGCGATAAAAGATTTTAAAATGTTAGCTTTCATATTGACAAATTTTGGTGCAACTTCTGTTTACTTTCAGGTATCATTCTACATATAATGCCTGTATTCCACCAAAGGAGCGATATAAAAGCTCTCAAAAACTATACGAGAATTACAAGCATATATTAATATTTGACTATTACAAAAATAAAGCTATGTACAGACGGTTGTAAGATCTGGCAATATTGTTTGATTTACCAACGTGCTGGCAATGCTCTGACAATTCAATATGGCTACAAAAAGGTACATTGTTAGTTCAGACGATTGTAAGAAAAAGCTTACAATTTCATTGTCAGACAACTGTCTGGCAATAAACTTACCTACCAATAAAAATTGTCAGTTCACACGGTTGTTAGATTATTGTACAACAAATTTGTTTTTCGGCATTGCCAGAAAATTTAAAACATTAAATTTACGTTTATGCGCGCGCAGTGTTGCCAGTAGAAATATTTGTCTGACAATGATTCCATTGTCAGGTGCATTACTCTAAGCCTACCAATAAAAAATGAACTTACAACGTCTGACAATTACCTGGCAATAGCAAAGAAGAGTGTTCTCACGATTGGCAGATATCTAACAATATTATTGGCTTACAATAGGCTGACAATGCTTTTTCTACCAAAGTTGTAAGACGAAAATTGGCAGTTCACATAGTTGCAAGACATTGTAAGGCATATTTTACTGACAATATTGTCAGATCTTACAACCGTCTGTACATAGCTTAAGCTGAGAAAACTTTAACACAAAAAATACAACAATTTATAAGCGATATGCCTCCCTTTGGGTAGCACTAAATATTGTTACATGCGTTTCCAACTGAATAAGTCGGCTTAGAACTTCAGAGTAACTCTACACGCACATACATATACTATATATCTATCTATATATATAAAATAGGATGTGTGTATGTATGTATGTATGTAACGTAATGGCTCCAAAACGGTTGGGCCGATTTTGACGAAATTTTCAAGGAACCTTCAGAATACCCGGGCGTGTGACACTGTGAAGTCTGATTTTTGATTTTCGGTCTGTGGGCGGAGGGGCGTGGCAAAATCCAATAATTCATAAAACGAGAACGGCTTGGCCGATTTCTGTGAAACTTTTTGTCAGTTGTTCGTATTTTCGACGAGAAGGTTTTTATGGAAGAAAATTTTGGAAAATCCCTCCGGAAAAGTCGGAAAATTGGAAAAATCGAAAATCGAGTTTTTTTTTTGCTAATAAGAATTTATTGTATCTTCAAAGTGAACTAACAATAAGTGTTCCAATCTTAAGTATAAATATTATAATTAGGCCCAACCAGTGTCGGACATAAACTTAGTAATAGTAATTAATAATACATAAATGTGTTAAGCACAAAAATATTCAAAAAATTCAATCTGAAGTGTGGCGTATTAAGGCCGTAGTATCCCTCTTTTTTAAGCGGATGTGTCCAGGAAAGTTCAAGATGTTACGAGCAAGGGGATTAGGATGGGACTCGAGTTTTGTTAAATATTTGCCTGCATATTTTGCAATTTCTGCAGTCACAAGTGGCATATTCAGATCACGATGTAAAATTGAATTTTTCATGCACCAAGGAGCCGATGTTATTAACCTTAAATTTTTTAGCTGAAATCCGTAACACCATATGGGTTTCAAAAGCGACTTGTATATTAAAAGTTTACAATCCAGACTGAGTGTTGAATTTCTACCAATCAGCCAATGTATCTGCGTTAATTTAAGTTTCATTTGTGTCAGCTTAGAGTCAATGTGGTGTTTCCATGTAAGCCGTCGGTCAAGGTATATACCAAGGTATTTCACCTGTGAATGTTGAGGAACAACTTGATTGTTGATACGAATGGGGGAACAAGTGTCTCTTCGTAGCGTAAATGTGACATGAACACACTTTTGTTCATTTACTTTTATTCTCCATAAGTTCAACCACGGTTCCAACAGGTTAATATATTCCTGGAGATAACGGGTAGCCTCGTGAGGGTTTTCATGCATACTAAGGCAGGCTGTATCATCGGCAAATGTAGAAGTGAGGATATTACTGCTCAAAGGCATATCACAGGTATAAATCAAATACAAAACTGGCCCCAGTATACTCCCCTGTGGCACCCCAGATGAGATAGTTTCGGGCACACTCATGAAATCTCCTTCCACGACAGTGAACTTCCGGGCAAGAATGTAACTTTCCAATAGATTCACAATGTTCATTGGTAGATATGTCCTCAATTTCAAAATCAGGCCTTCATGCCACACTTTATCAAATGCCTGAGAAACATCAATAAAGAGGGAAGAACAATACTTCTTTTCTTCAAATGTTCTTCTTATGAAATGAACCAATCTATGAGTTTGTTCAATGGTGCTATGCTGACTTCTAAAACCAAATTGATGGTCCGGTATGCACCCATTATCAGTTAGAATTGGGGACAATTTAGTCATTAGCAGCTTTTCAAAGAGCTTTGAAATTGTTGACAATAAACTTATTGGCCTATATGACTCAGCCTTGGTAAGATCTTTGCCTGCCTTTGGAATCATTTTGATCATGGCAAGTTTCCAGCTGTGTGGATAATACTCCAGTCGTAAAATGCCATTAAAAATAAACAACAGCGTTCTAATAGCAACACGAGGCAACTGCATCAGCATCTTGTTACTAATTCCATCAATAGCCGGAGCTTTCTTCGGGTTGGTTTCAGCAATTAGTTTTTGTACAATACGCATCTTAAACTTTATGGGTCGAGGGGGCAGAGCAACTACACTCGGAAAATCACCAGCACCAGTACATGTGTTTGGGGTAAATACGTGTTTTAAATGTCCAGCAAATATGTTACCTTTTTCAGTATTAGTTCTTGCCCAACCAACGGTTGAAGTGCGCAGGGGTGGTTGCGCGCCACAAGGAGTAATTAGATGCTGCTGTGACATCGAGACCTTCCAGATAGTTCTTAAGAGAAGCAGATTTTTCAGATGCAAGCAACTCTTGGAGTCGTTTAGTGCATTCTCTAAGTCTGATTTTATGTTGCGGTGATCTGTGCTGTTGCCATTCCCTTCTAGCTCTTCTTTTTTCACATGCGAGACGTTCAGTATCCGCAGAATAAATTCTATTAAACCCAGTCTGCGGATGGGAGGTAGTGGCATGTTTAGCAGCCTGTTTAATATTCTCGGTAAGATTGGCAATGTTGAATTCAATATCATCGGGAGTTCTTAGCTTGATGTTCTCCGTACAATGACTACTGAGATATTTTTTGAACCCCAGCCAATTAACATGGTTTATCATCTTCACATATGGGTGAGGTAATTCACTCCTAGTGGGCTACAAATTGTAACGATCTTGGGAGAGTGATCGGAGGAGAGATCATGAGAAGCTTCAACATGAATTAAATCCCTAGAGATATTTTTCATGACGCCAAAATCTATAACATCCGGAATTTTTTGTGTGTCAGTAGGCCAGTAAGTGGGTTCCCCGCTCGAAATGACATCCAAACCCATTTTTGAAATTGCGTTGAACAATGCTCGACCTCTAGGTGTAATAAAACGCGATCCCCAGAACGTATGTTTTGCATTGTAGTCCCCAGCTGCTACGAAACAAGGTCCAAGGGTTTTGTAAAAATCCTCATATTGATCCTCAGTGATTGAAAATCTGGGAGGGGAGTAAATTGATGATATCACGAAATTTGTACAAAAATTTTCGATGCAAATATTTGTTGCATGCAGATGGTCCTCACAAGTTTTCTGAAGAATGTAGTGTTTGAGTCTTGACTTTATTAGAATTGCTGATCCTCCGCATGCTCTTCCTCTCGGGTCCTTTGTATCATATAAGGTGTAGCCACTCATTTTAAAAAGGCTCCTCGAAGTCAAATGAGTCTCAGATACCAACATTATATCAATATTCTTCACCGTGAGGAAGTGCTCAAGTTCGTTTCTATGTTGGCGAATGCCGTTTGCGTTCCAGAAACATACTTTTAACGTGTTCATGGCTTGTTAACTAATGCTAGAAGCAGAGTGTTCTGCATTCGCAGCATTTCTTGCATCATGCTAGTCATATTTGTTGTAAAGTTGTTTATAGTTTGCACCAGATTATCAATAGTAGCTTCAAGGCGATTGAAATTAAAGCTTGCATTTGCATTTGTTGTACTAGTTGGTGGTGACAATTTTTGCACTGGAACAGAGTTGATCTTCACAGCGTCAGCATACGATACTTATGTAGAAATTGGATGGGCCATAGGAGGATAAGTAGCGGAGTACGTATTTCCTGTTTGCGCTGGGGTTACTTTAGGCTTTTGAATCATAGCTTGTTTAACGAAGGAGTATACAGGACAACCTCTGTAGTTAGCAGTGTGATTACCTCCACAATTACTGCACTTTTTTTCCTTCTGGTCCTTCGACTTATTGCAAATAGCACAACACAACACAAACAGTAGGTAATTTGCAATAAGTTTTCGTATGGCCATATTCTTGGCAATTGTGGCACTGTACGGGTCCTGAACGCTTGCGTGGTTCTTCAACTGTGATTTTCCGGTATAATAGATATTTTAAATTATAAATGGGATGGGTCTCATTTTTCTTCAGTATTACATCATTTGGCTCCAGTTCAATGCGAAATAGGGGTTGGGGGATCTTCTCCCTGTTTATTATGTTAGAGACATTCTTTACCTTAAATCCCTGGAGGGTGAGAGCATCTTTTATTTCAGCAGGGGCAACGTGAGAATCTATGCCCTTCAATACGACCTGTAGGCCCTTGGCGCTCTTAAGCTGGAATGTGTAAAAACTTGTTTTATTTTTTTCTAATTCATTAACCATTTTCCGGAAATCTTTTTCATTATATATTTGAACTTTTGTTTCGTCAATGTTACCACGTTTTATTGGAACAATGTGAAATGCCTTTTCACCAATGACCGATATGTTTTTTGGTGAGTGTGTTAGAATTTTTTTGCCTCAAATAGATGGGTGGTGGTTTGGAGGTTTTTTTCGAGGATGCTTCGGGTTTTTCGTTGTCATTCTGCAATATTTTAAAACGGTTTTGACGGTTAACTGAGGCGGCGTCGTTATCCCTGGATATCTTGGGAACCGATGAGATTTTAGATGAATTTGGGCTACGCCCGCGCTTTACTACTGTAATATATCTGTCCATTCCGACAGGCACCTTAGGTTTCTGAATACTCTTGTCTATTGTGATAACTTGGTTAAGTGAAGAACACGAGCCCGGAGCGGATAATGCCGCTGATTTACATAAAGAAGTACTAGGCAGCGGTAATGTTAGAGAATCACTACTTGGCATCGGAGTAAGCGAATTTGATCGCTCACGTAAAATTGGCTTTGCCGTTAGAAAAAGACTGTCATCAAATTTTTTATTTTTGTTGTTTGCATTAAGAGCTTCAGAACTCACAGTAAAATAGGCATTTCTGCCGTTAGAACTCACTTCACAATTGTTTGTTTTTGAGGTACTCATGCAGAGTATTCCTCAGTCACTTTGTTTACGGTTGTTTTTTTTTTTTTTTTGTTTGTTTTTCTTGTTTCAGATTATATGAAAAATTATTACTGCAAATAAAGCAAATTTCACAAAATCTGTACTTATTACGAATCAGTACTTATTACGAATATTTTTTTGTTGAATTTTTTTTTTGTTTACTATGTAAAAAAAAAACTCCACTAACACGTCTGTTCACTATGAAGGTTCAAAATTTTGTTTGAAATTATTCCTTAATGGCTTTTCAAATGAAAAAATAGAAAGTTTGTCTGAAGGCTTAAAATTGAGGCGAGGCGAAGTTCGCCTGGTCCGCTAGTATAATTTTATATGCCCTGCATGCAGAGACGATTGTGATCTCAAGATTCATAATTATGTACATGTACATATTTATATACTCGTAGTACGTCGGTTGTGAATAACTTGAGGTGTACAACTATTTATTTCTTTCTGCTTCTAAATAATCAGGAATCGAAGCCGTGACCTTCTGACTACTATCCTATTACTCTTAGTGCATGAGAGGCACTGTTAGTTTTAAAAACATCATTAATTCTTAAATAGAAAACCCAATGGGCGCGTTTTGTTTGTATATTTACTTCCTTTAGACGTGCTTTCTAAACTGCGAGAGCTCCCTTGAGCAAATTCCGGTAGTCATTATAATATTAATATTAGTCCTAGGATATAACAACATTTTTGAAAACAAAATGGCTGATGAGTGTGTGAAGACAGAAATAGTGGGCGCTTCCGAAATCTTTAACTTATGTATGCCATCTGTTTAACTATTGGACAGATAAGATGCCAAACGCGAAATCGAAGTAGAGATACGAATTGATACACAACTCTGGAATTAATAAGGCTTTTTTTACCGCAAATAAGTCAAAGGAGAACGTCAAAGCTATTGACTTTCAACGAGAAGCTATCAAGCACTTCGCTATCGAAGTCTAATAGAGCATTTAACTTGTTTGGTGCAAATATCAGAGGCAACAAAATAGGCTTTGGCAGCTCACCCCCTAACTTAGGTGTAGTATATAGTTCTCGTATAACATGGACCTCGCAACTTAGGGACAGTTATACAAAAAATCGGTGGCTCACTTGATACGCAGTTGTCCAAGGCTTCAAGATTTGGGCCTTTCCATTTAAAGACTTGGAGACTTCGAAAACCCGGCAGATGTAGTAGCTCTTAGTAATATTATCAAATTCAAAGAAGGCATAAAATTTCTTTGCAAATAGGCACCGCGTGAACGAAAAAGCCACTCAAACCAACTTAACCTGGGCGTAAATATAATTTTTTATAATGATTGTACAATAATTTGTTTGGTAAGAAACAAAATTTCGGTTTTGCGATTTCTAATTGTTTTGCTTTTCAATCATGTCTATTTGAATAAACAATATTAAGAACCCATTTAATAAAACATTATGTTTAGCGATCTCTTTAAAATATTTTAAATGAGAAGTCCTTTAAACATCAGCGTATTCTATTTATTTGTACTTATTTTACTATCTGGCCACCTTTTGAATAGTTTTAAATTACCATCACTATTTTGGAAAAAATAAAACTGTTGAATAATTTTCTTTGACATCACTCTCATGCTGCCTTTTTTATCTAATTTCAGCGTGAACTTTGTCCTTTTAAAGTTTTATTCTTTTATCTCTTGCAAATCTGTTATAACTTAACGTTTGGCTATTTACAGTAGAAAAGTACACGGAGAATAGTAAAGATATAGTTAATAAATTAGTGAGTGTTTTTCGTTGTAATTTATGACGATCTCTGCCTTTTAACTTAAATTTTGTCTATTTTCCTTTTCTCCCGTGCATGATGTGAAAATGACAGCAACCACGGTTATCGTCGTGGCCAAATGATATATGAAATCATTAGTTTCTATCACTGACGCAATTGTCAAGTTTATGATACTTGTATTATATCAAAGATCCCTTTTCGCTATACTGCCTTCACGCCGCGGTGGCAACTGCAGTACTTGCTGCCATGCAGTTTTCCTCTGTGTAATCTTCAGAGTTTATTTTCTGCTGCCAGATCTACTTGATACTGCAATCAGTTACAAGCCATTCTTCTTACAATACAATCGTAACTCCAGCCGACAACTTAAAATAAAATAAAAATTTTTTTCTCTCAGTGTTATAACAACTATCTCTTAATTTCAGGTAACTTTGTTTTGTTGGCGAAATACAGACACAGGCTAGTATATGTATACAGTGTGTGGCAATACAATGGAAACTTCTATTCCAATAAGCTTGTTTTTATGAAATAAATTGTAATGTTTCTGACGAAGATTTCAGGTGACGGCATTGGCTGTTAAAATATGGTAAATTTGATATTTTTTAAGCAAATAGACTTGAAAAATGTGTCTTCTTAAGGACACGACAAGGAATATCTTCTTCTGCTTTGCTGGACACATTTGGTTGATTTTGCTCCAAAAAAAAAAAAAAAAATCACGAAATGCACGAAATGCATTTTGATTTGAACGCTTATTTTCATAAAAGGCTTCAACAATCTTAAAGCCCTGCTTAACTTTGCACCCCTCCATGGTTGAATTCGTCAAACACTGAAACAAAGTTGGGCAAAGAACTTGACGTTAAGGTGTGACTCACAATTAACATCGTGCATGTTTGTTGTTGTATGATCAGTTTATAGAATATTAAGATTTGTGCTGTAATGTGGGCTTGGAGCAAATGGTGTTCCCAGTTTTTTGTAATCCTTTTTTAGCAATAAAAACACGATAAGTAGCGTGTGTTTGGCCAATAGTATAAAATTATTATTTTTGTTTTGTTTTTAAGGATTGAATTAATTTTATTATATGTGTATTTTTTCAATTGAGATCAATAAAAGTTGTGTGTATGAAATTGCAAAAAATTGGCGAATTCATTGGAAACTATTTTGTGTTTTCGATTAATTGCAACGTGCAAATGAATATTGGGAAAAGTCTCAGTTGCATTGTCGTTTACTGTAGAAGTATGTATATAAAGCTCTCACTGTGTCATATTGTGCTTTTATCACTTTTTGTTGTTGTTTTTAGTTCTTTTTTTAAGTCTCTTTATTGCAGTAATTTGTGCACTCAATGGAAAATTGTTAATTAGATTCCTTTTGGCGTGTGATGACTTTGTGTCGTATTTTATCTAGGGAATTTGCCTTTGTTCCTCATCTACTGCTCCCTCTCTCTCTCCCACATACCAATACGTCTAAGTAGAACCTACATTGTAGATATTTCAGTTTTATTTTTATCTGTTGAAAGTAGAAATCATGGTGAAATACCTGGTTTATAAAAAAAATATACTTTGGCTGCTTTGTTCAGGAGCTTTACAAATAGTGTCAGTCAGATTTTTTACTCTTTTTAATTCTCTTTCTGCTGATTTTGTTGGAGTAGCAGGTAAAACAACGAATAGTGGCTTAATTGAAACAGAAAACAACAATTTAAATATTGTTGCTGCTATAAAAGAATTAAGTTTTAAGTATTTAATTAGTGAGACGTTAAATCGATTGAAATTCTTTAGTTGAAGAGAATTTTGAAAGGATTGTGTTGTTGATGGTCACAGCAGCCATTAAAGTAAATTGTGATATTACTGAAACAGAATTGTCCAAAGTAGTTTTCCTATTCCAGTAGACACATCAATAAGTCTCTTAAAATATTTAGTAAATTTTACGCCTTCGAAAATTCAATACAATACTTGAATGGCAGATCGAAATTTGCCAATTACCACTTGATGCTTATAACTATTTTTACGTCATGTTTTATTAATATTTAGCTTTTATTGATTTTTCTAATAAAGCCTGTTCAAAATTGATTTCCTTTTAACAAATAGAAAAGGTTATGTATAAGACCGACTTACTTGGGTCCAGTTTGGACCCTTTGTGTAGCCTGATCCTTAATACATAGAGGTATCTTATGCATTTTCATATGCATTCTCATTAATTATACCGTTTCCAGGTTGAATGAATTTATTCCGCTAATGCCACAGCCCGATATGTCTGCTAAATCGGGCTCAATTGATCTGCCCATATGTGCCATTACTTATTTTGGATAGAGAAAAAGAAAAAGGTGAAGCTTTTAACCCAGATTCTTTGACCGGAATCGAACTTTACACCTTCAGATTATAGCCCTAGTACACTACCTATCAATCCAGAATAAACAAAACACGTCTTGAGTTTTTTATTCGAAGCTCGCACTTATGCCATTGTGTTTGAAATATAGTACATTTTTTAATATCCGCTATGATTTCGCTCGGTGGCACGTACCTGAGAGGTATTGGGTGATCCATTTAGAATTTTGTTTTATTTTAAATAAAGCGCGCAGAAAATATTTGGACCTCGGAATATTTATTATGACCTTACTTTTACAGCTGACTCATTCGGAAAGTCCAATTTTCCGTCACTCTTTTCAGCTTTGCTGCCGGTATCTCGCAAATTACTGTATTGTTGGCTTCCCAATGTGAAATCTTTACTGGCTTATCAATCAGGACTTTTAGGTTACATAACACCAGAGAAGAAACCCCAAAGGTGTTATATCATACGAACTGGGAAGCCAGTCGCCGGACCCGGACGCTAAATTAGCTATCCACAAAAAGTACATTGTTTCAAATCTATCGGCTTCAATTCTTGATCGACTTTGATTTTTAATACTTTAGCACAGATAATGGCGTAATATTCGCCAATTCGAATTAATTGATTACGTTCTTCGCCCACACTGTCCGATATAGTCGCCATATTCTCCCTCACATGGGCTACTCGGTCGCGTATTATCCAATAATGTACTGTGATGCTCGACTTCGCGGGTGGCATTAGCAAAAGGATGATGATGCACAGTACATGTTGTTCCAGCTGCACGACACACATTTCTCCCAGAACGCTGATTTTTACAATACAGGCAAATAATTTGGAGAGACGTATGAAACCAGTCAAGTGCGAACTGTAAAAAAAGAAAACCTCTAAACGGATTAACAAATAGAAATTTAAATTAATATGCAGTAGCGTGTCATATATATAGAAAATTGTATAGTTTATTTCCTTTAAATTAAAATAAAAGACTACCATCTGATAATGAGTGGCAAAATACCAAAAACTTAATTTTTTTTAGTGAACTCAGGAGTTGTCATTTGCCGGTTTGCATGAATTAGTATTATTGTTGTGCCTTCGTCAGCTTTAGGTGGAATTCCACATTATGTTGCATCTGCAACATTAAAAATTTATCAAATTAAAATTTTACAGTTTCCGCTCTGGCATTCTCTTAGTGTAATTCCTTTATGTACTTCAGATATCATTTTCTTCGATAGAAAAAGGGTAAAATACAACGAAAATTCTGCTTATTTATATACTTATATAGAGTAGTGCCACCCAAATCTATAACTTTCTCCCAAGCAAGTCCTGCTCTATCAGCTGCTAAAATATTTAAGGATTGTGCGGCTTAAGGTGAACTTGGCTGTTAAACATGATTATTCGACATAAATTAGGGTTCTCTTCAATATGCGAAGGTCTAAGCGCCTTGTTAAAATCGGTGAAAATCCTTGTCATTAATCACTGTATGTAATCCACTGTTTTGGGTTTGCCTGTACACCTTCGCAGACTGTGACGATGTTTTCACCTGACGTACTGTTTCTTTTGCAAAGGTTGTCATGAAAGGCTCGCTCAAGTTACGCGATTAGAAAATACTAGATTTTTCTCTTCATGTTTTATAATATCGCAAGTATAAATCGATAAGATGAGCGCCAGATACTACGTTTATACGCACGTCTTATTTGCAAATAGAACTATTTGCAAATAACTAATTCACTGTTTATACGGGAAATTGCATACAGAACTTGTGTTATTGTTAGTGATGCCATGTGACGAAAATATGATTGTTTGGTAAGTAAAACACAAAAAACGTTCATGAAGTGGCAACGTCTTACTTTTTATTTGCAAATAGTGTCGTTATTCACGACTTGTTAAGTGAGTTAATAAGTTACAATAAAAAAGTTATACGGCAACATTCTTCTTTTTTATTTGCAAATAAGACGTGCGTATAAACGTAGTAAGAGTCAGCATATGTTATTCTGGTCAACACACAAATTCGTTTGTATGTAAAGGTAGGAATTATTGGTAACAGGACTTTGTGAACAAAAGCAAAACTTGCGAAGCCTTGCAGACTTTTTCGGGTTTTATATTCCAAAGTTGATGCCATGTATGGGACGAAGAATTTCGTTAATACCTCAAACAAAATAGCGCTTTAGAGCATTTCAACATTGAGTCCGTCCTAATTGTCCAACACTTATATATGAGCGCAGTGTTGCTCATATATTGGAAAGAAAATCGCAAAGAATAAGCATATCGTATGGCCATTACGTTTTCGTACAATCGATGGAGGCTGTTCCTTACGTTGTATTTCTTTTCGAGGAGTCCACTTTAAAGCAAGAAACTTCTTATTCTACTAAAAACATACCTGTAGCACGGAGCTCCTGCCGCATCAAAGCTGATATTTCAATTTATGTTGGAACTTAACAGGTCTACGGAGATGAGCTTGACGAGTAACGGCGTTCCATGCTGAGGGTTCGATTCCTTATAAAAACACTGGATATTGTTGCAGATAAGGCAACTCATCTGGCTTGTTATAAACAAAGTTGTGGCCATTTATCATACATTGAAATATACTGAAACGCATATGGACCCGATCTTCAATTTGAAATCTAATTCAAAATCCCACTCTATGCTTGTCTGGGTAACTTCTGTGGTGCCAGCAATTAAGAATAAAATTCATTAAAATGTTTTCGTATCAATAAAACAATAACATATAAACTTAATAAATTTCTTACTGCCACCCAGCTCAACCGCATTATTAGCGTATTTTATGAAAATTCAAAAGGAAACTTGCATACCATTTTGTTTTTCTTCTTGTTGTTGTTCTTTTTCATGAAAAAAAAACAAACTGTAGACAAAATTATGAATTAAGCACAGACAATAGAAGATCTTTCAAAGGGAAACCATAGACGTTGCTGCCACAACTAAGCCAACCAAACAATTAACGGGCGACAAGAATAAAAAACAAAAACAACAAAATTTTCAACACGATGAATTAGTCATTTTATGGCAGTGATGCATGCATACTAATTCGTTGACACACACACATGTACAGAGGCAAACACTGTGAGACCCATTGAAATTCACCCAGACATTCTAAGGCAGCCAGTCACTGGAAACATAATTTTGGAGCAGCATTTTGTGGTTGCAGCAAACTGAGCTAGTGAAAGTTAAGTTGGGTTTGTGATGTTGCAACATGAAACAACATGGCGTATTAATGTGGTTGGTTTGTTTTTGAAATTTTGCGTCCTTTATTCCACATTTTGGCTTCAAGGCAACAACCATAAAAAAATGTACAAATAAAAACAACAAAACAAAAAGCATTGAAAAGAATTTGCACAAACTGAAGCAAATGATGGAACATTTTTCATGCACTTTTGAGCAAATTAGATTTTATACTAATTAAATTTCCACTAACACCAATGCAAAAACAAAAATGTTTATGTGTGCTTTTGTATGAGGGTGTGTAGGTGTATGAGCGAAAAATGCTGAGTAGCAACGTTAACTTTTATCCAACCAACCAACCATGTACTACATTCATTTATTCCTTGCGATTGTGTATGTGTGTGTACGTGTGCATGGTAGAGTTGCTTCTAGCGAGTGAAGAGATTCCCTAATTATAGTTAAGGAAAATCCCACATTATAATCTCTTTTAAAGGGAGTTGGCTCTATCGCAACTTTTTTTTTAATTAATTGGAAACCCTTCAGTAAAAAAGAACTTTGAAAGAAGGCAATAAAGATCCAGAACTGGCTATCCGGAGCTGAGGCAAATTTGGATAATTTCTCATGAATGTAACATGGGATTATTATTGCAAGATGTTCTCTTTCTTGGTTGCTATCCATTACATATGATGTCGTTCACAATGTAAGGAAAAATAGGTGCTGGGATTACTTGTATGTCGAGAGTTGTGTTTTTCTTCCCAACGGGGTTAAACGCATTTGGAACGATTTTCCGTCATCCTATTTGGTTTGGTGGACGGACTGATATGTACAATAAATATTATTTATACCACATTATATTACATATTGTAATGCGTATGAAAAGCATCGTCTAAGTTCGTAAGTGCAGTACCACACAGTAGCAGAGAATAAAATATTCTTAACAGCAACAGTTAAGCAGATGATGACAAAATATATGCTAAATATGGATAAGGTAGTGTAGTCACGTAATAAGAGATCATAATTTCACTTATATCGGTATGACAGAGATAGTTCGGTTCTCTGTTATAGTGCAGTATTGCATTTACAAAGATACCCATCGTTATTAGTTTTAATTTGTATTCAAACAAATAAATTTTTTGCCACGTAAAAGAATTGACAGCTGAGTGCCGGTGTTGTAGTTGACATGCAGGGACAGTGATGTATCCAATAAGTTCACTCTGTGTTAAGACTATGGTGAGATAAGACCGCTTTGAAAGTTCCTCAAGTTCACCTTAAATAACAGTTTCCTTAAAAGTTGGAGTTTATCTGGTAATAGTTTTGGCTATGAGGTCTAAATGGAGGCTTGATTCTGGTACCCACGGAACTTCTGCTCCGGTCTCCTGACGGGAAACTTCATGAAGGGAGCGTAAGTTATGTATAAAATTCCATTTGTACTCAAGTGTTTCGCATTTGTATTCATGTGTGGTAACTTATTACTCATGGGTGGTGTATATTACAGTTGGGTAATTATGTATGTAGTAAAAATTCAGTGATTTTTACCTCGAAAACGTGACATGTGTACTGGCATAGAGGGTGTATTTCCCATTCTCTTTGAAATGTTTTAAAATTGCTTTATTATATTATTTATTTATTTATTTCTTATGTTATTTTATTTTAATTTTTTTATTCAAGGGAAAACATCCAGTCTCGCCCAACTCCAACAAAATATTTCTAATTATGGCAGGCAAATGTGACTTTAGCACGACGCTGATACGAGCCACATAGTGAGCGATGCAATGGATATTTAGCATGACAGCTTTGAAATTATGGGCATTCAACGCGAATGTGTCCTTTTATTCTGGTAGACTTTTCCTGCCAAAGGTTTCCTGAATTCAGAAAACTACTCGTATGACAATAATACCACATTCAAGGCCACTATAACCTGAATTGTCATTTAAATTTAGCCTGATCCATATGAGGGAGAGTAATTGAAAATTTCAGTTTTTAATAACAGGCAATCATTCGATGTCATAGTCCATGCATAATGGCATCTGCTCTACCTTTTCAGAAAATATGTATATACCTTTAATTTTAATTTTTTTTTTTTCAAATGTCGTGGTAAAACTAAAAGTTTAGCTAATCTGGCTGGTACAATAAAAATTATGTGAAATATTATAAACACTGAATTGTTGAATTCAGGACTCGAACTTGAGCCAGATTGACTAAATTTTCAGTTCATTCAGCATTTTGCAAAACGTGTGTTGGAAATTATACAAATGGAGAAATCTGTAAGCAGAGACTTAGTTCTGGCTCACACATAATGTGTTGGTATATTATTTATTTAAAATGCTGCTTCAGGAAGAGTTTTTAGAAAATTGTTTTGGAGAGATCAAAATAAATCGGTTGTTACGAGTAAATTCGGGTTCGATGTCGATCGAAATTTTCTTGAATTCTATTATTCTATTCGATCGATATCGAATCCCGTAATTTGCCGCCTGCTTAATAGAAATTCTATTATGTGTTTATTTTTTAAGTATCGGAAAATTTTTAAGCACAATGTGAGTATTTTAATTTTACAAATTAAATTTATTGTAGAAAAAACTGAAAACAGAACTTACGCAGTTGATCCAAAAATGACCTGAAATTTTCATCAATATTATTTACCACTGCTGTAATAAATTAGCATATCCTGTTTATATCCTTTTACTAATCAGTATGGCAGTAATGGCATCATAAAGTAAATTCTCTGCATTATCTACAATTACAGGCCAAAAATTAACTACTAACAGACCGTCAACAATTTGTATATCCTTCTCATTTTTATTATATATGCATATATTGTACAGTTCATATATTATTTCTTTCGAAAGTATATAACCATAATTATTTTAACATGTGCAGATGTGTATTTATTTTGTGGACTCTCAACAACATTTGATACCCTTTGACAGTAATTACATAACATGCACGCAAGTATTTCCCCTCATACAAGAACATATTGGCAAAGTAAATAGTTCCTTTCCCATAAATGAACTACAAACACTGAGTATCCTTGCAAACTACCTCATAACTTAGCAAAAAATATATATAGTAGAGCAGTCATTTTAATTCATTATTGTAAAATTTCAAGCTAAATGAGCTTTTAATATCCTGATATCTTTAAAAATTGTGCGCTGGGTTTTGTGGATGCCACATATGCTACAAGCCATGAGCAGACCTTCATAATTAACTGCGAAAATTTTAATTGCTAATATGTTCTATTTGCATAAAGTACATAATGCAAATGCCACACTATACGAGCAGCCACTAACTAAAAGTGAATAGAACGAACTACTAAAATAATTGTTTAACAAAAATTTAATAAAAGCTTTGAATATGAACGGCAAAGCAAGTTACGAAGGTTTTAAGACAAATGAATATTTCCATTCAGTCGTAATATTGAAAATATGCGAAGTCGGTCTACAAGATGGCCAACCTTTGCATCGCCTGGCGGTACCCTATAATAGTGAAAAAATGCGATTTATTCCGATGACCTCTATATCTTCCGAACTAATGGACCTACGAACTTCAAACAAAAAACATATGATTCTCCTTCTCCTCTTCTACCAACAGACGAAGTTTCATTTTCCTATTTTTCAAAACTTCGGAGTTATTAAGTAACGAAATTGACCATTACGAGCAAATTTGTGCGACTTATATCTCGGAAAGTGGTCCGTATTTTTCGATAAAATTTTTTGTAAATAAACGAGCGCAATCTTAACTTTCATACAGGATCACTTTCATTACGAAAAACTCAAAAGAGCAGTAAATATAATCGATTTATAAAAACGCCCATTTGCGACCAATATAAAGTGGGCGTGGCAAAAATTTTACTTGGAATTAATTCCCCATTATCCACTTTACCAGTCCACCAATCTACATGCCAGTATCTCTAAAAACATCAGAGTTATTAAGCAAAACGTAAAACCTTTTCCAACCCAAAAAATTTAAATTTGAAAATAAAAATTCGTTACTTTTTTTGTAAAACACCAGGTCAACAGAAGCTGGTAGCAGGTGGATTTCGCTAAAACTTATTTTTCAAAACGCTATAACTCAGGAACGAATGGAGCTATTGGAATGATTCTTTCACCATATGATGGATTAGGGATCGGGCTACAAGATGGCCAACCTTTGGATCGCCTGGCGGTACCCTATAATAGTGAAAAAATGCGATTTATTCCGATGACCTCTATATCTTCCGAACTAATGGACCTACGAACTTCAAACAAAAAACATATGATTCTCCTTCTCCTCTTCTACCAACAGACGAAGTTTCATTTTCCTATTTTTCAAAACTTCGGAGTTATTAAGTAACGAAATTGACCATTACGAGCAAATTTGTGCGACTTATATCTCGGAAAGTGGTCCGTATTTTTCGATAAAATTTTTTGTAAATAAACGAGCGCAATCTTAACTTTCATACAGGATCACTTTCATTACGAAAAACTCAAAAGAGCAGTAAATATAATCGATTTATAAAAACGCCCATTTGCGACCAATATAAAGTGGGCGTGGCAAAAATTTTACTTGGAATTAATTCCCCATTATCCACTTTACCAGTCCACCAATCTACATGCCAGTATCTCTAAAAACATCAGAGTTATTAAGCAAAACGTAAAACCTTTTCCAACCCAAAAAATTTAAATTTGAAAATAAAAATTCGTTACTTTTTTTGTAAAACACCAGGTCAACAGAAGCTGGTAGCAGGTGGATTTCGCTAAAACTTATTTTTCAAAACGCTATAACTCAGGAACGAATGGAGCTATTGGAATGACTCTTTCACCATATGATAGATTAGAGATCGGGCTACAAGATGGCCAACCTTTGGATCGCCTGGCGGTACCCTATAATAGTGAAAAAATGCGATTTATTCCGATGACCTCTATATCTTCCGAACTAATGGACCTACGAACTTTAAACAAAAAACATATGATTCTCCTTCTCCTGTTCTACCAACAGACGAAGTTTCATTTTCCTATCTTTCAAAACTTCGTAGTTATTAAGTAACGAAATTGACCATTACGAGCAAATTTGTGCGACTTATATCTCGGAAAGTGGTCGGTATTTTTCGATAAAATTTTTTGTAAATAAACGAGCGCAATCTTAACTTTCATACAAGACCACTTTCATTACGAAAAACTCAAAAGAGCAGTAAATATAATCGATTTATAAAAACGCCCATTTGCGACCAATATAAAGTGGGCGTGACAAAAATTTTACTTGGAATTAATTCCCCATTATCCACTTTACCAGTCCACCAATCTACATGCCAGTATCTTTAAAAACATCAGAGTTATTAAGCAAAACGTAAAACCTTTTCCAACCCAAAAAATTTAAATTTGAAAATAAAAATTCGTTACTTTTTTTGTAAAACACCAGGTCAACAGAAGCTGGTAGCAGGTGGATTTCGCTAAAACTTATTTTTCAAAACGCTATAGCTCAGGAACGAATGGAGCTATTTGAATGATTCTTTCACCATATGATAGATTAGAGATCGGGCTACAAGATGGCCAACCTTTGGATCGCCTGGCGGTACCCTATAATAGTGAAAAAATGCGATTTATTCCGATGACCTCTATATCTTCCGAACTAATGGACCTACGAACTTTATTAAGTAACGAAATTGACCATTACGAGCAAATTTGTGCGACTTATATCTCGGAAAGTGGTCGGTATTTTTCGATAAAATTTTTTGTAAATAAACGAGCGCAATCTTAACTTTCGTACAAGATCACTTTCATTACGAAAAACTCAAAAGAGCAATAAATATAATCGATTTATAAAAACGCCCATTTGCGACCAATATAAAGTGGGCGTGGCAAAAATTTTACTTGGAATTAATTCTCCATTATCCACTTTACCAGTCCACCAATCTACATGCCAGTATCTTTAAAAACATCACAGTTATTAAGCAAAACGTAAAACCTTTTCCAACCCAAAAAATTTAAATTTGAAAATAAAAATTCGTTACTTTTTTTGTAAAACACCAGGTCAACAGAAGCTGGTAGCAGGTGGATTTCGCTAAAACTTATTTTTCAAAACGCTATAACTCAGGAACGAATGGAGCTATTGGAATGATTCTTTCACCATAAGATGGATTAGGGATCGGGCTACAAGATGGCCAACCTTTGGATCGCCTGGCGGTACCCTATAATAGTGAAAAAATGCGATTTATTCCGATGACCTCTATATCTTCCGAACTAATGGACCTACGAACTTCAAACAAAAAACATATGATTCTCCTTCTCCTGTTCTACCAACAGACGAAGTTTCATTTTCCAATTTTTCAAAACTTCGGAGTTATTAAGTAACGAAATTGACCATTACGAGCAAATTTGTGCGACCTATATCTCGGAAAGTGGTCGGTATTTTTCGATAAAATTTTTTGTAAATAAACGAGCGCAATCTTAACTTTCATACAAGATCACTTTCATTACGAAAAACTCAAAAGAGCAGTAAATATAATCGATTTATAAAAACGCCCATTTGCGACCAATATAAAGTGGGCGTGGCAAAAATTTTACTTGGAATTAATTCCCCATTATCCACTTTACCAGTCCACCAATCTACATGCCAGTATCTCTAAAAACATCAGAGTTATTAAGCAAAACGTAAAACCTTTTCCAACCCAAAAAATTTAAATTTGAAAATAAAAATTCGTTACTTTTTTTGTAAAACACCAGGTCAACAGAAGCTGGTAGCAGGTGGATTTCGCTAAAACTTATTTTTCAAAACGCTATAACTCAGGAACGAATGGAGCTATTGAAATGACTCTTTCACCATATGATAGATTAGAGATCGGGCTACAAGATGGCCAACCTTTGGATCGCCTGGCGGTACCCTATAATAGTGAAAAAATGCGATTTATTCCGATGACCTCTATATCTTCCGAACTAATGGACCTACGAACTTTATTAAGTAACGAAATTGACCATTACGAGCAAATTTGTGCGACTTATATCTCGGAAAGTGGTCGGTATTTTTCGATAAAATTTTTTGTAAATAAACGAGCGCAATCTTAACTTTCATACAAGATCACTTTCATTACGAAAAACTCAAAAGAGCAATAAATATAATCGATTTATAAAAACGCCCATTTGCGACCAATATAAAGTGGGCGTGGCAAAAATTTTACTTGGAATTAATTCTCCATTATCCACTTTACCAGTCCACCAATCTACATGCCAGTATCTTTAAAAACATCAGAGTTATTAAGCAAAACGTAAAACCTTTTCCAACCCAAAAAATTTAAATTTGAAAATAAAAATTCGTTACTTTTTTTGTAAAACACCAGGTCAACAGAAGCTGGTAGCAGGTGGATTTCGCTAAAACTTATTTTTCAAAACGCTATAACTCAGGAACGAATGGAGCTATTGGAATGACTCTTTCACCATATGATAGATTAGAGATCGGGCGGTACCCTATAATAGTGAAAAAATTCGATTTATTCCGATGACCTCTATATCTTCCGAACTAATGGACCTACGAACTTCAAACAAAAAACATATGATTCTCCTTCTCCTGTTCTACCAACAGACGAAGTTTCATTTTCCTATTTTTCAAAACTTCGGAGTTATTAAGTAACGAAATTGACCATTACGAGCAAATTTGTGCGACCTATATCTCGGAAAGTGGTCGGTATTTTTCGATAAAATTTTTTGTAAATAAACGAGCGCAATCTTAACTTTCATACAAGATCACTTTCATTACGAAAAACTCAAAAGAGCAGTAAATATAATCGATTTATAAAAACGCCCATTTGCGACCAATATAAAGTGGGCGTGGCAAAAATTTTACTTGGAATTAATTCCCCATTATCCACTTTACCAGTCCACCAATCTACATGCCAGTATCTCTAAAAACATCAGAGTTATTAAGGAAAACGTAAAAGCTTTTCCAACCCAAAAAATTTAAATTTGAAAATAAAAATTCGTTACTTTTTTTGTAAAACACCAGGTCAACAGAAGCTGGTAGCAGGTGGATTACGCTAAAACTTATTTTTCAAAACGCTATAACTCAGGAACGAATGGAGCTATTGGAATGACTCTTTCACCATATGATAGATTAGAGATCGGGCTACAAGATGGCCAACCTTTGGATCGCCTGGCGGTACCCTATAATAGTGAAAAAATGCGATTTATTCCGATGACCTCTATATCTTCCGAACTAATGGACCTACGAACTTCAAACAAAAAACATATGATTCTCCTTCTCCTGTTCTACCAACAGACGAAGTTTCATTTTCCTATCTTTCAAAACTTCGGAGTTATTAAGTAAGGAAATTGACCATTACGAGCAAATTTGTGCGACTTATATCTCGGAAAGTGGTCGGTATTTTTCGATAAAATTTTTTGTAAATAAACGAGCGCAATCTTAACTTTCATACAAGATCACTTTCATTACGAAAAACTCAAAAGAGCAATAAATATAATGGATTTATAAAAACGCCCATTTGCGACCAATATAAAGTGGGCGTGGCAAAAATTTTACTTGGAATTAATTCCCCATTATCCACTTTACCAGTCCACCAATCTACATGCCAGTATCTTTAAAAACATCAGAGTTATTAAGCAAAACGTAAAACCTTTTCCAACCCAAAAAATTTAAATTTGAAAATAAAAATTCGTTACTTTTTTTGTAAAACACCAGGTCAACAGAAACTGGTAGCAGGTGGATTTCGCTAAAACTTATTTTTCAAAACGCTATAACTCAGGAACGAATGGAGCTATTGGAATGACTCTTTCACCATATGATAGATTAGAGATCGGGCTACAAGATGGCCAACCTTTGGATCGCCTGGCGGTACCCTATAATAGTGAAAAAATGCGATTTATTCCGATGACCTCTATATCTTCCGAACTAATGGACCTACGAACTTCAAACAAAAATTCCCCATTATCCACTTTACCAGTCCACCAATCTACATGCCAGTATCTTTAAAAACATCAGAGTTATTAAGCAAAACGTAAAACCTTTTCCAACCCAAAAAATTTAAATTTGAAAATAAAAATTCGTTACTTTTTTTGTAAAACACCAGGTCAACAGAAGCTGGTAGCAGGTGGATTTCGCTAAAACTTATTTTTCAAAACGCTATAACTCAGGAACGAATGGAGCTATTTGAATGATTCTTTCACCATATGATAGATTAGAGATCGGGCTACAAGATGGTCAACCTTTGGATCGCCTGGCGGTACCCTATAATAGTGAAAAAATGCGATTTATTCCGATGACCTCTATATCTTCCGAACTAATGGACCTACGAACTTTAAACAAAAAACATATGATTCTCCTTCTCCTGTTCTACCAACAGACGAAGTTTCATTTTCCTATCTTTCAAAACTTCGTAGTTATTAAGTAACGAAATTGACCATTACGAGCAAATTTGTGCGACTTATATCTCGGAAAGTGGTCGGTATTTTTCGATAAAATTTTTTGTAAATAAACGAGCGCAATCTTAACTTTCATACAAGATCACTTTCATTACGAAAAACTCAAAAGAGCAATAAATATAATGGATTTATAAAAACGCCCATTTGCGACCAATATAAAGTGGGCGTGGCAAAAATTTTATTTGGAATTAATTCCCCATTATCCACTTTACCAGTCCACCAATCTACATGCCAGTATCTTTAAAAACATCAGAGTTATTAAGCAAAACGTAAAACCTTTTCCAACCCAAAAAATTTAAATTTGAAAATAAAAATTCGTTACTTTTTTTGTAAAACACCAGGTCAACAGAAACTGGTAGCAGGTGGATTTCGCTAAAACTTATTTTTCAAAACGCTATAACTCAGGAACGAATGGAGCTATTGGAATGACTCTTTCACCATATGATAGATTAGAGATCGGGCTACAAGATGGCCAACCTTTGGATCGCCTGGCGGTACCCTATAATAGTGAAAAAATGCGATTTATTCCGATGACCTCTATATCTTCCGAACTAATGGACCTACGAACTTCAAACAAAAATTCCCCATTATCCACTTTACCAGTCCACCAATCTACATGCCAGTATCTTTAAAAACATCAGAGTTATTAAGCAAAACGTAAAACCTTTTCCAACCCAAAAAATTTAAATTTGAAAATAAAAATTCGGTACTTTTTTTGTAAAACACCAGGTCAACAGAAGCTGGTAGCAGGTGGATTTCGCTAAAACTTATTTTTCAAAACGCTATAACTCAGGAACGAATGGAGCTATTTGAATGATTCTTTCACCATATGATAGATTAGAGATCGGGCTACAAGATGGTCAACCTTTGGATCGCCTGGCGGTACCCTATAATAGTGAAAAAATGCGATTTATTCCGATGACCTCTATATCTTCCGAACTAATGGACCTACGAACTTTAAACAAAAAACATATGATTCTCCTTCTCCTGTTCTACCAACAGACGAAGTTTCATTTTCCTATCTTTCAAAACTTCGTAGTTATTAAGTAACGAAATTGACCATTACGAGCAAATTTGTGCGACTTATATCTCGGAAAGTGGTCGGTATTTTTCGATAAAATTTTTTGTAAATAAACGAGCGCAATCTTAACTTTCATACAAGACCACTTTCATTACGAAAAACTCAAAAGAGCAGTAAATATAATCGATTTATAAAAACGCCCATTTGCGACCAATATAAAGTGGGCGTGGCAAAAATTTTACTTGGAATTAATTCCCCATTATCCACTTTACCAGTCCACCAATCTACATGCCAGTATCTTTAAAAACACCACAGTTATTAAGCAAAACGTAAAACCTTTTCCAACCCAAAAAATTTAAATTTGAAAATAAAAATTCGTTACTTTTTTTGTAAAACACCAGGTCAACAGAAGCTGGTAGCAGGTGGATTTCGCTAAACTTATTTTTCAAAACGCTATAACTCAGGAACGAATGGAGCTATTTGAATGATTCTTTTACCATATGATAGATTAGAGATCGGGCTACAAGATGGCCAACCTTTAGATCGCCTGGCGGTACCCTATAATAGTGAAAAAATGCGATTTATTCCGATGACCTCTATATCTTCCGAACTAATGGACCTACGAACTTCAAACAAAAAACATATGATTCTCCTTCTCCTGTTCTACCAACAGACGAAGTTTCATTTTCCTATCTTTCAAAACTTCGGAGTTATTAAGTAAGGAAATTGACCATTACGAGCAAATTTGTGCGACTTATATCTCGGAAAGTGGTCGGTATTTTTCGATAAAATTTTTTGTAAATAAACGAGCGCAATCTTAACTTTCATACAAGATCACTTTCATTACGAAAAACTCAAAAGAGCAATAAATATAATCGATTTATAAAAACGCCCATTTGCGACCAATATAAAGTGGGCGTGGCAAAAATTTTACTTGGAATTAATTCCCCATTATCCACTTTACCAGTCCACCAATCTACATGCCAGTATCTTTAAAAACATCAGAGTTATTAAGTTTAGATCGCCTGGCGGTACCCTATAATAGTGAAAAAATGCGATTTATTCCGATGACCTCTATATCTTCCGAACTAATGGACCTACGAACTTCAAACAAAAATTCCCCATTATCCACTTTACCAGTCCACCAATCTACATGCCAGTATCTTTAAAAACATCAGAGTTATTAAGCAAAACGTAAAACCTTTTCCAACCCAAAAAATTTAAATTTGAAAATAAAAATTCGTTACTTTTTTTGTAAAACACCAGGTCAACAGAAGCTGGTAGCAGGTGGATTTCGCTAAAACTTATTTTTCAAAACGCTATAACTCAGGAACGAATGGAGCTATTTGAATGATTCTTTCACCATATGATAGATTAGAGATCGGGCTACAAGATGGTCAACCTTTGGATCGCCTGGCGGTACCCTATAATAGTGAAAAAATGCGATTTATTCCGATGACCTCTATATCTTCCGAACTAATGGACCTACGAACTTTAAACAAAAAACATATGATTCTCCTTCTCCTGTTCTACCAACAGACGAAGTTTCATTTTCCTATCTTTCAAAACTTCGTAGTTATTAAGTAACGGAATTGACCATTACGAGCAAATTTGTGCGACTTATATCTCGGAAAGTGGTCGGTATTTTTCGATAAAATTTTTTGTAAATAAACGAGCGCAATCTTAACTTTCATACAAGACCACTTTCATTACGAAAAACTCAAAAGAGCAGTAAATATAATCGATTTATAAAAACGCCCATTTGCGACCAATATAAAGTGGGCGTGGCAAAAATTTTACTTGGAATTAATTCCCCATTATCCACTTTACCAGTCCACCAATCTACATGCCAGTATCTTTAAAAACATCACAGTTATTAAGCAAAACGTAAAACCTTTTCCAACCCAAAAAATTTAAATTTGAAAATAAAAATTCGTTACTTTTTTTGTAAAACACCAGGTCAACAGAAGCTGGTAGCAGGTGGATTTCGCTAAACTTATTTTTCAAAACGCTATAACTCAGGAACGAATGGAGCTATTTGAATGATTCTTTTACCATATGATAGATTAGAGATCGGGCTACAAGATGGCCAACCTTTAGATCGCCTGGCGGTACCCTATAATAGTGAAAAAATGCGATTTATTCCGATGACCTCTATATCTTCCGAACTAATGGACCTACGAACTTCAAACAAAAAACATATGATTCTCCTTCTCCTGTTCTACCAACAGACGAAGTTTCATTTTCCTATCTTTCAAAACTTCGGAGTTATTAAGTAAGGAAATTGACCATTACGAGCAAATTTGTGCGACTTATATCTCGGAAAGTGGTCGGTATTTTTCGATAAAATTTTTTGTAAATAAACGAGCGCAATCTTAACTTTCATACAAGATCACTTTCATTACGAAAAACTCAAAAGAGCAATAAATATAATCGATTTATAAAAACGCCCATTTGCGACCAATATAAAGTGGGCGTGGCAAAAATTTTACTTGGAATTAATTCCCCATTATCCACTTTACCAGTCCACCAATCTACATGCCAGTATCTTTAAAAACATCAGAGTTATTAAGCAAAACGTAAAACCTTTTCCAACCCAAAAAATTTAAATTTGAAAATAAAAATTCGTTACTTTTTTTGTAAAACACCAGGTCAACAGAAGCTGGTAGCAGGTGGATTTCGCTAAAACTTATTTTTCAAAACGCTATAACTCAGGAACGAATGGAGCTATTGGAATGACTCTTTCACCATATGATAGATTAGAGATCGGGCTACAAGATGGCCAACCTTTGGATCGCCTGGCGGTACCCTATAATAGTGAAAAAATGCGATTTATTCCGATGACCTCTATATCTTCCGAACTAATGAACCTACGAACTTCAAACAAAAAACATGTGATTCTCCTTCTCCTGTTCTACCAACAGACGAAGTTTCATTTTCCTATTTTTCAAAACTTCGGAGTTATTAAGTAACGAAATTGACCATTACGAGCAAATTTGTGTGACTTATATCTCGGAAAGTGGTCGGTATTTTTCGATAAAATTTTTTGTAAATAAACGAGCGCAATCTTAACTTTCATACAAGATCACTTTCATTACGAAAAACTCAAAAGAGCAGTAAATATAATCGATTTATAAAAACGCCCATTTGCGACCAATATAAAGTGGGCGTGGCAAAAATTTTACTTGGAATTAATTCCCCATTATCCACTTTACCAGTCCACCAATCTACATGCCAGTATCTTTAAAAACATCACAGTTATTAAGCAAAACGTAAAACCTTTTCCAACCCAAAAAATTTAAATTTGAAAATAAAAATTCGTTACTTTTTTTGTAAAACACCAGGTCAACAGAAGCTGGTAGCAGGTGGATTTCGCTAAACTTATTTTTCAAAACGCTATAACTCAGGAACGAATGGAGCTATTTGAATGATTCTTTTACCATATGATAGATTAGAGATCGGGCTACAAGATGGCCAACCTTTGGATCGCCTGGCGGTACCCTATAATAGTGAAAAAATGCGATTTATTCCGATGACCTCTATATCTTCCGAACTAATGGACCTACGAACTTCAAACAAAAAACATATGATTCTCCTTCTCCTGTTCTACCAACAGACGAAGTTTCATTTTCCTATCTTTCAAAACTTCGGAGTTATTAAGTAAGGAAATTGACCATTACGAGCAAATTTGTGCGACTTATATCTCGGAAAGTGGTCGGTATTTTTCGATAAAATTTTTTGTAAATAAACGAGCGCAATCTTAACTTTCATACAAGATCACTTTCATTACGAAAAACTCAAAAGAGCAATAAATATAATCGATTTATAAAAACGCCCATTTGCGACCAATATAAAGTGGGCGTGGCAAAAATTTTACTTGGAATTAATTCCCCATTATCCACTTTACCAGTCCACCAATCTACATGCCAGTATCTTTAAAAACATCAGAGTTATTAAGCAAAACGTAAAACCTTTTCCAACCCAAAAAATTTAAATTTGAAAATAAAAATTCGTTACTTTTTTTGTAAAACACCAGGTCAACAGAAGCTGGTAGCAGGTGGATTTCGCTAAAACTTATTTTTCAAAACGCTATAACTCAGGAACGAATGGAGCTATTTGAATGATTCTTTTACCATATGATAGATTAGAGATCGGGCTACAAGATGGCCAACCTTTAGATCGCCTGGCGGTACCCTATAATAGTGAAAAAATGCGATTTATTCCGATGACCTCTATATCTTCCGAACTAATGGACCTACGAACTTCAAACAAAAATTCCCCATTATCCACTTTACCAGTCCACCAATCTACATGCCAGTATCTTTAAAAACATCAGAGTTATTAAGCAAAACGTAAAACCTTTTCCAACCCAAAAAATTTAAATTTGAAAATAAAAATTCGTTACTTTTTTTGTAAAACACCAGGTCAACAGAAGCTGGTAGCAGGTGGATTTCGCTAAAACTTATTTTTCAAAACGCTATAACTCAGGAACGAATGGAGCTATTTGAATGATTCTTTCACCATATGATAGATTAGAGATCGGGCTACAAGATGGTCAACCTTTGGATCGCCTGGCGGTACCCTATAATAGTGAAAAAATGCGATTTATTCCGATGACCTCTATATCTTCCGAACTAATGGACCTACGAACTTTAAACAAAAAACATATGATTCTCCTTCTCCTGTTCTACCAACAGACGAAGTTTCATTTTCCTATCTTTCAAAACTTCGTAGTTATTAAGTAACGAAATTGACCATTACGAGCAAATTTGTGCGACTTATATCTCGGAAAGTGGTCGGTATTTTTCGATAAAATTTTTTGTAAATAAACGAGCGCAATCTTAACTTTCATACAAGATCACTTTCATTACGAAAAACTCAAAAGAGCAATAAATATAATCGATTTATAAAAACGCCCATTTGCGACCAATATAAAGTGGGCGTGGCAAAAATTTTACTTGGAATTAATTCCCCATTATCCACTTTACCAGTCCACCAATCTACATGCCAGTATCTTTAAAAACATCAGAGTTATTAAGCAAAACGTAAAACCTTTTCCAACCCAAAAAATTTAAATTTGAAAATAAAAATTCGTTACTTTTTTTGTAAAACACCAGGTCAACAGAAGCTGGTAGCAGGTGGATTTCGCTAAAACTTATTTTTCAAAACGCTATAACTCAGGAACGAATGGAGCTATTGGAATGACTCTTTCACCATATGATAGATTAGAGATCGGGCTACAAGATGGCCAACCTTTGGATCGCCTGGCGGTACCCTATAATAGTGAAAAAATGCGATTTATTCCGATGACCTCTATATCTTCCGAACTAATGAACCTACGAACTTCAAACAAAAAACATGTGATTCTCCTTCTCCTGTTCTACCAACAGACGAAGTTTCATTTTCCTATTTTTCAAAACTTCGGAGTTATTAAGTAACGAAATTGACCATTACGAGCAAATTTGTGTGACTTATATCTCGGAAAGTGGTCGGTATTTTTCGATAAAATTTTTTGTAAATAAACGAGCGCAATCTTAACTTTCATACAAGATCACTTTCATTACGAAAAACTCAAAAGAGCAGTAAATATAATCGATTTATAAAAACGCCCATTTGCGACCAATATAAAGTGGGCGTGGCAAAAATTTTACTTGGAATTAATTCCCCATTATCCACTTTACCAGTCCACCAATCTACATGCCAGTATCTTTAAAAACATCACAGTTATTAAGCAAAACGTAAAACCTTTTCCAACCCAAAAAATTTAAATTTGAAAATAAAAATTCGTTACTTTTTTTGTAAAACACCAGGTCAACAGAAGCTGGTAGCAGGTGGATTTCGCTAAACTTATTTTTCAAAACGCTATAACTCAGGAACGAATGGAGCTATTTGAATGATTCTTTTACCATATGATAGATTAGAGATCGGGCTACAAGATGGCCAACCTTTAGATCGCCTGGCGGTACCCTATAATAGTGAAAAAATGCGATTTATTCCGATGACCTCTATATCTTCCGAACTAATGGACCTACGAACTTCAAACAAAAAACATATGATTCTCCTTCTCCTGTTCTACCAACAGACGAAGTTTCATTTTCCTATCTTTCAAAACTTCGGAGTTATTAAGTAAGGAAATTGACCATTACGAGCAAATTTGTGCGACTTATATCTCGGAAAGTGGTCGGTATTTTTCGATAAAATTTTTTGTAAATAAACGAGCGCAATCTTAACTTTCATACAAGATCACTTTCATTACGAAAAACTCAAAAGAGCAATAAATATAATCGATTTATAAAAACGCCCATTTGCGACCAATATAAAGTGGGCGTGGCAAAAATTTTACTTGGAATTAATTCCCCATTATCCACTTTACCAGTCCACCAATCTACATGCCAGTATCTTTAAAAACATCACAGTTATTAAGCAAAACGTAAAACCTTTTCCAACCCAAAAAATTTAAATTTGAAAATAAAAATTCGTTACTTTTTTTGTAAAACACCAGGTCAACAGAAGCTGGTAGCAGGTGGATTTCGCTAAACTTATTTTTCAAAACGCTATAACTCAGGAACGAATGGAGCTATTTGAATGATTCTTTTACCATATGATAGATTAGAGATCGGGCTACAAGATGGCCAACCTTTAGATCGCCTGGCGGTACCCTATAATAGTGAAAAAATGCGATTTATTCCGATGACCTCTATATCTTCCGAACTAATGGACCTACGAACTTCAAACAAAAAACATATGATTCTCCTTCTCCTTTTCTATCAACAGACGAAGTTTCATTTACCTATCTTTCAAAACTTCGGAGTTATTAAGTAAGGAAATTGACCATTACGAGCAAATTTGTGCGACTCATATCTCGGAAAGTGGTCGGTATTATTCGATAAAATTTTTTGTAAATAAACGAGCGCAATCTTAACTTTCATACAAGATCACTTTCATTACGAAAAACTCAAAAGAGCAGTAAATATAATCGATTTATAAAAACGCCCATTTGCGACCAATATAAAGTGGGCGTGGCAAAAATTTTACTTGGAATTAATTCCCCATTATCCACTTTACCAGTCCACCAATCTACATGCCAGTATCTTTAAAAACATCACAGTTATTAAGCAAAACGTAAAACCTTTTCCAACCCAAAAAATTTAAATTTGAAAATAAAAATTCGTTACTTTTTTTGTAAAACACCAGGTCAACAGAAACTGGTAGCAGGTGGATTTCGCTAAAACTTATTTTTCAAAACGCTATAACTCAGGAACGAATGGAGCTATTTGAATGATTCTTTCACCATATGATAGATTAGAGATCGGGCTACAAGATGGCCAACCTTTGGATCGCCTGGCGGTACCCTATAATAGTGAAAAAATGCGATTTATTCCGATGACCTCTATATCTTCCGAACTAATGGACCTACGAACTTCAAACAAAAAACATATGATTCTCCTTCTCCTGTTCTACCAACAGACGAAGTTTCATTTTCCTATTTTTCAAAACTTCGGAGTTATTAAGTAACGAAATTGACCATTACGAGCAAATTTGTGCGACTTATATTTCGGAAAGTGGTCGGTATTTTTCGATAAAATTTTTTGTAAATAAACGAGCGCAATCTTAACTTTCATACAAGATCACTTTCATTACGAAAAACTCAAAAGAGCAGTAAATATAATCGATTTATAAAAACGCCCATTTGCGACCAATATAAAGTGGGCGTGGCAAAAATTTTACTTGGAATTAATTCCCCATTATCCACTTTACCAGTCCACCAATCTACATGCCAGTATCTCTAAAAACATCAGAGTTATTAAGCAAAACGTAAAACCTTTTCCAACCCAAAAAATTTAAATTTGAAAATAAAAATTCGTTACTTTTTTTGTAAAACACCAGGTCAACAGAAGCTGGTAGCAGGTGGATTTCGCTAAAACTTATTTTGCAAAACGCTATAACTCAGGAACGAATGGAGCTATTGGAATGATTCTTTCACCATATGATAGATTAGGGATCGGGCTACAAGATGGCCAACCTTTGGATCGCCTGGCGGTACCCTATAATAGTGAAAAAATGCGATTTATTCCGATGACCTCTATATCTTCCGAACTAATGGACCTACGAACTTCAAACAAAAAACATATGATTCTCCTTCTCCTGTTCTACCAACAGACGAAGTTTCATTTTCCTATTTTTCAAAACTTCGGAGTTAGTAAGTAACGAAATTGACCATTACGAGCAAATTTGTGCGACTTATATCTCGGAAAGTGGTCGGTATTTTTCGATAAAATTTTTTGTAAATAAACGAGCGCAATCTTAACTTTGATACAAGATCACTTTCATTACGAAAAACTCAAAAGAGCAGTAAATATAATCGATTTATAAAAACGCCCATTTGCGACCAATATAAAGTGGGCATGGCAAAAATTTTACTTGGAATTAATTCCCCATTATCCACTTTACCAGTCCACCAATCTACATGCCAGTATCTTTAAAAACATCACAGTTATTAAGCAAAACGTAAAACCTTTTCCAACCCAAAAAATTTAAATTTGAAAATAAAAATTCGTTACTTTTTTTGTAAAACACCAGGTCAACAGAAGCTGGTAGCAGGTGGATTTCGCTAAAACTTATTTTTCAAAACGCTATAACTCAGGAACGAATGGAGCTATTGGAATGATTCTTTCACCATATGATGGATTAGGGATCGGGCTACAAGATGGCCAACCTTTGGATCGCCTGGCGGTACCCTATAATAGTGAAAAAATGCGATTTATTCCGATGACCTCTATATCTTCCGAACTAATGGACCTACGAACTTCAAACAAAAAACATATGATTATCCTTCTCCTCTTCTACCAACAGACGAAGTTTCATTTTCCTATTTTTCAAAACTTCGGAGTTAGTAAGTAACGAAATTGACCATTACGAGCAAATTTGTGCGACTTATATCTCGGAAAGTGGTCGGTATTTTTCGATAAAATTTTTTGTAAATAAACGAGCGCAATCTTAACTTTCATACAAGACCACTTTCATTACGAAAAACTCAAAAGAGCAGTAAATATAATCGATTTATAAAACGCCCATTTGCGACCAATATAAAGTGGGCGTGGCAAAAATTTTACTTGGAATTAATTCCCCATTATCCACTTTACCAGTCCACCAATTTACATGCCAGTATCTTTAAAAACATCACAGTTATTAAGCAAAACGTAAAACCTTTTCCAACCCAAAAAATTTAAATTTGAAAATAAAAATTCGTTACTTTTTTTGTAAAACACCAGGTCAACAGAAGCTGGTAGCAGGTGGATTTCGCTAAAACTTATTTTTCAAAACGCTATAACTCAGGAACGAATGGAGCTATTTGAATGATTCTTTCACCATATGATAGATTAGAGATCGGGCTACAAGATGGCCAACCTTTGGATCGCCTGGCGGTACCCTATAATAGTGAAAAAATGCGATTTATTCCGATGACTTCTATATCTTCCGAACTAATGGACCTACGAACTTCAAACAAAAAACATATGATTCTCCTTCTCCTGTTCTACCAACAGACGAAGTTTCATTTTCCTATTTTTCAAAACTTCGGAGTTATTAAGTAACGAAATTGACCATTACGAGCAAATTTGTGCGACTTATATCTCGGAAAGTGGTCGGTATTTTTCGATAAAATTTTTTGTAAATAAACGAGCGCAATCTTAACTTTCATACAAGATCACTTTCATTACGAAAAACTCAAAAGAGCAGTAAATATAATCGATTTATAAAAACGCCCATTTGCGACCAATATAAAGTGGGCGTGGCAAAAATTTTACTTGGAATTAATTCCCCATTATCCACTTTACCAGTCCACCAATTTACATGCCAGTATCTTTAAAAACATCACAGTTATTAAGCAAAACGTAAAACCTTTTCCAACCCAAAAAATTTAAATTTGAAAATAAAAATTCGTTACTTTTTTTGTAAAACACCAGGTCAACAGAAGCTGGTAGCAGGTGGATTTCGCTAAAACTTATTTTTCAAAACGCTATAACTCAGGAACGAATGGAGCTATTTGAATGATTCTTTCACCATATGATAGATTAGAGATCGGGCTACAAGATGGCCAACCTTTGGATCGCCTGGCGGTACCCTATAATAGTGAAAAAATGCGATTTATTCCGATGACCTCTATATCTTCCGAACTAATGGACCTACGAACTTCAAACAAAAAACATGTGATTCTCCTTCTCCTGTTCTACCAACAGACGAAGTTTCATTTTCCTATTTTTCAAAACTTCGGAGTTATTAAGTAACGAAATTGACCATTACGAGCAAATTTGTGCGACTTATATCTCGGAAAGTGGTCGGTATTTTTCGATAAAATTTTTTGTAAATAAACGAGCGCAATCTTAACTTTCATACAAGATCACTTTCATTACGAAAAACTCAAAAGAGCAGTAAATATAATCGATTTATAAAAACGCCCATTTGCGACCAATATAAAGTGGGCGTGGCAAAAATTTTACTTGGAATTAATTCCCCATTATCCACTTTACCAGTCCACCAATCTACATGCCAGTATCTCTAAAAACATCAGAGTTATTAAGCAAAACGTAAAACCTTTTCCAACCCAAAAAATTTAAATTTGAAAATAAAAATTCGTTACTTTTTTTGTAAAACACCAGGTCAACAGAAGCTGGTAGCAGGTGGATTTCGCTAAAACTTATTTTTCAAAACGCTATAACTCAGGAACGAATGGAGCTATTGGAATGACTCTTTCACCATATGATAGATTAGAGATCGGGCTACAAGATGGCCAACCTTTGGATCGCCTGGCGGTACCCTATAATAGTGAAAAAATGCGATTTATTCCGATGACCTCTATATCTTCCGAACTAATGGACCTACGAACTTCAAACAAAAAACATGTGATTCTCCTTCTCCTGTTCTACCAACAGACGAAGTTTCATTTTCCTATTTTTAAAAACTTCGGAGTTATTAAGTATCGAAATTGACCATTACGAGCAAATTTGTGCGACTTATATCTCGGAAAGTGGTCGGTATTTTTCGATAAAATTTTTTGTAAATAAACGAGCGCAATCTTAACTTTCATACAAGATCACTTTCATTACGAAAAACTCAAAAGAGCAGTAAATATAATCGATTTATAAAAACGCCCATTTGCGACCAATATAAAGTGGGCGTGGCAAAAATTTTACTTGGAATTAATTCCCCATTATCCACTTTACCAGTCCACCAATCTACATGCCAGTATCTCTAAAAACATCAGAGTTATTAAGCAAAACGTAAAACCTTTTCCAACCCAAAAAATTTAAATTTGAAAATAAAAATTCGTTACTTTTTTTGTAAAACACCAGGTCAACAGAAGCTGGTAGCAGGTGGATTTCGCTAAAACTTATTTTTCAAAACGCTATAACTCAGGAACGAATGGAGCTATTGGAATGACTCTTTCACCATATGATAGATTAAAGATCGGGCGGTACCCTATAATAGTGAAAAAATGCGATTTATTCCGATGACCTCTATATCTTCCGAACTAATGGACCTACGAACTTCAAACAAAAAACATATGATTCTCCTTCTCCTGTTCTACCAACAGACGAAGTTTCATTTTAGTATCTTTCAAAACTTCGGAGTTATTAAGTAAGGAAATTGACCATTACGAGCAAATTTGTGCGACTCATATCTCGGAAAGTGGTCGGTATTATTCGATAAAATTTTTTGTAAATAAACGAGCGCAATCTTAACTTTCACACAAGATCACTTTCATTACGAAAAACTCAAAAGAGCAGTAAATATAATCGATTTATAAAAACGCCCATTTGCGACCAATATAAAGTGGGCGTGGCAAAAATTTTACTTGGAATTAATTCCCCATTATCCACTTTACCAGTCCACCAATCTACATGCCAGTATCTTTAAAAACATCACAGTTATTAAGCAAAACGTAAAACCTTTTCCAACCCAAAAAATTTAAATTTGAAAATAAAAATTCGTTACTTTTTTTATAAAACACCAGGTCAACAGAAGCTGGTAGCAGGTGGATTTCGCTAAAACTTATTTTTCAAAACGCTATAACTCAGGAACGAATGGAGCTATTGGAATGATTCTTTCACCATATGATGGATTAGGGATCGGCTTACAAGATGGCCAACCTTTGGATCGCCTGGCGGTACCCTATAATAGTGAAAAAATGCGATTTATTCCGATGACCTCTATATCTTCCGAACTAATGGACCTACGAACTTCAAACAAAAAACATATGATTCTCCTTCTCCTCTTCTATCAACAGACGAAGTTTCATTTACCTATTTTTCAAAACTTCGGAGTTAGTAAGTAACGAAATTGACCATTACGAGCAAATTTGTGCGACTTATATCTCGGAAAGTGGTCGGTATTTTTCGATAAAATTTTTTGTAAATAAACGAGCGCAATCTTAACTTTCATACAAGACCACTTTCATTACGAAAAACTCAAAAGAGCAGTAAATATAATCGATTTATAAAAACGCCCATTTGCGACCAATATAAAGTGGGCGTGGCAAAAATTTTACTTGGAATTAATTCCCCATTATCCACTTTACCAGTCCACCAATCTACATGCCAGTATCTCTAAAAACATCAGAGTTATTAAGCAAAACGTAAAACCTTTTCCAACCCAAAAAATTTAAATTTGAAAATAAAAATTCGTTACTTTTTTTGTAAAACACCAGGTCAACAGAAGCTGGTAGCAGGTGGATTTCGCTAAAACTTATTTTTCAAAACGCTATAACTCAGGAACGAATGGAGCTATTGGAATGACTCTTTCACCATATGATAGATTAGAGATCGGGCTACAAGATGGCCAACCTTTGGATCGCCTGGCGGTACCCTATAATAGTGAAAAAATGCGATTTATTCCGATGACCTCTATATCTTCCGAACTAATGGACCTACGAACTTCAAACAAAAAACATATGATTCTCCTTCTCCTGTTCTACCAACAGACGAAGTTTCATTTTCCTATTTTTCAAAACTTCGGAGTTATTAAGTAACGAAATTGACCATTACGAGCAAATTTGTGCGACTTATATCTCGGAAAGTGGTCGGTATTTTTCGATAAAATTTTTTGTAAATAAACGAGCGCAATCTTAACTTTCATACAAGATCACTTTCATTACGAAAAACTCAAAAGAGCAGTAAATATAATCGATTTATAAAAACGCCCATTTGCGACCAATATAAAGTGGGCGTGGCAAAAATTTTACTTGGAATTAATTCCCCATTATCCACTTTACCAGTCCACCAATCTACATGCCAGTATCTCTAAAAACATCAGAGTTATTAAGCAAAACGTAAAACCTTTTCCAACCCAAAAAATTTAAATTTGAAAATAAAAATTCGTTACTTTTTTTGTAAAACACCAGGTCAACAGAAGCTGGTAGCAGGTGGATTTCGCTAAAACTTATTTTTCAAAACGCTATAACTCAGGAACGAATGGAGCTATTGGAATGACTCTTTCACCATATGATAGATTAGAGATCGGGCTACAAGATGGCCAACCTTTGGATCGCCTGGCGGTACCCTATAATAGTGAAAAAATGCGATTTATTCCGATGACCTCTATATCTTCCGAACTAATGGACCTACGAACTTCAAACAAAAAACATATGATTCTCCTTCTCCTGTTCTACCAACAGACGAAGTTTCATTTTCCTATTTTTCAAAACTTCGGAGTTATTAAGTAACGAAATTGACCATTACGAGCAAATTTGTGCGACTTATATCTCGGAAAGTGGTCGGTATTTTTCGATAAAATTTTTTGTAAATAAACGAGCGCAATCTTAACTTTCATACAAGATCACTTTCATTACGAAAAACTCAAAAGAGCAGTAAATATAATCGATTTATAAAAACGCCCATTTGCGACCAATATAAAGTGGGCGTGGCAAAAATTTTACTTGGAATTAATTCCCCATTATCCACTTTACCAGTCCACCAATCTACATGCCAGTATCTCTAAAAACATCAGAGTTATTAAGCAAAACGTAAAACCTTTTCCAACCCAAAAAATTTAAATTTGAAAATAAAAATTCGTTACTTTTTTTGTAAAACACCAGGTCAACAGAAGCTGGTAGCAGGTGGATTTCGCTAAAACTTATTTTTCAAAACGCTATAACTCAGGAACGAATGGAGCTATTTGAATGATTCTTTCACCACATGATAGATTAGAGATCGGGCTACAAGATGGCCAACCTTTGGATCGCCTGGCGGTACCCTATAATAGTGAAAAAATGCGATTTATTCCGATGACCTCTATATCTTCCGAACTAATGGACCTACGAACTTCAAACAAAAAACATGTGATTCTCCTTCTCCTGTTCTACCAACAGACGAAGTTTCATTTTCCTATTTTTAAAAACTTCGGAGTTATTAAGTATCGAAATTGACCATTACGAGCAAATTTGTGCGACTTATATCTCGGAAAGTGGTCGGTATTTTTCGATAAAATTTTTTGTAAATAAACGAGCGCAATCTTAACTTTCATACAAGATCACTTTCATTACGAAAAACTCAAAAGAGCAGTAAATATAATCGATTTATAAAAACGCCCATTTGCGACCAATATAAAGTGGGCGTGGCAAAAATTTTACTTGGAATTAATTCCCCATTATCCACTTTACCAGTCCACCAATCTACATGCCAGTATCTCTAAAAACATCAGAGTTATTAAGCAAAACGTAAAACCTTTTCCAACCCAAAAAATTTAAATTTGAAAATAAAAATTCGTTACTTTTTTTGTAAAACACCAGTAGTGCGATTCAGTAACTTTATTTAAAGACTGTTGAGTTGGTTAAAAATTTTAACAGCAAAATTAAAGGTTTTGCTATTCAGTAACATTTTTAACCACATTCACTGGCGTTATCTTAACGGCAGTAATTTTTGTGTGGTTAACGAAACGATTCAAGTCAGCTGTTCAGTAGAAGCACGTACTCTTTTGCAAAGAGGGCAAGTTGTTATTTTGCAGCAAATACGTAAAATTATAAAAATATTTGGATATACAATGTCATTTATATTATTTTCTTATAGAATTTTACTTTTATTAATCATAATTAAAGTAATTCATGAAAATATATTATTATACACTGCTTGGTCGACACAAATTCTTTTGTTTTTTTTCTGTTCCTCTTTGTGTTTTTCTCTTATTGTAACAGAGATGCCACTTGATATCAAATTATAACAAAGATGTTAAAACGAAGTTAGTGAATCGCACAATGGTTAGTGCAAACCACACTAGTTGTTGTTATATTTAACCACTATTCAGTCTTTAAAAGTTACTGAATCGCACTACAGGTCAACAGAAGCTGGTAGCAGGTGGATTTCGCTAAAACTTATTTTTCAAAACGCTATAACTCAGGAACGAATGGAGCTATTGGAATGACTCTTTCACCATATGATAGATTAAAGATCGGGCGGTACCCTATAATAGTGAAAAAATGCGATTTATTCCGATGACCTCTATATCTTCCGAACTAATGGACCTACGAACTTCAAACAAAAAACATATGATTCTCCTTCTCCTGTTCTACCAACAGACGAAGTTTCATTTTAGTATCTTTCAAAACTTCGGAGTTATTAAGTAAGGAAATTGACCATTACGAGCAAATTTGTGCGACTCATATCTCGGAAAGTGGTCGGTATTATTCGATAAAATTTTTTGTAAATAAACGAGCGCAATCTTAACTTTCACACAAGATCACTTTCATTACGAAAAACTCAAAAGAGCAGTAAATATAATCGATTTATAAAAACGCCCATTTGCGACCAATATAAAGTGGGCGTGGCAAAAATTTTACTTGGAATTAATTCCCCATTATCCACTTTACCAGTCCACCAATCTACATGCCAGTATCTTTAAAAACATCACAGTTATTAAGCAAAACGTAAAACCTTTTCCAACCCAAAAAATTTAAATTTGAAAATAAAAATTCGTTACTTTTTTTATAAAACACCAGGTCAACAGAAGCTGGTAGCAGGTGGATTTCGCTAAAACTTATTTTTCAAAACGCTATAACTCAGGAACGAATGGAGCTATTGGAATGATTCTTTCACCATATGATGGATTAGGGATCGGCTTACAAGATGGCCAACCTTTGGATCGCCTGGCGGTACCCTATAATAGTGAAAAAATGCGATTTATTCCGATGACCTCTATATCTTCCGAACTAATGGACCTACGAACTTCAAACAAAAAACATATGATTCTCCTTCTCCTCTTCTATCAACAGACGAAGTTTCATTTACCTATTTTTCAAAACTTCGGAGTTAGTAAGTAACGAAATTGACCATTACGAGCAAATTTGTGCGACTTATATCTCGGAAAGTGGTCGGTATTTTTCGATAAAATTTTTTGTAAATAAACGAGCGCAATCTTAACTTTCATACAAGACCACTTTCATTACGAAAAACTCAAAAGAGCAGTAAATATAATCGATTTATAAAAACGCCCATTTGCGACCAATATAAAGTGGGCGTGGCAAAAATTTTACTTGGAATTAATTCCCCATTATCCACTTTACCAGTCCACCAATTTACATGCCAGTATCTTTAAAAACATCACAGTTATTAAGCAAAACGTAAAACCTTTTCCAACCCAAAAAATTTAAATTTGAAAATAAAAATTCGTTACTTTTTTTGTAAAACACCAGGTCAACAGAAGCTGGTAGCAGGTGGATTTCGCTAAAACTTATTTTTCAAAACGCTATAACTCAGGAACGAATGGAGCTATTTGAATGATTCTTTCACCATATGATAGATTAGAGATCGGGCTACAAGATGGCCAACCTTTGGATCGCCTGGCGGTACCCTATAATAGTGAAAAAATGCGATTTATTCCGATGACCTCTATATCTTCCGAACTAATGGACCTACGAACTTCAAACAAAAAACATATGATTCTCCTTCTCCTGTTCTACCAACAGACGAAGTTTCATTTTCCTATTTTTCAAAACTTCGGAGTTATTAAGTAACGAAATTGACCATTACGAGCAAATTTGTGCGACTTATATCTCGGAAAGTGGTCGGTATTTTTCGATAAAATTTTTTGTAAATAAACGAGCGCAATCTTAACTTTCATACAAGATCACTTTCATTACGAAAAACTCAAAAGAGCAGTAAATATAATCGATTTATAAAAACGCCCATTTGCGACCAATATAAAGTGGGCGTGGCAAAAATTTTACTTGGAATTAATTCCCCATTATCCACTTTACCAGTCCACCAATCTACATGCCAGTATCTTTAAAAACATCAGAGTTATTAAGCAAAACGTAAAGCCTTTTCCAACCCAAAAAATTTAAATTTGAAAATAAAAATTCGTTACTTTTTTTGTAAAACACCAGGTCAACAGAAGCTGGTAGCAGGTGGATTTCGCTAAAACTTATTTTTCAAAACGCTATAACTCAGGAACGAATGGAGCTATTGGAATGATTCTTTCACCATATGATAGATTAGGGATCGGGCTACAAGATGGCCAACCTTTGGATCGCCTGGCGGTACCCTATAATAGTGAAAAAAATGCGATTTATTCCGATGACCTCTATATCTTCCGAACTAATGGACCTACGAACTTCAAACAAAAAACATGTGATTCTCCTTCTCCTGTTCTACCAACAGACGAAGTTTCATTTTCCTATTTTTCAAAACTTCGGAGTTATTAAGTAACGAAATTGACCATTACGAGCAAATTTGTGCGACTTATATCTCGGAAAGTGGTCGGTATTTTTCGATAAAAATTTTTGTAAATAAACGAGCGCAATCTTAACTTTCATACAAGATCACTTTCATTACGAAAAACTCAAAAGAGCAGTAAATATAATCGATTTATAAAAACGCCCATTTGCGACCAATATAAAGTGGGCGTGGCAAAAATTTTACTTGGAATTAATTCCCCATTATCCACTTTACCAGTCCACCAATCTACATGCCAGTATCTCTAAAAACATCAGAGTTATTAAGCAAAACGTAAAACCTTTTCCAACCCAAAAAATTTAAATTTGAAAATAAAAATTCGTTACTTTTTTTGTAAAACACCAGGTCAACAGAAGCTGGTAGCAGGTGGATTTCGCTAAAACTTATTTTTCAAAACGCTATAACTCAGGAACGAATGGAGCTATTGGAATGACTCTTTCACCATATGATAGATTAGAGATCGGGCTACAAGATGGCCAACCTTTGGATCGCCTGGCGGTACCCTATAATAGTGAAAAAATGCGATTTATTCCGATGACCTCTATATCTTCCGAACTAATGGACCTACGAACTTCAAACAAAAAACATATGATTCTCCTTCTCCTGTTCTACCAACAGACGAAGTTTCATTTTCCTATTTTTCAAAACTTCGGAGTTATTAAGTAACGAAATTGACCATTACGAGCAAATTTGTGCGACTTATATCTCGGAAAGTGGTCGGTATTTTTCGATAAAATTTTTTGTAAATAAACGAGCGTAATCTTAACTTTCATACAAGATCACTTTCATTACGAAAAACTCAAAAGAGCAGTAAATATAATCGATTTATAAAAACGCCCATTTGCGACCAATATAAAGTGGGCGTGGCAAAAATTTTACTTGGAATTAATTCCCCATTATCCACTTTACCAGTCCACCAATCTACATGCCAGTATCTCTAAAAACATCAGAGTTATTAAGCAAAACGTAAAACCTTTTCCAACCCAAAAAATTTAAATTTGAAAATAAAAATTCGTTACTTTTTTTGTAAAACACCAGGTCAACAGAAGCTGGTAGCAGGTGGATTTCGCTAAAACTTATTTTTCAAAACGCTATAACTCAGGAACGAATGGAGCTATTGGAATGACTCTTTCACCATATGATAGATTAGAGATCGGGCTACAAGATGGCCAACCTTTGGATCGCCTGGCGGTACCCTATAATAGTGAAAAAATGCGATTTATTCCGATGACCTCTATATCTTCCGAACTAATGGACCTACGAACTTCAAACAAAAAACATATGATTCTCCTTCTCCTGTTCTACCAACAGACGAAGTTTCATTTTCCTATTTTTCAAAACTTCGGAGTTATTAAGTAACGAAATTGACCATTACGAGCAAATTTGTGCGACTTATATCTCGGAAAGTGGTCGGTATTTTTCGATAAAATTTTTTGTAAATAAACGAGCGCAATCTTAACTTTCATACAAGATCACTTTCATTACGAAAAACTCAAAAGAGCAGTAAATATAATCGATTTATAAAAACGCCCATTTGCGACCAATATAAAGTGGGCGTGGCAAAAATTTTACTTGGAATTAATTCCCCATTATCCACTTTACCAGTCCACCAATCTACATGCCAGTATCTTTAAAAACATCACAGTTATTAAGCAAAACGTAAAACCTTTTCCAACCCAAAAAATTTAAATTTGAAAATAAAAATTCGTTACTTTTTTTGTAAAACACCAGGTCAACAGAAACTGGTAGCAGGTGGATTTCGCTAAAACTTATTTTTCAAAACGCTATAACTCAGGAACGAATGGAGCTATTGGAATGATTCTTTCACCATATGATGGATTAGGGATCGGCTTACAAGATGGCCAACCTTTGGATCGCCTGGCGGTACCCTATAATAGTGAAAAAATGCGATTTATTTCGATGACCTCTATATCTTCCGAACTAATGGACCTACGAACTTCAAACAAAAAACATATGATTCTCCTTCTCCTCTTCTATCAACAGACGAAGTTTCATTTACCTATTTTTCAAAAGTTCGGAGTTAGTAGGTAACGAAATTGACCATTACGAGCAAATTTGTGCGACTTATATCTCGGAAAGTGGTCGGTATTTTTCGATAAAATTTTTTGTAAATAAACGAGCGCAATCTTAACTTTGATACAAGATCACTTTCATTACGAAAAACTCAAAAGAGCAGTAAATATAATCGATTTATAAAAACGCCCATTTGCGACCAATATAAAGTGGGCATGGCAAAAATTTTACTTGGAATTAATTCCCCATTATCCACTTTACCAGTCCACCAATCTACATGCCAGTATCTTTAAAAACATCACAGTTATTAAGCAAAACGTAAAACCTTTTCCAACCCAAAAAATTTAAATTTGAAAATAAAAATTCGTTACTTTTTTTGTAAAACACCAGGTCAACAGAAGCTGGTAGCAGGTGGATTTCGCTAAAACTTATTTTTCAAAACGCTATAACTCAGGAACGAATGGAGCTATTTGAATGATTCTTTCACCATATGATAGATTAGAGATCGGGCTACAAGATGGCCAACCTTTGGATCGCCTGGCGGTACCCTATAATAGTGAAAAAATGCGATTTATTCCGATGACCTCTATATCTTCCGAACTAATGGACCTACGAACTTCAAACAAAAAACATAAGATTCTCCTTCTCCTGTTCTACCAACAGACGAAGTTTCATTTTCCTATTTTTCAAAACTTCGGAGTTATTAAGTAACGAAATTGACCATTACGAGCAAATTTGTGCGACTTATTTTTCGGTGGTCGGTATTTTTCGATAAAATTTTTTGTAAATAAACGAGCGCAATCTTAACTTTCATACAAGACCACTTTCATTACGAAAAACTCAAAAGAGCAGTAAATATAATCGATTTATAAAAACGCCCATTTGCGACCAATATAAAGTGGGCGTGGCAAAAATTTTACTTGGAATTAATTCCCCATTATCCACTTTACCAGTCCACTAATCTACATGCCAGTATCTTTAAAAACATCAGAGTTATTAAGCAAAACGTAAAACCTTTTCCAACCCAAAAAATTTAAATTTGAAAATAAAAATTCGTTACTTTTTTTGTAAAACACCAGGTCAACAGAAGCTGGTAGCAGGTGGATTTCGCTAAAACTTATTTTTCAAAACGCTATAACTCAGGAACGAATGGAGCTATTGGAATGATTTTTTCACCATATGATAGACTAGAGATCAGGCTACAAGATGGCCAACCTTTATAACTCAGGAACGAATGGAGCTATTGGCGCCTGGCGGTACCTTATAATAGTGAAAAATGCGCTTTATTCCTGTATATCTTCGTAACTAATGGACCTACGAACTTTTTTGAAACTTAGGTATTCCTATGATTCGTTGTATACTCGCATCTCTGTAATATTATTCTGCAATTTGCGATTTTTTGTTGTTGGTGTTTGAGCAACTCTTGGCTTGTTAAAAATAAAAATAAAAATTAGCTCGGTTTATTAATAAAACTGTCAATTAGAAGATGTGAACACATATTAAATGTGTTTTTCAGAATTTGCATAATTATATGCAAGTAAATGAAAAAATTGCACCTTTGGATCGCCTGGCGGTACCCTATAATAGTGAAAAAATGCGATTTATTCCGATGACCTCTATATCTTCCGAACTAATGGACCTACGAACTTTAAACAAAAAACATATGATTCTCCTTCTCCTCTTCTACCAACAGACGAAGTTTCATTTTCCTATTTTTCAAAACTTCGGAGTTATTAAGTAACGAAATTGACCATTACGAGCAAATTTGTGCGACTTATATCTCGGAAAGTGGTCGGTATTTTTCGATAAAATTTTTTGTAAATAAACGAGCGCAATCTTAACTTTCATACAAGACCACTTTCATTACGAAAAACTCAAAAGAGCAGTAAATATAATCGATTTATAAAAACGCCCATTTGCGACCAATATAAAGTGGGCGTGGCAAAAATTTTACTTGGAATTAATTCCCCATTATCCACTTTACCAGTCCACCAATCTACATGCCAGTATCTTTAAAAACATCAGAGTTATTAAGCAAAACGTAAAACCTTTTCCAACCCAAAAAATTTAAATTTGAAAATAAAAATTCGTTACTTTTTTTGTAAAACACCAGGTCAACAGAAGCTGGTAGCAGGTGGATTTCGCTAAAACTTATTTTTCAAAACGCTATAACTCAGGAACGAATGGAGCTATTGGAATGATTCTTTCACCATATCATAGATTAGAGATCGGGCTACAAGATGGCCAACCTTTGGATCGCCTGGCGGTACCCTATAATAGTGAAAAAAATGCGATTTATTCCGATGACCTCTATATCTTCCGAACTAATGGACCTACGAACTTCAAACAAAAAACATATGATTCTCCTTCTCCTCTTCTACCAACAGACGAAGTTTCATTTTCCTATTTTTCAAAACTTCGGAGTTATTAAGTAACGAAATTGACCATTACGAGCAAATTTGTGCGACTTATATCTCGGAAAGTGGTCCGTATTTTTCGATAAAATTTTTTGTAAATAAACGAGCGCAATCTTAACTTTCATACAGGATCACTTTCATTACGAAAAACTCAAAAGAGCAGTAAATATAATCGATTTATAAAAACGCCCATTTGCGACCAATATAAAGTGGGCGTGGCAAAAATTTTACTTGGAATTAATTCCCCATTATCCACTTTACCAGTCCACTAATCTACATGCCAGTATCTTTAAAAACATCAGAGTTATTAAGCAAAATGTAAAACCTTTTCCAACCCAAAAAATTTAAATTTGAAAATAAAAATTCGTTACTTTTTTTGTAAAACACCAGGTCAACAGAAGCTGGTAGCAGGTGGATTTCGCTAAAACTTATTTTTCAAAACGCTATAACTCAGGAACGAATGGAGCTATTGGAATGATTTTTTCACCATATGATAGACGAGAGATCAGGCTACAAGATGGCCAACCTTTATAACTCAGGAACGAATGGAGCTATTGGCGCCTGGCGGTACCTTATAATAGTGAAAAATGCGCTTTATTCCTGTATATCTTCGTAACTAATGGACCTACGAACTTTTTTGAAACTTAGGTATTCCTATGATTCGTTGTATACTCGCATCTCTGTAATATTATTCTGCAATTTGCGATTTTTTGTTGTTGGTGTTTGAGCAACTCTTGGCTTGTTAAAAATAAAAATAAAAATTAGCTCGGTTTATTAATAAAACTGTCAATTAGAAGATGTGAACACATATTAAATGTGTTTTTCAGAATTTGCATAATTATATGCAAGTAAATGAAAAAATTGCACCTTTGGATCGCCTGGCGGTACCCTATAATAGTGAAAAAATGCGATTTATTCCGATGACCTCTATATCTTCCGAACTAATGGACCTACGAACTTTAAACAAAAAACATATGATTCTCCTTCTCCTCTTCTACCAACAGACGAAGTTTCATTTTCCTATTTTTCAAAACTTCGGAGTTATTAAGTAACGAAATTGACCATTACGAGCAAATTTGTGCGACTTATATCTCGGAAAGTGGTCGGTATTTTTCGATAAAATTTTTTGTAAATAAACGAGCGCAATCTTAACTTTCATACAAGACCACTTTCATTACGAAAAACTCAAAAGAGCAGTAAATATAATCGATTTATAAAAACGCCCATTTGCGACCAATATAAAGTGGGCGTGGCAAAAATTTTACTTGGAATTAATTCCCCATTATCCACTTTACCAGTCCACTAATCTACATGCCAGTATCTTTAAAAACATCAGAGTTATTAAGCAAAATGTAAAACCTTTTCCAACCCAAAAAATTTAAATTTGAAAATAAAAATTCGTTACTTTTTTTGTAAAACACCAGGTCAACAGAAGCTGGTAGCAGGTGGATTTCGCTAAAACTTATTTTTCAAAACGCTATAACTCAGGAACGAATGGAGCTATTGGAATGATTTTTTCACCATATGATAGACTAGAGATCAGGCTACAAGATGGCCAACCTTTATAACTCAGGAACGAATGGAGCTATTGGCGCCTGGCGGTACCTTATAATAGTGAAAAATGCGCTTTATTCCTGTATATCTTCGTAACTAATGGACCTACGAACTTTTTTGAAACTTAGGTATTCCTATGATTCGTTGTATACTCGCATCTCTGTAATATTATTCTGCAATTTGCGATTTTTTGTTGTTGGTGTTTGAGCAACTCTTGGCTTGTTAAAAATAAAAATAAAAATTAGCTCGGTTTATTAATAAAACTGTCAATTAGAAGATGTGAACACATATTAAATGTGTTTTTCAGAATTTGCATAATTATATGCAAGTAAATGAAAAAATTGCACCTTTGGATCGCCTGGCGGTACCCTATAATAGTGAAAAAATGCGATTTATTCCGATGACCTCTATATCTTCCGAACTAATGGACCTACGAACTTTAAACAAAAAACATATGATTCTCCTTCTCCTCTTCTACCAACAGACGAAGTTTCATTTTCCTATTTTTCAAAACTTCGGAGTTATTAAGTAACGAAATTGACCATTACGAGCAAATTTGTGCGACTTATATCTCGGAAAGTGGTCGGTATTTTTCGATAAAATTTTTTGTAAATAAACGAGCGCAATCTTAACTTTCATACAAGACCACTTTCATTACGAAAAACTCAAAAGAGCAGTAAATATAATCGATTTATAAAAACGCCCATTTGCGACCAATATAAAGTGGGCGTGGCAAAAATTTTACTTGGAATTAATTCCCCATTATCCACTTTACCAGTCCACCAATCTACATGCCAGTATCTTTAAAAACATCAGAGTTATTAAGCAAAACGTAAAACCTTTTCCAACCCAAAAAATTTAAATTTGAAAATAAAAATTCGTTACTTTTTTTGTAAAACACCAGGTCAACAGAAGCTGGTAGCAGGTGGATTTCGCTAAAACTTATTTTTCAAAACGCTATAACTCAGGAACGAATGGAGCTATTGGAATGATTCTTTCACCATATCATAGATTAGAGATCGGGCTACAAGATGGCCAACCTTTGGATCGCCTGGCGGTACCCTATAATAGTGAAAAAAATGCGATTTATTCCGATGACCTCTATATCTTCCGAACTAATGGACCTACGAACTTTAAACAAAAAACATATGATTCTCCTTCTCCTCTTCTACCAACAGACGAAGTTTCATTTTCCTATTTTTCAAAACTTCGGAGTTATTAAGTAACGAAATTGACCATTACGAGCAAATTTGTGCGACTTATATCTCGGAAAGTGGTCGGTATTTTTCGATAAAATTTTTTGTAAATAAACGAGCGCAATCTTAACTTTCATACAAGACCACTTTCATTACGAAAAACTCAAAAGAGCAGTAAATATAATCGATTTATAAAAACGCCCATTTGCGACCAATATAAAGTGGGCGTGGCAAAAATTTTACTTGGAATTAATTCCCCATTATCCACTTTACCAGTCCACTAATCTACATGCCAGTATCTTTAAAAACATCAGAGTTATTAAGCAAAATGTAAAACCTTTTCCAACCCAAAAAATTTAAATTTGAAAATAAAAATTCGTTACTTTTTTTGTAAAACACCAGGTCAACAGAAGCTGGTAGCAGGTGGATTTCGCTAAAACTTATTTTTCAAAACGCTATAACTCAGGAACGAATGGAGCTATTGGAATGATTTTTTCACCATATGATAGACTAGAGATCAGGCTACAAGATGGCCAACCTTTATAACTCAGGAACGAATGGAGCTATTGGCGCCTGGCGGTACCTTATAATAGTGAAAAATGCGCTTTATTCCTGTATATCTTCGTAACTAATGGACCTACGAACTTTTTTGAAACTTAGGTATTCCTATGATTCGTTGTATACTCGCATCTCTGTAATATTATTCTGCAATTTGCGATTTTTTGTTGTTGGTGTTTGAGCAACTCTTGGCTTGTTAAAAATAAAAATAAAAATTAGCTCGGTTTATTAATAAAACTGTCAATTAGAAGATGTGAACACATATTAAATGTGTTTTTCAGAATTTGCATAATTATATGCAAGTAAATGAAAAAATTGCACCTTTGGATCGCCTGGCGGTACCCTATAATAGTGAAAAAATGCGATTTATTCCGATGACCTCTATATCTTCCGAACTAATGGACCTACGAACTTTAAACAAAAAACATATGATTCTCCTTCTCCTCTTCTACCAACAGACGAAGTTTCATTTTCCTATTTTTCAAAACTTCGGAGTTATTAAGTAACGAAATTGACCATTACGAGCAAATTTGTGCGACTTATATCTCGGAAAGTGGTCGGTATTTTTCGATAAAATTTTTTGTAAATAAACGAGCGCAATCTTAACTTTCATACAAGACCACTTTCATTACGAAAAACTCAAAAGAGCAGTAAATATAATCGATTTATAAAAACGCCCATTTGCGACCAATATAAAGTGGGCGTGGCAAAAATTTTACTTGGAATTAATTCCCCATTATCCACTTTACCAGTCCACTAATCTACATGCCAGTATCTTTAAAAACATCAGAGTTATTAAGCAAAACGTAAAACCTTTTCCAACCCAAAAAATTTAAATTTGAAAATAAAAATTCGTTACTTTTTTTGTAAAACACCAGGTCAACAGAAGCTGGTAGCAGGTGGATTTCGCTAAAACTTATTTTTCAAAACGCTATAACTCAGGAACGAATGGAGCTATTGGAATGATTCTTTCACCATATGATAGATTAGAGATCGGGCTACAAGATGGCCAACCTTTGGATCGCCTGGCGGTACCCTATAATAGTGAAAAAATGCGATTTATTCCGATGACCTCTATATCTTCCGAACTAATGGACCTACGAACTTCAAACAAAAAACATATGATTCTCCTTCTCCTCTTCTACCAACAGACGAAGTTTCATTTTCCTATTTTTCAAAACTTCGGAGTTATTAAGTAAGGAAATTGACCATTACGAGCAAATTTGTGCGACTTATATCTCGGAAAGTGGTCGGTATTTTTCGATAAAATTTTTTGTAAGTAAACGAGCGCAATCTTAACTTTCATACAAGATCACTTTCATTACGAAAAACTCAAAAGAGCAGTAAATATAATCGATTTATAAAAACGCCCATTTGCGACCAATATAAAGTGGGCGTGGCAAAAATTTTACTTGGAATTAATTCCCCATTATCCACTTTACCAGTCCACCAATCTACATGCCAGTATCTTTAAAAACATCAGAGTTATTAAGCAAAACGTAAAACCTTTTCCAACCCAAAAAATTTAAATTTGAAAATAAAAATTCGTTACTTTTTTTGTAAAACACCAGGTCAACAGAAGCTGGTAGCAGGTGGATTTCGCTAAAACTTATTTTTCAAAACGCTATAACTCAGGAACGAATGGAGCTATTGGAATGATTCTTTCACCATATCATAGATTAGAGATCGGGCTACAAGATGGCCAACCTTTGGATCGCCTGGCGGTACCCTATAATAGTGAAAAAAATGCGATTTATTCCGATGACCTCTATATCTTCCGAACTAATGGACCTACGAACTTCAAACAAAAAACATATGATTCTCCTTCTCCTCTTCTACCAACAGACGAAGTTTCATTTTCCTATTTTTCAAAACTTCGGAGTTATTAAGTAACGAAATTGACCATTACGAGCAAATTTGTGCGACTTATATCTCGGAAAGTGGTCCGTATTTTTCGATAAAATTTTTTGTAAATAAACGAGCGCAATCTTAACTTTCATACAGGATCACTTTCATTACGAAAAACTCAAAAGAGCAGTAAATATAATCGATTTATAAAAACGCCCATTTGCGACCAATATAAAGTGGGCGTGGCAAAAATTTTACTTGGAATTAATTCCCCATTATCCACTTTACCAGTCCACTAATCTACATGCCAGTATCTTTAAAAACATCAGAGTTATTAAGCAAAACGTAAAACCTTTTCCAACCCAAAAAATTTAAATTTGAAAATAAAAATTCGTTACTTTTTTTGTAAAACACCAGGTCAACAGAAGCTGGTAGCAGGTGGATTTCGCTAAAACTTATTTTTCAAAACGCTATAACTCAGGAACGAATGGAGCTATTGGAATGATTCTTTCACCATATGATAGATTAGAGATCGGGCTACAAGATGGCCAACCTTTATAACTCAGGAACGAATGGAGCTATTGGCGCCTGGCGGTACCTTATAATAGTGAAAAATGCGCTTTATTCCTGTATATCTTCGTAACTAATGGACCTACGAACTTTTTTGAAACTTAGGTATTCCTATGATTCGTTGTATACTCGCATCTCTGTAATATTATTCTGCAATTTGCGATTTTTTGTTGTTGGTGTTTGAGCAACTCTTGGCTTGTTAAAAATAAAAATAAAAATTAGCTCGGTTTATTAATAAAACTGTCAATTAGAAGATGTGAACACATATTAAATGTGTTTTTCAGAATTTGCATAATTATATGCAAGTAAATGAAAAAATTGCACCTTTGGATCGCCTGGCGGTACCCTATAATAGTGAAAAAATGCGATTTATTCCGATGACCTCTATATCTTCCGAACTAATGGACCTACGAACTTTAAACAAAAAACATATGATTCTCCTTCTCCTCTTCTACCAACAGACGAAGTTTCATTTTCCTATTTTTCAAAACTTCGGAGTTATTTATTAAGTAACGAAATTGACCATTACGAGCAAATTTGTGCGACTTATATCTCGGAAAGTGGTCGGTATTTTTCGATAAAATTTTTTGTAAATAAACGAGCGCAATCTTAACTTTCATACAAGACCACTTTCATTACGAAAAACTCAAAAGAGCAGTAAATATAATCGATTTATAAAAACGCCCATTTGCGACCAATATAAAGTGGGCGTGGCAAAAATTTTACTTGGAATTAATTCCCCATTATCCACTTTACCAGTCCACTAATCTACATGCCAGTATCTTTAAAAACATCAGAGTTATTAAGCACAACGTAAAACCTTTTCCAACCCAAAAAATTTAAATTTGAAAATAAAAATTCGTTACTTTTTTTGTAAAACACCAGGTCAACAGAAGCTGGTAGCAGGTGGATTTCGCTAAAACTTATTTTTCAAAACGCTATAACTCAGGAACGAATGGAGCTATTGGAATGATTCTTTCACCATATGATAGATTAGAGATCGGGCTACAAGATGGCCAACCTTTGGATCGCCTGGCGGTACCCTATAATAGTGAAAAAATGCGATTTATTCCGATGACCTCTATATCTTCCGAACTAATGGACCTACGAACTTCAAACAAAAAACATATGATTCTCCTTCTCCTCTTCTACCAACAGACGAAGTTTCATTTTCCTATTTTTCAAAACTTCGGAGTTATTAAGTAAGGAGACCATTACGAGCAAATTTGTGCGACTTATATCTCGGAAAGTGGTCGGTATTTTTCGATAAAATTTTTTGTAAGTAAACGAGCGCAATCTTAACTTTCATACAAGATCACTTTCATTACGAAAAACTCAAAAGAGCAGTAAATATAATCGATTTATAAAAACGCCCATTTGCGACCAATATAAAGTGGGCGTGGCAAAAATTTTACTTGGAATTAATTCCCCATTATCCACTTTACCAGTCCACCAATCTACATGCCAGTATCTTTAAAAACATCAGAGTTATTAAGCAAAACGTAAAACCTTTTCCAACCCAAAAAATTTAAATTTGAAAATAAAAATTCGTTACTTTTTTTGTAAAACACCAGGTCAACAGAAGCTGGTAGCAGGTGGATTTCGCTAAAACTTATTTTTCAAAACGCTATAACTCAGGAACGAATGGAGCTATTGGAATGATTCTTTCACCATATCATAGATTAGAGATCGGGCTACAAGATGGCCAACCTTTGGATCGCCTGGCGGTACCCTATAATAGTGAAAAAAATGCGATTTATTCCGATGACCTCTATATCTTCCGAACTAATGGACCTACGAACTTCAAACAAAAAACATATGATTCTCCTTCTCCTCTTCTACCAACAGACGAAGTTTCATTTTCCTATTTTTCAAAACTTCGGAGTTATTAAGTAACGAAATTGACCATTACGAGCAAATTTGTGCGACTTATATCTCGGAAAGTGGTCCGTATTTTTCGATAAAATTTTTTGTAAATAAACGAGCGCAATCTTAACTTTCATACAGGATCACTTTCATTACGAAAAACTCAAAAGAGCAGTAAATATAATCGATTTATAAAAACGCCCATTTGCGACCAATATAAAGTGGGCGTGGCAAAAATTTTACTTGGAATTAATTCCCCATTATCCACTTTACCAGTCCACTAATCTACATGCCAGTATCTTTAAAAACATCAGAGTTATTAAGCAAAACGTAAAACCTTTTCCAACCCAAAAAATTTAAATTTGAAAATAAAAATTCGTTACTTTTTTTGTAAAACACCAGGTCAACAGAAGCTGGTAGCAGGTGGATTTCGCTAAAACTTATTTTTCAAAACGCTATAACTCAGGAACGAATGGAGCTATTGGAATGATTCTTTCACCATATGATAGATTAGAGATCGGGCTACAAGATGGCCAACCTTTGGATCGCCTGGCGGTACCCTATAATAGTGAAAAAATGCGATTTATTCCGATGACCTCTATATCTTCCGAACTAATGGACCTACGAACTTCAAACAAAAAACATATGATTCTCCTTCTCCTCTTCTACCAACAGACGAAGTTTCATTTTCCTATTTTTCAAAACTTCGGAGTTATTAAGTAACGAAATTGACCATTACGAGCAAATTTGTGCGACTTATATCTCGGAAAGTGGTCCGTATTTTTCGATAAAATTTTTTGTAAATAAACGAGCGCAATCTTAACTTTCATACAGGATCACTTTCATTACGAAAAACTCAAAAGAGCAGTAAATATAATCGATTTATAAAAACGCCCATTTGCGACCAATATAAAGTGGGCGTGGCAAAAATTTTACTTGGAATTAATTCACCATTATCCAATTTACCAGTCCACCAATCTACATGCCAGTATCTTTAAAAACATCAGAGTTATTAAGCAAAACGTAAAACCTTTTCCAACCCAAAAAATTTAAATTTGAAAATAAAAATTCGTTACTTTTTTTGTAAAACACCAGGTCAACAGAAGCTGGTAGCAGGTGGATTTCGCTAAAACTTATTTTTCAAAACGCTATAACTCAGGAACGAATGGAGCTATTTGAATGATTCTTTCACCATATGATGGATTAGGGATCGGGCTACAAGATGGCCAACCTTTATAACTCAGGAACGAATGGAGCTATTGGCGCCTGGCGGTACCTTATAATAGTGAAAAATGCGCTTTATTCCTGTATATCTTCGTAACTAATGGACCTACGAACTTTTTTGAAACTTAGGTATTCCTATGATTCGTTGTATACTCGCATCTCTGTAATATTATTCTGCAATTTGCGATTTTTTGTTGTTGGTGTTTGAGCAACTCTTGGCTTGTTAAAAATAAAAATAAAAATTAGCTCGGTTTATTAATAAAACTGTCAATTAGAAGATGTGAACACATATTAAATGTGTTTTTCAGAATTTGCATAATTATATGCAAGTAAATGAAAAAATTGCACCTTTGGATCGCCTGGCGGTACCCTATAATAGTGAAAAAATGCGATTTATTCCGATGACCTCTATATCTTCCGAACTAATGGACCTACGAACTTTAAACAAAAAACATATGATTCTCCTTCTCCTCTTCTACCAACAGACGAAGTTTCATTTTCCTATTTTTCAAAACTTCGGAGTTATTTATTAAGTAACGAAATTGACCATTACGAGCAAATTTGTGCGACTTATATCTCGGAAAGTGGTCGGTATTTTTCGATAAAATTTTTTGTAAATAAACGAGCGCAATCTTAACTTTCATACAAGACCACTTTCATTACGAAAAACTCAAAAGAGCAGTAAATATAATCGATTTATAAAAACGCCCATTTGCGACCAATATAAAGTGGGCGTGGCAAAAATTTTACTTGGAATTAATTCCCCATTATCCACTTTACCAGTCCACTAATCTACATGCCAGTATCTTTAAAAACATCAGAGTTATTAAGCAAAACGTAAAACCTTTTCCAACCCAAAAAATTTAAATTTGAAAATAAAAATTCGTTACTTTTTTTGTAAAACACCAGGTCAACAGAAGCTGGTAGCAGGTGGATTTCGCTAAAACTTATTTTTCAAAACGCTATAACTCAGGAACGAATGGAGCTATTGGAATGATTCTTTCACCATATGATAGATTAGAGATCGGGCTACAAGATGGCCAACCTTTGGATCGCCTGGCGGTACCCTATAATAGTGAAAAAATGCGATTTATTCCGATGACCTCTATATCTTCCGAACTAATGGACCTACGAACTTCAAACAAAAAACATATGATTCTCCTTCTCCTCTTCTACCAACAGACGAAGTTTCATTTTCCTATTTTTCAAAACTTCGGAGTTATTAAGTAAGGAAATTGACCATTACGAGCAAATTTGTGCGACTTATATCTCGGAAAGTGGTCGGTATTTTTCGATAAAATTTTTTGTAAGTAAACGAGCGCAATCTTAACTTTCATACAAGATCACTTTCATTACGAAAAACTCAAAAGAGCAGTAAATATAATCGATTTATAAAAACGCCCATTTGCGACCAATATAAAGTGGGCGTGGCAAAAATTTTACTTGGAATTAATTCCCCATTATCCACTTTACCAGTCCACCAATCTACATGCCAGTATCTTTAAAAACATCAGAGTTATTAAGCAAAACGTAAAACCTTTTCCAACCCAAAAAATTTAAATTTGAAAATAAAAATTCGTTACTTTTTTTGTAAAACACCAGGTCAACAGAAGCTGGTAGCAGGTGGATTTCGCTAAAACTTATTTTTCAAAACGCTATAACTCAGGAACGAATGGAGCTATTGGAATGATTCTTTCACCATATCATAGATTAGAGATCGGGCTACAAGATGGCCAACCTTTGGATCGCCTGGCGGTACCCTATAATAGTGAAAAAAATGCGATTTATTCCGATGACCTCTATATCTTCCGAACTAATGGACCTACGAACTTCAAACAAAAAACATATGATTCTCCTTCTCCTCTTCTACCAACAGACGAAGTTTCATTTTCCTATTTTTCAAAACTTCGGAGTTATTAAGTAACGAAATTGACCATTACGAGCAAATTTGTGCGACTTATATCTCGGAAAGTGGTCCGTATTTTTCGATAAAATTTTTTGTAAATAAACGAGCGCAATCTTAACTTTCATACAGGATCACTTTCATTACGAAAAACTCAAAAGAGCAGTAAATATAATCGATTTATAAAAACGCCCATTTGCGACCAATATAAAGTGGGCGTGGCAAAAATTTTACTTGGAATTAATTCCCCATTATCCACTTTACCAGTCCACTAATCTACATGCCAGTATCTTTAAAAACATCAGAGTTATTAAGCAAAACGTAAAACCTTTTCCAACCCAAAAAATTTAAATTTGAAAATAAAAATTCGTTACTTTTTTTGTAAAACACCAGGTCAACAGAAGCTGGTAGCAGGTGGATTTCGCTAAAACTTATTTTTCAAAACGCTATAACTCAGGAACGAATGGAGCTATTGGAATGATTCTTTCACCATATGATAGATTAGAGATCGGGCTACAAGATGGCCAACCTTTGGATCGCCTGGCGGTACCCTATAATAGTGAAAAAATGCGATTTATTCCGATGACCTCTATATCTTCCGAACTAATGGACCTACGAACTTCAAACAAAAAACATATGATTCTCCTTCTCCTCTTCTACCAACAGACGAAGTTTCATTTTCCTATTTTTCAAAACTTCGGAGTTATTAAGTAACGAAATTGACCATTACGAGCAAATTTGTGCGACTTATATCTCGGAAAGTGGTCCGTATTTTTCGATAAAATTTTTTGTAAATAAACGAGCGCAATCTTAACTTTCATACAGGATCACTTTCATTACGAAAAACTCAAAAGAGCAGTAAATATAATCGATTTATAAAAACGCCCATTTGCGACCAATATAAAGTGGGCGTGGCAAAAATTTTACTTGGAATTAATTCACCATTATCCAATTTACCAGTCCACCAATCTACATGCCAGTATCTTTAAAAACATCAGAGTTATTAAGCAAAACGTAAAACCTTTTCCAACCCAAAAAATTTAAATTTGAAAATAAAAATTCGTTACTTTTTTTGTAAAACACCAGGTCAACAGAAGCTGGTAGCAGGTGGATTTCGCTAAAACTTATTTTTCAAAACGCTATAACTCAGGAACGAATGGAGCTATTTGAATGATTCTTTCACCATATGATGGATTAGGGATCGGGCTACAAGATGGCCAACCTTTATAACTCAGGAACGAATGGAGCTATTGGCGCCTGGCGGTACCTTATAATAGTGAAAAATGCGCTTTATTCCTGTATATCTTCGTAACTAATGGACCTACGAACTTTTTTGAAACTTAGGTATTCCTATGATTCGTTGTATACTCGCATCTCTGTAATATTATTCTGCAATTTGCGATTTTTTGTTGTTGGTGTTTGAGCAACTCTTGGCTTGTTAAAAATAAAAATAAAAATTAGCTCGGTTTATTAATAAAACTGTCAATTAGAAGATGTGAACACATATTAAATGTGTTTTTCAGAATTTGCATAATTATATGCAAGTAAATGAAAAAATTGCACCTTTGGATCGCCTGGCGGTACCCTATAATAGTGAAAAAATGCGATTTATTCCGATGACCTCTATATCTTCCGAACTAATGGACCTACGAACTTTAAACAAAAAACATATGATTCTCCTTCTCCTCTTCTACCAACAGACGAAGTTTCATTTTCCTATTTTTCAAAACTTCGGAGTTATTTATTAAGTAACGAAATTGACCATTACGAGCAAATTTGTGCGACTTATATCTCGGAAAGTGGTCGGTATTTTTCGATAAAATTTTTTGTAAATAAACGAGCGCAATCTTAACTTTCATACAAGACCACTTTCATTACGAAAAACTCAAAAGAGCAGTAAATATAATCGATTTATAAAAACGCCCATTTGCGACCAATATAAAGTGGGCGTGGCAAAAATTTTACTTGGAATTAATTCCCCATTATCCACTTTACCAGTCCACTAATCTACATGCCAGTATCTTTAAAAACATCAGAGTTATTAAGCAAAACGTAAAACCTTTTCCAACCCAAAAAATTTAAATTTGAAAATAAAAATTCGTTACTTTTTTTGTAAAACACCAGTAGTGCGATTCAGTAACTTTTAAAGACTGAATAGTGGTTAAATATAACAACAACTAGTGTGGTTTGCACTAACCATTGTGCGATTCACTAACTTCGTTTTAACATCTTTGTTATAATTTGATATCAAGTGGCATCTCTGTTACAATAAGAGAAAAACACAAAGAGGAACAGAAAAAAAACAAAAGAATTTGAGTCGACCAAGCAGTGTATAATAATATATTTTCATGAATTACTTTAATTATGATTAATAAAAGTAAAATTCTATAAGAAAATAATATAAATGACATTGTATATCCAAATATTTTTATAATTTTACGTATTTGCTGCAAAATAACAACTTGCCCTCTTTGCAAAAGAGTACGTGCTTCTACTGAACAGCTGACTTGAATCGTTTCGTTAACCACACAAAAATTACTGCCGTTAAGATAACGCCAGTGAATGTGGTTAAAAATGTTACTGAATAGCAAAACCTTTAATTTTGCTGTTAAAATTTTTAACCAACTCAACAGTCTTTAAATAAAGTTACTGAATCGCACTACAGGTCAACAGAAGCTGGTAGCAGGTGGATTTCGCTAAAACTTATTTTTCAAAACGCTATAACTCAGGAACGAATGGAGCTATTGGAATGATTCTTTCACCATATGATAGATTAGAGATCGGGCTACAAGATGGCCAACCTTTGGATCGCCTGGCGGTACCCTATAATAGTGAAAAAATGCGATTTATTCCGATGACCTCTATATCTTCCGAACTAATGGACCTACGAACTTCAAACAAAAAACATATGATTCTCCTTCTCCTCTTCTACCAACAGACGAAGTTTCATTTTCCTATTTTTCAAAACTTCGGAGTTATTAAGTAAGGAAATTGACCATTACGAGCAAATTTGTGCGACTTATATCTCGGAAAGTGGTCGGTATTTTTCGATAAAATTTTTTGTAAGTAAACGAGCGCAATCTTAACTTTCATACAAGATCACTTTCATTACGAAAAACTCAAAAGAGCAGTAAATATAATCGATTTATAAAAACGCCCATTTGCGACCAATATAAAGTGGGCGTGGCAAAAATTTTACTTGGAATTAATTCCCCATTATCCACTTTACCAGTCCACTAATCTACATGCCAGTATCTTTAAAAACATCAGAGTTATTAAGCAAAACGTAAAACCTTTTCCAACCCAAAAAATTTAAATTTGAAAATAAAAATTCGTTACTTTTTTTGTAAAACACCAGGTCAACAGAAGCTGGTAGCAGGTGGATTTCGCTAAAACTTATTTTTCAAAACGCTATAACTCAGGAACGAATGGAGCTATTTGAATGATTCTTTCACCATATGATGGATTAGGGATCGGGCTACAAGATGGCCAACCTTTGGATCGCCTGGCGGTACCCTATAACAGTGAAAAAATGCGATTTATTCCGATGACCTCTATATCTTCCGAACTAATGGACCTACGAACTTCAAACAAAAAACATATGATTCTCCTTCTCCTGTTCTACCAACAGACGAAGTTTCATTTTCCTATCTTTCAAAACTTCGGAGTTATTAAGTAAGGAAATTGACCATTACGAGCAAATTTGTGCGACTTATATCTCGGAAAGTGGTCGGTATTTTTCGATAAAATTTTTTGTAAATAAACGAGCGCAATCTTAACTTTCATACAGGATCACTTTCATTACTCAAAAGAGCAGTAAATATAATCGATTTATAAAAACGCCCATTTGCGACCAATATAAAGTGGGCGTGGCAAAAATTTTACTTGGAATTAATTCCCCATTATCCACTTTACCAGTCCACTAATCTACATGCCAGTATCTTTAAAAACATCAGAGTTATTAAGCAAAACGTAAAACCTTTTCCAACCCAAAAAATTTAAATTTGAAAATAAAAATTCGTTACTTTTTTTGTAAAACACCAGGTCAACAGAAGCTGGTAGCAGGTGGATTTCGCTAAAACTTATTTTTCAAAACGCTATAACTCAGGAACGAATGGAGCTATTGGAATGATTCTTTCACCATATGAGAGATTAGGGATCGGGCTACAAGATGGCCAACCTTTGGATCGCCTGGCGGTACCCTATAATAGTGAAAAAATGCGATTTATTCCGATGACCTCTATATCTTCCGAACTAATGGACCTACGAACTTCAAACAAAAAACATATGATTCTCCTTCTCCTTTTCTATCAACAGACGAAGTTTCATTTACCTATTTTTCAAAACTTCGGAGTTAGTAAGTAACGAAATTGACCATTACGAGCAAATTTGTGCGACTTATATCTCGGAAAGTGGTCGGTATTTTTCGATAAAATTTTTTGTAAATAAACGAGCGCAATCTTAACTTTCATACAAGACCACTTTCATTACGAAAAACTGAAAAGAGCAGTAAATATAATCGATTTATAAAAACGCCCATTTGCGACCAATATAAAGTGGGCGTGGCAAAAATTTTACTTGGAATTAATTCCCCATTATCCACTTTACCAGTCCACTAATCTACATGCCAGTATCTTTAAAAACATCAGAGTTATTAAGCAAAACGTAAAACCTTTTCCAACCCAAAAAATTTAAATTTGAAAATAAAAATTCGTTACTTTTTTTGTAAAACACCAGGTCAACAGAAGCTGGTAGCAGGTGGATTTCGCTAAAACTTATTTTTCAAAACGCTATAACTCAGGAACGAATGGAGCTATTTGAATGATTCTTTCACCATATGATGGATTAGGGATCGGGCTACAAGATGGCCAACCTTTGGATCGCCTGGCGGTACCCTATAATAGTGAAAAAAATGCGATTTATTCCGATGACCTCTATATCTTCCGAACTAATGGACCTACGAACTTCAAACAAAAAACATATGATTCTCCTTCTCCTCTTCTACCAACAGACGAAGTTTCATTTTCCTATCTTTCAAAACTTCGGAGTTATTAAGTAAGGAAATTGACCATTACGAGCAAATTTGTGCGACTTATATCTCGGAAAGTGGTCGGTATTTTTCGATAAAATTTTTTGTAAATAAACGAGCGCAATCTTAACTTTCATACAGGATCACTTTCATTACGAAAAACTCAAAAGAGCAGTAAATATAATCGATTTATAAAAACGCCCATTTGCGACCAATATAAAGTGGGCGTCGCAAAAATTTTACTTGGAATTAATTCCCCATTATCCACTTTACCAGTCCACTAATCTACATGCCAGTATCTTTAAAAACATCAGAGTTATTAAGCAAAACGTAAAACCTTTTCCAACCCAAAAAATTTAAATTTGAAAATAAAAATTCGTTACTTTTTTTGTAAAACACCAGGTCAACAGAAGCTGGTAGCAGGTGGATTTCGCTAAAACTTATTTTTCAAAACGCTATAACTCAGGAACGAATGGAGCTATTTGAATGATTCTTTCACCATATGATGGATTAGGGATCGGGCTACAAGATGGCCAACCTTTGGATCGCCTGGCGGTACCCTATAATAGTGAAAAAAATGCGATTTATTCCGATGACCTCTATATCTTCCGAACTAATGGACCTACGAACTTCAAACAAAAAACATATGATTCTCCTTCTCCTGTTCTACCAACAGACGAAGTTTCATTTTCCTATCTTTCAAAACTTCGGAGTTATTAAGTAAGGAAATTGACCATTACGAGCAAATTTGTGCGACTTATATCTCGGAAAGTGGTCGGTATTTTTCGATAAAATTTTTTGTAAATAAACGAGGGCAATCTTAGCTTTCATACAAGACCACTTTCATTACGAAAAACTCAAAAGAGCAGTAAATATAATCGATTTATAAAAACGCCCATTTGCGACCAATATAAAGTGGGCGTGGCAAAAATTTTACTTGGAATTAATTCCCCATTATCCACTTTACCAGTCCAAAAATCTACATACCAGTATCTTTAAAAACATCAGAGTTATTAAGCAAAACGTAAAACCTTTTCCAACCCAAAAAATTTAAATTTGAAAATAAAAATTCGTTACTTTTTTTGTAAAACACCAGGTCAACAGAAGCTGGTAGCAGGTGGATTTCGCTAAAACTTATTTTTCAAAACGCTATAACTCAGGAACGAATGGAGCTATTTGAATGATTCTTTCACCATATGATGGATTAGGGATCGGGCTACAAGATGGCCAACCTTTGGATCGCCTGGCGGTACCCCATAATAGTGAAAAAAATGCGATTTATTCCGATGACCTCTATATCTTCCGAACTAATGGACCTACGAACTTCAAACAAAAAACATATGATTCTCCTTCTCCTGTTCTACCAACAGACGAAGTTTCATTTTCCTATCTTTCAAAACTTCGGAGTTATTAAATAAGGAAATTGACCATTACGAGCAAATTTGTGCGACTTATATCTCGGAAAGTGGTCGGTATTTTTCGATAAAATTTTTTGTAAATAAACGAGCGCAATCTTAACTTTCATACAAGATCACTTTCATTACTCAAAAGAGCAGTAAATATAATCGATTTATAAAAACGCCCATTTGCGACCAATATAAAGTGGGCGTGGCGAAAATTTTACTTGGAATTAATTCCCCAGTATCCACTTTACCAGTCCACTAATCTACACGCCAGTATCTTTAAAAATATCAGAGTTATTAAGCAAAACGTAAAACCTTTTCCAACCCAAAAAATTTAAATTTGAAAATAAAAATTCGTTACTTTTTTTGTAAAACACCAGGTCAACAGAAGCTGGTAGCAGGTGGATTTCGCTAAAACTTATTTTTCAAAACGCTATAACTCAGGAACGAATGGAGCTATTTGAATGATTCTTTCACCATATGATGGATTAGGGATCGGGCTACAAGATGGCCAACCTTTGGATCGCCTGGCGGTACCCCATAATAGTGAAAAAAATGCGATTTATTCCGATGACCTCTATATCTTCCGAACTAATGGACCTACGAACTTCAAACAAAAAACATATGATTCTCCTTCTCCTGTTCTACCAACAGACGAAGTTTCATTTTCCTATCTTTCAAAACTTCGGAGTTATTAAATAAGGAAATTGACCATTACGAGCAAATTTGTGCGACTTATATCTCGGAAAGTGGTCGGTATTTTTCGATAAAATTTTTTGTAAATAAACGAGCGCAATCTTAACTTTCATACAAGATCACTTTCATTACGAAAAACTCATAAGAGCAGTAAATATAATCGATTTATAAAAACGCCCATTTGCGACCTATATAAAGTGGGCGTGGCAAAAATTTTACTTGGAATTAATTCCCCATTATCCACTTTACCAGTCCACCAATCTACATGCCAGTATCTTTAAAAACATCAGAGTTATTAAGCAAAACGTAAAACCTTTTCCAACCCAAAAAATTTAAATTTGAAAATAAAAATTCGTTACTTTTTTTGTAAAACACCAGGTCAACAGAAGCTGGTAGCAGGTGGATTTCGCTAAAATTTATTTTTCAAAACGCTATAACTCAGGAACGAATGGAGCTATTGGAATGATTCTTTCACCATATGATAGATTAGAGATCGGGCTACAAGATGGCCAACCTTTGGATCGCCTGGCGGTACCCTATAATAGTGAAAAAATGCGATTTATTCCGATGACCTCTATATCTTCCGAACTAATGGACCTACGAACTTCAAACAAAAAACATATGATTCTCCTTCTCCTGTTCTACCAACAGACGAAGTTTCATTTTCCTATTTTTCAAAACTTCGGAGTTATTAAGTAAGGAAATTGACCATTACGAGCAAATTTGTGCGACTTATATCTCGGAAAGTGGTCGGTATTTTTCGATAAAATTTTTTGTAAATAAACGAGCGCAATCTTAACTTTCATACAAGACCACTTTCACATATGATTCTCCTTCTCCTTTTCTATCAACAGACGAAGTTTCATTTACCTATTTTTCAAAACTTCGGAGTTAGTAAGTAACGAAATTGACCATTACGAGCAAATTTGTGCGACTTATATCTCGGAAAGTGGTCGGTATTTTTCGATAAAATTTTTTGTAAATAAACGAGCGCAATCTTAACTTTCATACAAGTCCACTTTCATTACGAAAAACTCAAAAGAGCAGTAAATATAATCGATTTATAAAAACGCCCATTTGCGACCAATATAAAGTGGGCGTGGCAAAAATTTTACTTGGAATTAATTCCCCATTATCCACTTTACCAGTCCACTAATCTACATGCCAGTATCTTTAAAAACATCAGAGTTATTAAGCAAAACGTAAAACCTTTTCCAACCCAAAAAATTTAAATTTGAAAATAAAAATTCGTTACTTTTTTTGTAAAACACCAGGTCAACAGAAGCTGGTAGCAGGTGGATTTCGCTAAAACTTATTTTTCAAAACGCTATAACTCAGGAACGAATGGAGCTATTGGAATGATTCTTTCACCATATGATAGATTAGAGATCGGGCTACAAGATGGCCAACCTTTGGATCGCCTGGCGGTACCCTATAATAGTGAAAAAATGCGATTTATTCCGATGACCTCTATATCTTCCGAACTAATGGACCTACGAACTTCAAACAAAAAACATATGATTCTCCTTCTCCTTTTCTATCAACAGACGAAGTTTCATTTACCTATTTTTCAAAACTTCGGAGTTAGTAAGTAACGAAATTGACCATTACGAGCAAATTTGTGCGACTTATATCTCGGAAAGTGGTCGGTATTTTTCGATAAAATTTTTTGTAAATAAACGAGCGCAATCTTAACTTTCATACAAGACCACTTTCATTACGAAAAAGTGAAAAGAGCAGTAAATATAATCGATTTATAAAAACGCCCATTTGCGACCAATATAAAGTGGGCGTGGCAAAAATTTTACTTGGAATTAATTCCCCATTATCCACTTTACCAGTCCACTAATCTACATGCCAGTATCTTTAAAAACATCAGAGTTATTAAGCAAAACGTAAAACCTTTTCCAACCCAAAAAATTTAAATTTGAAAATAAAAATTCGTTACTTTTTTTGTAAAACACCAGGTCAACAGAAGCTGGTAGCAGGTGGATTTCGCTAAAACTTATTTTTCAAAACGCTATAACTCAGGAACGAATGGAGCTATTGGAATGATTCTTTCACCATATGATAGATTAGGGATCGGGCTACAAGATGGCCAACCTTTGGATCGCCTGGCGGTACCCTATAATAGTGAAAAATGCGATTTATTCCGATGACCTCTATATCTTCCGAACTAATGGACCTACGAACTTCAAACAAAAAACATATGATTCTCCTTCTCCTTTTCTATCAACAGACGAAGTTTCATTTACCTATTTTTCAAAACTTCGGAGTTAGTAAGTAACGAAATTGACCATTACGAGCAAATTTGTGCGACTTATATCTCGGAAAGTGGTCGGTATTTTTCGATAAAATTTTTTGTAAATAAACGAGCGCAATCTTAACTTTCATACAAGACCACTTTCATTACGAAAAAGTGAAAAGAGCAGTAAATATAATCGATTTATAAAAACGCCCATTTGCGACCAATATAAAGTGGGCGTGGCAAAAATTTTACTTGGAATTAATTCCCCATTATCCAATTTACCAGTCCACCAATCTACATGCCAGTATCTTTAAAAACATCAGAGTTATTAAGCAAAACGTAAAACCTTTTCCAACCCAAAAAATTTAAATTTGAAAATAAAAATTCGTTACTTTTTTTTTGTAAAACACCAGGTCAACAGAAGCTGGTAGCAGGTGGATTTCGCTAAAACTTATTTTTCAAAACGCTATAACTCAGGAACGAATGGAGCTATTTGAATGATTCTTTCACCATATGATGGATTAGGGATCGGGCTACAAGATGGCCAACCTTTGGATCGCCTGGCGGTACCCTATAATAGTGAAAAAAATGCGATTTATTCCGATGACCTCTATATCTTCCGAACTAATGGACCTACGAACTTCAAACAAAAAACATATGATTCTCCTTCTCCTGTTCTACCAACAGACGAAGTTTCATTTTCCTATCTTTCAAAACTTCGGAGTTATTAAGTAAGGAAATTGACCATTACGAGCAAATTTGTGCGACTTATATCTCGGAAAGTGGTCGGTATTTTTCGATAAAATTTTTTGTAAATAAACGAGCGCAATCTTAACTTTCATACAGGATCACTTTCATTACTCAAAAGAGCAGTAAATATAATCGATTTATAAAAACGCCCATTTGCGACCAATATAAAGTGGGCGTGGCAAAAATTTTACTTGGAATTAATTCCCCATTATCCACTTTACCAGTCCACTAATCTACATGCCAGTATCTTTAAAAACATCAGAGTTATTAAGCAAAACGTAAAACCTTTTCCAACCCAAAAAATTTAAATTTGAAAATAAAAATTCGTTACTTTTTTTGTAAAACACCAGGTCAACAGAAGCTGGTAGCAGGTGGATTTCGCTAAAACTTATTTTTCAAAACGCTATAACTCAGGAACGAATGGAGCTATTTGAATGATTCTTTCACCATATGATGGATTAGGGATCGGGCTACAAGATGGCCAACCTTTGGATCGCCTGGCGGTACCCTATAACAGTGAAAAAATGCGATTTATTCCGATGACCTCTATATCTTCCGAACTAATGGACCTACGAACTTCAAACAAAAAACATATGATTCTCCTTCTCCTGTTCTACCAACAGACGAAGTTTCATTTTCCTATCTTTCAAAACTTCGGAGTTATTAAGTAAGGAAATTGACCATTACGAGCAAATTTGTGCGACTTATATCTCGGAAAGTGGTCGGTATTTTTCGATAAAATTTTTTGTAAATAAACGAGCGCAATCTTAACTTTCATACAAGACCACTTTCACATATGATTCTCCTTCTCCTTTTCTATCAACAGACGAAGTTTCATTTACCTATTTTTCAAAACTTCGGAGTTAGTAAGTAACGAAATTGACCATTACGAGCAAATTTGTGCGACTTATATCTCGGAAAGTGGTCGGTATTTTTCGATAAAATTTTTTGTAAATGAACGAGCGCAATCTTAACTTTCATACAAGACCACTTTCATTACGAAAAAGTGAAAAGAGCAGTAAATATAATCGATTTATAAAAACGCCCATTTGCGACCAATATAAAGTGGGCGTGGCAAAAATTTTACTTGGAATTAATTCCCCATTATCCAATTTACCAGTCCACCAATCTACATGCCAGTATCTTTAAAAACATCAGAGTTATTAAGCAAAACGTAAAACCTTTTCCAACCCAAAAAATTTAAATTTGAAAATAAAAATTCGTTACTTTTTTTTTGTAAAACACCAGGTCAACAGAAGCTGGTAGCAGGTGGATTTCGCTAAAACTTATTTTTCAAAACGCTATAACTCAGGAACGAATGGAGCTATTTGAATGATTCTTTCACCATATGATGGATTAGGGATCGGGCTACAAGATGGCCAACCTTTGGATCGCCTGGCGGTACCCTATAATAGTGAAAAAAATGCGATTTATTCCGATGACCTCTATATCTTCCGAACTAATGGACCTACGAACTTCAAACAAAAAACATATGATTCTCCTTCTCCTGTTCTACCAACAGACGAAGTTTCATTTTCCTATCTTTCAAAACTTCGGAGTTATTAAGTAAGGAAATTGACCATTACGAGCAAATTTGTGCGACTTATATCTCGGAAAGTGGTCGGTATTTTTCGATAAAATTTTTTGTAAATAAACGAGGGCAATCTTAGCTTTCATACAAGACCACTTTCATTACGAAAAACTCAAAAGAGCAGTAAATATAATCGATTTATAAAAACGCCCATTTGCGACCAATATAAAGTGGGCGTGGCAAAAATTTTACTTGGAATTAATTCCCCATTATCCACTTTACCAGTCCAAAAATCTACATACCAGTATCTTTAAAAACATCAGAGTTATTAAGCAAAACGTAAAACCTTTTCCAACCCAAAAAATTTAAATTTGAAAATAAAAATTCGTTACTTTTTTTGTAAAACACCAGGTCAACAGAAGCTGGTAGCAGGTGGATTTCGCTAAAACTTATTTTTCAAAACGCTATAACTCAGGAACGAATGGAGCTATTGGAATGATTCTTTCACCATATGATAGACTAGAGATCAGGCTACAAGATGGCCAACCTTTATAACTCAGGAACGAATGGAGCTATTGGCGCCTGGCGGTACCTTATAATAGTGAAAAATGCGCTTTATTCCTGTATATCTTCGTAACTAATGGACCTACGAACTTTTTTGAAACTTAGGTATTCCTTTGATTCGTTGTATACTCGCATCTCTGTAATATTATTCTGCAATTTGCGATTTTTTGTTGTTGGTGTTTGAGCAACTCTTGGCTTGTTAAAAATAAAAATTAGCTCGGTTTATTGATAAAACTGTCAATTAGAAGATGTGAACACATATTAAATGTGTTTTTCAGAATTTGCATAATTATATGCAAGTAAATGAAAAAATTGCACTTTATTAAAATGAATATGATGATATATATATTTTGAAATATATGTACATACGTAGTTCATTCAAATAAAAAGAAAAAAAGTGAAATGAATTTTGTTACATGGAAATCTAAATATAGAAAACTATGATAATCAATAATCTTAAATTTTCATTTAATTCTGAAATAAGGATAACTGGGACAAACATACATATGTATTAAAGTTGATATGTTTTAAAGCATTTAATTTTAATTCTTGTTTCATATAATCATATATTACTATCGTTACAGACAATATTAAAATCTATAACTAAAAATATGTATAAAGAAATATATGTATGTATACAGTCGAACTTGGATAAATAAGAGTGGAAAATGTCATCAATTGCAATATATTAATTCAAAAGGACTTTGGATAATAGGACACCATTTCGCTTAAACGAATCAAAAAAACACCAAAAATTTTTTTATATCCAAATGCAGATCTCATTTGAATAATAAGCAAAATTCAAATGGTTTCTATGGTTTTGTCTACGGCTTTATGGCGAGTCACATACTTATACAGTGTTGGCCATAAGTTTGGTTCGAACAGTTGTTTTGTATGGCTAAGGTTGTGGCACGTTTAATTGAACCTTAAGGATGGGGTATAATTTTAATGAAATTAAAGAACTTTGAAATTTTCTCTTAGCGACGCAAGATAATTATTTCATTTTCCAATCATTTTAAGGGTGGACATTTTTTCTTTAGAGCCGCGACTGATGGTCCTTAAATTAGGTTATACAACGTTGAGGGAATAAGTGCTTTAGAAAAGCTGCGTTATATTTAACTTAATTTAATATAATTTTTTGTGAAATTTGACAATGATTTTCATTTTTTCAAATTTTTAAATTTAGCAAAATGATTTACAATATGCTATTAAAAATTGTTCTTTGAATCGAAAATAACAAATGTGGTATATACTGAAACTAAAATTGATGTATACAGATTTCGAATTAAAATTTATATTGTAAACTGAGATTTCAACGATCGCATATGACGCGATTAAAATAGAATAGCTGCTTGATGTTTCGGCAGCGGTAAATAAATAATTTTTCCCTTCAAGCGATATTTGTTTCAAATTATCTAGAACTTTTACAAATAAAATATATTTCGTTTAAGCGAAGTAGAGTGCTTTGAGTGTAATCAAAAGCAATAGTTAAGAATTTTTGCTTTCAATTAAAGATCGTTCCTTGGTCCGAATTCGATCTGTATTTACAAACTATTTGTTAAATAACAATAATAAGTTGTTAGACTTTGTCCAACTACAAAACGCTAAAGACTAGTTATTTCTATATTATCATTGTTGTTAGCGGCCGTACTATTTTCATAATTTTCCGATTTTTCACGCTTCTCTGTTTCCGTTTTACGACGTCTCACCATAATATAACAAATGCTGTGAAAATCAAATTATCCACGGATATAATAAAAAAAAGAGATTAATAATTTTTAAACTTACATAAACACAAATAAATTGGGCACAGCAAAGACTTCAGTGAATAGGAAAATGGCACCGGGAAAACTATTTACCGTATTCTCGTAAATTTCACTATAGATGGGTGTAAACACGAGCTGGGCGATGGGTTGACAAATGCTAAAGATAGAAAACATTTTGCCTAAAAAACAAGGAAGAAGTAATTTGATTTGATTTCTTAATTAATTAATTAATAAACATATACTTTAATATACAATCCCATCATCATGTATACAAACACTATTATAATAAATATATATTTAACCAAAATTCTCGAACTTACTCAACTCCTCTCCGCTCACGATACTGGAGCCAATGGTCTTAATGGCTATTACTCTCAAAGTGGCAAACATGTCTACTATGCCTCCGGCATAAAATGTGGCAGTGTCTTTGGAAAACCCCTAATAAAATTAATTTAATTAGACGAATAATTTTTTTGTAGAAAATAGAAAAAAGCCTAATAATAGTAACATAAGTTTACACGAGGGCAGATCGATCGGTGAATTCGTAAAATTTTCATTATTAATTAAAAATCAACAACAGCTGCAGCTGATCACAGCATTGCAACATCTGTTTTTTAGATAATGTTAAAATATAGTTACTCTACGTAAATTTAAATGTTACAGACCAGCTGATCCGCTTTCCTTACCAAGCTTGTTTTCAAATGGGTACTCTTTTTTAAGCGTAACGTTGCGTTGGAGATGAACGTGATAAAATCTAAGTTTGTCCGTATGTGTGTGTGAGTGTGCGCGTATATGTTGGTTTTATAGAACACGGAAAATTTAATGACAGGGCGTAGAAACTCAAAATCGGGCTATACCTTCGTAGAGGAAGCAGGAGTTCCTAAAATCCTTTACCGTAATAAAAATGTCTCAATAGAACTTTCCACAAAAAAAAACAACGATGCTTCCGAGATCTCGAAGCAATTAACCGATTTAGGTAAAATAAAAGGCCTACGAAGCAGTTTTAGGTTTTCGAAGTGATTCGAATTTTTGGAAAAGTTTGACAACGACATTTGTCACACGAAGAAACTTATGCGGCATTCCAAGCCGTGTTCAAAGTTTCCAGCACTGCCTGAATCTATAAAACCGATTTGATTAATGAAACCTGAACAAACTTAAAACTAACAAATATACTTGTCTGTGTAATATTTACAACTTAAAGATTCACTAATTTTTAATTGTTAATTTTAAAGAAATGGAAATGGGTTAATTTATAAAGCCGTTTTATAAGAATTTGGTTCGAAAATTTTCCACAATAATAATTTTCACTCGAATTGACTTTATTAAAAATTTCCGCAATTGAATTGGTTTTCATTTAGAGTAAGATTAATATTTTGGGTTCGATCGAAGATGTAGCTTAAAGCATATTTGAAAAAATTAATTTTACTAGATAAATTTCTTTTCGAAAAATCTTAAAATCTACCATGTCGAATATATAAAAAAAATATTAACCGACAATTTTGTTACCACCGAATTAGTCGTTCAAATGTTATACACTCTTTGAAATACATTATTAAGTAAATTAATATTTTATTTTATTAAAAATCTTACTTACAAATAACGCTCTGGATATGACCGTCGTCAATGCCGATACAAAACCCACCAGAGGGTCCGAAAATCTCAATAATTTGCTGAAAATGGCAGTACCAATAAAAGTACCTAAAAGGAATTCAAATGAGTTTATGAATTCAAGAAATATATATGAATTTCATTTCACAAAATCCTACCTCCCAACGCTAGAGCCGAGGTTATCGTTACATAAATACTAAAATCGTTGCCATTCCAGTTTAATTTCTTAAAAGCAAAACGATTCCAAAAATCATTTTCACCCAAACCTGGTCCTACAACAAACATATAGGCCGTTATAAGAAAAGCTAACAACATTCTACCACGATTTGAACGTTTTTTGAGAGGAAAATTAATATAATCCACCACTAAAGTGGGATCGAAAAATTCCCGTAAACAGTTTCTCTTCTTAGTCGTTAATGGCGCAGGAGGCAAAATATCTGGATCGTTATTTGTGGTAGAAATTTCAAAGGAAACATTCTTATGAGGACAAACTTGCTCTAAATTGTTTACTTCATAGGCTAGATTATCCGAGCCATTGTTGCGTAGGCAGGGTGGTGGCTTGCTGGGCAAAGGTTGCGATACACTGTCAACTGGTTTGAGTTCCTTTATGACAAATATTACATATAATAAAGCAATAATGTTAAAAGTTAAAGCCATGCCAAAGGACACTAAAATATGGAGAGAAAATAAATAAAATGTAGCATTCAATTATATAGGGTATATCAAATAACAATACTTACTTATATAGCCCAAATATTGAAACAATAAACCACTTATGGGTTGCCCTATGAAAGGCATGCCGGTACTAAACATGGCAAAAATACCAAACCTGTGAGAATAAGATGGTTAAAGGTCTATTGGTGAGTCGACATGTAACACTAACCAATTGCAGGCAGAGAGACAACTTAAACCGCACAAATTATTTTTTGTTCGGATCTCGAATTTGACAATTCACATCAACAATTTTTTTTTTTTCAAATTATTTTTTATTAAGGAAGTAGAAGACAGTTGTTACGCTAATAGAACGGAAAAGTATTGCTTTTGATGGTAGGCACACCATCATTATCCATGTGTCTGGTTTTTCGTGGCTGCTGGTATTACAAAATATCATCACCCTTTTAACACACCTGCGTATGAATAAATGAAGCGAAATATATTTTGTATAAAATTTTTTAACAACAATACCAAATTTTGTTGGAACGAAATTTCCATGTAACTTTTATTCACTTTCTTCTCTCCCAATGTTCCGTTCTGCTAATATTCGTTCTTCCTTAATACGAAATAATTGGAAAAAAATATTATCCTGAATTGTCAAATTGAGGACTCGCAATTGAGCCGGATAGCCAAAATTTCAGTGTAACCAATACAGCTCGAAAAATGACGTAAAATTAAACTAATTTTGTTTTAAATATAATTGGGAGAATATCTCCAATAATTTTTATAAATTTTGTAAAATATATTTTCGCTTGTTTCCAATACGAGGTGTGTAAAGTCGAGGAATATCTACAGTCGATTTCCATTTTTTTTTTATTTCCTGTTTCAACTATCTAACTTTTACTCTTTGATATGCATATTTATAAAAGCTATGAAATGTATGTGTGATCGACGATTTTATCCTGCTGCAAAAAAAAATGAATCAAAGAATTCGCATTGAAATGTGACAGTGTCATACGATGAGTTAGAAAAACGTATTGCATGTGACCAACGACGAACCTCGCCTTCCGCACAAAGAATACATAAATGTCTCAAGACGGTAGATATAATGTTTTTTCCGTCCCTCTTCCTTCCACAATGGGGTAATTTTCCCTTTAAGGTGCAATTATCGGAGTGTCCCGTGCCGTTTCTCTAACGAAACAAATCAAGTGATGTTGGTCTTTGTTTGTGCAAAAGCCCTAAAAAATTCCTATCGATATTACTTGTCACTCACGTGAAACGCATCAATCTGTATAAAATAGAATTTACATACATACATATATAAGCCCTAGTAGTAGTAACATCATATAAATAATATTTAATAGCTTTCAACAACGATGCCAATATATTGATATCGACTTGGAGTGACGTTGACAATGACAGGCATAATAAAGGGGATCATTTTTATACTCCTCCATTCGATGACTTTTTCTTACTTCAACGTTTTCCTCATCTGTGTATACTTGGTGTTCTCCACAAAAGTTTGAAGTGAAGAAAATGGTTTTGGAGAATCTTCAAATCAGTATTAGAAAAGTTGCTGATAGCGGTATCACCTCGGCTACCACTTGCCATGACGAATTTTTTTAGGCATGAGACATGTTTCAGTTTAATTTTGACCAAAAACAGCATCACTTAGCCACAATAGTTGCTACCTTTTCCCGGCTCCAAAATGGGAAGGACCGGAAAGTCTTATCAGACGTGTTTCGAGATTTGGAAAAAGTGTTGGAAAAAGTATATTATATTTGAGAGGAATTACTTCGACGGATACAAAATTAATACTGATAAATAAATAAATATCTTTTGATACAAAAACAAAACGTCACCTTACTGCTTGAACACACCTCGTATATATAAAATTTTATATACTTTTTTATGACACATAACTACTCACCTAAATATTCTGTCCTTTTCGGGAGTTGATATTGTCATATAACTGTCTATGGCCATTAGACATAAAGTAGTGCCGCCAAATATGGCTGGCACTATGGCTTCCGCATACGCTCCAAATTCCATGGGTATCTGATCGAAAAATATGGCCGACACAAGAAGGCCTTCTTTGAGAAAATTTCGTTTTGTAGTTTTGGCTTTCCTCAGGTAAAATTTTCCTTCAGTTTACTTACACAGAAATGAAAGACACTCTCCGATTAGAGGCGCTATCATGCAGGCCTTTCTTTTATTGTAACGATCGCTCCATCCACCAGCAAACAGCAACACAATCAAGGGGAAAATGGCAGCTAAAAAGATTCAATAATAATTTTTATTTGATTTTTTTAACTATACATATATGTACATATGTATTATCTAGAGTTATTTGTCGGTTTTAGTCAATTCATGCTCAACGATTTTTATTAAGAGAACAAGCCACAATTTTTCTATAAAAGAAATTATTAAAGGGAATTTTTTTATTATGAAAATGAACGCAGCAAAATTTTGTTTTGGAAACAACTTTAAAATGGAATTAAGAGAAAGAAATCTTTTAAAAATCATCTTGTGAATTGCGTGTTTCTTGTGAAAACACGAAAACAGTGAAGTCAATTGAAAAATTTTATTTGATTAAATTAATTAAAACAATGATTGATCAAAAAATTTGCAAAAAAAATCTGTGTGAAATGTTGTCTGAATTTCGGAACACAAACTTTTTTCGGCGCTTAAATTTTCCTTTCAATTTAGCTATGAAAATGCGAGAAAATATTTTGTTCTACACATTCTGTCTTAGTAAAGGGTTCTGTAGGGGACTGTTAAAAAAATGCCCTTTGCCTTTAGAAAAAGATATATGTAAAGAAATTTGCTGTTCTCTAACAGATCCCGCAATGCCGTAAGGGAGTTAAGTTTTTTTATATAAGGACGATAAATATCTACATACATATGTATGTACAAATTTTTTTAATGGTCAATAAAATATTATACTTAAAAAAAAGGTATTAAAAACGTTATAGAAGTATATATATTTTGGAAATCACATTTGGTGAAAGTGATTTGAAATAACACATTTTTGTAATTTTAAAGTAACAATCGATTTAAAATCACTTGTTTCTTTTTCCGAGTACTTTACTTTATTAAAACTCCACAATAAATAACTTAAATAAATAACTGAGTGTTTTTTTTTTTTATTTTTGTAAGAAAACCAAAAATTTTGCAATAAATAATTCTAGCGAAAAAAAATCGGAATCGAATACATTCTCTCGGAGCATAACTCGATAATAGCTGTCGCAAACACTGTCTTGTTTTTTAAACATTTTTATTTCTGGCAATTAAAAACCGCCTTTAATACAAATACCCAATCGAATAGATTACAAAAGCGAGGCAACTATGGGTTATAAATTAAAACCCGATGTAATCCATTTCCAGCTTTTATTTTATTCTCGGGAAGATTGATATAACTTCTTAAATAAAAAAAATTTAAAATAGGTCCATAAATGGCGGAGTTATTTTATAATCATCATTTCGGGCGGCACTTTGTCCATCAATTTCTGCTTAAATCCAAACTACAAACTACAAAATGGGGAAGTAATGCGATAATCAATATCGGCGAATTGCCGTCCTGTTTTCGAAAAATTATAGGACAAACTTGCGACCAGACACTTTCAAACAAAATTTTTTTTTGGAAAAACGGTTCACAAATAATAAAGTTATGCGTGTACAAACATTAAAAGAAGTTTAAAAAAATCATATTCTCCTACTTTTTGACCTCTTTTGAATTGATATCCTTTTCCTTTTTTGTAGTCGGTTAAAAATGCATGAAATTGGAACAAAAATTAGAGGCACTTTGCACTGTAAGAAATGTTAAATGCTTTTGTGATTTAATTTATATATTTTGGTCAACAGCTGACTTAGATATTCGAAAATAAACGTGCGTTCACCAATGCTTGCCAGAATTACTAAATAAATTACTAAAAAATTATGCGATTTTCAATGGCATAATGGTCTGACTGCTCGTAGCATAAATAAATTTACAGTGAAAAATTGTTTAATTTTCAGCTGGTCCGAATGTGCTTAAATCTGATCGTGAGTTTTGCTATAGATTTATTGATTTCATTTTAGCATTTGCAACATTAAAATCCCCTTTTGATAATTCTAAATGATACAACATGTATTGAACCATTTTTTCATATTGTATATTATTTCTGCATTTCCTTTAGGAGTTGGACCGCACAAATATTTCGATTAAAAATTATTAATAAACACATTATTTTTTTGCCAAAGCTGCGAAAACATTATTTATGTAGTTTAATTTATTACAAACTATTGTTTATCCTGAAATGTGAAAAATTTGCCATTTTATTTTGTACAACTGACACTCATATTCGTAATACAGTGTTGCGCTTTAGCAAGGGGCTTTATTTTTCGGCAGAGTACAAAAAACTTCCGCACCTTTGCAACAAAAAGTACGAAAATGGTACTTTACACTAAGAATCGTTCGAATTCCTACATGTCCCATTTCGAATCGCAAATACGCGGTGATCCCCCTGATTACTGACTTTTCCAAAAATAAAAATTACGTTTTTTTTATAAAAATAAATTCTTTGCCGGCCAAAGCAGTCTGAGCACTATTCAATAGTTGAACCAGAACGTACTCACTAAAATCGTTATATTAATGCATTATCTGCTGTTTGCATAAATTTTCGAGTAAATTAATTCAATTATTGAAATTTAGGTTTAAATATGTATATATTTCGTTCGCATATAAAGTTACTTTTAACATTTTCAGAGACGCCGCTGCCGTCGCAAAATTTAATGTATTTTTTGTCTACAACATTTTGACAAACAATCGAGTTTTATTTTAATATCAAATCTATCTCAAATTTACCTCCTATAATTATGCAAAGGTGAGCATAATGTATGTATGTACATACATGCATACATATGTACATACATATATGTACTTATGTAGATATAAATACGTATTGTAACGAACCCAGAAAATGTTGAAATTTAAATGAAGTTGAAACTTGTATCATTTTTCAACATTTAGGATAGAAAAGATGCCAAATTAAACGGTATAGCGTATCTATTGCTTGTTAAGAGCGCTAAGCACAAGACTTCGAATATAAATTTGCAGTTTGATAGTTCATTAGAGGAAACAATTTCGTAAATAATTTCTGTTTGAGGCCTCATTTTCATTTTCATAAATTTTATAACTTCACCTTTATTGGATATTATGGACAGACATAGTACCTTCGTAGGTATAACTTCTTTTAAGCAAACTTTTAATATTGATAACATAATGATAGATATTAATTATTAACTATATATGCCCGTCCCTATACACACTAACTCCACGAGTTAGTCAGGGGTTACACCGTGACCAATTAATTAGGTGATTAACATGACACTTATCTGCATGCATACCTGACTCCAATTGCAGCTTTAAGCTCTACGTTTTATTAGTATATAAGTATGTATGTATGTACATATGTTATTAAATCAAACTTACACATTAATTTCAATTTAAAATAAGATTTATGTTTATTTGTTTTCATAATTTCAGGTAATTAAGATACACAAACTAAAACTTTGTCAAAAATTGCACAAACTTGCTGCAGCTTGTGCAGCAAATGCAAAAATCATACGATCTCATCAAGTTCAAATTCATTTATAATCTTTATATCTACCCTACATACATATGTAATTATTTTAACTGTTATACTGGTACTAGGCATAAGTATGTATTAAATTATTTAATGTATATAGTAATTAGAAACAAGTATATAAGTACATGTGTATGTCAATATAAAAAATATTCGTATGCTTCTGCTTTTTCTTTAGTTAAAATTTTGTAAAAACAGTAAGTCGTTATTACTGTCTTGGCAGGTTAATTTTCGGTTGTCAATTTAAATGATAAAATAGTAATTTTCAGTAATTTGTAGGTTGCTTTCTGTAAGTTAGTTAGTCTAAAAGAAAAATAATTTCACCGCCTGTCCTCTCTACCCTATCCCTCTCACATAGAAGTCACACCTTAAGTACGTAGTAGGCATTAATTGCCTTGAGTGTAACTTCATTAAAAAAAGAAGAAAAAAAATTTTTTATCTTCACAAATATTGTTAATAATTAAAAATTAATAACAATTAAAAAATATATGTAAATAATCTGACTTTTAAATTAAATAAATTTTTTCCAAATGATTTTTCAGTCAAATTTATCTACGTAGTACTTTGAATGTTGGGGGCCACCCGATTAATTTATGCATCATATAATGTGTAGACAAGCTGTAAAATTCACCAAAAATAAAAATTTAAAAAATTTCAAATTCTATTTTCGGGAGGGGAAAAATAGAATTACGCAGTTCTAAACAAGTTTTCATTCTACTGTCGCGCACTGTATGTATTTTATTGATAGTTGATCATTTAAACGTTAGATTACGTGTCACAAACGAATGTGTGTGTTTGTAATTATTTTTTTTACTTTGTTTAGTAAAAACCGGTCAATATGTTTGATTCTAAATCAATATACTTACAATACAAATGATTTCTAAAAGTCATTAATGAATTTAACATTTAAAAGTAACAGCGATGTGACTATAGAAGTTGTAAAAGGTTCATTAGCGTAGCTAAAAATATTTTAATGCGGGTGGTCCCCGCATGGTTTATATTATAGAGAGCAGGATAAAATCTATCTATATATATAAAATAGGATGTGTGTATGTATGTATGTATGTAACGTAATGGCTCCTAAACGGCTAGGCCGATTTTGACGATTTTCAGGGAACCTTCAGAATATTCGGGCGGGTGACACTGTGAAGTCCGATTTTTTATTTTCGGTCTGTGGGCGGAGGGGCGTGGAAAATCCAATAATTCATAAAATGAGAACGGCTTGGCCGATTTCTGTAAAACTTTTTGCCAGTTGTTCGTATTTTCGAAGAAAAGGATTTTATGGAAGAAAATTCCTCCGGAAAAGTCGGAAAATTGGAAAAATCAAAAATCGAGTTTTTGTATGAAATTTTGTTTGAAATTATTCCTTAATGGCTTTTCAAATTAAAAAATAGAAAGTTTGTCTGAAGGCTTAAAATTGGGGCGAGGCGAAGTTCGCCTGGTCCGCTAGTAAGTAATAAAACTCTGGGAATAAAAAAACCAAAAGGTTAACCAATAATATACATACATATATTATTTGATTTGTCAATTACAGTGAAGTTCGCTTAGAACATACACCGCTTACAACTTTTGCGGTCCGAACGGTTTTTGTAAGAATTCTTCATGTACTTTATTACAGTTACAACAAACTTCTGCTACAGCGAATTTTCGTTTATAATGAAATCTGTCTGAACCTTACAGGGACCGTAAATAACAGTTATCCAAAAAAAAAAAATTATGATCTAAAGCTCTCTATGTTGGAGTCAAGTCCTTTCAGAATCTATGGGTGATAATAAAAAAAACGATCTCATCTCATTTAAGAGTTATTTTCCAACGAAAAAATAAAAGATCGTATGAAGCTCTTAAAAAGAGTTTTATTTTGCCATCATAAAAATAAAATTCTTTTGGGGAGTTTTATTATTTTTCTTTTTCGTATATAATATTTGTTTATTTTCTTCTTTGTACAGGCTTGTTTTTATTGGGTCAATCTGTGTGTACAATGTATGTAGTAATTTATTTGTTTAATTAAAAAGATTTGATCGTTTATGCAAATTGATTATCAGGCTCAGGTTCGTAACTTTATATTCAAAAAGAATCAGGTATGATTAGTATTCCAAGGGACAAAGGAAAAAATTGGCCTCAATTCCATTTTTAAACATTTTATATATTTTAATAACGATTTATTCAATTGCAATGCGAGTTTTATTTTCTGATGGAAAAAATTAAACTCCTCAAATGAATTTTACTTTATGATGGCGAAATAAAATTTCTTAATCTGAAAGTGATAATGTGTTTTTCTAAACTAGGGTCCATGGTTTTCATGTTGCTCTGTGGCAAACCTCTCATTTTGAAGACATAATAGGATTTTCTTTAACAAAAATCTGGAGAAAGCAGCTAAGGGAGGAAAGTGGATGGAGCAAAGCGTTTAATGATTCTTTCAAGCGAACCAAACGATTTTAATGGAATTTTGAACACAGAAAGACAATCACTACAGGTGTGCGAATAGAATTTAGAAAAATCCAACTGTATGTTTTTTTTACTTCGATAGGACCAGGTCAAGGGATGACCTCTATTTATGCAATACATTGTGCTGGAACTAGAAAAAAAGATTATGAGAGGGAGGATAGAGGGAATACTGTTTACGGACATTCGATTTGAACCTCTACACGCTGGGGATGACAGAAAAAACATCTGTAGGGAGCTCGTTCCATATACCAACCGTAAGACTGACTAGGTAACGACTAATGCATAGTGCGATTCGCTGGTATCCCGACAACAAAATGATGTGCTCGCTCAAGAGGCGGTTAATCGCCCTTTTTAACATTTTACAGGAGAGAGGAAAATCTTCCAAAAGATTGATTGCCATAACGATAATTAATAAAAGTATTTGCAATTATAGTGAAAAGCCCTCAATTATACCTTTTTCACTATCGAATTTAAATTATTTTTAACATCTTTAAATGCTGCTTTTTTGAAGTTCTTAAAAAACAAATAAAACTGGTAAAGTTTTATAAGATTCCAATGCACTTTCTTTGCCTTTTATGTACTCAAAAAAAAAAAAAATCAATAGAAAGCAATGAAGGCGAAAATATTTTATTTTTAATTACATCTGCTGCATGTTTCAGTTTTGTAAATTTTTTTAATAAAAAAACTAAAACAACATCCCAGTGGAAAAAATGGAATTACATTTTCAATGCTTCAGGTGCATCCGTTGCGACATTTTTTCGTCTTCTCCAAAAGTTGAATGCAGAAAATCTTGCTTTAATTAAAAGGAAATATGTATTTCTTTAAATTTACATGCCAACAGAATTTTTCTTAAATTTTTAATTCAAATAATGTATAACTTTTACACAAAAAAATTCACTATTAGCCACAATTTTATTTTGTTGTTGGTACATTGTTGGAACTTAAATTATGTAGCACGTATTCAGGTCCGGTTTACATTCAATATAAGAAGATTAACACGATTTCAGTGAAAAATAAACAAACAAATTTTCAAGTTCAAGTTCACAATTTAGTTATTAATTTATTTATGTATATATTTAATCACCCTTTAGAAATTAACTTGTAGTACAAGTATTTAAAACATATTAAAGTATTTTGTTGTTTTGTGAGAAAAATTGATTTACTTCAATGATTAATTTCAAATATGAAATGAAAAAATATTCAATTGATCATCGAACTAAAATTGGTTATAAATTTTAGTATTTAAACATTGTAACAGAGGGAAAATACAATTAAAATGATTGTTCTGCAAATATAATTTTTGTCAAGTTAATTTCATATGAATAATTAATTTTTTGTTTAATCGCGGATTCGTGAATTTTTTCTTTTTTATTCCTTTACTTTTAATCCACTTGGAAACACAGGCCCTCTATAAGATTATTCTAACATATTCTATCATTACATGGAGATGCTATTGCTTGTTGTTCTATTCTCATATTGATATCTGACGAGCGATGGGGTCTCCCTTTGTCAAATGATGTAGTTTTGTGTTCGGAATTTCTGCAAGTCTCCATTTGCAACCTGGAAGAGGAATGCCACAGAAGGCACCTAAATAAAAGTAATGCTTGAATCATCCCATTCAATGAATCACGGCGTTCCTGAACCAGATGATATCTTGTGTAAACTCCCGTGAGGAACCTAATTGCAGCCTTACGGTCATTCTAATATTTTTTATTTTTATTATTTTATAATACCGAATTCAATTCCCTGCCCTTTTCATTGCCAATATTTCAGCCTAAAGTGCGCTGCAGTTGGCCGAGTTCCCCTCCGGCATTCATAGATATCAAATGGTTCCGATGGAACAAGGTATGCCTCAATGTATGCGCGCTATCTGAGACTGAAAATTGATCTATATAGAAAATAAGGGTCTTGGAGTGCCGTTATCAATAATTTCGAAAAAAAACTCGACCAATCCTCAATAATACTCAGATGGCCTAACAAGGAATGCCAATCCTAGGTTGCTTTCAGTCGCACTGCTGTGAACAGAGTGATCCTTCTGGCCTGCAGGTATTCATGCAACCAGTTTAGCAGCGTAAAGTGTGTCCTAATTGGCATGGAGCACATGCCGCTGTTACCAAGAGTCGGTGTGGTCCTCATAACTTTCTACAAACTACAGCACCGTAGAATGGATTTGGTTTGTTGACTGTTTCATATAAGCAATCCATGCTACGGGGCTTGATGTCGCAAGATTTTCCTATTGCCCCGTCGCAAATGCACAGAGCAGTCATTGCCTTCATTGGGCATCCAAGGTAGCTTTCTGTCCAGGAATACCCTGTGATCATCCAAAGTTTTGGTTTTGTATATACTCGTGGAAAGCAATTGTTTCGTCTTGATGGGATTCACACTCAATCTATTATTGACGCACCATTCACTTAACATTTTTATTACAGATTTAATTCTTTGTGAAAGCGTTTCTAGGAGGATTACCGACACTACATCGCCCACATAGACTATAGTCTATATATATGTTCCTTCGTAGCACATTTCAAGCGAATTCTGAGACTTCAAGACGTTTATTAAAGTTACACTTTTTGGTTCTTTCGGTAATTTTTTTTTAAATATTTGATACTTTAATGAAAAGGAAATATAAAAGTTACACACATCCTTATAGCCATTTCAAAACAATATTGCACACAAGTTATAATCTATATTTTTTCATAGTGCGATTTAAATCATAATTTTGCCATTTCAAAAAAATATCGTCCACAAATTATACGCTATATTTTGAGACTTTAAACTTTTTCTTGATGTTTAGTTTGTCTTATAAATATCATGATTTTTCAAAAAAGTATATATGAGAGGGACCCATATCCTCGCTGCGGTCTCAAAAAAAATTATAAACACAAATCAAAATCTGTATTTTGCAACCTTAGATAAAATTTCGAACTTTCAGTGTTACTAAAATCATTATTTTACATGGAAGGGACCTTATCCTTCGTTGGATTTTTTTGCAAAGTTCAAAGTTTTTAACAACTTGATGCTACAAACTGACCTTCGTAGACTAGTAGGTAGTGTACTAAACTCGTAGTGCGAAGGTCCCAGATTCGAATCCTGCCGCAGAACTCTGGCAGTTTGTGTCTGATAATTAAAGGGAGCGCACAACAAGCCTTCACTGGCTTAAGTGTATGTCGTAAGACATGGGCTATATCACACCCCTCCAATCAACCTAACCTAACCTGATGCTACAAAGTACCATATGAATGTTTTCTAACCTAAGACTATTCCTTGTATTTTTTCCAATGTTGCTCGACATTAAAATGCTGCGGGACGACGCCCCGATAGATACTGATTTCAACGCGGTTTTTCAAAATCGTGTTTTCATCAAATATATGTACATATCACATGTGTACATATATGTACACAGTTTTACAAAATTATCTTTCCAAGTTAATTTTTTTTTCAATTTTACTTCCGCTGAAGATTTGCTTGCTTTTTATAACAAGAAGGCGGCAGGATTTCGGAGAAACATGACCACATACAATAAAAACAAATTTATGTTGAGCAGTTTTAGTTGTGCCATATAAATGTTTTTGAAACAAATGTTTAAAAAGTTTATTTTTCTTTGTGCACTTGGACCAAATGGTATTTTTTATGGTATAAGAATAGTGTTTATCCCGGTCCACGAGTCCCGAGTCTCATCTGTGATGGTGGCTGAGACTGAAAAGAAATCGTGACAAACGGGATTTCAATTGAAAAGCTGATGTTTGGGCTAATGATAAAAAGTATCCGACTATATATCTTTCCAGGCACTATGAATTCTAAACGGCTTTCGATTTCCAGGAATAACATCAGCTTCTCCCAAGAAGCTTATGCATGGCTCTATATGGCAAAACTGAGATGAGCTTGGAGAGTAAGACGTTCTGTATGAAAGATTTGAGAGTCAGATTATGTACCGCGCTGTGGTGAACTATCCGTCGAAATTCTGTGATTTGAGTGGTTCAATGCAATACACAAAGTCATGAAACATTAATCCGCTCGCTAAAATGCCATCATACGAAGCAGGGCGCCTAATTTCCTTGTTAAACCTAATGACATGCATGAACCTTTCAAATAAAGAAAACAGCAGAATTTTTCTAACTAGATTGACTCGCCTTTATTGGAAATTAATTTACTTGCGGAGATATTGAAAATGTTGGGTCGACTATTTTCATAAGGAATTTGCTTTATGCTCAAAATAATTCTAGGATCTTAATAACGAACAACACAAATAGCAATTTAGTTGTTTATTGGATTTATGTTGAAGACACGTTTGCTGGTTTTTAATTTATTTTATTAACATTTCTAAAGCAGGTTTTTTTATAAAATAAACTTACTTACTGCTAAAGAGATTTTTGGAGGCAGTTAACAAAATAATCAAGTCTAAAATTTACGTTTGAAACAGATTCTGGTTTGGTAGAAATTATTCAAAAAATTTATTCTATTTTATATTCATGCCATAATAAATACAAATAAATAATACCAATGGGACGAACGACGAATTTCGTATAGCTTAATGAATTCGTCGATAGCAACTTGTGACGTAAATTCGTCGATTAAATCACAATTTAGACGAAAAATAGCTTTTAATGTCATTTGAATACAAATAATTTGAAATATATTTATAAAAAAACTTGCTGCTTTTGTAATATTTATCAGAAACTGCTTTTGCAGGCCAACGATTAACAAGGATGTGCTGTGTATAAGCCTTATTAAAATAAGTCCTTTGGCTTCTATAGAGTTGATTTCGCATACTGAAAATCTTTGTCATTTTCGCAGTTGTGTTTAAAGCATTAATATAAAATTAATTTAAAAAAATTTTATGCGTACGTACATACATGTGTAAACTTAAAACGATTAAATATTATATACGAGTATGTACTACGTCATTTTAAAATTGTTTAATCAGATTTTACAAAATAAATTAAAGAATTTAATTTCAATGTTTAGATTAACTCATTTACTAATAAATACATATTAAGAATAATGTACTTATATTCTTTGTAACAAATGTCTAGCAAAGTTGGTTGCTAGTTATTAATTTGATAATAAATAATGCATTAAATATGAAAACGGATTAAAGTTTTATTCAACAAAATTGTCCCAAAAATATGTATATCTATGGAAAATCTTTTCGACGAAATTTTCTTCATCTTTGACCAGACTTGCTATACCCCAACTCTTTTTTTTACACAGTAAATGCGCTCTTTAGAGAAAAAAAAACTGCAATAAAGACGTACAAAAATACATGCGACACATATAAAATTTGCAACACTCGTGAAATGCTTTATGCTGGAACTAGAAAAATACGTTATGGGAAGGATGATAAACAGAAAAGTGTGTGTGGAGGTTCGATTTAAACCTCTGCACGTTGAAAGTGACAAGAGAGATCGCTGCAGGCAGATTATTACACATACATATGAATTATTTGGCTAAATAACGAATTATTTCTGTAAAGCGTAGTGTGATTCGCTTGCTGGCACATCGACCACGAATGGATGCGCTCTCAATGGAAAACATGTAATTCATAAAAAGGGGCGAGTTTCGGGAACCAGTTCCATAATCTTATTGAAGACACCCCATTCTAATTTTCAAATATGATTAAATTTTTGAAATTCTCATATTGTATATGAAAGTATTTATATAAACCTATGAAGTTAAATGATTTTCACACATATCTGTGTCAATAAGGAAAAACTGCTTGAGTCTGATTTTTTGGTTTTTCAGTAGAGCTATTTTAAACTTTAAAGCTGATTTTTAAAATCAAGTTTTATTGCTGATTAATAATTTGTGAATGAAGTCTTATGATTTTAAAAAATAGTTTAGAGTTTTTTCTAGCTCCTAGTTCTAAACACGAGTTGAGATAAGTTTTTCTTACATATGATATTGCACATTGAAATAAGATAAGCAAAAAGAATTTTTCTGGATAGTACTTCTGAATTGGGAAGTCCTAATGGTGTTATTAGCTTAATTTTAGCTTAAGTCGACTTAAGCACTTATTCCTTTTTACCACAGATATAATGGTTGAAGTCTAGTTATGAATGTCAGAGAGCAAAATGCAAACTTCCATATTTATATTTGATATAATTAAACACTAGTCTCTTGCAAAGAGAACCTTGAAATGCACCTTTGCCGTAATTATATATTTAATGACTCCTGCCCACCGCAAAAAATATATTTTAAATAGTACCATTATTAAAACTTGTAATGGCTTCAATAAATTTTATAAATATAGGCAGCTAAGTCCTCAACATAAAAAATTTCTTTTAATACATATTAAAAATATTTTTTGTAAATATAGAAAAAAAGAGCCCTGGAATTTCACGGTACCCAGGAATACAAAATAAATAAGCCATTAAGTACATCAAGTGACTCACGCACATGCGGCATTAATGAATGGTTTTTTAATTACACTATCAAAATAACAATAATTTTTTGAAGATTCGTTCTAGAACAAAAAGTTCTTCCAAAAAAAAATTTTAATTTGTGGAAGGTGCGATTTTAAAATCGTGGAAAAAAGAGTGTAAGAGAAGAGTTGGATGTGTGTATGAGGAAAATGTGTTTCACCTTGTATAAAAATGTCTGGTCTGGCGGAGAAAATTTTCGGCTTTAAAACCCTGTCGGAATTATACATTCTTGCAAGGATAACTCAAACTAAATCCTTTACCTTCATGAAGGAATCTGTTTAATGCCGAAACTATGGTTTTTTCGTAAATGCCAAAAATATTACCGTGTGTAAAAATCATACTATATAGGGTGTGCATATTAACTGTTTTCAAATTGAAGTATATAATTTATTTATGTAGTTTGATATATGTAAATAATAATGCCAGTAAGCTGTGCTGTCTTATTAGCACCCCTGGATCGCATGATGAGCCACAATTTTTAGAAACAAAAATTAATATTGTAAAAATCAGAGAGTGGATAAGCCTTCCCTGGGATCACAAAAATTATATACTTGAGTGAACATTTGCTACAAAATATTAAAATCATTCACTTCTGAGACCAGCCCTCGTATATAAAATATCTGACACTTGGTCATGTAAGAAAAATAGTGATGCAAGAAATTCTTACCTATTGGTGCTCTTTTGCCCGAAACATTTGCCGCCAACTTTTGAGCACCCACCTCAGCTTTACACACCGTGTAATTGAAGCCCGTTGAAGTGTCATTGAACACCATTTCCTCCTTGGTGGCACTAAATTCTGTAGCATTTTCAAAATTGAATGCATCGCAATCAATGTCATATTGGGATTTATCCAAAGTGGTGGCACACACCACCTTGCTGTAGCCCAAGTTAACACGACAGGCCTTGTCGAGGGGAAAATTCAACATGGCGATGATATTGAACACACTGGCCATTAGGTAGAAGAAGAAAAATGGTTCGATGGTCAAGTAACGGCGAAAGCGCCATACTTTTTGAAAATAATTCAACTTTTCCTCTTCATTGTTTGAAGCCGCTAATGCGGCAGATGGACTAGACATTTTGCTAATTTTTTTATTAGAATTTTTTTCAACAAAGAACACACTTTATATTTATGATTTAAATATTTTAAAACATTTCTTTGAAAACTTTTCGCTTTTGTTTATTTAACACTTATTTTATAGACAAGTATTGCATGTGGACATAAATTTTTAGTTTTTAATTTTTTTATTCTTTTAAAATTTTATATTTTTTGTTTAAATTTCGATTTTAAATATTATTGTATATACTAACGCGCAAGCGTCCGGTTTGAAACTAAACATAGACATTTGAATTAATTTTTAAAACAGCCACCAGTCAATCAAATAAAATTTATTATCAGTCCCTTGTTTAGAGATTGAGCATAAGAGGAGCTTCTTCTAAAACTTTTATATTTCGTTTTACATATTTATTTTATTTGAATTAATTTTCTCTTTTCATCTCCTTTTGTGAGGTGTTTTCTTAAAATTTTTCATTCAAATTGTAAGTGATGGATGTCTGAACGTACACGTTGCTTGCGATATTTGTATTGGAGTATTATTTTTTCTTTTGTCATTTGAAATCAAACTACACATTTGCTGTTTTGCTCAAATAACCAGTCGAATAATTAGCAGAGCTTTAAGGTATTAAATCGTCATTGAAATTTTTTTGCTTCCAACTGGCATTCGTTTTATAAAGGGTCTTTCATTAGGCACTTTCTGTCTTTAAATTTAAATAAGAAAAAATATCCATGTGAAACATCATTGAAATCTTTTTGTCATTTGATGGGTTATCGATGCCATTATATATAAAACATAACATGGAGCAAATGTTCGAATTAGACACCTCCAATTGAAGGCACTTGACCCATCCTCCGCAATTTTTAAAGATTTTTTTGCCAAATATTAATATCCTTAAAAATTTTTTTTATTTTAATGGCATTCGGGAGGGAATACTGATATTTTAAACTGAAGATAATTGCCCCACCTTACAGAATTAAAAAAAATGGTTTTAAGCAAAAATTCAATTCTTTTAATCAAAAATTGTTTGCGACCAATTGGCATTTGTAGAAAGAAAAGTCGCTTCCTACAAAAGGTAACTGATCAAATATTCGGTAGTCTTTCAAACTTTTTTGTTTTACCTAAAACTTGACAAAATTTCCTTCTTAATAATTAACAGATATTTCCAAGAGGGTATATTTTAAGTGGTGGGCATTCCAGGGGAAAATATTGTCTTTCAATATTGACAAAAATTCATAATGTGGCCAAGAAAAATCAATAGCCTACTATGATTATATTTCAATAAATGTAATTTTTTACATGAAAGTTCATTTTTTAAAAGCATACGTGATTGAACGTTTATCAACCAAATGAAGGCAAGTATGACACAACATTAACATTTTTTTATCATTATTAAAATTTGTTTTTTTTTTAATAATTTTATTATTATTTGAATTCATTTCAATGATTGCTAAACAAAATCATAAGTGGACTTTGAGCAGTTTGAAATCATTTTTGGTACAAATTTTAAATATTATGATCGTTATTTTTGTTATTATTATTAGTTTCATAATGTAATTTCAGAACTACGGAAATTCTTTCCTTTTCTTCGAACAATTCATTCTATTATATTTTGCACGGTAATTAAAATTTCTATTTTTATTCGTAAACAATTCAACAGGTATTTCAACAATATTATTCGAAAATAAAATTTTAAAAATAAGAAATTGATTAGTGTTTATTAATGATTTTAAAATTCCTTTAGTTTATCCACAATAACACAGTGCTACACATATGTAAATACATACTCGTATTGTCATTAGTGTTTTTTTTTCTTTCGTAATAAAAAATAATAATCTGAACAAAATGATAATACAAGAATCATGATTTTATATACATACATACATACATATATACATATAAACATAGAAAATTTTTTCATTCAAACATATTAAGGTTTTATTTTTATAAAAGAATATTCTATTATTGGAATAGTGTGGAACTTTTTTAGGCCGAAATTTTCAAAAGCAATTTATTTTTTACAGAAAAACTTTGCGCAATTCCGAGATATTTCTCGTGGCATTTATATCAAGTTTAATTCACGAGTCTTATCTTTACAGCAAAATTATTTCAATCCAGGCCCTTAACCTTAAAAAATTATTTTTTTTTAATTAATAATTTCAACTAGAAAAAAATTATGTTTAATTATATAATAGTGTTGGCATGGGCGTTGCCAAACACTTTTCTAGGGAGTCTACGTTCCTTTAACGAATAGGAAAATTTATTAGAAATTTAATTTAGGGTGAAATTCTGGAAGGGAGGTAATGTTCTTTCTATCTACGCCCGTAAATATTGCCAAAAACAATAAAAAGAAAATAACAGACAACTGTACAGATTGATTTGTTCTTATTAACTAAATACTTTTTCTCTCTCTGTATGCAACACTACGATTAATTCAGGTGCACGTAGTAACTGTGAGAATGTATTGATGCTGTTTCACAGAAAACTTTATGCTTATTATAATTCTCATTTATTTTTTGAAAATCTCTATATAAGTTTACTCGATTGATGATCTAATACTGAGCTGTCATGGACAACAGTGAAATACAGACATACAGACTAGTTTTATATCCGTTTGCTTTAACAAATAATTTAACTTGGAGAGAAATATTTTAGGAATAATAATTAATATTAAAAATAGTAAAAAAATGCGTGATAATTTAATTTAAATCAATAATTTACATATTTAGTAAATTATGAAATTTTTAACATACATTCAAATTGATTACGAAGTGATAAGATAGTCGCTACGTACAAGGCACTGGCAAATGTTTGGCAATTAATTTATAACACTTCACTTCAATTGATTTTAAAAATGTAATAATTTTCTGAATAAGCAAATTATTAGTTTGCGAAGAAATCACGTTCTAAATCTAAACTGAATTACAAATACCCATTAATTTGATTGCTTTTACGAAAAAATTAAAGTAAACTTAAAAATTTATTTAAAATTTTGAACATATCCACTTAAAATTTTATATGAACCTTTTTTTGGAAAAATTCAACTGAAATTCTTATTGTTATTTTAATTTCCACTTATTTCCATTAATTTTTCAATTGATACTACAAAGTTTCTTATTAAAACGTTAAATATGTATTTTATTTATATATATTTTTTTAAGTAAAGATGGAAATGATGTTGTATATGATATGAAATTTCATATAAGAAATTGGATTAAACACCTACTCTGCCACCAATAAATTTTTTACAAACATTATTCCAAAATTTTTCGCCATAATCGTAAACTAAACTAATTTTGTAAATCAATTCACGAAAGTATAATTTATATGGCAAATAAAATTTCAAAAAGTTTAAAACTTTTTAAAACTTTTGGTTGGTATAAACAATGACTAAATTTCTATGAAAAATTTGTTTTTGAAATTTTGTTTTATATTAATAATTAGGGCCTTAATTTGTTTTTAAAAATATTGCGTAAATGTTCTAAATAACAATTTTAGTTTTATAATACTGTACGAAAACTTCCCACACTTTATCGAAAAGTTATTAATTCAGTTGTATTTTATTTTTATAATTTATTTTCTCAACCCTTTAAAACTTTTCAAAGAAAAGAATCTTCAGTAAGCAAAATACTCTGAGCTACGACGAGTACGTGCCAGTTTGCAACAACTAATAAACTGTCATTATTAATATAAAAAAAATCTATTTAAAAATATTATTCCGGGAACATCACCTCAAGATCAATAAATATCTTCTTTTAAACGCACACACACATACCAAAAAAGAGCAACAAATGTTAACAATCATTGCTACAACCAACAAGAAATTGTTGCAAATCCTTAACACATGTTCGACCTTAACAAGCCTGTGAAAGGAAAACAAGCAGACACAAAATTCAACAAGGCAGGAGATGGCAAGTTTAAGCAGACGGAGGCGCTACAAATGTTTATCTTTCCAAAGACATTTCAACAAGTTCCAAGTTGTCTTAGTCTCTTTAACACATAATGATGAGTTGCTGCTGTTGTTCGTTTCTGTAACGCAGAAATCTGAGATGATCACGACTGTCTGACTGACTGTTGGTAAAAAATTAAATTAATTTTGTTTATTTAAGTCTAGTAGAATTTCATGAAAACGCGTATTAAATTTCTCTTACTTTTATGATTTAAATGCTTGTGAAAAAGGAAATTAACAAATTTTCCCGGTACTAACAAGAGAGATCATCAGTTCAAGTGGCTGCTTTAAGTGAAGAGTGTGATGAAGTGTTGAAGTTTCTAGGAAATAAAATGTATGAAAATTTAATGGGGTTACTTTACACAAATGTTGTTTGAAAAAGGCTTCAATGAAATATTTTACTTTATACTCATTCCAACTAAACCACAATTTTGTTTTTTATTATACAATCGCTCATTAGATCCACAGAAGGGTCCTTGGAGCATACGAAATGCACATTAGCAGCTTTTCTTGATATGGAGGTTGCTTCCAATAATAGAGAACTAAGGGCACGATAAGCAGTTAACTTTGTTTTGTTAGTATCAGGAAGATATTTTGAAGTCTCCAATCAGCGCTGGGCACTATAAATATGTAGGTGGAGCACCAACTGTGGTCTCAGCACAAACCGACAGATGAGGGATTTCATTGTCTCCACAAGAAAGTAGTAGATTCTATCTCTCGCACTATCGACGGTTCCTGCTGGATGTGCACTTAACAGAATTTCAATTGGACTCGAAATTACTTAAAATTTTTTCATTATCGAAAATGTTTAAATACAACAATAACAAGAATGGGTTGAGGGTAAGAACTGAATCAATATTTTTCATGGGGAAGCTAGTTGACAATGTAATCGATGAAAAATGCAAGTCATTCTTAAAGAATGACATTCTCATTGTTTCCAAAAATCCACTAAAGCATTTTTTCAACTCCACCAAAAGTCGAAAAACTTTTGATTTTGTTTCTAAATGAGTTTAAGCAAAACTCGGAGGTTATACAGAAACCCTCCCCTTTATATTTCTTGTAAGCTAATGGATTTTTTCCGTCATTCGTGGACCGATTTTTAAAATTCATTTTGTATGTGAAAGGGTGTGCTCCAAGGTAGTCTTATTTTAAACAACAAATGACAAGAGCGAGCACATCTTGGAGAACCTCCCGTAACAATTGATATTTTATTATCTATAACTTGTTGGATATAATAATGAATTACAACCCAAAAATTCCAAAAATTTATTCGCTTTTTGTTCAGCTCTGAAAGAAGTATTTCCATACTAATGAGCTCATAATGGTACAAAAATATTTGGAGATTTTCACTTCCCGAAAATAGTAATTTAAAAACATACAAAAATTTTAAAATTATTTCGGAGAAAACAATTACTCGTTCAAGCATTTTCGAATATTTTTGAACATATCGGAATTATTTCGGAGAAAATATTTGATAAAATATATGGTGTGCCATTTATTGAAATGTATAACTTTTTTAAAACAAACAAAACAAATCGAAACTCTTACTTAAATAAACAAAGTTTTTAAATTGAAAAAGGGTAATATCCAAACCTGAATTTATGATGATAACAAAATATGTTACATTTTTACATGTTTTATGTGCATCATATTTAGAAATGATCACATTCATTTATGCACAATTGCACCTTTTCTATAGAAAAGAACACAGAACCCAGCAGAGTTATATATAATTGTAATATTTTTATCGGGAAATAAAACGCTATTAGAATAGTTTTCATTGATTTGACTCAATGCTGTGCAATCCAACCAAATGGTAGAACGTTATTTATACTTAAAGGTAACTGACCTTCGTAGACTAGTAGGTAGTGTACTAGACGTGTAGTGCGAAGGTCCCAGGTTCGAATCCTGCCACAGAACTCTGGCAGTTTGTGTCTGATAATTAAAGGGAGCGCAATGGCTTAAGGCATGGGCTATCACACCTCTCCAATCAACTTAAGCTAACCTATCCTATACTTAAAGGTGTTTCTTGAAGTTATTTGATCTCTGTTCACTGCAAATAGAAGACCAAGAAAAGTCTTGTGCGTTTGAATGGTTCGAGCGATTTGAACTTCTGTGATTATTCGGATTTAAGATGCCAATTTGGCTGAAAATTTGAAATTTTCTACAATTTTGATGCATATACTGCTCTTGTATGCGCATTATGTGATGCGTAAAATACTGGTTACCACATATGGTTCTGAAGTTATAGCGTTCCAAAGGTAAACATGACGTATGGGCATTATTGTGAAAAATTAGAAACATTAAACATTTTATAACTTTAGAATCCGATTCAAATCAAATTCGTATCATTGGAAAGAGTGAGCCTTCATATCCTTAAACAACTATGTAATACAAATAGTCTAGACTTCTTGTTTCAGGGACTTTTTAAGATATCCTGAAAAAAGAATTCTTGCTATCTTTCGACAACTGTGATATCTTTATTTGAAATTGTATTTCCAATGGGTTGAAAAGTTATTACATTTTATTTATATATTTATTACTATTATTATTAATATTTTTTAATTACCATTTTATTGTATCAATTCAATATTCAATATTTATTTTGAATTTTCTAGTCACTTTCGGAGCAATAAGTGGTATCGTTTGGTACTTATTTTAAAAACAAAATAATGGAAGGAATCAAATTTATACGGTTGACAAATTTTGTAATGCCCCTAATGATTTGTTTCATTTAGGGAACCGATAATACCAATTTCTCTAAGCTTATAATTACTTCTCTTCATACCCTCATAACGTTAAGTATTCTCTTTTTTTGTATCTTGCAGGAACACTGACCGGCAAAGATTTCACTTTAGAAGGCCTCAACGGATTTGCCAACAAAAAGAAAAAGAAGAAACGGCGACACAGTCGCACGATATTCACCAGCTATCAATTGGAGAAGCTAGAGGAATCATTTAAAGAGGCACACTACCCAGATGTGTATGCACGCGAAATGTTGTCATTGAAAACCGAACTACCTGAGGATCGTATACAAGTAGGTGGAAATATAAAGAAATTTAATACTTTGTGGATGCTTGCAAGAATAAGTAAAACCTTCTTCTTTGTGCGCTTAAGAATATAATGACTAATTATTTTAAAAATCTTAAAGGATGTATTTAAAAATTTCTGGCATGATAAAATATGTATATGTATAAATTGTAAAGTGTTGTATGTTGGCAAAATATTTCTGTTGTTCAACGATTTCAATTCATTTATTATTGTTTTTTTTTTTTTTTTTTTCTTCTTAACATCCTGTTTGATGTGTCTAAGAGCGTAAGTATTGTATTGTCTGTTGGAGTTGAATGCCACCAAAACAGACAATAATGCAATTTACTGAATATATTTTTCCTGTAGGAAAAATATTTGGATATAAAATTTATGATTTTTCACACCTTCATTTATGGGTTGCTTTAGCTTTTTTGCGAGTATCACGATGCACGTCATTACACAATATTTTATTTAAACATTTCATATTTCTTGTGTAAATATGAATACTGGTTGAGTATTACTCTCATTTAATAATTTTTTTTTTCCTGCATCCTTCATGCCCAATTGCCATTTTTATATGTCATTAACAGCAAAACAATGCCATTATTTCAAGTGGCTTATAAAGCTTTGCTCCATACCATTGTGATTTATGCTTATTCGTAGCACCAGTCACCATATTATCATGGCCTTTTCTTTCCATTACTTTTTCTCTAAATTTTTTTCCTATTGCAACTTTATTAATCAACCACCATTTTTACTTGAACTCCTTTTGGAAAAAACTGCATAGAATTGCAAAAAAAAAATATTGCAAATGAGGTGGAGAATTTTGAATTTGAACGTATGTATGTATGTATAATATTTGAAAGTGAGTTTTTTGTTGTGTTATTTCTTTTAATGCCCTGCGGTTTGATGGCAAATTGAAGAGTTGTGCGCTTGTTAATTACACTAGTCGACAGGAAATTTTAAATAAGCTATTAGACATTTTTTATGTAATATACCAAGAGTCATTAGAAAATAAAACTAGAGTTCTATATACAACAAAAAAATTAATTTTGCAAATTAAATCCCGAGTTATAGCAAATATAACCTGAAAAAATTTCATAATTTCCTTAATACCAAGTAAGTAGTAGTAGGCCGCATTAAAATTTCGTTTTCAAAAACAAAAAAAATCTATTTTTAAATTTAAAATTATGGTGCCAAAAATCACTCTTGATAGCAAGTTTATAAAATCTAAGATTTATGCTGAAAAGATTTGGTAGAAACAGGCATGTTCTGAAATTAACTTTTTGTGAAAGTGATTTGAAATCACAGGAAATGTGTTCTGCACATCAAACTTTTTGAATTATTGCGATTTAAACGCGGTCAGCCATTTAGCTGCCGATTTAGAATCACTTGGTTATTTTTTAAAAAATTTTATTTTGAATTTCGCAATAAATTAATTGATTTTTATAGCAAAAAAGAATTTATAAAATTATAAAAATATTGAAGACTCTTTCTATTGCAAGAAATGTTGTGATTTGCTTTGTGATTTTGCATTTACTCTTTAGTTATCAGCTGTTTTAATTATTCGGAAATATCTAAATCAAATCTTGCCAGAGTAGATTAATATTTCTTTCAACTATTTTTTTAACTAAACGAGCTATTTCCAATAAAACTTAATTATTTTTGTGAAGTTATATTGAGTATAGTTAATAACTATCATTTGTTTGTCTAGTTTTAAAAATAATGACACATAAGTAGTAGCAAATGGCAACAACAATTAATTACAAACAGTGTAAGCTTCGGTGCAAACTCTTGCAACTTCTTCTTTATTTTGTTAAATTAAAATTTTTGCCCTCCAAACTTAAAAATTAAAAGGTTTTCATCATGTAAGTATCTTTAATGGAATATGATGTAAAAAGAAAATTTCAATAAAATAATTTGATATTTTGATTTGATATTCTGGCTAAACCTTTATTAATTTTCAATACATAAAAAATTGTTATCAAATCAAAACAAAACATCAACTGTCTTCTTGTGTTTTCGAAAAGGTAAAACTTTTGCGAATTGAATGAACACCGCCAAATTACATTTTTTCATTTTAAAATCACAAGTGATTTGAAATCTTGTGATTTTCAAAACATGCTTGAAAATTTATGATTTCATTATCCCAGAAATAAATTATTTTCCGAACAATTCAAGTTGGTGCAGGCTAAGCCATAAGAATCATTTCGTAACCTTTATAAGTTCAATTTAATCAATTTTAGAACACACATACTCAGAGAGAGAGGGAGAGAGAAAGAGAGAGAGAGAGAGAGAACGTTTCAGTATATTTTAAAACTGTAATTAAATTACAAAGCGACGAATAAAAATGCGACATCTGTGCTTCCCTTCTGTGAATGGTGTATTTTTTTCACTAATTCAGAGATTATCTATATTAATATAAAACATTTAAAAAATTATGTAAATAAAAACACAGAACAAATTGATCATTGAGCATTTTTGTTTAAGTTTTTAGTTCCAGTAAAAAATAGTTCAGCCAGAGCAACCCAACTTCAATACAATCAGCCAATGAAAGAGGTTAAAAAAGGAAAATTTTCAATGCACCAAATCTTAAGTAGGGCCTTTCAAATAATTTTTTTTAATTGGTCCATTAATAACAGAGTTACAAGTCAATTAATACTTCGGGCGTGCAAGTTGTCCGTTTGATTTTCATCTAAATTTCTATGGGAACAAACTCCAATCCTACACTTTGAAATGAAGAAAAGTATTCCCGAAACCGATCCACAAATAGCGGAGTTATATAATCATTAATACTTCAGGTGGGCAAATCGTATGTTCAATTTTGAAAAAAAAAAAATAAGGGACTCCTTTAGACAAAAAGGAATTTCTGGAAATCGGTTTCCAAATAATAGTGTGTTATTTATGTGCAAGCATTATAAAAGTAAATAATACAGACGAATTGAAAACGTCAAGCTTGAAAATACACATATGTATGATGACCAGAAGTAGTGCGAATTTCGACTTGTCAGTGAAATATGTCTCCTTTTTTTGATGCCCATCTATCAAATTGGAAGCAAATTTAAACATATTACGAAAATTTTATTTTTCAGGTTTATTGGAGAGAAAATAATTATTTTATTTAATCACGATAAGCTGGACATCAACATGCATCTGGGAAAGGAACACACTTTACAAGCGACACAGTTTGTTTTTTCTTATGTGAGGGTAATATTTTTAAGTAAATTTAAGGAAATAAACAGTCCTTTTTTGTAACAAGTAAGAGGGTCATATTCGGTTGCACCCACTTATGATGCTCGCTTACTGATGAGGTGCCTGGCGCCACCGACAACGTACACATGATCCTCCAGCTAAATGTCAAATTTATAATTGTCATTTCCTATCATAGAAATCATTAAAAGTGAATAAATATCATTCTCTACTGGAGTTTGATGAGATTAGAAGTAGAGTCCATTTGCATTTGGTTCAAAATGTTCAAGAACGTCAAATTCTATGCACGGTAGAAGAAAAATAAAATAGGCTCATGTTGAGTATAAATTGTTTGTTGTGCTTTCTAATGATAGTAATTAGTATTTTGTAATATTCATATATGATAGAGAATTCTCATATTGTATTCAAATGTTTTGTGAATAAACATGAGGTTCAATGTTTTCAAAATACTTAAAGTCCACTGATGACTTGGTCTAGCGAAAAATTAAATGTCGGCATAGGAACAGCTAAAAAAAAACACTAAAAATTATGTATAAAAACGCAATTAATTCATGATGTCCTACTACCCCCAGTGAACACTCTCTTATAAGACATCAGAGGAAGGAATAAATATTCAGATCATGAGCAATGTTCATCACAACACTTTTCAAAACAGTGGCATTAAACATTATCACTCACGATGAACTTTCTTTCTCATACTCATGCGAATGAAGCAAATAAATATGATTCATGCCAATCGTCTGTGATTATATACACGTATTTATTTACAACAAAATAAATACTGAGGTACTAATTGATATCGATTTATTTAGAGTTTAATTTTTAAGTCCATATAAAAATTGGTACTTTAAAAAATGTAAAAATCCAAGGATAAAACAAACAGTATCTGAAATAAAACCAACAGGAATTTTTTTACATCACGAGTTTTTACGGTTTTAAATCGTTTAGTTTTTAACTCCGATTTCCATCAGATTCTTGTTTATGAATTCAATTTCCTGAGAACTTTTTTTGTGGTTGTTTATTGTGAATTTTTATCTTTAATACAAGAGGCATGTTTTTGTATCTTATTAAAATCATTAAAATTTTAATCTTTACGCAAAAGTCAACAACTACAAGCTCATTAACAACCATAAATGATATTAGAAGGATGAAGCGGATAATTCAAACAGCAAACACCCTAAATAGTCAACAGTTGCAACAAACAAAAAAAGATACAAGGGACAAGTATACAGGGGATGATACATTTCGAATGAAGGCAACGCAAGTTTGCCACCAAAACAAAGTAGCAAAAACACTTTAATGTTTCATTAATAGACAACATCAGCAAAACGTAAAGAACGAAAAAAATGAAAACAAAAAACATGCGCACGTTTACTTCTAACACCCATTGTGCAAGGACACGTGTAATAAAGAAACAATTAGAAGCTCTTTTTTTTCTCTTGACATATTATATGCATACGTACATACATACATGAATATTAAAAAAATAATAGCGTTTGATCACAATTTTGCGTATTTGTATGTAAGTTTGTAAGTTCTCATGTATTGTTTTATTAATCTATGGCTACTGTTCTTAATGCGCATTCTTCTTTAAATTGGAATTTTGTTACACTATTTTGTTTTACCACCCACTGTGCGTAAACGTGATATTTGTTACAAAAACATTATCGATTTAAGTATTCTGTTTGTACGAGTACTACTATTTCTGCTTGGAAAAAAAACTTCTGCTTGAGGCACATTTCCGACACACATTCAATGAAGAAAGAAATTTTCTAATATGAGTAATTAGCATATATTTTGGAACGAAAATATAAACGAATAAAAATTATCAGCATATTTTTTGTGTTGAGAGAATCTTTACCTTTTACAAAAAAAATTAATATTTGTCTGCTTGTTTATTCAAACCGCTTAATCCGATCGCAATAAGACTTTGGGATCGTATTGTTTGCAACTACGGGATGTTTAAGGAATATATTTTTCTTCAATACGAGTATTAAAAGAGGGTGTGGCACCTCCCATAAGACTTTGTGATCGTATTGTTTGCAACTACGGGAAGTTTAAAGAATATATTTTTCTTCAATACGAATATTACGAGGGGGTGTGGCACCTCTCATACAACCCTATTATTAGTAATCGAAATCGTTGTCAACAAAACTCTGAAGCTAAGAAACCAAAATAATGGAATTTGAAAAATAGAAATTTCTTAATCTGTGGCAGTAACGAGCGGGGTATTAGTATTAGTTATTAAACATTTGTTTTTGTTTTTGGGAAATTTTCAAACATTACTTAGTTGCTCTACTTTTAATAATAACAAGACTTAAGGTACAGATCAATATTAAGATTCTAAAAAATTGGTTAAGACGGACCAATGGAATAAAGAAGCTGTGTGTAGGCCAAAGGACCTTTGAATTTACTGTAAGCAGAATAAGCTTAATGCTACAATATTTTATAAGCAAAGTATTTGAAATACACCCTCAAGATATCTTCTGCAGGTCTCTAGTCAATATTTCAATCATACTTTGCACGAAATTGGGATTTGGGAAGCCAGCAAGGATGCATTTGCATCACTTTGCTGCAAGACAAGTCTCTAGTTTATTCATAGTTTTTTCTAGATATTAGGTTTTAAATAGAGTTGAATTCGGATAAACGAACGCAGTTAAAAAGAACATCGGTCAATTGAAAATTAAAACTCGTTACTTTTGTTTTTGATTTATTTTTCGAAGGAAAATCCGTTTAAAGTACAAATTTATATGAAACAAGCATAGATTAGAAGAAAAAAATAATTTATTTACTATCAACCAAAGGACATGCGGTGTCGGTCGGTCTATGAAAGAGGGACCTTCCAAAAAAGTCATGAAAATTTTGAGGTTGGTATCCGGAAATTATGCAAACTTGAATAATTTCCAATGACTTCAAAATAGCCATTTCATTGCAGGATGTTCTTTATTATGTGGAGGAAAGCAAGCTTTTTAATTTTTTTATAGTGACTAATTTTATATGGGATCAGTCTAAGTTCCCCATAAACCTAAAAATCTAAACGAAACCGACAATATGTTTGATTGTCAATAGCCGTATAGAATAAAAAGTCGATATAATTTGCCTCAGCTTTAAGCCTAGTACTGAATTCTACCTTTATTTCACGTTCCAATAAGAACTGTGTGTAAAAAAGGCATTAGGCTTTTTTCCATCAACTGAAACAGAACTTATGAAAACAATTATTTGGTTGCGCAATTTTAGGCATTTCGGGTTTAATATGTCTCGCAATTTACATAAAGTATAGAAATAAACTTCTACAGATATGTCTACAAGACTATTTTTTTATCTACAAATAAATACACAATTCCATATCTGAAATTCAGGAAGAACTTTTTACTAGGCTTTAAATATAACATGTCTTTAGGGACAACAAAAGTAAAATTTTATGGATAGACAGGAATGTTTTAAAATGTGAAATTTACACCAAGTAGCAAATTTCAAAAGGCTCAAGATTAAGATAACAAATTAAGACTGTGTGTGCTACGGCTTAAAATCCACCCAAAGGTACTAGTATCTAACAGAGAAACAGGTAGATCAGCTCAGAACCGATTGCGTCTTACCGTCTAATATATTTTCTTGTACTGGCCCGAATGTGTTTTGTTGACATCAGGGCTGAAAATTTATTTTTTCAAATAGTATTTTGTATTCCAACTTTTTGGCGAAGCACCGACAAAAACCAAGGCCACCAATGATCGGTAGAGTGCAACTGCAAAGATAGTGCAGCGCGCCGTGACAGAAAAATTAAAATTGTTTTAAAAACTCCCACACTACATATTTTTTTAGCAAACTGCGAAACCATTTGGATTGTCAGCAAAAACACTCAATAGTATAGAACCTGCGACCACAAGAATACTAGTCCAGTACACTAACTAACAGGCTACAAGGTTACACGTACTGAATGCCAAATAATAGAAGCAACCATAGAGTTAAACCTTCTTCAAACTATGTCTGGGATTTAATTATTTTACTAGCAGAGATGGGAGTTTCTTATGGGTGTTGAAAATATAATAAATAAATTGATCGATTTAAGGTTGTCAATTAACATTCTAAATTAAATATACAACACTGTGAACTTACCCTAGTCCATACTGAAGCCATGGGTTTAAGCGCTGCAAACAAAAGAAAAATAAATCGGTTATTACGCTTAGAAAGTAAGAATGTTTTATTCTACTTATATGATTAATTTTAAATTACATATGACAACTTTTTTTTACTATTATTTACTATTTACTATTGGATCTTGAGTTATAGATTCCTTTCTTTTCAATTTTAATATTTTAATACGTAATTTGGAATAACTTTAAAAATATTGCATTATTATATCATATTGTATTTATTATTATTAGATTTTCAAACTTTTTGTTTATATTAAAAAAAATTATTGAACTTTAGGTCAATCTTTTTTAACAACTTTATTTAATTCAATATTTCAACGCCTCTTGGGCACCTTCTTTCGAAATATTGATATTAAAATAACAAATGGAAATTTATTAAAAAAGAAATCGACATAAAGGTTAATTGTTGAATTTTGCTTCCAAAATCTTTGGCTGGAATCGAGCCTATAGACAGACTAATAGCCTCATAGTCGGCTATTAGTCTGCGAGGCGAGTCTACATCTATTTTGTCAAGGTAGCGAATGGAATAAAAAATATTTAAATTTCTTTTGAAATAACAATCGCGCTTACTGCAACTTTCAAATACCAATTATCACGAGTTTCCTTAAACTGAATTCTCAAAAAAGGTCATTATTTCTATGTATTCCCAAGTATATAAATATATAAATGCCCACCTCACACGCGGCTACTAATTATTTAGCTACCAGGAAAAAGCCCTTGAAATATTGACGTATTTTAATGCTGTTACCATTTGTTGCATTTGCCAACACAAATAAAATTATTAAATGGAAATAAAAGAGGGGACGACTACAGCAACAAAACAAACAAATTTCACACAAAAAAATAAATCAAAAGATAAAAAACTGACAATCAGACAAATGATAATGCAATTCATTCATGTTTTTCTTAGAGGATCATCTTGATTATTTGCTTTTGGAGAAGTACACATGAAGATACAGTGGTTGCAATGTTAAAGTTTTAATGAAACTCACAATAACACACAAATATTTCACGATATATATATATATATATATATATATATATATATATATATATATATATATATATATATATATATATATATATATATATATATATATATATATATATAGCCCAGAAATTTCATTTTATTAAACTAATTTTTCTACTACGATCCTTAAAATCGCTATAAGTTTCACCGTTAGACAGAACCAACACGATTAATTTACAACTTTAATTTAAGGTAAACATAGACTGCACAATATTATTGAGTATTTTATTGCATTTAGTATTGCCTTCGATACGCATCGTACGACGAAATTGAGTTGTCCGCTCACGGACATTTTGCACAAACTTGCACTCGCTGTATTTAACCCATTTCGATCAAAATACAGCACTCATGTTGCTCAATTGTAAAGCGAATCATTTCAGTCCGCATAGGTATGATATTGACTGATAGTAAATATTTCAGACAGGGGAAACCCATCAGTGTAAATGTAACATATGATTTTAAAAAAGCCTTATTTTTACACCACCCGTTAGCTGTTTAATATTGCAATACTTTTGAAAAACTTACTCAAAAGCGTATTGAGACTTTTATTAAAAACTGGACCTCAGGGATGAATAATTGTAATAACATATAAAACGTTTTTTTATACTTTTTGACCCTTGAGAAATTATTTGGCATAAAAATTTTAAAAAGGTTGTTGAGAATTAAATTTCAATTATTTGTTTAAGAAGAGCCCAGAATCACATACAAATGTCTAGTTTTCTTTTGTCTTAAACTATAGTTTATCATAGACCCCAATTTAGTGTAAAAATATATCATAGACCAACTTTTTTGAACATCGTCAGGGAACACCGACTTGTCTAAAATGATAATTAAAAACAGAAACAGATATTGTTACAGCACAATCTTCTGTCTCAAATGGGTGTATATTTCTTTGTGTTTATTCGCTCCTATTGCCATTGGCGTTGTCGTTTGACAACGAAATAAAAGTATCCATTACATATTGGCGCTGGCGTTACCGACATTTATAAGAGAATAACGACAAAGAAACATTTGTTCTCTGTCATTGTCATTGTTAGTAGCGATATTGAAATAAGCATAGCAAAATAAATTAAAAATTATAACAACAATATTATGGCAGTTTGAAATTTAGTTTGCAAAATGGCAAAAATAAGAGCTTTCGAAAAGGCATTAAAGCCGCTAATTTCTATGGCACTTGAAGCGATACTGTGGAAAACGTATATCTGTTTAAATTTCCAATTTATGGCGACACACAGTAAGTAAAATTAATTAATAATAAATAATTATTCTTTTTTAGACATTTCTAGAATCATTTGTTGTCCCTTTAGTTGTCCATATGCCGATATTTTATTGGGCGCTAAACCACTTCGTCTGTGAAGTTTAAGTAGTTTAAAAGTATTCAACACCATATTGCTCAAGCCAAAACAATCGCAAGCAATATGAGAATTCTCTATAGTATATGGAATTTAATGTTTTCAAAATAAGCAAATTGAAAAAGTTAAAATATTTCTTGGGTACAATCCAGATAAATTTCGATATTAAGTGTTTATTTTCTGTTCGATTTTACGTGAAAATTTATAAAAATATTCAAAATTTAAGCCAGAGCCACAGGAAGATGCGCTCATAAATAACTTCCTTTGCCACAATTGAAAGAAACGTAATGCAACTTCGCGTTGGTGCAATTATTGCGCTCGTTTTACCGCATTCTGAAATGTTTCTTGGAAAGCATCTGGCAAATCACTTTTTCATTGCAAGTGCCGCACCAAACATTCACTTTGAAGGGATGCAATGGCTATTCATGCATTTCATGTGGATTCTCTGCGCCCCGGAAACGCTAATTTAGTTTGGTAACATAATCACTTAAATGGAAATGGGCTTCGATCCTCATTATGATTTTTGGTACGACATCATCCTAGTCATGGAGCAAATTTAGCAGATTATGGCAGTAAGTTAAAATTGTTCGACAGTCTGCAGGCAGCAATTCGTGAACAGTTTACAATTTGTAGGCGAACATTTTCAAATCTTTCACCGAAATTCGTACAGCATCTTCTTGCGACATCTGTAGTAGACACAGGCGCTCAGTCAAAATCTTAATTGTTTGAGCACATGGAACACGACGACGAGGAAATGCATGATGCGTTAAAATCGACTGAAAAATTTTGAAATATGCAGTAACAATAATTCCACGTTCGTGAGGTGTGTATCGTTGCACATCTTGTTGGCAACTAATTCTCTAGATATCTAGATCATAAACGTCAAAGCACACTGACATTTGGCATCTTCTGGAAGAATGGAAGCCAAATCATATTATGACATTACTCTTGCGCCACTTTGTATTCTTTTATTTATTAATGATTTCTCAAATTTATTTTATGTAATTCTACATTATGTCAAGTGGCAATTTATTATCATCCATATTTATTGCTAATTTAAAAATACTATCAAAGTTCAATTCTTGCCTCAACTGATACTCTAGTATAGACTGTTTATTTAATTGTCAGTTTTCTATTTTTTGAACATTGTTCTCTTCTAAACGATAGTTGGATATCGATCATGTTTCTTTTAACATTGTCATAGGACTTTCTTCTATCTTGAATGTTAATTTAGTATAAACCATTTCGTCTATTACAGACCTGTGATTTATAGGCAAAGTGCCCTCGATAATTCTTATTTTCTGCTTTCAAAAATATATGGCACTATATCGTCTCTCTAAACAATTTTCTTCTTTTGAAGTTCATATTTTAGGATTGATTTTTTTAGTCTAAAATATGCCATCTCAACCACTGTGCCTCGATTGTGACAATGATAATGATGTTGTTGTTATTAGTAGTTGGTTGGCTCTTTTAAAAAGGTGATGAGGCAAAATAATTATCAACATCAACATGATCACTATTCCATAAGAAAAGATCAAAATGAATATTGTTGCACCTTCAGCGCTGTAAAAGGGGAACTGGACAGATTAACGCACTTTAAAAATTATGAGAGAAAGCAACAAAAAAATTAATATTTTTTCTAAGAATTGATACCATTTTAAGTGAATTGGTACTTGAAAAACAATTACAAAAAAACAGCATATATTTAATTCTTAAACAGCTCCAGCATTTAAAAAGAATATAGTCTTTTTTTCAAAACTGATGGATAATTTCTTCGGAATTCTTAAACTAGAAATAACTTTAAGCTAAAATATCGAAGCCAAAGTAACATGATCTTGCTGCACAGAACTGTCAGACATATTGCAACTACATAAATGGTTTTCCCCCTTTTTTGTCTTTGTAGACAGCATAGCGTCAAGTGGCATGAACTCTTTTCAATACTTTTAAAGAGAAAAAGCGAATGGAATAAACAGCATCATCATAATAATTATAGCCGTGTATTTATAACCACAACAGCCGTTGTTTCACTTTGGATGATGTTTATGAGTTCCCACAGGTTTTTATATTTTTCGGTCAATCTTTAAATAGAAAGACAAACATGGCTGCTCCATTATTAGTTTCAACGAATTGGCGTTTTTAAGAATTTCTTTAGATTCTTTAGAAACCAATTAATTCTTTTTTAAGAGCAATTATAGAAAAGAAAAATAAATTGTATTAAGTGCAACTTAATCAATCCAAATACTATTCCATATAATGCTGAACTTCAGTTATAATTCATTAAATCATGCGGCATTAGTTCACTGTTATATCAAACCGGAAATGAGTGTACATTTCATAATTTTAACACATCCTGTATATTCGATATAGTCTCCTGACATGAGGCAAATAAGTTTCATTTATGGTAACTACTGCCAATCACTTTACTGTTGCACCAAACACAAATTTAATAATTGTTATATTTTGTCTAACAAAATTTTTTATAAATGAAATGAAATAAAGATGTAGAATCAAGCTTCAGGCCAAATTTAGTTCTCTTGCGAATAGATTCAAGAACTATTCGATATGTTCCAAAACCCGGTTTTTGAAGAGTTTGAAAACCTCACTTTTGCAGAAACCGGTCCTACTTTTTTCAATCTACTTTTTCGGTTTTATATTCATTAAAATTTCGTTGATCAATAAACCAAATCGTCAGTGAACTTTGAGCAGTTTGAAAACATTCAACCTCGAATGTTTATGGCATACGAATCAAATACAATATGAGAATTCATTATTGCATATGAATTATAACAAAGTACACAATCATAGTAGGTTTAGAAGGCTTTTATACAAAGAACACAACAAAAAATTATACTCAACGTGTGTCTATTTAGGTTAACCTAACCTAACCTGTGTCTATTTTATTTTTCTTGCAACATGTATACAATTAAACGCCTGTTGGTAGTTAATGATTGTGTTTATTCAGAAAAAAACTTTATTTTAAATACTTAATATTGAAATTTATTATTTGGGATATTTTCCCAAATAAAATAATTTAATTGTTATTATTAATCTAACCAGAAACCAAACTGGATTATGCCCACATTTCAGTTTCAACATTTAACTGGATTCAATCTTTAACAATTGTTAAATTATACAGACGTATTAATATCGGGGTTTTCAACAAGAACTTTATTTTTCAAAACAAACAAAAATAAGGAATTTATATAAAAATCATTCATCGATGAAATATCGATTAATGAACAGCTAAACCCATGACAAACGATAAAATTTTGATATTCTAATTGTTTAAACGATTAGTTTGTGAGAATATCCTAAATAATAAATTTCAATATTAAAAATTCAAATTTTTATTGTACTAAAAAGACTAAAACAATTATAAATGAAAAATGATATCTGCGAGATGACTAGCACGACGTCAATTCTTTTATTAAAGTTTTCAATTACATTTTTGCAAAATAGCTCGATTGGGTCTGTATAGACTCTATCCTCAACATAGCCCCATCAAAAATAGTCCAGTGGTATTAAATCGCAAGATCGGAGCGAACAGTCAACAGCTGAATTACGTGAAATTATGCGGCAGGGAAATTTTATTTGCAATAAGCCCAGAGTTTCGTTGGGTGTGTGACACCACATTATAGTGATATGCGTATCATCAACAATAGGAAAAAGTTTAGTTGACAACAACACTTCAACCACATTCACCTTAACCGCGCACCATACAGTGACACGTTCAGAATGCAAAGGTTTCTCAAAAATTGTTTTTGGATGTTCAGAAGATAAATGAAAATGGGCTTCTTTTGAAAAATTTAATGAATTCAGCGAATCTACGACAAAAAGAATGGTCGGCCGGCAAGTTGCACTTTGTAGGGCATCAAAGCCCAAGATCCCATGTGGTCATTGTGCATAGCCCCAATTGCTGAAAACGTTAATGAATTGACAAACCCTGCTCTTATTTAACACTGTAACTTACGGCAGCAATCTTTTCACTTAAACGACATATGTACGTTGCTATTGGCACATTGTGTAGCGAGTCAGTTGATTAAAATTTATTGAGCAAATTGTTATTAGAGGTCTAAAAAGGATATTATTATGTTGACCGAAAATAGCAAAAATTTTACGAAATGTTGCATTTACAGAGCCACCATTTCCATCCTGTATGCGATTTTCGAGCCAAAAATAAAACTTCTACTACTGACATGTCAACAAGCAAAACGTCAAAACTGTCATATTATGACAATATGCCTCTGTGCGAAAACAAAGTATGTGACAGTAATTTCAAAAAAAAAAAAAAAAATTACTCTGGTGAAAAGTTGAAACCTTATGGAACATACGTTTAAAGTTTCCAGGCGCCAAGTTTGTTTAGTATTGTTTTCTTGTTTTGGAGCCATCAAAAATAAACGATTTCAGTGCATTTTTAAAAATTAAAAAATTGGTTACCGTTTTATATAATTCAATACTTCCATTTGAAAAGTCGTAGTCCTATCAATAATGAAGTCGAGCTGGAATCTACTCGGGGTGAGTTTGCTTCTTCGTTTACGATTACAAATTTCTATTGGCAGAGTTTAAAAGACAATGCACGTGCTGCTAAGATGAACATTGTAATGGTCCATTAATTGAGGTGTCCACACCAGAAACGCAAAAATTCGCAAAATGGTATTGGATGATCATCGGCCGACGGTAAATGAAATGACAGGCATTTAAAAAAGTGCTATACATCACATACATATTGACCGTAAATTTGAAGATTAGAAAGCAATGGGCAAGTTGGGTGTTTTTATAAAATTAAGCTAAATAATCAAAGATTTCAATTCTGTGTCGATTATTTAATGTTTTATTATTCTTTTTGGTGGAATATGCATTTCATTTAAAGTACTATTGAGCTTCTTTTCTGATTGGAAGTCAGTTCCGAAACATTTAAAATGAAAAACTGAGCTCTCAAGTAATGAAATTATGTAGATTTGATAAATTTCATTTTGATTGGTGCTCCCATATATCCTTGATTTTAAAAACGAGATTCAAACTACAATTATAATCAAAAAGTGGATAGTTGTTAACCTGTCCACCAAATTTGGTACACATCTGTGCAAGGATATGTCTTTCTCTCACATATCCTTTATTTAAAAAAAATTGGCATCAAGTACAGTGAAATTTACTGCGAAGTTTCGTAATTGTGCAGTTAAGGTGTGTATTAGATTTTCCTTAAATCGGTTTGGGGAATTGCCTGCCTCCCACGTATAGTTAATTTTTAAGATTGATTTCAGCTACAATTACGAGAATGACTAGAATACAGAACAAATATGTAACGAGTTCTAGAATTTTACAATAAAGCTTTGTGGTAAATTTCATCCCAATCGTTGCGAGTACATGCCCAACTTTAAAAATTCAATTACAGATTGGAAGTATCTTTAGTATCGGACAATTAAGTTCTGTGGCAAGTTTCAAATCGATATCTGCAGGGACTTTCCAACCTCCCATATGTCCTTAATTTTTGAAATTGTGTTTTAGCTAAAATCATGACCAAAAATTTAAATTTGAAGCTAATTCTATATTTAATTCACTGCTGTTTTTTTCATATCAGTGCAAGGACAAAGCCAGCTTCCATAAAGGCATTATCAGTTTTTAATTTTAACTTCATCTGTAATTATACGTTTACCGTTTCTAAAATTTTAGAATTAAAAATTTCAATAGATTCCATTATGATCGGTGCCAGGAGATGCATAAATTTTTTAGGGAGTCTTTTTGACAATCTTATTCTTAAAATTTTAACATTTTATATAAATTTTATCTGTCAATTATGCATAAGAGTTATTTAAGCTTGCATATTTGTAGGCACTCAAGCTATTTACACTCTACTTTACTGGTAACGCAAACAAACATTCTCACACACACACACACACACACATTCATCCATCTGCATTAGCAATACAAATGCAAAGAGATTTTAACAGCCACCCAAAAACTTAACAGAAAAAGGAACAATTTAAAACAATTACATGCAGCCATTCATACATACTAGTTTAGATATACATATAAACACAAACGTACATGCGTACCTAACAACCATACATACATATGTACATACATACATATCTGTATGCAATATTATTGAAAAAAAAAGAGTTGCAGAGAATATAAGCCAAACAAACCACTTGTAAGCTAAAGCTGTAGAGTGGCTTCTATACGTATTGTTTTGTTTTGCCACCATTGTTGTTGGAGTTGTTGTAGGCTAAAAACTTGGTTGGATATTGATTTTAATTGAAAAATTGTTAATTTTCCAAGCAACGAAAAAGGGTGGCATGTGTAAACATGCGAAAAATGTATGTTTGTGTCTGTACTACTTCTAACAGGGATGGAAAAGTTGATACAATAACGTTTTACTACATTGAATTCTTTTATTTTTACAAAGTAATTTAATTGTGTATATACAAAATTAAATATTAAATTTAAATATTTAATATTTTCAGTTTTTAACTCTCAATGGACAAAAATAGGTTTTATTAATTTATGACTGAGGCGGTTTTGTTTTAGTCAATTTCGTTATCCATTTATTTAGCAGTTGACTTATGCTATAAACGAATTTCGTACAGCATGAAGAATACATCGACTGAATCACAATGTGGCCAAAAAAAGCTTTTAATGTCATTTGATATTATTTGATTTTGACTCTACTCATAGAATAGTACAAATAATTAAGAAAATACTTAACAAGCATCTTAGTGCTTTAAAGAAGTTATTAAGAAGATTTCTTTTGTACTTCAGCGATTATAGAGGAGACGTTGGGTATATCTATACATACATGACCTATTATAAAAAAAATCCTTTGGCTTCCATAGGACCGATTCGGAACATGTAAGATAAGCGATAATTCCTTAAATCAGCGGGAATGCTGGTAATAGTAGAAAAAAGTGTGGCCGTCTACTTATTTTGTTTATAAGCTTCATGGATCCTCGCCATCTAAGTCTCTATTTTTTTTTTCAACGTACTCTCAAATAAATCATTGATATTTGGCCTCAAATCACAGAAATATTACATGCAATTTTTTTAATAACTTCACTTAAGAATCTATTTTTGTTTAAACAAGGTTACAATGTACTCGTAAATTAATAAAGACACATTAATGAAAAGATATCAGACAATAATAACAATGATTTAAAAGAAAAATATATTACTAAAATCAAAAATTCTTTAAGCAATGTGATAGCAATTAAATAAAAATTTCAATTCGTCGGCATAGGAAATAGAAATAAACCTAAATAACGCACTGCGGTTTGCATTTCCCTACGAAATGCAAACCGCACAGCTACGACGAATATTCGTCGTATAGCATTCTAAAATATTATTCAAAACTACATATTTGTTCGGCCGCTTTATTTGCTCAATTTACAAATCATTTTATGAGTCATAAGTTACAATAGCTGTACAATTCTTGTTGGCATCTTGTATTTGCTGTACTACACGTACAAAATTTTTTTCTATAATTTAAAAATGTCGATGAAGAAAATGGATGAGACTCTCATCAATATTAATGCACTTTGCTTAAGATATTTTAGATTCAATTAAAAAATTTTTTATTTAATAACAAAACTAAATACATCAGCAAACACTAATACGAATTCTGCCTTTTGAGAACGAAAGGAACTTAAAGTATTTGCAATAAGAGTAATGAAAAAATTTGCACTTTCCATCCATGTTTATTTTTATTTAAAAAACTTACAACTGACTGTTCATAACTACCGCAGTTGTATGTGCTACAACACGTTACAAATTGAACAAATTTTTAAAAACTCTTTGTTACGGAAAATATTAATTTTCCATCCCTGATATATTTGTCTATTGAAAAGTGTTTGAGGACTTATTTGAAAAAGTTGGTGAATTTTAATGATGATGAGGTTTAGAATGATGATGTCTACAGCCATGGCAATAATGGCATAAAAATGGAATAAGTGAAACTCTAAGAAATATTTTCGATATGGTACAGTGGAGTTTGTTTATAACGAACTCCTTCTTCGTTTCCAACAGTTTTCTACGAATATATTATAGAAATCATTACGGTTATAGAAAACTTATAACGAACTATAAAAACTCTTAATTTTTTAGGCCCGGTACCGTGCAGTTTGTAATAACCCAACTCCATTGTATATACGATAGCTGTTTTAAAAGTGCGGTACTGAAAAATTACTAAAATAAAAAATTATACAGGACTTCACTGATTTATTAAATACTGTACATATCAACGAAACATTAGCGAAACTTGGCGATTGGTGTAAATACTTGCGAAATTTCAAGTGCAAAATATCGTAGCAACAACAAAACATACAGTATTGCAAGACAATTGCATTTATGCAAGACAAAAGATGGTATAGCTTCTATTTTGGCAATAAGTGTTGTGTTTGCAGCCAGTGATGACAACTTTTAAATTTCAAAAGTTTGTAAACCGAAAAAAGAAGTGTGCACTGTGACTTTATTGGCTGACAAAGACGCCTTGGCCTTCTTTAACGCCGATTCACCCCTGACTGCGGTTTGGTCTCTGGTTGTTAGGGTGGATCCACTTTTCATCTGCGATTGCGAACAATGCCAAACAATCATGAGTTGTCACACGATTACGATTGCGGTCTATTGAGAGAAAACGTGGCACCCATTCAGCGGAAGGCTTTCTCATATCCAAGTGATCATTCAATATTGAAACTACTGAGCATTATAACTTCCTTAGCTTCCTTCCGCGATCTCTCGCACTTTAAATTTTCGATCAGCCAACACCATATGGTAATTTTTTTCAATTGTTTGGGGTGTAGAGACCTCAACTAGGGGTTCAGAACGTTCGACATCTTCCATGCTTGTATGGTCACAATTAAATTCAGTAAACCCCTTTTTCACCATTGTAATTGACGGATCAGGATTCCCTTAGTACTCGTATTTGTCAAGCATAAACTGGGTTTGAGAGATGTATGTTTTTCCTTAAAAAAAAAATGTCTAATGAGAGTAAGAAATTCACATTTCTTCATTTTCTCCTCAAATCACGCGAGAGTCTTTTTCAAATTTTAGCAGGAGTCAACTGACAGATGCCTCTGGACATCTTGCCCTTTCATTTAAGAAGCCAGAAATTCAAAAAGCACTGACTTATTAATCTGCCTTCATATATGCCAGTGATTTGAAATCACTTTGATAAAAGGGGGTTTTTAGAAAACAAGGCTAAATTTAAAATAATCCGAAATAATCCGAATCTCGAATAATATTCGAGAACACTGAAGATGGCACAAAGCCGAAACCGGTCTGTTCATAAACCAAATTTGACGTGGGATGACGGAAAATCGTTCCAAATAAAAAAAATACCTGCAAAAAGGGAAAATTCGTTCATTTCGGCAACACTGCTTTCCAGCAAAATCGTTAGACACTTACGCCTAATTTACACAAATACACATAATTACATTAACTTCATCTTTTGTGCAAAATGGCAAACCAGAAAATAAATAAATATTAATAATGATGGTGATAATATTTAATTTTGCACTTAATAATTTGCTTGTTAAGAAATTAAGGAAATTCCTGTCTACGTTAAATAAAAAATTAATTGTTGTAAATAAAAAAAAAATACAGTGAACATTTAATTTTCCACTGCTGCTGCATTATTTAACCACAAACAATGGCTTCATTATTTAATTACGATGACGTTGCGGATGTTGTTGGCAGCTGTATACAAGGGGTATCCACTAGTAATGGTAAACTTTCATGTACATGTACATAAGTATATAGAAATTTCTAGCTTTTCTTGGAGTGACCACCACTCATGGTCATGAATATAAAAATAAGTTGGGGCTGGACCAGTAGAATTTTTGAGTTATTATTTCGTAATAGTACTGAATGTGATTTATAGTTTTTGGGAAAAATATAAAAAAAAATTATAATATTTATACTAAAAAAAATAGGAATTCCACAGTCAATAAGACATAATTAATTCAGGCCAAAAATTTTCCTAAAAATTTTGTTAAAAAATTTCCTTAACTGTAGTAAAATTTCCCTAAAACTAGGAAGGCGTTACTTAAATCCACTAGAAATGGAAGCACAAACAGTTTATAATTTTTCACAATCAATTTAATAGATTTGACAAAAATTTCATGGACTTTGAAAACTTATTTTCTAACTTTCTAAAATTTAGTAAATTTTTTTAAACTTGCAGGATTTATGTATTAAAAATTTTAAATTTTTATTTTAGTAAAATAAAATGAGTTTAGGAAATGATTTATTCCCGAATGAATCATAAAATTTTACATACTTAAACATATTCAGTGTAAATGGTTGTCTTCAATTTTAGTTCATACTTTTCCCTAGAATTAAGAAAAGATTTGTCTAAAAGTTATTTCCTATTTCATGACTTACTAGAGGTTTCTAAGTGAAGTTGTCACGTTACTGAAGACGCAGCAGTAAAGTTTTACTCATTAAAAAGGAATATTTGTGCTCAAGACCGGTATCCGTTCACCCTTTCATTAAAATCAAGAATTTCATTGCTTATGCAGAATGTCTCGTTAGAAAAAAAACGCAGACTTCTACACCATTGCACGGAAGGTTGCTAAGTTCCAACTCAGCACAGAAAAATGTTTAGTAGTTCCTTATCGTATTGTGGGCTTTAAAAACTTAATTAAAAAAACTGTATTCCTGTCACGTATTCTTCCTCGAGTGAATAGATCATATGGAAAAATAAATTAAGGAAACTCATGAACTAGAATTCAACCAAAATTACTGAACTCTCGACCACAAGTCATAATTTTAAGAAATTACGAGGCAACTCTTCATCGTACTGTGTGGATTTCAAAAGACTATTAAAAATGTTGCCCTGTGTTTGCCTAAATGCGTTAATATTAACGAAATTCATAAAAACAATTTACAAAAAATGGTCGTAATTTGAAAAATTACGAAAAAGTAACAAGAGGAAAATTTTATTAAAATGAAGTTAATTTTTTTTTTTTTTTAAATAACTGATACTAGAGACTCAATTTTAATAGCAACGAAGAAATTTTTACTCATTCCCAAAACCATTTTGATCTCAAATTGATTGAATTTTCCTAAATTTAAGTTTATTATATTTTTCATATTTTTAATATTGAGTTGTGACCGCATTCGATTGAGAAAAAGAGACACTCTTATTCTCCATCTCCTGCCATTAATTTCATAAATGAACTGCCCTAATATCTTGCAGCACGCTGTCATAGCATTGGTTTTATGATGAATTACGTTGAATTACGTCGAATACTTTATTGGGCATTAAACTCAATTTACTTTTATTTGCTGTTGGCAAAAGCGATTTTTTTCCAATTTGTTTTCATACAAGTTAAATGATTTTTTTTTTTTTCATTTTCTACTTGTAATTACGTTCTCATAATTAAGTAATTTTAATGATTGTTGGCTTCGCAATGAATGCAAAGTATGTACCAGGACAATGAAAATAAAATTGTAAAACAACTGAACACCCTTTAAAGGTGGCAATTACATTGTTTAATAAAATTTTTATTTATTTATTTAGAGATTTTGATCTTAATAGTGTTAATAAATAGGAAATGTTAATATTTGACATTTTGATAAATATGTGGCTTAATAGAAAAAAATCTCAGAGAAATGTCACGCCTTGGTCCATTATGTAATGTTCCCAGCAATGGAATATGATTATGGCAAACAAGTTATGATCGCTTTCATATGTTTGAAACATTACGACACTCTATTTTATGGTTTGATTTTAATTATACCATTTATCAAAACTGCAATGATTCAACAACAATTAAATTATGATTCCACCAAAAATATATCGTTCTTGATTTTATATACGTACATACTTTAAACACAACAAATGTGAAGACAAAAACGCTGAAACGTTTTATTTATTTATTAAAATCCACAAAACTGTAATAACCGAACAAAAAAATGATTTTTGCAATATATTAATAGTTGTTACAAACAAGTTGTTGTTGATTTCATTTAATTGAAACATGACTTCGTTTGGGATAAACTAGTTCTTGTTTACGTTTGGACACTAAATTATTACTATCCCCAAATTTGTTTAAAGTAATTTTCAATTGCTTTACATAAGCACATTATATTTTGTTATTTTTATTGTTGTTTATAGAAGCATTTCAATATTTCGTTGCTCTATTTTGCCACGCCTTCTATTATGTAGGCATAAAATATATGTAAAATAATAATAAAAAATAAAAAACAGTCCCCCCATTTAAGAAAATATTGTCAACGTTATGTCAACTTGACAGCAAAAATAATGGCACTTACGTTCTCGCTCTGCTCTGATGCATGCACGATACATGCACGGCATAAGCTCAATCGTTAGATTTTGCTCTTTCTTGTTATATTATCGTGCAAGAGATTATTTTCGTGCAGTCGCTTAAAGCGGCACTCTCCAAGCTGGTCTAGTGCACAAAACTTTGACTCGATGAAAACTGATTAACTCCTTGCACAATATTAATATTCCTAAATTTAATTTTACATGTGAAATTTCAAAAGGTATAAGAAATTACGAATAGTGAATGACAGCTTACTATTTTTAAAAAATTATCCTTGTCAGTGTTAGACGACACTGGGTCCAATAAGACCTTTTTCTCTCACAGGTGCTTTTCAAATCAGTCAGCCTCAGATGATGTAAGACTGAATAGAAATATTCTATGACATTATTCGGCAATTCTGATATGGGGACGGTATGTTTGAAAAAGATTTTCCTGCAAAGTATTATAAAATGGCGGAGAGTTTAAAATTTAAGGATAGTCAGTCGAAGAAACATCGACAATACTGACAAAGTAATCCATTCTAGTGTCTCTAGTTGTATTTGGTACCACAGAAATAAATGAAGGCAAGTGGCCTTTAGAATTTTATTATGGCTAATGACACTGTAATCAAGTCCCAGTACAGATACAAAAATGTCATAATGGTTGTCAGATTAGATCCGGAAGCAATTCTGCTGCCAGTTTCTCTGGTTTTTCTAAGAGGAGAACACTGATACGAAGTTCCGAAAGCAACAAATTCGTATGGGTAAAACCAAATAAGTAAGAGGTGGCTGAAGCGATATATGATAGCATAGGATAGTGATTTATGTTGTGCTAATCATAGAACTGTAGAGCATGTTCCAAGTTCCCAATAATTTTGGTTACCAAACACTGTGTTGTACTATTTTCTTCAGATAATCACGAGCGCAAAATACAGCCAATTTGTGAGCTTAAGAGAGTATTTGAGACCTTACAGCAGCCTCTTTTCTAAACACCTAGTGATAATTATGACCATTATGTCGTCTAATGCCTTCTAACAAATTTTTGTTAAACCAATTCGAATTTCACTAACTAAAAACACAACCACAAAATTGTTCTTCATTGGCAAAATGGCTAAAATATACAGACCTTCCGTTGAAGTATAAAGTATGGCAGAGTGAAGGGTACATGAAAAGGCAAAAATTTACGCTTTTCTAACGACATAATGGCGCCAACTAAACAACTTTATGAGTTGAAATATCTTTGTTGGTATTTTATTTGGTAAATGGAGTGAATATTTCTATGTGCAAAAGATTTAGCATGTATTTCAACGTAAAAGTATATGTATGTATATAATGTAAATAAGTGCCCTGTATATGGTTATTTTAGCACAGGATATAAAATGCAAATGTATTTAACTTTTACTTCTTTATGACTGGTTACTACAAGCTGAATGGTTTCATAAGACAAGACTCAGAGAAAAATGTTAGGGCACTTGTCAAATGAATAATCCAGATAGATTAAAAAAAATTTAAACCCCCAGAACATTCCGCTGGTACAGGTGTCAAACTTAATTTAAGAAGAATTTTCAGCGTTCCGAATTTTTTTTCGACAATGATGTATTTCGAACCAGATAACCGTTCTATAAAGTTTTAAAAGTCCTAGTTATAAAATTTGATTTAGAAAACCAACTCGATGAGGATTTTCGGAGTTATAAAAAAATAGCTCTTTTGAAAATGTTCATGCGCAACAATTCCCAAACTAATGAAATGATTTTAAACTGATTATTTAATAATCGAAGCAACAAAATCGATTCCGAAGTTTTCGGAGTTTTTAATATATAAAATTTTTTTTCGGAATTTTTTATCAGCACGAAACGAAATGACAGAAAGTACATGCCACAGATAGACAGGAGCGTCATGAGAAGGAAGATATTGTATTTTTTACCCATCTCTTTCTTGCGCGATATCAAGCACTTCATTTTTTTGGTATTCACTTTCTCTTCATGTAAAAATTCTATGTACATCGATAGTATTTATATCTTTCATGCACGACATGGCAAGAAAATATGAGTTTTTCAGTCAAAATGTTCAACTCTGTATAATTTGTGCATTTCTCGAGTGTTTTTTAAAAAAATTAAAAGAATAACTCGTTTTGGTTTCAAAACTTCAACTGCGATATAAGTTATTGTCGTTGTTATTTTTGTTGCATGAATGTTAAAGTATGATGTGGTTTTGATTGTTGAGAAAATTGGCAAATTGGTATATCAAATCCAATAGTCGAGACTAAAGTGGTTACCATACTATTTAATAAAAAAAAAACAACAACAACAACATAAGAGCAGCAGCAGCATCAACAACTAAAACCAAATCAACTAGTCAATGCAGCAGCAACTCTCACAACAAACACAAGTACTTAACGTGTCTGTTTTGGACTAGTCTGGTATGATTTTAAAAGGGAACCTTATTTTTTGGCATTTATATGCCAAATTGTAAATTACACACATGATGACTGCTAGTATACGAATATTTCTATTTTATAGATTTTGTTGAGTTTGATTTAATTTTCATTTGATGATATAAAATGGAAACGGAAGGAAAAGTTTTTTTTTTTTTTTTTTTTTTTTTTTTTTTTTTTTTTTAATATTGGTTAAGGGGTTTTGCAGTTATGCTACTAATTGGTCTGACTGGCTGATTCTATTCAAATATGGTTCTTATGTTGAACATTTAAATAAAACTAAATGACATGAGCACTTACATATGTAAAATAACACAAAAGTATAAGTGAAAATATTTTTGATTTTGGAAAACTTCTAGAAACATTAAATGGTTGGATGGTTGCAATATCGTGCTCTTACTACACATTCAGAGCAAAATCAATCTTATAATGCCCGACAAAATGAGTCCCAATGAATTAAGTCCTTAAAAATTTAACAAGTAAAAAGAGTCAACGCAATGAATCGCTAAGAAAATGAAATTATTCCCAAAACTGCAAATTAAGTGAAACCTAAATTTTACGATATTTTTCGTAATGAAAAACTCTGAGTTAAGTCCCAATGAAATAAAATCCCAGTACCAAATTTATCCCGATTGCCCAAAAACGTTTATTTCATCTGTCAAGTGTTCTGATAAATTAAAATAACTCCAAAAATAATATGAAATTATTCCGAAAAATATAAAATAGATTCCAAAAAATATATGAAAATTTTGTTAGTTATTTCACTTTTTAGGCGTTATCTAATACAGCCCCCAATTGAGTGTTTGATAATTAAGTTTTTTTGGCAACACCACAAAAAACACCAAATCTTATCATAAGATATAATATTGCTAGAAATGTTTTTGGTACAAAGAAATTATTTCCAAAATAATTATTCTTCATAAAATAATGCAGAAAATTATGCTTTTTATATTGACTGTCAACCGGACATTCAACTGGGATCAACTCCGCACAGACACATGTCATGATCTGTGCCCCTTCCTAAGGAGCTGCAGCTAACTAACTTCCACCGCTTGTAGGCAGGGTTCCTCCAGTTTAGCAACAACACCTGGAGTTCTAATTGCTAGTAGCAGAAGAGATCCGATAGCAGCCACTAGCACTAACACAAACCCTACGTCCTTTAATCAACAAACTTCCTCCTGCGATTTAACCACAGCCACCACGTGATCCCAGAAGGGTCCCTGCCGATCAACAGTCTCCATCAATCGTAATTTAAGCACCCCAAAATTTATTAAGGGAACTCAATTCTCCCAAATTTCACGTCCTTGCATTCGGAGGTATTGGTGGCACCTTATTTTCGGACAAGCAAGCGTTAAATGCTCTTATCTATCTCATATACGCGACCGTTGCACTGTACTCTCAGGGATTGAGTAGCATGTAATAAACAAGCTAAAGTTATCAGCCAAATGACAAGGTTCGGAAATCTGAATAACCCATATAAACAAGAAGAGACAGCACTAAATTACGAAGAAAATATGTCAATTTATGCCCTCGGAGTGACTCTACTGGTATCATAATTCATACATGGAATTTTTCGTTATGTTTTATATGAAATAAAACACGCGAAAGTCAGAAAAAAACTTTTATTTAATCGGATAACTTTTATTTAACGGATAACATTAAAATACAACAAACGCTCTACAAAAAAAGGACGTTTTGCAATCTGCACTGATTCATAGTCGTCATTAAAATCCATCCCTAATACCATAAATAGCAATATTTATGCTTCAATTATAAGAAATATCCTTATTAGTAAATATCCCAATGTAATACTTATTTGGATACCAGGACATTGTCAAATTAAAGAACATAAGAACACCACTATTGATGACAAATAATTATAGTTCACCTGATATAATTTTTTTTATATATATTGTCTTGAAAACAATATTTTATTTAATTAAATGTCTAATTGGTACAGAAATATAAACAATAACAAACAAAATACTAATAAATTTTTTGCACACAACATTAACCAAATAAACAGAAGAGATTTTATTAAAATTTGTAACATTGCGTCTTGGCAACACAAAATTGTCACATAGACAGCTACTAACAACTCATATACCACATATTTGCAATTTTAACATTACAGCACCTGAAATTCTAAAATATATTTTATCAACATGCCCAAAATACCTAAAACAACGCCAAGTAATATTGAAAAACTTTTCTAACCCAATATTATCCTAGCCTTGTTAACATAACTCAAATAGAAACCTTTTTAACGAAAACCTCATAAGCTTATATGAAAACTTCCAGATACAATATGAGAATTTTTAAAAACATTTGAAAAATATATGGATTATACCCTGACACGCTCTAAAACACTGAACCGATTTGAATAACATATAGTTTGTGTACGTCTGCATTGAATTAATTAACCTTGAATTGTAAAATTTTTGTCAGCTTAATAATTTTTGTCGGCTGTATGTCGTGAGCGTATAAGGGAGGACAAAAAATCGCCTTTCCTATTAACTACTCGTATATAGATAATCACAGTGGACTTAGAAAGCTTTCGTGCAAACAAAACAACAAATAAGTCAAAATCTTTACAAGTAATAAGTGCCTCAGGCTACTAGTGTAATTTTCATTTTTCTAATATAGTTCTTTTTATTGTGCCCATTTACTTTACGGTGACCAGGCACTAAAGCACACCTGAATCGAGATTCTAACAAAAGGAGGCATTCCAGAGTCGCTTGAGTATAGGAGAATAAATCTACATGCTCATTTTTAAGGTCCTTTTTAAAAGCTGTTGATGACAGATTGCATTAATCTCTGTTTGAAATGCCTTGAGCCATTTGCCCATGACCACAAGAAGTTTTATGTTCGATCCAAACACAACTGCACTATACCCATCACCGTTGCGGATCTACTCCTATACTATCCTTAGCTTTTGGAATCCACAGGCCGATCGAATTTTTCCAAATTTCTTAGTTACATCTTGAATATTAGCAAATAATCCTTTATTAGACTTCACTCAGCCCACAGTTTGAAATCTAAAGCGCTTTATATTTGGTTGAATCTTTTCATTTTATCATTGAGAAAAAAAGAACGACCATGACTAAATGACGTTACAAGAAATTTCTCGTTCTCTGGTATAAAACAAACCACAATTACTTTAATATCCTTGTAGACATGATTGATTAACAAACACCTCCCTGTTAGTATTATGAAGCATCCGCTGTGTTCCCTATTACAATTATGATTAATTTCCGTTCTATCTGCAGCAAGGAAAGAGCACCTACAGCCATTTACCGTTGGGTGTCTGTTACATTAGCAATTTTCAATTTGTTGTATTGCAAATGTGCAATTGGAAATGCTCATGATAAATGTTAAATAAGGAAACGGAAATGAAATTATAAACGATTAAGACTAAAATGGTGACAAGTGTAAAGGTTCAAGTTACACAATGCAAATAAAGGGAAACGAAAGTTTTTTAAACAAATTACCAATCAAATAATGTTTAAAAAGTTAATTTTAAAAATTTGAATATTTCTTTTTATATACTTTTATTCAACTCCATCTTATATAAAAATTTCTGCTGCTTAAATCAAAGCCTGCATATTTACCAGTGGTTTTGTTGATATTTTCCAATATGGTGGAAATGGCAGGCATAAATATTTATACACACATAAAAAAATATTTGTCGCTGGTTCTTTTCATTTCCCCAATATTTTTCCTTCATTAAAGTAGATTTCAGGTGAATGGAATAGTTAAAAGTAAAGCTCTTTGTTGGCTGTAAAGGCCATGTGTTTTTGTATGTGAATGGAAGAGAGTTTTTTTTTTAACCGATATGTAGATGAAACGATTTCAATTTAGCTGTTATTGAAAGGGAGTTTTTTGAAGGATTATCAGGATGATGGAAAAATATGTTTTGATTAATACAAAAGCAAATAAATTTACGTTTTGCATTTTTGTTTTCAATTGGTGTTTTTATTATTGGTTATTGAAATGACAAAACTTGAATAAGCCAAGAGGATAAAGGACTTAGAGTTCCTTTGAGGCTAGAGGTGGTTGCAAGCAAAACAAAGTTTGTTTTCAATGACTTAAATTTTTAAGCATTCAGAATAATTTTCAAAATGTGTATATCATATTTAGATGGATGACATGGGATCCGAAAGTGAAGAGAAACTTTTAGAATTACTATAAGGAATAGTGGCGACTTAACGATTTCCAAACTAAAGAGTTGCCTTGTTTGCTTTATTATTTTCAGTGTATAAGGAAGAAAATAATGAATATAATTAGCAGGCTTTCCTCGTTCACTTGTACGTGTCATTAACTAAATTACAAACTATCGGCGTTACATTTTCTTTTAAATTTATAAACAAATTTAACTTTCTTACAAAGTTCCGTGGTCTTTCCTAACAAGTTTGCGTTTATTTAAGAACACTTCGTTGCCTTCTTTTTCTCTTTTAAATAATGAAAAATGTTACACTTTTCTTTAAGAAAAGGCAAAAAAAACTACACTATTTTTAAAGAATATTTTTTATACAAACAAATTTTTTTCTTGATAATGCCACTGGTTGTTATTGTGAAATATTGAAAAGAATTAAATTTTAACAAATTAATATTTTTTATTTAAAGGATCTGGTGCTTGAAAATAATAAGAAGCTTATATTACAATATGGCCACCATTTTAAAGAGCTTCGAAATACCTCTAGACTGGCTTATAATACAGACAAATCCATTATACTTCTTAGTCTGACTTTTGAATAAAAGTACCCGTTCCTCGAAAATTTATCGTTATAGCCTAATGTTATTCAGTTGGCTTTTTGGAAGCTTTTTTAATTGTGTCTCCATGTGACTAAGCACTGTGTGGCGTTCCAAAAATGCTTATTGCTCTCAAATAAAGAATTTAGATTTTCGAAGATGACTTCATAAAAAATTATATAAGATAATAATTATGAATTTAAGGTTTCATAACCACCTGAAGTGTGATTTCTTCACATCGCATACTTTAATGAATTTGCGTGCATGCATTACAACTATTACTGGCATTAAGAACAAGATGTTACTTAAAAAAGTTGCAGGAAACCAACCATATACACAGCTGTACGAGTATGTATATATCTGCCCCAGCGGTTGTTTATATGTTTATTTTATTTGAAGCATGAATATTTGTTGTATTTTGTGAATAATTTTGTAATTCAATGCAATTTTCCGATACAAGAGGGCAAATATGCAACGACTAACAGTCGTAAACATATACATATATGTATAATACATATATACATATAGGCAAAAGAATTGTACACTCATTCATTTGTTTCAATAAGTGATGCTAGTGCCAATACTCCCAAGTACGGGTAAGATGATGAGTATGAGTGCATCATAAATACGATATGTGACGTAGAGGAGTCAATATTGTGATGTACATATGAAGTGATTACGATGACGCTGATGATAATGATGACTCTGTATATGTGATGTTGATGATGGTTATGGCTGTTGATGATGGTTTATTATCAATGAAAGCTCTTTTGAATTTTAGCTTGAATGAGTCTAAATAAAAATATGTTTCCAATTTAATATAATGCACTATGGGCTTTGAAACACGATAACATCTACAAAGTGCTGAGTAATATATACCATATTCCAAAAATGGACAGCGAATTGTTTACAGACTGATCGAGATCTTCGCAACTAAATGATTTTTAGGTTGATTTTGGTGAGGTGCCTCAGTACATTTTACGGCTGGCCATCCCAAATATAAATACCAACAGAACAGCTGCTACGTTTTAGATGTGATTGACTTTTGGTTTACACGCTTATTATTCATTTAGAAATGATCCCATCATGTATAGTATGTCTAATGTAGCATATAAGAAATGGGGGCCCACAGACCCCATCTTTAATCGAAATCTAATTACGTTAAATATACTTGACTACTATTATTGCATGACAAATGAAATGAAATAGAGATCATTGACAATAAAAAAGAAAGACTAGGAAGAATTTAGACCAAAATATTCTTTGTGGAGAATATGGAGAGGTTGAATGAAATAGTAATACATATTCCCACTTTACATGATAGTAGATAGTAGGAAAAATGATGCTCCCTCATTATTTTTTAATATATGTACTCGTAGATGTTATTAGTTTAACTTCCCCATTCGCTACACCAACTTCAAAAACTAGCGCCGGTTTTTTGGAACAGATTCTTATGCATACCAAGAAAAGCAAAAATATTGCAACAATCCACTGGAAAAAGATGTATGTGATGATAAATTTATATTCAACCAGCGCAGGCATTTGTTATCAATGCGAATTTTGCAGTCATCAGTTCTCTGTCGAACATTGGACTAGGTTCACTTGTAATGCACAATATAGGAACTAGAACAAGGACTACAAAACTATAAAATGGGAAATATTCTCGAAGAATATCTTAGTAAAATTATAACAAAAGCTCACTTTTTATTACTTATTATTTTTTATTTGTTTAATTATTTTATTTATTAATTTATTTATTTTAGAGAAAGTTGCTCTTGGGAACTGTACCGAGACAGCGTCGTGAAATGTTTTGCCTTTCTGAGGCCAGATATAGCCTGCCAGTGGCGAGCAAAGTCTGTCTCACTCTACGATTTGCTCTTTTACTTAACTAGTTTCTCGCTGTGCCAAGGAAGGACTTTCTATGTGGCTCTGATGGCCGGGTACCAAAATTCTTCTATGTGGAACTATCAGTAAAACCAAATCTAGTCGCTACATTTTTGCTTTACGATTTCGTCCGAGCATTGGTTCCTGTAAGGAAATAGTGTGCATTTTTTAATTAATTAACAAACACAAACTGCGAAGCTATTTGGCCTATTTCCAGAGACACCCGGAGTCTTCAGCAGAAGTCGAACTCTGCGACGTTTTGACTACCAGTCTACTCTCAGTAACCTGATACAAGGGTTGTCCTAATATATTAAAATGTCTTATCATGTCACAGGTATTCAAGTCGGTAACGTCTCGAATACGAAGTGCTCTTTTCTGACATATGCAACAGAGGAATATGCAGAATAACACCCTAGGAATGTTTCGGACAGGTCTTCATAACTCTAGTGTAGTGGTCGATACGGAAGTGTTATTCAGCTATTTATAAATTGGCTTTATCGTAGTAGAGAAGGACGAATATATTACTCATAGTTTTAGACCCCACGTTTCCCTAAATAATCTTTGACAAGCGAGTTGTGCGAGTTGGAAATGTAGAAGATATTTCAGTTTCACTGGCTCTCTCAAAAGAGTTACGTCTAGGCACTCGACATCATGAGAAAATTTAATTATTCAGCCATTTATGGTAAGCCATGCAAGCCAAAGAATCCTGCACCTGGTACTAGGATCTTCTTGTTTGGTTTAGATTCAGATATCAATCTGTTTTTTTTTGCCTTCATATAAAGAGGATATTGATACTTTTTTTCAATAACTAAGAAAATTTAATTTTTTTCTCTATAGGATTGATATGTATATAGCATTTCAAAAATGCTATCAAGAATGATTTCCAGCACAATTTTGGATAATTCCCACCCATTGTTTTTAGTTATTAAATGTCTGAATGCACATGAAAATTATTACTTGTGTGTGAATACATTTATCATCCATATAAACCGTATGCAAGTGCATGTGGAAAATTTGTATGAAAATGTTATGAAATGATTTTGTTGTCATTACCTTGTTTGATAATTGAAAATATTTGATTGGTTACCAATATTTTAATTATGGCATACTTATGTACATTCATGGCAAAATACCTTTTCTGTTCACAAACACACAGTTAAGCGCGCACATAAATAACATGCATGTGTGCTCACACACACACACACACAGAGTTACATACAGCTATTCATAGCTTAAGTTGGTGTATGTGTACTTAATCATATATTGAATGAATGAGTGACTGATTTCGGGCTGATGATTGATGAAAAATTACAAAATTGTATTATGGCTTTGAACATTGATTATATACGAGGACTAATTGTTTGAAATGACACTGGTTTTTTATTTCTAATTCAGTAATCGATATCGTAGGCTTTTCGATCAACTTGTGTCGAAAGCCCAAAAAATTATATCAAACTGGCAAAGCAATTGTTTTTTAAACTTTAGGCAAGAGTAGGTTTGGAGGGCCGCTAATAAAAACCAGAGGAAAATGATGTCCTTGTCAAGTTTACAATGGAACAAAAATAGTTGCTTTGAATATTTAATATTCGTATACATATGTATTAACATTCAAAAAATTTTACACACAAATATTAATATACAAACAAAATAAAACAAAACTTTTATTTGTGTAACTACACACTTGAAAAATCGGTTAGTTTCTTCCCCTGAAACTAAATTAAGTGCAAAATATGTCACATATTTACAACAACAACAAATTTAGAAAAGAACATGGCCTTTTTGCGCTACTGCCTCTTTTTAGAATAAAACACAAAATATATGTAACATTTTTATCAGAAACGAAGACATAAAAAGTGAGCATGGGATAGATTATAAATTTCCACACATGGAAATTTTAAAAACATAACTTCAATTTCATTTTGACATACGAGTATTTACATGTTTAATGTGCAACATAATTACAAAAGAACATGCTCTTTTTGCACTACTACCTTTTTGGAATAGAACACTCTTGTCAGAAACGACTATTCTTATCGGAAGCGAAAACATCATTCCAGCATTGAAAATTGTAAATTTCCACACATGTAGGTAAATATTAATAATTTTTAGAAAGTTTTAAAAAACATAATTTCAATTTCATTTTGGCATATAACACATACGAGGGCGACTCAATAACTTTGTGAATTTTAGAATAAAACAGAAGTTTTTTGATAAAAAAATATTTTTTTATGTTTCAAAATAGGATCCTTACAAAGTATCAGAAGTCAAATCTCTTCCCGCACGAGCCATTTCTTCAGGTATGGAAACAAGAATTAGTTAATTGAGGCTGAATTCGGAGAATATGTCGGATGAGCGATAACTCGTAAGGTAATTCCTGGAATTTCGCCATACTGCACATGTGTGCATCCTTGCATTGCCTTGGTTGGAACGGAAATTTATTCGGGCCAAATGCGGTCGTTTTTTTTCTTCAAATCAACCCAATAAGTTGGCATTATATTTGCCATTGATTATTTTAACATTTTGAAGGTAGTCAATGTGTATTATACTGCGTGTATAACAGAAACTGATCGCCATGATTATTTTCATGAACGGTAACGAAACGGCACAAAAACTTGTGCTTATTGAACAACGCCAAACACACCTGCGAAATTGTCACACGATTGCGGTACCGAATTTGCCGAAAGCTTTCTCATTAGACCTGTGTCGGTCACGAACGAACGGATCAAATTGAACGAATCTCTCAACTGAACGAAATGATCCGCTCTTTTTCTTATCACTTTGTCGTTCGTTCGTTCGTTTTCAGAAGTCTTGTCGTTCATGTTCTTTGTTCTGTCATGTTTAGAGCTGTATTTTTACGTCTTTTCAGGGTTGTTTGAGTACAATGTACTCAATGAATGACGAACTCATTGCCCAGCCCGAGCGTTTAAAAATAAATATAAAAACATTGACACATTCTTGAATTAATTTTTTATATAAAATGAAAATAAGAATTAGATGTCATTTAATTAAAAGACACAGTCTGAAATTGTTTACATTTTATTTTGATTTGCTAAGTATATGTGCTTTTCGTTCAATTCAATCGTTCGTTCCTTGGTTCTAACTGGAACATTTAAGAAATGACCGATTGAACGAAGATGAACGAACGGATCTTTTTTAATCATTGAACGAAAAGGAGCGGTCACTAAAACGAACGATTTGGCACAGCTCTATTTCTCATACTCAATTGATTATTTAAAATTGAAACCATTGAGGCATGTGATATGCCTACGGCTTTCAGAATCACTCACACTTTTAATTTTTGATCGGCTAAACATCTCGTCAATTTTTTCAAAAATTTTACGTCCAGAACTTTCAGCATCTTCCGGTTTTGTATGGCTACAACGAAATTCAGAAACCCACTTTTTCATCATTAAGATTTGCTGGTTAAGAACTCCCATAGTATTTACCCAACTTAGCGTTGGTTTGAGTTGTGGCTAATGGGCATACGAAAGCCACTTTTTCCATTTTCTCCTCAAACTACGCGGTAGAGTCAAATGGGTGTCAAACATAAATTGAATGACGTAGTTTGTGCAAATTTTGACAGAAATCAACTAACAGATGCTTGTTGACAAGAGCAGTTTTGCCCTTTCAGTGAAGAGGCGGGAAATTCAAAAAGAACGAACTTATTGACTCGCTCTCGTACATAAAATATTTGGCTGTGGCAACGCTGCTCAATGAAGACAACTGCCCAGAAAAGACGCAAGTTTGACTTCAAATTGAGAGTGATTTAATTTTGAAAACGATTAGAATAGATTAGATAGAATTAGATTTTTCCGCAATAGTAACAATTAACTTTGTTCTCTATATTGTAAAATATTCACAATTAATGAAAGTTCCCACATAATTATCAACTCGAACTCAAATGTTAAACTCATACCTGTGCTTTGCTTTGAAAACGGTTTGAGAATTGTGCTTCATTTCAAATGATACGAATAGTCTTATTTCAAATTAAGTGTTTGATGGATGGTTTGTGTTTAGGATTTTAAATTCAACAATTTCTTTACGCGTCCAGTCAACCATTTCCACCCTCGCATATACAATAATTAAACAAATTTTCTCAGATAAACGTTCAATTACATTTGAAAAGCGAATTTTAGCCTGCTTTTCTTTTACATACGTATAATTTACATGGCTGGATTTATTTTCGGATCTCTCTCTTCAAATAAACAAAATTAAAAAAATATTTAAACCAAAATACCTTCTGCTATTAGGTCTACCTACTTCAAGTCTCAATAGATACTTAGTATTTATTAGAAAGATTTTTTTTTCTATTTGAAATGATTGCACAAAATGTCTAATTTTCATTAAGGGTAAGAGATGGAAAGACAGCAGCAGCATTTTTTGTCGATGATTTATTTTTCAATTACTTAAATTGTGTCATAGAAAACAAATGGCAGTAGATGGGAGTGAGTTTGTATTAAAATTAAGTTTAATGGATTCTGTTGATGATCTGAAATCCAATCACTAAACTGTAACTAAACTCACTGTGGTTGGAGGTTAGTCGAAATGTTTCATTGTGCCTGCTCGGACAGGTGGGTGTGTCTTATAGTTTTTATAATCTTAGTCTGTTAGGCGGACAGTTCTTGTTAGAGAGACCAATACATTTTATGTTTTATGTTAGAATGGCAATAACGAAATCACGAACAATATCAATTTACTGATTGAAAATTTATTGAAATAGTAACCAAATGAAAAATAAATACAAAATCAAATACAAAGATAGTGAAACCCACATGCAACTCAAATAGAAACATTTTTTTTGGGTTATGGTCGTAGAGTTATAGGGCCTTACAGAAGGCCCTTTAAATCGTTCGAGCGAATTTAAATTGAGGGTAAATGTCCTGACATTGACATTAAGGGGACATTTTGACATTCAATTAGCCAATGCTCTTTATTCATCTACAAATAAATAAATTTTGCCCTAAATTTCATTTACGAATGGACCCAAGTTTTTATCATTCCAAGACTTCTACTTCTAGCAGTATATAGTCCTGTTAGTTCCTTAATATATAACTATCTACTCTTTAGTTCAAGGCATTAAAAAGGGAATTTGTTACGAAAAAATCATTTGGAATTGTGAAAAATTTGCATCAAAATCTTAGCATTTTCATGACTTTTTTCGGAAGCTCTTTTTTACTGACGCTCTTTCAATGCTATATATATACTTATTGTTGTTGCAGTTTTATACTTCGATGTGCCTGGTATGACAAAATCTTTGATTTTTAAATACACCATGATTAAATAATATTTTTAAGTTCGACTTCGAGTTCAGTCAATAAAAATATAAACAGACAAAAAATTATGTGAAAAAATTAGGCGTGTAATAAGGATGATTTTCATATATAATACAATGTAAAATATACTGTGCGACGGATAGCATTTGAAGCACTTCCAAAAAAATCGTTTCTTTTTTAACATCTTACACATGGCTTCACATGCAATGAATGAAATCCAAGAAACATGCAATGATACAGCCGAGTCGAAGTCATTGCAAAAGATCCGAATTTTGACTACTTTTTTACTTAGTACTAGCATGATCCAGGAACGTTTTAATTAATCACTCTACTAAAAATAAACAGTTCAACGATTCTTTGAACGTTTTTTCCAAAGGCCTTTATGACAAAGGGCCTAGCAAATTTATTTCAGAGTATCTTAAGTTAGAATTTTGTGTTTTTTTAATGTATATGTATCACTTTTGCTTGGAAAACCTGAAATTCAGAGACACTTAACCAAATAAGAATACATTAGTTAAAAGGTCATCTTGACTTTATAATCAAATCAAGTTCAATTATCTTAACAGATTAATCAAAGCAATGATTTTATATTTAAGAAGTTTTAAACTGAATGTCAGATTATGTTTGATTCTGTTTGATTCTGTGGGTTTTCAAAAACGCCTCTGGCTATTGTGACTGTCTAATGGAAGCAGTTAACGACGATTCTTAATTGTCGAGTGCAAACTTGTTTTAACTAAAAACAATTAATAATCGCTCAAAAATTATATACAAAAAATTGATTTTGCAATTCAAATTTTATATAAAATATTGCAAACTTCTATATCTATGACTTGCTTTTATGAACTCATAGACTATAGAGTTTCGTATTTTAATTAATAAATATTTTGACACTTGCTTTTAAAAACTATAATAACTTCTCTTCTGTTCGTACAAATCCTTTGGGAACACAAGTGTACAACGCCAGTGTGATACACGTTCCCACATAATCCGATTCAATAACGACACACTTTTCCAACGGCGAAAAGTCACACGTTATTAAATCCAATAAAAATAATAATCAAAACAAAGGATATTTCTAATAAAAATAGAAAAACCACAATGTAATACAATATGAAAATTATTTAGTTTATGTTATATCCTTTACCTAAAGGATAACAAAGTTGGAGCGAGAGATAATGATTTAATAATTTGAACATAAATTTCGAATGGTTTGCTGTTTTGTAAAAATCATTTACAAAATGTGGGATTTTTTGTTTACAAAATCCTTTAAAGGAACGGTGGCCATGGAAATCTCTAGAGGATTGTGTTTGTATTTTCATGTATCACTGTTTATGTTAATTTAGAAACATAGAAAAAGTAACCCTCTACCCTTGTGACTCGTTGGCTATTTGCAACAAATTATTTTGATTCACACGCGCCTTAGTGGTTTGTACGTGTATTCATCCATACGCACATTAGAAATGTGGCTCATTGCTCGTGGAGAGATGCGTTAGAATACCAGTTACACTTAAAGGAAAGTGAATGCTATCATTTTTCTATCGAAAACATCTAATCACCCTGAAAATACTCATAACAACCTGCTGATAACAAATAAATCTTCTGTTAAGGACACGCGTTGCCTTGCAAAAGTGGAAAAAGGAATGAAAAAAATCAGTTGTTGTTTAAAATGTTTGTCTATTTCGACATTTGCACTTGTCAAACTGTTACTCTAATTGCAAGTGTTATTGTTGGTAACATTTATTATTTATTAGCAGCCCTTAAATAAAACACATACAAATTTTGTATACAAAAAGGATATTTCCTCCCCTACCACAGCCATCCTTTTGTAAATTGTCTGCTCTTGTAGTTGTTTGTGTATTTAGCACTTCAACTGGTAGCATCAGCAAACAAGGGACAGGCATATACGAATTTCAGAAGCTAAATGCCCAATTCATTTTAAAATCTCAATCTCTTAAAACGAACTACCCAACACAGTTAATAACAATTTTATGCCTAAAACTCTGCTATATATTTGGAAAGACCTTTAAACAAGCCGTTCGAAATAGTTGGGTCGAACCTCAGCTCCGCTACTTTTACTATCGTTTTAAAAAACATGCAGAGAAAAAGCTTAAATAATCAATAAGTATTATCTATTCAACAAAATTAAAATACGATTTTAATTAATAATTTTGTAATATCAATCAAAAATTTAATTATAATTGCAACTACAAACAAACTTATAAAACGAAATAAATTTTATATGAAAATTAATTGAATTTAAATTTCAGCTAAATTTAATAGAGATGGTAATTTTTTTAATTCAAAATTATGCATTAAAATGTTGATTGATTTTTTTTTTTTTAATTTCAAACTGATGTTTAAAGTAATTAAAATTTTAATTGATTTTTGTTGTTGTTATGATTATTAAATAAATCTTGGAATTAAGTTTACGTTAATTTCGTTGCAGAAATAATTAAGAATGATTTGAATTATTATCAAGTTTTCATTAAAATTTTGAATAGTAATCAATACAATTCAATTTGTTAACTAGTTCTCTTAGCCTCAATAACTGAATTATTCTTGAAAGGATGGCTGCATAGTTACACGATATGCCCGAAATTTGACATTGATTGCTTCAGCTCATCATTAGATTTTTTACAATATTTTCAAAGAAATAAAATCCCTAATATGCTTATTTATTATAATTTATAAAAAGTAAATGAGAATTATAATAGACTAAAAAATTTTCTACAAATCAGCACCAATACATTTACATGAACGCTGTACAAATCTTAAATGGCTTTGCGTACTCATAGCATATATATAAAAAACAATATCGAAAATATTTCATTAAATAGATCCATAAATTCTTTTAACACATGTATGCATATATAGGATAAATAAAATATGTGTAGTTGTAATATGCATAAATATGAAGTGTAAAATATGCAAATATATGCCCTAAGTCGTTGAATTGTGTAAATGCAGGCAAAACGCGGGATATCACATTGTCGGAAATCTATTGTACATTATATAGTGAATGTAAAAATACTCTGTACGCGATATGATAAGTGGTAAGAAGATTAAAAACAAATTAGAATTGTTAACATTGTCCACTTTATATGACGAACGATTTCAAAAATGTGTACTCTGTACACGTAAGGCGTAGTCTACGAGGGAACAGGACTGCTACAAACGTATAAAACAAACATGATTCACTTAGCAGTACCATGACTTTGAGCTGAACCATTTAATTACGTTTTGGCGGAGCTGGAACAAAAGAGTTACGTTGAAAAATTAAATTTTGAATGGATGTGTACTCAAGAAACTGTATTCAATTTCTTTCACAATTTCGGAAACTAATGTCAACATCTAAGCTAGTTAAAAGAAAAACTATTAAAGAAAAGGGTCTTTAATCACCCTTTTTCCAATTGTTATAACGGAAGGAAATCTAATCCTTACATTTTATTGCGCATTTCTGTGCAACATTGTAACCCTCTAGCTCTTCGTGGTATAAGCCTCTTTTAACTCATTTTTTGGAAATGGACGAATATATTCTCGTAAATAGGAAAAAGAAATCTTGTAAACCTTATGCTTTGGGTATAAAATGTGTTTTCATTTAAACACTACGAGGAACATTTTAACCTTCTAGCTATTCGTGATATGGGTCTTTTTGTTCCAATTTTTTTAAGAGGCACGAATATATCCCCTTATGTAGCGATGTAGCGGCCTGAAATATCTCACAAAAATATCTGTCGTAAAATTTTAATACGCCAAAGCTCGAAATGTATTACCTTAACCGCAGAAGTAAGTGAAAACTTAATATGTGTTTAAGGGTTAATTTCGTACTTATTCAAAATTTCGCCAACAATTGTTTTACGTTTTAGGTATAATGTTTGTTCAGAAATTTTATGTGAAACACTACCAGGAACATTTTAAGCCTATTTCTTCGATCTAGAGGTTCTTTTTGACGCCTTGCATGAAGAGGCAGTGATATGGCGGTTTGAAATATCCTAAAAATATGTTGGCCACGGAATTTTGCTATAGATTTTCGAATACACCAAACCTAAAAATGCAGAAATAAGTCAAAACTTTCAATGCGTCCAAGGGCTGATTTCGTACTTATTCATATTTGGTGTTGAGAAAATTGGATTTTAGGAATTATACTTGCATGAGAAAAATATTTACATATAATTTCACGATATTTCTACTAAAAAAAAAACTATAAATATAATATTTGTCAATGAAAAGTTCAGAGCAAATTAAGTTATATTTTAAAAAGCAACGAAGCTGGTCAGCTGCTGAAGGAACTTTAACTCATCCCGGAACCAAGGTCACATGTAAACTTTCAGAACGCCAATAAACATATGTACATATTGTTTTATCCCATCTACCAGGATTAATCACTATAATCTTTTTATCTTTTCTGTGTTGTGCAGTGTAATTAAAGCTAAACTTCGCGATATAGCGAGTTTGTCGTTATAACGAATGGGCCTGACATTATATCGTTCATTGTACCGTCATTTGTGTGGCATATATACAATAGCATTTTTTACGTTTTCCTATGCTTAGATTTTACGTGGTACGATTCAAAAGCATAAGGGGTCTATAATTTATACATTGCAGAATAAAAAAAATCATATTGACTATCAGCAGAATCTTCAACAAATTGACAGCTGCTGCAAATATAATCGCACTAAGTGTAGGGTGCATAGAAAGAAAAAAACATAAAAACAATTAATTTGCTCAAAGCTTGTTAACACAATCAGTTGTTATCTTATTGTTTGTTTCGAATATGCAAACTTTTGGTTAATTTTAAAATAAATATGTACAAATGTAATTTGTTTTCTTATTTCATTGAAAAATGAAAATCATAAGAAATGGGGTTGTACGAGGTATTGACTGATGGTTTGTAGACCGGCTGGTAGACAGACTTGCTTTAAATAGTTGTAAATGATTGTTAATTAATGAATATGGAAGGACAATACCTTATAGCGTTTTTATTTCAGGAAGAAAATTTTGTTTTAACAATGAGTATTACGTTCAACACATTACTGGCATCCTTTAAAATTGATGCCTTTTTCAAGTTTACAATAGAACAAAAGTAGTTGCTTGAAACATTTAATGTACATGTTCGAATATTAAAATCTATTAATTTCACCCATAAAGGGGCTCGAACGCGAGCCTGCCTAAATTTATTTTAAAAATATTATAAAAATAATATAAATGAATATAAAAAAATATTCTCCCAGGTTCTAACGGGTCTTTCATTAAGCGCGTTATATTAAATTTTTTATTAATTTGAAAGCCCTGCCGATGCCATTACGCATGACGAATCAGGCTGAATTTGACCGAAGGCGTGGGTTATGTTGACCTTGAGGGCCGCTCTTAGTTGTAGCTTATACGCACAGACTTGGGACTTAAGATAATCAAAGCACAAGATGTCGGTGGTTAGTTCATATCACCCCCACGTCAGATGACCATTCCCCCGAATATCTAATGCAGCACGTGCTGAAACCACATGTCATTTGTGTCGTTATCATCTAATTCAGGTTAAAAGAAGTATGTAATCATCGACCTATAGCGCTCGCCATTGACGTTGATGGCCTGGCCAACGTGGTTCTCGATGATATATGAGTCCGCAAGCCCGAAATCCACACTAAACGGTTACTTTTTCGAAACGCATGGGATGCTCTTTGATCTCATGGTATCGTTCATTTTTGTATCATTTAATGGATGTAATGGGTCCTCCAAAAGGGACTTCTAAAACTTGATAGTTGATACCGGCCTCGTCTTGCTAAATTACAGTTGACTGATATAGTGTCCAACAAAGCATGAAAATGATTAAATTATTCTATCAAAGTAGTTGCTTTCTCCGGGCAGCATTCCGCTTGCTTCGCCCATTTTACGGTTACCATAATCGTTCTATATAGAAGAGTATTCTCAGTCTTGTAGATATACTTCATTCCACTAGTTCAGTGAACAATGAAATCAATGCACTTAAGAGGACGAAATGCAAGATCTGCCAAAAAACATCACCGCTGCCCGTGAAAGTGTGGAGAATAATCTGAGGCAGTCGATCACTAGAACTTGGCCATCACTTTCAACGGCGAGGACTATAGTTCGATGATTGCCAACTTATTTTTTTTTTTTTTTTTGACACATGGTTTCAACACAGCCAAACAGTCTATGCCAGATTGAACATTCTGCACAAGCGATCTGCGGACACGGTCATCTCACGTGGACGTGGTGTGAGCTTGACGTCAGATTTTGTCTTGTAGACTTTTTCTTGAGTAACAGGCCTATGTAAATAACAAACAAGCCTGATTTATGAGCATTTCAATGTTATATTCTATACATAATGGCATCAATAATAGGCCTTTTGAATAAATAAAAAATTTTAACGATAAATTACACACATCTTGCTTTATTTAAACAAAAGACCCTTTACTTACAAATGGTAACTAAAGGTATCAAAAGCATTGTTTTGGGACTGGATTGTTTTTATTTATATGCCGCAACACACTTCACCAGCATTGACTTCGTTTTCTAAAACATAAAGAAATACGTTTCTTATGCCTTTAAAAAAACAGTACAAAATTTCTAAAAAAAATCACTAACATTTTCTATTGTAAAAAATTCTGCAATAGTTCTGTTCTCTCTGCAATTTGTGATAAATACTTTTGGCAATTTTGTTCCCACTATTTTTAAATTTTGCAGTGAATATTTTTAATTTTTGTTAAATGTTTGCGGAAAGTACCTTTATTTTGTTAACGCCTTTTAATTAAGATTGGCATAAAGCTCATTATTAACTATACTGCTGTTGATGTCGTATCCATCCTCTTTTCATGTGAGCCACCCAGATAGACCCACAAAATTGTCTTTCGTATCAGATGAATCCAATAATTTTTCAATTATATTCCCAGCAGGTATTCCCAATTGTCAATTTGATTGTTGAACAAAACATTTTCAAGTCAAAAGAGAAAAAAAAGAAAGGTGATAAAGAGAAAAAACCTATTGCGGCACGTTAAGGCCTACTGCGTTTAAAAATTTTTCTTTTCTAACAGTTTCGGTAGTGAATTAAGGACACATTTTTAAGAGCATTCATTTTTTCCTGTTGCTTAAGAGTGACTTTTTTTGTTTGTTTATTAATAATGGGGAGCTACAAAATTGTTCGCAAACCAATTTAAGTGTCAGAAGCAGGCGAAAATTGTTTAAACACTTATATTTAACAATCTGTTACGTTATTGCGAAGAACGCCACAGTGTTCAGATCCATATGCAGAATAGTTGTTGCAGCAATATTGGTAACAATATGTATGTGCGTGTGCGTGTTTGTGTTTGTGTGTGTATGTGTGTTTGTTGTGTTTGTGCTGAAGTTGCTTTTAGTACGAGTATTGTTGTAGCTATTGCTGTTATTTCATGCTCTTTATAAGCTGCAGCGTTTATTCATTTTTCAATCACTGTCAACCCGGCAGGGGAGGTCAGTGCAAAATTTTTAAAGCACTACACTGATGCCACATTAAGAAAAATAGCAACGAAAAAAATCCGTTTCAAAAACTAGTGATTTGACGATAACAGAACACATTACTGTAACGAAAAGTATTGCATACTTTTGGGCCCTTTAGATTGGCGAACATAATCGTCAGTTTATTCAAAATTACAATCTAGAGCATAAGCAACGATGAATTAAAATCACCGAGGATGGTGAAAGAACAGCTGACTCGAATCTATCATTTACAAACACTAATCCGCTATTTTCTTTCTAGAAATTTAATAAAATCGCCAGTGTTGCCACTTTGGTTACTTTTATATCAATAATATTTACATAAATGAGAACTCTTTAATAATAATCTTCTTTTACAACAATGTATTTAAATAAATTAACTTTGATTTGTTGAATGCATTCATTTCAGCCAAAATCTAATTGAAATGTGAATGCATTCATAGTGAATTAATAAGTCATAAATGCATTTACCTTACATTGTGACGAAAATGATGAAATGAATTGAATTTTAATGAATTTTTAGTGAATTCAAAATTTTTCACTTATTACCTTTACAAAACAAATTATTTCGTATTAAAATTTTTTGATGAAAAATAAAATTTCACAATTTTTTTTTGTTTGCAACGAACAAACGTGGAAGAAATTGAAATTTAGAAGTTGTTTTTTAAAAATTTATGTGAGAACATTTTTCAAGTTGTAAATTTTCTCTTTTGGTTTAATTTTTTTTTGGTGTTAAAGAATTAATTTAAATTTAGATTAAAAATTATTTTTTGAATGATTAAAAAATTAACTCAGTTAAATTTTAATTCAATTAAATTCTTTTTCACAAAATGCATTCAACCAAGGATTGTTAATTGATTATATATGCATTCATGCTTAAATTTAAAGTCTCTTTTGAGAAACAAAGAGTGCCTTTCATTATGAATTAAGAAACAAATATGAATCATTCTTTTACAGCACTGGTTACGTACAATTATTCGCTTCGATCAGCTATTTTGCAATAGGAAAATGTATAAATGTGAATTTAAATTCGCCTCTGACACCAGCTTGTATTAATCCGCCTTGGCATAAAGCATAAAATAAGGCATAAAATAAATCACCCAAAAATTTTGTTCCGAAAAGTTTAAGTTTTCCTCAGCATTTTTAATTAAAAATTATTTTTTTTTCCGCACTAACTATTGCGTTGCTGTCAACTACTTTCAATTAATACCAATCCACGTGTCGTTTTGATCCAATCCATTGTTCCATTTAATGACACCCACAACCGACAAATGCGTTTTGGCTGAGCGTTTATGTGGTGACAAACCAAATGGCATTAAAGTCACGAACTAATAATCTCATTATTAAAGTATTTATACGAGCAATTGAATATTGTATAGAAAAACAAAACACAACCCAAGGAGAATAGTTTAGCCAAGGAATTTCTAGTATCTTATTCTCATCAAACACCACCAACTCCATCATTTGCTCACAGTCATAAGATGCCAAATACTCTAATATATAAGGAGGCTAAAGGAAATGCCACACATTTTTGCATGTTTGCAAATGGCATTTGAAAAAGTCACTCGTTGGAACAGGGGTATGCGTGTGGTGGATAAAAGGAGCTGAGTATTAAGGAAACTATGTGAATTAGTCAATTATCAAAGTTAAGAGAATTTATTAGTTATAAGCTCTTCCTTGTGATGGAAAAAATGTTTATTGCTTTGAAAAGTAAGGAATAAAGGCAAAAGGCTATTATCGACAAAATCTTTAACAAATATAAGCGCAAGGAATTTCGAATTAAATTTGATAATTTTTTATAAGAACTACTAACCTTGTAGTATAGTCGCATGAACTTCTTCCTGTCATAAGGAAGCTGAAACGAAGAACATTAAATAATATATTAATTTACAAATAATTTATTAGATACATATTTAATTTAAGAAGGTATTTTATACTAATGATCATTTTAAAATTCTATTAAAAATTTACTCATATTTCGGTAACTGCACCCATTTATCCATTTCATCTGCAGATTAACATTCCACAGGCTAATATATAAGTTCTACAAAGATCAATATTTCGCTTCAATCTTTAATTTGTGTTAGTAACGCCATATTGAAGCTATGTGACAGACGATATCAATATTACCCATCAACTTTAATTCTTATGTAGTATTTAAAGTGTAAAGACATACAATTTCTCGTCAGTAAATGTTTTTCGTCTGTTTAGTCTCCTTCTAGACGAACAATTTTACTTTCTGAAAATTTTCAAATTCACTTTTAAAATTGCATTCGTGCACGGACGATGAAATTTTGGTTTTGTAATTTTCATATAGAAATCTCATTGTAGGTAAAGTGCGAATAAGAAAACAAAAGGGAATTTCCAGTACATCTTCTTTCAATTCGTCTCTCCTATCTCCCTCCCATAAACTTAAAAATCGCAAGAACTAAAATTGATCGTGTGGACATATCTACGGGGTCTGTTCAATAGAAAAGGTGAATTTTAATTTTTCTAAAAAAATATTTATTTATTCATCAATTTCAATTTTGTTCCCTTCAAAGTACTCCTCCTTTGATATAATACACTTGTGCCAGCGTTTTTTCCAATCCTCGAAGCAGTTCTGATATTCACTTTTTGGTATGGCCTTGAGCTCTCTCAGCGATAAGGTTTTTATATCCGCAATAGTCGCAAAACGGCGTCCTTTCATGTGCTTCTAAAATTTTTGGAAAAGGAAAAATTCGCAGGGGGCCCAAATTTGGTAAATACGGTGGCTGAGGAATGATTGCGGAAATTTCAAAATTCACCTTTTCTATTGAACAGACCTCGTATAAACAAAAAGTGATGAATAATAAAGAAAAATGGTTTATTTCCACTACACTATGGGCTGTGGCTTATCCTTTACCAAAATTCTAAACGGAAACTTTTAGGTATCATTGTTTTTCCAAACATTTGAAGTTTTAATCCTCATTGTACGAGTATCTTTGCATTTGACAAATTTTAATTTTTCGCTCATAGTGCAGAATACAAAAACCTTGCCCTAGAAGCATTAAGCTTCTAGGGCAATCTGCTACTGTTAATTTGGTTGAATTGAAAAAAAGTTTCAGTTGTTAGATCTAGCCATAGAATAATTGAAAATATAAAATATTCTCATACACTTTTTCCTCCCACACTCCACTAAAAAACACACAAACGCAAGAACATCTAAACATTAACAATAATGAATTTTTATTCTAAATCAAAATAAAGAAACATGTTGAAATAAAATAAGCTCCCTGGGGTTTTGCTGAAAACGAAGAGTGCTTATTGCGCAAACTAGAATGAGTGAAATAAACGAATTTCACAGAATTGAAGAAAATTAATTTTACAGATTAGGCTGGCATTAGTTTAAAAAGCATGAGTTTATTCAATTTGCTTTTATTTTTTATTGCTTCTCTTTACAAAATGTCACTTTCGTTGACATTTGTTTTGTAGCTTTATCACTTAAAAGTTAAGCAATTAGGGACGTTTTTAAAAACACCATGTATGTATAACGAAGGTTTCAATTTGGGTTATCAGAAGCGTTCTAATAATCTACTAATGGTAACAGATTAATAATGTTATCGTTTAAGAGGAGAGAACAGATCCACAATTCGAAAAAAGCGCAATCATTAAGTGAAAAAGTCGTCGATAACCTTTTTATTGAACAAAGAAACTTGAGCATAACTTTCTTAATAATTTTATCATCAAATTGTTTATATAGAAGAGTTATTGAAAATGGGTTTTCCGCTTGTTTAATAGAAACTCTAACTGCAACTTTGATATTAAGCAAAATGGTTATCGATAACTATTATTAAATTGGACAAAAAAATTATATATAAATTAATTTCTCAAAAAATTATCGATAATTTTTCAAAACAATAACAAATATAGATTATTTTTCAAGTCAATTCCTTTTTTATAGAAGCCTTATTTAATAAAAAAAATTTTAAATCTGGCAAACAACTTTTATACCATGAAAAAAGTCATACATTTGCAGAATATTTATCGATGACTCTTACATAGGACAAATAAAATTTCAACGATCAAAAAAATTTTGATAACCCCTTTTTCCTTTAATGGAAAATCGCCTATTACACTTTATTATTATCGATAATTTTATATCTGTACAAAAAAGCGAAGTATGACTTTTATTTTCCTTAAAAAAAATTATCGATAACTTTATAATTTTAAGGAAACTATATTCATAAGTTTTTAAATTATCTTCTTAATATAAAAGACTTTTCTGGGTCTCTTATTAATGGAAAAGTAATTGTTTTGGCTTTATAGTTATCGATAACATGAAATTATGTTTTATAAAAAAAATTATCGATTTATATATAATCACTTTTTATATAGACGATTTTTTGATAACTTTCGGGAAATCAACCTATAGCCCTTACATTCGGCAAAAAGCTATACATTCGATCTTATAGTTATCGATAGCTGGAAATTTGGAAAACGTTTAATTTTCTTTCCGCAATAATACATATCGATAACATTCCATAACAGAGCAGAAAAAAATTTTACTAATTTTTATACAAAGGTCTCCGATAACTTCCATTCTCTTGCTCCTTTTGTGATATAGAAAAAAAGACAACCGCCTCTTGAGAGTTGCTAACAAGAAGACTAAGCTTAGGCTGGGACCAAAATACTCTCAAATATATTATTTAAAGCATAATCATTTCGGGTAGCGAACCGATTGCTGCTGATACTTGACAGCATTGTCTTGTGCCGTAGAGGTTGACATATTTAAGCTTGACGAAAGCTTTGTGCGTGTTCCATGCAGCCACACAAGATCACCTTGAGATTAGACCGTCTCTTGTTTTGAAAATTTATTTCTAAAAAAATTTATTTAAAACAAAACTTAATTTTTATTTCAATTCAATAATAAATACGTTATTTCTAGCCCATAAATCTGTTTTAGAAAAAGAAAAAAATCCAAATCACAATCAAAAGCAAAACTCATAAATCGGTTAAAAGAATACGAAAAGAAAAAGATTCCATTGAAATCTATTTAAACACATGAATAGTAACAGCAACAACAGGAACGCCAAACACTACCACTTGACGTTGAATGCAAATTTATTATCCTTTTTATACGAAATACATTTCGACTGGCACCCAGGCAGATCAAGTATATGAAAAAGAGAAAAAAAATAAATATAAAAGATATCCTAGCAAACGATGACAAATGTCCTTTAGCAAATTATGCAAATTTTCTAGACTTTAGAAGTCAACAACGGCAGCAACAACAACAAAATCCTTTCGCTTAACACCCGCATAAAATGAAAAAAATATATTTTTGAGAAGAGATTTGTAAGGACTTTTTTGTGTTTGGCAATAAAAGAATTTTCTGCTAGCCAGCAAGCAGGAATTGGAATTTTCTCCAATCTTAAAACTGAATTTTAGCTTTGTTCACATAATTAAGTCTTTAAGATTTTCCATTTTTTATTATATTTTTTTTTTGGCGCATAAGAGGAATGCGTAACCTTTTTTCTATTATTGGCAAAAGGCAGAACGAAATGATATTTGATGGTATAAAAGTATGTTAACTTTTTGCTAGATATTTTTTTCATGTGATTATTATGGCTGCGTGAGAATTAAGGGTAGGATTATCACAAAAGACACTCTACAATAAATACATTAGAAATTTTGTTGGTTTTCTGGGAATTCAAGCGTATTTTTCTACCCGTGGTTGAGGTAATTGATGCGATGAATATTGATCGATTAGAAATCGTGCGGTTTGATCGATTTTGAGAACAAATTTTTGATCTTATTATTGATCTACTTATTTTGTTGTTAAAAGCGTACTAGTTGTTGAAATGACATTAGGTTTATTATTTAATATTTTGAAAGAGAATGATGTGGAATTTAATGAAATACCATTCTTAGGATCGATCACAGTTCATCATACAAAACGACCGTTTTGAATTCGATTTACCTTATTTATTTAGATTTACATGGATGTTCTACTCTTCTTAAATTTTTAACAAAAACCATTAGTTTCAATTATAAAAAAAATATGACTATTGGCAAGTTTTTTATCCTTTGGCGACTTCCATTTCCAGTGCAGTTTATTTTTAAAAAATTATTCTATTATTTTTAGTCTCATTATTCAGAAACAGAAGTTTTGTAATGATAATTCTATATTATAATAATTTGAAAATTACCTAAATTTGCACATTTTTTTTCTACACGGAAATCTCTGCATTTTAATAACTTCTTAGGATGCTCTTTTCAGGATGTTTCTCCATAAAACTTTTACCCGCAGGATTTTTTTTCGATTGGACCAGCACCCAGAAGGTGACCCCTATTTCTGCAGCGCATTGTGCTGGAAATAGGAAAATACGATAGGATGTAGAGAATAGAGGGAGTAGTGATTGTGTACATTCGATGTGAACCTGTCCATGTTGGGTATGGCAGGAAGGACATCTGTAGGGAGTTCGTTGTACATACGAGTCGTTCGACCAAAGAACGAATTGTTTCTGTAATGCGTACTGTGATTCGCTGAACTATCGACCAAAAATGGATGCGCTCTTAATAAATATCGTTTTATTTGTAAATAAGAGCGGGTTTTGGAAACATATTCCCTTACTTCATTACAGCACATTCCATTGTAGTAACGATAAAATAACGTTACACATTCCACGTTTCGACGATGCTCCAGTGAATCAATAGAGTTTGCTACACTATTGTCACCAATGAGTCCTTTCGCCCTCTCCTGCACCCGGTCCAGTAGCATCAAAATAGGCTTTGAAACTCCGGCCCATACATGAGACTTGTATTCTATTTTTGGTCGGATGTAAGTGGTATAAATGGTAAATATATCAGAAGGTGTGAAGTATCTTTTATAGCGTCTTAAAAACCGAGGCACTTGAATGCTTCTTTATGCAGAATTTTCATGCGAAGAACATCAAGAGTGTTGGATTCCTCAATATTTATATCACCCATAAATACAGATGGAGCAGCAAGTAGGGTCATACGTTTATTCGTAAGCATACAGCACTGTGTCTTACGACAGTTGAAATCGACCCATTCAGAGATTATTACAAGATCTTGATTAAGCGTATTATACATATTTTCCCTCATCGTACGGTCAAATGAGTAGGAATGGTTTATGCTGCTGTCATCTGCAAAGGAGTATATAGGGTTGGAAGTTTTACCTAAAAGGTCATTAAGAAAAATAGGAAACAGGATAGGAGAGGGAATGGAGCCTTGTGGTACCATTGAATTTATCTTGAACTCGTCCCATGAGATCCAATCTGTAACGATTCGCATAGTGCGATCCATGAGGAAGCTCGATATAAACCGATTAAGGACAGAAGTTCCCCATGCTAGACGCTGTCAAAAGCCTTGCAGATATCTAGAGCCACCACCTTATTTTTGCCCAAATAATGAGTAGAATGACAGCATTTCTCCGAGAGGAGTGCCAGTAGGTCACCAGTAGAGCCGTCTCTATGGAAACCATACTGACTTTTATTTAGTAAACAGTGAGACTCTAAATACCTACCAAGATGGAAGTTAAAAATACCTTCCAACGTGCCCAACACATCGCTATTGGGCAATAATTTTCAGGGGTCTGGCGTTACATTAGCAATCTTCTGCCACAATGGAAATTTACTAGCGTAAAGGTTGGCTAATTCACGAGCTAACGTCGAACAACACAGCTTCAAGACTAGTGCTGGGATTCCATCTGCTCCAGGAGATTTATTTATTTATATTGGGATCAGCAAAACCCTTTCCATTGCATGTGCTCGAACAATATTTTTGGCATAGGTACAGAACCTCTTTCGATTTCGGATGTTTTTGACTACTTTTCGGCAAGTTAGAATTACTTGCAAATAATTCGGCCAGTATGTTAGCTTTATCAACCGCGTCCGTGAATATTTGGTCATCCTTTAAAAGAGTTGGAATTGAAGAACTAGCATTATCCTTGACTCCTTCAACGAATGAGTAAAAGCTTTTGCTGCTCTGAGCAGCAAGGGCTATACCACGAAGGCACTGCTCGTATAGAGCATTTTCATGCCTTAGCATAAATCCCTATATATTAATTTAGTGCCGTTACTGTCTTAATTTCTGATGAGGTTAACACGTTGACTGTTAAACATTTCACGATGACACAATGTTCCCTGGTTCGTGTTCAGTTTCAGCCGACAAAAAATATCAATAGGAAACTTGTATTATGATAAATGATTTTTACATACAGTAAGTACAATATATATAAAAAACTGTAGGCAAACACCATTAGTAGTTCAAAAAAAAAAAAACGTTTCTTAATAATATCTTGAGCATGCCTTCAGATCCCGTGAACAGGACACAAAAAAGGGAACATGTTGCAATGGAAATCCTCTGTTTTAAATCATTTGAAAAGATTAGAATTTTCACTACTTCTGAATCACAAATTATTGGATTTTATTCACTTCTTTGGAAGTTCTCTTTTTATTTGGATATATACCAAATAGTTTGCGGGTAATTGGTCTACCAGAGTTATCTGAGTGCTGCTTAGAACCACCGTCATATAAAAGCGAACAAATTGTAGTATAATTCTAGTACGTTTATGCTGGCAAATTGCTTTTTCTCAAACATAATTTTTTTAACTGCGGGTAGATTTTTTTATTCCGTCATTTAGTCATACATGCCAGTGAGTGACTATAATAAAGTCATCATAAAAAGTAAACGGATTGAATTTTATGACAATGTTTGTTATTTGTAACAGTTGGTTGTAATGTCAACTAACCCATCATCATATTATTGAGATGATCATTATTTAATGTTTCATAAACAAAAATGTATTAAATGGAGTGGAAGATAATCCAATTATGGTCACTTATATGCAATATTTAAAAAACAAGCAAGGACCAACAATATATACATATATGGTATATAAATATATCTAAAAAAATAAGCTGTCAAACTGTCACTCTTTCTGTTGTTTACTATAGAAACTTGGTAAGTTTGCTGTAGCCTAAAAGTGTGCCAAATAATATTATTTTAGGGAAACTGTCTAAACTTATGCATTAAAGAGTAATTCATATTAAAAACAATTTTAATATGAATATTGTTTACTATGTTATTTAGGTCTCGCTATTATTATTTTAAAGGAGTTCTTGCCTTAATGCCTTATATGCTTCTATTTAAAATAAAAATATAACAATAGTTAAAAATGTAGCTTAAGGCTTAACAGACATATGGTGAAACCCAAAACCCGTTGAAAAAAATTTAAAAAGTACCAATTTCCACAGTGCCATAAATACGATAAATTGAATTTATTACATTTACATACTTAAAATGTATATACAAGCAAATATTTTTTTCTCTTTCTAGGTCTGGTTTCAAAATCGCCGAGCAAAATGGCGTAAAACAGAAAAATGTTGGGGCCGCAGCACTATTATGGCTGAGTATGGCTTATATGGTGCCATGGTGAGACATTCCTTGCCCCTGCCCGAAACAATTCTAAAGTCAGCCAAAGAAAATGAATCTGTAGCACCATGGCTACTAGGTATGGAGAATAAAAGTAAATGCAATAATTGTATCACAATAATAACTTTTAAATTACACAAAAAAAAAAATTATTTATATCCTTCGGTGTATGAATACTAATGTATACTATAATGCCGGAGACTACGTAATTACTTTTAAGTGAAACACAAGCAAAGTATAGAATTAGGATGAGAGAAATATTTTTAATGATGAAGGATTAAATTCAATTATTTATTCATTTATACACGCAAGAGAACAGCAATAGTTCGATCATGGATTGCAAGCCAACCTCAACTGCGTTGCCAGTTGTTGCAAATGATATTACGTATGATGAGTGGCAGCTGATAGTTGCAAATTGCTGTTGCTTGTCAATGCCTTACTAATAGCTGGAAATTTTTAGTTACCAACTGGCAGCTAGCAGAACTTGAAACTAAGTTGCACCAAAATTGTAATACGTATTTAAGGTTCTTTCTAAATATTTATACAGGTCATCGCAAGAGCTCAGGTGTCACACTATGTTTACTATTTACTTCTTCTGTTTACATTTTTGACTGCCATTCCGGGTTTCTTTTGTATTTGTCTGTACTTTTAGGTGCCATTGGGTTTTTTAAACCAGCAAAAAAAAGTGCAATAATAATTTTTTGAATATTAAAATAACTATTGTGGAGTGAAGACTAAATAAGTGAAAACAATAACTGTTTCCCCAAAATTTAAAAAATATATAAACAAAGTGTTACGAAGTGTACACGTATATAAAAAGCATTAATTAAAACTTTTAATAACAGAAGTTTATTTAAGTTGCCACAAGATCTGATGAAAAGGGCGAATTGGAGTAAAATTTGTGGCAAATAGCTATTGCAAACAAATATAACTGGAGGAAATCACCTTCTGTGCCGCAACAAATACGGAGTAAGTATATGCCTTAAACAAGAATAAGTAATTTTTTTTTATTAAATTGACAAACACAAACTGCCTTGTCTGCAGAGTCTTCGGCAAGGATCGAACCTGCAATGTTCGGACTTGTAGTATACGACGCTAACCATTAGTCTAAGAAGGCACTTAAGGTGTTTGGTCGAATAATTATAATAATGCTTTACCTGCATCCTTTTTTTACGTGGGAGCCACTTCGAACATTATCAACATCACAAAAATATCACAAAGATCAAGAAATGGAAACAGAGTGAGATGTACTTAAATAAACCTCAATATACTATACAATGCACACGCAGATAAATTAATGTTTCTTACACATTTTATTTAGTTTTAATTAAGATTTATGTATTTTTAGCCCATCCAGCGATTCCAAAAAAATTCAAGGTTCGGAAACGAGACCAAGGACATATAAATCATCTTCATAAAAAGATCGAAGGACGCCCAGAGTTGTTGTTTAACCGATATTTTCGAAGAGCAGCTGCTTTTGACAGCAGAAACATTTATTACACAAAATTTTTTTGTAATACATATTGTGTTTTTTGTAGAACTCCGACGATGACTTGTATAAATTGATCTTGGGAAAACTGATTATGTAAATTTCATATTTATTGATTTTCGTTCTGATCACATTATTTAAAGAATTTTGCAATATAGAATTCATTGATTTACAAAAAGCAAAATTAACAAAAAGACAATTATTTTAGCAACACATCTAACATACATTTAACTTGTTTCTTAATTCATGTATTTTTTGATAGTTTGTTTGCTTTCGATTAACAATTAACTTAAAATTGACAACATCACTGGTTTGTTAGGATCAACAAAAACAAAAGAAATATTCTACCAAAAGCGAATACACGTATCAATTGGCAATAGAAAAAAAGTAGACAGCAAGTAACAAAATGATTTAAAGTAAAACAATTGAAATTGGAAATTCACTTTTTGAACAGACTTTCAAAGCATGACTAATTTTAGAAAAATTGTATTTGTTTGCAGCACCTAAACCACTTAAAAAATAATTGTACTTTTACTACAACAACAAAACACATAAATAAACTTTTAGTATTTTAAACGTTGTCATATGTTAGAAATTTGTTCAAAAATTATATCAGCAGATGATAATAAAAAAATTACAAACATAACTACCACCATTATCGGAATCTTTATCATGCTCATACTTGTCTTTATTATTCAATCACCCTTTTTAGCACCCCTTAGAGAGACAGACACATAGACAATCTTCGACAGCACCCAAAAAAAAAAGCAATAAGGGATTCATAAAGAGATAGCACTTGACAAAATCCAACAAATTGTTATATAAATACCACAATAAAGCACCAGTTTAAGCCAACAACAAATAAACAAAAAAAAAAATAAGCAAAGGGGGAGAGGACGGACCACTATATTAGAGATGCGCAATAAAGTCGACTTTAAGGATTAACAAACGTCCAAATAAATGAATGTGAAATGTTTCGAAGAGGGGTGAGAGAGAATGCACGCACAAAATTTAATATTATTAGGTTTTAGATCATTGATGATTATAAAAAAACAGGGTAATGTAAAAAAGGTGTTTCAGTTAATGCTTTGCGACCGGAAAAATATGTATGACTTTACAAATACTTAAAGACAACAATTAATTAATTTTAAGTCAACTAAACTTTAGTTTAAATAAGAATTTTTGAAGAGATCCTTCTGAAAATAATTAGCTAAAGTACTTTTTCTAAAAGGTACTTCTTTTAAAGAGTATTTTTTCCAAAAGTTAACTCTTTTAAAACATTTACCTATTTTAAAAAGGTTCCTATTTTAAAACGTCATTTTTTTTTAAATCACCTCAGATGACAATACTTTTAAAAAAAGGACGTTAATGGTACTTTTTCAAAAGGTATTTTTGTTAAAATGTACTTAATTCAAAAGGTAGTTTTTAAAGGTATTTTTTAGAGGTATTTTTTAATATTCTTTTTTAAAGGTAATTTTTTAAAAGACAATTAAAAGTTACAGGGGGCTTTTTTCAATGCGCACTTTCATTAAAAGCATTTCTTTTAAAAGGTTTTTTTAAAATAATATTTAATAGCTGTTTTTTAAAAGTACATTTTTAAATAGTACTTTTCATATAGGTAATTATTCGAAAAGTACTTTTCTAAAACGTTCTTTTTTAAAAACTAGTTTTCTAAAAGTAAGTTTTTATAGGTACTTTTTAAAAGTACATTTTTAAGAAACCTTTTAAAAGTAATTTTTTATATGTACTTTTTTCAAAAGGTACTTCTTGAGACACTTTTTTAAAAGTAACAAAAGAGATTTTCTAAATGTACTTTTTTCAATACGCATTTTTTAAAAAAGTGTTTTTTGAAAGCTGCTTGTTTTAGCATGTACTTTTTGAGGTGTAATATGTAATAGCTACTTTTTAAAAGGTACACTTTTAAAACGTACTATTTTAAAAAGTACTTTTCTAAAAGGTACTTTTTGAAAAAGCAATTTTCTAAAAGGTAGTTTTTATAGGAAGTTTTTAAGAATACTTTTAAAAATTACATTTTAAAGAAACTTTAAAAGTAAAGGAACTTTTTTAAGGATACTTTTTTAAGGGTATTTTTAAGCAATTTTTCCAAAAGTATTTTATAAATAACTTTTTAAGAATACTTTTTTAATAGTTACCTTTTAAATATATTAAATACTCAATATTGAAATTTATTATTTGGGATATTCTCCCCAACTAACCGTTAGAAACAATTAGAGCTTTTGCAAAATGCATTGCTTAAATTCTCATATTGTATTTGATTTCTGTGGCATAAACATCCGAGGTTGAATGTTTTCAAACTGCTTAAACTTCACTGACGATTTGGTTTTAGCAACCAATGAAATGTCGGCATATGAAGAGCTAAAGCCACAACAAACAATGCATTTTCCAAAAGCTCTAATTTTTTAATATTTTTTTAATTTACTGTAAATTTAATTTCATATACTGTAGATTAAATGCAAATGTTATGGAACCTTCACCACATGTTGGAAAACCTTTTTCAATATCAAACACATTTCAGTTGTTGTTGGAACAACATCAACATTTTATAATTAATAATACTTAATCGCTTAATAAAAGCACAAAAGGAACAAAAAGATTGAAAGACATACAGAAATTCAATATTATCCTTTTTATTGTTTTAAGCAATAAAAACGGATAACTTTCTGAAAAGAAAGTAATTCTTCAAAGAAATATTAGCAGTAGTGCACATGGCAGAAAATTGCATTTTGGATCCATTGGTAATTTGAAATATATTTACAAAGCGTTGAAATACATTTGAGTAGCTCTTTATTTCTTTTAATATTGACAAACACACTGTTCTTCTAATTTATTTTATACTGCTTAAGAAATGTATGGAAGTTTATGAAAAATTGCGAAAATTATCAATAATGTTTTAATTATATACACTTCTTATGAAAACATTTGCGAGTTTGATTTAATGTTTAATTAATTTCAGGCATGCACCGTAAGTCAGTCGAGGCCCAGCATAATCTTAGAGACGATGCAGACGTTACTGATCAGGAGGAAGGCGAATTCGAGTCTTCTGCTTCAAAGTCGAATGATATCTTGCAGCCTCAAAGCCGTTTATCTTCTTCAAGTGAGTCTCTAAATGTGGTTAGTCCTACTCTTACCCCACCATCAAATTTCACAAATCACCGGCACTATATATCCTCTCCTTCATCGACACCAACAGCGACATCAACATCTTCGCATTCGCCACATATTGACTTAAGTTCGCCATCTCCTACTGCCCAACAAATACAGCAGTACTTTAATAATTCTTCTCCCCAACAATATGGAACCACACAAGCTGTAAATCATTTACCACCTCCGGCAGCATTGTCGAATCATAGCCCGCCTACTGTAACAACAACTGTGCAACCACCCCCTCCAAAGTCTTATCATCCGCTTCTAGATGCTGCTAATGCAAGTGCTTGTGCTGGAGCGGCCAGTACCAAGGATTTTCATATGATTATGAACACAGCTGTGGCTGCTGCAGCGGCAGTAGCCGCTCGCTCCAATTCTAAGGATTTTTATGGATCCAGTTTTGTACAAGATCCCGACACATTTAGGTAAGTTTATCACTCTCTTATTAATATGAAGAGAGCAATTTGGTTAAGCATTTGATCTTTTGAATTTGTTTTATTCTCTAAATAAAAGGTAACATTTATTGCCCTTTCAAAGAGAAAAAAAGAGAAAGTTATTAGGAAGGAAACACCATAAGTTAACCGTACAAAGTCTATAAAATTTCGTGTACCAAGTTTCAAAGCTGCCAGTAAGAACTCCAATCTAAAGCCATCCTGAGCATGGAGGAGGCTGAAGATGCTCGCGGTTATTTAAAGGCTAAAAACACTTTCAGCCCAAATTTATATGGACTATATGTAATGCAACCAACGTGCTAGTAAATTTTAATTCTTTATGATAAATTTTGGAATTTCCAATAATTTTCGAAATAGTGTAATAAAATAATTCATTCGCTATCCGCAATTGTTAGCGGAGCTTAAAGTTTTAGTTCTACAGCAATATGCGATCCAAATGTAGTATACCAGACTACTCGTATAATGTTCAATTCACAATACCTCGTGTATCCTTGTATCGATTGTACTGTCGTAATGAAATGTAATAGTGTAAACTTGTTGTTGGCAATTTTCATATAAGAATTAAATACAATCATACACTTTTATAGGACTAAAAGACTAAAAATTCCCAAGAATAAAACACCTCTATAGCGACTGATTTGGGTGGAAACAAGGGGAGTGGCACATCCCATAAAAATTTATATATAGCAATCATACAACTGGCTGACTAAAATATTGATAGTGTTTGGGTTACTCTGCAGCCATTGCACGTAGTCTGAAGCAAAACTGACTGAATAGAAGCAAGAGGAGTGACACCTCCCACAAAAATTAACAAATAATACTCCTACATTTTGCTGAAAATCTTAGGAAAAACAAGTTGGATAGGAACAAGAAGTGGCATCTTTCTCACAAGTTGAGAGTTTTGTTGTTCTTCTAAGGGAGTTTGTTTAAATTTAGAATGATTTTCGTCATCCCACGTCAAATTTGGTTTGTAAACAGACCGTTTTCGACTATGTGCACCGTTGTCACTGCAGATCGCTTTTCTCTTGTTCGTTGTGCTTACATAGCTCCTTCTGTTGCGTATGTCTCTCTATACTTCCCGATACACATCAAGTTACTCTCCTTTCGTTTAACCGTTTTTTAAATGTGTGCTGATGTACATATGTTGTCAATCATATGATTCGATCCTTGTTCCCTTATTTTCCTGTTGTCATCCATTATGTGTTCGAAAAATATTGTTTTAATCTTCCGTCCCCTTTGCCCCATGTAAGCATATTTTCATTATTTATTACTGAATATAATGGTGTGGGCTCTTAAAGTTCGTGTGCTCCATAGGTAATCGCATTTGGACCAATATATGAAAGGAAAGATTTTACGTCAGTACCTGTCATAAACTTAACCTGACGGTGCTCTTCGCACTGGGTGAATAAAGCCGTTCACCACCGTCCCGTCGTCCCTTCCAGAGGCACATACCGGGTGAGGCAACAACATATGCCCCTAATAGGGACAAACATGGTAGCAAATTCTGTACAGGCTGCAGAACCATGTACAGACACCTTGCTAGAGTGCTGGAGCTATCTAACCTCCTACTACCCCAATGGCCCGGCAGCAAAATATTGCCCCCATCTTACCTGGGGCTTCGCCAACAGCAAACAATAGGGCAGCTTTGTCGAATAGCAACAACACCTAGAGATATATGACCTGAAGAGAGCATCTACAATCGGTCACTAGCACCATATTGCAGACACACTCATCCGACCCATAACGCGTATCTTTGGGTTTTACTTACAGCCACCACGTGATCCCCGAAGGGACCTCTCCCATAACCAGTCTAGGACAAGTCCCAGGGGCTACTGGTTCCCGTGGCACCAGATGGGACTCTGGTCAGCCGCGTGTTAAAAACACCTCCGATTTTAGGTCTCATGCAAACCTGAGGTATCGGTAGCACGCACTTCTACCCAGAGAAGCATAGGCAGAGCTACTTCCTTAAATTACTTATATGCACGCCCGTTGCCCTGTTATTTCAGAGATTGGGTAGTAACATATTAAGTTGAAGGGGTAATTGGCCAAAGGTCAAGGTCTGGAAAGACCATATTACCCACTTACCGGACGAGCGAGCGAACCCACTTTCACCTTTAATTTACTTGCATGCGCGCCCGTTGCCCTGTTAATTCAGGGATTGGGTAGCAACATACAAGTTTTTAGGGGTTATCAGCAAAAAGGCATAGGTCCGGAAACCTGATAACCCTATACCCCAGGAAGCACAACACCAAGCCAGCATGACAAGATGTATAAACCGTTCCCCCCGGGGGGATATGAAAGGAACAGGTGGAGTGGCACATCATATAACAACTTTAAAAATTATCTTTAAAAGGTTTAAAATAAAAGGTTTTTTACAACACAAAAAAAAATTCAGCCGACGACGAAGTAGACTCTAAAACATTTGGAATAACAAAAAGTATAAATATATGGGTTGTCTGTCTACAGAAATATTTGCAGCCGTTGGCAAGATAAATGTATCTGCCTTTAACGTGCCAACGGATATATAGTCTAGCCCTTTTAAAGCCTTTAGAGACGCTAGGAAGTCGATGTTACAACAGATATTAATACAGTTAAAACAGCAAAGCCGAAGTTTTAGTACAACTTTGACTGTACGCAGTCCTGTAGGGAATCATGTTTCAAACTAGAGCCACAATTATATAAATATTTGTTACAAATTGATGAACAAAATGAGGCACTCTTTTCAGAAAGGAAAGCGCTATTCATATTTGAAAAATTTTAAATCCCCTTTTTTATTTGGACAGAAAGAAATCTTCAGTTGTTAATTTGAAAGCGTCTAAATAATTGATAATATTACATTGAGATTTCACAAAATTATTTATTTTAATTATCAACAATGATGAAGATCATTTAGTTGGTGGGCGCCTCAAGACAAGGTGGAGTCCATACCCACTCTCTGAAATGCACGCAATCGAGTTTATCTGAAACAAAACCTTGTGCAGGAGGGCATTGAATAGATTCAGCCTCAGCACCAGCTGTTGTGCACTTCAAGTAATGAGTGGGATCCCAAAAGTTACGAACGGGTACATTTAAGTTCCTGCTGGTGCAATCGGGCTTATTATTGCCAAGAGGATCACAAGCCAGAACATAAATGAAACTAGCAGCCAAAATGCTTAAACAGGTAACTACAAAAATGTTAAGACGATTTATTTTATTTTTTTTTTAATGAGGATTTAATGAATTTACTTACAAAGTTTCATTATTGTTTATTTATTTTTTAGTTGTTGTCTTTATTCAGTTGATTTAAGAACTTTTAATTTGTTTAAATTTTTTCTACTTTTTATACCGAAAATTTCAATTTTCAATATAAAAAAAATATATTTTTTTATAATGACATAACTTATCAAGTTAATATAAAAATATATTGGCTAGAAATATGTTATCAACGTTTGTCAATAACAATGTTTTAATTGATTTTCATGGTAAATTATTTTATTTTATTTTATTTGTTATAATATAAATTTATACACATAAAAACATTGATAAAAGAAAACATGAAAGATGTGACCTAAAGATAGCAAAATTAAATTTTACGTCAATTGGAAATATCATTATCATTAAATTGTTAAAAAAAGTACCCGTGCGAAGGTTTCCTTAATTAAACAAAATGTTCTAACAAAAGAAACAAAAGATAAGAAAATACACATAGTCACCTTTTCAGAGCTGTTTAGCTCCTAAAAATATACATGAGCACATGTGCAGATACATAACCAACTTTTGCTATTAGAATGTACTTTTTTTAAGTATTTTAAGAGACATCTAAACATGGCTTTTACGTTGCCAATAGATCACAAAAGATCATACTCTCAGTGAAGAGCGTGTTAATTAGTGAATAGATTTGAATACAATATTGCGATGAGCTTCTTCATGCTCTTTTGCTCTTGAGCAGGATGTACCGCTCCATGCACAACAACTTCATATACTGTGGAATCGGGATGCAAATTACGGTATTTAATTACGATCTAAATTTTCATTTTCCCATTAAAATTCGGGCACATATGAAGAGAGCTGTGTCATACAGCCTCTTAAAAAAGTGAAAACTTCTTTCGTCATTTTAAAAATATGTTTAGTCCTTCCGTTGGCAATAATTGCAGATGAAGCCTTATTAAAGGTGCCAGCAGACGACATGTTTTTCACATTGTATGTGTCAAAATTTACATATGTAAACGGAAACATGTCGTGTGTTACCTTTAAAACATTGCTTGTGTAAAAAACATGACAAAAGGCATAAGACATTGACGGTTGATTATGTGCACTATCATTAGCCGTCTGAATGAGTATTTTGCAAAGACAAATAAACCATATAATTTTTTTTTTTTTTTTTTTAATTTAACGTTGTCGTTTTATTAAAATGAGTCCAAAAATGTATAGATTTTTAGATACAACTTCAACGTCTTATTTATAAAAGAAAAAATTAAAAAAACACATTTGCGTCGCCAGTAATTCAGCGACGGGACCAAAAATATTTCGACGGCTGCAAGCCATTTATCAAACAAACGACGTGGATATTTTTGTAATCAGCTGTTCTCAATAAACATGACCGATGTCAGTGTGATACTACATGTACGTTTGTGGCCAAAAATTATAAACCTTATGTAAATTAACCAATATTGACAGACATAAAGAAAAACATACGAATCGAAAGCTTAAAAAACACATGTAAAAAACATGTCGTCTGTTGGCACCTTAAGGGCCACACTTATCATGTGTAAACATAAAACATTTCGGTTTTATCCCCGACTTTATATTAGATCGTAATCATGCATATTACATGGCATGGTTTCACTTTTGGTTGAGCTGATTAATGAATCAATAAAACATGGTAAATGACACGATGACTTCGGAAAGAATTAGAAATTTCCCATTGAGATAATTTAGAAAAATAAGAAATGCATAAAAGCGAAATGCATATTAAAAGGACAAAATATTAATAAAGGGAAAAAAACTTCAAATCTTTAGCAGCAGCCATGAAAAATAAAATGATCCGATTGTAAATCTAATTGTTTTTGAGGCGGAATTTTATTCATTTCCATTTTTCCTGTAAAACTTCAAGTTTTCTACAAGAATTTCTTAAAGAAGTACGGCCGAATTGTTAATTAATTATTTTAATTACTTTTCAACTGTAAGTCTAATTAATCATACAATGAACATTTTAAGACGGAATTAATCTCTTTTTATGTGGCTAAATTAGATTGTAGTTAAAGATAAAGTGAATGAGATATTAAATAGAAATAAGAGAAAACTTGCATTTCTCTGGTATGTCTTGTAAATTCGGAATCACTGCAATTACTTCAGTACTGTACTGGTTTTTAATGCAACTCACGTGCTCCAAGAAGATATCGAAATCGTCCTTTTCACTACATTTCTGGGTTTAGCATGTTTTGTGTTAAAAATATGCTCCAGGATTTCCATCAACAGCAGAACGATATGCTGTCATTATATATGGCTCATATGGATGATATTTTTATTGATTATCAACATTTGAGTTACCCTTACTTTTCTAATCTAGAAGTCATAAATTACGTTCGTCAGCAGTACAACGCTCCTTTAGTACATTTTTCACATGGCTACGTTCCATAGTAATGAATCATGAGCTGAACTGCAAACAAATCTTATTCGCATTTTATGATCACAAATCTAATCGAATATGGTTATAAAATAGATCGAATATGGTTATAAAATAGAATGAATATGGTTATAAAATAGATCGAATATGGTTATGTCCATAACAAACAACCAAACTTCACTCCTTCTGATCTCCTTACTATTTATATCAGTCCGAAGATGGACTCACGTATCTCACGTATGGGCCGATGCTTCAAATTCTATTTTGAAATTACTAGACAGCGTACAGGCGAGGAACAAGAAGCTCATCGGTGATAGTATTGCAGCCAACTCTATTAAATCACTGGAGCACCGATGCAGTGTGGAGTGATTCTCGCTGTTTATCGTTACTATAATGGAATGTGCTTTAATGAAACACGGGAACTTATTCCCGAGAATTGATATTTTTAAGAACCACTGGCTTTTCATTAAGAACACATCCATCTGTGGTCGATGTGTTAGTGAGTCAACCGAACTTTGGTGGATTTCATATTTTTGTTGTTTTTCTAGTTCCAGCGCTGCGCGTTGCACGAGTAGGGTCCTTTAAAAAAAAGTAGCTACTAAAATAAAATAAAATAATTATTGAAATAATTAATGCATACTACTTAAAGTGTCATTTCTAGAGCAGATAGGTGGCGAAAAGCGGAGTGAGAGCTTAAAACTTTTTACAACTCGTGTTGCACGTTTTATTTATTTTTATGGCAGTGTTGCAGCGCCTCTCGTACTAAGTAGACGCATTAACATTCTTAAATTGTGTGTTTACCCATTTTATTAATTGTTTTACTGCGCCGACGATTCTGTACATTAGCATAGAATAGGATCAATCGTACTGTATTGTACGTATTGAGCGAAATTTAAATTCTCCCTAATTTTTGTACATACCTCATATTCGGTCTTCACATGGACTTCAATAATAAAATTAAATTCTAAAACCAATATTATGCTATGGAATTTAGTTGTGAAATACAGCTTGCTTCACCATGGTATATGTAGACAATTCAAAGGCGACAAAACAATATTCTCCACACGATTACAGCCACTTCTTGGAATATAAAGAATATCTAAATATACCGCTGGCTAAAAATAGAAGTTGGATTTCAGCCCAAGCCCACAATCCCACTGATATGGAAGATACTCATGCTCTTAGCTGAACATGAGAGAAACCGACTTGCATATTTAGGTCAGTCTGATTTGTTGCTCTAGAATGCTTATCACCAATATATTGATATAGTTCTGACAATGTAAAATCGCCTATTGGAGTTACTTTACAGCCAAATCGAGCTATGCAATAACAGGGGAGGTGTTTGACCCCTTCTTGGCAATTTTTCCAGAAGTTGCTAAGAGGAAGGATTCAAGTAGTCTAACGGTAGTGGGTTCGGGGTTTATACCAAAGAAGCATATAAGTGTTACTGAAGACTTATATATTTTTTTTAAATCAATAACTTATCAACTTTGTTTCTTGTGGCGACATTTCATTGGTTTCTAAACCAAATATGAACGGCTAGAGCCGCAACAAACAAATTTGAAAAATTAAAACAGTTCCGACAAATCTCAATATTAAAAATAATAACTTTTTCTATTGCAATAGAAATCTTAAGAAAGAAAGAAATATACTGGCAATATATCGGCAAGGCTGTCAGCTATTAAATATCTGTCATCTAAAATGGTATTATGTAGTACACTTTTCAAAAAAAAATAATATATTTTTTCTATATTCTTGACTTGAATCGTTCTACTACTTCTTCAATAAATTTTATTTTGTATTTATCGATATTGCGATACTCGTTGAGTATCATTTTCAGTAAAATTATGATTATTAAACAAACATAATTCTCTAAAAGCTGATACTCAATGAGTATGGAAATATCGATAATTATAAATGAAATTGTTTAATCATTAAATAAGACTTTGAGCTTAAATATTTTAATGAAAATTGTTGTGAAAATTTCAAAAAAAAAAATATAGACATTATTTTTTATTAAATTTTTAATACTTTAAATTTTCTTACGGTCTAACGAATGGGCAAAGTGAAGTCCACTTCCATTCGTTCCATTCAACACATTTTTTTAAGGTTGAATCAAAAGCTGATCCTTCTTTATCTTCTTCACATTGTACAGATTTAGCATCACCGCCAATAGATTCGCACAGCCAGTAAGCAGTGGGATCATAGAAATTACGAATCTTAATCCCCAGAAACTCTTTAGTACACGTTGGTTTGTTATTACTATCAGGGTCACAGGCCAAAGCACAGGCAAAGGCCAATACAGGGAGCAAAGCAACTGTAGAAATAAAATAAAATTTCAAGCCATTTCAAATGATATAGAGCAATTTAAAAATCTACCCAATTTCATTTTGCAACACAATTTTACCAAGTTACTGACTGATGACTGTCTTACATATTTGTTTAGAATTTATAGGAAATATCTGAAAACAAAATTTCACCAATCTTGTCAAATTTGATTCGTAAATATTATTAGTTCTCTTTTTATCAATTTGATAAGAAAAATTTTTTAATTGATACTTTTTTTCATAATACTGTATAATACCAAATAAATCAGTGTATTACTGCTCTCGTTAGTAAAGGAAGTAACTTTTAGTACAGGCAGAGTGATTTTAGAGACAGCATTAAAGTTTTATTTTCTTATTTCAGTACGTTTTAAAAATTAAGGACATTTATCCTGAAAACAGCATAACTAAAAATAAATTCTTTTGACTTGTTCACACCTACATAAATATTTATTTCATATACATTTTCTCCACTATAACCTACTAAGTGTCGCAAATATCAATCATCATAGTTGCAAAAAAAAATAATAATTTGTTTGTTTATGATAACGAAAAATTATTGCTCTAAATTATAAACTCGTAACTGATAATGTAGCAACTTATTTCTTTATAATTTTCCAACTACTTCTGCCTCAGTTTTTCTTATAAATACTGAAAACTTAATTGCAGTTATATTAAGTTCATACATTTCTCTCCTACGGACTACATACAAACTATCAGAAAAATGAAGGCTAGTAAGTTTTCCAAACTTTAATTTCTTTTCGTTCGATAGTTTATATTTTCGTTTTTGATCTATAGTTTTTTGGTTGACCATTTTGGGATTTGCTGTTGCTTGCGTTTTAGCATGTGATCCCGATGGCGATAATAAGCCTGAATGTAACAGCAGCACTTTAAATCAGCCCATTCGTAATTTCTGGGATCCCACTCACTACTGGCTGTGTAGCTCTGCAGATGCTGAACCTGAATCAGTACGTTGTCCTGATTCCCAAGGTTTCGATTCTGCTAAGGGAGTATGCGTTCCATTCGATGAATGGCAATGGACCGAGCCATGCTCTCAAGTCGCAGCTTGAAATAAGATTTGACATTCAGAAAAAAAAAATACGAAATAAATAGCAAATCATTTTAAAGTAAACAAATATGTTTGTGTATGTTTTTAAGCAGCGGGTATACAACTGGGATTCGAAAATTTTGTTCGAGCAAACTGATTCGATTTGATAAATTACTTAATTTTTAAATTACATTGTACAATAAATTGTAAACACTTTATAACCCTCTAACTGAAGATATAGCCAGCCAAAACTTAATGCATGTCACAGTAACCTGTACAATGACGTTAATTACTTAAATCAATTTCAAGTATATAATTGTCTTAACATCAAAGATATATCGCGTGCTAGATTCAAAAAAATTACAATTCAAAATCTTTCAAAATCGGTGATTTTAAAAATTAATTCATATAACAAATCTTTAATGACTGGTGAAATTTCCTTTCCATCAGAGTCTTCTTTAACTGGAAAAATCCCACTATGGCTGATTTGTTTTACTTGCTTCCTTTGTAAAAATTTTCTAGCAATAATTTTTATAATTGAATATTCAATTTAATTAAACTGACAATAAGTATTCAAAAAATAAATTATTATTTATTTAAGTCCAAGCAAAAGCATGACAAAAAGCACTAGTTTCCACATTTTCTTCACATCTCTCGTGTTCGGCTAAGAGTGTCCCTACTTCTCAGCCGAGTATGGCCTTTGCAATGTAGAATGTTCCGGACTAATGGGTTTGGATGATACTCTAGTTTCTTTATACTATATATGTTGTCACGTTTTTGAAACCATTGTTTTAACCAAAGGAACATCTAGATCTTAATGAATACGCGAATTTTTGACATACCAAGGGGCGGCTGTAATCATACGCAGAATTTTATTTTGGCGCCTTTGAATTTTTTCTATATTGGATGCTGAGAGGGCACCCCACAACTGGATTAAATAGCACCATATTGGTTTTAGGATCGCATCATATCGCAAACTAGGCTTAGTGTTGTATTTCTCCTCATAAGCCATTTATTTTGACCAGCCTTTAATTTCATTTGTGTCAATTTAGCATCCATATTAAGCGACGATCAAGATGAATTCCGAGGTATTTGAATTCATTATGTTGAAGTATTGATTGAGCGTTAATTTGGATGGGGGAACATGTTTGTCTTTACAATGTAAAAGTGATGTGAAGACATTTTCACTCGAACACTTTTAATCTCATGTTTTTAACAATTTTCCCAACATTAAAATGCATTCCTGAAGCTAGGAGCTTAAAAAAGTTGTATCATCAGTAAACGTGGTTTATTGACATGTCAGAGGCATATATCAAATAGATGATTTGACATAAAATACTGCCTTAATGAGCTCCTGCTTCTATTGGCTGCGATGTGCTTAAACACTTTCCTTCTCTAATAATAAATTTGCGACCAGTTAAGTGGCTTACGAAAAGGTTGTGAGTATTTGCGAGTAACTTCCGCTTCAATTTATTTATTAAACCTTTGTGCAAAACTTTATCAAAGGCCTGGAAAACTTCAATAAAAAGAGCTGCATAGTATTTTGTTTCTTCAAACACAGTTCTTACTGCATTTACTAGTCTATGTGTTTGTTCGGTGGTGTTATGTTTCTTCCTGAATCCAAATTGTTGATCCGAAATACACCCAGAGCTGTTCAGTATTGTGGTCAGCCTGCTCGCAGTAGTTTTTCGAACAGTTTTAACATATTAGATAAAAGACTCATAGTAAGATTCCACGAGCCTGTGATCTTTTCCGGCCTTAGGGATCATAGTGATCATCGAAACCTTTCATTCGCCGGATAGTGTTGAAGCCACAAGATAGCCTTAAAAATTAGGAGGATAATTTTCTTTGCTTTTCTTGGCAATTCCACGATTATTTTTTGGTACTAATTTTATCAACAGCTGGGGCTTTCTTCAATTTTAGGCCAGCAATACATTTTTTGATCTCCAGAATATCAAGTCTTAATGGAGAAGCGGCTACAGCATTTGGTGCGTTTGGCGTAAATACTTTTCCCAAATGCTCCATGAAAAGACTTCCTTTTTCAGTATCAGTTGTTGCCCTTGTACAACATCAAAAACTTTTTTCATTTTCCTGAACACTTTTTTGGCTTTTGAATTTGTTTGTAATGGGGTGTACGAAAAACGCACGAACTACAAAAGTGATGGCAATTCGGCATGAAATTTTGTGAAGCTTTAAGGCTTTAGAAATGAAACTTAACACTCGTTCGTCGAATTTTCTCCCAAAAATAGAATAATTTCAAACAATATTTTGCACAGATCACGTACTCTTTTTTATTTTAAAATCACACCTGAGCGACTTTGCGTCGAATTGCCTGGATATATCCTTCTGTTAAGCGACGATACTAGGTTGAGGAAACCATTTAAAGTTCTGACAAGTGGAACACAACTCTGGAAGACGAATAACAAACTCGCTCCTAATCGCACCTATGAAGTAACTACGATAACGCGAAATTTATTTTCCACCCCAGAGATGCCTTAGGATTGTACCAGAGCTTTAATTAAATAAATTTAAAAACTACCGATTCGATTTCAATTTGACTTGACTTCTTTTTGTTTATATTTATATGACTTATTTATATATGTATAAGTTCAAAATATTTCTTTTGAATTATACAAATGAATATGAATGTCGCTTTCGTATTACAGAGTGCACTGATGCCAGACTCTGTAATACGAAAGCGTATGTCAAAATCGTTCGTTAAAACCAAATATCTTGCGCTAACAAAATATCAAACGCATCGAACTGCCTTACGCATCGCAATAGAGAATAACCCCCCCCCAGGACTAATGAATATAGTATATTGCCGTTTTGATCTATACAGATGGCCGTAAAAAAATTGCTTTTGCAGACCAGGTAATTTGTGGCAAAAATTTCTCGCTCTTAAAAAAACGTCGTTAAAAATATATCTTCGAAATCTCGAATATAGTTTCGAAAAAATATATTTTTTGGCTTAATTTGGTAATTTGTGGCAAACATTTCTTGCTCTTAAAAAAACGTCGTTAAAAATATAGCTTCGAAATCTCGAATATAGTTTCGAAAAAATGTATTTTTTGGCTTAAATTACATGCCATATAATTCACAAGATCCAAATGCTCGTAAAGAAAAATTAGTGAAAATATAACTAAATTTTACCACTTGGCATTAGACTAATATTTCTTAGTATTTTTCTTTCATTTGCAGAAACAATTCAATTGCATGTTTAAGAGCCAAAGCTCAGGAACACCAAGCTCGTTTGTTAAATAGTGGCCTTTTCCTACAAGTTCGTTCTCTGGCTGATCTGCAGCAAAGACATCAACAGCAACAATTGCAGCAACAAAATAATAAAACAAATATCACTCTAATAAGTAATCCCAAGAGTTGTGATATAAAAACATTGACTAGACATCCAGTAGAAGCGGCAGCCACACATAACAATGGAGATTTTAAAAGCGAAATTTAGCAAAATCAATAGACTGCACCAAAAATTTTTGTTCTGTTAAAAACAGATCTCTTAAAATCTGTAATGCCAAATGCATATAAAAAGACTATGAGGGAAAAGTTGGAATCTTAATTATTGTTATTTGTTATGGGTTTTAAAGCTAATCCATATTTCTGCATTTTACTAGCGCTTATGCCATTTCATTAGTAGACCTTCAGCTCATCAGCTAATACAACAATTACGCTCAGTGAAAGAAATGGAAGTAATTCCCAAGGAACGGCATTTTCATTCCTTAAAAAAATTCAATACTGCATTTTTTCAACTTCCTAGGAAGTCAATTTGACAAAATTTTAACAAGAAATACGAATTAATTCTACAAATCTTTTGAACTCGATTTGAAAATACTTTTTTACACAAAAAAAGTTTTTTCTTTAAATCTACGTGAAAACATTACATTTACATACATAAAAAATTTAAAAATTACTTTCACTATTGTAACTGTTGGTACATTTATATGACAGATGTAGAATTTGTTCCCAAAGCAAAATAAGCAATTCCTGCCCAGAGTTTTTCATCCTATAGACTTCTTTGGAAGTTCTTTTTTTTGATTCCTAATTATCGATTTTGAAGTACACTTAGATTTGTTGCGAAAAGTAAATGTTTTATGTGTTATTGTGATAAATCTAAGTTTGAATTAGAATTGATTATTTGCCATTGGAAACGGCATTTAGATCTAGAAAGTGTAGAAACTTGCCAAGAGTCAAGATTTCTTTTTCCTCAGCCGAATGTAATTTTTATTGAAAGAAATAAGTGTTCCTTTTTGCAAAAAAAAAAAAAGTAATTTGAAAATCGTGGACACAATTCCACAGACTAGTAGAGATTAATTTAGATTTTTAATTTAAATTTTGTCAGCATAACTTCCTTGGAAGTTGAAAAAATGCGCCAATGGATCTGTGGAAGCGATGAAGATGGCCCTCCTTGGAAATGACCATTTTCACCTTTTCTAGTTAAAAACATCCGCATTTTCATTTTAATGTCACTTTATCGTCTACGTCGTCCACTAGCAAAGAAGAAGGGAGATCAAACAAATAGCAACATTGCTCGTATTTGTGGACTCATGAGTGAAAAGAAGAGATAATGAAATTGAGAAAACATACAAATATAACATAACTGAGCATATAGCAATTTCAAAAGAAAGACTTCACAAGTGACAGTTATTTCAGAAATTAGGTCACATATGGTATGTGACTCGTGATTTTTCATTAACAGTGACAAGTTTGTAAATATCGCAAATTTTTCTTTTTATCGCAAGTAGAAACGATTATAGACTAACTTTAAAAACCACAAAAAAATAACAAACACTAATTTAAAAAGGAAACAGAGGAAAATATATGTTGAAAATAAAAATACTATTGAAATTCATCGGTATATTGCGAGTACTCAAAAAAATATTGCAACTTTAAAAAAACATTTTTTTTGTTCATATGACGACATTTCATTGGTCGCTTAAATTTCACTGACAACTTCGTTTAGAGACCAATTAAATATCGCCATATGATCAGCTTAAAGCCACAACAAACAAATCTAAAACGTTGAAAATGAAAGTAATTATAACAAATTTATTTCAATCATAAGTAAGAAGTTTTTGATAACAATAATTTTTTATCTTGAGGAAAATAAATAAACAAACTTCAGACAAAAAACACAAAAAAGTTTAAAGTGTTTAAAAACCATAGCGATTTATTTTAGGTCATAAAAAGTTTAAAAATGATTTTATTTTTCGTTTGTAATTGGCGGTTAAAAAAGTTTTCGACTGTTTCTCATGGGATTTAAAGTGTCAGCCACACAATGCTTCATTTATCAACGACGCTCTCAAGTAAGCAGCCAAAACAAAATACATATATAATTTCGCCAAAGTTTAATAGATATACTCCTATGACATTTGGCAGAATGGTGCCAATTGAACCTCTGTTGGATTACTAGTCGGTAAGCAAAAGTTGTTAGCACTGAATGCCGTAAATCTCATTTGTCATTTCCTTTCTACTTGCATTATTGTTTTTAAAAACTCACAGCTCAGCTGGAGATATAAGAGACCAGTAGTTTGAGGAATATCGATTGATGCTACAATTATGATAAAAATACAGAAACACTTTCAACTATTTTTAGAATTTTGTTGTTATAAATAAGTGTTTGGAAAATTCAATTTCGAATTTTATTGATTTAATGACGTTTAGTGTAATATAACAACAAGTTTGATAGAAATTTTAATTATATTTAAATATTAAATTAAAAAAAAACATTCAACTTCACATTCCAATACAATATGAGAATTTTACTATGATCATGTATTTTATACTATTGATATACGATAGAGAATTATTATCCTATATTCTATAGAATAAAATATTTTATTTTAAAGGGTAATTTTTAGCAACTTTATTTTTGGCAACACTGTTTGAGGCAGCTCAGCTGCTTTCATGTTACCGTTAAACATGTTCAGTTTAGTCTGTAATTTAATCATGAATCGACTTACAAACGAACAACGCTTGCAGTTTATTGAATTTTATTATCAAAATTCATGCTCGTGCACGAGCGACGAAACTCATTTCTGGTTAAATGTACTGTTTGGTGTGGATGATGGGCCGGTGGCATCATTGGAACGTACTTTTTCAAGACAATATAAATATAAGAGCTGGACTTGGCTGACATGTGGTTTCAACAAGACGGTACCACATGCCACACAGCACCCGAAACAATGGCACAATTGAGAGGCGGGTTCGGTGAACAGTTTATTTCACGTTTGGGGCCGGTCAATTGGCCTGCTAGATCGTGTGATTTAACGCCTTTAGACTATTTTTTGTGGTGCTATGTTCAGGTTCATGTCTATAGGGCAAAGCCCGCAACGGCTCTCGCACTGGAAGCCAATATTAAAGAACTTGTTTGTGAGATACCGGTTGATATGTTGGAGAGAGTATGCCAAAATTGGGCCCATCGTATGAACTATTTGAGGCGCAACCGCGGTCAACATTTACATGAAATCATCTTTAAACATTGAATTATATAAATCGTTGTATTGACTCAAATAAAGATTTCATACATTTCTCTCAACTACATGTGTTTTTTTAATCAAATCCGAAAGCGCTTAAAAAATCATCGCATAAATGAACAAATACTCACAAGTCCCACACAAAGCAATTTATGACGACGACAACAACAATGACAAAAAATGTGGATTTGATAAAAGTTTATTTTTAAAAAAATTTTTGTATCGATTTAAACCAAAATTCAAATTATTCAATTATACATGATCAGTCTGTGATTCTTCTTGGCCCTCTTTGCAAGGATGTACAAATCTCGTTTTAGTACATGGAGCACACTTGGCATCTTTTGCACTGAAGCACTGTCCACTAGTGCAACGTTCTTTAGTGGCTTCGCCACTTGATCCATCACAGTGCCAGTAGGCAGAGTAATCTTCGGCATGGGGGACACTCTTTTCACTGTCACATACTGGTTTATTATTACCCCAATGGGAACAATCTTTTTTGCCAATGGCAAGACCAAATGCCAAAACAACCAGGAAGATGGCTAAAGGCGTGAAATAAGACAGTTAGTTGTTACCAAAAGGATTTTTTCAACTATAAGGAAACGTACTTAATTTCATTTTTAATGGAATATGCAGTTGTTGTAGAGTTTCTTAAAGATTTGAAAGAACTGAATAAAGTTTATGGATTTTCGATGGCTTTTATAGGAAAAATCTTGTGGAAACAGATGTACGAGTATGAATTGTATTAAGCGGATATTTGCTCTGATATGAACAAACGGGGCCAAATACACACACGCACACTTATGCATATACATATATATGTTGTTTTTTATTATCTAAACACATCTATTGACTTTATTATATTAGAATTATTTGTGTGATCTTATGCTACTTTACTGAGTCAATTAAGTTAGAACATAGAATAGACATTCTCCATATCAATTCACTTTGCGATAAATTTAATTTTTTGGGGGCAATCTTTAATATAGGGAATGCGGATGCAATTCTGCAAACTAATAGGGTGTCCTTATCGCATGACATAATCACTAATGCTGCACTTTTTTTTGAATCGTTCATTTCCGAGGGATTTATTAACTTTTTAATCAGCAAATAATTCAGTATCTCGTAAAATACTATAATTATTTCAATGATTCTTCGCACAGACAAGGCGAATAATCATTTTAAACCTACCCGGGACTATAGGACTCATTAGCAAGTATAAGAAGCGATTCCCAACCACCAACTAGCAGCCGTCATAGGAACAAAACTTTGAATCAATTACAGTGACATAAATGTGAGCAACACGTTGCAAAAAATGGAGTCAAACTCAAATCTTGCACCCCTTACATATGGGTAAAATCTATTTAGTTATTAAAATTTTGTAACAACAAACAATAAAACACAGCAATAATTCTAACATCAATATGATGCGATAAAAAACATTTCGAAAATCTCATGATTTATTGCGTCTAGAACAAAAGAAATGATATTCACTAATTGACTACTATTAAGAGCCATGTTCTACAAGGTTTCTTATGAATATATGATTGCGAATTCTTTCTTAAACACTGTTGCTGTTTTAAAGCCAAATGGATCAGTCAAGCTGTATGGTGGTCTAAATGGAACTAAGCTTAAACTTATTCTTCCATTCTCTGGAGCTGCATACAACTCTATTCGGAATTTATACAGTAGCACAATGCTTGGAAAAACCGCAGCCCATAGTTTCATACTTAAAAACATGCAACACATACATACTTAAGAGGTTTAATGTGAAGGGGCTGGCAAATTTATTCAAGGATGAAGACGGGCTCTTTTCGTTTAAAAATAGTACTCGTATGTACTCATGAGCAGGTAGCGAAAAGAGATGTGAATTGTCTGCTAAGTGGAGATATGAAATTGGAGATATGAAAATTCATATAAGTTTTAACGACTAATATGTGTAAATGTACGGCAGACTCTTAAGAAAAGCTGACAACGAAATGTTAACACATTCTAAAATGTCAATCATTTTGATGTTCACCAAATGAAATGTGAACGACTCTGAAAAGTGAAAACTTTTTCTGGCATTAACTAGTTTTAGTCCTTTTATTTTTCGTATTCTTTCGGAACTATAAGGGAAGGCTTATGATTTTGTTACGAGTCCTTTCAACAAATATTTATGTATATGTGCACATGTATCTCAAACATTTGCAAAAGGATCTCCTAAGTAGCCCGGGAATGACTCAACTATTTTATTTGCCACAGCATTTGAAATTCCATCAAAGCCTGCTGCCTTCCCATTTTGCAGGACCCACACATCCTGTTCTATTTCATCACGTGTAATGTCAGGTAGTATCCATTTCCTGCTAAGAAAAGTTCTTTGCAAAATGAATCTATTCTATTGCGGAAAGAGGTGGGAAACAATTCTCTTAAGCGCGACAGCATCCATTAGCGTTGCCATATTGCATGACTTCAATCTCTTCATGACAACCAGTCCAAATGGGTTACTATCGTGTCATCGTATATATACACATGTACTTATACATGTATATACACATACATGTACATAAGTGCATGCAGTCTTACATACAAAAGATACTCTATTTTAACAATCGAAAACATGAGAAAGTTGCGAATCGAGAACACGCCTGGTGCTTAACTCCGCAATTCGATTCGAAAAAACAAGTCCGAATTTGTTTGTTAATAACATTCGAATTACATAGTAAGATAAGCAGGTCTGTCGAAAGATCTGTAACAATCTGTAATCTAACGTACATTAACGATTAAACTTATAGTGGGCTACGGTCTTATAGAGTATAAATATTCGTCTTTGCCGAATATAGCATTATCAGTTATTAAAAATAATTCTTCTAAAGAATATAAGAGAATAGTATGCGGTTATATAGTATGTATTTGGAAATTTCTTATATAATTATTTTATCAATAGAACTAGTTAGAGAAAACAATTTTTTATCTTGACATCCATACATATAGACAATAAGTTTTTTTTATATTTGTATATAATCAAAACACCTGCGATAACAATTTTTGGTGGAAATTTAAGACGTACTGAACTTTAACATTGAATACTACGCTTTAGGATTTAATTTAATATCGTGAAACTGAACTTCGCAAAAATATTTAGATTAAGTTAATAAAAGGTAGGGCAAGTATATCGCCAACCATTTCAAGTTTGATTTGTTGGTTGCTTTATGTACGTGGCTGACTTTAAAGAAATGAAGAGCACTGCGATAGAATCAAGTGATTGAGTTCCGACAAAAACCACAACTACAGTATACCGAAGACTTTCGGTAAGGCTAGAGATATCGTTGCGATTCCAATTTTTCAGTTGTAACCTGGACCTTACAAGTAGCTAAATTGTGCCATACTGAAGCTCTCTTGCAATAGTACCTGCTTTACTTTGGCTAACTAGGGTCGAGGACACGCAGTGAGATCATAATAACAGAATTGCTGCATGGATAAAATACAAGTTTTCCCGCAAGAATCTGCTAGGTATATTTTGTCTGCCACTACCCTTTCCACCTTCCTAATGGCAGTTGTATCGCCTGAATTATACTTTCTTCATTGTCAATACGGTAAGACTTCCTGATGTCAAGATCACGTGAAAAATTACCATGCCAATCCCGAAGATCATTCTTGGTCCCCTAGTATTACAGTGGCATTCTATATTCCCCCACCTCTTTCCAAACCCGTCGAGGTATCGTATAGTCGGAGTAAGGAGGAAGCCGGTCTGCCATCGTAGCGTTGCTGCATATCCTCAACATTCAGCGTCAAGATGCGGCTAACCTAGCTGAAATGCCGCTGGCAACACCCATCGGAACTAAGTTCAGTATAACATTCCGAGCTTCTGACGACCTACTGAATATGCCGCCTGTAATATCGATGCAATCAGATTTTTGGATTATGTATAGTTGGTCCACCACAGAAATCTCCCTTGTAGGGGACCACCATATTACAGATAGGTAGTTCAAGATTGGACGCCTAACCGTTTAGAGGTCAAAGCCCATTTTTCATCAAGCATGCTCCTACATTGTAATAGGCGACTGTTGACCCTGTGTTGCATGTTTAGTTTCAATAATAGTTTCGAATCTATGATAACTGAAAGTGTAAAGCCATGAACCTTTGTCTTTACGATAAATAGTACCAGTTATATTTTGCTTGGGTTTACACCTAGAGTCTATTGCCCCCTACTGAGTAAAGGAAGACCATGGGTTGTACTTATCACGTCCATAAGCATACTCGATACTATTAGAAGCACATATGACATCGGGTCGTGACATATGCGAAAAAAAATAAATATTATTAACCTGATAACGACACAGAGCTTTTCACTAGCCTCGAAGATTGATCAGGGTCACAACTTTACGACAGTTCAAGTCTCAACTGCCACATTTGACGATTTTGGGCCCCAAAAATTACCATTTTAGGTATTTGACGATTTTTACCTAAGTTTGACGGTTTTTAGAAATTAAGAGGAGAAAACTTTATTATTTCTATTTTAAATTTGTGTTTTATAACAACTTGAGTTTTAAGCAACTTTGAGTTTTATAACAAAAGTTTTAAAATAAACGAAAAAATTATGCAGGAATTTGTGTCAAAGATAAATACAAGTAAGATTCTAATTTGAAGATGAATTTAAAGTTTTAAGTAAATTTAATCCTCGACATACATATAATAAACGAAAGCAATATTTCCTTCTATGATATTTTAAAAGAATTAAGAGCCTAATTTTGTACCCCAACAAGCGAATCATGGAGTGATTTCAGTGTTAATTGCATTTTCTTTTAAGAAAAACCAAAAAAAATTGTATTCTAATAACGCAACCCTTCAACATCATAAAAAATAAAACGTGGCCCTAGACCATGTGTGAAAGAAAAGAAATAGTTCGAACTGAGAAATTAAAATTATTGAACATAAAAAACTTTCTTTTGGAGAAAAATATAAAAAATTGATTTTTAGAAAAGACTATCAGAAGTATAAATTAGAAACTCTTATTTCATAAATGTAGAAGGACTATTCGTATAATTAATCAACCTGGGAGGAATCATTTTATACAAGAGCTTTAAGCGTAAGACCAAGCTTTGTAACTGTACCTGGTTGCAACATTTCGTTCTTCAGTTTATTTAAATAATTCAGATTAGAAACTAAAGCATAGTTTTCAATGTTCAAATTTAGTAAGTTTAAAATTTCCATTCAAATTGTCATTACAGGTGTTTTGACTTTATAAAAATAATAAGACAGGTATCGTGGGTGTATGTATGTCAAGATCAAAAATTGTTTCCTCTAACTAGTTCTATTGTTAAAGTAATTGTATAAGAAGTTTTTGATAATGCTATATTCGGCAAGGACGAATATTAATACTCTATAAGACCGTAACCCAGTCCAGGGTAACGAAATGACTGACGAGTAAGCGAGACACGCTATCAACTAGATTTAAAAAGTGGAGGAACAGTCAGTTAATCTGCGAACCTAATATGACCTACGGTTAAAGAAGGGTAAATTTTGCAACAGAGTTGGGGTTTTATACCAAAAATTTGTTAAGGATGGCAAAAAATGGAATTATATTGTACCTAAATTGTCGCAAGATTTGAGTTTGCCACCACTTTTGTTTTCTCACAATTTCATTGCAGAAATTGATACAACATTCGATTTCTATGGCGGCTGCCAGTTATGACGACTATCATCATTTTACCACCTAATGTGGGTTAACTTTAGGAATCTACCCTCGATCCCTTTACTCTTTGCTTGTACGTCGCTACATTAGCCTTGTCTGTAGACAGTTTACTTGAACTTATTTTAGTATTTTACGAGATACTGAATTATTTGTAAAAAAAAGTTAATAAACCACTGATACAAGATTAGGTTATGAGATAAGCCCCACTATGAGTTGGCTCCTTTCCGTCGCATTTCCTATATTAAGAATTATCACAAAAAAGTAAATTTATCACAAAGGGAACTGCGATTTGGAATGTTTCCTCTATATTCTAACTAATTTGAATTAGTAATAGATGTGTTTAGATAATAAAAAAAACTATTCGTATGTACATGCATAAGTGTGCGCAGTCATTTATGTATTTGGCCCCGTTTGTTCATATCAGAGCAAATATCCGTTTAATACAATTCATACTCGTACATCTGTTTCCACAAGATTTTTCCTATAAAAGCCATCGAAAATCCATAAACTTTATTCAGTTCTTTCAAATCTTTAAGAAACTCTACAACAACTGCATGTTCCATTAAAAATTAAAATAAGTAAGTTTCCTTATAGTTGAAAAAATCCTTTTGGAAACAACTAACTGTCTTATTTCACGCATTTAGCCATCTTCCTGGTTGTTTTGGCATTTGGTCTTGCCGTTGGCAAAAAAGATTGTTCCCATTGGGGTAATAACAAACCAGTATGTGACAGTGAAAAGAGTGTCCCACATGCCGAAGATCACTTTGCCTACTGGCACTGTGATGGATCAAGTGGCGAAGCCACTAAAGAACGTTGCACTAGTGGACAGTGCTTCAGTGCAAAAGATGGAAAGTGTGCTCCATGTAGTCAAACAAAATTCGTACATCCCTGCAAAGAGGGTCAACAAGAATCGTAAACCAATGAAATGTATAATAATTAAGTCATTTGAATTTTTGTTCAAGTCAACACAAAATTTATTCAACAAAATAATTTTCTTCAAATCAATCGAATCGTTTATCTTAAAAAATGGTTTTATAACCAGTTGACAAAATGGAGTTGTGAGTATTTATCCTTGTACAATTTTTCTATAGATACAAGTTTTGGTGCGTTCCATAATTTGAGAGCGTTTAGAGTATGCTTTCTGAAGGAAGCAAAATTGTGATAACAACAATGTCAATTTGGAAATGTTCCCAAATGAAATGAGCCTGTTTTCATTTTTTAAATCCTTTGTTGTGTTATCATGAAATAAAACATAAATTCTATACTACCAACTTTTATCTTAATACTATGTTAAGACATACACCATAATTAGGAAAATTACGCAATTAAGAACGTAATTGAACTTAATTTACATTATAATAGCATTACAAATGTAAAATATGTTCAATGAGAAGAGAAAAGTCTGCTATATTCTCAGTACTATCCAAATTAACTTAGTTTCCATCTTGTGTGGTATCTGGATTCCAACAGGTTACTTAGCGGCCTAGTAGCACTCCTCTCGAAAAAACTAATTCAATTCATTCACCATTTTGGCTAAAGTAAAGTGGTGGCTTTAGATATTTCCAAGGGTTTTAGTGTTGGCGTTGAGTTGTCTCGCCTTATACCTCTCTCAGGGAGTTGTTATAGATAAGATCTCATTACATGAGTTGAGGTATACGGCAAATCTGTTTCTCCTAATATGTTTCTTATTTTTCTCAATTACCTCCTATGTCCATCTTCCAACACAATCTACTCTCTTGCGGATGACAGTGGTGTTTTCCATTCGTATTAATTGGGCAGTAGGCCAAGGCTGTATGTGATTGCCACCATGCGGCAGAATATGATTGATACACTTAGTCACCATCTTTCAACAGTCGAAAGTTGATTACACATAAACGTATGATTAATCATGCTGCTCCATCCGTAATTATGGGTGATGTTTTTGTTTGATGTTTATAAAAATCCAGTATCATGTCCGATGAATTGAGGAAGTGCCTCGGTTTTTTAAGATGCTGTAAGAGGTACTTCACATCTTCTGATCTAATTAATATTTATACCACCTACATATATCTGTCCGAGGAAAAAATATAACTCTTATGTAAGGACCAGTGCTTCAAAGTCTAGTTTGAAGTTACAAGACCACGTACTGGAGAGAGCGAAGAAGCTCATCGGTGACAGTAGTATAGTCAACTCTATGGGCTCACTGGAGCATCGCCGCAACGTGGTATTTTATTGTTACTACAATGGAATGTGTTCTGATGAAATCAAGAAATTTGTTTTAGAGACGCGCTTTTATTTGCGAGTAACACGTTCTTCACTAAGAGCACATCCATAAACCTTTTCCAAACTCAAACCTATAGTTTGATTTTAACATTTAAGTTTAATAAATAGAAACGTTTCACAAATTGTGTTTTCTCAGTTTTTATCGAGTGTTATTGTTAAATGTGAACAGTAACTGCCAACATGGCGATAAAACTTAATTTTTACTACTGTAGAGAAATTATATATTACTGTTTGTCAAAGGAGTCTTATTTGTGATTAAAAAATAAATTAATATGTACAATAATTAATGTAAAAGTATTAATAAAAAATATATATAAAAACTGTGTTTCATTTATGTTTCACATAAAATTGCGATGAAAAACATTTGAGGAGTAAGTAGACCTTTAAAGCTGAGAAAAAACTTCAAGATATTTTCATATAACTTTTAAATGTGTGTGAAGACAAATTTAAATTTAACTAGTACAGACAAAAACCATATTTTTTAGTAATGACAATTTCGCAGTTAACAGAGCTCTGTTAGCAAGTTAACAGAAATCCCAAAATGGACTAGGTTCATTTAAAAGGCGAAATATAGGAACTACGACAAGGATAAAAAAAAACTATGTATCAGGATACATGCTCCAGGAATTTCTTAATAAAACTGTGGCAATACGGAAGGCAAAATACATCATGGAGTAGCAATATAGCTCGTTTAAACAAATGTAATTTCTTGAGAAGATTAATGGTGATATTGGAAAAATGGGGAGGGGCTCGTACTTCACACTATATAGAAATGGTGGTCCAGGGAGTGCTTAAATGGAATATAATAGTGGGACATCTGAAATAATCTTGGAAGCTTAATAAATGGGATTTGAAAAAAAAAATTCTTTTTTTTTGAATTTCTGGGGAAGATTAGTGGTCATATTGGAAAAATGGGGAGGGGCTCGTACTACACACTATATAGAAATGGTGGTCCAGGGAGTGCTTAAACGGAATATAATAGTGGGACATCTGAAATAATCTTGGAAGCTTAATAAATGGGATTTGAAAAAAAAAAATTTCTTTTTTTTTTAATTTCTGGGGAAGATTAGTGGTCATATTGGAAAAATGAGGAGGGGCTCGTACTACACACTATATAGAAATGGTGGTCCACGGAGTGCTTAAATGGATATAATAGTGGGACATCTGAAATAATCTTAGAAGCTTAATAAATGGGATTTGGTCCAGGGAGTACTTAAATGGAATATAATAGTGGGACGTCTGAAATAATCTTGGAAGCTTAATAAATGGGATTTGAAAAAAAATTTTCTTTTTTTTGAATTTCTGGGGAAGATTAGTGGTCATATTGGAAAAATGGGGAGGGGCTCGTACTACACACTATATAGAAATGGTGGTCCAGGGAGTACTTAAATGGAATATAACAGTGGGACATCTGAAATAATCTTGGAAGCTTAATAAATGGGATTTGAAAAAAAAATGTTCTTTTTTTAATTTCTGGGAAAGATTAGTGGTCATATTGGAAAAATGGGGAGGGGCTCGTACTACACACTATATAGAAATGGTGGTCCAGGGAGTACTTAAATGGAATATAATAGTGGGACGTCTGAAATAATCTTGGAAGCTTAATAAATGGGATTTGAAAAAAATTTTCTTTTTTTTTTGAATTTCTGGGGAAGATTAGTGGTCATATTGGAAAAATGGGGAGGGGCTCGTACTACACACTATATAGAAATGGTGGTCCAGGGAGTACTTAAATGGAATATAATAGTGGGACATCTGAAATAATCTTGGAAGCTTAATAAATGGGATTTGAAAAAAAATGTTCTTTTTTTTAATTTCTGGGGAAGATTAGTGGTCATATTGGAAAAATGGGGAGGGGCTCGTACTACATACTATATAGAAATGGTGGTCCAGGGAGTACTTAAATGGAATATAATAGTGGGACATCTGAAATAATCTTGGAAACTTAATAAATGGTCCATCCAGTTTTTTCGATACTACGACAATTTGCAAAATTTTTTTTTTCTTTTTTTATTTCTTAAGAAGATTAGTGGCTTAAATTCAATAATCATGGAGCCTTAATAAATGGGTTTTGAAAAAAAAAATGTTTTTTTTTTTAATTTCTGATGGTGCCCTTAAAAAAAATTGGAAAAAATGTTTTCATTTTTTGGAATTTCTTGATATGATTAGTGGATTAAATGGAATAATGCCATTTGAAAATAACGTTTTTTTTTAAATTTCTGATTGTGTTCCCTAAAAAATTTTTTTGTTTTTTTTTATTTCTGATTGTGTTCCCCTACCATTTCTGTAGAAAAAATCAAAGTAAAAAGAGAAATAATAACCGTTATTTTAGATAAATAAAAATTTTTATACCATACATCCTAGGTTGAACATTTCCAAAAATTATTATTTGTGTGAACTCTGAATGTTAAACATCTATGAAGGAAAAAAGTCTTGATTTAAAATTTTAAAAAATTAATATGGAATTGTTTAGTGCGAAACTTTTTTATAAAATGTTTTTAGAATTATATTTTTATAATTTAAAAGAAAATGAAGGTGTCACAGTAAAGGATTATACAAGTGGTAGTTCTAAAAACGTTTATGAAAACTTTTTTACAAAATATAATGTATTGGCGAAGATTTTGAAGAAAGACACTTAAAAAAGCCAATAATAGAACTCAGCGGATGAGAGTTTATACTTCCATAAGAAAATCTGTAAGTTTTTAATTTCATTATTCATACCTACATATGAACTTATGTACATACATATGTTAGTGTAAACTCATACATTTGCATAAATTTTATAGAACATGTAAGGTGATCAAAAAATAGTATTAAAGTGATTAAGGGAATCAAGAGATATTCCATACATACTTATATCATTTCATTTGATATACTTATGTACATATCACAGTGCATATGGGTTTACATGTTCCGTTAATATTAATGTATGTACATATATACATATACATATATTACCATATGAGTGTTCACAATTATTCTTAACGTACAAAAATGTAATAAGCCATAGAATTTCGTTTTACAATTTACAAAATATTTACATACACATGTTTGTAGACATTCATATACCCGAGTGGGCTAAAATTTAAATGTGGTTCCCCCACAATTTTTTTCTTTCAAGTAAAATGTCAAGCAATACCATAATTTGATTTTTCATTAAAGAGCTGTAAGGCACTCCTCCAAAAATTTCCTGATATGAAAAAACAACCGACGTATTTCTATAAGTAATGTAGTAGTAAAAAATAAATTTGATTAAAACAAAGCGGCAACGCTTACCATGATCACACTGTATAGCCAATATGTACCAAATATGTATTAGTATACCCACATACAGGGTTACCGCTACGAATTTTTGAAAAGATACACAAAAGGTCGTTTTATTAAAATATAAAAAGTTGCAACGAAATTTAAAAAAGTCCCAAAAGTTAGTGAGAAAAAAAGTTTCACAAAAAGTCGCAGACCGCTAAAAGAAGGGTCAAATTGCGACTTTAGTCGGTCAAACGGTAACCCTGTCCACAAACATACGTTTTTATTCTCTTAGGTTTACTTTCCTCTATTATCTGTCTACAAAACTCCTCCCATTATCTTAGATGACAACATTGAGAGTAATTAATATCTCTGAAGACCAGTGATGCCGTTGGGCTATTTTAAATTTTTAGGTACTTTTAAACTTTTACGTACACTATATTTTATTTTTGTCCCAATTTTATTTAGCAACTTTTTATTCCTTAAAAAAATTGCGAAATATATTTTTTCATAAACCTACAATTTGGAACAAAATTTGTTTAACGGTTAAGAAGAAGAAAGTACCGTATGTGTTAATAATAAATAATATTATTCGCCTCTGATAGCCATTTATATAAACGATCCATAATTACGTTTGAATCACGTGATACTAATGATTTCGTATAGCGACCACTGAAATGTCCGCATATGAATAGCTAATGCCACAAATAATAAATTTTCTGGATTAGACTATTCGGTATGTTATTTCTATAAAATCCTGTACAATTTGAATGAAACCGATCATTCTAAATCTTTCTCTGGTAACACTGTTGTAATATTCTGCGCTCTGTTGTTAGAAGGAAAGGCTACTCTTTCTTATAGTTTAAGCTTATGCTCTTTTATGTTTTGCGGCAGAACAAATTGAAAATATAAAAAAAATGTTCTGGGCAATGTTGCCATAATTTTTTTTACAAAAACTGACAATTACCAAAAAAAAAATCTGTTTTTTACGAAAAAAATCTGCACCTTCAAAACAAAACTAACTAAATAAACACTGCACTAGATTCTGCGTGCAGTTCAATTGCCTTCGCATTTTCAATGTGTTTTGATGTTTTTGCGTGAGCTTTTAAATCTGTAATTCCGGCCATCGCTCTTAACTCGCAATTACAAAGTTTACGAAAAGCTAAATTGCTTTAACTTCTTTTTAGCCACGGTTTTAATAAAACATTTTCTTCCCACGATTTATTGTAATCGCCAAGTTTTCTTTTTCTTGAACTCGAAGGCTGTGTAGCTGGCACTGCATTATTATTATCTTGGTAAGAATCTGGTAAAATTCAAAATAATTAATTATTTGAATTAAAAAAAATTATTTAGTAGCAAACTTACTATTTTTGTTAAATATTTATCCATTTTTTAGAAAAATTGGCACAATACTCGCAAACAATTCAAACAATGCAATGAAAACTTTAAATTTAAAAAATAGAATATCACTTGCAAAAAAAGGAATAAGAAAAAATACGTTGTTACTTTTAAAAGGCAGTACAATTTATAATGCTGAGTATAGACGTTACTACAAATCGTACAAGTATAGAATTAGTAGCGTGTATCATGCTGTCGTACTTGTGAAGAATACAATACGAATAATAAAAACTGCATTGGTTAAAAAAACTGTTTTTTAGAGTAAAAATCTGCAAGCCTGTTTCGTACTTTAAAAAACTGCAAAAAACAGATAAATCTGCACATTTGGCAACGCTGGTTCTGGGGCAAACCATTAAAGAGCATAAGCTGAAAACAAGCAGCAGAATTTTTTCCTTCTAGCAACAGAGCACGGAATCAAAGCCTATAAAAATAAGTATGTATAAAGCAGTGATTAGCCAATTTTTTTTTGGTTGTGTATTAGTGAGTATGAGAGAGCGAAAAAGTTGGGAGAATTTATTTATTTACAGCCATAGAAAATTTTAGTAATATACACTATCCTATCATTTTGTCAATATACATAAAGTTGAATTTTTTAGATATTTAGTGGGATATAACAAATTCATTAAAAAAAAAATATTCTATGGTCTATGGGATAAAATCTACATTTATAGTCTTATGGGAGTTTCGCATTAGTAGAATGTGTTTTATATGAGATGAACTTAACTTGTTGGCATAAGTAAGTAGAAGGGAATATAGCCAGACATTTAAGTGAATTTTTTTAAGTTCAGGGAATAAACGTACCATCCAAATATTTCCAAAAATCTCCTTCTAACCGTACTCTTATTTTTTCAAAAAAAAATTCCTTTATGTCTAGCAAAAAGCTCTTCCCTTTCCTTATCATTTAAGTTATTAATTTGGCTACGAAAACCCTTAAATGTGTTATAACACAAAAGGTCGTGAATTTGATCAACAGCATTTTTTGACATAAAATATTTTTTGAGAGTCATGGATACGTTTTTTTGTGCAAAAGAAAAGAGCATAAACAATACCTGTGAATTCTCTCTGCACAATTGTGCAATGAAATGGTAAACACTGTTTTAATGTGTATTCAGGGCTGTTAGATGTGACGATTTTACGTCATTTTGACGTTTTTTTAGAGAAAAATCAGTAAAATGACGATTGACGGTTTTTTAAATAGGAGTCACTACATTTTGACGATTTTTTAAATGATATAAATGAGTTGTATTTTTGTTTTTCAAAATATATTCTTAACGTTCTAAATAATATAAATAGAACTTTTCAAAGTGAAGGTGTTCAAATTCATAATATGCACCGTGATATGTCAAAACTTTTTAAAACAATCTTAAAAAATTTTTTAAAGGAAGATTATGTTAAACAAAATCCTTTCAATGAAATTAATTTTGTTGACACTCAAAATTTTTCGACTAGGGAAGAAGTCTATCTTGGAGTTTATGTTAAAGAAAAAACTTCGCAACTTGCCATTAATGTTAAAGCTCGCAATCAATTTTTTGATAATTGTGTATCATTCTATGTTGAATTATGCATCCAAATAAAAAAAGATTCGACTTTCCTTTACTAAAAAAATTTCCTAATTTGGTACCTAAAGAGACATACCAGTCAATAGAAAATGAAATACGAGAATTAAGTTTTATAAATTTTGATGAAAAAGTTGCTGATATAAATATCTTTTGGAAAAAAAATACAAGTAATGAAGTTGTCAAATAATAAACCTGCATTCACTAACTTATGTAGTTTTATTAATGATTTAATGGTTTTACTAAATTCGTCAGCTAACGTTGAACGAATTTTTAGTCAAATAAATTTAAATAAAACAAAAATCAGAAATGCTCTGGAAACAAAAACAATTGAAGGAATTTTGTTTGCAAAAGATTATTTAAAAATGAGTTCTTCAGATTGTTTCAGTGCAAATATTACAAAAAGTTTGCTAAAAAAACACCGAACAGATAATTTGTACGATTAGTATTAAAATAAAAAATATATGTTGATAAAACAACGTTGTTAATGTTATCAATGTATATGCATGGGTATATACATATACATATGTACATATGTATATATATTACTTTTAATTTGAAAATAATTTTTAATTTTTTGAATAGAAACTGTTGAACTTCTTGTTTTGTACAATAAAAAAAGTTTTCCAAATAAAAAATTACATTTGTTTTTTATTTCTAACGTTTAAATTGCTTGACGATTTTATGACGATTTTGTTGAATGTTCGTGACGATTTTGACGAATTTTGTTAAAAATTTTGACGTTTTTCATAGAAAAATACCTAACAGCCCTGTGTGTATTGCTTATGCTCTGGATAATTCTCTCAGTTAGCATGAGTTTGAAGTTTTTTGCTTTTCTTGTTATATACTTCCTCTCTCATCATTATAAATGTAAAAATGTACTATGCAACACAGTTATATATTATATATAGTAAGTAGGCTTTGACAGAATATTATAAGCGTTGCCAGGGAAGGATTTAGAATGATCGATTTCTTTCAACGTACATAGTATACTGAGTAGTGTAATATGTACATATTTATGTATGTTTAACTATTTATAACTTTACTCATATGCCTACATTTATGTATATGTATATACTGTGAGCGTCAAAATAAAGTAAACACCTTATATTGTTTTAATTCTATATCTAGTATAGGGAAATAAAAACTAATTTGACAAAAACAACTGTTTGAGAAATAATTTATAATTAAAGCGTAGTTTAATGCATAAACGCAATAAGGAAAAAATTGGCCTTTTAATAAAATATTACAAATTTTCTATGTATGTAGCCGTTTTTACGCATCAATATAAAGTAAACAGTTGGATCAATCTCTCACAAAATGTCTCAAAAATGGGAAGTGGTGACAACACCGCAATGCTTAGCTACATAACGGATAAGAACCGTTAGATATAATAAAGAAGCATAAATTTTATAAGCGAAAAGTATAAAAAACAGCGTAAAGCAATAAAATATTGAAATGGCAAAGCAAACCTCAATTGAAGTACGTAAAATCGTAATAGATTTACACAAAAAGGGTAAATCTTTGCGAGAGATAAGCAAATCATCGGTAGGAATCATTGCACAGCAAAAAAGATTATCGACAAACAAGCCACATACAACACACTGACGAATTTGCCTGCCTCAAGGCGGCTGAAGCGGCTAACCGACCAAGAAGTGAGAGCTATAGTAAGAAAGGGTAAAGCAAATCCGACTTCTATTGCTGTAAAAATAGCAGAAGATATTACACAAAGCTCAGGTGAGCCCGTAAGTGCTAGCACAGTTAAGAGAGCGCTTCATTAGAATGGCCTACATGGCAGAGTACCACGAAAAAAACCGTACATATCGAAGGTGAACCAGTGTAAACGTGTGAATTTTGCAAAAAAATTCTTAAATGAGCCTCAAGATTTTTGGCGAAGCATTCTTTTCACCGACGAAAGTAAATTTGAGGTTTTTGGTGCCAAAAAACCTCCAAAAATATGGCGAAGTAAAAACGAAGCCTTTGATGATAAGTGTGTTATAAAAACAGTGAAGCATGGTGGAGGCTCCTTGATGGTCTGGGGATGTATGGCGGGCTCTGGGGTAGGTAATCTAGTATTTATAGATTCTACAATGAAGAAGGAAGATTATCTTGCTATCTTGAAAAAAATGTAGGCCCTAGTGTTGAGAAATTGGGCTTGGCGCAGAAATGGATATTTCAACAGGATAATGATCCTAAGCATTCCTCCAAAATTGTGAAGGAATGGTTGCTATACCGTACACCCAAAACGTTTGATCATCCTCCGCAATCCCCAGACCTTAACCCAATTGAACACGTGTGGAAACATCTTGACAAAAAATTCAGAGAACGGAATATTTCTTCGCAGGATGACTTAAAGGTGGTTCTGCAAGAAGAAAGGCGGAAAATTTCACCAGACTTTACAAAAAAGCTGGTCGACTCAATGCCTCGAAGACTTGAGGCTGTTATAAAGTCAAAAGGAAAACAGACGAAATATTAGTAATGAAATTATATTGATAACTAAGAACTGTTTACTTTATAGTGACGCGTAAAAACTGTTAAACATATAGAAAAAGTTAAATATTTTTTCTGTACCTAATTTTTTTCTCATTGTTTTTATGTACTAAATTAAGCTGTAATTGTCGATGAATTCTGAATAATTTTTTACTGCAGAACTGTTTATATCTCTCTATAATAAATATAGTATTAATATAACATGGGGTGTTTACTTTATTTTGACGCTCACAGTATATATATATATATATATATATATATATATATATATATATATATATATATATATATATATATATATATATATATATATATATATACATATATATATATATATATATATATATATATATATATATATATATATATATATATACATATATATATATATATATATATATATATATACATATATATATATATATATATATATATATACATATATATATATATATATGTATGTATAAATATATATATATGTACGTATGTACAGTGGCTCACAGGTTATTTCGTGCAGATGCCAAGTACAGCTTTGAACGGTTATTGCAAGAAAACTAGAGATTTAATCCAAAAGAAAATTTTTTTGAAAACATTTTCTTTATTGAAATAAAAAATTTGTACTAATGTTTTTAAGCATATGCAGAAGTAATTCAAAGAAAACTTAAAATACCTATGTATGTATAAGAAAAATTCAAGTCACAGGTTATTTCGTGCGAAGCCAGCATCCTTACGAAAAACTTAGATGAATTATGGTTTAATATTTGGTTATTTTTATATACAGTGTATCACTAAAGTGAGTATGCAGCGATAAATATATTTGAAATGATTGGAAAAATTACTTAAGTTTTGAAATAAAACCACAAATATTATATTTTTTCAATTATTTTATATGAGCCCTTGATTTTGAAAGTGGTATAAGTCAAAAATTTTAAAAATCTACTTTATCTTCTATTTCATATTAAATTCTAATAAAATAACATAATCTGAAGAGATTAGCAGTTAGCCATGAAAATTAACTCGATAAAATGTCATAATTTTTTTGTAAGTAAACAAAATACGGTTACTGTTTTTTTTGATAGTGGTATAAGTCAGTCTGTTCACAAAGTTTGGGAAAATAATTATTAGTAATTTTGTCATGTCTTCAGATAGCGGTTCAGGTATGATCAAATAATCCTTTTAATGTAAAAACGTACTATTTGTAGTTAATTGTAGACATTATACGGCGAAGAAGTAATGCTCCCAAGAAATGGAAACGAATAAGACTAATATCGTCTTCAGATGAATCAGTTCATACTTTAGAGTTGAATTTCGAACCCTTAAAAATGGAAGAAGGCAACTTGAAATCAAGAAAGAGGACACGAAATTCACATAATTATGCATGTCATAGCTTACAGTGATACCTGTTCAGGACAAAATCGTAACATTAACACATCTTTAATTTGGTTAAAAATTTTTCAGTCATCTGATAATAATGTTGAAACAGTTGATCATAAATTAATGGTACCCGGCCATTCTTTTTTGCCAAATGATCGCGATTTTGGTTTGATAGAAACTAAAATAAGAAAATCGAATTATTTATACATACCTGAGCATTATTATAATTTAATAGAAGTATGTAAAAAGAAAAACCCATTTTTGGTAGTACGAATGGCTCAGAAAGATTTCATTTCGACACAACAACTAAAGGAATCAACGAATAATAGAAAGAAAAACACCCATGGAGAAGCTGTGTCTTGGCTAAAAATACAATGGATCAGATTTCTAAAAAATGCTCCATATAAGATGTTTTATAAAATTTCCTTGGATGAAAATTCCGAATTCAAAGTATTAGACCTCTCAACTAAAAGAGGAAGACCTCGAATATACGAAAATATTGATTCGCTTCCATTATACACAACCATCAGACCAATAACAGAAGAAAAACGCAAAGATATGATGGATTTACTACCCTATATCCCACCAATTTTTCACAAACACTTTATTTCCATAAATACTAATGAATAATTTACTTTGTTTAGTTTACTTGAAATGAATAAAATGTTAATTACTAATAAAAATGTTCCTTAAGTCATTCATGAAGTGATGCAGTTAATTTTGAAAGTAGTATAAGTCATTTCAACCTTTCAAAACCACATTTCCTTTTAAAAATGGTTATAAATTTCACAATCATAATAAATACTTGTTTGTTGGCACTACTTTACTATCGAAAAATCATATACCATAATACAATTATATTTTATAATCCTTTAAAATGTAAAACTCTAAATTCCTCGAAACAAGGAAAATATGACTTATACCACTTTCAAAATCAAGGGCTCATATTTTATTTTATAAAATGTGTGTGTAACGATTTATAATTTTGCATGTATATGTACAGACATACATACGTGATATATAAAACTGAAATCTGGTATTTATTTACTTGAGTATTTCAAAATAATTTATTTTCCTCTATTTAGTGTTATTGTTAAAATAACTAAATATCTTATGTACATATAACTCGTAACGTTATTTGCTATTCAGTGGAATTTTTTTTTAAACAATTGATAATTATATATTCGCCAAAGCTGAATACTACATACCCTATACCTCCAGCATAGAGAGTTTGAAATGTTTTCTTTTTGTTTTAAGCTTTAGAAGATAAATGTGTTACAAAAATGTAACAAAATTCAGTTTTTTACCCTTTTCGAACTGCTAAAATAATGAACTGAAATATAGGAAAGTTCACTCAATTCAATATCCAAACCGTTTTTTACTAGGGTTCAGTAAAAATGTCCTCGCAACTAGTAAAAATATATTACCGAGAAAATCGTACTTTTAGTAAAATTTTCAATAAATTCTTAATTTATTAAATTTTCTGTAATTCTAGTGCACGAATTTCGTGAATTTTTACTACTCATCACACGAATTTCTTTAAGCTTCGATTGAATTTGAGTATTCAGTAATTTTTTTTTAATTCTAGTTTATTAATTTTCTCAATTGAATTAGTTTGTCGTTGAATCAAGAATCATCCATCATATATATAATGTTTTTTTAGTTCATTCTTAAGTCCACAATACGATAAGGAATGTGAAAACTAATTTTCTTTTTCAACTTACTCCGTAATGGTGTCTTATATTATTATACGTAAATAACGAACTTATTTATTTTAAGCAAAAACGTGAACAAGTACCAGTACTTATCAGGGAGTATTAAGCCAAGTATCGTCTCTGAACTAGTCTGAGGGGTAGAGATAATTGCACCATTAACAGCGAGAAATGCCCACATTTGTTCAACGTACAGAGATACATATGTACTTTTGTCCACTGCTCTCTACCAGATAAGTGATCCATCCGTAGGTGAGAATGGGTCTGATCACTAAATTGTACAACCAATGTGTGATGTATGGCTTATGCCTCCATCTTTTCCCCCAGGCTTTCTTACACATAAAACAGTCCTGTGCCTGTCCTTCGCATTCGAAGAGAGTTTGAAGTCGAGTATAATCAACTTATAGTGTATATTTCACATTATATAATATTGTTTCTTTAAAGTTTTTTGTTTTTTAATTTGATTTCATTACTTCCTAATGGCACGATTTTTTTGAAAAATATTTGGTGTTTTTTCCACTAACACGCTTTATTACAGCAACGGAATGTATCCGCAAAATTTAGAATATGTCAAATGCATTTTCAAAACTTTTTTGGGTAATTTTCTGCCGTGTGAATTAAGAATTGTATGTATATAAAAAGAAAATTTGTAGCAAAATAATTTAGAATGGAATATGTTACTTCTATGTTTTCTAACATAATTGACTTAGTAAAGTAGCGTAAAACTACGGAAATGATATCTAATTTAATAAAGTCAATCAATGTGTTTATATAATAAATATCAACCTTGTAGGGGTATATGCATATGTATGAGTTACCATTTATGTATTTGGCCCGTTTATTTATATACGAGCAAATATCCGTCACTTAACGTAATTCATACATATATTCTCACACAGCTTTTCCTATAAATACCAACGGAATTTCCGAAACTTTATTCAGTTTTTTTCTGAAATCTCTTATAAACTGCACAACAACTGTATATTTGAGTAAAAATGAAATTAGGTGAGTTTCCTTATGGTTGAAAGAAAATCCTTCTAGAAATAACCGACTTATTTTACGTCTTTAGCCATCTTCCTGGTCGCTTTGGTATTTGGTGCTGTCATTGCCAAAAAAGATTGTTCTAACTGGGGTAATAACAAACCAGATTGTGACGGTGAGAAGAGTGTCACCCATGCCGATGATCACTCTGCCTATTGGCACTGTGATGGATCAGGTGGCGAAGCCCAAAAATTACGTTGCGACGATGGAGATTGTTTCAGTTCTACTGAATCCCGGTGTGTTAAATGTGGTGAAACAAAATTCGTACATCCGTGTCAAGAGGGTCAAACAGGATCAGATTCCCAACAATAATCAATGAAACCTATATTTTCACAACATTCACGAGAAGAAGAGCAACAACAATACATCGAAGAGTAAATGTTCAAATAAAAAAAAATTATTTAATTAAATAAATCTTGTTGAATCAAATCTACCCAATTGTTTTTGTTAAAAAACACTTTTATAATCTGTTGTTTTGTTAAAATGAGAGAAAAAAAAACGGACTTGCATAAGGAATCCTTATTACATTATAAAACTATAATATAATAATAAATATTATTATATTATGATAGTCATTTCTCTTAAAAGGCGTGTTCGTATAAAATAGATTTTAAAATTATTAAGTAAATGTGAACAGTTTTGTCTTTTTTTTTTTTGGCGATATTCAATACTCAGAAGAAATTATTCGATTTTTTAAGCAAAGTTTAATGGGAAATTTCACATTTTACATTTTAATGATTAAAAAACATGCACAATGAATTTATAAAGAAGAAAATATATGAACTAAATCTTATTAGAACCACATCTGATGAATTACATAATATATTTACATATGTAGGTATGCAAAAATAACGAATGTACCTACGGTTGTCAGGTGTGGTCTACAAAATGCGCAAAAACTCACCTAAGAAAGCTTCAGATTATCCAGAATAAAAACTTGAAAATCATATACAACCTATCCAAACGATACCCCACAATGGACTTACACAGAAATTTCAAGGAAAATTTATTTCAAACTGTAATTTGTGAACTAACACAAAGATTTGAATATCGCAACAGATTTTCAAACTATGATTTGATACGAAATTTGTAGCATTGAAATCTTTGCCAACTTCAGTCAGGAAGATGACTTAAGATTCGATGGAAAAATTTCTTATAAAACATATTATATGTAGATATAAGGTTTTTAGCTATCTTTTTCTCCTTAAATCCTAATTATATTTCCAATGTTCTCTTATTTCTTCATAATAGTTCAATACTTGGTGCAATACTACTTAGTAATATCTCAAAATTTGCATACGTATGTATAAAATATTCTAAAATATTTGTATCGTATGATGATAGAAAATAAAAATGAATGATGAATGAATGAAATAACGAAAGTAACGAACGTTTTAGATATTCGCGACTAAGAATACGAACTTTAAACTAAAATTTTAGAGATATTTATCTATGGCTAGACTTATACGTTTGAAAAATAAAATATTGTCTAATAAGTCCAATTGAGAAAAATTTCTTGCGTCAATAATCTTGTTCGCTTACATTATAATTTCAAAAAATATTTTAACACACCTAATAAAAATTAATTGGGGAGCAAAATTATCAGACTGATATATTTAACATTAAACATTAACATTAGAATAATAAATTACTTTCTTGTCTTTCATAATCGACATCATTTGTGATTATTTGATCTTTATCGAACTCCAACACTGCGCTGGACTTCGCAACGATTTGTATAGTGTTTTAGTTTACGGCAAAAAGTTTCTCTTATTCAAAATTAATGCATTCGACTTCAAGAAGAGGAGGTATATACTCGCCTGGATGATGTTTCCATCATATGTGGACCGAATTTAAAAATTATGTGTTTTTATAGGAGAGGGTTTGCTCTAGAGATGACCCCCGGTAGCAGGTTGCCTAGAAATGGTATGGTATTTTATCCATCAAGTGCTTGGTTTTCATTAAAAATTAAACCAAGGACTATTCTTTTGATAAAATTTTTGGTCTAATTGGTTTTCATAAAAGTTCCTGTTTATTTATTTAAATATTTTTTGAAATGTAAATCTGAGTGACAAAATGTTAATAGTCTAGCTTAAAAGACAACACAAACATGGGATCTTTAATATACGAATTATTTATTTCTATAGGGTTTTTTTCATTCCTAATAATTTTTTTTTCCAGAAAAAATCTTCCTATTTTAATCACTAGGAGAATAAGTGAATAAGGGAGCGTGAGTCAGAATCCAAATTTAAATGCACTTTAAATCTTTACTATAGAATAAGGTGCACAATAAACCAAAGGCCTACAAGTGAAATGCGCAGCAAAATATTAAGAGAATCTCGCCCCAGTTCCTGAGTGCACGAAATATTTTGAAATTTACTTTGTACTACTTTGTCTTTCTTAAATAACTACTTGTTTCATATAATTGTTAATTATTTTAATTTGAATTAATGTTTCCGAGATTATAAATTTATTTGAAAATAATGAATATGATATTAAATAAGTTTAAGAAAAGAAATATGATAATTTATAGTTTTTTTGTACGAAAAAATTGACTGTACTTTGACCACAAATACTCCGGAAGAATTAAAAACATTAAATTTTTCCACGATATAAGTATGTACATACGGACATAAATACTTATATAAAATAGATTTTTATAAAAAAAAATCCATTAAATCAATATTTTACTTTTTTTATTTTAGCGTTTATACATTTGCTCCCTTCAACATAGTTGGGGAAAAAGGCCAACGTACTACCCTACTCTACCCAACCTACTGCCCTACCTAATTTTTCCCGTTGTACTTTTTTCTATAAACAAGAAGAAAATCATAAAGGAATTTTAACTCACAATAGGAGGAGGAGTGAGGAAAGTTTCTCGATAAATAAAGGACTGCATTGCAGTCGAAATTTCAGATCAATCGGACGTCAGGAAGACGTTGAAAAATGGCTTAAGATTTTTCAAGCTACAAATTCGTACCAAATACGAAATATTTTCCAAATATGTAAATTCGCAGAGCATTACGAAAAATTTATTTGCTAAATATGTCTCACGTGGCGAGTTACGTCAAAACCATATTTCACTTGGCGTAACTAACTTCACCGACTTTGCGTAAAATATTGTTTTCAAAATATGATATTTGGACTTATTTCAAAAGACAAAAATAAAAACTAAGTTGGAATAAATCTACAGTCTTGTAAATTTTTTTATTTTACAAATGGGATCTAACATCTAAAACTAAAAGTTAATCACGGCTTTATAGAGCGCAAAAGATTTGTATTCGCCATTATTATCGGTTGTTCTTTAAAAAAAATTTCCAAAGAATAGAAAAGAAAGGTATGCAGATATACATACGCATAATTAAGAATAATACTAATTAAAGAAAAAAATTTGATCTTGAAATACACACAATACATACATACTTTTCTTTGTTATTCTCGTGTAGTCAAAACACTTGTCGTAACAACTTAAACATAAATAAAATTATAAGACCTAAAAAATTCAATGTTGAAAACTACGTTTAAGTTTTCTAGTTGTTTTTCTCTTGCGTATATAACGGGTGGTCCAAATTCAAGTATCTTTTAGTATATTATGACTTTATTAGAAATAACGAATATTCCCATTATTTATGGAACACAATTTCATTCAAGGCTTCTGGTTCTATTTCACGAATGTCTCGGACGATATTAGCCTAACGGCATGGCTGCCAGATATAACGATTTTGTGCCCCAAAATTAGCATTTAGACAATTTAATGGGGTTTTAGCCTAAATTTTTTTTATTTTTGGAAATAAAAAGCTGTCAGCAATTTTATTTTATTTTAATACGCTTATGAACAATATGCTTGCATATAATACGAGTATGAACAAAATGTTTGATATCGAAAGCACGGAAATACAAAATTTATGTGGAGAAGTGCAAAACTTATTGAATAATTGTGTAAAAGTAATGAATAATAAAATGACATTTCTTAGACCTTAGGAATTCATGTCGAAAGATATTTTGTGAGAAAAAAATTTAAGAAAGAATTTTATTAAATTTTTATTTGAACTGAGTAACCAAATTCTATTGAGGCTCGATTTTGAAGATGAAATTAAATTGTTGAGCACAATTAATCCTAAACATATAATCAACGAATAAAATATTTCCTGGTATGAGACATTATAGAAGAAATTAACCATTTTGCTTAAGAATGCGAATGACAAAATATGAGTCCGAATTACTTAGATTTCTTATTCCGGATTACTTAGATTTCTTACATGTATCTGGTTGAGTATAATAATGGGATTCGTCAAATTTATCGTCAAATTTATCCAGATGTGATCATCTTTTAATCAATGCGTTAAAGGAGCAGGGGAATGGTAACTGCCTTAACAACATCAAAAATAATCTCTTAAAAGTTTAAAATATTTTTTGAAAAAAAATTTCAACGACTTCAAAAATAAAGGTCTAAGAAATATAAAATGACGCAAATCAAATATAATTGTTTCTTGTATTGTGTTTATTAATCCATTTTAATATTACATTTTCACTATGAGCAAAACGGACTATTTTGCGCAATTCAAGTCCAAGTGTTTCGATTACGTTGTAAGGTCTTTTTTTTTTTTGTATAAGCATAAGTTTTCAAACATGTTTGGCTGCAGTGTGCTGAGGATTTTTTAACAATCAATTGGAAGAATAATCTGAAAAATTTTAATGAATATTGTAAAGAAAATTGTATATCCTGCGTTTAAGCTCTTTCTTGGCCCAATCTTTGAAGATCTTAGTGTGTAGCAAAACCAAGTTGTCCCGGTTCACACACGACAACTTTTAATTCATATGTGAGAAAGATAGAGAAAGTAGTACATACGTTCTATATCTTACTCATAGCTGAATTGAAGGTTGCGCAACAAAAGTTGAAGTGTGTGAAGCGTGACAACACCCGCTTCACTTAAAAACTTAAGCAGTTTGAAATTTTCAATTGAAAATCCTCTATCGTATATAAACCTTCCAAAAGACATAGTCATAGTTTATTGTCGATTTGGTTGAGCGACCAATGAAACCTCATGAAATGACTTTAAATTATAAAATTTATTGTCTATAGAACAATCGTGGAAATAATGATGATAATTAAAATTTGAGTGAAGTGGAGGTGAAACTGAAATCTTGCACAAATTTATTAAAGTATTGAACAATTTTAACAACAAAAGAAAACAATTAGAACAAAACACAGGGCAGAGTTTTCTTGTTAAAGTACCACCACATCGCGAAGTGAGTTATCTTTACTGTGCTGACCTGAAATTATATATTGTAATTCTTTTCACTCTTGATTTAAATCCAAAAAAAGAGAACAACTTGCAATGACAAGCATATGTTAAAAAAATCCAAATTTTCACTGATTCTGGATCAGTTGTGGTTCTTATTGACTTTTTTGGAAGTTCGTGTTTTACTGGGTACATATATCGATGGCTTAATATAGAAAAGACGAAAACGTGCCAGGAAGGTTATTCCATAATCCGTTTTAAAAAGAAGCGTTCAAATTTGATTTTTATTAACACTGAAACGGAAACCACGGAGTAACCCGTCTGGCAATTTAATTTTTTCTAATATCATCAAAAAATCTCTGACAAATATCTAATTCTAAGCCACACACGGTTTGTGAACCGATTAATGAACCTTGGACCTATAGAGTAAATAATATTCATAATTGCCGAATATAGCGTTACTTATGGATTAATAAAAAATGTTTGCAAAAAAAAATTATAAAAAGCGGATATATTATAAGCTTGGAAAACTTCCTACTTAATTATTTTAATAATAGGTGATACACTTATAGCCCTTTTTACACATAGAAAAACCGCCGAAAATGAACATAAGCAAGTTTTTTAATACGAAATAAAAAGTTTAAAATATGTATGTAATTCACAATTTTGCTTTAAATATTTAAAGGTGGAATTCAATATATATATATATATATATA